>OX382323.1:19354915-21809748 GCA_947507615.1 Hemithea aestivaria
TATCACAGCAGACGGCAATGCGGCATCTATACTTAGTACCGCTACCAACTGTCCGTACTCCGTACCAAGCGGTTTGCTTTTTTGAAGCAGGCGCAGGTGACCAAGGGGTTGTTTTGTACAGATGTAAATTTTGGATCACCGAGTTTGAGTCCCGGCACCAATGATTAATATAAGTTATGAGCGGATTTTTCCATTAACTATACTAGTGGTGAGAGATGAGGACTCCTGAGCATCTTATTGGCTTGATTCAGCAGCTCTATGTTAAAAATCGCTTGTTTGTTAGAATCGGCACCGACAGTCCTGATGTGTTCAAAACAAAAGTGGGAGTGCGGCAAGGTTGTATCTTGTCCCTTGGCTTGTTTAACATTTATAAAGATTTTTTCATCCGGAAGGTACTTGAAATCTGGGACAAGGGCTTTCGAATGAGGTGAATCAAACCTCAGATATGCCAGATATGACACGGTTTTCCTGACCACCTTCGTGGAGGATGTGCAGTAACTATTTCAGTTCAAGTCGGAGAGCAACTGCATGGGTCAAATCGTAAACAGGAGCAAAACAAAGATTTTGGTGGTGGATCGTTCCGCGAAATTGCTCGCCGCTACTAATATCATCCCAGGATTTGTCACTTAGCCTGGAAGGCGGTTTCCTCCTTTTGTGAAGAGGTTATATCACAGAAGGAGAAAGCGTAGCGATCCAGAGAGATCGACTCTAATACCAATCCGCTCCGCCGCAGGAGCCCAGGAAAAAAAAGGCAGCAATTTGCTCGTCTTCCAAATCTGTAGCGGACAAGCGAGTGTTGTACCATGAGGGCCCCCTCGCACAGACAGGACTCAGATGCCGCCGGGACGATGAAGAAGAATGCGGGAGTGTACCTCCGTCGTCTCCGCTAAACAGCGGCTGGAAGGACCCCGGTATTTTAGTGGGTATATCCGCCGGTTTCTCCGGCGGGGAGTCCCACATAACCACACTGTGACTAGCGTTGCTAACTGTTGCTCAGGGTAGTATGCGTAACGCATTTCCCCGGAAAAAAAGGGGTGGACACTTGGGACCAGTATGTGTAGGTGCTCTTATATATTACGCCCGACTAAGTAACAACTGGAAGAAGAGGGGAATCACCAATGTCACCAAAATACCAATTATTTGTTATTTTCCCAATTTTCCTGTACTGGAAACGTAGACAATACGTGCTCGAGGGAGACAGAGAGTTGATGCATTCGAGATGTGGTGTTTTAGACGTATGCCTCAATTCATGCCTCAAGAAGTCAATTCTGTCAAGTCCAAAACCGCCTCTCTACCATCTGCCAGCAAATAATTCTCACCTATTTCGGCCACATTATCAGTAAGGGGGATGAGAGCCTTGAAAAGCTGATCGTAGTTGGGAACACGGAAGACAAGCGGACCCGTGGACGGTCTCCCACCAGATGAAGCGAGCAAGTGAAAGGCCCATCCTCAACTAAGTTTTGCTCGGTCGTCAGAGAAGCAATGGATAAGCACTAAGCACCGATGGCGGCAGAAAATGAGTCGTATCACTACACCAGCATCTTCTAGTGATGAGCACGATCCTCAGTCATGAGGGAGCGACTTCAGAGAGAGATACTCGTGGTAGGCTTCGGCCGTGGCTAGTTACCACCCACTGGACAAAACCAGTGTCGCCAAGCGGTCATTATGACCGTGTTCATGTTCCGTGAAGCCAGAGAGGGGATTTATCCCGCCTTCTAGTTTTAGTCTGCTACCATGTACGGCTGCATCGTCGCTTAACAATACACGAAATCGTGGTCAAAGGAAAACCTATAATGAATAAAAAATAAAGATAATGACTAGGCGCATTTGGAACACATTGCCGTCATCTGTGTTTCCCGATTGTTACAACTTGGAAACAATACATTATTTTATTGGATACAACTTTGACCACGGTGCATATAACTGTGCCGAAACGTCGAGGTTGCTTTTATAATGATTTTGTTAAACTAACATAAAAATAATTACGCTAAAAGACCCGACAACTTAGGAATCTTAAAGGCACAGGTGAATAGGCACCTTTTTAGGCATCTTACGTGATTTATCGTCGACCGCATCTCCACTCTCCACTTGCCATTTGGTTGGATGTGGTCAAACGTAGGCCTATTTAGTATACAAAAAACACGAACCTCTTTGGTAAGAACTCTTTGATGGGAATTTCTGGGCTGTCATGGCCTACTGCTGAACTAAGCCTTCCGCTATCTTGTGCCTTAAACTCAGCGAATAGCATAAAAAGAGAACGAAAATCATATTTTTTTTCATCCTACCTTCGTTGTTATGTTCGGAGGCCTGTTCTAATACATGTACGTCCCTTTGTACTTTAAATAGTTCTTGCTATTGCTACTTCTCGTGCTTTCGTTCTGCATACATGTTATTTCTGTTTACCATCATTTTTCGTACCTATATTTATCTATCTCTATTCTTTCTGTTGATTCAAATTACCTATATTTATTTAGAAAACCAACAATACTGAGGGAACGAGGGGAACATGGAATATTTTTTATTTACAAACTTATTTACTATTTATCTTAATCTATTGAGTTTCTATTTTAACATATTATAACATAATACAAGTATTAAGTGGACACATTTAATATATTTTATTTAATATATAATTCTAAAATATGTCCTACTTTTGTGTTTTCACTTATTTCTACTTATTATTCTTTTTATTTACTTTTTCTATTACTAATCTATAATTCTAGAAACTTAACTCTAATATTCTTATTTTACAATAACGTATTTTAGGTTTACATCTTCGATCCTTAGGAACTTCCGGTCAAAATAATATAGTATATCTCACAGTACACACTTTTCTGTTGGTGATTTTTTTTATAACGGTGGGACTTTGTTTTCTTGGTGCTCGGGACGACGGTTCCTTAGATAATCCAGAACGAACATCTATTGAAAACTAGCTGCTCCCGGCTTTTTCCGTTGAAAGTAACCTATATTATGATATTATACGGTCTAAGGCTACGAATAAATAATAAGTGTCTAAGGTAAATAATTTCAGCTCAATCGGTCCGGCCGTTGCGTTGGCGTAAAATAATAAAAAATATCTTTATCCACACGTTTCTACATAATTAATATCCATTCAACCTTTCGCGTTTATTAGAGGTATATTAGTAGAACACTTTGTTACAAGGGTTTCCATGCTTCAAGATGTGCTCGTATTATTACAAAGACTTTATCATTCTCTCATGGCGAAGAAGCTTTTAAAGTAGCATACAATAACCAGTGTTTATATCGCAGCACCGGTTGTCAACATCATGTCTCATTTTAAACTGATGAGAAGTTCAATCTTCCCCTATTTTTACAAGCTTTATATTACTTTCACCTGTCTGTTGTCTGTCTGTCTGTCTGTCTGTCTGTCTGTCTGTCTGTCTGTAATCAAATCTTGCAAGTTTAATTTGACCCACTTCCCGGTTTCCAATTGAGCTGAAAATTTGCATTCGTGTGTAAATCGGATGACAATGCAATATTTTTATGACATCGAGCTGATCTGATGATGGAGCTGGAAGGTGGCCAAAAGAACTCTGTCATAAAACAACGCAACCCCATCGAGTTTGGGCTCATTTGATTCGTCTTGACGAGTACTTTATGATGCAAGATGATAACAATAATTAAAGCTTGTTTTTAAAAAGTATTTTTTAAATTTCACTTGTTATTCGATGCAAATCAAAAGATCTAAGGTCATCTTTTCACTGTGTGGATACAAATAAACGTGTTAAACTCAATGAATTGATTCTTACAATAGCGGGTGAATAGACTGTCCAGATGGACTCATGACCGGTTATTCAGTCGGTTGAAGGGTCTTTTCACTATTTTGTTAAAGTTTTTGTAATTGATACTAATATCTCTAAATATTTTTTTCTTTGAGTGCCTGTTAGTGTTCTAAGTAATAAAGCACATTTTCTTATAAAAGGGCAAGTAAAACATTATCAGTTGCATTTATTGCACATCATATCGTAGGCGTAGCAAGATAAAGGCTTGATGTAGGGTGCGTCCATGGGAGGGGCGTTAGATATTAGAATGCAAACGCGGGCGTAGCTTATGTCGACACGCACCATTGATCACGTTGCCTGCCAGCCGACAAGTGGGAGGTCACGCTGCGGCTTTTGTACTTATTTATGGAAGCATTGTTAACGAGGAAAATGAATTGTGAAATTATGTTTTTGAGGGAAAAGTTTCGCGAACCCGTTTCAGTCATCGTGACTTCTTGAGTCACGTTGCCTTATTTATTTCGTTCCCCTTAACACAAGTACATAGCCAACCCTCGCAACAACCCGGAGAGCTATTTTCGGCAGGGGTTGGCAAAATCGATAAAGCTGTCTGGTTCCCGGGGGCCTGTAGGCGGGGGTAGTTGCACATGCGCAGTAGGGTAGTGACGCCGTACAATCGGAGCGGGTATAAAAGCAGAACGCAGGGGCGACGCTTTGTCAGTCCTCCTTCAGTCGTGTCCACCGGCAGAGTTAGGGCCTTGGGGTCCTATACAGCTTGCTGGTGGACATGAATGTTGGAGGACAGGCATCATTCTTTCGCGTAGCCGAAGTGATTTTTCGCGAATCGTCGTCCTTTGTTAGAGGTAGTCAATAATCGTGATGACTTCTCAGCAAAGGTATACATATTTGATTCCATTTGAATCAACCGCGTCGCGTCGCGTCTCATCTCGGTTTGCGTTTATTCTCTCGGTATCATAATAATGACCTGTTGATCATGGTCTTAATAAAACAAATAAAGAAGAAAAGTCTAAGAGCTCAACATAAATCAAAACTCTGACTTTTAAGTTGATTTTATTTAAACAAAATGATATAATTCTTATTAGAGCGAAATTAACACTAAATATTAATTAATAAGTGATAATTATTTTGGATTTCCACAAAATAACGCCTAATTACATTAATTAGATCTTCTTAATTTAATTAATTAAATAAATAATAATACCTATTCATTAAATAAAAAAAATCTAGTTAAATTTTTAAGTAATAAATAATTCAAAAATAAAATAAATCAACAAGTGGCGTTTCCCACCAGGAGAGCGTATACCACCGCGCTCGAGAACGAGCGTCGTCGGCCCGCGCACGCAAGCGCACCTACATCTCGCCGCCGCCGCTGCCCGCACGCACCGCGCCCGCGCCCCCGCCGCCCAAGAAGCACGCACTCAGCCCGGCGCAAGCAGAATGCCTCCGAGCTATCTTCGCTGCTTTGCTGTGGCATGAGGGTGAGTTCTTTCTCCTTAGAGACGATCGAGATGCTGCTGCGAGAAAAATCAACATATTTTTCTTATCAAATAATGATAGAAAACCCTGAGATGCTTCCAACTTGATGTTGATGCTGGCTCATCGTGCAACAAATCAATAACCAATTATAGAATCTGACGGCGCAAGCAGAATCTATCCGGCCATCTTTGTTGCTATGCTGTGACGCGAAGGTAAGTTTAATCTCCCTAGATAAGATGATGGAGCTATGTGATTACACGACCTGCTGTTGCGAGACGAGTCGACTTCCAGCTTTTCTTATTGTTTTTCAAGCAAATTTGATCGACAGTGAATATTAATCAATTCAATTCAATTCTTTATTACGTCTAAATCTAATCTTTAAATCATGTCGTCCAACATGATTTAAATTTGTTCGTCGTGCAACCTTTCCAAGAATGTATTGATTATGAAAATCAATAAAAAATAATATAGTGCATGCGCAATCAGCCCGGCGCAACCAGAATGTGTGCCGCCATCTTTGGTTCGCTGTTGCATAAAGGTAGGTACGTTTATCTCTCTCTCACACACACTAGACTGGATAACGCTGATGGAGCAGGTGGAGGGGGGTAGCTTCGATTTTAGAAATCAATATTAATATCATAGTGTGAATAATGTCCAGTATAATGCGTAGCTACCTACATATTAAGTGCATGCGCAATGCACACTTAGCCCGGGAAAGCAAAATGGCTGCGGGCATCTTGGTTGCTTCGCTGTTGGATGAAGGTTTCTTTTATCCGAGACTAGCTAATACAGACGGACCTAAAATAAAATTAGTCTAGGTACATATAGGTTACCTTAAATGTTTTTCGAATGATAGTCTGGCGGATCAACCTGTTGATAGCGCACTTTGTTTTATTAAGTTGAAAATTTTGTTTCAAACTTAATGAATATGTCGGACCCAGAAAATAAATAAGTCCTGACCCAAGTACAATAAAAATTCTTCCAAAAGCATATTTCGGCTTTTGAAATGGCGTCGCGATTCACCGTCTTAGATTTTTTTAAACATGAGTTCAGAACCTGTGGCTCTGTTACCGTTTCAAAAATAAAATAGAATGTCTGAAGCGGTCAAGATTTTTTCCCATCATTATAAATTGGAAAATACTGTACACATTGTACATGTAAATAAATTTAAATTACACAACATTTATCCTAATGCTTGGTGCCAAATATCAAAAAGTGCATAATTTTGTTAAAATGGCCGCGGATTACGAGCCTTTTCAAGAACTGAAAGATGCAAAAAAGCGTCATACTGAAGTATGAAGCTTAACTTAGCGAGATTATTTCCCGTCTAGGTATCGTGCACGACGCGATCGCATGCGCGGCGTTTTTGAAATTCCATCCCCAACTGCCAAAACAGGGGGCGCGGGTGGTGACCCGCCCTCCACACGATGTCACGCCTACGCGGCATCAACGCCACTCCGTGGAGGTTTCCAACGCAGGTACGCACTATTACTAAGTATCTACTTGAAACGCAATACACATCAATCCTCACTTTATTAATTCAATAAAATAATAATAAAAAATCATTAAAAAATAATAATTGTAATAAAATATTATCAATTAAAACATTATTTTGAAAATATGCTATAATAAATCATGAAACGTTTTGCAAATGACGGCATCAACGCCACTCCGTGACAACAATACACATCAATCCTCACTTTTTTAATTATTGAAATAAAAATTAAATAACATTAACAAAATTTTAAATAACTAGTGAATGATTTTGACAATACTATAAATCACGAAATAATTTGCAATTGCTAATTGTACCTGCCATTCATGCGCTTTCATTTGATACCCGAGTTGTGAAACAAGTAAAATTAAATAAAGCTAAAAAAATGAAGTTCGATATTTTGTGGTGGCAGCCATCTTAGATTTGAAATTTATCACATAGTGTAGTATTCTACTATTCACGACCTTTTATTTGATGCCCATATTGAAGGAGTTGTGAAAAATATGTCATCTGCCATTTTGTGGCGGCGCGGCAACCATCTTGGACCGATTTCCATCAAATATAGAACTGAGAATACTCCCGAATATAGAACGAAGAAAATCGGTTCATCTGTTCGGGAGCTACGATGCCACCGACAGACACGTCAAACTTATAACAACACCCCGTCGTTTCGGCGTCGGGGTCATATAATTAATCATGAAGCAATATCACCAATCCAAATGCGTGTTCTCTCTTTTATTTTTATATTTGTTACTAAAGAAATAGCTAAGCCAGTGGCTCTGCTGTATATTGCGCTTCAACATAATATCATCGAATTAGTTGACTTTGACTCTATACTCCAATAGACGCTTAATACAGTAAAAAAGGTCGGTTAACAAATGCTGGCATCAAGTTGCGCTTGTTAGTTGCTGACATCAAGTGTACCTACCTAAATAAGCTGCGTGACGGACAGTGCGGAACAGTCTGTCATGGAGACAATAATTTTTTTGCTGCTATTTTATATTATAAATTGCCTACAAAAGTCCTAACTAGCGCCTTCGAATTATGATTTGGCAATAATTGGTCACGTGTATTTGGAATGTTAGTTACCTATAGATGGATGGCAGTTGTAATGCATCTTCATTTTAATTATATTATTACAAGCCTTACAAGTTGTGCTGATACAATACTTTGCAAAGGCCATATTTCGCGATCCACCTCATGCCAGCCCAACAGACCAGCAGTATGTGACTAAGTCATCACGCCATCTCTTTCGAGGCCTGTCTATCGGAGTATAAAGTCGACACATCTAGTTCATAAGACCGTTGTATAGGTCACTACCTACGCATCCACCCGTCGACGCTGGAAACTCTAACGCGTTCCGGAGTGGAGGCAAGCGCGAGTCGTGCGCGGAAATCGGACCTCAGTGACCCTATTAATGAGGAAGACGGCCATGCCCATATCGATTCAGGTAATTCTACCTATAAATAAATAATTTTATGATGTAGACCTCTGCTAAGAAAGGACTTTGCCACGTGGGCAAAGCCGCGAGCACAAGCTAGTAATATCTATATAATTATTTATTATTGTATTTAATCAGACTTTATTAAATAGACTGTTTCGTAGGATCTTCAACAACACCATCAGTTGTAAATGTATTGCCACCGGCTTTACGGGCGCTGGTGGCTCTATGGGACGCTCTATACGACTCCGACCAACTTTCTGCTGCGACAGATAAGTATGTTCATACATAATTACCTTAAATTATCTATAGAAGTGTTATCATGAAATGTTTTAGAAATGGCGGCTTCTACTTACGTTAATAGAAATAGGTACGAAGGTACTTTGCTTCAAAGTTTCCATTAAAATTATTAATAATTACATCATTGCTTATAAAATTCTTATCGTTATGTATTTTTACTGCGACCGGTGTGCGCGCGCGTGTGTGAGTATGGACAGCACGAGTGTGCAAGCGAGATACTATGATAGACAAAGCGTAGGTGCAGGCGGCCATTTTGTCAACGTTTCTTTATTGACACGAATTATGAAAGGTTTATAATATTATTCCAGTAACAATACTAATGTCAGTTACAGTGATCTAGATTGAGGGTCTAGTTTCATTCTAGAGCACTTATTACGACCCAATAGTAATTAATTTAAAAAATCTGGAGTAGTAAATAGAGTTCTGCACTGGACTGGACTAGAATAATGTAAACCGGGCATAATGTTAATTTGTTAGACGAAATTAAACTGAAAATACATTGAGTTTACAATGGATGTTGGAAAGAATTTTCTACAAGAATATTTTCTTTAGGTACAAGAAACCCGTCCAAGAGACCAAGGAAGTCGATGAACCAAAGATATACAACGATTCGAATTTGATCAAAGGCGCTGTTCCCAAAAGGGTGGAATGGAAGGCTGGCTTGATTTCCTATAAGGCTCCTTATTCTGGTGGGTTGATTTATAACATAGTTTGGCTTAAAACCATGTTTTTTTATATATTTTCCTAATATTTCCAATAATTGACACTACTTGAATTCAATAGCCTAGGTATCCTTTGCTTGCTTGACTTGACTCTTACTCTGAGTCACTCAATGTAATTTTCTAAGAAAGTTACCGTTCAGTCTTTTGAGAACAATAAATTATGTAACCAAGATAAACATTGTATCTGAGTTTCTTGCTCGTTCGTCTCATAGAGGTGCTTTCCGAAGGGCGGTATAATTTAAAATATAACTAAATAATTGACTTGCAAAAGTGCTCCATTGCATCCTATTTGAATGAATGAATGTTGTATTGTAGTGCGATGTGAGCTATGCGGCGGTGCGAGCGTTCCGCCCCCGTTAGCGGCTCACATGCGGCACCTACATCCCGGGTGTCGTGCGCCCTCACAACGCGGGTACGATCGCGCCGGCATCTACAAGCGGGCTGAACCACCGCCCACGCCCGCCCCTACAGACCTACCGCCGTCCACTTGCGGGCAACTGTCCCAGGGTGAGTTGTACTTCCTATAGATGAAGTCCTTCACAACGTGGGTACGACTGGCTTTACAGGTGAGCAACACCCTTTGGACCTTCTACCGTTCTCTTATGAACGACTATCTCAGGGTGAGTGTAACTTCCTATAGCTGATGTCTGTCACAACGTGGGTACGACACTCAGGGACTATACAAGCGAGCAACATCCTTCAGAACTTCTGCCGTGCACTTATGGCCGACTATCTCAAGGTGAGTTGTACTTCCTATAAATAAAGAAAGAAAGAAAGAAAGAAAAAAGAAAAAAAAATAAAAAAATAAAATGATGTGGTGAGTTCACAACGTGGCTACGACGGGCTATACAGGCGATACCTACCCTCACCCTTGTGTATACCCTTTGGCCCTCATGCCGTTCACTTATAGACAACTATCTCAGGGTGAGTTGTACTTGCTATGGCTGATGTCCTTCGCAACACGGCTTCGGGCTATATAGGTGAGCATCACCCTTCGGACATAACTTCGTTTACTTGTGGACAACTATCTCAAGGTGATTTGTTCTTTCCATTGCTGATGGCCTTCACAACGTGGGTGCGACGCTCGGGCTATACAGGCGAGCAACACCTTTCGGACCTTCCGCCTTTCACTTATAGACAACTATCGCGGGGTGAGTTGTAATTCCTATAGCCGATGTCCTACACAACGTAGCTACGTCGGGCTATACAGGCGAGCAACACTCTTTGGACCTTCCGCCATTCACTTATGGGCAACTATCGCAGGGTGAGTTGGACTTCCTATAGATGATGGGGTGTTCACAACGTTGCTACAAGGGGCTATACAGGCGAGCAACACTCTTCGGCCCTTCGGCCGTTCACTTATGGACAACTATCCCAGGGTGAGTTGTACTTTCTATTGCTGATGGCATTCACAACGTGGCTACGTCGGGCTATGCGGGCGAGCAACACTCTTCGGACCTTCAGCCGTTCACTTATGGACAACTATCCCTGGGTGAATTGTACTTCCTACGCTATATAGGTATATTAAAGGCAATATAATATACAAGGAAATTTAATTTTCTCACTCTTTCTTGTTATGCGATTTCGGTCGCAAGACAAGGACAAAGGTCCGAGGTTTGTTTATTATTTTGCACTGATATATAACAGCTTTAGTTAAGACCAAAGCGTTCGCAGCCGTTTAACCCAGGATGATAATATACATAGGACATTTACCAATACATTTTTCTACTATTTAGACATGTCACCGGCATCTTCACTGTGGTACGTGTACTGTGAAAGATGTCGTGACAAGACCATCAAGGCGGCCTCAGCCAAGCTGCTGGGTAAAAGCAAGTCGTCTCTCAACTCGAACGAGGGCGTCGATACGTCCAGGACGGTGGACCACCACCTAATGAAGGAGAACGCAGTATTCTTGCTGGATTTGGCACCATTAACCAATTCAGGTAAATTAATAAATTAGAAAATTATTATCGGGTCTCAAAACGCGTTGTATTTTAAAGTAATTTCGGACATTTTGTAAAGATTACTAAAGTCGGATCGAAAAAAGAACAGAAGTCTCAGAGAACCGTCTTCACGAAATTTCGGGAAATGGTTTGAGCTAGTACGCTTGAAATATGAATCAAAACGGTAAAAATGTCCCCAAGGATGCGGAAATGTCCATCATATTCTATTAAAAACAACAGCAAATACAATTTATTCGTTGCAACCACAAGATAAATGCAATCTCAAAGCAACCTAAGTCTACAGGCTTAAATAAAACAAAATCAATGGTTATTTCCCGTCAACCAGAGTCAATAAGCACGTCCCCCTGGTACGAGGGCAGTAGCCGAAGTCCCCCCACCCCGCCGGGTAGCGTATGGCAACCGGCCCCGCCGTTCCAGTGCTTGCAAGCGTTAGGAGCAGCTCCCCGTGCCATCACTGCCGTTGACACGGCGAGATATCACTCCTTGGGAAGGCCTTCGCCAGCGCCTGTTGCGCCTCTTGTAAGTTTTAATTTTGAACTGTGATTTGTAGGTGTCAAGATTTTTTAATGCTTAAAAGTTACGTTTGACTACATGATGGAACCTGATGGAAAGTGCAGATGCAACGGACAATGAGTCACAAGCCAAAACCCAATTCGAACATCGAGATAATTTCAAGCAGCTTATAATATTTCACGTCTTATTCTTTTAACGTTCGTTCTTCAATACAGTTACTGTATGAGTTTCCATTTTCCATTTGCTGTCTCGGATACCTTGAAAAGATTATCAATACTTCTGAATAGCTTTGGAACATTGTATCAAACAAAGATTATAATTGTCCAGATGACGCAATACGGCGGTGAAAGCCTAGGCCACCATCCACGCGTGCACAGATCTGTGTCGATGGGTCAGGCCGGAGGGAGGGACTTGGCTAACGCGGCTCGACCGCCTCTAACCGCAATCGTCCATGAAGACCATCACGATACGCTTTCAGGTATGAATATTGACAAACAGGTACCTACGTTTTTTCGAGGAATGGGCAAAATGGAATTGGTAGACAGTTTTTAGTGGTACAGGGTTCAGAGAGAACAGAGTTTCTAGAACTCTTTCTTTTTAAAGCTACAAGATGAACGTCCGCCTGGAGTGTGTTAAGCACGAGTAGTCTTACCTCTAGGATTGTCTCATATTGAAACTTTTCTGAAAGATTATATGAAAAACTACATAAGTGGACGAACAGCTGTCTTCAGCATCCTGGAGATTCCTAAAGAGAAAACAAAGTCTTAAATGTAAAAGATGTCAAATTTTATATCTAAGCACAGTTCTACCAACTTATCTGGCCATGTGACAATCGTTCATTCATTCAAAATGGTATATAAGTTCTCAGTTCCACTATTAGTTGTAACATTGGTTCCGATCTTCCGTAGGAGCATATAACTTCTTGGTTCCACTATTGGAATTGGTTGTAACATTGGTTCCGATCTCCCGTAGGAGCGGGTTCGTCTCTCCTTGCCCAGCCCAGCACTGAGCTCCAACGGCTGGTCGGTTGCGGAGACGCGAACCAAGGCGGAGTATCGGCGTTTGAACCTCCACGCGTGGATCAGGACAATTTAATCAAGAGCCCCGTCCTTTCATTCGTGTTGGCCAAACGTGACCTGCCCGTTTACAGGCAGAAGATGGATGCTGCTGTGAGGATTAACACCGTTAGGCAATATGCTTTTGAGGTAAGTTCGTAGTACCCTTTCTCAGACTAGGGTCTTCCGGATCGGTTTGAAGAAGAAGTAGGGATAGCAGTAGTAGGGATGTTGACGGTAAAGTATTTTGAAATATAATAAGTCCGTAATTAAAATAATAAAAAATATTATTAGAAATTCACTAAGAAAAAATATTTTGTGACCAATATTTTTTAATAACTACTTGATGGACTTAAGTTTGTTTAGCCAACTTCCAATTGAGATTATTTTGATGTAAATTGACAGCAGACAAAAAGTAAAGGATGTTAAATTGAGAAGACCAATACATTAAGATTATAATATACACCTAGTCGACGTTTCGGCTCAGTTACATACTTGAGCCGTAGTCACTAGAGTACTGCATCTACTCTCCGTCGATCAAAGTGTAACTGAGTGTTCTATTTCTTTTTATGTAGATAATGTGTAATGTTCCGTATGTTTGAAATAGGCAATGAATTGGTTACTGCGTTCCACGACGCAACCGATATGCGTTCACGACGTGATGTGGTGGTTTTGCACTGCCCTAGACAAGTACGCCCGTCTCGTTCCACCGCCAGCTCTTCAAGAAGATAATAAAGAGGTAGGTCTTTATCTATGTTATTTTTTAGCCTTGTTTATAAAAATTTGCTTGCCAATGTATCTATGTAATGTACTTTTCGTCCCATAGGCATATTGCAGGATCGCACTAATGCCAATGAGTCTACTCACTGGTCTAAGGAGTTATAGGATAACCCAAAAAAACATTTCTATTCGAAACGAAGTAGATTTAGTCCTAGCCTACGTTATTCTGTTCGTCAAAGTTTATGGAGTACGAAGTTTGTGGAGTATATAATCTAAAATTTTACCAAGATGGAAATCATCGTGGTCGGTCTAGAGTCCAGAAAGAGACTAAATTTAAATCTAAAGTTTTGCATCAAAAGCTTATTTGTACCTTGTACAGAAGTTTAAATCACTTTTCAATTGTATTTTATTGACGACTTACATCTGCCGGGATTCGGACCTGAGCTTCATGCCCATAACTTTTAGTTAAAAGCCTACCCGGTAAAGCTGTGGAGATTGTAACTTAATCTGAGAAAAACAGCGTAGATAAAAAATTGTCATATAATATCATAACGTTTGCATTTGGACAATGGACATTTTGAACATAATATATCATGAAGTTGTGCCATCCGGACCCTACCTAATGGGATAAGGGTAGGAAGAAGAAGTCTCCTTCTATCTTCATATCATAACGTCTCCCGTATAATATAGCATGCGAATGAGTTGAGCCGTCTGCTGACGCCCACTGCTTCGACGGCCGCCATATGTCCGGGGGGCAGGGCCGCCCGCGGGGCTCGGGCCGCGTTCCACGCGTTCCTCGGCTCCGTGAGCGCCCTCGCTCCGTCCCTGTCGCCCGCGAGCGCGGCCAGTCTGCAGGCGGTGCGCTGCTGGGCGTTGCATTACTCACAAGAAGACCGCGCGTTCTTACATAGGTCAGTGCCTTCATCATACTCATACTCGTACTATTAGACACGGACTTAACCAGACCCCGCTTTCGTGATGCTCGCCAAAACAACCAATTTTCGGATGCGGGGTGCGGTTGGCTAGTTTTGATTGGCTCGTTTAAAGTGATTTTTTTTTAGTTCATAGACATTAACAAAGATGGCTAGTTTTGATTGGGTCGTTCAAAGTAGGAAGACTTTGGTTCAAAGACATTTGACGTGTGTTATGCAGCGTCAATGCCTATCGTCGGCGACAGCATACCTCTGGTAATGCTCACTCTTATGTTTAAGTCCTCTTTGCTATTAGATCATTTCTGTGCCCTTGGTAGAGGTGTGGGATTAGATACAGTGTGCGGCAAGCTTTCCGCCTGGATTCTACCGTGTTTCGGAAGGCACGTAAAACTGTGGGTTCCGACTGTTTCCTACAAGATATGTAGGAGGTCGTCAGTTCATGTTGCAGGCCTTGTAGTAATCTTGACCTGAAACTGCGACATATGGTTTGGCCACACAGTCGTATTTTAGTCGTGTCCTCACTCTCGAATCTGTTTTACTAAAGATTGAGTTATTATGGGAACAACAATCCAATACACAACCAATCCAATTGCTGCCTGTTGATAAATAAGGCAATTCATCAGTCCGGTTTCATTTTTAATATTCAAAGATCTTCACTTAACATTAGTCGATAGATGATTGACACTATGTGATACTAATAATAGCTTTTTTTTTTCTAGAGAATATTTTTATAACAATATGTTTTTGCCATAACACTCAGGTTACGCATTCAACTTAAGCTGAGAAGAGAAATCCGTTTAGCAATATACGACTGCAAAGAGAACTGTACCTATATTAAAAGTAATTAAATTGTATTAAAAAAATTAATCATAATTTAGCTATTGGAACTATCACTGTATACCACGATCTTTTTTAGATTGAGTTTAAAAGTGCATATTTTTATGGATTTTTAATTGATGACCTTTAAAATGATAATATCAGGTGGTTTTATCAATGTTTTTGTTGTTTATGATGGTAGCAATGTTCCTAATTAAATTTAAACATTAAATTATTCGTTCACGCTGCTATCACGGATAAGATCCCAAGTTTTCAACGTAATAAGCAAGATACTATCACATTCGGAGGATATAGCGTACGACGAGGATCTAATGGGTGCCATCAATGAGAGCTTACAGAGCTTCCTTACTAGGGTAAGTTATATACGTTATAGAATACGTTTTGATTCTAACAGGAAATACCAATAAATATAGATTAAAGAAGCCACCGGCCTACCACGCACAAACGGTCGCGCGAGCTGTCAAGCTGTTATCAAAAATGTTTAAAAATTTGAACTCGCGCGTACTTTTTATTCTCAGCTGGTAAGTAGTCAAAAATAAACAGGAATCCAGTCATAATATCATTATAATCTTAAATCTATAATATTACTTGATGGTCATTTTATCATCACCAGTCGTAAGACGTCCACTTCTAGACCTAAACCACCTTCCTCCTTAAAACATTTTATATTTAGAAAGTACCCAATAAGTAACTTTGGTGTAGGAACACTACGTGTGGGCTTGTCCTGATGTGACCGGGTGGTGTGATCTGAGCGTGTCGTCACGAGCCGGAATGGCCGGCTCGCTCATCGACGGCAGTACAGAAACCTTCTGGGAGTCCGGAGACGAAGACCGCAACAAAGCCAAGTGGATACAGATCGCCTTCGCTGGGGGAAGCTTGGAAGACAGGCCGCACATCATCTGTGTGCATGTAGACAACACGAGGGATACAGTCGTATGTAGCTTTCAACTTCATTATTGGAGAATTTAATGAGTGCGTGCTTAAAATTTAAAACGACTTGTTTTGTCTTGTTTTCCTTTTACCACAGAAGGAAAAAACTCATAATATCAACAATTGTTTTTCGATCCTTTGATAAAGGTGGCCACAATTTAGCTAGCATTTTAGCTTTGCTTTGGTTCGAATAGCTGAATAAAGTCTTCTTATTAGAGAAAGCACCAATTAGACAAAGATGATGCAACTAGAGCAAATTAGGACAGGAGGATCTATGGTTAAATGGTAATGTTTGTTGTTAGAACAAGACCCTCCTCGTGTCGTTCCTGTACAGCGGCTTGTCGGGGGAGATGTACCATATGCAGGACATGGAGGTGGATTCCAAGGCGGCTGCCTGGGTCTGCTACACTTTACCAAGTATGTTACTGGAACTTTATTCTTTGCTATTGTGATTTTATGAATGTTCTTGGCAGTATTATGTGTTGTTTTTTTAGGTTCCTTCATCACTATCATCCCACGTTAGTCCGCTACTGGACATAGCCTACATTGTGGCACGCCACTCGACTCGGCTCATCTTTTTTCTTTTCTTTTTCCTCCAACTACTCCTAGCGAAAGCCACTAATACTCTCCTTCGTTGACTACGAGAAAGCGTTCGACTCGGTGGAATAGTGGGCTGTAGAGCAGGCTCTTGGCAAGTGTCGCATTGATGAGAGATACATCCAAATCCTCAACCATCTCCATGAGAACGCTACCGCATGTGTCTCCTTACATAAGAAAACTGACAAGTTCAAACTGGAACGGGGAGTCAGACAAGGTGACACAATATCTCCAAAACTGTTTACCCTAGCTCTGGAGTACATTTTTCAACAGATGGATTGGGCAAACAAAGTGTTGATTGTTGACGGGGAACGACTCTCAAATTTGAGGTTTGCCGACGACTTGGTGATAATATCCGATAACATCGAGGATATGATCGGAATGCTACAAGACCTGAGGATTGCATCGGAGAGAGCGGGCCTTAAAATGAACACCGGCAAGACCAAAATAATGACCAACATCCCAGACGTCACAAATTACCAACTTCCTGTTAGTACTGTGACAGAGTACATATATTTGGGACACAAGATTACTTTGGGCTTCGAAAACCAGACCGCAGAGGTAGAACGGAGAATCTCACAGGCGTGGGCCGCATTTGGTGCCAACAAAGAAGTGCTACGTGGCAAACTTCCACTTCATCTTAAAACCAAAGTTTTCGAGCAATGTGTTATGCCAGTGCTCACTTATGGCACGGAAACCATATCACTTACAAAGAAGTCGGCAGAGAAATTCAGAGTCGCTCAGAGAGGAATGGAGAGAGCTATGCTTGGTATCACTCTGAGGGACCGTAAACGAAATGAATGGATTCGAAGCAAAACGAAAGTGACCGACATTATGATGGTTATAGCGAAGAAGAAGTGGGCTTTGGCAGGACACATTGCTCGAATGGATGTGAGCCGGTGGACGAGACGAGTCTTAGAATGGAGACCCAGAGCTGACTCTAGAGGACGGGGTCGGCCACCACAACGCTGGGTGGACGACATCAGGAGACACGCAGGACATGACTGGATGCAGAGGGCACAAGACCGCCGGAAATGGATAAAGGAGAAGAGGCCTACATTCAACAATGGATCCCGAACAGGCTCCTATAATGATGATGATGATGACTCCTAGCGACTTCTGAATATCGTCACCCCATCTCGCCCACAATTTTATTCTTCTCTTTGAATTGCATCCTATATTTTTCAGTCACGGGTAGGTACCTACTTTCAGACTTCACGTGTACTCGTTCTTTAAATCCGGATACTTACTAATGAACCGTAATCGTAACCATTGCATGTTATCAAAAAACATTGTGGTTCACAAACCTGCAGTAGGTTAACAGTATATGCAATGATTACGGTTCGCTAGTGAGTCCGAACTCATTTGTCTCGTTTTGTGTTAGCATGTTACCCAGGCGCGAACAGTGGTCCAGTTCGCGTCCGCTGCGAGCTACGCGGGCCAGAGCCTGCGGTGCGTGTGAGGCAGGTGCGAGTGCTGAGCTTGCCCGCGCCTCTAGCCGCACCAGCTCCTCCGCCCGCTCGTATCCTGCACGACATGGCTGAAGGGGACACGCTGCGAGTATTCCGACTGCTCACCTCTGAGGTAACAATAACATTGCAGCCAACAACATAGTACTAGTCATTAGAACAGCACAAGAAGGATGAAGCCCACAGTTATTGACATCGCATCAAAGATCTTAATGTCAACGGGACAGAAGACAATGAATTAGATGCCTATGTTCAGTAGCAGCACATCTATAACAGCAGATGACGATATACATATATGTCTATGGTTCAAAGTCCAAAATAAAGTTGAACAACAATATCGCCTGTTACCTTAATCAAATACGAAAGAAGTCGCAATCATTGAAAAGGTAGATTTCAAATTCGGGAAATTTATCGAAAATGGGGCCAGCGCTTTTTTAATTCTGAATAGGCTCACGTTAGACGTGTTTGGATCACTCTTGCTTGAAATAAATCATAGTCTAGAGTCTAGATGTATCGTCTAAAGCTGTGGTTATTCTAATCCCAAAGAACCAATAGACCAAATGTACCACAGGTGTTCGGCAAACTATTAGAATGGGAGAGATCCGGCAGCGAGTCAGGCGAAGGGCCGAGTGTAGACGACGCGCCGGCTGATGACAGCGATCTCAGAGAACATGTCGTGGGAATTCTGTTCGCTGGACATCAGCTCACGTCGTTGCAGCGAGAGGTAAGTTTATGGAATGAAAGTAATATGAATAAAAAAAGTGTAAAAAAGTTTCTGTGTTTTTTATACCTTTTGTTGCGAATTTTAATGTTTCAAAAAAAAAAAAAAAGGTGTGTTGATATGGGTAAGTATGATTGTCACACTTAAATCGTGTTTAAAGTGATTTGAAAATATTATCAGAAATGTTTTCTTCGTCGTAAAATATGTTTGTTGGATTGCATGACTATAATGGTTGGCCTTAAAAATTTGCTACGATTTGGGGGTTCGAATGCATGTTGATATTTGTTCGTCTTCGCAAATCTTGAGGCCTAAACAGTTAATTGACGCCAGGTGATGAGCCACATAGTGTCGGCCATCGGAGCTGAAGCGGGGCGGGTCCGCGATGACTGGGAGACTTCACTGATCTGCGCCGAGGCTGCGGACAGGGCCGACCAGCATTGTCTGAGACCCCTCGTGCACCAGCAGGATAACTACTGCTTTGAAATGCTCTCGCTGGTAAGGGTCCGCTTATACTGGTTGATCACTCACGTTTTTTATAGGCCTACGTTTGACCACATCTCACCTGATGAAAAGTGCCAATGTGGTCGATGATGAATCACGTAATTTGCCTAAAAACGTACCTATTCACCCGTGCCCTGAAGATTCCCAAGTTGTATCGCTCGGAAAACACGGATAATAATTGGAGTTTATACTCCAACAGAACAGGTTACCCTATTTACACTGTCAGAGTCAAATCACAATTTATAGGTTGTGTGGCCAACCTATATGTTGCAGTTTCAGGTCGGCAATGTGTTGCAAATGCGACCAGCTCTTAGTTTAGGAAAAAAACGTACGGATAATTGGTAGCGCCGCTAAGTTAATTACTGAAGATTCATCATCACTATCTCAGCCGTAAGACGTCCACTGCTGAACATAGGCCTCCCCTTTGGACTTCCATATGTACCGGTTGGAAGCGACCTGCATCCAGCGTCTTCCGGCGACCTTTATAAGGTCGTCTGTCCACCTTGTGGGTGGACGTCCTACGCTTCGTTTGCTAGTCTGAAGATTGGGAGACAATTATACTAAAACAATCATTTTCAGCTGCTGGCTTTGAGTGGAAGTCAAGTTGGCCGTTCCCTTTTGGCGCAGCAAACGGATTTACTCGCAGATTTACTGGCTTTGTTGCACACCGGTAGCGATAGGGTACAAAGACAGGTTGGTAACACATCAAGAAATAGAATTGACTATACCAAAGGCAGTTTTTTAATGTGTGGGGTTTTTAGGTGATATCACTCCTCCGGCGAATCATTTCGGAAATCCCACCGCAGAAAATGTTAGCCGCCATTAACCCGGGAAGCGAGATCAATGAACGGTATTAATATTTTTATAACATCGCTTTACTTTTCAATATTTTAAAAAATACAATTTATTAAGAATAGAATTAAAAAAACTTTATTGCTTTTTAAAATTATTATTAAATATTATATTCGCTTTGAGACCAAGTTGAGCTTACTTAAGCGCTTATTGGCTTTTCAGTCATATAATAAAAAAAACATTAAGTTTTAAAGTGCATCACTTTAGTTCTAAAAAGCATACATCATCTGCCTCAAAAATAATATGGAGCTATTGATATTGCTACTACTAAAGCTTTGCGTTACAAAGCTTAAAGCATTGCTACTTAACATAGCTGAAACACATCATTAATCTATATGGACCACATTAAAGCGTTTTGTATATTTTAGAATAACCCTGCTAGACCATTTACTGTGCTACCTGGGCAAAGCGATCACCGTGCAGATGAAAGTGAAGGGGTCTGGTGGTTCCCCGGGGTCGGTGACGATGGGGTCGAGCGTACCCCAGGGACCCCACGCCGCTTGGTTCATGAGGGGGGAGACTACTAAGAAGCACGCGCACTTGGTCGCCAAACTGCTTTCTGATATGGCCGAGGTAATTGTTATCATTGTATCTTAAACTGATGTTAGATGTATCTTAGATGTTTTTCTTCTAAATAAGTAAATATTAAACTAGCGAATTAAAAAAAAATGTAAATCTGATAAAGTGGGAATAAATATAAAATCCGTGAAAAAAAAAACTGATAAAAAATATTTAATTTGTTCTTTATTGATAGGTAAACTTTGTTGAGCGTAAAAATTGACTCAAATTGATAAAAATCTTGTTTTATAATTTACTCTTAAATTTTATTGTAAAAATGGTTACCAAAATATACAGTCTTTTGAAGAGGGGTGATTGAAAAATAAAAATGTTTTTTTGCTTATTCTCAATTTAGCTTTTCACCGGCTTATCTGCCGGACACAAGCATTTCAAAAAATGTATTTCGACAATACATAATACATATTCATTACACGATAAGCACGTCAAATTATAAATTAAAATACAGACAATCATCCCCCATTAAATTTTATATGTTTTGTAAAATGTGAGGTCTGCTAAAATAGCAATTCTTTTAGGAAAAAGTGTCACTGACATGGGGCCTAGAAACTAGGACAGCGCTCGCTAACTACGCGGCGCAAATAGCACAGATCAACGAAAACGACAGGCGTCCCGAGAGATGCATCGCCCTACCCACCATGTGGATGTCTTTAGCCTCGCTTTGTGTGTGTGAACAGGCCCACATTGAATTGTAAGTTGTTACTTTTGCTATTTAGCTCAGAACATAGGCACTTGCAAGCTACTTTTCAGCTGTAAAACGACCGAGTGCAGGTACTATAATAAACTATTAAGGGGTTAAAATTTAGGGATGAATTGTTTTCATTAAAATATTTTTATTTCTATCTATCTATCTACTCAGCCCGTATCCACCCACTGCAGGGTATAGGCCTCCTCATGTTCACGCCACACCTTCCGATCCTGTGCGAGTCTCATCCAGTTCCATTTTTATTTAATTTGAGATAAATTGTTTGCATTATAATTATTATTTCATTTTAGGGTTTTGCATATAAATATTTAAATTAAGTTTTAGAAACATTTTTAAATATTCATCCCCTATAAGGGTCAAAATGAGTAAAGAACCTTTGCATAAAATTACTATATTTGTAGGTGAAAGTTGAAAAAAAAACTTTGAATTTTTGGAGCTTTTAAACCTGATTAAATACCTGATTTGGAATTAAAATATGGAATTAAATGATAGGCTTTTGGGAATAGTAGTACCGGATTACTAAAAATCAAGATGAAAAGTTTGTAACTTAATTATTAGATATTGAACACGATATGGTTTTACACCTCAGTGAAAACTATTCACGATTTGTACTCTCACGAGAAATTTTTAGGAAAATCACAAGATATTTCCTTTTCAACCCTTCCCTCCCTATGACTCACGGGGTATTTTCATCCTAGACTGAATGGTGGGGAAGGCAAGGAACCCAGGGCACGCGACTCAGTAGAGCCGCGGCCCTATTGCGCTAACCATGACGACGGAACAACCGCGGCCGTCATCGAGTGCCGGAACTGTGGCCCTCTCTGCGCCGAATGTGACCGATTCCTGCACCTGAATAGGGCCACCAGAGCCCATCACCGACAGGTAAGGAAATAAACAATTATATTCCTTTAGCAAGTTGTTTCTGAAATCTTGTGTATGACTTCGTATTAGATTTGGAAGACTTCATGTACACGCCTGTTGCAGAATTGTCTGAAATGTTTCATTAATTTCCGAAAAAAAAATCACACTCGTCACTCTCATAAACAGATGCTTGGTTCTTTGAGCCTTAAATTTAGTTGAAACATGAAAAGATCACGGCGACCAATGTAAAAACTTTTTACTCCTCTAGATATGCAAGGAAGAGGAGAGTGCCATTCGTATCGACATTCATGAAGGATGTGGCCGCGCCAAGTTGTTCTGGCTGCTCTTATTGGTAGATCGAAGGACTCTTAAAGGGCTGGCAGAGTTCCGTGGGATAGACCCGCGGGTAGATGCCACGGAGCAGAGCGCCGGCTCGGGCCCGACTGGCTTGGCTGGAGTGTGCCGGTTCTGTGGAGCTAGGGGCAGCTCAGGATTGCTCGCCATCGGCAACGTTTGCGCTGATCATCAGTGTCAGGTTAGTACCGACCTTCATTACACTGGACGTTTTGATACATTGGACTATTTAGGAGACGAGACCTTGTCAACCAGAAAGTATGATCTCTTTTTCAAATAATATTTGAATCACAGCTACAATAACGATCACAGTTACAATCACAATTACAATTACGATCACAGTTACAATTACTTTTACAGTAACAATTACGTTCACAGTTACAACAACAATTACAGTCACAGCTACAATAACAATCACAATTAAAATTATAATCACAGATACTATTACGATTACAGTTACAATTAAAATTACAATCACAGTATATACTCGTTATTACAGTAACAATGACAATCACGTTAAATATCGTTGGTTGTAACAAAACTATATAGATATTTGTATTGTTTAGGAGCACGGCACTCAAGCGTGTAACCGATTGCACTCGTGCGGCCATCTTTGTGGCGGTGTGAGAGCCGAGCGGACATGCTTGCCGTGCTTGCTCGGATGCTCTGCTGATCCGACGTTGCGACAAGACGCTGATGATATGTGCATGATCTGCTTCACTGATCCGTTGCAAGCCGCACCTGCTATACAGGTGAGAACTATTCACTTCCCTTATTCTTATAACAAGTGAATCAAAAATATATCAAACTGATATTCTGTGCGTCTCGCCCTCGCCTTCAAATAATAGCTTAATAATATATATGACCAGTGGCTCTTGCATTTTAGTAACATTCGTTAATTTTGACAGTTGGGTTGCGGTCACGTGTTCCATCTACATTGCTGCAAGAAAGTCCTAGCCAGTAGATGTATCGGGCCCAGAATCACATTCTCATTTGCGCAGTGTCCAATTTGCAAGGTAAGATCATATTTTGATAGGTACCCAGTGGCTAATACAAAATGCAGTAATGATTGTGGTGCAATTCTTCATTGATTTATTTGACGTCTAGGAGGATATGGGCCATTGGACTCTATCGGAACTTCTAGCTCCAATTAATCGCCTCCGAGACGAGGTCCAGCGTAAAGCGCTGATGAGGCTTGAATACGAGGGCCTGGCTGCGCCGGGTGCCGGCGCCAGCAACGCCCACGTTGACCCGGCGAAGTATGCCATGGAGAGATACGCTTACTATGTCTGCCATAAGTGTGAAAAGGTAAATTTTATTTGAATTTCCTACTTATATTATAAAGTATGTGTGGGTGAGCCCTAGAATAACATATTATACTCTACTTCTCAGCGGGTGAAACCGCTGGACATATCTAGTTTTTAAAAATAATTATTTCATCATTATTCTCACCCCAATATTTGGCATAGGCCTCTTTGAGCAGATCTTTTAGAATGGATCGCATCAGGTCTTTATCTACTATATAAAAATAAGTCGGGTTTTCCTCCCTGACGCTATAACTCCAGAACGCACGAACCGATTTCCACGGTTTTGCATTCGTTGGAAAGGTCTCGGGCTCCGCAAGGTTTATAGCAAAGAAAATTCAAGAAAAATTTCAAAAGAAATGAAAAAAAAAAGTAAAAAAAATAAGTTATTCAATTGGAAACCACGCGCGTATTGGGCAAATGTCAACAGCAGGCATTTGTCTTTAAGGTGGTAATGGCCGTGTCGGCGCGGAGGATATTGATAAGTTTTATTGCAACCTTATTTCGAATTAATACTGGCAACGTAGTAGCCAATGGCTCTCCTTGGATGAATACAAAAAAAAAGCGTGTTCTTGGGCAAATTTTTATTAAATTTCAACAGCAGGAATTTGTCTTTAAGGTGGTAAGTTGAACTGTGTAAATTATGTGGATCGTGAATTTGAGGTTAAATAGGGATGTTGACACATGTTACGAATTGATATAAAGTTATGTTTTTCACATAAAAGACAGTATTTAAAAACCTAAAATCACATTTTAAGGATCTATTTACAAGCCAAAATTGATTTTAATTTCAAAAAAAATTACTTATTATTACGCGAATGCGAACGCCAATCAGAGCGCGTGACGTCACGCCATTGGCTGGACCTTACGCTTCCTATGAAATGTTCCTGATTTAGACACATTTTAATTATTCATAACATAAAAACCACTGAACCGATTTTGATGCAACTTATACTGTGCCCTTAGTTGGTCCATACTTAAACCAAAAATAAAGTCAATAACTAAAATGTCTCTCTGAAAATATAAGATTCATTTTGGTTATTGACTTTATTTTTGGTTTAAGTATGCTCCAACTAAGGGCACAGCATAAGTTGCATCAAAATCGGTTTAGTGGTTTTTAAGTTATGAATAATTAAAATTTGTCGAAATCAGGAACATTTCATAGGAAGCGTAAGGACCAGCCAGTGGTATGACGTCACGCGCTGTCAGATGACAGTTCGAAACGTTTTAGGCAGTATTTAAAAAATCATTTTTATTTACGTATTTTTATATTGAAATTTCATATATTTTTGCATAAAAATATGATATACGTTTATGAAATGGGTCTATCTACTATATAAAAATAAGTCGGGTTTTCCTCCCTGACGCTATAACTCCAGAACGCACGAACCGATTTCCACGGTTTTGCATTCGTTGGAAAGGTCTCGGGCTCCGTGAGGTTTATAGCAAAGAAAATTCAGGAATTTTTCAGGAAACCATCTGGTGGCGAAACGGAGTTCGGCGGGTTTGCTAGTCTACTATATAAAAATAAGTCGGGTTTTCCTCCCTGACGCTATAACTCCAGAACGCACGAACCGATTTCCACGGTTTTGCATTCGTTGGAAAGGTCTCGGGCTCCGCAAGGTTTATAGCAAAGAAAATTCAGGAAAAATTTCAAAAGAAATAAAAAAAAAGTAAAAAAAATAAGTTATTCAATTGGAAACCACGCGCGTATTGGGCAAATGTCAACAGCAGGCATTTGTCTTTAAGGTGGTAATGGCCGTGTCGGCGCGGAGGATATTGATAAGTTTTATTGCAACCTTATTTCGAATTAATACTGGCAACGTAGTAGCCAATGGCTCTCCTTGGATGAATACAAAAAAAAAGCGTGTTCTTGGGCAAATTTTTATTAAATTTCAACAGCAGGCATTTGTCTTTAAGGTGGTAAGTTGAACTGTGTAAATTATGTGGATCGTGAATTTGAGGTTAAATAGGGATGTTGACACATATTACGAATTGATATAAAGTTATGTTTTTCACATAAAAGACAGTATTTAAAAACCTAAAATCACATTTTAAGGATCTATTTACAAGTCAAAATTGAATAAAATCAATTTTTATTTCAAAAAAAATTTAATTATTATTACGCGAATGCGAACGCCAATCAGAGCGCGTGACGTCACACCATTGGCTGGACCTTACGCTTCCTATGAAATGTTCCTGATTTCGACACATTTTAATTATTTATAACATAAAAACCACTGAACCGATTTTGATGCAACTTATACTGTGCCCTTAGTTGGTCCATACTTAAACCAAAAATAAAGTCAATAACTAAAATGTCTCTCTGAAAATATAAGATTCATTTTGGTTATTGACTTTATTTTTGGTTTAAGTATGCTCCAACTAAGGGCACAGCATAAGTTGCATCAAAATCGGTTTAGTGGTTTTTAAGTTATGAATAATTAAAATTTGTCGAAATCAGGAACATTTCATAGGAAGCGTAAGGACCAGCCAGTGGTATGACGTCACGCGCTGTCAGATGACAGTTCGAAACGTTTTAGGCAGTATTTAAAAAATCATTTTTATTTACGTATTTTTATATTGAAATTTCATATATTTTTGCATAAAAATATGATATACGTTTATGAAATGGGTCTACCTACTATATAAAAATAAGTCGGGTTTTCCTCCCTCACGCTATAACTCCAGAACGCACGAACCGATTTCCACGGTTTTGCTTTCGTTGGAAAGGTCTCGGGCTCCGTGAGGTTTATAGCAAAGAAAATTCAGGAATTTTTCAGGAAACCATCTGGTGGCGAAACGGAGTTCGCCGGGTTTGCTAGTTTTTAATAAATATTTTTATGTTCTCTTGGGACTTGAGAGGTGCAATTTATAACTACCAGTAATGGTATATTTGTATTCCAAGGCATATTTCGGCGGCCTGGCCCGTTGCGAAGCTGAATCAAATGGCACCTGGGAGCCGTCCGAGTTGGTTTGCGGCGCTTGCAGTGATGTTGCCAGCGCTAAAACATGCCCCAAACACGGTGCCGACTTCTTAGAGTACAAGTGTCGGTACTGCTGTTCGGTAAGTTGTATTACTGTAATATATGTATTATGATTACAGAATATGGTACAATGACGATTATAATCAATGGAAGCACCTTTGCTGTCATACTAACAATCATAACTTCAATTAATATCATAACTTTATTGCCAGATGAAAATAATTTTAAGTACACAGTTAAAATAACAAATATTACTCACTATTTCAGTGACAATAACTTTTCAGATGACAATCATAATAATTATTGCAGTCGTGGTTACAATAACAATTATAACAATCACAGTAACAATTACGCAGTCATAATCCAAACCACGTATTAAAACAGGCTTTTATTTTAGGTGGCGGTGTTTTTCTGTTTCGGCACGTCACATTTTTGCAACGCTTGCCACGACGACTTCCAACGCGTGACGAATATACCAAGACATCTCCTACCACAATGTCCTGCTGGTAAGAAATAATTTTATTTCTTCGTTTAATCATTGTAGTAATTTGGGAAATTCCGATTTAACTTGACTATTTTTGTCATAGGACCAAAAGGAGAACAACTCCCGGGTTCAGCGGATGAATGTCCACTCCACGTGAGCCATCCCCCTACTGGCGAGGAATTCGCTCTAGGTTGCGGAGTTTGTAGGCACGCGCACGTATTCTAAGCTCCGATACAGGCCCATCACACTCGCTACCACGTGATCACACGCTCTAACAGATGATCAGCTTTTATGCTTCTTGTCTATGTAACTTTAATATCGCGGTAACACGTTGACTACAATAACAATCAGGCAATTTTTACACATCTCCGAGAAAATTGTCATTTTCATGGTCAAGGGAATTTTACTGCGTATTTCTTGCGTATTCTTGATAGGTAAATTAAAGTTACATAAATGATAAGCTTGAAGGCTTGAAGAGTATGGTAGCCAGTGGTTTCGGGGTATTTCGTCTGTTGCCCCAAGATGGCAAACTCCATAAAATACCGTACTTTTTACTATGGTATTGTGTGGTATTGGGCAGCGATACACGTATGCCAGTTTGTCATTAGACAATATAACCCGATTGGTCATCGACGGTGATGATTTTGATGTAACTTCAAAGGCAGTATGGAGCATTATTTGGCCAGAAAAGATTAGATTCTACTGATTTTAGGGTTGATTCACAGAACGCTCGTACAGATGCGTTAGTTCTTTATGATTACAATGCAAATGGGACTTTCGAAGTATCGCGGTGAATACTGGTTTTCTAAATGAAGGTTGAAACAGTGATGAGTCGCTGTTTGAACTTCCAAGGTTGTGGGTTAAGGTCACCGCGACGACATGTTTGTGGACGTCGTTTATTGTTTAGGGGGCGGGGAGAAATATATCGTTATTTTATATGGTTCGCTAGCTAGTGGGACAGAGGTATGCTTCGGTGAGAAGAGAGTATATTTTATGTGTTTTTGTTAAATTTAATGAGAGTGGATACGTAAACCATGCTTTTAAATTATATAGACGGTTGTTAATGCTCCGATTTCATGATAATGTGGAGATACCTGCGACTGAAAAATTGATAAGACAAAATATTTTGGCAGACTGCGACTGCATATCTTTTAATTCTGAGCGTACCATCGCCTATTTAATTTAGAATGTCATTGGTGGTTAAGATTCCGGCCTCCATTCCCACCAAATATAATGCTTTCATACTGCCATGAAGAAAAATCTCCCGTTTCATTTTAGGATGATATAAGTAAACATGCGAAGTAATTTAGAGGCGTAAGTTAGTGTATTTGTAACGTTACGGCTGGACTAGGGACTGTATGATAAGGAAACGTTTTTTTAAATTGTTGATATACGGATATTGCAAAAGTGAAATTTGAGGAAAGACCGTTCGGAACTTCGAACTGTGGTACTGGAGATCTCATCAAGATCTCTTATTTTTTTAGGCCTTTACTCTCTTCTAAGTTATCATTTAAGATATTTAAGAATCGCATTTGGAATCGTTGGTTTTTTTTCCATTTTGGCATCAACATTTTAACTCTTGCTATTATTTGGAACGCTATGATAAGATTGGACTGTTTAGTCTAGTTATCGGAGTAGTTTCACTTTGTAAAGAATGAGTATCAGTTCAGTCGTGAAGAGGATTTGCTTGAAGACACATTAGATGAATAGACTTATTTTATAGAGTGCATAAGATCGGCACATTCTGCTTTGGCAGTTCATTGACTATCCGTTAGCAGTGCAACATCGGAATCGACTCTTATGTTTCAAGTTTCTTTTTATTGTTTGGCACAACGCGGTTGTCGTATGTTGTGCGTCTTAAATATTTGTTTATTACAGCTTCGAGTGCGATTTTCGTGCTCATTTTAGGTTTAGTCCTGTTGTGTCACGGACCGATGAGATAAACATGGTTTTAGGTTGCGGATTACGCTTAGAACGCACTCATTTTTAGACGCTCACGGCGCACGTCGAAAGTGAGCGTACTTAGCTTAATCTGCCAATTTATACGCTCCGGCTATTTCATCCCCTTTTTGTTTTCTTTTATTGTTTTTTGGATTTTTAGGTGATGGCATGTTTAGGCTGAATACCGAGCGTTTTGCTTTCAAGCTGGGGTTTGGTTATCTTTCACTAGGGGTAGGGATCGCCACGGCTCTTGCTCTGCGACCACCGTGAGTTGGTGCCGTGTGGTTTTAACATCTGCTTGAATGTAATAAAAAAATATTGGTTAGCAAGAAGTTAAACGTTCAGGGTGCGTCATTGAGATATTTTTGATTTCGTTTTAGTTTATTTGTTACATCTGTCCCTTTTCATTAAGTTCTGATTTTTATGATTTTATACTTTTACCCTTTTGTGTTGAATAAAGAATTATTAAGATGGGTTAACAGGTTGCAAAATTGAGGCACCAAATTAGTTCATTAAATAACTCCCCAAAATATGAAGTTTGTTTTAAAAAGTCCCGATATTATGTTAATTTTTATTTGTTCAAAATTTTATTTCGTTCCCCCAACAGATGAATGAAGAGATATGGGATAGAAAAAAAAAAGTCCTGGAAGTGTTTGTATTTTTTATATTTTACCCCGAAATAGGTCGGAGTCGGAGTCCATAGTTTGTTGTTGGGAAGCATGCGGTTCGTTCGTTTGTCACTCTGCAGAATGTATCTCATCGGACCTCACACGGAGTCCAACGGAGCGTCGGTTGGGAGTGGATCACTGCCCGACGAGAGAAAAACGGGTCTTGTACCACGCCCGCTCCGTTGTCCTTTTAATACAGGCATTTGCAGTCCGAGTACTCGTGTATTTCCGTTTCTCAAGTACAGCACCGTATTTGCTATCTTTTTTTAAACGCGTCTTAATTTCATATCTTCTTCAGTTTGACGATCTCAATTTCGAGTTATGAGATCTAAGTATTTAGTACATGTTGCGCATGAAAACGGTGTGTCATAATGCTAGTTTTTAACACCGGATTGCTTTACGCATGTCCATATCATTTTACAAGAGCTGGCAACCATTTTCTAATTCCTTCTTACCAACTCGTCCGTCACACGATCTTGTCAATCTCCCTCTGATGACACCTTAACTAAACTCCCTTCTCTGACACTGCTTTACCGCAACTTTATACGATTATCTCCTTCCGATCTAGGGAACAACTTATCTACTCCTTTCCTATTCCTATTTCGTCTATTTAAATCTTTATTTTTATTGTATATTTTAAACTTTTTATGTCTTATCAAAATTAAGGACTTCACTTCTTTTGGCTCATTCGCCTCTTTTCACTTTTCCATTGGGCAAACAACAAGCTGCTCAATTTCTCCTTCATAAAGTTATGTTAATCTTTTATCGTTGGTCTTCTTTTTCCTTCCAAATGATTTACTTTTTCTTCTTTTTAGTTTCTTGAATTAATTTTGAATCTTGCTTTTTTGTTGAAAACCTTCAGATTTTCCAAATTTTTCGTTACTTCCCTTCTGTCTCTCTTTATTCTTATTTCAACATCTGCATTATTTTCATTGGTTGCCAGATCCTTAAGCTACACAGATTCGACATAAATTTTACCATTTATTTCGGTATAGATTAAGTCATGTTTAATTATACAATATCAATGTAATAGTGGAAGTAGAAGTAGCAGTTTTGAATCGATGTCAGTCTTCATGTTTGTCTTCGTATATTTAAAAGCCATCGTAACCGGTAAAGGGAGGATTTCTCTATTGGTATTGTAGTGATTGCTGGCATCCCCGGAAGGAGACGGGGTTTTAATATCTCCAGAGAAAAAAAAAAACATTCTGAGTCTTATCATCTGCTTGGTCAGCAATCATTCACGTCTCAAAGCCAGCGCAATCGATTTATTAATGTAACTTTTTTCTTCCTTATGTGATTTTCTTATTTTTTCGTCTTCCATTTTGAGTTTACTTTCCTTTTTATTGTCCCTTTTGGCTGTTTTGAACACCAAGGTTTTGAAACTAATTTAGAAAAAGAAAAAAAAATGTTTTCGAAACTGGTTTCGATATATTGGTTTCCAAAGCACCCGAAAGGTTATTTTTCGGTCTTCTGTGGTTTCAAATATTTAGTAGCTTACTGGTAAAAAAAAAAAAACACCGAGCTGCTAGTTGAATAGATGATTTCAATTTCAATAAATAAATGTTTCTTCCTTTCTGTAATCTTTGTCTTGCTGTTTTATATTTTCCATTCATTTTAATTTTAGGTTTAATTTATTTCTAGCTTTAGTTAATGTACTTAATTTTATTGAATTATCTACCTATTGTAATTATTTGTCTAAACTATCTAATTGAAGAACGTTAACCAAGATGTATTTATGAAAGAGCTTCGCATAACACGCACTTTGTGTGCGCTGCAAATGATATTTTGTCATTTATTTGTCCCCTCACATCAAGTATGTGCTGGTCGGAAATTTACAGTGACAAGATAAATTTTGCCAATGACATCGTAAGCGAAGGATCTTTCTTGTGAACTCTCTAACTTTACTGGTTACAAAAGCTCTCCACTCTCGTACACCTATTCGATGTTGGTAATTTATCCAATTAAGTACCTATGATATTTGTCTGAACTAGACGTTAGATGGTATTAATTGTCTATGATATTATGTCTGAATTAGATATTAATTAAGTATTTCATTGTCTAACATAACCAACGTACTTATTTTTAAGGTATACCATAATTTCTTCATGATATATGTCGTCGTAATTAAGTATTTATATTAAAACACGTAAGGTCAGTTCGATTCATTTACTCCGTTGTAGTGTGTAAGGTGTAATGCACTAAATGTGCTCGTAAGTACTTCGGCATTAAATTACTTAAATATTAATGTATTATGGAAATAAATGTTAGGATAAGGAATGCATTGTTTTATTTATTTACACCGTACGGTACCCTTCTTAATATACCAAACGCTGAAATAGGTAGGTAGATGTTAATGAATGAGATACACTGAAATAAAAATGAAAAATCCTCCATGATCTTTATAAGTAATTCATAGGAATAAAGATCATACGAGTAAGTACCTACACACACTTAATTGTTGCAAAACCTTCACTAAAAATAATAATAATGGAGGCTACACAAGTCGCATTACTATTAAATTTGAGACACTATTATTACATTTAAATTGAAATACTTATAACTTATAAGGGCCTCTGCGCGTTAGACTTTTATATCTCCGTGTATGCTTATAAAAAGGCCCGGGTTTAGCCTGTGTTTATGAGGGACATAGAGGCCTAATAATAGGGTTCGATATGGGTATTCCCTACCAATGGACAGTGAATAAAATACTTGGCTTGTATTCAGGCGGTAGTGAATTAAATCGCTCAGGGGGTGATTCACAAGTCGCATGCTCCCTCCGCTCCACAGACTGCTTCCTCGCACCACAAGACGAGTGACGAGACCCTATTCTCGCGTAGAAACTCCTACCCAATGTCAATTTTTCGTATTCAGAACTACGAATATATAGATGTAATCCGCCGATTCATTTAACACTCTTTATTTGGGTAATAAAGAAAGTGACTACCAAAGATAAGTCAGATTGCTCGCAATAAATGACTAGGGACTAGGCGGGTCACAGGACCTACAGTAGGACAGTGGGTGACATCCAGGCAATAATTTTGCCACACACACTGAGAATTTAATTAAAAAATATAATACCTACTCTCATAGGCGGATTTAGGGGGGGGGGGCCAAGGCAGAAGGCCCAGAAAAGCATTGTAGAGTTACGAATTTTGCACATATTTCATAGTCAAGACTATAATTTTTTTCTCGGCGTTCGCAGCAAGCTGCTCGCACACTTATTATTAAGGATATTTGAACTTTCTAACTGTTCAGAGCGACCTAAACACACTTTTTTCTTAGTAAAAATGATAATATTCTTGCCTTTCTGCACCTTGGCCCCCCCCAGAACCAAATCCTGGATCCGCCTATGCGTACTCTTGTCTGCCACCACTTTTCAAGTGTGGGAGTAGATAGAATAGAATAGAATAGAATAGAATACTCTTTATTGGAACCAAAGAAAATTACAATTTTACTTAATATTAGCACTGAAATACAATTTGGTCCACAATGGGCGGCCTTATCGCTGTGAGCGATCTCTAACAGGCAACATAATATGTATGCCACCATGGGGGCAGTTTTGCGGTAACAGATAGAAACCATTCAACCCGGATTCCGGATTAGGAATAGGTACCTAATAACTAAAAAAGATAGTAGACGATGAATCAAGCAGTCGGCACTTCCTGAATGGCTACTGAATAGAAAGCAGTAAGAAGTGAAATTAAAACAAAAAAAAAATAAAAGCTTGTAAAAAACGTATATTTTTATTTTACAATGATTCTCTTTGTACGCCTAGCGACCTCTAGCGGTACTAGGTGGTAACATTTTCTGATAGATGGTTCAGGCAATGCTACGCCGTTTAACACAATGAATGTAGACCGAAAATATACTACTAATTTCAACAGATGGCGCTAAAATAAAACTTTTTTAATAAAATTGTTTATAATGTACTCGCTATGCTATTTCTATGCTAGGTTCTTAGTTACAAACAGAATGATAATAATATTTTTTTTTAATTGTTTGATTAATTATTATCTCACATTGGAAACAACAAAATTACAGTGAGCGCATACATAACAAGGTACACAGGTAGGGCAGGGCTGCATAGGTAATAGGCAGGACTATAATATTATTTTTTAAATATACCTATGTATAATACCTACCTACCCAGTACTTAGTACCCAGCTAACGATATTTTAAGTGTAACAGACCTACATTGACAGTTAACATATGAGAAAATATCAAATTGAATCATTTTTGTGTCACACTATTACCTATAGATATTATATTGATAAAGCCGTAGCCGTTGCGTTGACATCAGCGAGTGTTGGTCCACTCGAGAGCTGATAACAGATCGATTTTGTTCATCTGATATAATTTTATCTTGGCCAAGTGTATCTGGAACGTTGCAAAATAAAATACCATCAGTTAGAGCAGTATTATGAAAACATTCCGAGCCAAATTGTGTCGGTGTGCGCTGCAGGTATGAAGTGAACGCTACTTTAGCAGTGTGGGAACTTTCTTTGATATGCTCCAGTCAAAATTTACGGTGAGTAAATTCCCTTTTGATTTGTTTCTGAGAGCGAGTTAGGAAGAGTTTTTGCAGTTTGTAGTTAAAGTTAAGATCTAGAATCTAGACTATTATACAATCATTAGGTAGGTAAGTCTTATTCTCCAAGCTGTGCGCTGCATTTTATATTGTGTGCAATGACTTTGGTTTTAAGTGAGGGCGCTGGTGTCTATGTGTAAGTGTATTTTGAAATATTTCACGCTTTGTTAGCTTTATTTGGCCTCATTCAAGAATACTAATGTTTTGTTTAAGCCTATAAGAGTCTATTATTTGATTACTTTATCTAACCTATTTACTACTTACATCAATGCGAGTAAAAACGGCAAATGAATTGATAGTTGTATTATAGTGTAATAGGTATTCTTCAGACTATAATAATAATTTGCAATCAGTTGAACTTATAAAAGTCTTGAGCAAAATAAAATCATGTGGGTTCTTATGAAAAGTAAGGGTTACAAGGAAATCTACATAACACAAAACCTGATTGTTTTTTTTCCGTTTATTCTTGAAAGAAACATTAAACCGTAACACGGTCATAATGATGAATCCAGTGGGTGGTACTTAACTAGCCATCGCCGAAGTCTACCACCAATAAAACTCAAGTATCTCTAGGTAATGAGAACGTTATGTGTCCAGGAATGGCTAACCTGGCCTCTGATCCGCGCCCACCTCTGCACGCTGGCGGTCGCCATGAGCTTCAACAGTACTTGGCGAGTCCCGCGAGCAGCGTTCCTTTACGGAGCTCTGCCATACGGGCTCCTGCTGACCGCTGCTTCCCTGGTGCTTGCGTTGCCGGTGACATTGCTACAGCTCGCCGTGGGACAGCTGAGTCAGCAGGACGCTGTGGGAGTTTGGAGAGCTGTGCCTTTCTTTAGAGGTAAGAAGATAATATATTTTTTGCCTTTTAGTTAGGCCCACCCGACATTAGGCTACAGCGAAAATAACCAAGCAAGTCCTCAGAGAGTTGCAACGGCGATGCTATCGAGAGTCATTATCACCCTTTGTGGAGGTGGCCTTAGTGGTATATTTATGCGAGAGAATAAGACGAGCACATAGAGCACTACATATGCATATCTATGGCTTTAGCCTACAACTTCCTATTGACTGCTGCTCTCCTGGTCAAAACCTATGCCGCTGTTAACCAAAATTGTATTGATTTTCAGGTGTAGGACACATTAGAATTATAATATCGTTCCTAGGCTCATCATACACGGCTATTTATGTCGCCTTAGCTGTCGCCTACTTCCTGTACACAGCCACACATGATATTCCATTCCCCGACTGTTTAGACTGGATAGAAGTCGATGAGGTAAGATCTTTGAGAAAGCGGCTAAATAAATAAACAGAACCTAACTTTATCTTACGTAACGTTTGTTTTAGGAAGAAATCGTTTACTCAGTAAATGCATCTCAGTGTCTCAGGTTTGCACTTTTTATTATGTAAATAATTTTATTCTTCACTTAATGGATAAATTAATGAAGTTTTTATTTTCAGTGACACATTTATGTCTCCAGTGAGAGAGAGTCCGCAGTATTATTTAGCAGTTGCTTTAATTGTAGTCGTTTTGTGGATAATTAGTCCTTTTGTGTAAGTATTTCGAAATCTACCACGCAATTTGTCGTTTTACCAACCTACTGTAAGTTATTATTGACTATTATTGTTTTTTCTTTCAGGTTTTACAACCCAGTAAAATTGATGAAACGGATCCTGTATATCACGGCGCCACTGGTGGTAATCCTGGGGATAGTAATAGCGTCTAGTATCGGGGATAGTACTAGCTTGTCATCATTCAAGGAGAGTAACTGGCTCGCATTTGGAGAGCCTCATTTGTGGGTGAGTGCAGTGGTGCAAGCGCTGTGGAGTAACGAGGTAGCTGGAGGGTATATAATATCTGCTGGGGACTCTGTTTATTCCAGCACTAATGTTAAATGGTAAGTACGATTTTCTTTGCTTCAAAAACCACAATCCACTCTATTGCGAAGAGTTCTTCTGATTCTGTCATAGATTAAAATAGCGGCAGCCATCCTAATATTAGCTAAAATTATGTGGATAATGGAAGGTGCGAAAGGGGGTTTAAGTTTGTATGGGAATGAAAGTACGAATTCACGGGCAAAAGCTAGGTTATCACATAATTATTGTTAGTTTATCCAAATAAATTATCCAAATATACGTATATTATAGTTTAATTCTATAGGCTCCTGACTCTAGGAAGCATTACATTATGACACAGAGCGTAATAATTATATAGGTAATATTATATTTCCTAGTATGTGTAGTTTCGATTAAATTTCCAGGACGTCGGTAACAATCACTTGCATGAACATAATCTCCACCTGGTTCTGGCTCATCGTCTGGTTCGCGACCAGTGGCTCAGGAGTAAAGGACACCAGCGTAGCAGCAGTTTTAGTCCAAACTTACCAGGCGGCTGATGATGGAGCGCTGCCCGTTGCTTGGCCGATATTAGTCTTCCTTACTTTGATATTGTCTGGAGTGATTACAATGGTGAGACCAAGTTCATTGGAATAGCATCATTAGAATACAAGCAAACACAGTATTGTTTTACAACTCTGAATTGCTTATCTTATCCAGCTATGTAAAAAAAGTTATGGTTCGATGACATTTGAATAAGTATATTATGTCTAAAAGATGGACTAGTCCAGACCAGTTAGTATTCTTGATATAAGGTGCCACGGCCACCACAGAAAATTAATTTAGTTATTTCTTCTTGTGTCTTAAACTATTAAAAACAGTCATATGACCCTATTTTATACTCTACTATTTTATGAACCGACATAGACTCTTTCTATATTTTTTTCCAAATAAAATCTGGCCAATAAATTTACTTAATTGTCTTTTACAGCTTGTTCTCCTTTACCCAATCTTCGACCGGATCCGTCGAGTAGGCGGTGCTAAATGGCGCGTGGCATCATTCACCAGTGCAGTGATCGGAGCTGGTGTATCCCTAGCGATATTAGCTGGCAGTCTGCCTGTGATCACCCTTGTGGACGATGTGGCTGTACCACTAACTGTCTGTGTTGCTACTGTGATGGAGATATTGGCATTTGGATTTATTTATGGTAAGTCAAGGGTATCACTCAATCCAATAGCATACTCGACATCCTCTCCTGTGGAGTATAACTATACAGTACAGGGCTTAAATTCGTAACCGTATTTAAAAATTAAGTTTAGGTTTTGGATGCTAAATTGAATGATAAGGTAGATAAAGATAACATAGATGTATTCAAAGAGGTCGAATCCAGCGCAGTAAACATATTCGGTCTTGACCTCGGTACTGCCGGAGAAAGTTAGAGCCATAGATGAGACAGCCAATATTTGTCTGAGGAGTCAGCGCACAGCACCTTGCTTCCTTTGCACATTCCTACTTCTTTCGTTGGTGAGAACCAACCTACTTAGAACGCGGCTATTTTGGGGCAAGTGTATACAATACGACTTAATACCTAGTCTTTTAAGAAAATGTTAATGTAGGTGTTCTAATTGTCAACTTTGACTACAACAGGCCTCTGAAAAGAAACCAAATATGGGAGTTAAACAATTTCCTCCATTTCCAGGTTGGAGCAACCTGATAGAAGACGTGGAATTTCTGATTGGCACAGAACTAGCCAAGTACTGGGTGTGGGGCTGGTGGATAACGCCTGCTGTCATTAGCCCAATAGTAGCTTGGTGGTTGACCATCATCTTCCTAGAAGATGTAACATTAGTGGAACAGCCGTGGGAATCAGCGGCGGTGTTAGCGACTGTTGTGATGATTTTTATAGTATTCATGGCGTGCGCAGCCATTGCCGTGGTTAGACAAGTGCAGTATGACATTTTTGGGGTAAGACTTTTACATTTTTTTTGCCTGTATTTATCTTGTCGTAATAGGGGATCGGACAAGGTCAAAAACAAAATATATTTAGTTCGTAATTTTTATAATAATAAAATATTCGATACGTATTTTTTTGTTTGAGAATAAAATAAAAAATGTCTGAGATATAGCGCTTATAAGTTTTTCGGTCATGACGCGTGACGTCATACGTGTGTGCATTTTGTATCGACTCGAGCACATATTATGACGGCGAGACTCTTTCCATGTAACTTTAGTGCGTTGTATCTTCCACGTTTTTTATCAGATTTTCAAATAAAAAAATACGTGTCCAATATTTTAATAATCTCCATTATGGACAAAAAAAAAAGTTAAGCCCTTTCATTTGATTCCCATATTGAGCGGGTTGTGGAAGGTAACAGTAATCCGTCATGTTGTAGCGGCGGCCATCTTCAACCGATTTCCACCGAAGATGGCTAAGAACACTCTCATTTAACTCTACTTTCAAACAAAAAAACTAAATCATAATCCGTTCATCCTCTCGGGAGCTACGATGCCACAGACAGACGTACACAACAGACAGACAGACAGACACGTTAAATTTATAACACCCCGTCGTTTTTGCGTCGGTGTTTAAAAGTGGCTCATAATACTTATAGAAATATAATGGTGTATAGTAATAGATGTGGTTGCGTAATGCTTGTTATGTGACAAAGAGTTGTGACTTTATGATTATGGTTTATTATGGCGTCATAATATGATATAAAAGTAGGTTGAGTAGTCTGGGTAATTTTTCATCTTCGATGAAAATAAGAATGTAATTTTCCCCTTTTTTAAATATTTTTTATTTTTGATTATACCTCTTATTTGTTAATTACCTGTGCCCTGTGTTTATTGCTGCTGAAATGCTATTTAGTCCAGTCATTTTTGCATAAAAAGGGGTAAATCTCGGCATTTTTTTAAATAAAAGTTTTCTCAATTTAGTCTCATTAAATATCGTTGTATGTTATTCAAGGTAAAATCAATATTTTTTTCTATTATCTCGGTTTTTTGTTAACATAGGGTCCAATATCATTAAAAGTTGTAAAGCATATTAATTACGTATCTATTTCATAAAAAAGTTGAAACATTTTTCATGCGCTCAATCGCTTGGCCATAGAAGACCGTCTGGATTACCTACTTAAAAGTTAACATAAATGTTTGTTAAATATTTTGTATTTATTTCAAGGGATTTCTGGATGGTTTGGAGGCACACATGCACACATCTGTTCTTCCGCATTTATAATATTAGTTTAGCAGGAATATTATGTTTTTGTCAGAGAGAACAAATTCTCAATGTTCAGATTTATAGGAACTTTATAATTTACCTACACTTTATAATATGTCGTACATTATTGCGAGCGGAAGAGAAGTATCATATCTTAACGTAATGTGATGATAGGTCCTAACTTTCCTATTTCCTGAAACATTAACTCAGACCTTGCATAAACACGACATAATGTGCCTTTTATGGACATTTTCTAACACGTAAAATGATAATTAAAATTTACGATTTAATATTGTAATTATCTATAATCTTGTGGTTTTATTAAAGGAATCATTAAAAAGGGGAAAAACTATAAAAAGTTAGATACTATAAAATATCACTTTACGATAGAATATCACAATAGTAAAAGTGTGGCTGTTTTCCACATCTTTAGTGTTGGAATCACGTTACTCTTTATTAGTTAGTGCGATTTCTTTTTTTAACTACTTTTTCAATGGATTAAGTTAAGGCTACTTTTATCCTGATCTTCCCAAGGGATCGGGATTTGCGAATGAAACTGCTTAACGTAGCTGGTAGTCTTATAAGTTACTTACTATCTACTATTAACCCATTATGCTTTTTTAGGGTTCCGTAGCCAAATGGCAAAAACGGAACCCTTATAGATTCGTCATGTCTGTCCGTCCGTCCGTATGTCACAGCCACTTTTCTCCGAAACTATAAGAACTTTACTGTTGAAACTTGGTAAGTAGATGTATTCGGTGAACCGCATTAAGATTTTCACACAAAAATAGAAAAAAAAACAATAAATTTTTGGGGCTCCCCATACTTAGAACTGAAACTCAATTTTTTTTTTCCACAAAACCATACGTATTGGTTATCAATGGATAGGTCTTTAAAAATGATATGAAGTTTCTAATGTCATTTTTTTCTAAACTGAATAGTTTGCGCGAAATACGCTTCCAAAGTGGAAAAATGTGTCCCCCCCCTTTAACTTCTAAAATAAGGGAATGATAAATGTAAAAATAATAATATATGATTACCATGCAAACTTCCACCGAAACTTGGTTTGAACGAGATCTAATAATTAGTTTTTTTTTAATACGTTATTAACCGCAAACCGCAATTTAAGTTACAATGAACAAGTTACAAGAACTTTTATATTTTATGATACTTGCTGCTACGGAACCCTTCATGGGCGAGTCTGACTCGCACTTGGCCAGTTTTTTTAATGCTTCTTATATATCAAATTTTGAATAAAATGTAATATTATATTTTAAGAACAGTCAGAAGTAAACACGAACTGACGTCATGTCCTTACCAAGGTTTCCTAATTTCACTAATCTTCTAGTTCCAAATTTTCCTTACAGAAGCTGAAGTCATCGTTTCAGCCAACCCGTCATTGGGGTCCCCGAGACCCCATCACTCACTACTACTGGTTGGCGAGAAGAGACGTGGGGGGCATCAGTTCAGGACCTTCACAAACAAGATACCATCGGAGAGAACTAGGCCAGCTATCCAGAAGACCAAGCTTCTTAACCAACGAATCAATTCCTTCCAAAGATATCAAAGATGTAAAAATAAGATCCAATTCCGATGATTGGCTTTACACAACACACAGAAAAATAATCACAAATGCAAGTTATGTATCAAGAAAGAGATCAAAAAGCCTAGACTGGGATGTACCTAGAAATAAAAGTAGAGAAGTAGAAAATAATAATAATACGATAGATTTTAATGATAGAGTTTAACTAGTGAATAAAATGTTTAAATGTTATACTGAGTATTTTAATCTATAACCTTCGAAGGATATAATAGGTCACATATTAAGCAAGAATGACACGTTTGAGGAACTGGTGAAGCTAGGTTCGATTGATGATGATTGACAGCTTCCCATATTATAATATGTGTGCCAAAATGTAAAATGATTGCTGTCACAAAATATTAGGTACCTCTATTCTTAGTGGTACTTGCAAAGTATCTACAAAGGCTGTCCTTCCGCATACCTTTAAAATCAAGACCTGAATTTATTATACCAACAAAAGCCGTTCTATTCTATGAAATACAGCTTTACAATTATTTTCTTATAATGTCTTTAAGCTATTTTTTTACTTATATAACAATGTAACTACTAAAGTGTGTATACAGAATAAAATACAGTTTCCATCCTTCCACGAAAAATAAATTTGTAACGATGCCAAAAGGTCTACATGTCGACCTTCCTAGCTCCAACATCCGTAGTCCTTAAATACGTAAAAGCACTGCCTTTGTTTGTCCAAGATTAGTGATAAAAATTCCTCGCGTTACTTCTGTCGTCACAGCGGTGCTTGAAAGAATCGCTCATTTTGCTTAATGATCCCTTGTATTTAAATAAACCTCGTAAACTTTGAGTGAATTCGGCTGAGGCGAGTCACATGCGCCATGCATCGCCGGGTACATTTTTAATTTTAATATATTGATTTATTAATTAGTTTGGAGTCTTTTAGGCTGATTACATATTGAATGGGTTTGATGTATTATTATTATTATTGGGTAACCTCAAAAGGACCTTAAGCCGCTTCGACCATTTCTGATCTTTTGTGGCAGTCCAGTTGAGTTATAATTCACTGCTTAATCCCGTGGCCTCTAGGAAGTTCCAGATGTTTCGGGGAGTGACTTGTTGTATCTCTTCTGGGAGCATAATGTGTCGCCCCAGGTGGATACTCCTGTTGAACATGAGTGGGCCACAGTTGCATAGTATGTGCAAAGCTGTTTCGTCTGATTCGTGGCAGAACCTACAAACCATGTCTTGGCCCAAGCCCATCTTCGTTAAATGTTTGTTTAGTTTGCAGTGTCCAGTGAGTATTCTAGTTACTGCACATGTTTTATATCTTTTGAGCTGCAGGAGTTCATTTGATAATTTGGGGTTGTAGCTTTTTATGAGGGCTTTAGATTGTGTATGTCCCGGTAAGGACTTCCACAGATCTTTTGCCTCGAGGTTACTCTTTTGGTTTAGCTGGTTGTAAACTTGTAGCTTTGTGGTTCCACAAAACGGTTCGGGTCCGATCTGAGGGTTATCGGCACCCTTTCTTGCAAGTTCATCTGCTAATTCATTCCCATCTATGTTGCTGTGGCCAGGAACCCATTGCAGGGTTACTTTATTTTTTGCGCCTAGAGCATTGAGATTGGTTTGACATTGTTGTACTAGTTTGAGTTACACTCGAAAGATTCTAGTGCCATGAGTGCCGCTTGGCTATCAGAGTTGATGTAGATCCGTTGATTTCGGAGCTTTCTCTCTAGGTTGATCTCCACACATTTATTAATGGCGAAGACCTCCGCTTGAAAGATGGTGGCCATGGAACCCAGGTTCACACTGGATTTATATTTTGGCCTTTCTCCGTAAATGCCGCAGCCTACATCGTCCCCTTTTTTTGAGCCGTCTGTGTACCAGACATGACTTCCATTTGGAAAGTTAACATGACCTGATAACCACGAGTCTCTTTTGGGAATGTTTACAGAAAATAGTTTTGTAAACGTAAGTTCTGTAGTTAATTCATCAGATGGCATAGCTGGTAAGTTTTCCTTGAACACTGAGTCCTTAAGGTCTTTTAGTGTTCGGGAACTCCATCTGATGTTAGATTGGCTGCTGAGCCTGTAGATGCATTGTTTCGCCTCTTTCTGAATATGAATATGAAGCGGTGTTAGGTTTAGCAACGCATTTAGGCTAGCTCCAGATGTTGATGATAGTGCGCATGTGGCCGTGATACATGCCATTCGCTGTAGACTATCTAGTTTTAGCTGTGTTGTCTTTTGGTTAGTTTTATCGCACCATACTGCAGAGGCGTACGTGATGATGGGTCGCACCACCGCTGTATATAGCCACAGTGCGATATTGGGTTTGAGACCCCATCTGTCCCCTGCCATTCGACAACTTGTCCATAGAGCTATTTTGGATTTTTGGATTATGTTTTCAAGGTGCGGATTCCAAGTAAGTCTTCGGTCCAATGTGACACCTAGATACTTGGTTTCCGTTGAGAAATCTAGCGTTTTACCGTTAAGCTTAGGATTAATAAGCTTTTCCAGTTTTCTCTTCCTTGTGAATGGTACTATCACGGTTTTATCTGCGTTTATTGATAGTTCATTTTCCCTACACCATCTATTAATGGTGTTGAGAGCTCCTTGCAATAGATTAGAGATGGTATGAAGGCATGGACCTCTGACAATTACCACAAGATCATCTGCATAACCTTGTGCATCGTAGTCTTTGTCTGCCAATCTAGCAAGCAGCTGGTCCACTGCAAGTGTCCACAGGAGTGGTGACAGTACGCCTCCCTGCGGGCAACCTCTTGTGGTATGGAAGCTGTGTTTTGTTGCATTCAGTTCTACTGATGCGATTCGGTTGGATAACATGCTATGTATCCATCTGATTGTCGAGGTATCCACCCCTTTTAAGGCCAGACCTTTGAGAATAGTCTGTGTGGGTGTGTTGTCAAAGGCACCCTCGACATCTAGGAATGCACAAAGAGCTGTTTGCCTATCGTTTATAGATTTTTCCACTTTGTCTACCAACTCTAATAGAGCTGTTTCAGTAGATTTACCTTTCTGATAGGCATGCTGGTTTGGACTTAGTGGCATTTCCACCAAGTTTTTTGCTCTAATGTGCTGGTCTAAAATCCTTTCCATGGTTTTAAGCAGAAAGGATGTTAGACTGATGGGTCGGAAGGATTTAGGTTGAGAATAATCCTTTTTCCCTGTTTTTGGTATGAAGCGTACCTTGACCCGAGTCCATGTTTCTGGTAAGGTTGACCAAGCAAAGCTTGCTCGGAAAATCTTAACCAGATGGTTTGATGTAGGAGACAAGGGAAAATTGCAAAATCAAAAGGTTTTTTGGAAAATCGTTACCTAGCGTCTAGCAGTGGGGAATAATATTATAGAAGAACTGATAATAATGGCGACACAGTAGTATGAGTACTTGCGCAAAATTGATTATACCTATTATAATATTGATGAAAAACAAGATAAAACCCGAAAAAGGAGAATTTGCATTATACTATGAAATTCATAAAAAAAACGTACGTGTAGGTAATAAATAAACAGCCATATAAAATATCCCAAAACTTTTTAAAATAAAGACAATCGTTAGAGACACAATCAGAGGACTCGCTTACAGCAACTAGTATAGCCGACGCGGTCCTTACCCTGGATGCTACCTTCCTTTATTTAGATAACATTATTTAGCTTTCTAGAAGTTTCGGTGCGAATATTAAATAATTATGTATTACAATAACAATAATTATTAGTGCGCTCCCAGCGTTAGCCCAGCCATTATGTTTGGTATAATGAGGCAATTTAACGAATTCTATGCTAATGTTACATTGTTTATGCACTTGCCTTAGCTATACGAATCTAATATATACATACTAGCAGGCCTATTGGCTATTACGCACTGGTGTATATCACTAACAAAAATAAAAAAGTTATTACTTCTTACGGTCACAGAGTGCTAAAGTGCCTTTTTCTACTGTGCTGTGTAATCCACTAACACGTTACACGACAATTTTAATTTATTTTGATTTTAAGCGCTCTGTGACTCTAACAGCTTTTTATTATTATTGTTTAATAGAGATTTACACCAGTGCGTAATAGCCAACAGGCCTGCAGGTCATGCATGACCGACACCGCTTCAGCTACAAACACACCTTTTTGTTGATTCTGCACGAAAAAGAGACGACGGCGCAGCAAAACGTATAAATAACCTGTAAAACACATATTTATTTTCAAAATACGCCACACACCTGAAGATGAAAAAAATAAAAAATAAGTTGAATTTGATTTTGTACTGGCATTACTGTGCTTCGGTAGGAGGGCACTGTAGCTAGTGAAATTACTGGGCTAAAGAGTCTTAACATCTTATGACTCTTGAGTAAGAAGCGTTGGTGCAGTGCACCTAGAATTGCACATCATTGTGAAATTCTGGGTAGCACTGTACTGATTATGGGCAGCGTTATCTCTTAACATCAGGAGAGCGTCTTGCTCGTCTTCTTACTTCTCCACATAAAAAAAAAATAATATTTACAAGATTTTTTTCAAAATTTTGTAATTTTTTTTAATTTTGTTAAAAAAATAGCAAAAAGAGAGCTGATTTTGGTACCGGAATAACCCCATTCTTATTTATTTAGTGAATAAATCTCTTCTAGCTCCGGTACCATTCCATCATTAAGAAATATGTATGCGTCATAATGTCATCTAAGAAATATAAGAATTGCGTAGTATTTATATAATAACAACAATCTATTTTATTTATACTTTTATTTATGTAATTATTCAGTTCCTGGGGGAATTAATAACTACTTTTTTTGTAACATTAAGTACATTAGTAGTAAATACTGATATCTATTATATTATTCATTAAGCACCTATGTAATGTTAACAACTAATAATATTATTATGTATATCTAGAAGAAACGTTAATTACTATAAATTTGTATTTTATTCCACGTGCCAAGGGTACGATTTTTCTGAAGAGAAGATCGAATGCTATTCTCTGCCCTGAAAATACTCAGGAAACTTACTCTATATACCAACGTATTTATTATTCATCATCATCATCATCTCAGCCGTAAGACGTCTACTGCTGAACATAGGCCTCCCCTTTGGACTTCCATATGTACCGGTTGGAAGGGACCTGCATCCAGCGTCTTCCGGCGACCTTTATAAGGTTGTCTCTCCACCTTGTGGGTGGACGTCCTACGCTGCGTTTGCTAGTCCGTGGTCTCCACTCGAGCACTTTTCGACCTCATCGGCCATCCGCTCTCCGCGCTCTATTTATTATTATGTAGATATTATTTATTATCTATGTCTATACCTCTCTCAGGTCAATCAGTTTAGTGCCACTAGGTAGTAATACCTAGTGGCACTAAACCGATTGTCCTTTTTTTGCTTTTTTAGAGTATTATATAATATGAAATCGTAGCGTGAGGCGTGAATGTTATGTGAAAAACAATATTTTCCTAGGTTTAAAATCACCAACAAAATAATTGCTTTTAAAATGTTGCCAGTATCTTATCATGCTCGACAAATCATTGTAATTTTACAAGATTGTGGCAATTTAGCTACATGTTCACTAATAGTATATTTTTTTGTTCCATTATTCTGCTATTATACGTACTCGTATATATCTAACCACATACCTACTTATGTTATACCACTGAACAAAAAAATTTTTTTTTCAATTTATTGGTGACGATTGACGATGGTAAAAGACCTGACGGTGTGACTCTGATTCCCTGGAAGTTAGGTCGGACGTCAGTGTGGGTGTTCAAGTCTCGACTTGCGTTGATACACTGGCACTGGGACCCTCACATCTTCCAGATTCAAATTGTTTTCTATTAAAATAATAATGATATTTACCAACACAAATAGTAGACGGGCTGCCTGATGGGGACCGGTTACTGTCGCCTATAGACGTCTGCATCACCAGTAGTGTACCCGACGCGGTGTCGCTCATTACCGCCGTTTTTTTTAAAAATAATTTATAGGTTAAACTTTGACCTCGATCTCGCCTGATCTTAAGCGACGATGCGATGTAGCTGTAGATACACTGTCATAAACACCGCTTGGCGACAAAGTTTTGTCCAGTGGATGGTAACCACGGCCGAAGCCTACCACCAGTAAAATATAATATTTTCAAAATTCAAAATCTTTATTTGCAAATATACATGTAAATACAGTTATTGTGATCTTAAATTATACATTAGTAACAATATATTTCGCCTATTAGACATGCCAAAATATTCGCTCAAGTAGGCGCGGTAAATTCCTGCTAACCTAACAATCTAACAAAAATTACAAAATTTTATTTTGAAAATAGGCTTTAATTTGGTGTGTATGCAGTTAAGGCCATGGAATTACACAAATCGTTATTTTCATGAGGTAATTAAAAACTGGACAGCGCACGTTTAAGAGACGGTAAAAAGCAACTTTTTTACCGCGTTTCGGTAGAGATTTGATACATAATTTTTCCTCTAATTAATACCAACAAACCATACAGACGTGATGTATCCTGTTAAGATTTTTCCTCGTCTTCAAATTTATCAGATTAAACAATTTCCCCGCTTGAAAATGTTATGATAATTATTAGTTATTAGTAATTTATTGTTAATAAGTACTTATTTTATTGTAAACAACTTTATAGAAAACTAGCTGCGCCCAGCGGTTATACCCGCTGTTCTATAGTCTATGTGTTATTTCAGGGTCTGAGCTATCTCTATAACAAATTTCAGCTCAATCGGTCCACCCGTTTAGGCGTGAAAGAGTAACAAACATACATCAAGACATCCATAAATTCTTACAAACTTTCACATTTCTAATCGACCGAGCGAAGCGAGGTCTTATCGACCGAGCGAAGCGAGGTCTTAGAGTCGAAAGCCGCGAAATGCCTGCGTTTGGACCAGTTTAACGCTTGACCTCTGGTGCTTAAGTTTGGTTGACGTTTACTTGAAAACGGTTAATCCAAATTAAATGAAATTTTACACACAAGTTAAGAAGGTTAATTGGATAATTGTAGTGAAAAAATTAGCGAAATAGGTTACAGGGTTGCAGAGATATAGGTGACTTAAAGTCTTTACGATAGGTCTGACGATTATTTCAAAACTGGAGCGCTGATAATTTTTTTTCTAACATATACACATTTTTTATAAGCGACACAAATATATTAGCCAAAGTGTATGTTTGTATGTATGTTTGTTACGCGATAACTGGAAAACCAATGGTCCAATCTGCATGAAACTTTGCAAACGCGTAATATAAATCCATAGAATTTTTAAGTTCGAACATGAGCCAAATCGGTCGAAGGGTTCTAGAGTTTTAGAAAATGCTTAATTTCAACGTTACCAAAGTTCCAATCTTAATGAAACTTTGCGATCAGGTAGTATAAGCTAAAAGAATTCTCATGTTCGAAAATGAGCCAAATCGATCCAAGGGTTGTAGAGTTATGAAGATGTTTAAATTATAATGTTTTGCACAATTTGTTAGGTACATTAAGTTTGAGAAAGATCCTACAGGCAAAAAAGAGCGAGCAAGTTGATAAAGTTAAAGAATTAATAGCGATAAAGTCCAATAATTCGAGAATTTCAAGCAATTTATCATATTTTCAATATTTCTTATTTTTAATTATTTTCATATAATTTTTTAGTACATTGCGTAATACCAATAATTGCGTCAATTATAGTCCGGCCGCCTAAAGTTTGCTATTGAAATAGATGTCACATACATGTAGGTAAGTACACGTTTTGTGCTGTTTTTTTAATCTTTTTATAAACCTCATTTCGCTCGATCGATAAAATATAATGTTATATTTAATTTAAGTATATATAATTTTTATATTTAATTGTTAGTTTGTTTTTCTCAATAAAGATATTTAACCTTCATAAGACTTTCAAACCCAGTGACGTTATGGGACTTTGGGTCCATTTGGACCCGTGAACAATTTTAATTCATTTTATTTGAAAACATGATTGTTTTATAATTTTTTCATGTCAATATTTCATAACGTGTAAAGAAATAAGTTTTTTAAATAAAAAAATCTTTTTATTTTTTATTTTAGAGAATCTGGAGTTATTTTGAGGAAATAAAACGGTATTGTTTACTCATTTCTTAAAATCAAATAAAATGCAAATATATTTTAAATTTACGATTTATTTGAATTGATTTTATACTAATATAATATTTTCTAACATAATAATAAAAATAATATTCATATATGTATAATTATTTTTATTTAATTTAATTTGAAAAAAAAAAGAACTTTCAATGTTTTATAAATGAAAAAATATTCAAAAAAATATATTTTATATTAATAATGAATATATTATTTATATTAAAAATAAAAATAATCATAATAATGGCAAAATATACCATTCTTGCTCAAATAGAGCGTATATGTAAAGTACACGAGTGTAAAAAGAATCATGTATATTATGATGTGAATTTCTTTTACGATTTGTTTTTTTAATTACTAAATAATTTTTAATTGTATTTTAAATGTGATTTGATTGAAATTTCTTTCATATTATACATTTTGATAAGTCATTTTTATTATTAAAAATATGCAAAGCTTTATGAAATTGATTTCAGGGAATATACTAACTATATTTCAATTTTTGATCAAATCAAGTATTTAGAACTTAATATATTCAAAACACGATCTTTATTTTTCATAATATAATATATATTTTACTTAATTCTTTGAACATATTGATATAAGAAAATATTAGATATTATTAGAAAATTATACGAATTAATTCGTTTGTTGTACCCAAATATCTAAAAACTAACTATTTTAGTATTTAAAGTAAAACAATATAATTATATAATAATTACAAATATATAATAATGAATAATTTGTTATATATCATGATATTTTATAAGGCCGGGTCCTTTTGGACCCGAAATCCGTTAGCGTAAAATGATATTTAACTCACTCAAATATAAACTTTTTAAACATTTTTTTTCGCTTTTTACGTAGAGTTTCAAAATATATTAAAAGTCACGAAGTGACAAATCATAAAAATTAATACATGAAAAGTTATCCGTATTTTAAGGCAAAAATGGGTCCAAAAAGACCCGAAATCCTTATGAAGGTTAAGTAGTATGAAAATAAAGTAAAATAGTTATTTAAAAAAAAACCTTATTAATAGCGTTATTTTATGCCCATCGCTAATGGCAAGCAACCAAAGTTGGACTTAGTAGTATAGGCATAATTATAATATAATATAATTATGACGACATAACTACGTCACATTGCCTAAAATTTTGTATAAATTATCCCGAACACAATGTACCGGACTATAACTCGCTGTCAAGTAAAATAATATTTTACAGTGGTCGTAGCATGCCAAACGAGATCCCGCTGAAATGTCAAGCGTAGAACTGTCATACCATACATTGTAGTTTTGTGAATGTATGGGATGACAGTTCTACTCTTGAAGTTTGGCCGGGATTCTGTGTGGCATGCTACGGCCACTGGCAAAACACGAAAGTGGAGACCATAAACAATAATAAGCAGGTAACAATGTCTGTGGAAGTGGTGATAGAATAAAAAAACTCGCTGAATCGTTTTATGTTAAAATATAATTTAAATACATAATTTATATGAATACATACAAATATCATCGACCGAGCAAAGCGAACTCTTAGAGTTGAGAGAGCTCTCGGTGGCAGTAAGGTTATTTGAGTAGTCTGCATAACTTTTTAAAACCTAAAGTAATTGTTTGTGCCGGCACATTCAACAATAAAGGTGCACGAGCACACCATAATGCATCGCGGGCCGTGTACTTATAGTCTGCCAAATTTCATAAATATATGGTAACGGCAAGTTCCCTATGAATGTTGATTTATTCAGAGGGTCAAAAAAATTTAGGTACGTTTTTGAAGGATAAACGGGTGTATTTTTTTCTACGTTAACTCAGAAGTTTAATTTAACGGGCACCAAGCGGCTATAGACCTGTGTATTATGGTAAAAATATACAATTCTACGGGATGTAGAGTATTAATTGGTCTTGACAGGCATACGGATGACCAAGTGATCCTATTTATTAGGGTTTCGTTTTTTCCTTCAGAGGAACGAAACTCTAAAAAGGATTATATTCAAAAAATCTCGGTACGTAGGTTTATTGAGTTTTAATTTCTCAGAATTTTTATATTTTGAGTTTTAATATTAATGTTAAAGTTCTTGTATTAGGATATATTTAGTCGAGACCTAAAGTCTAAGGTTTACCACGGAAATTGGGCTGCGAGGTCACAGTTCGAGGCGAACTACTAGTATTAGTAAGATAAATATGCTAAAACATTTTGCTGTGACTCTCCAATCCAGTAGAATTAACGTTTTACTCCATGCAACCACTCAACCACCACACGAGGCCATATAGGTCATTGACCTATGTCCCTTTGTTTTTGATAATTTGCAAGGCGCGGCGACACCGAATTCGAGACAAAACACTCTTAACAAGTGTACCACTTGCAGTGCACTACATGGATGAAAAAGTATGGGTACTGAGAAAAATTACGATTTTGATAGGTGTGCCGGATATATTTTGTATTCGTACCAACCAGTACCTTTTCTGTCAAGCCGTCTCGGTGTGAACTCCTGCCAAAAGTCTCAATGACTCAAATACAACAAAAACCTTTTTAATTCGCTAAATTAGGCTTTGTCCTCAGGCGCTACTGGTTTCGGACAGCCTTCGCCACAGACAAGGCAATAGTTGGCATATAAGGCCTCGTCACAGATAATACAGCAGTTAGTATATAACATGATGTCATAGTAACTTGGTAGAAACTGTGACTCAAGTGAACAGTGAATGACGTATCGTCATCTGCTGCTGCGGTATCGTGAAGTAGTTTCTCATTCGAGTTGTGTCCGTGCGCGAAGCGACTCGCTTTGAGACGGTCGCGTATAATCCACACATTTCGTTTGCAATAAAAAATAAATAAAATAAAGAGTGATGTCTAAGGAACGGCCGAGGTTGAGTAGGTTGGGAGTGTTGGCACCGGCGGCTCTGTCTGCGTGCATCGATGCTTCGGTGTTGGCTGCGCCGGCGGCGGGCGCCATCGTCGCTACCGTCCTGAAGGAACTGAGCAAGGCTTTCATGCTGAAAAAGTAAGTGACTATGAATGCGAAAGTCCTGTAATTGTTTTTCCTGCTGAAGATCGCATCGCATTATGTTATTTTGTTCCTCCAGCGAGCATGGTTCCAGTTGAAATTACTACCAATTCTTCGCTTCAAGTTTTTTTATCCTCACACCATAATTACTGAACTTATTAGTCTGTTACTAATTTTGTACTTATGTGGGTTGCTGTGCGTTCATTCTGCAAAAACTCCAGTTTTTCAGCTTTAATATATGCAAAATTACGTTGTGTGGTTGTGTGATTATTATTCACGCCAAAACGACCGTTACCGATTGAACATTTGGAATTTTGTTGGTTAGGGAAATACACTTGGGATAATAAATAATATAAGCGTGCGAAATCTCCAAAAAAATTCCAGAATTTGCGATATAGAATATAGGTAAATGTTTTACAAAATTGTCAATAAATGAGGTAAGACAAAACTTAAATAATAATATGAGGACTGGGCAAGCTTTGTAATAGTATCTAATACAAAAAATAGAGTGGTGGTTTATTCAAAATGCTAAAAAATCAGTTAAATTTTAAAAAAGTAAACTTGTCGCGACAACTTAACAAACTGCTTATTATGATAATGTCGAGAGTTGATAACGTTATAAGTAGGTATCTGGAGTATCTATTAGAAATATATTAACCTTTTAACGGCTAAACTAGGACCAGTATAATTCCATCCATATAATTCCATTAACTTCTTATGACTCGCAAGTAAGAAGCGTTAGCGCAGCGTTGTACTAATTCATCATCTTCCTGCCCTTATCCCACACTAGGTAGGGTCGGCACAACACGTTTTTCTCCTCCATTCTACTCTATCATCCGTCAAATCTTCATCCACTCCCTTTGCACGCATATCGTCTTTCACACAGTTCATCCAAACCTTTTTACTAATGTTATACTAATTATGGGCAGCGTTATCTCTTACCATCAGGAGAGCGTTTCGGTCGTCTTCTTACTTCGTTATAATTTGTTTGCTAGTAACATGTTTTAAGCGTATAATGGGGCTGACATCCCTTTATGGGAAAAATCCCCAAAAAAACCCTATAATTAAAAAAAAACGTATGAGTAAGCAGTAATTTATAATGAAGTAATTAATTGCTCAAAAAAAATCATCAAATTAGATGATTCTCGCGTAGATTTATTAATTACATACAAAGTAGATAGGTCAGGTTTTTCCGCCAACAAATATCTATTTTCCACTTAGCGTTATTTAATTCAAGAAATATTTTATTTCTGGTTAAACTTGTCTAATCAATATCCTAAAATAATTATGCTTATTATAAATGCGAAAGTATAAGTATATATTTATTTATACCGTGGTATGTAAGTATGTATTTGATCTGGGAAAATCCAGGTGCTCCATAACCACTGTCGAAAGGTACGAGTAGCGTGCCCTAAATGCCTCTTTTCTGGAAATAGTATACAAATTTTAAATTCTGCATTCTTGGTTCTTTCAACTACGCAACTGGTTTTAATGCGGTTTTTTTAATAGATACAGTGATATAAAAGGAAGTTTTTTATATGTAGATATAATACACACATGTACAATATAGTATAGATAACCGAAGTTCGCTACAAAGTGCACACGGGTCCACTAGTAATTATAGGTATGTGTAAAGGAACTCTGGGCAAAGTGTGGGCATATAACTAGTGCTTGTTTCATGTAGATCACATAATATCCTACAATACATTACAATAATACTTTATTGCAAACCTGGTTACAAAAAATTGTTTCATAAGTATACAATACACATAAAGCTAAAGGTATACAATCGGCGGTCTTATCGCATAAAGCAATCTCTACTAATATTATAAACGTGAAATTTTGTAAGAATGTATGGATGTCTGGATGTATGTTTGTTACTCTTTCACGCCTAAACGCGTGGACTGATTGAGCTGAAGTTTTGTATAGTGATAGCTTAGACCCGATGTAGATAGGCTACAAAACAGCGCAGCGGGTAAAACCGCTGTGCGCAGCTGGTTATGCTATATATGTAGTAATTAATAAGATATGTTGGAAGTGTATTGGGTTTCACTGCGGCTTTGCGCCCGTCATTGTAATTGCACAAGTATATGTACAGGAAAATTGTAAGATACTATAGTTTATGATAAACTAGTAAACCCGCGAACACTTCGTTTTTTTTTATGTGGAGAAGTCGAGCAAGACGCTCTCCTGATGTTAAGAGATAACGCTGCCCATAATCAGTACATTGCTACCCAGAATTTCACAATTTCGAGCAATTCTAGGTGCACTGCACCAACGCTTCTTACTCAAGAGTCATAAGATGTTAAGACTCTTTAGCCCAGTAATTTCACTAGCTACAGTGCCCTCCTACCGAAGCACAGTAATGTTTGCACATTACTGCTCAGGCGTCACGCTTAATAGAAAATTATCAGTGTTCTTCTACTATATTACGCATGTATTATACATATAGATCTGCCTCTTGGATCACTCTATCTATTAATGAAAACCGCATCAATATCCGTTGCATAGTTTTAAAGATATAAGCATACATAGAGACAGACAGACGCAACTTTATTTATACTATGCAGTGATAGTGTTCTAGAGATATTATGAACAGTCATTAAATTGTATTGTATTTTTATTTTACACACTTCCCCGTGTCGAATCGTCGAAATCGGTAGGTAGTGTGCGAGTAAAATTTACCTATGTAAAACACAAATAAATTATTTTTAACATGAGACAAGACAAGAAATATTTTAATTTGTACCTATTTACTTTTAAATTTGATTTTTTAAAATAACAATAAAAGAAATAACGATACTGTTTAAGTTGTAAGCCAAGTTTTATCCATAGAAAATAGTTCGAACATACGACATTTATTTTGTATAATATATACTTAAGTTCCGAAAAGAGAAAAACGGCAATGCAGTATATGTTCCTAATATGATAATATTCGTTCTCATAATTTTATAGATACCTATTACCTATAGAGTATTATGAAGTAACGTAAAATAATCATGACAAATAAATTGTTTTTACGTTTTATATATTATTAATTTCCGACGCCATGAGGACATGGTTTTTTCTGTAGACGATTTGTAATTTCTTGTAAACAAAAATGAGGTGTAAATATTATCAATAGGTACTAATATCTTAAATCAATAAAAGAAAAGAGCGACTGACTGATCTGTCAACGCTCAGTTTGAACTGCTGAACCGAATTAGGTGACATTTTATTTAGAAATCGTTTAAGTCGTGATACATAGGATAGTTTATTGCAGATGCAGTGCTCCATTGTAGCCTATTTGAATAAACAAATTTCGAGTTTGAGTTTATAAAGTTGACTATCAATTATGAATTTTTAACACAATGGTGAAAAACCTTGATTTTTACACAAAAAAAAACACGAATTGCGTCAAGTGGAGCGACGGCTTATTAAGAAGAGTTTGAATGCTTCCATATCTTACTAATTTGTAAACGCGAAAGTTTGTAAGAATGTATGGATGTCTGCATGTCTGGATGTATGTTTGTTACTCTTTCACGTCTAAACGGGTGAACCGATTTAGCTGTAATTTGGTACAGAGATAGCTTAGACTCTGGAATAACAGAAATACAATACAGCGGGTAAAACCGCTTGGCGCAGCTGCTAATAAAATATTTCTAACGTTCAGTGCTACGGCGTCAGCTCTAAGTCTATAACTAGAGTCAATTTTAAGACTGGACGTTCCACATTTAGTACATACTCGTAAAGCCTGCATCACATTAAGTAGATAAACATGTAAAACCAAGTTATTAGTGTCTGTCTCTGTAAGCGCTTAAGTGGGTGCTTGTTATGCATGCCTAGAGGTACATATACTTAGTTAATGTTCCCATTAAAAGTGGAATTTATATATCTACACCAATTAACATACATTGCTTGTTTGTGAGTTAGTTCATAAGTTGCTGATTCTCCTATTTCATCATCATCCTATTTGTCCACTGCTGGACATAGGCCTCCCCCATGGCACGCCACTCAACTCGGTCCTCCGTCTTTCTCCCACCCCAAGCGACCCTCAGGATATCATGGCCCCATCTTAGGTTAGTGTAGACACTAACCTAACCTAGCTTACTATTTACTGATTCGATTTCAAAAATTCTCTGGCCGATCAGAATGTTGCATTTTACAGACTGCAATGTGTGGCAACCAAAGAAATTTTACCTAATCGTGGCAATACAAGCAAAACAGCAAAAGTGCCAATCGCTTGTAGCTAACGATTTAAAATGTGCTGAGATGACAGTCGTTGTGGAAAAACCAAAGATAGCATCAGTCTTCTTTTCTAGGACCCCAGCAGGGCACTTATCCGTCAGGAAACCGAACCAACGGATAAGTGAATAGCCCTGCAGATGCCCGATCGCAAGCCGTGTAGCCAAGAGCTCAACATGACCGTGTTCCGGCATGATGTTCAGTGAAGCTTGGCAGGATTTTATCCGAAATTCTCTAGTGGCATTTTTCGCCGGTCACCTTTTGTGTATTAGTTGTTTTGAGTATTAGTTGATGAGTCTTATAGGAACGCCTGCACTTCACTGCTTGGCGGAAGAATAACAACTGGCAATTTTATCTATTATACTGACTAAATCTGACTTTGATGCGTAGATGTATTTCTAGAACGGGAATAAATGTACGAGTATTATAGACTATATTTTATCTTAAGCGAACGAACCCGCGGGTTAATGCTAATATATTATAATCGACCGAGCGAAGCGAGGTCTTAGAGTCGAAAGCCGCGAAATGCCTGCGTTTGGACCAGTTTAACGCTTGACCTCTGGTGCTTAAGTTTGGTTGACGTTTACTTGAAAACGGTTAATCCAAATTAAATGAAATTTTACACACAAGTTAAGAAGGTTAATTGGATAATTGTAGTGAAAAAATTAGCGAAATAGGTTACAGGGTTGCAGAGATATAGGTGACTTAAAGTCTTTACGATAGGTCTGACGATTATTTCAAAACTGGAGCGCTGATAATTTTTTTTCTAACATATACACATTTTTTATAAGCGACACAAATATATTAGCCAAAGTGTATGTTTGTATGTATGTTTGTTACGCGATAACTGGAAAACCAATGGTCCAATCTGCATGAAACTTTGCAAACGCGTAATATAAATCCATAGAATTTTTAAGTTCGAACATGAGCCAAATCGGTCGAAGGGTTCTAGAGTTTTAGAAAATGCTTAATTTCAACGTTACCAAAGTTCCAATCTTAATGAAACTTTGCGATCAGGTAGTATAAGCTAAAAGAATTCTCATGTTCGAAAATGAGCCAAATCGATCCAAGGGTTGTAGAGTTATGAAGATGTTTAAATTATAATGTTTTGCACAATTTGTTAGGTACATTAAGTTTGAGAAAGATCCTACAGGCAAAAAAGAGCGAGCAAGTTGATAAAGTTAAAGAATTAATAGCGATAAAGTCCAATAATTCGAGAATTTCAAGCAATTTATCATATTTTCAATATTTCTTATTTTTAATTATTTTCATATAATTTTTTAGTACATTGCGTAATACCAATAATTGCGTCAATTATAGTCCGGCCGCCTAAAGTTTGCTATTGAAATAGATGTCACATACATGTAGGTAAGTACACGTTTTGTGCTGTTTTTTTAATCTTTTTATAAACCTCATTTCGCTCGATCGATAAAATATAATGTTATATTTAATTTAAGTATATATAATTTTTATATTTAATTGTTAGTTTGGTTTCTCAATAAAGATATTTAACCTTCATAAGACTTTCAAACCCAGTGACGTTATGGGACTTTGGGTCCATTTGGACCCGTGAACAATTTTAATTCATTTTATTTGAAAACATGATTGTTTTATAATTTTTTCATGTCAATATTTCATAACGTGTAAAGAAATAAGTTTTTTAAATAAAAAAATCTTTTTATTTTTTATTTTAGAGAATCTGGAGTTATTTTGAGGAAATAAAACGGTATTGTTTACTCATTTCTTAAAATCAAATAAAATGCAAATATATTTTAAATTTACGATTTATTTGAATTGATTTTATACTAATATAATATTTTCTTACATAATAATAAAAATAATATTCATATATGTATAATTATTTTTATTTAATTTAATTTGAAAAAAAAAAGAACTTTCAATGTTTTATAAATGAAAAAATATTCAAAAAAATATATTTTATATTAATAATGAATATATTATTTATATTAAAAATAAAAATAATCATAATAATGGCAAAATATACCATTCTTGCTCAAATAGAGCGTATATGTAAAGTACACGAGTGTAAAAAGAATCATGTATATTATGATGTGAATTTCTTTTACGATTTGTTTTTTTAATTACTAAATAATTTTTAATTGTATTTTAAATGTGATTTGATTGAAATTTCTTTCATATTATACATTTTGATAAGTCATTTTTATTATTAAAAATATGCAAAGCTTTATGAAATTGATTTCAGGGAATATACTAACTATATTTCAATTTTTGATCAAATCAAGTATTTAGAACTTAATATATTCAAAACACGATCTTTATTTTTCATAATATAATATATATTTTACTTAATTCTTTGAACATATTGATATAAGAAAATATTAGATATTATTAGAAAATTATACGAATTAATTCGTTTGTTGTACCCAAATATCTAAAAACTAACTATTTTAGTATTTAAAGTAAAACAATATAATTATATAATAATTACAAATATATAATAATGAATAATTTGTTATATATCATGATATTTTATAAGGCCGGGTCCTTTTGGACCCGAAATCCGTTAGCGTAAAATGATATTTAACTCACTCAAATATAAACTTTTTAAACATTTTTTTTCGCTTTTTACGTAGAGTTTCAAAATATATTAAAAGTCACGAAGTGACAAATCATAAAAATTAATACATGAAAAGTTATCCGTATTTTAAGGCAAAAATGGGTCCAAAAAGACCCGAAATCCTTATGAAGGTTAAGTAGTATGAAAATAAAGTAAAATAGTTATTTAAAAAAAAACCTTATTAATAGCGTTATTTTATGCCCATCGCTAATGGCAAGCAACCAAAGTTGGACTTAGTAGTATAGGCATAATTATAATATAATATAATTATGACGACATAACTACGTCACATTGCCTAAAATTTTGTATAAATTATCCCGAACACAATGTACCGGACTATAACTCGCTGTCAAGTAAAATAATATTTTACAGTGGTCGTAGCATGCCAAACGAGATCCCGCTGAAATGTCAAGCGTAGAACTGTCATACCATACATTGTAGTTTTGTGAATGTATGGGATGACAGTTCTACTCTTGAAGTTTGGCCGGGATTCTGTGTGGCATGCTACGGCCACTGGCAAAACACGAAAGTGGAGACCATAAACAATAATAAGCAGGTAACAATGTCTGTGGAAGTGGTGATAGAATAAAAAAACTCGCTGAATCGTTTTATGTTAAAATATAATTTAAATACATAATTTATATGAATACATACAAATATCATCGACCGAGCAAAGCGAACTCTTAGAGTTGAGAGAGCTCTCGGTGGCAGTAAGGTTATTTGAGTAGTCTGCATAACTTTTTAAAACCTAAAGTAATTGTTTGTGCCGGCACATTCAACAATAAAGGTGCACGAGCACACCATAATGCATCGCGGGCCGTGTACTTATAGTCTGCCAAATTTCATAAATATATGGTAACGGCAAGTTCCCTATGAATGTTGATTTATTCAGAGGGTCAAAAAAATTTAGGTACGTTTTTGAAGGATAAACGGGTGTATTTTTTTCTACGTTAACTCAGAAGTTTAATTTAACGGGCACCAAGCGGCTATAGACCTGTGTATTATGGTAAAAATATACAATTCTACGGGATGTAGAGTATTAATTGGTCTTGACAGGCATACGGATGACCAAGTGATCCTATTTATTAGGGTTTCGTTTTTTCCTTCAGAGGAACGAAACTCTAAAAAGGATTATATTCAAAAAATCTCGGTACGTAGGTTTATTGAGTTTTAATTTCTCAGAATTTTTATATTTTGAGTTTTAATATTAATGTTAAAGTTCTTGTATTAGGATATATTTAGTCGAGACCTAAAGTCTAAGGTTTACCACGGAAATTGGGCTGCGAGGTCACAGTTCGAGGCGAACTACTAGTAATAAAATAATTTATATCGATGTTTACGCCGCGCCCCTATTGTCGTAACTCTAAAGGATACGTCACACTGAGGCGGCACGGCGGCAAAGCGAACTGGCCGCGATCCGAACGCGAACGGTCGCGAACCGAACCACGTCACACAGGACCGGTCCGCAGTTCGCGGCGGCAGGCGGGCGATGGATCAGGCGTGTTTGGTCACATTCTCAAATGGACATAAAAAAATGCGGATTGTCATATTAGCAGAATGTCGCAGTAGCATTATAATATTATTGTCATAGCAGCATATCATCAAAGTAGCAATAAGATATTGTAGCAAATATTATCATTTTGGTAATAAAAATACTTAATAAAAGTTAATACTATTGGTAGCGCAAACACATGTCAAGACTTATCAACTCTTACGTTGCGTCAAGAGTACTACCGCTGTCATTGCTAAGAGATTTGTAGCTTTTCTCAATATAATTGTGCATAAACAGAGTAGTTAACAAGTGTTTTTGTTTTAAACAAGCTTTTATTATTATTACCATCTAATATAAAAGTACTTGTCAAGTTGTGAATAAAATGAGCTCAAACTCGATGGGTTTGTGCCGTTTAATAACATAGTTCCTATGGCCACCTTCGAGCTCCATCATCAAATCAGCTCCATGTTATAATAATATTGCATTGTCATACGATTTATACAGGCACGCAATATTGCAGCTCAATCGGATATCGGGAAGTGGGTCAAATTTAACTTGCAAGATTTGATTAAGACAGACGGACAGACAGACAGACAACAGATAGGTTAAAGTAAAGAAAAGCTTGTAAAAAGGGCGATAATAGAAAGACTACTCTTAATAATCCGCTCTTGGCGAATGTATTTGCCTCGTATGACAATGTGCGAAAATTACATTTTTCGTCAAAATGGCATTTTGCGAATGTGACCAAGTTCACCTGATCCAACAGAAAAAGCGGTTGACAGTTTACAGCGGTTTGACACTGAATAAATTATTATTATGACATTGAAACTTCAAAAGTTCGCGCTTCTAGATTTTTCTTAGATCATTATACCAGCCAGATACGTAACAGTTAGGCGTCTCCCGCCACCAAAACAAGAAGCGCTGGGCATAAAACTAGTTTAACACTAAACGATTCGTGAGTTGTTGCTTGTGAGTTTTTGAGCTTCTTGTTGACCGTTTCAATCCTGTACGAGGATCTTCTTCAGGGAGTAGCTGCGGTTACGCGCCGGCGTCCATGCCCCGCTCCTCGTACAGGCACGAAGCCGAAGTAAATTCAAGTTAGTGTATGCCGTTTATTTCCAAAGATGAACATAAAACTAGTTGGCATAATTCAGGTTGTCTTTTTGTGTGTCGTTTATATTTATGTGTTCTCGTGTGCGTAGTGCGTAATCATTAGTGATATCATTATAAGTATTAGTATGCGTTTCCTTTCCCCCTGCAGAAACTAGCAATTTTTTCACATAAAAATTAGATCTGACTTCGTTTCCTGTTGGTTTAATTTTTCAAAGAGAACAAAAGAAAAACAATGTGAATTTGACATTATAAAAATGTAACAAACAGGTCGTTTGAGTAGTATACTTTTTTAACTGATGAAATGTCGCTAGATATTCATTTGCCAGCTCTTCAATTTGCGTAAGGTAGTTTCGATAACTATATTACGGCTCATCAGACCCTCTCTACATCATGTGGAATGAACAATGAACAACCGTTCAGTCACCATAGGGTTCTCAGTCGGTGTGTCACGGCTCCATCATCAGTGCAGCTCGATAACACAAAAAAAACAGATTTATTATAAATTACCATTATGCTACAATTATTTAGCTAATTCTGCGTTATAACTGAGTTGTAAGATTTTTTTACATAAGTAAGATAATATTAATTGAGTTGCACCTTTGATTTTCAAGCCCAGCAGCGGGAGAGTACAAGCTTAGCTTTAATTATCATAATTTTTCATTGGAAATTTCCATTAGATTCATGATTTAAATCGCACCGAAGTTGTAATAAAATACAACTCGTTCTACCGCACCGCGTGCCGTCGCGGCACGGACGGCGCCCGGTTCGCTCTGTGTGACGACTTGTATTGACTTCCCTACAATACAGCGTCCGCGAACGCATTCCGCCGCGGAAAGCGGTCCAATTGACAAGTTGTCAGTTGTCATCAACGCGATCTGCCCGGCGCGGCAGACCGGACCGCGCCTGTTCGCGTCCGCTTTATGTGTGACGCCTCACGTACAAACTAGAACATTACAAAAATTCCGTCCCGGTTCGCGTCCGCTTTGTCCGCTCAGTGTGACGTAAGCTTTATTAGCCCAAGATCCCATTGTGTGACATTTACATTCAGAAAACAAACACAAATATGTTATTTTTATAATCTTCATATTATAGCGCTTCTGTGTTAAAAATTTGAATAATTTATTGATGTTTACTATTATCAGGTTTTTGCGATTCTATAAAAGGAATTTATTGCGTATCTTTAACCTTCGCAATTAATAGAGGTTTCTTAACATATGTATAGCAAGCCAATGTCTTTATATAGAGTTTGATCACGTTGAAATTGCAGATGATTTCGAGGAACATTTTGTTTGGTAGACAGAAGCAATATTAAAATGGATGTCTTTATTTTCTTTTCACGAATTGGAGTTGATGTTTACCTACCTTTAGGTTTTATAATCATTCTTAGACAAGACCTAATTGCACAGACCAATCATTTTACTAAAATTACGTAGAAAATGAAATAAAAAGACATTTTTTTTTCATTTTAATATAAAATATGACGTCACTAAATAAGCGAATTCAAACGCCAAAGAAAATTAGGTGTGCGTTTTCGGTGCTTAAAAGATAATAAAATCAGTGATTTATCAATTCTTACAGGATTCAAAGTATTAAAATACGAAAATGTAGTTCAATGTAACTAAATACACCCAAACTTTCGCATTAAAATTATTATTAGTTTCGATATGGAAAGCGACACAGTGGCACACATATTTAATTTATTACTTTTCTAGGTAAATGATCAGTTCATGGCATCGATTCAACCGAGACTGGATTAATGTCTCACGTTAAAGCGGTCACTGAAAGTCTATAATTTATTAAAGTTTTTTCTAAAAAACACAATAAACAAGACAAAGTAACCCGACATGACTGCTTCTGCTGTAAGATCGGGTAACTTTGTCTTTAAGGAGGTTTTAATTAAGATCACAAAGAAAACTAAAATAAATTTTGAGCCTCTTATTAGTCATGGAAGTAATAATTAATAAAATTTTGAGAACATTTCACACAGCGCCACCTAACCCCAAGCAAAGCAACTTAATACTTGTGTTATGGTGGATTTGATTTATTTAATTTTGTTTGGAAAGTTATTGCAGGCTGTGTTTTGACTAAATAATGTTTTTTTTTTTTTTTTTTTTTTTTTTTTATAATATGGCAACATTTGCATTTTGCCAGTGTCGAGTAAAATTCGTGAATGTTCACGGGATATTAAATTATTATGGTCTTCACTTTCGTGTTTTGCCAGTGTCAAGTTAAATGTTATTTTTTAAGTAATAAGTTAGTTAGTCAGGTCAGAGTCAGAGTGAGCTTAATAGCTCGTCTAGTCACGTGAGTCTTCCAGTAAAATGGGTGGAATTTTACTGAAAGTTCGGAGGAGTTTTGGAGGGGGCACCAAAATTCATATTTCAGCACCATATCACTTGCCTACATCTGTGCACATTCAAAAACACTTAACACGCAATATTCCACCATTATTACACGCTAACAATCAAATTCTACACGATTATTAAGCAAAAGACGTGGAGCTAATGATATGATCAAGGCTTGCCGCCAAAACTCCCCCTAAATAATGTTGATTTCGAATTCTTGACATCATTTGATTCAAAGTGACCCTTCATAGCCACAGTAACCTGACATAACGATGCTTAATAAAATATACATATTATAAAATTGTAGCTTTATGGCCACGTGGCGAGGGGCGGATCGATAGAAAATTAAACCTCAAACCGACATTCCATTTTAACCAAAAAATTGTGCCAAATAGTAGTAGTACCAAATTCTTATTCAAAAATGCTTTTGCCGTTTTTGTTTTAGAATTAGTACAAGTTGGTCTAAATCATTTATTTCCAGCCAAAACAATATTTTGTTAATTATTATCTTAATCTTTGTATTTTTAACTATAAATTGGTATAATTTTCAAAAAATTCTTAGTAATAGTCTGTTAGCTACTAGGAATTGTTTTTTTAGAATAAATTATTATACCTAAATAACTAGTCACTTTATATTATGTCTAATCGTTTTAGTCGATGTTTGCTGTTAGGTATTAAATAATAATAAATATTGATGATATTGTTATTAATATAATTAGTTCATTAAGTTTTATTTTATCACCGTGTTGATTCAAACGATTAATATTAGCTCATACGGCTTTTATATTTTAATTTCTTAATTATTATTTCATAATTAGTAGGTACGTAAGACGGAGATGAAAAGGCAATATGTGTAGTTACTAATAGCTACAAAGATAGTTCCACATGATTTCAGAATTAACTAGACTTCTAAACGCTATTTTAATACCTACGACCTATGTACATGACATATATATTAACAAAATAGACTTAAAACAAAAAAAAAACTTATATTAAGGTCCACAATCGGCGGCCTTATCGCTTAGAGCGATCTCTTCCAGGCATTACTATTAATAATAAATATTATTATAAAAAAACGTCATTTAGGTCGTGTCCTGCAGGTGCCTAAAAAGCTGGCTACATTACCTCTCTGTATGGCTAAACTTATACGTTGGTGCTATTAGGCGTCATAATAATTATACTCAACCTAAATACTTACCTAAGTAAAACAACTGACTTGCGTTTAAAAAATAAACAATTACACATTCTTATATGAGACTAGCTGCGCCCAGCGGTTTAACCCGCTATACTATAGCCGAGGCCCATATGTTATTCCAGGGCCTAAGCTATCTCTATACCAAATTTCAGCTCAATCGGTCCACCCGCTTAGGCGTGAAAGAGTAACAAACATCCAGACATCCAGACATCCTGACATCCAGACATCCATTCTTACAAACTTTCACGTTTATAATAATATATTAGTAAGATGTATTTCACATACTATATTTTCTAATAATGTTTCTTGTGTTTCTAATAACAAATTTTCTAAATTAAAACAAAAGCAATCGTGATTAATATATTAACTCTCTATATTATGCAGACGAAAAAAAAATCAGTATATAAAAACAAAAATAAATTAGTATAAACAGAACAATAAAAATGCAATAAAGTACCATTTAGGTCGTATCCAAGTAAGTTCGCAGTTAAAGTAAGACGTACACAGTATGAGTACTAACGCACACATGCGCGTGTGTGTAAGTAATTAATGTTCATGTCCGTGTGAGTACATGTGGGTTTCGGACGGACATTGAATATAATTTATTATATAGTAACTGTTGAAGAATCGATCATGCGCCAAGTATGTATGACAAAAAAACTCGCTTCCGATATGTTGTGGGCAGTTACCGCAAACATTCGGCGCGAGGTCGCTAAGACCTTATACTCTAAGAGCCAGCGTCATTAAATATTTATTAATTTATAAAAATATTTTTTATAAATTAATATATAAAAAAAATTTTTTTCTAATTAAATATTTAATTTATTTTTTAATTTTAGTTTATAATTCAACACAACGCTAAAATAACATTTTCTACCAGTTGTCCTGGAACTGGAGAAAAATGTACTGGGCTGATGTACTGGAAAATAAGATAAGATAAATAATTATTTATCGATAGGTACCACATAAAAGAGCAAATTATACAAAAAAAAAAATTATAAAAAAATAGATATTTTATATATTATTTTAAATCTCATAAGGCTTACCATCGGGCACAAGATAAGCCCGTTTTGTCACTAAAAATATATATCTAATAATAAAAAATAGTGATTCTGTAGATTGACGTGTGGCCGATTTGTGGTTAATACAAGTAAAGGTTAACTGCAGTAGTGGCTGCAGTATAGATTCACAGTTTTTTTCTCAAAAAAAAAAAATATTTGAAAAAAAAAATCTTATTTATAAAAAAAATACCTTATTTATTGAAAAAAAAAATATAATCTTATTCAATAAAAAAAGTCTTATTTATTAATTAAATTATCTTTTGGCTGCTGGCTCCTAAACTAAGTTGAGGTCAAAAACAAACAGACACGTCCTCATAATTTGGCGGTAATGACAGTTTGGTGTTGTCGATCCGCAGTTTTTCCTGATTCGTGTGGGATACAAGAATAGGTACACGAAGGCCAAGGTTGTTAAGCCGTCACACTAAACATGGACCTAGTTTTTAGATTAACTAAAACAAAATACTTTGGTAAAAAAATAAAAGGAGAAGCTGTAATATGTTTTTTTTTATACAACGAAGTAAGAAGAAGAGCCAAACGTTCTCCTGGTGGTAAGAGATAACGCTGCCCATAATTAGTACAGTGCTACCTGGGTGCACTGCGTCAACGCTTCTTACTTGAGAGTCATAAAATCTCTATGTTTGCGGGGTTTGCGGGATGTTGAGATAGAAATAGTTCGTAATTTAAATAATCTTTGTATTAACTCAGCCCGTATCCACCCACAGCTGGGTATAGGCCTCCTCATGTTCACGCCACACCTTCTGATCCTGTGCGATGAGACCATCCAGCTGGATGAGACCCTAATTAATATAAAAAAATATTAAACTAACGATTTTTTTTGTGACAAATGCCTTTATTGTGAAAAACAAAATACTACAGCTACTACAGCAGTAAAGAACGCTTTTATTAACCACAGATCGGCCCCAAGCCGATCTACGAGTACAGTAAATCCAAGTGCTCCAAACCACTACAATAATACAATAGTGTTATTATTCTAGGGTCTAAGCTATCTCTATACCACATATTAGCTCAATCGGTCCACAGTCATACATTCTTACAAACTTTCACGTTTATAAGTAAAAAGTAAGATGTCACTGCATCTTTTCCATGACCTTGTATAACACGTAGATACAACTAAATACGCAATTACCATGCATCCCGTGGGTACGCAACAATAAAAACTTCATTTAAATTCGAATTCGGAATGAACACCTTATCTTGTTCCGCTTACAAAGAGCTCAAAAAAGAACCTGAACACTTATTTGGTGTGATTAATTTAAATATAAGTGTTAACATTAAGTGTTTTTTAATAGCCTACTGTTATTCTAGGGTCCAAGCACAGATCTAGAATATACGTAGATAAACTGATATTATAACGCGTGACCAATTTTAATTTGTCATAGATCAAAATTCCGATCAAGATTCCTATTAGGACTTTTGCAGGCAATTTAAATGTTTATAGATTTTTAGCGTCAGAAGGACCACTGCCCATACAAAATAATGATGTTTGTGTGGTAGTATTCAGTCCTATTGAAAGAACTACGCACATAAAAAAATTGTCTTTGGGTTCGTTTGTACTACCAGCAGGACTACTGGCAGCAAATGGTCAAATATCGTCGCTCAGTAATGTTATAACCATTTTCCGGTAATTATTTTAAATAGTACTTGTCACAGAGTCACGTGAATGAGTGAAAATTAACATTTTGTTTATGGGGTATTGTGAACTTTATTTTATGGCGAATTTGTCTCTTTATTACCTCTTTATATTATAAATAGTATACATAGATATAAGCTTAGATTAGAATAAAAAGGGAAGATATTTTTGCTATAGCTAAACATGGGCCTGCTGTGTAGGATAGAGTCGGTAGCCGCACCGATTATATATAATTTATGATTAAAGTAAAATTGTGTGCATGAACCTAATTGAAACGGTCCATTTGCGAGAAGCCTGTACCGTATCTACCCTTTTCATTTTATTTTAATCTAAGGATATACTCGTAAGTTACTTTTACGATGCTTTTTATTTATTCTTGAAATATAGGTTTCTAAGAAATATTAGTGGAAAATATCGGAATATTTACATCACAGTGATTTTATTTACATAAATTAACATCATTTTATAGAAATATAAAACTATGAAAGTGCTATAAATAAACATGTTTTTTTCTTTTATTTAGCCATTTAAATAATATTTTTGCGCAGATCTAAAATCAAAATAGAGTAAGGACCGGTTCACGATTTGATTCGATTTGACGATTATCACATAACGTATAAATGTTTATTATTTAATTTATAGAGTACATTTAAATGCTTGTGCTATTGAATGAATGAAAGATGTTATACAAGTCTGGAATGTCTGTACAATTTAATGGGAATATTTTTAAAAAGAAAGAGGTGGGAAAATATTTTTGTCGCTAGGTAACTACTATTACAGCGTTTAAATAAAAAAAAAAATTATATGTGTGCAAGATTCTAGTCGGTAAAATTATTTTCATACAAAAAAATTTCATAACATTTTTTTTAAATTTACCTACAATACACTCTTTCTGCCTCATCATCTTCCTGCCCTTATCCTACATTATGTAAAATCGGCACAACACGTCTTCCTCCTCCACTCTACTCTATCATCCGTCAAATCTGCATTTACTCCCCTAGCACGCATATCTACACAGTTTATCCAAACCTTTTTAGGGCGTCCCCTTTCCGAATACCTATGACCTTATTCATTGACTTTTTGGTAAAATTATTTTCTGCCTGTCATGTGATTTAGAGCGTTTATAAATCGAGTGACGCTTTCTCACTCGCACTATTTGACAAATTTTGAAATATAAATTCATAGAATTGAGCCCTGCATAATATTATTGCACAAATTTTAGCAGTGTTTTTAGTTTGATATAGTCAATGAGTGCCCAAAAAGGGTATGTGGATCGAAAAGTCGAAAGCAGTAAAACTAACTTAGTAACTTTGTTTGGACTAGTTAGGAGATAAACATACTAAAAGTCCCCACCCCTCCGAGGTGAGCCCGAGGGGGGGGGAGGCCGAAGAAGGTCCCATTTTTAGGTTTTTTGCTTATATGTCAAAAACTGTGCGTTGTACGATATTTTGTTGTACTACATTATTAAACCTCATAAAATTTTCTACAACTTCGGCCTTGACACTTTTCATCTATCTCCAATCGTTGTCCAGCTATGAGCTTCCAAACATGGTCTATTTTGAAGACGCTTAAATTAGTTTTCCATACAAAGTCGGTAAAAAAATCTTACAAATAAAATTTGACCAACTTCTGGTTGTCGTATCATAATGAAACTTTGCAAATGTCTAGAAATCTGATGACAGTTTAATAATCTGGTACCACTGAGCTGATCTGATGATGGAGCCAGGAGGTGTCTAATGAAACTCTTCAATGGCTATTAGTAAACCCGTCGAGTTTGGGCACATTGCATTCGAATCGATGAGACTTTTTCATAACACTTGCTGTCGAGGCTCTGATAATGGACCAGGAGGTGCCTACGTCTCGTCAATCCGAATGTAATGAGCCTTAACTCGCCAGTTTTACTAATAGCCATTGAAGAGTTTCAGTAGACACCTCCTGGCTCCATCATCAGATCAGCTCAGTGGTACCAGATTATTAAACTGTCGTCAGATTTCTAGACATTTGCAAAGTTTCATTATGATACGACCACCAGAAGTTGGTCAAATTTTATTTGTAAGATTTTTTTACCAACTTTGTATGGAAAACTAATTCAAGCGTCTTCAAAATAGACCATGTTTGGAAGCTCATAGCTGGACAAATATTGGAGATAGATGAAAAGTGTCAAGGCCGAAGTTGTAGAAAATTTTATGAGGTTTAATAATGTAGTACAACGAAGTATCGTACAACGCACAGTTTTTGACATATAAGCAAAAAACCTAAAAATGGGACCTTCTTTGGCCTCCCCCCCCTCGGGCTCATCTCGGAGGGGTGGGGACTTTTAGTATGTTTATCTCCTAACTAGTCCAAACAAAGTTACTAAGTTAGTTTTTCTGCTTTCGACTTTTCGATCCACATTTCTTCTTTTACTGGACTATATTAAAAAATGCCATGAGATTTTTTTTATTTTTTGTAAATTTGGCTCCCCTTATCATTTCAAAATTTGTCAAATAGTGCGAGTGAGAGAGCGTCACTCGATATGCTCTTAAAGCTCAATCATTGTTTACATAACTTTACTTACTTTTTTACTATACTTTACTTTACAATAATAACAATGATTGATCTTACGGTGTCTGAACACAACGCATCACCGCCTTCTGTTTATTGTAGCATGAATGATATTTACTGACCTTCGAACGATTAGGAAGACAACAAAGGCTCTATTCTGTAACTTTACTTATCGGCCAGCTTCACTTCACGCAAACGTACACGCTAAGTCAAATTCTCAAACAAAACCAAATGGTAATAGCACTTATTGAATGTGAATGTTCATGCGAAAACTTGCGCTTAAAAGGGTCACTTACGGGGGAAGGATTTACTTTGTTTTGTTTAACGTACCTACAATGATCAGTCATTTTATTGAAATACTAGCTGCGCCCAGCGGTTTTACCAGCTGTTCTGTAGCCTTTCTGTTATTCCAGGGTCTAAACTAAAATTGTAGCTCAATAGGTCCACCCGTTTAGACGTGAAGAAGTATCAATCATACTCACTCCCAAACTATCGCCTATATAAAATTAGTGTGAAGTGTGATTACCTGTTGAACATCTCAAGTAGAGACGCAATTAAGGTTTTACAGAATCGCCCTTCGGATACGGTAGCCTTCCAAAATGTCGAATACGGAATGAAATTAGTTTAATGATCCGAACAGTTCCGCGGTTGCTTCAGTTAATTTATGTTATCTGAGACGTTTTTCGATTTTCCGCTGCTTTTTGCACAATCTCATTACCAACGCCCGTCCAGTTTTAAAGTACACCTATCCGCTTAGTGCTCCTACATTTTTTATTTTAAATTTTGGCAATGAGGTCCTAGTAAAATGGTTTTATGTCATACTTTTTTACGTGTTTCTTATGCATATCTTTCCCTGAGAAGTAGTCAGCCATGTTTCTTGTACTTCTCAAATAGGGTTGATTGGTTACACAAGCCTTATATGCGAGCACAAGAACCTTGCCAATTACTTGTTTAAAATAAATTTACATTTAATTTCAAGCAATTTAAAGGTACCTTGTATTGGGAAGATATCATTTACTTATTTTTTATGATAATTATTATGTAATGAGCGAATCTACCTGACTCATAATCTTGGATTGATGAAATTTGAACTGTAGGTTCCTTTTATTATCTAGACAAGTAATTAATGATATAAAGCTTAATTTCTATCGAGGAACATAGCAGTAATCATCAGTAAGCCGAAGTCAGACAGGCCACCTACTCATATTTTAAACTTATTATTAATATCGCATTTTTTTGCAACCTTTGCAAAATATAGACTCACGCGTGGGAGACAGCTGAGATCGTTCCTCACAAATCATTCTGTTTCAAAACTAATATACCAAATAAAAAATCAACTCAATTTAGATATGTTTATAGCTCAGACCATAGTTAGACTTGGGTAATATTATTATAGCTAAGGGGCCTCGCCTACAGCGACTTTTGGTAGCGATGCTTTTGCGTGTTCTAAGCGATACAGTCGCGATGATGGTGCTTTAAGTGCATCAGCGCCCCGATACTCTTCTGATGGTAAGAGATATCGATGCCCAGGACCCCGGATTTCACAAAGTTATAAAAATATAAATGCACTGCACCAACGTTTTTTACTCAAGAGTCTTAAGATATTAAGACTCTCAAGCCTAGATTCTGTGTAAACTACTATTACACGATTATCGCGCGTAAGTATAGCGATGCAAAAGCTCATTTACAAAACGCGCGACTGCATCGCTCCAAAAAGTCACCGTGGGCGAGACCTCTTAAAGACGATTACCAAACTCTAAAGATGACCAAAAATGGTCAAGTCGTATCGGGAAGGTTACACAAATGAGCTGTGGCACAACTTTAAAAGGTGTTCTAACTGACCTACTGTCTGACTTACCACTGCACTATATTCGTTTTACACATTTCTGCTTAAATTTTCTGTTCTTTGTCTGTTAAGGATATTGTATCTATTATTATTTCATAGTTCTTTTAACCTTGTATTTTTTAAATCAAATATGGATGTTGACAAAGAAAATATAAAATATTATCCTCCAGCCACCAAGTAGATCAAAAATATTGTACACGTATTTTTTCTTTGTAAAAAATGTAAGAGATGCAACACAATAAAGTTGTTTTGTGGGTTTGTGGCGTCACTTGTTAGGACTTCGGTCTTAAACGATTAACTTTAGTTAACCTTTAAGCGTTATATCTCAGCCATTTTTAATTTTATTCACAAACAATAAAATACATTATCTAATATTATTTTATTATTAAAATTACGTACGTATACTAATTATATTTAAAAAAAATTGATCTTATCAACATCTATTGACACTCTGGAAAATTTGCGTGAAGTCGCCTATTAAACATAATATCCCTTCACAGATGGTTCCACGGGGTAATGACGGCCCAGCAAGCAGAGCAGCTACTGATGGGTCGAGGCAGGAACGGTTCATACCTGGTGCGCGAGTCGCAGACGCAGCCGGGAGAGTATGTGCTGTCTGTGCGAGTCCGAGGTCGAGTTACACACGTCTTGATCAGGAGAGAGGTAACAATATTAATTAATTTATTAACCCCCGACGCAAAAACGACCGGGTATTATAAGTTTGACGTGTCTGTCTGTCTTTGTGTGTGTGTGTCTGTCTGTGGCATCGTAGCTCCCGAACGGATGAACGGACTTCGATTTAGTTTTTTTTATTTAAAAGTAGAGTTAGTCGAGAGTGTTCAAATTAGTTCAGACATCTTTGAGTAATCGGTCAACGTACAAAATCCACCTCTTTTTTTGAAGTCTGTTGATACACTAATGAGTTTTTCTAGTGGTCCCCACTCCCCACAGTAGGTCAAACCTGTCTTGTAGGGTTGGACCTTAAAAGTCTATTATATCGTAAAACGGTTTCAAAAGAAACTAAAGGTAAAAAAGACTACAGTTTCGTGTTTGTATCGAGAATAAAGAGAAACAGCTTATTATGCAAGAGTTAAAGGAGTTGAGGCGCATTATTCTTTCCTGGTTTCGTATATAAATAAATGCATTTCGTAAGTTAGTGTTCAAGGCACGACTCTGTTGTCGATCGGCTATGGATAATGAATAATGAGGTAATACAATTTAATAACATAATAATAATATAAAACTTCGTGTCACAGAGTTTGGTATCAACCCCTCAGAAATTTGAACGATTTTTAGGATTTTATGTGTATTCCGTACCCCGGCTTCGCTCGTGTTATACTTACATACATAGGCGGATTTAGCGGAGGGGGGCAGGGGGCCAAGGCCCCCCTAGAAGCATTGTAGAATTACGAATATTGCACATATTTCTGGTCAAAATTATAATATTTTTCTCGGCGCTCGCAACGAGCTGCTCGCGCACTTATTATTAAGGATATTTGAACTTTTTAACTGTTCAGAGCGAGCTAAACATACATTTTTCGTAGTAAAAATTATAATATTTTTGGCTGTCTGCACCTTGGCCCCCCCCAGAACCAAATCCTGGATCCGCCCTTGCTTACATACGTAAAATGGTTCAAGGGGGAGAACCATTTCTACCTATTGATGAAAACTTCATTAAAATCGGTTGAGAAGTTTAAAAGATTTTGCTCAAACAAGCGTACCTACGTAGTTAGGATGCAAGAAATGGATATTTCCATTTCCACGAGAATAACGGCCAAATGCAATTTACTCAAATTATATCACGCGTTATAAAACGTGGTCTTGGTCAGAGGATATCCCAAAACCACTTATTTAAACCCAAAAACCAGTTTTTATAATAATTCAGATATTACGGTAAATCCTATTTTTTGTGAAGGTATCGCATAAAAACTGACAGTGATTTTATATAAAAAAAACGAAATTATCAGGATGGTTACAGTATCGAGTTTTCCTTGATGCATCAAAAGCACTTTTCATAGAGAACTTCTTAAGGAGATGGCAACTCGAACTGATTCAGTAAGATGTAACTTGAGATTGTATGTACTATGAAATTACATAGTATAATTATTAACTAGTAGTTCGCCGCGAACTGGGACCTCGCAGACCCAATTTCCCTCAAAATAGGTATACATGGGTAAAAGTTATAAGTATCTACGAAATATAAATGTATGGAAACTTTAACCTATAATATTCGTAAAAGGAAAGGAAAATGCCAAAATTGAAAGTAATGTTAAAACTTAAAATACGTAACGGATATACCTACATTAAAAAAATCTTTATCTCTGTGACTATTTTATTGTTGTGATCAAAATTTCAATAGTAATAAAATATGAAAGGTTATGTGTGTATTCACTTGCAGAAAATAATAGAATAAAATAATAAATATTACTATAGTTTTTAAAAAAAATCTCAAAAAATCTTCATAGTTTGTAGCACTTGTTTACGAAGAAGTTGCCAATGCAGTGGACATTAGAAGAATTGAAATTGGAAAAAAATATCTAGCTTTACTTGTGTTATACAGCAAATTTACAACAGTTATTATATTGATATTGTAGCTAATTCTATAACATTTTTGTCGTTACAGCCGATGATGACTTAGACTTGGAGCGAGAACGCAGAGCTATGACAGTCACGCGTAACATCTAGGCTCGCAGGTTTTCAAGATGTATCTACAGCTACTGAGCAAGACAAAGTGTCCTTGTTCAAGGCATTATCAGACTTTTTAAACGTGCAGCTCGTCGATCACATTTGCACTTTCCATCAGGTGGGATGTGATCAAACGTAGGCCTAATTATTAATTATTTTTTTAAACAAAAGACTTGTGGATGAACTTTACAAACTACAACTTTACAAAAAACGGATCCAGTACAACAATGCTTTCAGGATGCTTTTGGCGCTGTCTCGATACTACAGAGCGTCAGGGATGTTTGCAGATGTTAGAGTGAATGATGGTTTTAATGGCATAATGATATGTGATAAACACATAAATAACAATCCCAATAAGTTTCTTGCTCGTTCTTCTCATAGATATGCTTTTCGAACTAACAGTAGAGTCTTAAAATACTTGGGGGGGGAGGCCGAAGAAGGTTTAATTTTTAGGTTTTTTGCTTATGCCAATTCGAGTGTAATGTGCCCAAACTCGACGGGTTTACTAATAGCCATTGAAGAGGTTCAGTAAACACCTCCTGGCTCCATCATCAGATCAGCTCAGTGGTACCAAATTATTGAACTGTCATCATATTTCTAGACATTTACAAAGTTTCATTATGGTACGACAACCAGAAGTTGGTCAAATATTACTTATATAAGATATTATTACCGACTTTGTATGGAAAACTAATTTCAGCATCTTAAAAATAGACCATGTTTGGAAGACAACGATTGGATATAGATAAAAAGTGTTAAAGCCAAAGTTGTACGAAATTTTAAAGCTTTTATAATGTAGTACAACAAAATATCGTACTACGCCCAGTTTTTGACATTTAGGCAAAAAACCTAAAAATGGGACCTTCTTCGGCCCCCCCACCCCTCGGGATCACCTCGGAGGGTTGGGGACTTTTAGTATGTTAATCTCCTGAATAGTCAAAACAAAGTTCCTAAGTTAGTTTTTCTGCTTTCGACTTTTCGATCCACATGCCTCTTTTGGGCACTCATTGACTGGACTACTATTTGAATAAAAAATGGGTTTAAGTTTCACCCGCACGATCATTTAAATTCATAATATTTTGAGTAAATCAACATGGCTATTTACTTATCCGTTAGGGAACCGAACCTAGGACCCAATTATCAAAAATGTATGAAATGACGTATTACGTCGTATCGATTTTTGACAATTCGGTCTTTGGTTCGGTTCCCTGACGGATAACTGAATATCCCTGCAGTTCTCATAATATTATATTCGATAAACATTGTAATTTTGTATATTCTATAACTCTACAACCCTTGCACCGATTTGGCTCATTTTTGGACGTGAGAATTCTTTTAGTTTGTACTACCTGTTTAAAAAGTTTTATCAAGACTGGATCATCGGTTTCATTGTAATAAAGCAATCTCTTTAACTCTTGAACCCTTCGACCGATTTGGCTCATGTTCGAACTTAAAAATTCTATGGATTCATATTACGCGTTTGCAAAGTTTCATGCAGATTGGACCATTGGTTTTCCAGTTATCGCGTAACAAACATACATACAAACATACACTTTGGCTAATATATTTGTGTCACTTATAAAAAATGTGTACATGTTAGAAAAAAAATTATCAGCGGTCCAGTTTTGAAATAATCGTAAGACCTATCGTAAAGACTTTAAGTCACCTATATCTCTGCAACCCTGTAACCTATTTAGCTAATTTTTTCACTTAAATTATCCAATTAACCTTCTTAACTTGTGTGTAAAATTTCATTTAATTTGGATTAACCGTTTTCAAGTAAACGTCGACCAAACTTAAGCATCAGAGGTCAAGCGTTAAACTGGTCCAAACGCAGGCATTTCGCGGCTTTCGACTCTAAGACCTCGCTTCGCTCGGTCGATTATAGGTAATTATCATTGTTCCCGAGTTCCAGTACAAGCTCTAATGCAAATTTAAAATTTTAGATTAATTTTAGTTTCTTTTTTTATGCCAAATTTGTATTTCATTATTTATCAACGCACTAGTTGTGTCAATCTTGATTGTTTCATAAAAATGTTATTTCTCAACCTATAAACTTGTATTTACCGAGGGTAGACTGCCTTTACAGGAGGTCGTCTAGGTGGGTACCCCAACAGTGCCAGTTATTCTACCGCCTGAGCAGTAACGTGCAAACATTACTGTGCTTCGGTAGAAGGGCACTGTAGCTAGTGAAATTACTGGGCTAAAGAGTCTTAACATCTTATGACTCTTGAGTAAGAAGCGTAGGTGCAGTGCACCTAGAATTGCGCATAATTGTGAAATTCTGGGTAGCACTGTACTGATTATGGGCAGCGTTATCTCTTAACATCAGGAGAGCGTCTTGCTCGTCTTCTTACTTCTCCACATAAAAAAATAAATAAAAAAATTCTGTGTGTTTTTCGATCAAGCAAATGAAAAAGGTTTAGCGTAGAGTTCACCTTTCATCAAATAATTTCTACCTATTTGATTTTTTGTCACATTATGACAATACATGCCATTATACTGCCTCCTAAGTGTGTCTCTCAAAGCCGACATCCGGTCAACAAAGATGCCACTAACGACCTGTAATGATGGGTCGGTACCCCGTGACTCACTGAGATTGCCCGATGCGATGGTCCGATACTTATAACACTACGCAGCTGTTTGTACCGGTACTTTTCTCTGGAAAGTCGTATACTTTAAGTCCCATATATACGGCCTACTTCTCTGTGGAAAGTCGTATACTTCAAGTTCCATATAGGTAACTATACGACCGACAGATCGCGAATCACTTGAGCTATGAGTACAACGTATGATGATCCTTATTCGCACAAAATGGCTTTCAATCGCATGTGGGAAGGAAAATAAAATAAAAAATATGTTCATAATACATACAAAAATCGAATCAATATATGTACATACCTGCGTATATAAAAGAAAAGAGTGACTGATTGATTCATTGATATATCACAACACAGCTCAAACCGTTGGACGGGTCGAGTTGAAGTTTGGCATACAGGTGACAGGTATCTCCAACGTATACCCCTCTAAGAAATAATTTTTATACATATCTAGTATAAGCAGTGAGTATAAGCTTGTTAAAGAACATTTTATTAACCAAACCACTATCAGATGGCAGAGTGCCCAGAATGCTGGCAACATTGCCATGTTGAATAGCTATACTTATATATAGCTATACGTTGAGCCAAATATACCCCCAGCATTTTGGTCACACGTATTTGTAGTATTATTAGTTTGTTTTTCTCAATAAACACATTTGCCACAAAAAAATCCAATTAATAAAAAAAACTTATTAAAATTTAAAAATTGGGGTGTCGACTACGTTTTAAGCAAAATATCACATGCTGCGCTCAGTCGCATGGTTTCAATTAATATCATCGTGATACGTCGACCGTATACAGCGCGCTTTAACGACATGTAGAGATCTGGTGAGAATGACTAGAAAACCAGGTAGTATTGGAAACTTGACTCGCCTGTGTTTCCCATAATACAAACACTATTATGTAAGTAAACAAGATTGCAATCACATGATCGTAATATCACTATGTCGCTAATTGAATAAGTGGAGATCGTGCACGCGATTATGTTAAGCGGTAAGAACATTTTGTGTGACGCGGACGTGCAATTTAAAATTGGACAAACGGTTGTATATTGATTTTCAATGTGTACGCTAAAACAAATGAGATCATTGTGCTATGTGTAGAGTGTAGGTGGTAGGTATTTGATATTTTTTGGTACCTACCTAGTTTTAGCTAGCTGAGGATTTCGATAACAAACACAAAAATTTTGAAATTCATAATTTTATTCTGTAGAATTTTTATTGTCAGTGCCAAACATGCAAAGGACTTAACTAATTAGCCCAGTCAATGAGTGCCCAGAAAGGGTATGTGGATCGAAAAGTCGAAAGCAGAAAAACTAACTTAGTAACTTTGTTTGGACTAGTTAGGAGATAAACATACTAAAAGTCCCCACCCCTCCGAGGTGAGCCCGAGGGGGGGGAGGCCGAAGAAGGTCCCATTTTTAGGTTTTTTGCTTATATGTCAAAAACTGTGCGTTGTACCATATTTTGTAGTACTACATTATTAAACCTCATAAAATTTTCTACAACTTCGGCCTTGACACTTTTTATCTATCTCCAATCGTTGTCCAGCTATGAGCTTCCAAACATGGTCTATTTTGAAAACGATTAAATTAGTTTTCCATACAAAGTCAGTAAAAAAATCTTAAAAATAAAATTTGACCAACTTCTGGTTGTCGTATCATAATGAAACTTTGCAAATGTCTAGAATTCTGATGACAATTTAATAATCTGGTACCACTGGGCTGATCTGATGATGGAGCCAGGAGGTGTCTAATGAAACTCTTCAATGACTATTAGTAAACCCGTCGAGTTTGGGCACATTACATTCGAATCGATGAGACTTTTTCATTACACTTGCTGTCGAGGGTCTGATAATGGACCAGGAGGTGCCTACGTCTCATCAATCCGAATGTAATGAGCCTAAACTCGCCGGTTTTACTAATAGCCATTGATGAGTTTCAGTAGACACCTCCTGGCTCCATCATCACATCAGCTGAGTAGTACCAGATTATTAAATTGTCATCAGATTTCTAGACATTTGCAAAGTTTCATTATGATACGACAACCAGAAGTTGGTCAAATTTTATTTGTAAGATTTTTTTACTGACTTTGTATGGAAAACTAATTTAAGCGTTTTCAAAATAGACCATGTTTGGAAGCTCATAGCTGGACAACGATTGGAGATAGATAAAAAGTGTCAAGGCCGAAGTTGTAGAAAATTTTATGAGGTTTAATAATGTACCACAACAAAATATCGTACAACGCACAGTTTTTGACATATAAGCAAAAAACCTAAAAATGGGACCTTCTTCGGCCTCCCCCCCCTCGGGCTCACCTCGGAGGGGTGGGGACTTTTAGTATGTTTATCTCCTAACTAGTCCAAAGTTACTAAGTTAGTTTTTCTGCTTTCGACTTTTCAAAAGACTTTTTGAAAAGAAGAAATGTGGATCACATTTCTTCTTTTACTGGACTAAATGGGATGTTCATCTAATGTAAATAAACGGCATAAATTTACAAGTTTTTTTTTCTCCCTGAAGAAGATCCTAGTACAGGATCGAAACGGTCGGCTCGAAACCGAAGTAAATACAAGTGAGTTTATGCCGTTTATTAACAAAGAAGAATATAAAGCAAAAATGAATCGTTTAGTGTAAAAATAATGGAATGTTGTAACGGCTAACATCATTGTTAAAATGTATTATCCTAAAACTTATTATTACGAGGGTAAATCCACTGGTGAAAGGTGTATAGCAAAAAGGTTTATAATCCGGGTCCATTAACTCAAATTATTATAATTTAAGGAATCTTCCGTTGTGGTTGAATCATGACTTATCAATAAAAATCTTTGTGGTAATGTGATAATTTGAAGGTAACGTTCGAGCTGGAGGTACTAATAATCACGCCATTTTGAAATTACATCTACCATCCAAATTTAAAGTTCCTGAAGTTTATGGAAGCGATCTGCAATTTGAAAGTGGTTGGATGACAATAAATAAACATTATTTTTGCCAATAATATTGATTTTGGGATCATGGAAAATATACCTACTCAAATGTATCATATTTTTTTAAACGAATTGTAAAGATTTTTTTTTGTGTTTTCGGTTATTTTGTATGAAGATTTTAAAATATTAATTTGAAATATTTTTTTTCTTTTGAGAATTCTAGGTGGTATGTTTAATCAACGTTCCATTTCTCACTGAAACACGAGTAAGTGAGTAAGTACTAAATTCGAGAAATAATGATTATTTTATAAAATCTATTGCAATAATGTACAAAATAATCAAAGTTTATATTATAAAATGCCTTTATGTGTAATGCGTGTAGGTATATTTATTGTAGCCTTCACAAGACTAAATTACTGAACATGTAGGGCAAAATTTCGTATAGGGTTTTAAACCTCTAACCCTATAACAATAATTAGGACTAGAATATAAAAGTGCAAATGTTTGAAGTCTCCCTGAAGTACTAGGCTAGCAGAAATCGAAAGAGGTGCGATGTCCGAGGACCGAGTTCCCCCTACCTACCTGTAATTTGCAATGCACCCCTTGTTAGTAGGGTGCATCTGTGTTCTAACCCAATTTCCCAATTTTAATTAACTAAAGCGACAGCTTTATTTAATAAAAATTGCTCTTTTACTTAGTGACTAAAAAGTGATATTAAAAATTAAAAGAAGAAATTTATTTCGAGATAATTTGCCTCACAGAAGTGAAAGAGGAGAAAAGAGTAATTGGAGATGTTTTTTATGTTATGCTTTAATTAATTTACGTGAAAATGTTAAAGTAAGAAAATATTCATTCAATTTTATAATTTACTAGCTGCGCCCAGCTATTGTACCATAGTCTACATATGTGTTATTCCAGGATCTAAGCTATCTCTATACCAAATTGGAGCTAAATCGGTCCACTGGTTTAGGCGTGAAGAAGTAACAAACATACACACTTACTCACAAACTTTCGTATTTATCATATTAGTGTGATTTCATCATCCAAACAAACCATGAGCGAGCAAACGATGTTGTTTACATCTCACAATGTAATAATTCTTTTTTATGATATACAAATGTACCATGCGTTCATTATTTACAAAATATTTCCGTATTGTCTCAATTAAATATAACGACAGTCAACAGAGCGCAAACCTTTTATGTTATTCATTTTTTCACAAATGTTTTGGTCGTAAAAAATAAAAAAACAACCGATTTACGTAGTACGTGATTTGTTTAATAATGACATACATTACGTTTTCTACAAGTACTTTTAATATGTCTTTGTCTCGTGAATAGTAATGGATGAGGAAACTTATTTGAATACTGTGGCTACGTGTCTGTAGTCGCGTTGCTAGTGTTTGATGACTTATTGCTATTACCAAAATTATAATATTACACTAGATCGTGTGCTTCGGCTTTGTTTGCGTGGATCAATTCATTCGGCGGAGATCTGCGTCATATAAACTACCTGACTTCCAAATGATCAGTTAACCAGTCACGCTTTTCTTATAATAATACTAATATATAAGCTGCGCCCAGCGGATTTACCCGCTGCGCTGTATGTAGCCTATGTGCTATTCCAGGGTCTAAGCCATCTCTATACAAAATTTCAGATCAATCGGTTCACCCGTTTAGGTGAGTGACGTTTATAATATAAGTGAGATATATGTACTTAGATATACATTTTTACGATTCACTTAGTTTAGTGGATGTCTACTTACCACTTAAGTCGTGAATCCAAATAACTAGTAGTTCGCCGCGAACTGGGACCTCGCAGACCCAATTTCCCTCAAAATAGGTATACATGGGTAAAAGTTATAAGTATCTACGAAATATAAATGTATGGAAACTTTAACCTATAATATTCGTAAAAGGAAAGGAAAATGCCAAAATTGAAAGTAATGTTAAAACTTAAAATACGTAACGGATATACCTACATTAAAAAAATCTTTATCTCTGTGACTATTTTATTGTTGTGATCAAAATTTCAATAGTAATAAAATATGAAAGGTTATGTGTGTATTCACTTGCAGAAAATAATAGAATAAAATAATAAATATTACTATAGTTTTTAAAAAAAATCTCAAAAAATCTTCATAGTTTGTAGCACTTGTTTACGAAGAAGTTGCCAATGCAGTGGACATTAGAAGAATTGAAATTGGAAAAAAATATCTAGCTTTACTTGTGTTATACAGCAAATTTACAACAGTTATTATATTGATATTGTAGCTAATTCTATAACATTTTTGTCGTTACAGCCGATGATGACTTAGACTTGGAGCGAGAACGCAGAGCTATGACAGTCACGCGTAACATCTAGGCTCGCAGGTTTTCAAGATGTATCTACAGCTACTGAGCAAGACAAAGTGTCCTTGTTCAAGGCATTATCAGACTTTTTAAACGTGCAGCTCGTCGATCACATTTGCACTTTCCATCAGGTGGGATGTGATCAAACGTAGGCCTAATTATTAATTATTTTTTTAAACAAAAGACTTGTGGATGAACTTTACAAACTACAACTTTACAAAAAACGGATCCAGTACAACAATGCTTTCAGGATGCTTTTGGCGCTGTCTCGATACTACAGAGCGTCAGGGATGTTTGCAGATGTTAGAGTGAATGATGGTTTTAATGGCATAATGATATGTGATAAACACATAAATAACAATCCCAATAAGTTTCTTGCTCGTTCTTCTCATAGATATGCTTTTCGAACTAACAGTAGAGTCTTAAAATACTTGGGGGGGGAGGCCGAAGAAGGTTTAATTTTTAGGTTTTTTGCTTATGCCAATTCGAGTGTAATGTGCCCAAACTCGACGGGTTTACTAATAGCCATTGAAGAGGTTCAGTAAACACCTCCTGGCTCCATCATCAGATCAGCTCAGTGGTACCAAATTATTGAACTGTCATCATATTTCTAGACATTTACAAAGTTTCATTATGGTACGACAACCAGAAGTTGGTCAAATATTACTTATATAAGATATTATTACCGACTTTGTATGGAAAACTAATTTCAGCATCTTAAAAATAGACCATGTTTGGAAGACAACGATTGGATATAGATAAAAAGTGTTAAAGCCAAAGTTGTACGAAATTTTAAAGCTTTTATAATGTAGTACAACAAAATATCGTACTACGCCCAGTTTTTGACATTTAGGCAAAAAACCTAAAAATGGGACCTTCTTCGGCCCCCCCACCCCTCGGGATCACCTCGGAGGGTTGGGGACTTTTAGTATGTTAATCTCCTGAATAGTCAAAACAAAGTTCCTAAGTTAGTTTTTCTGCTTTCGACTTTTCGATCCACATGCCTCTTTTGGGCACTCATTGACTGGACTACTATTTGAATAAAAAATGGGTTTAAGTTTCACCCGCACGATCATTTAAATTCATAATATTTTGAGTAAATCAACATGGCTATTTACTTATCCGTTAGGGAACCGAACCTAGGACCCAATTATCAAAAATGTATGAAATGACGTATTACGTCGTATCGATTTTTGACAATTCGGTCTTTGGTTCGGTTCCCTGACGGATAACTGAATATCCCTGCAGTTCTCATAATATTATATTCGATAAACATTGTAATTTTGTATATTCTATAACTCTACAACCCTTGCACCGATTTGGCTCATTTTTGGACGTGAGAATTCTTTTAGTTTGTACTACCTGTTTAAAAAGTTTTATCAAGACTGGATCATCGGTTTCATTGTAATAAAGCAATCTCTTTAACTCTTGAACCCTTCGACCGATTTGGCTCATGTTCGAACTTAAAAATTCTATGGATTCATATTACGCGTTTGCAAAGTTTCATGCAGATTGGACCATTGGTTTTCCAGTTATCGCGTAACAAACATACATACAAACATACACTTTGGCTAATATATTTGTGTCACTTATAAAAAATGTGTACATGTTAGAAAAAAAATTATCAGCGGTCCAGTTTTGAAATAATCGTAAGAGGGTGATTCCTGAGAGTCAAAATTTTACGTGTCTGGGGGAATAAACTACCCGTAACATAAAAATTCTACCCTAAGGTATTTTTTTCCTGTTAGTCTAAGGTTCAATCTACTTAATGCATGATAGACATCAGGTTATATTTAGCTGCAAGTATCTAAAAAAAAATGTAAAAGCCCTGAAATTTGATTACCGTGGGCTGTCCCTTACACATTTTCGGAACAAAATATATTTTTTACACTAATTTATAAAAGGAATTTAATTAATTCCTGTGATCAAAGCTGTAAAGGGTGAACTGTTATATGATCAAAAAAATACGGGAAGGCTGTACTCAGCGTAGTTTTAGAAAAAATAACAAATTTAGGTTTGTCCCCGGACAAAAAGTGATTCCCATGGCGCGCGACATAACTACCCACATTTCACAAACCACAATACTTGGAAGCTTGTACGCACGCTATTGGCTAACTTCGATTGCGCTCTGAACATAGTGAAGAGAGGCTCCTCCTCTCGTTGTTATAAACTGGATTTACGAAGGTGAGAAATTGATTATCGTGGTTTTGGTTCACTCGTTCTTTGATTACCTTTTCCATGTTTAAAAATATTTTTTTATCCCTTACGGTTTTTTGACTAGGGTGTGCAGTTAGGAAAAGGGTATTGTTTATCATATATTTTATTAATTTTGGTCTATAATTATGGTATTTAAAAATATTGACAAAAAACTATACAATTTTGATTTCCATGGTATTGATTCTCATGGCATTTTACCACGGTGATCAATTTTCCCCAGAGTTTTCTTGCGCATTCTTTCAATTTTTACCCAACTACAGTGAAGCCGCAGGTATGGAAGTGATTTTGACAGTTTATATTTGTATATTTCATTATTTCAGATATTTTTTTTATATTTATTTAATATTGGGGAAAAACATAAATTAAAATACCTTAAAAACTAACCTATCGTCTAAAACTTAAAAATACTCAGAAAACATATAATCTAAAACTAAATTATAAAAACTAAACTAAATCTAAACTAAATCTAAAACGGGCCCCCTTTTTTATATTGTATACATCAGATTTTTTTATATTGTACTATAGTAGACAGCCGCTCTGGCTTATGCAGCACCATTATATCCCCACATTAAAAAGTCGCTCAGCGAGCTATGGAGAGGGCTATACTCGGGGTTTCTCTACGTGATCGAATCAGGAATGAGGAGATGAACCAAAGTCACTGACATATATCCGTAGCTTCTGGAGTGAATCCTGTCAGTGACTGTGACTGAGAACTTAATCTCATATTCTAGGACTATATATTCAATATTTTTACATTGTTTTAGACTGCAATACGTTGATTTTATTTAGTTTACATGATTATTATATAGCGAGCCAATATAGACCATTTTAATACTTTATGTTTGGTGTATATCTGTTTGGATCACCGTTTTTAATCATTTCTATTTTATATGATTAGTATGTAGAGGTCAATATTTAAATAATAACATAGAATTCAAACTAAATAGTTTTAATTTTGATTCCCATGCCACACTTTATTGATTCCCGTGGCACCAAAAATTTAAATTTAAATATCTTCTGAACAAAACAAGTTATAATGATGCCTATTTGATTGATGTGCTTATAATTATGGGAAATTTGATGTTTTACATGCAAAATGCAGTAATACTTTGATTTAAAATCTGCCACGGAAATCACTTAAATACGCCCGATCTCAGGATTTACCCAAGACCTATCGTAAAGACTTTAAGTCACCTATATCTCTGCAACCCTGTAACCTATTTAGCTAATTTTTTCACTTAAATTATCCAATTAACCTTCTTAACTTGTGTGTAAAATTTCATTTAATTTGGATTAACCGTTTTCAAGTAAACGTCGACCAAACTTAAGCATCAGAGGTCAAGCGTTAAACTGGTCCAAACGCAGGCATTTCGCGGCTTTCGACTCTAAGACCTCGCTTCGCTCGGTCGATTAAAAGAATACACAAAGTAACTGATGAGTTGGCACATTTTATATGAAAAATCAATGTTTTCATTAAAATTGTATTTAGATATTTTGATCCTAGGTTTGTTTTATTATAGAAATACTTACATAGAAAATTTAATGAACAGCTTGGCCGCATAGAATCACGCAACACGATCAATAAAAAAGATAAATTTACGTATAAAGAAAAATTATTGTACACCTTACAGATGATAATATAAAATCGAAATTTAATCATTGATTAGTACGTTTAAATTAGCCAAGCGTTGGTAAAATAATTCTAGGTTTAAAAAACCATATGTAGTAAAAACCGCTTACTCTCCCCTTTTCAACTCATTTATAATATACTAGCTTCTACTCGCGACTTTGCCCGCGTGGACAAATCCTTTCTTAGCTACGTCATAAAACCTACTTGTATGCCAAATTTCAACTCAGTCCGTGCAGGAGTTTGGACTGTGCGTTGATAGATCAGTCAATCACACTTTCCTTTTATATATTTAGATGTAGTAACATTTAACATTACTGTGCTTCGGTAGGAGGGCACTGTAGCTAGTGAAATTACTGGGCTATGGAGTCTTAACATGTTACAACTCTTGAGTAAGAAGCGTTGAATTTTAGATCATTGTGGAATCCTGGGAAGCACTGTGCTGATTATGGGCATCGTTATCTCTTACCAACAGGAGAGCGTCTCGCACCCTCTTTTTTCTTACAATACAATATAATGATACTTTATAGCAAACCTGGTTACAAGAAATTGTTTCATAAGTAGACAATACACATAAAGCTAAAGGTATATAATCGGCGGTCTTATCGCATAGAGCAATCTCTTACAGACAACCTGGATGGAAGGAATATTGAGAACATGTATAGAGACGGTGTTCAATACTTCTACACTCACTACATTTATTTACATAAAAAAGATTTTCTAGTAGAAATACTTCTTGTTCCAGCAAAACAAATACGATGTAGGCAGCGGCGAACATTTCGACGACCTGGTGGGTCTGATCGAGCACTTCAGAGCGTACCCAATGACCGAGGCTTCAGGAGACGTGTTGCGACTGATGCAGCCTGTCAGCGGCTCCGCTAGTTCCAAGGAGAACCTGGCGGCTGAGAGGATCCCAGCAGTGAAAGAGGTATTATTTAAACAGGCATACTTAACTTTGTGTGGTCAAAGGCGTGGCACAGTGGCCGTACGACATTGCATACATGGCATTTTTTGGTGGCAGTGGACGTAACTTATAAACCGGAGGCCCTGGGTTCAAATCTCAGTGTGTCAAAAAGTTTTCACCTGGACGCTACCGTGTTTCGGAAGGCATGTAAAACTGTGGGTCCCGGCTGTTTCCTGTAAATTATTTGTATGTAGGAAGCAGTCGTTAGGTCATGTTGCAAGCCCTGTAGTAATCCCGGCGACCTGAAACTGCAAGTACGTTGGCTTATGTGTTTGTATAAGTACTTGTAGAAACCTCAATTATACCTCTAGATATATAGAGTGAATATTTTATTATTATTTAATTTTTATTTCGATCATGTCAGAACACTATGTGGTGGACCGAGCATTCGCAAATTGTCTCCACTGACGTTAGGAACATGTTGTTTGATTGAAAAATGCTATTTAAAAATGCTTTATCTCTACATGTGAGTAATTTTTATTTCTATAACCCGAAGAGAAAAAAGATGGTGCAGTTTGAAAGCCTTGTTTAATATATGCCGGTGTAAATGCTCAATGCAAGCGGATATCGATATTGAAGGCACTGAATAATACATAATGTTTCGACACGCTACCATAGAGGTAGATTACGTTGAAAACCATGCGTCTTGTCTGAGATATTGAGAGCTTATTAAAAAATATATGTATTTTACACTTATACAAAAAAAAACATTGAAATCATAAACATCCGCGCTGGCCTATATAAATATTTCTTATTAAATACTTGTCTTGGTACTTGGTAGTAAAAGGAACCTGCGTCCCAAATTTGATCATTTTAGGTTCAGTGGTTTCGTCTCCGCGATTAGTCAGTCAGTTACTTCTTTATAAATATTAAAACGAGGTAGATTACATGCGAATTTTGCACTAGGAGCGGTTCTATTAGAAAAACTTGGTAGGTACCATTTGTGTTATCCACAAAGCAACATTGATACTTAAAATCATTACGTGCCTATTCTCGTTAAAGAAACGTCTTATGGTAATTTAACTTGTATAGTTAAATTATTTATTTCTCATTAAATAAAATACATGAAAACCTTGTCAACGCCTTCTCTTTAAAAGACAATTGCATGCAAAATATTAAACCGATGAGTAAACCAATCGATGTATTCCTTTTGCAGACTGTATATGGGTAATTTTATTATTTCGTTTTCCTTTAATTAATGGTTAAAAGCAATTTTGTATTTAAATTCTGGTTTTTGGAGATTATTGCCTTTTTTGTGTGAGTTTTTAAGGAGTCAGCTCGCCAAGTTTTCGATTATGGATTGCATAACTTTTACATTAATTCCGAATTTTAATGATTTACCTACGATATTAAATATTATAATAATCGTACTTATTTACCAAATTTTTTACGTGCCACGTAAGGTTCGGTATTTTTAATTGATTTGGCACATTGTATCCTTTTTGTACATAAGGTGATTAGTAAATGGCAAAAGAAAGTTATTTGAGTTCAAAAAAAAAACACAAGTCCCTGTTCAAGAATAATAATGTAAATAGGTATCATCCATTTGATAACATTTGGACAGTTTTGCTCCACCGATCGCCCTTAGGTATGGGGTTCATGTCACCTTTGAAAGTTTTTAGGCTCCTGGATTTCTCTAACGATTATGACACTTATGCCCATTCCAGGTGGTAAACCCGAATGACCAGAGGACCCTAGAGTTGCAGAACATTCTGCAACATCGGAGCCGATTCTCGACCTGCATCGGCGCTCGCGACAAAAACATGCACAAAAATCGTTACAGAGATGTTATTCCATGTAAGTTTGTAAGACTAGGTACCATGTGCTGTACAAATGTTTAGACTCCAGGGTAACTTACACATGGGTCACATGTGAAATTAAAAAAAAAAAAAAAACAAAATTAAATTGACGCTTTCAATACTAAGAAACACGTGTTAATTAAAACCGCTCCACTGATTGCGATAAAATATATAATCTCTTCTATCCTGGTGTCCCACTAGTATAGAACACTCTTTGAAACATAAAAAGATTTTAGAAGCGGTTAAGGTGGCAGAGGGTATTGTGTATGTTAAAAAAATATGTCGCTTGAACATTTACCAAAAATTGTTGTATTTAAATTTACTAATATGTAAATTTACGTAATATTATAATATAGTGCAAGCGGTTCAAATATATGCATAACTAGCTGCGCCCTCGTTACCCTCTGTACTGTAGCCTATGTGGTATTCCAGGGTCTAAGCTATCTCTATACCAAATTTCAGCTCAATCGGTCAACCTGTATAGGTGTGAAAGAGTAACAAACATACATCCAGATATCCTTTTAAGAAATGCTTTTTATTGAGAAAACCAAACTAACAATACTACTGCTACTACATACTCGTAGTACACGAATTCATAATATTGGAATAGTACTAGAAGACCAGGCATGTCAAAGAGTCCTTTCATTTCAGATGACCAAACACGCGTGATCCTGCCAGATGAGGATGGTCGAGGCAATTACATAAATGCCAGTCACATTAGACCCTCGAAGGTCTTACATCGGATGTACTGCGTCAACGAGGACATGTTTAGTATCGAACGTGAGTGCCTTTATGATAGTTCTGTCAATGCTAACTATTTTTCCTTAGGATCGACCGCACATATGACAATATTTATCCTCTATACCTACTTGAGATTTACAACTGCTACAAACTTGTAGCCAAAGTCTTGTCGTGAACTTCGCGCAAGATTTATATTGTGGAGCGCTCACAGGAACAGCGCAAACCGTGAAAGAGAACTCAACCAGACAATTAAACTTACCTTCAATTGTCAATTATAATCTAATCTAAATACTCGTATATAAAAGGAAAGAGTGACTGACTGATCTATCAGACTACAGATCAAAACGCTGAACGTATTAGGTTGAAATTTGGAAAACAGGTAGGTTTTATGATGTAGACCTAGCGGAGAAAGGATTTTATCATGCGGGCAAAGCCGCGAGCATAAGCTAGTACGAGTAGTTAATAATTGGCAATAAAACCTATATATTATCTAATAAATATTTGTGATTTGATCACGTTCTCTTTAGGCAGCTTTAGTGGAAGTTCGCATCTTTATCGGAAACTGACTTTATAATGGTCTGCAACATGATAAAAGTGCAATTAAAAAAAAAACCATAAAGTACTCGTCAAGACGAATCAAATGAGCCCAAACTCGATGGGGTTGTGTCGTTTGATTACGGATTTCCTTTGGCCATCTTCCAGCTCCATTATCCGATCAGCTCTATGTCATAATAATATTGCATTGTCATCCGATTTATAAGTTGCAAAATTTCGCTCAATCGGAAACCGGGAAGTGGATCAAATTTAACTTGCAAGATTTGATTACAGACTGACAGACAAAAGACAGGTGTAACTTAATAAAAGCTTATGTAAAATGGTCTGCAACATAACCTAACTCCAGCAACAAAAAGTAGTGCATGGTATTAGATTGATCTACACTAGATACATTAGTGGTCTATTGGGTTATAAGTCGATTGTGCTGTCATTTTATTGCTGACAATATAATGAATCCGGTTACTCGATCTGTGTAATCTTACGTAACCTTTAATTAATAACTACGTTTTCCTTAACACAGATAATTTTCCCCATGAAAATATTATGCGTTTATTAGTTTAACAATTGTTGTGTTTTATTGGGGTAAATTAAATATTTAGACAAATCTAACTATATAATATGTTATTGCAATAGTATAGGAAAAGTACCTTGAAGAAAAATTATTTTGGTTTCAAGGTATGCGGAATAGAATGAATGTGTAACAGGGAATTAAGGTTATAGATATTTATATGCAAAATAATCCAAATGTGAAATAACGAGAAAAAATTCACATAAAAGAATTCAGACGATTAATTAATTTACCTATCTCTATATTTCGGACTTACATATATGACGACAGGATATAACTATACATATAGCTTATTTATTATTCTAAAGCTTATTATTCTAAAAAAAGCAAAATGGGTGACGAGTCGATGCTTATTGCTCTATTATAACTAAGAGTGGGCACGGTGAAAGGATACCTATCCTAAAGGTAGGGTATCTTTTAATTAATGTAACTCGTATCCATTGATATTTCGCAACAGATATACTCAATTTTTTTTTTATATTAAGAGCGGCAAGCAAGTAGTCGTCCCACCTGATGTTAAGTGGTTACCGACGACTATAGACCCCTTCAACACCAGAGGTGTTAATGGAGCGTTGCCGGCCCTGGTAGACTTATTAAACCCTTTTTGAATTTTGATAGATGGAAAGATTGAGGGAAGACCCATAAAGGAAGGTCGTTCCACATTTTACAGGTGCGAGGTAAAAAGGAGCGAGAGAACCGGGATGTATGGGAGCTCCAAGTCTGTAAATGACACATGACGTATTACCTCCCTAACTAGTATATAGACTATAATATAATAGCTATAGGTACTATTACCTAATATTACATACTACCCTGTCGCCCGATATAAGAATCTAGCCATAATCTAGCATCTTGTTATGAAAGGAAAAATATAAACTAGAAGGCTGGAAAAAATACTGTCTTAACCTATCACTATGCGTACCTACTATGAAATTCCCAGTTCTTTATATTTTTATTATTTATCTTTCAGCCAATCTAGGTCCGAAGACGAAGCCTCAAGTATGCAGAACAGTATCAGATGAAGCATTGATTGAAATTGCGAGAACAAGCAAGTTGGAGAATCCACATAGAATAGTCTTACCTATACAGAAAGTAGGTGAGTAAATTGCAATATCGTTTCTGCCTAGGATAAACACAGCGAATTCGTTCTTCTTTTACAAGTGCAAAAATTTAAACCCATTACTTTTGTTAATTTGAATTATATATATGTCTTAGGACTTAGCTACATACCTACAATGATATTCAATTTCGCTTGCCTCTGAATCTTATTCGAGTTGTAAGTACTAGGTAAATACACTCTTGTCAGAGTGACTATGGCTGCTCAGATGTTGTTGTCTTGGATTCCTCTGATGGCCCTAGTGTTTTTTTTTGTTTATTGATGGCGTTGCGAGAGTATTGGACCATGGATTCGGCCTTCGGCCTTAATAAGGTCTGGCCATGAAGAGAACGACCTCGGGTTCTTTCCTTCAAACAAACCCTGTATGATCAGTCTCTCCATTCCCCATAGTCTTTGGATGCCTGTTATTTCTGATTGAATTAAAGCCTTTGACTATCAGATTCCAAAGCTATTATGCAGTGATGAGTAGGCTTTTGTAACTATTGAACATCTTAGTTACTTACGAGTGTATTAGCTGGCGTTATCGTGAAGAATATCTACACGACTTGAGGTCGAGTGTGAGCATCGCTTTCATATCTTTAATATAGAGTACGTTAAACAGAAAGACAGAGAAACTGAAACTGAACTGAATAATATATACAAATTTTGTTTTCTATAATTATCCTCGCCGACCCGTATGAGCCATTTGTTTAAATTAATGTTTTTTTACAGTACGAGATAAATGCTATATCGCTACACAAGGCTGCCTATCCAACACTATTGAGGACTTCTGGCTGATGGTCTACACTGAAGGAGTGAGCATCATCGTTATGCTCACACAGGACGATGAGAGTGGTCAGGTAAAATCTCATGATATAATTTGGTGACAGATAGCGCAGCAACGCAAGGGTTTCCCTCGGAAGGTCGTTACTTTACTAATAGGTACCATAAATTGTGGTATTTTTTTCAAGAGAGAGAATGTATCTATACTTGTGATTTAAGAATTTAGGGATTCGCTACCGGTGGAAGACTTCGGCTGTGACTAGTTACCACCACTAGCGTGTTGCCAACTGATCTATAGGTTTTATGCTAGAGACAGAAACACAAACAGACGGCCTTTAATGGTGTGCGGTTACCATCATCTATCATATAGACTATAGATGTCTCCAACGACGCAGTGACAGTCACCGCAGACGCTTTGTCAGTCATTAAAAATTAGTGGGCCTAGTACACGAAACGTTAGGGATCTTATCTTGTTGTCAAGTTGAACTGCCATCCCATATATATTCTACTTTTGAAAATGTAACGGATGGCAGTTTGAATTGACCACAAGACAAGATCCCGCACACTCCATGCTAGACCCTTAAGTGGGGATTATACATTTCTTCAATGTTTAACTCGATATTGTGATTTATTCCAGAAATGCGAGCGATATTGGCCTCTCACCGGTGCAACAGAGTTACACCGGGGAGTGAGCGTGAAGACTGTCTGCGAATATTCTCAGGGACACTACATCATACGGGAGTTCGAGGTGTCCATTCACAAGTCCAAGCACAGAAAAGTGTTTCAGTATCAGTTTGAGGTAAAATTCTTTTTTTTTATTTCACATCCTCAAGGGACCGTAGATATTATGAGTACCTATATGTATGTATATTATTATAGTTTAAATTTCAACTCGACACCCACACGATCCTAATGAAATTTATACCGTTTATCCGTTATGGTATGTAGGAGTATAGTTCATGTTTCACCTGTAATGTTTCAGGGTTGGCCAGACCACAAGACTCCCAGTGAGACCTACAGCATTATATCATTTATGGAGGACATCAATCAGCACATGCTTGAGATCTCATCGGAACCCAACCCTCCAGCTGAGGTGAGCTGATACGAAATAATTTTTAATTAAGAAATAAAAACTGAACTGAACAGCATGTCGTGTTGCGGAATGATGTTCAGAGAAGCCAGGGGGATTAATCCCACCTCCTAGATTTGGTCTGCTACCATCTACGGCCGCATCGTCGCTTAAAATCAGGCGAGATCGTGATTTTGATGTTTTTAACCTTTGATCTAACGAATAAAAAAAAATTAGAAAAATAATTTGATAAAAAAGTAAAAAAAAACAAATTCTCTTTGTATGATCTATGTGCATACTAATTTTTATTTAAATGCGTTCAGTTGTTTCTAACATAAAACCGTTGCACGGTTAAGATACAGACAGACAAAATTAATTTTTATATTTCTTACTTCAATGTTGTTCATAGTGTCCATAAAAAAATATTTTGAAACATCTTTTATGTACAGAATTTGAACTTTTACATTTCTATTATATAGATATCTATCAGATTACTCCTCATTTACAAAAGTCCCCACATAACCGTAAAATAAATGTTACAAAACATACACAAAAGAATAAAAGCCCCTACGATTGTTTTCCAGAATATTCTCTGCGTGCATTGCTCCGCGGGTATCGGCCGCACCGGCACTTTCATCGTCATTGACATGCTCATGGACGCTATAAAGGAAGAAGGTAATTCTATAAAAGTATTATTTTTTATGCTAAGAAGTAAGAAGACAAGCAAGACTAAGAGATAACGATGCCGATAATCAGTACAGTGCCATCCATTATTTAACAATTATGAAAAATTGTACGCGCACTGTACAGTCAACTACAAATAGATGTATCCGTGTTAGTCTTACAAAATGAAGGAACTTTTAGTATGCAAAAATTATTTACCCTTGCTTCGTGACATTTTCAGTATCCACAAATCTTATACTATATTTGATTCAATTTGAATGCTATTATTGTGTATCACCTAAAGAAAAGTAGTGGGATACATCATTGTTGCATATTAAACGAGTCGATGATAATATAAAGTTTGATTGCTACTAGAAATGTCACGAACCAAGGGTAGTTAGTTCATTGTGGCAAATGAAAATTTACTTCATTTTGTAAGCCTAACATGGATACATCTCTTTGTAGTTGACTGTACCAACGCAACGCTTCTAACTAAAAAGTCGTAAATATGTTAAGACGACATCAACAAAAAAAGAAGCGGGGAGAGTTGTGGGATGTTATTTGTCTATATTATAAGACGTCAAGAAAGTGGGGAAAATGGATGGATGAGAGCGGAAAGGGACAGGGGAGCATGGTATCTACAATAAAAGGGAGGCCTATACCCAACAGTGGACAATTGAAGCCTGATGACAATGATTATAAGTGGGCTAATGTATAGGTATATATGCGAGCGCAATATTTATCTATATACTCACTACTCAGCCCGTATCCAACACTGAAGGCTATAGGCCCTACGAATATTCCTTATTCGTAGTATAGGCTTTACACCAATCCTTTCGGTCCTGTGCGAGTCTCATCTCTCATCCAGTTCCTTCTGACATAGATACTTGACAATATCGCCTGACCATCGGGTTGGTAGTTTTAAGATGATTTTTTATTTCTATGATCTTGAAATATTCTATTGCGACTTGTCCCATTAGCGAATGTTATTTTATAAATGCATTAAATTATAAAAGCATTGCAAGATGATAAAATTATCTTGATAATTGAAATCGAATATCGGTCAACATAGCAAGATCCCATTGGATATTTTGGGAGGATTATGTTCAGTAGTGGATGACTAAGCTCACTACCTACCTTACTTTACCTTTTAGCTACCTATATTTTATACCTACCTCAAAATATGCTTGTGTCATCTTATTATACTATCAAACTAAAGAGATCAAAATATAAGCGTACCTACTTCGTATTATAAATATTTACAACTAGCTGCGCCCAGCAGTTTTCCCCGATATTCTATGTGTATTTCCAGGGTCCAAGCTATCTCTATACCAAATTTCAGCTCAATCGGTCCACCACTTTAGGTGTGAAGAAGGAACAAACATACACACAAATTTTCGCATTTATAATATACAAGCTGCGGCCAGCTGTTTTACCCGCTGTACTGTAGCCTACTTATGTGTTATTCCAGGGTCTAAGCTATCTCTATACCAAATTTCAGCTCAATCGGTCCACTTGTTTAGGCGTGAAAGAGTAACAAACATACATCCAGACATCCATTCTTACAAACTTTCACGTTTATAATATTAGTAAGATTATTAGTGTGATAGATTGAAAAACCTTAACTAGATACCGATCACCAAAGGCGCCTAGCAGGCAGAGCAACTTTTGGAGCAACTGGCACTGAAACTGCGTGTAGAAACTTTTTTCGAAAAATTCTGAAAGCTGGCATGTTCTTACAAAAAAGTTGCGGCATTCGACGAAACTCTTCAGTTGCTGCAATTGAAGAATTTTGTGAGTAGATTCAACACAAAGTTTCAGTGGCTCAAGTTGTTCTGTTTGCATAGCACCTAATAGATATACTTAGACTTATTCAACATGCGGACTAACGATAGTACCTACCAGGACTAAACCACCTACAGGAACAAATGATATGAATTATTCATCCCAAATCCCAGTACTGTCGTAAAATTATTACACTTAAGTTACGAAATTGTGTTTTAGTTATATAAGTTTTCCGTATATTTGTGGTATTTCAATAAAGAATTTTCTATTCTATTCTATGATGATAAAGCCAAAATCAAGTAGGTAGGTATATCTTTAGTTTCTAAGCATATATTTTTTTATTACTTGCTGCGCTGCTGTGCCTTCAACATCAACCTTTTACTCTTGCGACCATCAAAGTCAATCATATCCCACAGAACTTACGAATAAATGTCCATATTCCAGGTCTGAAGTTCGAAGTGGACATCCTCTCCACAGTGCAGCTGGTACGAGCTCAACGGCCAGGCATGGTGCAGAACAAAGCTCAGTTCAAATACATATACGAGGTCCTCAAAGACTACATTTCGATTGAACAAGAGAGGCATAAGGAAAATAAGGTGAGGATTACTATAACTTTGAAGGCCTAATGTCGACACGTGAAACTCGCTTGATAATATCAATGCAGGAGTAAGGAGGGTCTTATTATCATAAATGTAGAATTATTAATTAGTATAACTTACTTTTTTTATATCTGCTTCAAGTTAAGATAATATTTTATTAATTTTAAAAGTATTGCCATTTTGGTATCTTTCATAACAACGAAATATTCAAATCGGTTTTTTAATTAGGATTTGCTCTTTCATTCTGCTTTCTATTCTAATAACAAGTTATAAAAAAAAAAAACAAAAAAATTAAAGAAGTTTAAACTCTTAGAAAATATTTTTGAAGAGGCCTTTAAAATACAAAATATCTTTTCAGAAGGACAACACGCATGTCGTTTATACTTCGGCTGCCTAAGAGAAGAAGAAATATAATAAGTACCTATTACACATCGAAAAGCTAATTTTAATCATAGTATAAATACTATGGTATAATTGTCTCCAATGTGAAATAGTGTCACAGTAATAAAAATGCTTATTTTGTAAGTTATCTGACTGTAATCATAATATTAAGTTTGTTGCTGAAAGCTAAGACTAAGCTGTTTCTGATTAAACTATTGCAATGTACCTATGGCGACTTAGATTTGCACTTTAAGGTAAAACCTAACCATTATGTTACTCAAGTCAAGATCGAACGATCTCTATATACCTAGTTTTAGTGTTTTTATTAAATGACTGAAAATAATATGGTGTTTTTTTTTACTTTGGGTGATACGGTTTGAAAAGATATCTCAATGCTGGGTTAGTTACCTCGATCACATTCAATATGCTGCTGTAGTTCACTCCCGTTGGAAGGATAATGTGGCAGAGTAATGACTGGCCAAAGAATACTTTACATTATCTACCCACACCTAGGCATAGCCATCTAAAGCCATTAATACGTCAGAGAGTTTTCCGTTTGTTGCGGCCATGAATTCGCTGATGATGTTTGCATGGATGGATGTGGCTTCGGATATGTCGTGTATGTGCCTACTTACCTACACAAAAACAATGTTGTACTTATCACCTTCCTTTAAATCCATTTATATAAGTATAAATATCATAATATATTTATATCCATTTATATAAGTTAGTAAAACACTTTATTCGTATAAGATCTAAATTTATTGTACACTTTATGTAAGTTACTTATAAGATTTATAACGCATAACGTATGTATACAAATTTCCTCCTTTTTCCGGTAGTTTGCGATAACGCTGTTTAGACACACCATAATTCTTTAAGTAATATGTGGAATACGTTATGGGTTTGCTTATTAAAACAATGTAGTATTAAGATATAGATATAATATAGTACATAAGCAAACTGTTTGTTTTCCCAAATAAATAAATAAAATAAATGAATAGAATGAACATGAAACATAAAAAAAAATAGATCATGGACCTTAAACAATTTAGGGAAAAAAGAAAAACGGGGAAATAAGAATAAGAAAGGGGAGACGGGATAGGGGATGAATTTCAGGGGACCAGTGGGGTCAATTCCAGCTGGAGAGCTACGTCTAGGATTTATGTCTCTTATGTTATTTCTGTTCTTGGCCCAGAGCATAGATAGCTACCATGTCTTGTCTGCTCCATGCCATGTCTCGCCGGTGGTAAACCGCTGCACTAAGGCTATGTTAAGTGTGTGTGTTCCTAAGACTTGTACATAGTCTTTTAATATACGCTCCTTTGGGTGAAAATTAATTTGACTACTTTTATCGTGATGTCGAATCCCACACGGGAGAGAACGGACCTACGAGACAATGCCCACTATCCTTACATTAATTGTCTTACATTAAAACTCTGCAGAATGAAATGTTACGTCGGTGTGATGATGGAGAGAAAGACCTTATCATACGTTACAGAAAAGGCGTACCTGAGATTATAAAGTTGTGAAATGTAACACAAATAACCGAAACATTTAACAAATAAGTAACATTTACACACCTTACTAAATACCTTCAAAATTTACTTCAATATTCATGTATAAAAAATATTACATACATATTATGTATTATACAAAAAGGCAGAAGAAAGGAACTAAAGAATATAATGACACAAATAACAGAAACATTTACAAATAATAGAAATACATCAACAACCTTCAAAACTTACCTCAATATTCATATAAAAATACTATATATTATAGAAAAAAGTCAGAAGAAATGAATTAAAGAAGAATAAATAAATAATAATTATCAAAGATAAATTAAACAAAGAGAAAAAAATAAAGGAACACAATGATGCAATAACAATAAAGTACATTGAAATTGAATATTTGCCACATCCAGATATGATGCGCTTACTTTATGACTCCGTAGCTTACTGCATGTTGTCAACAAAACAATGTATCGACGCGGTGCGGCGTTGGACCTGTTTAAGTGTTTTTGCTATATTTTGCCTATAACTTTTTCTTAGACTACCTACATTTTATATTTTATAAGTTCATTGCAAAATATTGTACGGCTAGCCCTATTATAACTTATGCTTAATTTTAGTAGGTATATGTCTCATAGTAAGTGAATGTAAATTCTTTTATGAGAAATAAAGATCTTTAACCCGAGTATCCGAACGGGAGAAGGGGTCTACAAGGTCTTCTCGCCCAGTAGAGAAGGGCAGAGACTTAGATATTTTTGGGGGGCCAGAAGCCACCGCAGTCAGTGTGTTTAGCGGTATATTCGCGTTCGTATGCCCTCCAATGACAATTACCACCGACTGGGAGTTATTGTTCCCACTTCAAATCGCTAAGCTGCTATGTAGATTCGCCAATTACTCTCCTCACCCGACACCTGGGAATTTATTCCCAAATGCCACCTGGGGGCAGTCGGTGTAGGGGCGAATGGAAATATACCATTTTAGCCAATAGGGATGCTGTTGAATAGGTCAACATTTTTACAATACAGTTAGTCCATATTTTTAAAAATATTCGATACCAATTTTTTTCTTGCAAAAAAAATTTAAATTGGCTAAGATATTAACGCTTATAAGATTCTGTGTTGGGACGTGTGACGTCACACCATTAAATAAAAAAATGTAATGCTATGTATGTGTGACGTCAGGATCAAGCTTTAGTGCGTTGTATCATGTATCTCTCACGGTTTTTTATCATATTTACAAATAAAAAAATACGTATCCAATATTTTTCAACAATCTACATTAGACAAAAATTTTTTTTTTAGTCAACATCCCAAATTGTCTTTCGGGGCCAGAGGGAAGTACCCCTACAGGTCCCTGATTCGGTCTTTACTCCCAAAGCAGGTAAGACCATATTATTCGAAGGAAATAGGCGTTTATTAATTTAAAGTAAATAAAAAAAATATATAATTTTAACATCCATTTATTCTAATTTATATTACCATTTAATACATATATTATAAATAAATTGTAAACTTAATAAAAATTCTACAACATAATACGTAACTTATTAATTTAATAAACAGTTTTATTTTACTATTATATTACTAAATAATTGCAAACAAGCATTTTAATATGATAACAGTACCTGGGCTTTATCGTATTGACGTTTGGATAAAATAATCAACAATTAGAGCCTAACGTAACAATTAGTATTTATTAAATGTAGAAAAGTATTGTAGCACCTTATAAATATTATATTGCACTTAAGTATATTTGAATAATCAGACAATAATTAAATATCGTATAACATATTAAATTAATAGTAATTTTATAAAATAATTTAATAAAATGTTAAGATTATACTAATTTTCAAACTGTTTTCCTAAGAGCGAAAACTGCAAAAGAATTCAAACAAATTTGTTTATATTTATTGACCCTATAAATAAGAAAGTTTATATAAGTGAATCAATTCTAGTTATTTATAAAATGCAGATATTTTATCACCAAACGTCAACGGAGCCGACTTTCAAGCTTTGAGCTAAAATACATTTAATAATTTTTGTATATTTAATTAAAATCAAATTAGCATCAGTATGTATATCCATTTTCAATTGCCTACCAATAAAATAGGATAAAATTACATATTAAATTAATTTATCTACTTATACATTATAATATATGTGATATAATAATTATATGATTTTACAAAATAACTATAAATATTATTAACCTTAAAGTGCCATAAAAAGGTTTTGCAAAATAACTATTCAAATTGTCACCAAATTCATAATGCAAGTCGTTTGTCGTTGATTAATAATAAATTATTTATAAGTACAATTTATTTAACAGCCATTTTTTCCATTTATTATAATATTATCACACCTACATACTTCTACTGATTCGATTTTATTTTTATGCATATTTTAATATAAATCCCAATAAGTACCTATAGTAAGTCAAAATTAATCAACGCGGTAGGTACTTGTTTTTGGTGTTTAAAACAAATTTAGTCAATTTGCGCAAAAAAATATAATAAATAATAACTTTAGCAAAATAAAAGTTACCTATAGGAATGTGAAATTAAAATTCAAAATACCTATATAAAATTATATAGAATTAAATATATAATTAATAGGTACGGTAACACTGACTACAATGAATCAAATTGACGGTTCGACTTGATGGTTCTTAACGATTAGGGACTAAATAACTAATTATAAGCTACTGAAATAAGATAATATGATTATGATATAATTTTCATGTATTTTTTTCATCAAATACTCTCAAATATTACCGAGTTGATGATTGAAAGGTACAGTCGAGGTTATAATTAGATTAAGGCGAAATCCAATATTAGTTCGTAACTGAAAGTGCACATTTACGTCAAAGGTTTGAAGGCATTAACAATCCTAATCATTCCTACACTGATATCAAATAATAAATATTTTACCAAATATTGAATTTTGACAATTGATTTAACTTTTCGTTCAATCCTTGACCCACGCTAGCTCCACTTCGTGTACAAGTGCAGGCGTAGTGCTAAATTCTCAATACTTACAAAACGTCACATGCATTTTTGAATGAGAATTTGATAAAGCGCACGCACGACATGTGCACGAAGTGGAGTGTGGGGCTTGTGCACACAAAAACATTGAATTCTTAATGACTCGAGGTCCACAGTCCACAGTGTTGTATTTTGGCGTCAATTCTAGTACGTAATACTCAGTTTATGTGTGAACAAGCCTCGCGTTCCAATGCACAATAATAGCCGACCGATACTCGTTTCGCTTCTCATCGCAATATTTTCACCAGCTATGCCTTCAATTGTGAAGTTAGAAAATTGGCTGACTTATCGTAAACAATTTTATGAGTAGTTTTTTAACAGACCCTACCCAGAAAGGGCGAATTCATCTAGTTTCTGGGTGCCAATACACTGCGCCCAGTAACAGCGAGCGAGTTCAAAATACGCGCCTTACGGTAAGTTTACCTACGAACATAATTCGTAACATAATCGACGTGCGAAGCGATCGTGACCCTTACGCCCTTTTGGACAAGGCCTTTTTAAATTATTTCCAAGTTAATTTCAGTACACAAAACTATCTCTAACACAGCAATTAGATTCGAAACACATAATTTTTACTATTTCTAAACACTAAACAATTTTTATTTTTATACGACATCCAGGTTATTTTAATGAACAGTAACTCTAAACTAACGATTTTAATAAGAAGCTTGATAAAATAATATGCGTCTATTTAATGAAATTTTACTATTTACTGTATTATTACGAAGATTAGAAATCAAATCAATCGATTAAGAAAGCGAGAAAGTAGGTAAATATGTATATGCGAAACATAAGTAAATTATAAATATTGCCATTATTATTGATATAACTTTCTAAAGGATTATTCCGGAACGCTAGAGTTGAGATAAAGTTTATTCTTTTACAATTTTTAGCATGTCGTATTATTATTATTATGCATTTTTAATGTATAATTAGATACCGTTTCCTATTGATTGGTGCCAGAACAAGGAGTCTAGTGTAGTTTCCATTTTTTTAAAATTAATGGTACGTTTAATAATGGCTCACATAAATAGACTTGCATTTAAAATATTTAATCTGATTTGAAATCTAAAATAAAAAGAATTAAAATAACTAAGACAGTTAACTGCAAAAAATGCGATCAAAATGATAAGATAATTGAGTTTTTATGTTTGCACTGTTGTGAGAAATAAACGCGAAAAGTAATTAAATTCCAAATATTTAATTAGCAAATTATTTTACAAGCAAATACCCCTGCTCTAAAACTTGCTAACAAATTAATCCGGCTAATAAACCGAAAACACAATAAAAAATCAACGGCTATTACCTTCCTGTCACAATAACAAAATTAATATTCTTAAAATGGCACCACACAAAATGATATTTGAGTATACATTTCAACTCATTTCAAATTTTAATATTACTGGATTTGAATTTAGACTATGATAGGAAAGAGTAAAGTCGGCACTTTGATTCCATTTGATCATGCGGCCGGCGAAGCGCTAGAACTAACCTGAAGTTACCTACGGCTTTAGTTGTAGAAAATGGCGGATAATTATGAGTAAGAAAATGGTCTAAGTAGTCTTTATAATAAGTATGTAAATGTGTTACATGACAAGTTTTAGCAGAGGAACTATTTTTCACTATTCATCTATTAATTATATTCTAACATTGACAACAATAATAAATAACTAAATCCCTATAAATCGAACCGCCAAATGTATAACTTAACTGGTAACATCGATAACATTATTATTTAAAGTGATATCTACTTCAAAGAAATAAACTGAATCCATTTACGAGAAACTTGTATAATTCTGAAAACAGATAAAAATAACTGTTCAAGGGACTTTAAACCTTAAAAAAATCAACTGACATCAATCATAATAACAATGAAATTTCTGTGTTGGAACAATGTAACAAAATAAATTACATAATATTGATACAGGGGCAATCAACGATAGTTTCGTTGTTGGTAGATACTTACAAATAAAATTAAATTTAAGTACTATTTTATAGTGTCACTTACATACTACGACTCATTTTACGTTATCTACCATTAATAGTAAAAAGTACAGATGCGAAAAAAATGTAAAGCGCTATAGTCCAATTTCATTAAGAAATCTTAGAGCTGATATCGTTTGATCGTTATCGTATTAAACGAGATACTATAGAGACATAAGAACTTTAACGTACGGTATCGATCAGAGAATATCAGTTTCGTAAACTTTGTTGGTGGTGGCGACTCCTTCAGGTTTAGCCACGTCGTACACTTCCACCATGTCCAGCCCCTTCTTCCTCTCGGCGTCCGCGGCCAGGTGCGTCATACTGCCGGATATGGAAGCGGGTGCCAGGTTCAGGTTCATTTTGGTCAGGAGATTGGACTCGCTGCCCGTTTTTTTCAGGTCGGGCTGAGCCGTCGGGGGAAGGCCGGAGCCACTGCGCTGAATCATCTGCAGGCGAGCGTACTGTTCCTGGAGCGCTCTCTGCTTCTTGAGCAGCTCGTGGTGTCGCTGCTCGAGGAGGGTCTGTCGGGCCGAGGGAGGGTCGTCTTCACCGTCGGGCGGGGAGGCGGGGGAGGCGGGGGAGGTGGGAGAGGCGAGCGGGGAGCGGGAGGTGGTGCGAGGCGGGGGCGGCGGGGGGGCGCGGCGCGCGGCCATGGCCAGCAGCTCGGGGTGTCGCTCGGGCACGGGCGGCTTGGCCGGGTGCACGCCGCGCGCGCGCACCGGCGGCGACGCGTCCGTGTCGCTCCCGCTGGGGTACGAGTGCAGCCGCCGCAGCGAGCCCTCGCCGCGGCCGCGCTCCCGCTCGCGCTCGCTCGGCTTGGCGAACGTCTGCAGCTCGTCTAGTAGTGCATCGAGGGCGTTCTCTGCGCGCACCTCCGCTCCTCGTGTCGGTCGGCACACGCCGGCGCCGCCCTGCGCACCACACGCCACGCACTCTACCTCTGTCCGCACATCGTCGAACGATAAAAGCGCGGCTGTAAACCTCACGACCGGGTCGATGGAGCCTCACGCGCTCGTTGTAAATTTGGAATAGGAATTTGGAATTGGACATATTTTGCGCCCGATTTGTAATTATAACGTTGATTCATTATGGTCCAATTAAATATCAGATTGTAGTACAATAACATCCAATTTACAAAATGTGGCCTTTGACTACTCGTATATTAGCGGCGCGGGCTTTCAACCGCGCTCTTATAATATTATTACGAATACACCAAACATCGATCATTCATTATGTTAAACATTTATTTCACGGATATCCTTAAAAACACTCATACAAAATAGGAACAAAAGGCAAATGCCTGTGTTGGAGTCGTCGAATAAAGTTATTATTGTATATTATTTCATGGTATAATATTTTATAAAGACAAGTAGGTAATTCAATAAATAATTCAGATATAAATTGATTCGACGACAAGTATAGAGGTATGATAAATGACTGAGTGACCTATCTCGGTGTATTAAAACAAAAGGTGGTACATATTGAACGAAAGAGTGGATATAATAGTAATAAAAATATATATAGATAAATACTTTAAGACAATTTTGAAAGAATGTGAGTGTGAAAGATTAGTATGTGTTCATATAAAAATATAGATAGTGAAAATGCACGAAAAGTTATCCAAGAAGAATACAAATTTCACTCTTATCTCTTAACAATTGTGGTGATTTTGCCATTAGTTAAACAAAGGTGAATAATTTAACCAACCTCTACTAAGGAAGCTAATGTCTGACCGACATCCGATACCCAACACTAAAAACTAAAAGCTGTAGTGAAAAATTGCAATTGCTAACTATTATTATTTAGGTGCCAATAATATACTGGATCATAAAATTTAATAAAATTTGGAATAACATACGTGTTAAATAAGCGATTATTAGAATTTTGAAAATGTTACCTGCGTTCCGGAGGTGTGGGTTAGTTTAGTCAAACGAATGATTCTGATAGGCCAATTGGTGGGGATGACTCAATCGTGTATCTTTTAGACTATAGAGGTAGTGGTAGTGTCGAGACGGAAATAATAGTGTCGGAAGTGAAGAGAAGGCTATGGTAGATGAGGTCTGTGTAGTTGCTGTGTAGAACTAGGTGGGGTGTAGGTGTTAGGAGATGTGTTAATGCATTTCATTGGTTTCTTGGAGTACTGGACTGTGAGCGGCTCCTGATAATGTACTGCAACAAAAACAGAAAACAGCGAGATGCACTATATTTAAAAAGCCACTTTAAAAAAACATGCCGTTAATAACAATGGTTACGTTTATACATTTGTTCCAAATATCAAAATAGGCGGAATCACTGATGATGTCATCAATAACAAGAACATTCTCAACAATATGTCTATACGTATACCAGTAAAAAAATTATCGAACCAACTAGGTGCAGATGGGAAACAAAATATTTAATTTGTTAATAAAAACAATATCATCTTAGGATTGCAAATTTTATTTGAATGAATTCTTAAAATTATTACAAATTTATTAATCTCTCGTTATGATAATCTTGCAAGCCACTTTACCGTGTTTTAACAAGCAATTAGTCTTACCAAAACATTTTGAAGAAAATATGATTATGTGTTTTTTCATATAGGTATGTGATTCTATTCAAATAAAACTCTCAATCTTTTCAAAAACGGAGCTCCATTAATTTGCAAGCTTTATTGCACTAGATGTTAAGGCGTTGTGTACATTATCTACTAAATCATGCAATGTGCGAATCACTCAAGTGAAAAGTACCTTAAACTAGGTTAGGTTTTTTAACTACAACTAAAGTATACCTATTATTCAATATACTTTATCATATAGGTAAATATGTAATATTAAATACCTATAAATTGTACTTATCGTTCTCAACAGTAAACTGATACAAAATATGTTTAATCGATCTTGAGTGAAATATGATATAGATTAATAGGTAATTAACCAAAGCTATTTCTGCCGGCTTTGAAGCTATTTGATCAATATATAATAAGAAGATTGTTAGTAATGATGCCAATGCAAAAATAGTAGCTTTAGTTGTTCGAGTAGTTCATGCAAAAAAGAATTAGCCAGATTGTTTTAGTAATGTAGCATGCGTACCAATTGTTTCAATACCGTTCGTACTGAAAAGACGGAAGTAGCTTTTAAGTTCAAAAAGTCTCGATAAAACCAAAGCATTAGATCAAAAAGTAATTTTGCTAAAGCCCGTTTACATTCCTAGTGCACCAACATGCCTACTTAAATTAAATATAGCAAAATCTGTGTTAAATTTTACAAAGAAAGATGTAATAATAATAATATCGAAAGAAAAGTTACTGTAAAGTAAAAAACATACGGACGTGATAAGTTAAAAGTATACAAATAAACTTGAAACGTAGTTAATGAATAATAAAAATGTATATTACGAAGAACTTGTTTACTCGTTAATAACAATCGCCTCTTTGAAGTAATGACTGTTTCTCCAGGCGTACTGAGATGAACGGTAAGAGGAAATGAAATCCATCGTTAAAACATTTCAAATACATACACAGATATCATCAACAGAGCACTTGGTTAAGGAACTAAGAAAGGTCTAATATTATTTACAATAGTTGTTTCTAATTTATTGAAAAGTCTTGAATCACCTGAGACCTTAAGAATCAATGCAGGATAGATGAGAATTGCTGATATTGTTAGTGAAATCTCACTCGTATTTTAGGAAGATTTTTTACATTCATAGAAATACTCTACTAGAGAGATTCCCGAAGGGATACAAGAATAGGTATGATTATTATGCGAGAGGGTATGATGGAATATCTTTAATGATTGACCCTCGATCAAAGGTAAAGGTAATAATATAAAATTGGCATTATTTTCCTTAAGCGAGGATAAGTGCATTGGTTGGGATTATGTGCAAAAGAATTTGAAATTTCTCTCAATTTGACACTTTTTTGATCACACTCTGTTCATTGACCAAAATATTTTTCAAAATAATATATGCAACAACCGATAGGAACCGTCTGCAATTACTTCGACATCCTCCCAAATCTTAAACAGATATGAGATTAACGTATATAATACTGTACTATGGATTATTGCCCGAAATAAGTCAATTTTATTTAATTTTAGGATTTATAGGAATTTGAACTTTATATTTTTTATACAATTTTTATACAAAATTAATTATTTCATTATTTGGCAGGAAAAGACTCGACAGTTCTTTGGTGAAGTGTGAGATAATAGTAAATTGTGTATCAAAATTCTCTCTGAAATATAACATGTGATTATGTAAGAGACATTATTTAATTGTATTAGACAGAGTGTGATGTAACAATTTTAAGGAATAATTTTGTATGCCAATTTTGTAATGTTGTGTCACAGCAAAATACATGCATTTATTTACACACTTATAATTTTCAACGGCCAATTCGGTGGATGAGGGGTGTACACACTGGACTAAACAAATTCGAGGGTCATTCTAAATATATAGCTAAAGGATAACAGTATCTAAATGAAATTCTTAATAAGCAAATACTACTGATGGCTATGAAATAGTATAAATCAACGTAATGTGGGAATTGATTTACTCACAAACTCGGGAACGACATGCTATTTAGTGAAAGTATTGTTAGGGCACATGCAAAAGAGAAGCACAATAGATGCAAATAACAATGTAAAGGTATCTTGACACTAAATACGAGGCTGAGGATCGATGAAGGTAGCAACTCATATATAACACACTCCCCTAACGGAGTGATGGAAAAGAATGCAAATTTTATAACTTTTGGCAAACCTGCAATTGTTAAGCGCATGTTTTGTAAGTAATGTATACAATCCTATAGTTCTCAGCGTAAACCTTCTGTAAATGAATTCAATATAGAACTTTATGTTAAATAGTATATCAATGTTTATAATATTATAGTAGAATGAAAAAATGTTGAAAAAGTGATGCACTACTTTGATGATTTGAAAATAACTGCAAAGGCCGAGGTTTTTAAAATTAATCACGATATAAAAGAAAGATACCAACAGTAATGATCATCCGATTTCAACATTTTTTACCTTATGACTAAAATTTACAACTAAGATTCAGTTGACGAAATCAAAGTGGAATAATACCTTGTTATGCGTCTGTGAGCAAGCGGTGTCTGAAGAACAATCTTCGGAGGTGATGACGATACAGTTCGATGATCCTTGCGAGGAGCCGGGTGATATGCGGCCGTCGGTTAGAGGTAGCCTTTGTTCTTGGACGCAGGCCAACCTGATATAAACGTAATAGAAAAACTAGCGTAAAAGAAGTTAGATAGTAGCAAAATCCGACAAGCAAAAAATCATTTAAGTTTTATAAGATATAATCATTTAAGGTTTAATTACAAGTTTATTGGCAAAAACAGCTAAACCGATAAATTTTAAGCGTATTCAGAGAAATAGTAGTAAAATCCTTCCTACCGTTTAAGGGTGACCAACGTTCCAGTCAGCTTTTTGCAGCGTCGCAACGCTAGTTCAAGGCGTTCTGGCTCATCTTCTAACATTTTTTCTTTACGTACAACCTGTAATTAAGAAAGTTCACATTATAATGAATATATTACGTGAAACGTGTTTTATTTTAATTTCTATGTACGTATGCATTATTAACATAATATCTTTTTAATTATTTTTACCTTTTCCATTTCGGCAGCTAGTTTAGCTTTCATCGTTTCCTGAAGTACTGGAAATTTAACTTTCCAGTCTGCAACCGTTTTACTGCTTTTCGAGAGCACCATTGCAATCCTTTCTATATCTGCCATGTTTACCCGAGTCTCCCTAAAACATATTGTAGAATTTATATTAAGCCTTTAAAAATTTGTTGAACAACCATTTTATATCATGAAGCTATTATATTTCAGAAATTTACTAGATGGCATAGTTTCTAGTTGGAAGTGATTTAACTAAAGCAATATTTAGTGCCAGGGTTAGTAACATAACACCCTGTAGGTTTGGAAACGTACTTGTACCTGTTGGCAGCTTGGCCACGTAAGCGTTCTACTGTCGCTTCTAGCTCATACAGATCGTTTTCTAAGAGGAGCATGTCTTGGCGGTAGAGCTCTTCTTCCCGAGATACCTGCTGTAAACAATTTCGTACTAAGAAAATTGCCCTGTTCGCAATTATATTTGAAGTTATCCAAAATTAAACTTCGAACTCACAGCATCTGGGTTATGATCAGTGAAAGCAGCTGCCAATGCACCTATTTTCATGATAGTATCAGCCATCATCTGTCGCATTTGTATAGCATGGGTCAGCGTCGAACGTCGCAGGTTTCGAGTCTGTAATCAGGGCACTTTTTACTCATATCATTAATCATTATAATGAACAAAGCCAACGCCAACAAATCCTCTCGCAGAAGCAAATAAACATTCGCTGCGTTTATGATAAAACAACAATAAAATACCCTTGAACTGTTTTGTTAAACCTTGCCTCACCTCAATTCGTAGATCACGGCTTTGTTTGTGTAAGATGCGGAGTTGTTGGAAGAAGTCTGGAGTGATTTGAATGGTGTATGTCTTCTGCGTAGCCAGGGCGAGCTGTTGACTCGACAGCCCGACTGGCTTCGGCGGCGGCGCTGGCTTCAGGCGATCTCTTTCTGCAACATTATATCACTTTATCTCATCAATCATCTGCATGAAAGTCCGATGATAAAGCCAAGATTTGGAAGCTTCCAGACTCGATTGTTACTGGCATTATTTGCAATCAGTTAAGCTTTATGCCAAGCTCGAAATCAAACTAAGTTTACTAATATACATCGTCTGTCCGACTCAGACTTAACTATTTTCGAAGTAATGATGATATCAAGCTACAATGAATCTAAGATGCACGAATATTTTGTGGAACACTATATTAATGGATACAAACAGTTTACCTTGAGAGGATGTCCTTGGTAATGTAGAAGATTTGATAGCCGGTTTGGTTGGTTTTGTTTCAGCTATAGGCAAAGAAGTAAGCGGAAAGAATATTATGAACATGGTTATGATAAAACTAACAGAATGATATACTTTCGGCAAAAGTATAACCTTTGAAGTGCAGATATCCCAACAGTTGGCATACCTGCACTAGTGTTTTTATGTTTCTACGTATAAAGTGGATCGAGGTCAGGACCCGTAATACAAGATGACTTCAAATAATGAGAACGAAAACTTATTTGATCTCGGACATGGAACTGATGACAATGAAAATGACTGTCATTAGTTAAGTCCTAGTCTTTACAAATAACAATGCTCATATTTAACCGGAAAGAAGATAACAACACGACAAACGGTAACAATACATTATAAGGTTTAACTTTAACATAAGATACAAACAAAAGAACATTAGTGTACAGCGTATAGAGCTCGGTACAGTCGTTGACACAATTGTCATCACGAACCGTACTCGAGCTTTATAGGTTAGGCCAACAGGTTCTACTCTACCGTCACCATACGAGTAATATCCAACCCTTTATTGCTACAAAAAACTCAAACATTAGTAACAGGTAATAATTAGAATGAACAAGAAGGGCCTCATATCCTATTTATAAATGATTTGTATGCATACCTGAGTGCTGAGGTGAGTGCTGTTTCGGAGAGTTCATGTCAGGCGGATCATCGCTAAAAGATACTGATTTTTCAAAGGACACAGATTTTTCTGAAATGACAAATATTTATTTGGTCAGTTATATACTCAATGTTTGTTTGAGTTCATCTCAGCAAAAATTTAGGAATTCTGTACACTATAACAATATTTTAGAAAGAACAAATATGAAATAGGTATTTTCGAGATTGGAATGTGTGCTGTGTGAGACAAACTTTGATTGTATCGTGCTTGCTGAGTGTTCAGATTATAAGGAATGTGTTACGAGCATTCGTTAGTGAAGAAATATCATAGTGTATTTAAACATTGATGTCGTGTTCACAATCACTCAAGAACAGGAAAATATCAAATTAACACAAGTTATAATGCAATTCTTATTCCGGCTCTAGTTACATGACAATAGCGACTACCTACTGAAACGAGGACAAATCTCCATTCGCTGAACCAAATTTCAGCAAACTACAAAAAAGCTTCGTCATTCAAAATGTTTGTGGTATGGCCACTGATTTTTAACTTTACGTGGATGGAACTTTATAAGACTGAATATACAGTGAAATGATCATGGAAACAAACTGAGAGATGACGATACAAAGGCATCTAAACTTTAAAATTTGTTTGGGAAGCTGAAATAAAGGAAAAGTATACTGAGTTAGCGAGCAAGCGATTCGCAAGAATACTCTTAACTGAGACCGATGCATTGCTAACGACACAATGTCTCGTAAAGTTGGTCAATGGGACATGTGGACATCACGTGACCATTGTTTGTATGGTTGTGCATTTTATTAGCTCTAGAGTGAAAGTGACGCTTTCTCTGTAAGTTAGTAAGATGCGCGGAAGCGGCTTAACGTCAGGTTTTGCATTTACTAATCTCCTAATAGAATGTGGTGGCATGTTTGATTTGCGGTTTAGTCATACCGCAAATAGCTACAAATTCACACACTGGTAAATTACTTCTTACATTTTTGTTATTTCATCATAAAGAGTTAGCAATAAACTAATTTTCGTACGCTAGAAATGCATCAGCTGATTTCGGGCCGTGTCTCAATCACACTTACGAAATTTATCTCTCCCTAATTTAGGAGGTCTCTCGTTGCTGGAAAATCGCGCCGGATCTGAGCAGGAAAAATCGCACGCTACATTACAAACTAGCCTTGTATGGCTCATCTTGGGTTTTTTTGGGAGTAGATATTATAAATACTGAATAATTAAAAAAAAAACTCATATGATCATCAAAGTCTGTAATACGAGCATGAATCCAGCTAGATTAAGAGGCAAAGATACAATAGTATTTGAGGTAGTGTTCACTTACCGTGTGCTGGACGTCCCTGACAGTTAATGTCTTGCCGCGGCGCGACCGGAGGCGTGGCTCCAGAAGGAGTCTGGAGTGCTTTTTGCACAAGTCCTGTCAAATTCGCGAGTTGCCTCTCCATTTTTTCAACTCGCAAGCGTTGCATCTCATCGATTTGAGGTGTAATCCTGAAAATTCCATGTTAATGGAACATTCCTGTATTAAATATACGCATGGATTGTGTCATTAGATTTATCAATATTCAAGAATTTCGCCATAGATTGCCCACACAGCAAGAAATTGACGCGAGCACCAGTAATAGTTGTTACTGTGAATATTCAATACTAAAAGCGGTTGACAAGGGAAAAATGGTAACTACAGTTTCTAATCTATCTAAAGCATATATGACAGCAAGGAATTGTGTTAGCAATGAAGACTAAGGCGTTCAGTACTGAACTGTTGTTTGAATTAGGGTAAGAAGCTTGACTGAGTGAGGATTGGTGTGGGTGATGGCTAGGGTTACCTCGCATCAAACGGAGGACGAGGTAATGGGCATGGAGCACCCATGGTTCCGTACATTTGGTATGCATCGTCGATGATCACGGCGTCCCTAGAATTATTATAATATACTGGTTAATATTTTATAAATATCGTAAAGTGTGGCCTATTTTCCTAAATATTTTCAATTAAATGATGACGACAATTGGTAATTCAAAGAGCAAGTTCAAATTATAAATGAATAGACTTTAGTTGCGTTTTAAATTCTTTACCCAGATTCCTCATCAATGACGGGTGTGATGGTAGGTCTTCCAGTAGCTGTTCCAAGAAACTGGGAATAGTATGGGTCCTCATAAGGGGCCCTTGCCGAGCCCCGCTCCGGCGATGACATGTAACCTTCGGCTGCATGGCCTGAGAATACAAAAAGTACACCACACTGAGACTTCAGCCATTGAAGAAGTAGACCAAAAATTAAAGCAGCTCAAATAATATCAGTAAAACATTATTTTCAGTAGTAATACCATAAGTAATTGCTGTTCAAAGGCCCGCGCCTTATAACTCTATCAATGCTTCCCAAACTATTATGTTTAATAAAATACTGGTTTTCACGCCATTTAGGAAGAAACGTCATAATATTTACATGTAGTAGTTATTCTTAGTCTACTATTCATTTTTTATAAAATTTGTGATATAAATCAAAAATAAAAACGTGTATGTATAACCGATGTCCAAGGCGACAGTTATTATTGAGGTGATGATTACTTTCATTATTCAAAGTAACAAAATTAAAAGTTTTACAGTAAATACGATTAAATTGCGTGTAAATATTGATCTAAAGCAGTTGGTTACAATATCTATGTATATTAATTATATTAAAGCATGCTATTATAATAATAATCGTTTAAAGTAATTTACATTTAAAGTGGATTATAGACACAGATTTAATACGTAGGCTTCACGACAATTATACACATTTTTTGATTATTCAAAGTTTGGTACATGGGAATATAATTTGCAGCGAATTTTGTTTTGTATGCGCAAGATTGCTGAAGGGTTGTTATAGGATCGACGAATATGTGATGGAAAATGTGAAAATTGGCAAAGAAAGAATCAAAAACAACGTGTTTATGTGAATATTGGCAAAGCTTAGCAAAACAAATGCTTGAAGCAAAAATATATTAGGAAGTTGAGGCGTAATGAGCAAACAACTTAAGACGCAATTTTCTTCTTTGAGTGGCTACGGAAAGAACAGTTTCAAAGGATTCACGCGTCAGCTCTCGCTTATTTGACATTATCTTTTATTTTCACATAAAATAGCCTTTCAAAGGATAATATATTGAGCATCATCAATGATTAATCTGATAGAACCGAAATAGTGTACGTTTTCCTTTCCGTGCCATCTTTATAAGTTTAAATGAATCGCGCGTTATGTTATTCGCCACATGTTACCAGGAATGGTATAAAGTTGGTCGCCCCGGGGGCATTCCGAGGCGGCGAACGAGAAACACCGTTCGGAACCGCTGCCAGGGATGTACGTGCGCATTGGTTTGCTCGGCACGAGGGCACCTGAACATATGGCTTACTTGGATCACAAATAATTTCTATACAGGTCAAATCATGCCCCATTTTGAATAACAATTATGATACTAGAATATGTAGAGAATCTGATTAAGCCAAATTCTCAGACGATTCTCAGGATAATGGGTATTGTTTATTATACTTTGCTTGGCATAATAAAAATATTGTTTATTTTCTTCATAGCCTAGCAATCTAGAACAGATGAAATGTGGGAGCAATATTATACTAGTAGTTCGCCGCGAACTGGGACCTCGCAGACCCAATTTCCCTCAAAATAGGTATACATGGGTAAAAGTTATAAGTATCTACGAAATATAAATGTATGGAAACTTTAACCTATAATATTCGTAAAAGGAAAGGAAAATGCCAAAATTGAAAGTAATGTTAAAACTTAAAATACGTAACGGATATACCTACATTAAAAAAATCTTTATCTCTGTGACTATTTTATTGTTGTGATCAAAATTTCAATAGTAATAAAATATGAAAGGTTATGTGTGTATTCACTTGCAGAAAATAATAGAATAAAATAATAAATATTACTATAGTTTTTAAAAAAAATCTCAAAAAATCTTCATAGTTTGTAGCACTTGTTTACGAAGAAGTTGCCAATGCAGTGGACATTAGAAGAATTGAAATTGGAAAAAAATATCTAGCTTTACTTGTGTTATACAGCAAATTTACAACAGTTATTATATTGATATTGTAGCTAATTCTATAACATTTTTGTCGTTACAGCCGATGATGACTTAGACTTGGAGCGAGAACGCAGAGCTATGACAGTCACGCGTAACATCTAGGCTCGCAGGTTTTCAAGATGTATCTACAGCTACTGAGCAAGACAAAGTGTCCTTGTTCAAGGCATTATCAGACTTTTTAAACGTGCAGCTCGTCGATCACATTTGCACTTTCCATCAGGTGGGATGTGATCAAACGTAGGCCTAATTATTAATTATTTTTTTAAACAAAAGACTTGTGGATGAACTTTACAAACTACAACTTTACAAAAAACGGATCCAGTACAACAATGCTTTCAGGATGCTTTTGGCGCTGTCTCGATACTACAGAGCGTCAGGGATGTTTGCAGATGTTAGAGTGAATGATGGTTTTAATGGCATAATGATATGTGATAAACACATAAATAACAATCCCAATAAGTTTCTTGCTCGTTCTTCTCATAGATATGCTTTTCGAACTAACAGTAGAGTCTTAAAATACTTGGGGGGGGAGGCCGAAGAAGGTTTAATTTTTAGGTTTTTTGCTTATGCCAATTCGAGTGTAATGTGCCCAAACTCGACGGGTTTACTAATAGCCATTGAAGAGGTTCAGTAAACACCTCCTGGCTCCATCATCAGATCAGCTCAGTGGTACCAAATTATTGAACTGTCATCATATTTCTAGACATTTACAAAGTTTCATTATGGTACGACAACCAGAAGTTGGTCAAATATTACTTATATAAGATATTATTACCGACTTTGTATGGAAAACTAATTTCAGCATCTTAAAAATAGACCATGTTTGGAAGACAACGATTGGATATAGATAAAAAGTGTTAAAGCCAAAGTTGTAGGAAATTTTAAAGCTTTTATAATGTAGTACAACAAAATATCGTACTACGCCCAGTTTTTGACATTTAGGCAAAAAACCTAAAAATGGGACCTTCTTCGGCCCCCCCACCCCTCGGGATCACCTCGGAGGGTTGGGGACTTTTAGTATGTTAATCTCCTGAATAGTCAAAACAAAGTTCCTAAGTTAGTTTTTCTGCTTTCGACTTTTCGATCCACATGCCTCTTTTGGGCACTCATTGACTGGACTACTATTTGAATAAAAAATGGGTTTAAGTTTCACCCGCACGATCATTTAAATTCATAATATTTTGAGTAAATCAACATGGCTATTTACTTATCCGTTAGGGAACCGAACCTAGGACCCAATTATCAAAAATGTATGAAATGACGTATTACGTCGTATCGATTTTTGACAATTCGGTCTTTGGTTCGGTTCCCTGACGGATAACTGAATATCCCTGCAGTTCTCATAATATTATATTCGATAAACATTGTAATTTTGTATATTCTATAACTCTACAACCCTTGCACCGATTTGGCTCATTTTTGGACGTGAGAATTCTTTTAGTTTGTACTACCTGTTTAAAAAGTTTTATCAAGACTGGATCATCGGTTTCATTGTAATAAAGCAATCTCTTTAACTCTTGAACCCTTCGACCGATTTGGCTCATGTTCGAACTTAAAAATTCTATGGATTCATATTACGCGTTTGCAAAGTTTCATGCAGATTGGACCATTGGTTTTCCAGTTATCGCGTAACAAACATACATACAAACATACACTTTGGCTAATATATTTGTGTCACTTATAAAAAATGTGTATATGTTAGAAAAAAAATTATCAGCGGTCCAGTTTTGAAATAATCGTAAGACCTATCGTAAAGACTTTAAGTCACCTATATCTCTGCAACCCTGTAACCTATTTAGCTAATTTTTTCACTTAAATTATCCAATTAACCTTCTTAACTTGTGTGTAAAATTTCATTTAATTTGGATTAACCGTTTTCAAGTAAACGTCGACCAAACTTAAGCATCAGAGGTCAAGCGTTAAACTGGTCCAAACGCAGGCATTTCGCGGCTTTCGACTCTAAGACCTCGCTTCGCTCGGTCGATTATATATGTAACAATAAATCTTGAAATCTATGGAATCTCTGGAAAATGGTGTATTACGTAACATTATTAAAACTCCGGGTTGTTATTGATCCAGCGTCCACTGTTAAAAATAAACAAAGATCGTATACGTGATCTGACCAAATTGAGAGTTAAATCTTTACGATGCTTGACATATGGTATATTTTAGGTTGGTATACGTACCTCCAGGAGGTAGTGTTTTCACTCTGTCGGCCGGAACAGGGGCAGCGGCGGGGGAGAAGGCGCGCAGAATTGGGCCCCCCCTTGGAAGCGTGCTCGGGGCTTGATTCCCAATATAGTAAGCTGGCGCCTTTACCTGGTGACAAAAATCACAACCTCTATATTGGCTTTATTGAGAAACAAAAGAAAGAAAACAATACTACAGTTTACATAAGTAAAGAACACTTATATTATAACCACATATCAGCCACACGCCAATATATTTTGTACTAATTAAAGTGACATCACGATATTATTATGATACATTCTCAAAGAAGTATTTTCAAATTAAAAAGAATTAAGGAGCTTTATATATGTATTAGTTATCGCCTATCGTTAACAATAATCAGCTAAACAAAAACCGCTTCTAACTTTAAAGGATATTTTTTCTTGAAAATAGATTTTGGCCATCAAAGTATATAGTTAAAGGATTTCAGTAAATCATTATAACTAGTAGTTCGCCTCAAACTGGGACCTCGCGGCCCAATTTCCGTTAAACCTTAGACTTTAGACCTTAGACTTTTTTTAAAATATCCTAATACAAGAACTTTAACTTTAAGTCGAAAAAATACACCCGGTTTATCCTTCAAAAAATGTTTTGACCCTCTGAATAAATCAATATTCATAGAGAACTTGCCGTTACCCTATGTTTATGAAATTTGGCATACCTTAACATACCTATATTTTAAATACGGGAAAAAATCTGAAAACTTTTAATCTACTATATAAAAATAAGTCGGGTTTTCCTTCCTGACGCTATAACTCCAGAACGCACGAACCGATTTCCACGGTTTTGCATTCGTTGGAAAGGTCTCGGGCTCCGTGAGGTTTATAGCAAAGAAAATTCAGGAAAAATTTAAAACGAAGCCATCTGGTGGCGAAACGGAGTTCGCCGGGTTTGCTAGTCTACTATATAAAAATAAGTCGGGTTTTCCTTCCTGACGCTATAACTCCAGAACGCACGAACCGATTTCCACGGTTTTGCATTCGTTGGAAAGGTCTCGGGCTCCGTGAGGTTTATAGCAAAGAAAATTCAGGAAAAATTTCAACAGAAATTTAAAACGAAGCCATCTGGTGGCGAAACGGAGTTCGCCGGGATTGCTAGTTTTTAATAAAATTAATTCATTTAAAAATAGCGCTATTTAAAGAACGTAATCATCGAAGTTAAGCAATGTTATCCGTGTACGTATTTGGATGGGCGCGTACGTAGTGATCTCAACTTTTTGCTGACTTTTTTGGAGAGAGCCACCAGTGGCTTGCGCTGCACTACGGTGTGCTCGTGCACCTTTATTGTTGAATGTGCCGCACAAACTATTCTAAGTTTTAAAAAGTTTTGCAGATAGGCTACACAAATAATAATATATCTTACTGCCAGCGAAAAAGCTAATATGCCCAAGAATAAATTGTGTATTTAATAATTAAAAAGGCTGCAGCCTTATTAAATGGTCTTATAATGGTCTTTTCAAAATACTGAACCATTTTAAAATTGCGACTATCAACCTAACAAAATGTTACTGTCTTTTATGGGAGTGAATCGCAAATCTATAATGATCATCTCTAAATTATGAACCATTTTGAAATTGCGTCTATCAACCTAACAAAATGTTACTGTCTTTTATGGGAGTGAATCGCAAATCTATAATGATCATCTCTAAATTATGAACCATTTTGCAATTGTGTCTATCAACCTAACAAAATGTAAGTGTTTTTATAGAAATGAATCGCAAAACTATAATGGTCAACCCTAATTTCTGTACCAATTTGAAATTGCGATTATCAACCTTACATAATGTTTTTATCTTCTTAGAAAATGAATCGCAAATCTATAATGGTCAACTCTAATATCTGTACTAATTTGAAATTGCGTTTATCAACCTACCGAAATGCCCCATCTTCAACGACAGTGAATCGCAATTACATAACGGTCCGTACTATTCGAACTAATTTCAAACTGCGTTTATCTACCTACCAAAATGTTCCCATCTCCTAAGACAGTGAATCGCAATTATATCCCGGTTACATTATTAATAAAAGATTTAACTGCAACTCTTGGGCCGATTTGGCTCATTTCTGAACATGAGAATTCTTTGCGTTTGTACTACCCGTTCGCAAAGTTCCGTCAAGATTGGAACTTCGGTAACGTGGTAATCAAGGAATCTCTTTAACTCTAGAACCCTTCGACCGATTTGGCTCATGTTCGAACTTAAAAATTCTATGGATATGTACTACGCGTTTGCAAAGTTTCATCAAGATTGGACCATCGGTTTTCAAGTTATCGCGTAACAAACATACATACAAACATACACTTTTGATAAAATATTTAGGTAGGTTATAAAAAATGTTAATAGCTCAGAAAAAAAATTATCGGCGTACCAGTTTTGAAATTATCGTCAGACCTATCTTAAAGACTTTAAGTCACTTATATCTCTGCAATACTGAAGCCTATTTGGCTTTTTTTTTACTATAAGTATTCTATTAACCTATTTAACTGGTGTGCAAAATTTCATTTAATTTGGATTTACCGTTTTTGAGTAAATGTCGATCAAAGTTAGGCACCAGAGGTCAACCGTTAAACTGGTCAAAACGCAGGCTTTTCGCGGCTCTCGACTCTAAGACCTCGCTTCGCTCGGTCGATAATTGTATGGAATAAAATTAAAATAATTTCTTTCTATTAACTTTTCATTTTTTATTGCATTTTCATTTTTTATTGTGATTTTCATCGCCCATAATATCCCTTTTCATCATTCGCTCGCGACTCGCGACTCAAAATAATTATTTGTGGGCTGACGTCACTTATAAATGAGACAAAGTAACAAAAAGCCAGTTGCTGAAATTCCCTACACTTTTCTAATAAGGCACTAAGTAAAATATTTAAACAAAGATGCAAAACTTCACACGCTAGTCTATTACCCTACTCTCAAAACTCTCCCACATTTGAATAGTGTATTTGTACAGTTGAAGAGTAAACAATAACAATATATATAAACTGCGCCTATTATCTCTATGATTCGTGCTCTAACAATAAGATATTATTTTCTATACTACCAACGGAATGCAACAATGTAGGAATAACACCGTGGTTTGTAAACAATAATTCATAACTTACAATCGACAAAACGTAGATTCTTCAGTTGACATAGCGGTATCCTACAGAGCACTTGCTAAGAGAAAATAAATGCATTAAAGATATCAGAAACAGAATTTATAAGTTCAAAGATATCAAGGTCTTATTTCTCGAGTTTCATATTATAACGTGGGTTAATGACATTTGAGAATAATTTTCTGGGTCGATGACATTATAGGTCAGTGATTATAAAAATGAGTCTTTCTTCGGTATTATTTTTGTGTTTGGTGGTGACTGTGTTTGCTATTAATCGACCGGTTTACAAAATTGTTCTTACACAAAAGGGATTCGCTCAGGTAAGAGACATACGACCACTGAAAATGACTGTGCTAAAATATCTTTAAGCCTACATTCGTCCAATTATAAACATGCACGTGAAGATCAGCGCCATACTAAATAGTGTTTGAATGTCTCTTTTTGTTCATATTTTGTAATTTTGATAATATGTCCAGATATTTTACCGGGGGTAGACTTCCTTTGCAGGAGGTCGTCTAGGTGGGTACCCCAACAGTGCCAGTTATTCTACCGCCTGAGCAGTGATGTGCAAACATCACTGTGCTCCGGTAGGAGGGCACTGTAGCTAGTGAAATTACTGGGTCTTAACATCTCATGACTCTTGAGTAAGAAGCGTTGGTGCAGTGCTCCTAGAATTTCACATAATTGTGAAATCCTAGGTAACACTGTACTGATTATGGGCAGCCGTTATCTCTTAACATCAGGAGAGCGTCTTGCTCGTCTTCTACTTCATTACAAAAAAAAAAAAAATATTGGTGCTTAAGTAAGCTTGTCATTCATTAGACCTATATCAATACATTTTAAGCTGAGCTCAAACCGTGTTCTTGTAACATAAAACATCAATCAACGCTCAAAATGCTTACATTACATAATACCTATATGACTAACAGTTAGAGAGCCCTGTAGCTTTACGTAATAAAAATCTAAGATCAATGCTCATTAAAGGCCTACTTTGCTCTTTCAAACTGTGCATCTCTGTTTTAACTTATAAAAAAACTGGAGGCACGGCTTCGCACGGGATAAAAGAAAAGATCTTATTTAGTTTAAATTTTCTGTAATGACCTGACAATAACAAACACAAAAATTAAGAGTTATCCAATTAGGTACAGTCGCGAGTACATACATACATTGGGCTGATTCATTTTTATTTATATAAAAAAGAAGAATAATGAATGAAGATAGATACTCGTAGTACATAATATGGGTAGCGATTAAATTATATTATTATTAACAAAATTAATGTATAGCGTATAGGTTGACCATTCAAACATAGAAATGGTTATTAACTCTGATAACGTAATCAATGTTTAAAATGACTTTAAGATTATTTTACCATGCAGTTGTATCGAAGATATTTCATATACATAAAGTTCAGTAAAATAATCTGAATCCGCCCTTGCTTGCCCTAGGCCAAAAGCTGGGTACGCCCATGGATATCTTACTAATATTATAAACGTGAAAGTTTGTAAGTATGGATGTCTGGATGTGTGTTTGTTACTCTTTCACGCCTAAACAGGTAGACCGATTGAGCTGAAATTTTGTATAGGGATAGCTTAGACCCTGGAATAACACATAGGCTACATAAGTACTGCGGGTAAAACCGCTGGGCGCAGCTAGTTAGGTATAAAGATAGCGATGTTGACTGCCGACCTCCGGAAATAGGAGATGGCACCGCAAGAACAAGTGTAATAAAACCTGTTCTGTTGGAGTATAAACCTCAATTATCAACTATTTTTGCAGTTTCTTCAATATGACGTCGAGACACCACCGCTGAGAGAGTTCACATTCTGCACTTGGATTCGAGTTTACGACCTTGAGAACGCACAGAGCATCTTCACGTATGTCGGTATGTACAAATTATAATATTACTAGTTGACCCGGCAAATCTCCTACCGCCTAGATCTATATTTTCTCATCGTGTAAACCTTCGCTGGACTGCGACAAACATTTCAAAATCAAAATCAGTTAGATCGGCCCGGCCTTTCTCGAGTTTTAGGGAGGCAAACGAACGCACGATATTAAAATATAAAGATTATTCAATAAAATTGCGTGTGATACAGAAACTGTCACATAATGGAAAGGAATATCGACACTTTATTGTGTAAATTGCATTCTGATTGCATTATCATAATTAATGTGGCGGCCTTTAAATCTGAACTTGCACTGCAAGTGTTGTTATGCAATTTTGAATTTTGCTTCACTTTCATAAGTCGATGCCAAAATTGGTGTGACTTGTGACAGATATTCAGATCGAAATCGTTGTGATGTTTAAAGATATAATGGAGCAGGTTGTTTAAATAAGTAGTTAAGGTCTTGCGATGCACACAAACAACTATAGATTTGGTTGTTGCACATAAGCATATGTATTCGTATACCTACCTATACTTTAATCATAAATGTCTACTGACCCAATAGACATTGTGCTCAAATCGTCTCTTATAATAGACGCAAAGTCCTATGAAGAATGAGATTTGAAAATGGGTCCTGAAAAACACTGGATTCAGCCTTTTTATTGACGAATACTATGATTTTAACTACGAATAAAGGATGCGCTTAAAGTTAAAGTTTACCATTACAATATTCCGGCCATTGTGATCCCTTACACACACTCGGTTCTGATCGAGAAACAACTGTTCCTCCATACGGAGTCCGGGTTACTGACGGGATCAGTCCCTCGCTCAGCGTATATTTCACACAACATTGAACAAAGTAGGGTGTCTAACCATTCGACCCCGATAAACTGACCTCTTCTCGTGTACATAAGTCTCGCTTCAATGAATTTTTTTTCGCAAATTAGATTCAAGGTCAGAAACAATTTACCCACACAAAATTGTAATGACAGTTAATACGTGCTCTTAATGATCGTGATTAATTAGAGGCCGACATACAGACCGACGGAGAACCGGTTAATTTTGGCACATTCGCAAAATTTTAATGATAATTGAACTAGGACTGGAAATGGAGCGGTTTTGCAATGGATCTTGTTGCACACGTTTAGGCCAGAGAGGATATTGTTGGTGTAACACGTTTTTATTGCTTTCGCTCGGTCACTTCAGGTTATTAATTAACAACATATGTTGTTTTTATTGATAGTGAGATAACATTTGAATGCATTTTGTGTTTCAGCAAACGGGAACAACCGCGTGGTTCGCCTGTGGTTGGACTCTGGTGGCCAAGACATGCAAATCAGCTTCAATGGGAAATCAACGTCCACTTCACGCGTGAACGTCGTAAGGGACGTCTGGCGTCACGTCTGTCTGTCCTATCAGTCGGACTTTGGAGCTTGGGCACTGTACGTGGATTCACGCCTCGTTGCCTGTGAAGCCACCCAGAGAGTAAGCATTCGTTCAGATTGTTGATCTAAATTGATTCAATATGCACAGCTAGTCTGGTCACTGGACTGGGCGTCCGTTTTGCCATAAAGATAAAACCGACGAACACCACGCGACGTCCATCTGCTGATGTTGCTATACGTAGGATATATTATATTAATACTGAACAGAAATTTGATATTTAGGTTTTAAGAACGAGGCGTTGATGAAATGAATGAAATCAAAAAAAATTAAATCGAATTAGTCAACAAAGAAAAAAAATATTATGCTCATTTATTATGTTTTGCAAAAAAAAAAAAAATGGCTGAGATATAACGTTACAGTTATTGAGTGAGAACGCGCTAAGCCACTTCTTGCTCTGAAATGTTGCACGCTGTAACTTCATGGCTCACAGCCGCTTTTATTAAATCTACAAAGCAAAAAACACGTGTCCAAATTTATTAATTATCAACTTTTGAAGTACAGACTTACTTACTTTGACACATCCCTAATTAAACCATTATTACAAAATAGAGCAATATTCGTTGAGATGTGAAATTTATAATGTAGATGATTTGAGAGCGTTCGGGTGGGCGTGGGTCGAGCCACGAGCATGCGTAAAAGTACATGAGGTTATCAAGTGATAAATTGACACAGGCGTAAGTTGCGAAACAAGATCTTAATAATACAAGGCTGTATGTTATCCGTAAAGAGATAGTTCCTTCAGATCACGATCGCCTGTGGGCATATCAGGGCCTTGACAATATTGAGTAACGGTATACTTTGCAATTTTGATCCTGATGTTAAAATAATATATTCTCAATCGTGTTAACATTGGTATTTACAATTAATGTTATTAATAAGATGAAGAACTAATACCTCATGTTAATAAATTATTATTTTTATTTTCAGCTTTATGGATATGTGTTGCCAGGCGGAGGCAGCGTCATAGTCGGCTATGGTACAGCTCTAAATGGTATTAATTATGCTCATTTGAGATATTTATACTACAGTATCTTATAAAACTATTTCTTACACGTGGCATCTTTTTTTTAGGATCTCCCAACGGTCTTGAAGGAGAAGTATTTGGTGCAAACATGATTCTTCAGTCAACCATCGAAAGAAATTACACAATAAAGCAAAACCCAAAGTATGGTCAAAAACAATTCAAACGGAACAAACTGAAAAAGGACACCAAAGACAATAGTTATATTGTTTTGAGTGATTTATTAACAAACGACATACAAAATAATTACGATAAATCAGTTAGTGAATTACTTAATTCAACAGATCTCAACTATATCAATGTCAAGACATCCCATCATGCTACTCATGATCATAACGCTGATGAAACACAAAAGGATGTAGACCATGAAATTTTTGATTTCAATATTGGAGATTTTCGAACTACAGTCAAAGAAAAATTGAATCTGTGGGAAGCGCAACAGTTCAAAGAGAAGCAAGATAAAATGAAACAAAATAACATGAAATCAAACAAGCATAGAATTATTGACGAATTATCTAATGCTGGCACTAAAGGAGTTCCTGCAGTGTCAGAATATGAAACACCGCCACCGCCACCACCGCCCAGTTACTTTTTCGATAAATCTAATCAACACATCACTACTCCTATTCATAACGATATGTCCACATTCAGCAATAGGTTTACTACTAAACAATTAAGTAAAAAAATAGCCCCTGATTTGCTTGATTACGAAACGCCTCCACCTCTAACGCAAAATAATAGAGTTTATGGTCAATGGACCAGTTCTAAATTCGCTGGAACCGTATTAAATTATTTGAAAAACATCCGGTTTAAAAGTAAAATGGATCAGAATAGAAAAATACCCCCAACATTACCTCTTTATAAAATATCTGACATGTACCCATATCCTTCAAACTTTAAATACACGAAGGTGCGACCACCGTCACAGTTTAAAAAACGTAAGCTCGTAGAGAGATATTATGATATCATTAAAAGAAATCCACAAATAAATGTGCAAGTATATGAAGATGATAAGAATACAAGAAACAACATTTTAAAAACACACGCACAAACTAAACCTAAAAAAGTTGATGTCAGAAGTAGAGGTGAACCAATAAAACCTAAAGAACGTAGATTTTATAGAGATGTTGATAATTATTCTGTTGAAAGTGAAGAGAGTACTGAGGACATAAGTGAATATTATAAAAACAACAACGTTAATTTACACAATAATTATGAACACGCTGTACCTATACATAGACGCATTCCAAGAGAAGAAATTGTTGGCCCCCGTCATAGAGATATCCCACCTTTTATTAATTCTTTGGAAAATTTGCCAGAAGAATCACAAAATAAGGAATCTCATATAACTGAAGCCAAAAGAGATAATAATATGTACTACAAAAGCTTATCAGCTAAAAATAAGTGGCATAATGTCAAAACATATAGCAATGATTTCACACCCCATAAAATAGATATCATGCACTCAAAAGAGAGTGAAGAGCTACAAAAAAAATATTACCCTTCGGTTCGATTGAATTATGTGCATGAAAACCGTAAACTTCCACATGACTCTGACCCGTCCATTGAGAAAGCACGAAAATTGGCTAAAGAAGTGTCTCACCAGAGTAACACGGGTAATTCAGTATCGATATTGAAATACAATCACGGATATTTAGAAAATCAAGAAAAAATTAAAATAGAAAATATTTTTAGCCCGCCCAAAGTGGCTCCTAGTTCAAAACGAAATATGAAAGATTATAACGAATTTAATAAACCAGTAAAAATTGGAAATGCTCTCAATGAGCGATCTTTAGTGGGAGACAATGAACGTGAGAAAAAACATAGTTTCGTGGGTGGTAATGATGATATACCTGATATAAATAGGTACAGATCAGATATTGATCAAACTAGTGCAAAAGTACCGCCTTCGCTCGGTCCTCGAGTTTGCAAGAACGTAGAGCTCTGTGATCGAGTGCTTTACGTACAGAAAGACGAAAGCATTGATATGACTCATATTGTTTCTCCTATGAGAATAAAGAATTTCGCTATTGAATTTGTAATGCAAAACTATAAGAAATGTTCACTAACTGACTCTCCTTTTCAGCAGAACGAAATGTTGTTAATTGATTGGAGTAAGACGCCCGTGAGACTTTTTGGAGGTGCTCACCCTAAAACGACCACAGACTTGTGTGGTTTCTTTTAAATAAATTCTGTCCTGTTTAATAGCGTGTCTTGGAACCATATTCAATGAAACCAGGGAGGGATGAGTTCCGTCTTCTAGGTTTGATTTGCTTCTATTTCGACCGCATCATCGCTTAAGATCAGGCGATATCCTGATTGAAGGCTAGCCTATAATGAAAAAAAATATCATAACATTTCATTTATTGTACGTACGAGTATATTCGGCATCATAATTTCTTTTGCAAACCTTGTTACATTCAGTGCATAATAATGCAATTCGTAGTTTTAAATAGTATATTATAATTATTTACATAAACAATGTTCTGGTTTTGGTAAAATGGTTAATTTATTTCTGAAACTGTTTTCATTTTATAATATATGCTTAGTTATTCATTTTTTATGTAAGAAGAAATAATTATTTAATTATGATTGCTAATTTCTGAGGTAAATTCTTGTTTATTTTTAGGTACCTTTTAATTTAGTTCTGTTTGTGTCCATCAAAATATTAAAGCTCTTGTTCGTTGTTTTAAACATTTTTTAAATTACACCTGCTACTTTGATATTTTTTTAATAAAAGAGATCATTTCTATGTTTACTAAGTGTAAGGTGCTTTGCAGACATAGCAATTATTGCAGCCAATAATAGCACTGACAACTATTTGTTTCATGTATCTTAATCTACGTCGAACTAGCCTTGCATTGGCTAGATACACTTATTAAAGTCCTATGTTATGAATCAGCGTAATAATTATATATGAATCAGCGAAAATTTGCGTAAAAGTTGCCAGTCTCAATTGTTGCAATAGTTGCTTCGTCTGCCAAGGACCTTATTTGGCACATCTTATTTATCCCCAAATAACTGAATCGATTGGAATGATATTTTTATATTGGTAGATTAAACAACGGAATCGCGCAGGAAATTGATAAGTTACTTAAAACCGCTAAGCGTTATAATTAAATTGAAACAAACATTATTAAATCCACAAACTATTTCATTTGCTAATTTCTTGCCAAAGACAATAATATATTATTATCAAAATAGATACCGAGTTTTTCGAATGCGTTGGTTTGTATTAAAATCAATCACTGTATTTTAGATATATTTTCGCATATTTATACGACTGAAACAAGTCCGACGCTCGCCTGATGTTAATCGATAACGCCTGCCCATTACATTCGCATTGTTGCCTAGGTAGTCGATAGGTATGAAATACTACGCAAAATTGCGATGCGTTTGTCACTTTTACGTGCTTTTCGAAACACGGTAGCGTCCAGGCGAAAACCGTAGCCGTAAACTGATTTGAGATAGTTTATATAAAAAATAGAGTGCAAATTGGAGCATTAAATTTGCGGCATCTGTCTTTAATATTATAGTTTCTGTGATGTCAGACAACTCATGTGTCCAACTTATCTAATTATATTATTGCGCGTTTGCGTACAGTCGACAGTGCTTGCAAAATAGCAGAGAATTATCTTAATTTAACTCCTCAGCGAGATGATCGCCTGGTACTTCGAAACCGCAATCACGCCGCGCCAGTTCCGTGATCAGGTCTGTTGCGTATTACTACAGTATTTCAAATATTATCCACAAAATGATTATCGTCTACAGATAAGCCGAAGCAGCGATGGTTTGATATGAAAGGCGATATTATCTTATATCTCACGCCAATGCACTTAACAAAAAAGATAACCTGAGACCGAAACTAGAGGAAAAGGAGCCAGAAAAAATGACCCTGCCAATAGAGATACAAATGCTAAAGAAATGATCTTAAGAACAAATAAAAATTATCCCTTATTTGGCCTACTTGCTTATATTAATTATAATATAGTAAGAACGTGATATTATATGAAATATTGCGTTGAAACATTAGTATTGAAAAAATTATAATATGTATAATGCCAAGGAGTATAAACTCTTGATCAATGTGCTATACTTGAGGTATACCTCTATAATAACCTTTGATATATTATAATAACCAGGTGGTTCACTACTGCGTGCCCGCCTATGCGACAGCAATAGTTTCTCCTAATGTTGTTTGTTCACTACGGCTTTTACAGCCCAAAACTGCACATCCTACCATTTCACCACCACTATGAGTACACATAAACCATTAATTATTCCCTGAAAGCACTTAAAATCTTAAAAAATAAAAGATAATGATGGTATATTTGTCACAAAGAAATCATTTGAACCATAGTTTGAACTTGTGACAAACAAATAAACCAGCCACGCTGAAAGGGACGGAAGAAAAATAGGTTCTCCTTTTTCTTCACATAGAATTTTCCCTATTGCCGTCACGCTCACACATAATATGGGTACTTCTAGTTGTATTAGTTCTTAGATAATAACTGATTTAAATAAATGTCATTCTAAGGAAAAGTTTCAGCTCCTGTCAAAACTCTGTTCCGCTCGGAACCTATTAGAAATAAATAAGCCAAGCGCTATTCGGGCTACGCTCAATATAGGCCTCCGTAGTACTGGAAAATCGAATATTAACCACCCATCCCCACCACCCTCCATCCATCCTAACCCCCCCCCCCCCCCCCCGCCTTAACTTCCATCGGCGATATCTTTAAAGCAAATAAAAGTTATCTTAACCACTATAGCTTTCCTAGAAAGTTCATGATTGGAACTAAATACGTGATTTTTTTTAGTGTTGAAAGCCAGTAGTTTAGATTTTAGAGAGCGGATGCTCATAAAAAGTTTTAAACTCGAATATCTTTCAAATGGATCACTATATCAAAAAAGTTTCTTAGCAACCTGTCCAACATTTTAAAATAACTTTAGACAATATGCCACATGATGGGATCAGCCGGGAAAAAATTATCCCCATCTTACATATTCGGGTGGTAACAGAAATTAATTAATTTTTTTTGTACCGTTCTCTTACCCTTACTGCCCTTATCTGTGCAAAATTATTTATTAGGACTTGTAGTTGCTCCGAAAAGCCGCGGGCGGACAGACGAACAGATAGACAAAGCTAAACTATAAGGCTTCCTTGTTGACTACGGAAGCCTAAAAACGCACCCTAAGCTAGGCAACTTTATATAATCGTCTTCCTATAAATTTGGATACGTTAGCTTCGTTCCTGGGTTCTCCCAGCTCCACAACAACTGTTTAGAACCTCTAAACTTTGCTTGGTAACCAAACAAGGCTTTATATAAGAATTAACAAACTGGATACGGCATAACAGGTTATGTTCAAGAATCTAGAAATTCTAGAATATTCATTACCAATGAAAATAAAAGTGAATTTGAATTTGCGGCCGTGAGAATTGTTAATACTAATTTATTTATATGTGTTAATACACATTATGTAAGTTTACTCCTAACACGTGAACTTGCAGAAAGAAACGCAAGCTGAACCATACTAGGGGTGCCTCTTTTTTCTGGTTACATTGAATAAATAAAATATTTGACGTTTTTAAAAATAAATCAATAACCCGACAGGACGTTCAAGAAATAAGTGAAATAAGTCTAGGTTACCGTTTCCTTAATTTATTGGTATTTACGGATATCAAACACGTTTTAGCTATGTATAGCCATAGTATGTATAATGTATATATATTCTATTACTTCTAGATTGCTTAGGTAGGTTGCTCGTCCAGTTTTAAAATTCCCCTCTCCATTTTAAAAAAATGTTCCTGAATGTTGAAGGAACGACGCAACGTTAACACTCTTATCAAAACCAAGTCACGATATGTTGGTTAAAAAAATGTGACACCATACTTTATTCCTCGATGATAGCAGGTAATAATGTTTTGCTTAGCGGAGATATTAACAAAAAAAGTAGGGCCAGCACTGTATGTTTTTATTTAAATAATGCTAAATAAGCCTACGTTTGCCCACTCAGTGAAGCCCATCTATCCGGACACGATGACGTGGCAGGCATAGAACCCGATGGAGAGACGAACTTGACTCCTACCTCAAGGATTGGACCCTAACCGCTACCCAGAGAAAGGAATGGGAGGAGAGAACAGAGGCCTTTGCCCTGTAGTGGGACAAGATAGGCTACATAATAATAAGCCTACGTTTAGTCAAACGTCGCTGTAGTCACATCCCACCTGATGGAAAGTACAGATGCGGTCGACAATGATTCACGTAAGATGCCTAGATATCTATTCACTCGTGCTTTGATTCCCAAGTTTTATTGCTCCGGAAGAACGGACGACGGAAATGTGTTCCAAATATGATTAGTTCTTATTAAAAAAGTAGAAGTAAAGCCTTGGCTGAAGGTAGCGCCACTAAATATTATGGATGACGCATAACCGTCTGCCGTGACGTTCGAAGATAGAACGGGCTTGGAGGAATTAGCTTGTGTAATTCCTGTGCATACTCTCCAAAATGAATCTTATACAAAATCGATTAATGAGCTGACAACCGACCCTTCAGGGGTGTTAAAGGCTTTGGAGTCTAGATTGCACAAGCTTTTAAGCATGTCATTCTCATCTATACAAAATCATCCTCTTCTATGCAGTTCATTCTATGTTTAAGGGTTAAATTTGGAGGTATTTTAATAACCACAGACCACGATGTTTACCTATATTCTTTTGACATAACGACACGAACACTCCAAAAATGTATAACTAATTTAAAATTCGTTATATTTTGATACACACACACATTATGTGGATTCGAAATTTTTGGAGTTGCGTCATCATTGTCGAAAATTGTATCAGAAATTAAAAATTCCACTCTTGGCCTGATGATCTATATTTGTGCAATATCATTAGCAAATACGTTAAATATGTGCAAATTTAAAGAGATTTTTTGTTGTCCCAGTTCACAATGTTCTAGAAAAGTTTATGATCGTGTTACTTGCACGCACGCAGAAACAACTGACTAAAATTAACTGAATTTATTAAAAGAAGGCATAATATTGTTCGTATATTATGTATAAATGTGTTTATCGCTCATCTTTTTCAATGTTTCTATTTAAGTACCATTCATAAAAATCTTTCCTGTAAGCTTTGTTATACGTATCCTAATATTCGTATTATGCTCATCCATTTGATTACTGAGTTAGAAAACACGCTCAACTTGCCGATTAACTTTCAACAATTCCTTGACCAGTTTCTAACACGTATTTCGTACCTATCTATCACACAAAAATGTATTTTTCGTTTTCTACGAAACACGATTTGCTTTCTCGAGGACATCTTTTGACGATATCATAAATCAGTGAATATATATTTCAAGATATTTAGAAATTATGAATAGCGACGATATCTAATTTATCGACGTGGAAAATTATTATGATTTTTCCGATAAAGCGTTTTCTCCAATTGAAAATCTAAGTATAGTTTATTTGTAAGCGGATTGAGTTTATGGGGGCTGGGTTTTTCCAATGGGAAATATTTTGCCAAAATATGGTGCTGCTAGCGAAGAAGAAGCCTACTATGTTATATTCTAAGGTCTAAGAGTAGCTTTTTTTGTACCAAATCGCTTTATTGAGAAAAAATAAGGAAACAATACTACAGCTGCTACAGTAAAATAGTTAAGAACCACAGATGGGCCACACGCCAATCTATATAAAGAAAATCCTAGTGCTCCAAACCTGATTGGAGCATAGCCTAATTGGTCTGATATTATGCAGATACTCGCAGTATACCAAAGTATCAGTCTATACGGTGCAAAAGTTAAGGCGTGAAGAGGTAACCAAAAAATACACACATCTATCCGTACTTGATTGACTCTGGCAGTGTAAGTAGGGTAACCTGTTCTGTTGGAGTATAAACCCCAACAGAACAGGTTACCCTATTATTTTTTCTCATCTATAATATTAATATTATTATACCAACCTATTAATTATAATGATTAATCAAAGTAGTCAACTACAAAGAGATGTATCCATGTTAGTCTTACAAAATGAAGGAACTTTTAGTATGCAAAAATATTTACCCTTACTTCGTGACATTTTCAGTATCCACCAAATCTTATACTATATTCGATTCATTTTAAATGCTATTATTATGTATCACCTAAGGAAAAGTAGTGGGATACATCATTGTTGCATATTAAACGAGTCGATGATAATATAAAGTTTGATTGCTACTAGAAATGTCACAAACCAAGGGTAGTTCATTGTGGCAAATGAAAGTTTACTTCATTTTGTAAGCCTAACATGGATACATCTCTTTGTAGTTGACTGTACAAAAACGCATTTTGAGTTTGAATTTGACAGGCACGAGGGATTTTATTCGATATCTTTGAGGTAGAATAATAATCTGATCTCGAATAAGGACAACAGTGAGTACACGCGGTGACCTGATTAGGGCGAATAAAAACACATTTTGAATTCGAATCTTTACTAAGGAAATGACAAGCCAAATAAAAACGAGGCAATGAAAATCGTTTTACAAAATTACCTTTTTAACACGGTTATTATTTGTTGACAAGATTAAAAACGTAAAATCGAATTATTCTGTCTGTTATATAAAGAAAATGCGTATATTTTGATTTGAGAATTAAATAGGTAAAAAGTTGTTGATATAACGGTTATAAGTTTACGGGTGGGGACGTGCTTCGTCACATTTCGGCTTTCGGTAGAAAATGTTCTGAGTCGGGCTAGTGATGTCATGACCCCAAGCAACTATAGGGCGTTGTATTTCTATCGTTATCGTTTTTTTATCAAATTTACAAAGAAATCAAATATAAATCTAATATTTTTAATTAGAATTTACTCGACGCTAAGTGAAATTAAAAAAAAATTAAAAAACACAGCATTTATTATTATTACCATCTAGCACCAAAGTACTCCTCAAGACAAATCAAATGAGCCCAAACTCGATGGGGTTGCGTCGTTTAATTACGGAGTTCCTATCCCACCTTCCACCTCACCACCTTCCAGTTGCAGCATCAGATCAGCTCGTTGTTATAATAATATTGCATTGTCATCCGATTTATACATGCATGCAAAATTTCAGCTCAATCGGAAACTGTGAAGTGGATCAAATTAAACTTGCAAGATTTTATACACCGACAGACCACAGAACACATAAGTAAATAAAAGCTTGTAAAAAAGGAATGTCAACATCCCTATTCCCACGAGTAAATCTAGTTAAAATTATATAAAAATGTAAATCCTATTCAATGGAACCCTTATAAATATGCAAGTGGATGCCCGCAACAGTAACAGCAAGTACCGCGAGCAATTATATCCACGTTTATCGTTTATAAATCAAGCTGCCTGCATAATAATGTTTTATAATATTTTCACATAACTACCCGTAACTGGCTAGTTTGTACTTGGTAATGATTCTTTTATCTGTGGTAATGAGTTGATCTATAACATTTGCTGTGAGGCTAAAAGGCCAGCTTCATACTGCTGTGCTTGCGTCACACTGTCGCACAGATCTTATAATATGCAGATACCAGTGACAAATTTAGATTTATCAAATGTATAAATTCTGGAGCTAGTCAGGAATTTTGCAGGCAATTTTATCGGCTTTTTAGGGGTGAAGAAATAACATAAATAAATACATACGCAACTACGCATACAAACAAGTGCACACGCACACATTTGCGTTTATAACATGTTTTAGTATATACTCGTAGCTGTATGCTGCAATAAATTATAAATAGTAACAGTTATTCTGTTATGTTGGCGGAGACCTCGAGTGTCGTTCAAAATGTTTAGATCCTACGCTAAAATACTAATCAGTTTTAGGTCGCCAACACACGAGCAGCACTTTGTCACAGCAAGTTAGCACGCCCTAAAGCCGACGTCATATGAACGCCGGACCACGATGCGGTCGCAATCTTTGTGTCACGGTAAAGACTCTTTACCGTGTTTGTGTCGTCGTCGCGCCCGCTTTATGAGTTGTCAGCGTACAAATTTGAACAATGTAAAAAATCTAGAGCATCGCGGTCACAATCGCGCGTTTTGACATCTGTGTGACTTCGGCGTATATGAAAGAGTATCCCAACATGAGTGTTATTAAAAACGAAAACATTAAAAAATATTTAAATCCTAAACGATTTAAAATTCAGAGAAAATTACTTATATAAATGTTAATCGCGTGCGCACACACGCTATAACAATAATTGTTAAAATACAATGAATAAGAGAAAAACCAAACCATACTTCCGGCAGAGGCGAAGAGAAAGGCGGTTTAATTTTAATTAGTATTGAAATTAAAAAGAAAAAAACTACTTATTGCGTAATTTAATGTGAATAGATGGAATTTGTGAACGAGGCACTTACTCGTAATTGATGTAAGGTTTAAACTTGACCTAGTAGTTATATTATCTAAGTTTAAGAGTTACTAGTTACAACGTAAGTGGTTTTTACTAATAATAATATTATATTACTGAGAGCTGCACGCTCGGAGGGAGGTTGTGAAGCATAAGTGGCGAGTTGGCCTACGTGTTTAAAGTCCAGGGACACCTCTCCCCCTCCAGCCACTTGCACCAACGTTGCCCTTCTCGTCGGCTATGTAATGCCGGCCTTTATGGGGGCCCGTTTAGTGAGTGGCGAGTCATCACCTGCCCATATATTTCCTAATGGGACGGAAGTGGCAGGTGCCGTAGTCCTAGCAATAGTCTCATTAACCATCCATTTAGAATGCACATCCATAGCCTAGTTCAAGTAGTTTCCATTAATCAGCAATAGTCCTGTCACTTGGCGGAGACTGTCTTTGAGCCCATTTTCTATGGATGGACTCACAGACAGACTCCAATAAGTGTCACCCATTACATTTATATTAAAAGCTCAAAAGGGCCTCTGCGCGTTGTACTTTTTTGTCTCCGTGTAAGCCTATAAAAAGGCCCGGGCTTAGCCCGTGTTAAAGAGCGACATATATTACTAATATTATAAACGTGAAAGTTTGGAAGAATTTGTATGTCAGGATGTCTGGATGTTTGTTACTCTTTCACGCCTAAGCGGGTGGACCGATTGAGCTGAAATTTTATATAGAGCTATCTCTATACAAAATTTCAGCTATCTTAGACCCTGGAATAACACATAAGCTACAGAAGTACTGCGGGTAAAACCGCTGGGCGCAGCTAGTATAATATACTAACATTAATAGTTCTATTTCTATGTATAAAGCTATATTTATAGATATTAGATCTCTCTTTTTGTCTTTCCATAGTTATAATTGTTACTATTGTACGTTCCTAAAGGGCAAACTGTTATGCTTCAAAATGTACCCTAACATCTGTACCTAAATTTTAGCAGTGATTGACAATAAAGAAGATTATTCTATTCTATAATAATATTCTATTTTATTATAGAATTTGTTATATCTACTTATATAAGTGGTATAATATTATAGTTTTATGGTTTTGGCAGATCCAAATGAACATGATGCAACTACAACGAGATTATAGGTTAGCAACTCACAACCTATAAATTGTGATTGTGATTGGGCACTAACAGTGTGTATTAGGGGTAATAGAACGTTTGAGTATAAAGCCGATTTTTTTTAAGGTGGGATGAGATTGATTTCTTCGGCAATAGCTGGACAGTGGCACTTAACAGTTAACAGAGAAAAATGGAGAGGGAAGGGAGGCTTTTGCACATATGGAACAGATTTCCCTGAAAATAATAAAGCTTTGAGTTTTGTTTAGTAGCATTCATGACCCAGTGGTCGTATGTCCGGCTTATAATCCGGCGGTCTCGATAGTGTGTGACAAAATTTCGCGTGGACTCTACAATTTGGGAAGGTAAAACCTTACAGTTTTTCCCGGCTATTTTTAATGAGATATATAGAGACGCAATTATTAGATCATGTTGCAAGCCTTAGAGTGATCTTGGCGAAATGAAACTACAACGCATAAATTGACCACACAACCTGTTAATGTCATTGTGATTTGACTCTGACAGTGTAAGTAGGGCAATCTGTACTATTGAAGTTTTATTCTCAATTATAATTATTATTGACACTCTTTCTACTCGGATGTAAATATTACCCTATGAGTGGAACAAGAAATATTTTTTCTATATACGAGTACATATTATATTATATATAGCTACACTCACTATAAATACTTACTACATTACTTGGGAGGCTCCCAAGTAATAACTTATACTTTATATGCGGACGATGGAAGTTGGAGCGAAACTATGAACTGGTGCGCGAGAGGCTTGCTTAGCAGCGGCCGATATAGGCGCTATAACACTTCGGCATGCAGTAAGGGGTTAATTATGACATAATAGATCCGAAGTGCGAAGAAAGCCTTCACAGATTAGCCAATAGTTAGTGGGTTACATTGGAGGGGCAGGCGCAGACGGCGATCGTGGTAAGCTCAGCACATCAGTTAGTGAATGGTTAGTAGTACATACTGCTAGTGTGGTAGCTTGCCCATCTTATTGGAACGCAACGTGAGTATTTTGCGATAGTCATTAGTTTCGTTTTGTTGCGATTGATTTTGCTGAGCGAACTTTTCGAACTTCTTTTGTTTTCAGATTTAGCTTTAAGATTAGATGTTTATTTGTTTTTTTATTAGTTTAATTTATTATAAGTTTTATATTATAGACAGGTGATTTTGTTTTAAATTAAGATTTATTTGATTTTTTGGCATAAAGAAAATATTATTTTTTTCATAATAATTAAAACTTAAAAAAATAGACCACATAACCTAATATATTTTTTAATTTTACCATAATTTTCTTATTTTTATATTTAAATAAGCTCTATAGATGTTCACATTATACGAGTATACAAGTAATATGTGAATTTTGCAAAATACTAAATTCAGAAAAAAAAAATTGGACTTCCTAATGACATTAATTTAGAAATTATTTTAACACATCTTTAATACCATAGATAAATATATCATCTTTAAGTAAATCTACATTTTTTTATGTTACTTAAATAAATACTTTTCAACAGGATACAGAAAAACCCATTTTCTCACTTCCCTCGCTTTTTGCACTATTGTATGGACATTTTATTTTTAGTCCATGACAATGGACTCTATCAAAGGTTGTAAAATGAATTACCGTGACCCCGGCTTGAAGTCGGCCTTTCGAACGCAGCTGTATAAAAAAAAACTGGCTTTGTAGGTAAAAGTTTACTTAAATATGTTATATAAAAAATGGCGCGCCTTTCTAGGTCCATTTGATTGACAAGTGATATGTAATATTCGAATCACTACAGTATAAAATAAAGTTGCTTCCCGCTTCTGTCTGTCCATACATAGGGATTACTTGACTTATATATTTAAAACTACGCAACGGATTTTGATGCGGTTTTCATCAATAGATAGAGTGATTTAAGAGGAAGGTTTATATGTATAATAGATGCATAAGAAACCCTGATAATTTTCTATTAAGCGTGACGACGTGCGCGCGGGTCCATTAGTATATTATAAAAGGAAAGAGTGACTGACTGATCTATCAACGCACAGCCTAAACCGTTTACTTAACATCTGGGGTCGAAATATTTAAAGCAGATAGGTTTTATGAGATAGACCTCCGCTAAAAAGGATTTGTGCGGGCAAAGCTGCGAGCACAAGCTTGTGTATAATATACTTGTGGTAATTAGAGTAGGTAACCTGTTCTGTTGAAGTATAAAACCCTAATATTATGTCGCTCTTAAACACGAGCTAAGCCCGGGCCTTTTTATAGGCATACATGGGGACAAAAAAAATCTAACGCTCAGAGGCCCTTTTGTGCTTTTTATTTAATAAATGTAATGGGTAACACTTACCTAAATTCTTATTATTATGTTGTTTATCCCTCCGGTTCTCAGGCTTCATCATCCGGACTTTAATATGACAGTTTAGCTAGAGGTAATGTAAGGTAACATTAACTGGTAATTAGCTTTCAATGCACCATAAAAATGATAAAGATGCACCAAAGTGCTAAAATCTCTGGATAATAATAAAATACGCACAAGAACTAAAACACCGGATAGTTTACAGCCATTGCTCAAATCGAACGTAATTATTAGGCTATTGACATGATTTAATAATAGATTGTTTATCTGGTGCTAGAGATGACATTGATGAGTGCTCGAGATGCAATGTTAAAAACACGTGTAAACGGGCAGACGAAGACTCGTCTCAATGTAAATTGACCCCCAAATAGTCGCACGCTCAGAGGGACAAGGTAGCAACATTTGTAACTGGTATAGTTTAAAGCTAAAAGGCAATATATGTGTTGCACTACTTTACATGTCGATCACTTGCACCCTTAGGGCCCTCTCACACACGCTAACCCGCTACGAGTATTTTCTTCACATCCTTCCTTCGAGCACGCAGCTCTCGCGAATCCACTCTGATTTATTATGAGACAATAACCGGTAATCTTTAATAGAACTAAGTATATGTAAAACTGACTTGCAATGTTGCTTCACTGTAGCCTATTTGAACTGTAGCATTTTGATTTAAACCAGCTCTGAATGTACTATAGGTTCATACACAGAAGTACTAAAATCACTGGTATGCATTAGAGCACTAGTCATTAGAGTATTGTGCAAATTGGTCAACATAATTAGTGAGATTAATGGACGGGTGATCTGGTGCCTAGAGATTAACAGAGTTATCGTAATTGATCAGAGTCAATACCAACGAAAGCAATTGTTAATAATTAGGTGTTTACTCATGGCTGATGCCTAATCATCTTAGGACATAGCAAATAACAGTCACTGTAATCCCGATTGGGTATAGATTTGCACAAAAGGCAGAACTGAAAAGGATATGAAAAAATGCTCACTAAAATTATATAGATTTTTAAAAACTTAACTTAACTTTATTTTAACTTTTTTTAATTTTGTTTTTAGTTAAAATTATATCGTCAAGTTCTGTGAAACCAAATGAAAATCACATTTTGTAATTTCATGAACTCAGTAGCCATGTTAAAGCTTTATTAAGGAAGATTTTAACAAAATGTCTAAACATAAAAGGCAAAAATGGAAAGCTTTCGTGCAAAAAAGCAATTGTGTAACCAAGTAAAAAATTATAAACACACATATTTCTAAAACATTATCCCTGTATTACTAGCCAGATCTACTCATAGGTAGAGGTGGGTACTGATTGGGCGCTAGGGTCTTAAAGTAGGATAGTTTTTCTTTTTTAAAATCGATTTGCATAAATCCATTTTGAGTTTGAGACATGAAAGACAGGTTTTTAAAATTTATAACGAAAAAGATGGACACCTGGACGACCTAGACCGGTGTTTGTCTTTTTCTTTCTCGGTCAAAATGCCCCAACCACAAGAATATGTAAAGAATATAACCAATTTGTTAAGCAAGCACAGAACCTGGAAATTGATTTAGATATTTTTGACAATAAACTTAATAAATTTAGGGATAACATTATAAAGATTATACAATCTCACAATTAGAAAGTCAAACCAAAACTAAGTATGTCATTTTTATTTTATATGCTTATGTTTCCTTTATTATTTTATAGAATTTTATTTTTTTGTTTTTTCCTAAATTAAGTAAGCACTTACTGAAGACTTTACAATTCAATTTAAGTTTGCTATTGTTTTGTTTTATTAAAATTAATTTGATGTAGAAATACTTTATGCAATAAATAAATAAATGTCTTGGGGTAAAGACATAAACACAGTATAGACAAAAAACATGATTCTGTTTTATTAGTTCATCAGGATAAGAACCAATGTACAAAGTGTACCATTTACTAGAAACAGGTAACAAATGCTAGCATGTAATCGTATAAGGCAGTCATCAAATAGTCCGCGGAAGAGCCCCTCTAAACCCCTCTACCACCTGATACCTCTATACGAGTACTTACGCAATCAGTGTAGGTGCATTTTACTTAGTTCTAACTACACCGGTCTCTTTGCATTGCCCAAGTATTGTATCGTAATTAGACATTAAACTATTTACTCACATCGTAAATGTGCAAAGTCGTATATATTTTTTTGTTTTTTTTCACTAGCGCGCTATATAGATATGTATATATTTTTGTAGTAGCCGCTATAGTGATAAAATGGATAACAACTTTTATAACTTTTAAGCACTAAATGTACGAGGTGTGTGTATTTTAACGACTTATCTACCTAATATATATCCAGATTGGCTGTAAAAGATTGCTTCATGCGATAAGATCGCCAATTATTGTTTACCTTTAATATTAAGTTTGTATTGTAGTTATAACAATTTCATGTAACTCGATATGCAACAAAGTGTTATTCTATTCTTATATTATGTCTAATTATTAATAATTGCGTAAGTATGTGTATGCGTAGACGTACGTATATGTGTGAATGTGTGTGTGTTACCTTTTCACGCCTATACTGCGGATTTGATTGAGCTGAAATTTATTTACGTAGCTATGTATGACTCAGAGAGAAAACCCGTTGGCCAGTGTAAAATAACGGGGAAAATAAAGAAAGAATATAGTAATTTTATACAGGTATACCTACGTTTAGCTATAAAAACAAATCTTGACCTCTACTGTATAATATTATAATACTTTTAAAAAACCTACTTGATAAAAGAAAAATTTGCATTTTATACTTCAAATTATGTAATAGCGATTCAAAATTAGATATGTCAAGAGAAATCGGTGATTATGATTTTTGCAAAATTTTAGCACATTTCTATAAACGGTGGAATGAATAATGCATTTAGAAAATTTCGCTATTTTTATTGCATATTTCGCATAAGTTTTACAATGATTTATATTAAAAAAGCACTCAAAATTTATGCAACTTCTTTTTAGAGCAAACTCATTCATCCTTTGATTTATTTAAAATTATAATAATTTGAATATTTTATCAGACAAGCTCAGACAGATCAGTGTCATCTATTACATATATATATATACATTAAACATATATTTTTTTACCTAGCTATTATACCTCTAGAAGTATATTAAAAGTGAAGAACCGGCGAGCGTGTATGAAGAATGTGTTGAAAGTTAAGGAAGCGAAAGAGGTGTGTCAGGATCGTACCAAGTGGTGGGAAATAGTCTCTGCCTACCGCAATGGGAACCATGCGTGATAATAGGTATGTAGAGGTATTAGAAGTTCAAAGGAACCTCTGCACGTTAAGACTTTTATGTCTCCGTGCACCTGTTAAAAGCCCGGGCTTAGCCCGTTTGAGATCGTCGCGTCGATCATGCTATTTTATCAAAGATGTACTCAATTTTATATTTATAAAATATCGGTGTATTCTATCCATCTTTTCCTTTTAAAAGAGTGAAATGTTTATTTTATTTAAGGGTTTGATAACGCGAAGGGTGTGTATCCGTTGTGTAAAATCAAGGGATGATGATGATGATTTTTTTATGATGATGCAATCCTTACCGATTTTGGCCTCGACGACTACTATGCCTGGATAGGCATATTTATAGGGATACGTGTCTCTTAAAAGAATTAACCTATTATATAGATTAGTCCACGTCAGCTCTTCGCCCTATGTGAAAATTGCATCGATGTCCGACCATAAACATTATCAATAAGAGGCTTATAATTATAATCTGTATTATTCAAAAATTTCGTGACATTGTGTTTTGTTATCGAACTCATCCAAAACTGCTTGATAGATTAATTATAATTGTTTTTGTGTACATGTAAATCTGAGAATAGGCCAGTTAAATTTTTAACCAGTCATACTCGTATATGCAATTACAATAACATTTTAATTCAATTTTTGATAAGTTCTTCAACTCGTGACCAAGCGTTTTTATTTTTCTTGTACAAAAAATCGCTGCCTTTCAAACTATTTTCAACCTTAATTTGCTTTATTTACCTGTTTGCGAGTAAAGTGACTAGTAACATACATATAATGTCCCTCATTATGTAACTACTACGAGACTGTCGTTACGAATAAGCGGAACAAATACGCACGTTTTGAAATATCTTAATATTGGTTGCATAAAGTATGGGTGGGAAAATTATTAAGGCTGTATCAGTATTTAGAGCAGAGAGTGTCCAGTTCGTATGCATAATACTGTGGTCATTAAATTGAAAATAGGTTTAAATAAATAAATATTTCAGGACATTAGCAACTTAATGCTTGTGTTATGGTGGTTAGGATAACGGATATAATACTTTGGTATCGTTATATTCTTTTAAAAAGATCTATATTCTAAGTAATTGGTGACAAACAAATATGTAGATCTAGCAAGAATATTTTGCGGTTTGTTCCAACCCTATATTTTATCGAGTACTATTAGCTATTCTGTGATTACTCTACATTGTACCACGAGTCTTCAATCTTTGATGATAGAATATGTAAGCGTATAAAGATGAAATGTATGTTTGTTACTTCTCCACGCCTAAGCGGCTACGAAGATTAAAGATAGATAGGCTTATAGATAGTAAACACATAGGCTTTCAGCATACAAAACCGTGGGGCAAATCTATTATTAAGGTTAAATGCTTTTGATTGGCACCTGTGGCGTATAAAGCACCCTCGATATGAAACAGGGGAAACTTGGGATAATTGATTAGTATTGAACATGGCTTCGAACGTCTAGGCATTAGGTTTCAAATACTTGCCTGTGATCGATAACGCAATTCAATTGCAGACGAGTTGTTAGTATCAGATACTTACTTCTTTAGACAACTATCCCCGGTCTACCCTACTTACATTACCCGCATTTACATTAAAATTTCACAAATGTATGAGTGTTAGTGAAGATCAAGAAAAGTAGCTTTAGATCGCAGCTTCACCCCCGTGAAGTAATCCTTTCTTACCGCATGTCTTAGGAAGCCTATCTGTGTATCAAGTTTCGTACTTATCAGTTCAGCGGTTTGACCTGTCTTTATAAATCAGTCGGTCAATGAGTCACGCTTTCATTTTATATATTTTTACATTAGGACTTTTTTCTTTCTTTCGATGCGATGTTCACATGTCCATTACACCACGGGATTCTTTTTATGCAATATCAATAAGATGACCTCAACGATCGCCTGATTTTAAGAGATAATGCCGCGCCTGTATACTATTGTCATATAGGAGTGTGTATAGGAGTGTTAACGCGAGATTTTATTTTTTACAGCCATTTTCGTAGTTCAATTTACTGCAAAAATATCGGCAAATTATACGCTTACTTTAGTATTGGTTGAACTTATATATTTTAGTACAAAAATTGCCCAAATATCAGACTAATGTACGCGTATTTTTTTATCAAGAACAAAAAACAAAGTCAAAAACCAATGCACACAACAAACCCAATATTATATGACCAACAATATTAAAGAAGGCTTATTGTTGTTAAATGCACTTAAACGCCTGTAAACCTACAACCTATTGAGTTACTGGATAATTTGCGCTCACGATCGCATACCAGCGCATTCACGCAAACCAGTTTAGCTACTAAAAGGATCTAGATTGTGAGAATAATATATCCATTATTAATATTATGATAAACTTCCTATTAATTATTATTAAAGAGATGGTTATTAACCCTTGACATGCTTAAGTGGTCTATCAGACCCTTAATTTCGCTCTAAGGACCTGACAGACCGTATATTATCTTTTTTTTACTAACGTCACATTTTTTGTCTTTAATTCTATAATAGGTTAGGGCTTAGAGGCTGATCGCCTTACTGGTGTTAAAGTTAAACGTCGAATGAAACTTTATCGTCATCAATGCGTGCTTTAAAATGTTTCATACTTGCGTTCCGTTGTTTTGTGGTTATGGCTATTTTTTGTGAGGCTTTCACTCATATTAAAATAATATTTATGTGGAATTAAAATATAATATGTGGAATTTGTGGTTAAGAGAATATTCCGCTTTAAAAAGTTCGAAAGTTTGAAGTTCGACTATTATGACTTTAATTTGTGGGCCTGTCAGACCTATTACGTAATTTTCACGCATCAGCCCGTAACAAAATTAGTATAGTCCACATAATTAAGTGACTGACGACATTATTACATAGCCACATCATAAAAGACTTAAATAACATTAGCTTCCTAGTTTCGCGGATAGGAAAACGTTATTGAAATTATAGTCATAAGATAGCCACAGGTTCTCGTTTAACGCGACATTTGCTGGAGAAAACTTAGCATACTTCCTACTTTGCACTATAAAGTCAGTTATTTTTTAGCTGAAGTATGATTTAATCACTATTTAATGTTTAAAAATATATTTTTTTATTAACCTTATCGTTTACCCCAGTCTAGGAGTGCGCTAGACAGGTTATTAGACCTGGTTATTAGAAAAATTCTTTCCTATTGTCAAATCTAATGGCTCTATGTGCATATTGTTGCAAGTGGTTTTTATCGAATATTGTGGAACTTCCAACGCTGTTTTGGTTAGCCTCAAGAAGAAAATGAGACCCATTTACTTTTATTATGACATTTATTTGATGCAGTAAACATTCTGGAATACGATTTTAATGATGTAATGTATATCGTTAACTTTTCTATCACTATGACAGCGCAGTGTCCGGAAATTCTACTTGTCGTTTCCTAGTGTCTTTTCGTACTGGTTTTACGTGTGTACCGCACCTACTCATACCACTCGTATATTAGCTCTCTGTTGACAGATAACTTTTAAAGTAACTCGACTTTATAAGTGGTCTTTTTATGCTCGCGGCATTACCCGCGTGGCAAAATCCTTTCTTACAGAGGTCTACGTCATAAAACCTATCTGCGTACCAAATTTCAACCCAATCCGTTCAGCGTTTTGGGTTCCACTGATACCTGGAGCATTATAATTCCACGAATTTATATTTCAAAAGTCAGCATATGCAAGCGAGAGAGTTGCAGTCTACCGACATTTGGGATACAAAATTTTCGGCCACTGTCAGAAAAATGTACTTACTTACTGGATTGGCGCGAGAACCCAAAGTGGATTTTGGCCTTCGATAACAAGTCTCTCCAACTTGGTCCGATGGACTCGCCGACCAAAGTAGGATGTGGTCCTCCAGCAGTTTGGGGGTTGTGCGGCGGGTTAACAGCGCCCACGGAAAAAAACAGTTGTTACGAGACCGATAATAGAATGGAATAAGAAAAATGTCAATTCTATTTTTTATTAATTATATTACATTTCGCACATAATGAAAATGAAACCGGACGAGTGCTAGTCGGATTTGATCACCGAGAGTTTCGTACAAAAATACAGAATCCTAAAAAGATCAGGAGGGATTTATAGGTACCTATATCTTATAGGTTTAGTTTGCTATCACCTTTATATAAGGACGAAGTTGTTAATAAGTTTGTTTGTTTCAGATCATGCGGTTATTGCTGCTGCTAGGTCTGGTGGCCGCTGCGTTCGCTGACGAGTGGCAGCCCATAGTTCAAGAGCCTTCGTTTACTTATGCCACTTACAAGACTTCAGAGCGGGCGCTGCATCCAGGGTAACTTTAATTACATTTTTTTAAGACTAAGAAGTCACACCAAGTGAGACGAGTAAACAAAATCTTTAGGAATTCTTGTTCTCTTTTCTTTGATCAAAACATCATGAGTGATTATGGTGCAATCGTACTATCTTTTCCCACGTATTTCTCCCACATACTTCACTCGCTCACGTACTTTTTCTGCTAGGCTTTTCGTTAACACATCCATGGTATATGTCTTCTAGGAGATCAATTCTATAAAAAAATATTTACCTATGAAACCGCTCACAGCAAATATGTAAAGAATAATATTTATTTTGATGCAATTGAACAAATTTATCGTATTAGAGAGAAACTCTTCTATTTGAAAGACGTATTTTATGTAGGTACTACTTTTCCATTATTGCATGAGTGCAGGAGAGATGAGATGAGTGGGATGAATGCATAGAGTTAAGGTCTTCACATCATTCCTTTGTTCCAGGGCACAATACAAAATAGTGAACCGACCAGTGTCCCACTATGTATCCAATAACAAGCTAAGCAGTGCGGTCTTATCGTCGGCTGCAACTCTCTCAGATTCATGCAGTGTCTACAAAGTCTCCATGAACCAGGATCTGTTCTACCAGTACTTTGAGTACGAGCAGGATATTCCGGATTTGAAGGAGTTCACTCTATGCATGTGGACCAAGTTCCACAACCATTCGGATGATCATCCTCTGTTTTCTTATGCCAGTAAGCCATTTAAATAATTGTTAACATACCTCAATAGGGATGTTGACTAAAAATTTTTTTTGTCCGTAATGGAGATTTTTAAAAAATATTGGACACGTATTTTTTTTTAAAACGTGGGAGATACAATGCACTAAAGTTGCTTGATCGGGACGTCACACTTCTAAATCCAGTACATTTTTGTTTTTTGGTGTGACGTCACGGGTCCCAACACAGAATCTTATGCATTATATATCAGCAATTTTTTAATTAATTTGCAAGAAAAAAAAGTACCAAATATTTTTTTATTATTAAAATTACGAACTAACTGTAAGTAAAACTTTGACCTTGTCAACATCCCTATAGGTTAGCCTTTGACTGCGATCTCGATGTTAAGCGGTAATGCGACCAATGATAGTAGCAAATCAAACCTAGAGATAGTAGAACGAATTCCTCCATGCCAAAAACTACAGAAAATTTAGTAGGACAGTATGCTACCCATTACAAACGTGTATGTATGAAACAAGAGCCATTAATCCCTGCCACACGACATACGATTTAATTAAAGATAACGAGCACTTTAAATTTTGTCACCTCCGCTAATATGCAATAGGTACTCGTAGGTAGTCTTACGAATGAGTGAGTGGGCCGAAACATCGCAGACTTGTCGTCTAGAGGGCGATATGAGACTCGATGAACTCGACATACAGGATGCCAAATACCGAACGAAAGGAAGTCGGAAAGCGAACCGTGACTAACAGCCGGATGTACGCTACGAAGACGAGACGAGTGGAATAAAACATCGAAGAAAATTAAACTAAAGTAGCATCCATTGACAAACACTACATAAATAAAAGAAGCACTCATTGTAAGCCCACTCGCTTGTATTTACACGTAGGCACTCAAATATTCTACTATACTATCATGTAGAGTTTGTAGAGGTATGTAAGCGAGTAGGCGTTAATTTACGTTTTAATTAAACTACTGCTATTTGTTGTATTCTTGGGTTGCTGACATAGCTGTATATCATTTAGCACTGATATTTAATTGCAAGATGTTACAATATGTTGTAACTTTTGGCAATAACATGTTAATTAATAATATACAACTGCATCTGGTTTCGAAAACCTCTTCAAGTTTATAGTCTCCTGGTACTCGTAGCATGAATCGTTCAGAATGTATCACAAACAACGAATGTTTGTATCACAAACTGTCAAACCAAGCATTTTTTTCGTGTGTAATGAAACATATGTTGCAGCTAGTATTTATATTTATAAAAGGGTGCACTAATTTACTGACCGATAAATTATATAATAAAGCTTACAAAAATGTTAACACAAGCAGATGGCCCGCTTGATGGTAAGCAATTACTTTCGCTTAGACGTCTGCAACACCACTGGTATTGCCAAGGCGGTGTTGTATACTTAGATCTTTTAAACTTCTTAATAAGTTTGCATGCTACTTCCACAATATACAAATTCAAGAGAAAGGTGTACTCATAATATATTTATTTATCTAATAAATACAATATAACATTCCCAGAAAAAGCGAGGGCGTCTCGCTAATGCAACGTCTGATAAAATCCACATGGTTACGAGTCTATAGGCTATAGAAACTGATTGTCACTAATCTTCTGATTGATTGGACAGAGATAATTGGTTTCGTAAGTTCTACGATATCAGGTTCAAGGCGTGATCGTCATATTTACTCGTTGGCCAATTCCTTTAGCCATATTAGATAAGTGATAGGAATATACCTATATTGGACAATTTAACCAATTAGCTAGAACTACTTTCAGTCGTAGGTCTAATAGGTTATTAGTGTCAGACTCTTTATGGGCCTACAACGTGATACAGAAAAGTGTAGTAAGATCTAATGGGGTGTGTATACGTTAAAAAAAAAAATTATGAAAAAATCAAATTACTACTAAGCCGATAAATTTTGTAATGGTAAACAATATTGTTTTGAAGATTTTAATTTGTTTTCTTCTGCAATTTTTCCACATTTAACTAGAACATGTATCCCCTTAAGCATAACCGCACCATTTTGAAAGTTTTTATTACCATGTATAATAAGATTGCATGATTTACTGATTTACTCGTAATTAGACTATTTTTTATAACAAGATCTTGTATCGATAACGAATGTTCTAAAATCAAGTTAAATGATTTCTTTTAGCGGGCTTATCTTTTATTCAGTACACTGTATACTGACAGTTAGATACCTATACATAAACTTTATAGAAATGAGTTAGTTTTGAAAAAAAACACGCCTATTCAAAACATTCTGAAAGGCGCAGAGATAAAATTAAGACCAAAATAAGTCCCTCGCCCACTCACTGTACTTTAGATAGAGCACAGCATAAACACAATAAAAAGAATCTTTAATGTTAGACTAGGAAAGTTGCTGGTTTTCGCCTGTGCGAAAACATTATAATATGTTTAAAATGACTTCATTCAGCCTGCCCCTCTAGCATGGGCCCTCTACAATGCGTAGACTTGTCTTGCTGTCAAATCAAACTGTCATCCTTTACATTCACAAAAGTACAATGTATGGGATGACATTTGACTTAACAGCAAGACAAGTCTACGTAACGTCTGTGCTAGAGGGGCTGGTTGAAATAAAAAAAGGTAACAACTTAGTAACATATTTTTTCTCTGTGGTAACATATTATACTAGTAGTTCGCCGCGAACTGGGACCTCGCAGACCCAATTTCCCTCAAAATAGGTATACATGGGTAAAAGTTATAAGTATCTACGAAATATAAATGTATGGAAACTTTAACCTATAATATTCGTAAAAGGAAAGGAAAATGCCAAAATTGAAAGTAATGTTAAAACTTAAAATACGTAACGGATATACCTACATTAAAAAAATCTTTATCTCTGTGACTATTTTATTGTTGTGATCAAAATTTCAATAGTAATAAAATATGAAAGGTTATGTGTGTATTCACTTGCAGAAAATAATAGAATAAAATAATAAATATTACTATAGTTTTTAAAAAAAATCTCAAAAAATCTTCATAGTTTGTAGCACTTGTTTACGAAGAAGTTGCCAATGCAGTGGACATTAGAAGAATTGAAATTGGAAAAAAATATCTAGCTTTACTTGTGTTATACAGCAAATTTACAACAGTTATTATATTGATATTGTAGCTAATTCTATAACATTTTTGTCGTTACAGCCGATGATGACTTAGACTTGGAGCGAGAACGCAGAGCTATGACAGTCACGCGTAACATCTAGGCTCGCAGGTTTTCAAGATGTATCTACAGCTACTGAGCAAGACAAAGTGTCCTTGTTCAAGGCATTATCAGACTTTTTAAACGTGCAGCTCGTCGATCACATTTGCACTTTCCATCAGGTGGGATGTGATCAAACGTAGGCCTAATTATTAATTATTTTTTTAAACAAAAGACTTGTGGATGAACTTTACAAACTACAACTTTACAAAAAACGGATCCAGTACAACAATGCTTTCAGGATGCTTTTGGCGCTGTCTCGATACTACAGAGCGTCAGGGATGTTTGCAGATGTTAGAGTGAATGATGGTTTTAATGGCATAATGATATGTGATAAACACATAAATAACAATCCCAATAAGTTTCTTGCTCGTTCTTCTTATAGATATGCTTTTCGAACTAACAGTAGAGTCTTAAAATACTTGGGGGGGGAGGCCGAAGAAGGTTTAATTTTTAGGTTTTTTGCTTATGCCAATTCGAGTGTAATGTGCCCAAACTCGACGGGTTTACTAATAGCCATTGAAGAGGTTCAGTAAACACCTCCTGGCTCCATCATCAGATCAGCTCAGTGGTACCAAATTATTGAACTGTCATCATATTTCTAGACATTTACAAAGTTTCATTATGGTACGACAACCAGAAGTTGGTCAAATATTACTTATATAAGATATTATTACCGACTTTGTATGGAAAACTAATTTCAGCATCTTAAAAATAGACCATGTTTGGAAGACAACGATTGGATATAGATAAAAAGTGTTAAAGCCAAAGTTGTAGGAAATTTTAAAGCTTTTATAATGTAGTACAACAAAATATCGTACTACGCCCAGTTTTTGACATTTAGGCAAAAAACCTAAAAATGGGACCTTCTTCGGCCCCCCCACCCCTCGGGATCACCTCGGAGGGTTGGGGACTTTTAGTATGTTAATCTCCTGAATAGTCAAAACAAAGTTCCTAAGTTAGTTTTTCTGCTTTCGACTTTTCGATCCACATGCCTCTTTTGGGCACTCATTGACTGGACTACTATTTGAATAAAAAATGGGTTTAAGTTTCACCCGCACGATCATTTAAATTCATAATATTTTGAGTAAATCAACATGGCTATTTACTTATCCGTTAGGGAACCGAACCTAGGACCCAATTATCAAAAATGTATGAAATGACGTATTACGTCGTATCGATTTTTGACAATTCGGTCTTTGGTTCGGTTCCCTGACGGATAACTGAATATCCCTGCAGTTCTCATAATATTATATTCGATAAACATTGTAATTTTGTATATTCTATAACTCTACAACCCTTGCACCGATTTGGCTCATTTTTGGACGTGAGAATTCTTTTAGTTTGTACTACCTGTTTAAAAAGTTTTATCAAGACTGGATCATCGGTTTCATTGTAATAAAGCAATCTCTTTAACTCTTGAACCCTTCGACCGATTTGGCTCATGTTCGAACTTAAAAATTCTATGGATTCATATTACGCGTTTGCAAAGTTTCATGCAGATTGGACCATTGGTTTTCCAGTTATCGCGTAACAAACATACATACAAACATACACTTTGGCTAATATATTTGTGTCACTTATAAAAAATGTGTATATGTTAGAAAAAAATTTATCAGCGGTCCAGTTTTGAAATAATCGTAAGACCTATCGTAAAGACTTTAAGTCACCTATATCTCTGCAACCCTGTAACCTATTTAGCTAATTTTTTCACTTAAATTATCCAATTAACCTTCTTAACTTGTATGTAAAATTTCATTTAATTTGGATTAACCGTTTTCAAGTAAACGTCGACCAAACTTAAGCATCAGAGGTCAAGCGTTAAACTGGTCCAAACGCAGGCATTTCGCGGCTTTCGACTCTAAGACCTCGCTTCGCTCGGTCGATAATATACCTCTATACCCTAATAACTGTTTGAAAGCGCTTCTCTGCTTTGCAAACGTTCTCTGTCTTGTAAACAGTATGGCTTCGGCCAAGTTCTTGATAAGTCCATGACCAGTCAAAATTTTGGTCACTGAATAGCCATTGACGTCACAAATATGTATATATTATAGTATCTAATTGTATAGTTGTATTAGTATATATTACACTATTTGAACAGTAATATTTGCAGGCTGTTGGAAGTTTCCATAACGTCTTTCCGTAATTAATTTGTTATTGATCATTATCATGATATTTTGGCAATAACAAGCTTAAGAGGGCTCAAGAAAATAATAAGCTTAAATTTTGAAGTTGGCGTTTTAAGCTGTTTAATGGGATGTTTTTCTCATAAATTATTATCTTTACCGAGAATTGTTGTTGTTTTTTAGTTGACGACGAGCCGAAGGAAATATCGGCGTGGATCTCGAATACGGCTGAGGCGAGCTACTTTAGCATGGCCGTGCATGGGCAGACGTTCTTCCGGCTGAACTATCCCTTGAAATTGAGCACGTAAGTACGCCTTACAAACGTTAGTTCGTTAATTACAGTAAAATAATTATTATAACATTCAAGTGGGACATCTAAAAATACCTTTCAAAACGTAAAAAGATTATTTTAAATCTTAGTTCAAATCATCATAAAAAGAAGATTCTGACAAAAAAAGAGCCTTCTTTTTTCCAAATTCAAAATAGTCAATAAAATCATGGCATAATTTTACCCAAGTGATAAATTTGGAACGACTGGTCCAGTCACCTCTTTAATAGGCATGATACCATTGCAAAATGTTCATAAATCACCAGTTTTGCATCTCGAAATTGGTGCATTAAACCAGTTTGGTACACATAATTGATTGCACTAAATAGCAACTTTTTGTTGACATTTCATATTTGGGGCTACTTTCTACTTCCAAGGTGAGTTTGAGTGATGATTGCAATACAATAAATACATTGCATTTCATTATTTATTAATACTTTGCCTAACAAGGAAGGATATTTTTTATGTGCTCTAATAACTTTTAATGACAAAGTGACTATAATTTAAGGACCTATTAAGCATTTATTGCAAATGCCTTTATTAAAGAAAAAAGGATACAGCAGCGACTTGCAAACTAATGAAACGGGAATAAAGAACAGTTCTACGAGAAAATACAAGTGCACGAAACCACTGCAAGCTAACTGCGTGAGCCTAGAATGCTGGCAGCATTGCCTCGATCAAAGGCAATATGGGTTGAGCCAGATATACACCACCCTTCTAGCCACACGTAAACGAAAAAAAAGTGGTTGTATAAGTTGATCTTATAAAAAAAGACGTGTGGCACTCGGAGACTGCCGCGGTAAAGCTATTGCATAGCATTTTTATCTAGTATAGATGGAAAAACAAAAAAGCATCACCGCTGTGCCGGTCGGAGTGGGGGGTGTTAGGTTTTTTCGTTACGGAATTTCTGGATTCGGTCCCCACGCTCAAGGCCCGCGAAAGAAGCTATGCAATAGCTTAAAAATATATATAATATAGAGATATAATAGAGCGGCAGAGTTAGCCAATGTTGTTTAGGAGTTAAATGCTAAAACAATAACACAACAGTTATAAAAGTATGTCGAAATATCCTCGGTTTTGGTTTCAAAATCTACAACGTGACTTAGAAACATTATACAAAACATTTTTCCTTTTTAATAATTTGCCCAACGCTGCCTGTTTCTCAATAATTTCCCCCTCAGAATACTTTAAAAAATTGCATCGGCCATAAAAGGATATTTTAATCAGAAAATCGCTATCACAGATTACAGACCCAAGTAAATGCGACTGATTTAGCGTTCACTAAGTAGGTACGTTTAATCTGCACTCCCTTACTCGTACAACGCCAGATTAAAGTGAGCTCAGTTACAAAGACATTACTATTATTAATTTTATTTTACCCGTTTTATTGTGGTCTTTAGTAGAATAAGGACTTAATATTCGATGGTGTCCTTCTAAAATTAGCTCGTCTGAAGGATCTCTTAAAAAGTGAGCGCTTAGACTGCAATTTATTGCGTTTTGTACTTTATAGCGTTCTTTTTCCCTTTTATTCTACTTAAATTAATTCCTTTTTAACGGATCTTGATTAAAAATAACTGTTCCGGCTGTCGCTTGCTCACTCTTTGTTGCATATGGCAAGTTATTACGGCCGTTCTACTTTCCTATTTATCTCATCCTTAAATTAGCTCGTTTGTTAAGGATTTCGTAAAAAGTTGTCATTAGTTTTGTAAGTGCTAAGACTCTTTAGTTAAGTTGTCATCACGCACTGATTGGTGCGCGTGCACAGATATAAATCTCTACTGAGATGTTCAGGTGCAATTTTATGGCAATTAGCTTGATTTGAAATGTTACGCTTGTGAAGTATCCGGCTTTTGTTCGCTGTGGGCTGTGATTGTTGATCATTTGGAGCGTATTTACGATTTTCTTTTTTTATTGGCTTGTTCGGCGATCACGGCGGTGACTTACAAAGAATATAATTGGTTATAATTTAAGCAAATTTAGTGTTCGTTCAACTAAATGTATAAAAGGAAAGAGTGACTGATCTATCAACATACATCTGAAACCACTCAACGGAATAGGTTTAAATTTGGCATACAGATAGGTATTAAGACATAGACATCCGCTAAGATAGGATTTTGACCGCCGCAAGCATAATTAAGCTAGTTTTATTATAAATGGACATCTGGCCGCGAGAAAAAATGACTTCAGTAAAAAAGAAGTTTACCTATATTATGTCAACCCTATGCTCTGTGCCATGTCCGATGTTTAGTTACATTAATTTCCTAAACAATGTCAGTCAGCCTACAAGCTATAATAATTTTACTATGATAGTCTTACTAATATTATCAACGTTAAAGTTTGTAAGAATGGATGTCTGGATGTCAGGATGTTTGTTACTCTTTCACGCCTAAACGGGTGGACCGATTGAGCTGAAATTTTGTATAGAGATAGCTTAGATCCTGGAATAATACATAGGCTATATAAGTACTGCGGGTACAACCACTGGGCGCAGCTAGTATTACATACGATGGGCCTAAACTTCTCATGTATCGTGAAGCGACGAACCGGAACAATACGTCTGCCCCAGTCACGCGATATGTTCCGATAAACATAACGAACAATATGACTCATATAACTCCACATTACATAATGATGATCTATACATTTAATTACTAATCACATAAGTGAACAATATAACAAACAGTTTTAAGAGCGTAGATCAGGTGGTCAGCCCTGCATAATACACACATTTTGAAGTGTTTTTAGTTTGATATATTAAAAAATGGTATTTTTTCAAATATTGCTCCCAATATAAGATATTTACTATATATTTTTTTTAAATCGTGGCAAATGCTTTTGTTGAGAAAAACAAACTAACAATACTACAGCTACTACAGCAGTAAAGAACACTTTTATTAACCACAGATCGGCCACAAGCCGATTTACAGAAAATCCAAGTGCTCCAAACTAATAGTTAGTTGGCAGAGTGCCCAGAATGCTGGCAGCATTGCCACGTTGAATGGCAATACTTATACGTTGGGCCAAATATACCCCAGCAGTATATTTGGCCCCTAGTATATAAAATATTATTATGTACAACGTAGCGGGCGGTCGTTTGGTCATTGCAGGCTTTGATCTTTGAGACTGAAACTAAAGCATATAGATTGGCCATACAGCCTAAAATTCTGATTTGACTCTGGCAGGGTTTTGTTGAAGCGAAAACCTCGATTATTATTATTTTATCCTATGGGGAAATGGGCGCTCTTGAAAGATTTAATGAACTGTGCGAATCAAGATACTCGTGCGAATGTAAATTATGATGGTAAACTAGCAGTAGGTAGGTACATTGTGTAAATTATTTAACTATTGTAACAATAGATAACATTATTTCCAGAAGTATTGCACACCGCCTCTATAAATGTTCTCAATATTCCTTCCAACCAGGTTGTCTGTAAGAGATGGCTCTATGCGATAAGACCGCCGATCGTATACCTTTAGCTTTATGTGTATTGTCTACTTATGAAACAATTTCTTGTAACCAGGTTTGCAATAAGGAGGTATTGTATTTTCGGTTGCTTAGCTTGGGGTTAGGTGATAGGTGGCGCTGTGTGGAATGTCCTGAAATATTTATTTATTTTATTTTTATTGTACATCTATGTGGTGAACAGATTGGAACGGAAGAGGAAAACATGAGAAGGGCAGAAAGCTGATGCATTTGTTAAATAGGCCTTTAAAATTAGGGGCATACGGTCTTAGGTCTTTCACTTGTGTCGAATATGCAGTTAAACTAACTTTAAAGATGTAAGGTAAGCTGCCACAATCGATGTTTTAAAACGAGAATATTGTTTTAGAGACAAATACGCGGGTCACGCATTTTTAACTTCGAATCGAACCACCTATATAAACATACTTTTTGAAAATTCCTCAAGAGGAACCCTGTACAATATTATTGCACACATTTTAAAAGTGTTTTCAGTTCCAAGAGTTAATGCTATGAATTTATATTTCAAGTTGTATCATTGTGTGAGCAAGAGAGCGTTCCACGGCATAAGCGCTCTTACGTATTTAGATGGTCGTGCACTGTAATACAGGAACCCTCCTCTTTAACTAAGTATCAGTTACTCAAAACATGCCAACCTAATGAGCACTACACAGTTCCAACGATAAATGCGTATCGTTTCGACCTATTAAGTAACTAGCTGTATACACTGAACGATGCTTTCTAACATCGCATAGGTACCGGATTGACAAACATTGTGAAACAGCTAAAATACACGACAAGGCTTTCTAGTAAGTCTGGGTGCAACACTATTTCGAAATCTTGTTGATTTTGAATTTTTGAGTCTTTAACAGACATGAAAAAAGGAGTTAAATTTCAAAATTCCTCACATTTATATGGTATATTCTCACTGGTCCCCACGTTTTTTGTTCCCAGGTGGCAAGTAGGAATAAATTCCCATTTGTCACCCGGTGGCGACTGGAAACTTTTGCCACCACAAAAAATCGCTGTACATTGCTGCACGGACCGGCATATAGACTTATATTTCGACCTATATTATTATATACCTATTGTTCGCAATCTTCAAAGCGGATATAGTAGCTTGCCTTTAATAGTAGTTAGTTTTTTATTCTTAATAGGTTAGCCCTAGACCTCGCGTGATGTTAAGCGACAACGCGGCCGTAGATGGTAGCAGACTAAACTAAGAAGGCGGGATTAATTCCTCCCTGGCCTTACTGAACATCATGTTGGAACACGGTCACGGTTTTTTCCAGTGGGTGGTAACTAGCCACTGCCAAAGCCTTCTATTAACAAGATCTAAGACACGATTATGTTTAAACTCCATACTAGATAATATCATCACCCCTTCAAATAGTGATTTAAATATACCTTCACCTTTTTGTAGCACATTGTTTATTAAGCTCAGACACTGTTCATAAATATACATAAGGCGATGTCCGTTTCGATTTTTCTAGCCGTTTGGCTGTACACATTTATCGAATCCCTATTAGATACTTTCTCTAATGAAAGTGATCGAGTTACTTTTTGCATAAGATATCTCGGATATCCATTAAATTTTATAGTACCTAGTAATCTAAACATTTTTATGACAATGAGTGACAGAGAAAACGAAATGAGATGCACGGTGCGGTGGTTAGTATCATAATTGTCCACACAGGTTTTGAAATATATAAAACTTGAGGACCCGCGCGCACTTAGTCGCGCTTAATAGAAAATTATCAGTGTTTCTCTACTATATTATTCATGTATAACACATAGGTACCTTCCTCTTGAATCACGCTATCTATTAATGAAAACCGCATCAAAAACCTTTGCGTAGTTTTCAAGATATAAGCATACATAAGGCACAGACAGACGCGGGAAACAACTTTACTCGTATTTTATACTATGTAATGATTAATTATGCTAGTTTTGAAATACATAATTATGTGCAACAATACACTGCGCCTGTCTCCTTGAGACATATAAGTTGTTTTTTTTAAAGCTATTGCATAGCTTCTATCGCGGGCCTTGAGCGTGGGGACCGAATCCAGAAATTCCGTAACGAAAAAAACCTAACACCCCCCACTCCGACCGGTTAATTTAATAAAAGAAATAAAATTGTTTTTTTTTTCGGTCACCACGCTCAAAGTGTAACTTGAATTAATATCAAAGAAAAAAATAAGAAAAAAAAATTCTGCATTAATAAAATAAATAAATAATTATAATTTCATAAGTTGATAAAAAATGCTATGCAATAGCTTTACCGCGGCAGTCTCCGAGTGCCACACGTCTTTTTTTTTTTACACATTTCATACGCAGTACTTATAACATTATAGAGCACACGGAGGGCATTTGTGTCTGTCTTGCGTGTAAATTTGTTCCAGTCAATTGCGCGCGCATCTACGTCACCAAAGGTGACAGCCAGTGATGTGCAAGCTATAATATCGAACTAAAATGGAAACTATCGATAAAAATAGTCCTATAATATTGGTTTTGTTCATAGAGAAGATAAAATAATTGTGTATGAATTTACAACGCGAATACCTATACATTCTGTGATTTATTATGCTGAATTATTATGTGGCTGGAATTTCAATTAGATAAACAACAATAAAACTAGAAATTAAACAAAAATAAGTGCATAAAGAATATTTAATAACTACATTTATTAACATCCTATCATTAATATCATAACATCCGTTATATCTTACTATAATTTATAAACATTATATTATAAATGCAAAATTGCGAATGAATTTGTGGTTGTTTGGTAGGCTGGACTGGTTGGACTGAAAATTTGTAAGTAACTATTAGGTAGGTTAAACCATTCATTCTTTCACTGGACCTTCACTGGACCTCTGATGGACATCCTTTGGCTGTGTAATTCTTCAGTTTTTTTATGTCGCCTGCCAATTGAATTTAGGTTGACCAGTATGCCCACGTCCCTGCTGTTTCAATAGCGTCCCTAAAAGACACCCTGACCTGCTTGCCAAAAATCCTATTATACATTAATAATAAAAGCAAGACGACATTTTAAAAATATTGTCCATTATGTACATTATTGAACAGACCACATAATATATCGATCATAACACTATCTATATATACACTACAATATTACAACATTGTTGTACAGATCACATAATATAATGCTACCGTTTTTCTAACCATTTTCTTTTTAGTGATAATTCAGATGGAAGTCTGTGGAAAATCAAATCGTATGATCACATACCAATGATATATCAATATTATATACCTACATCATTTTTATAATTCAATTAACATACCACCACCATACTACTTATCTACCTGATATTTAAACATGATTATCGAATCACGGTCTCTCGACATGTCACATCACTATTCAAAATATAAACAAACACTACCGATTAAACTAAAAAAATACAAATTTCTAGACATAAAGACCTTAAGATTACATGTCTTATTACGGTTATTTAATCTGAACTACGCACGAAAATCATTAAATATTAAAATCAATGCACAAAAAGAAAAACAACTACAACTAACCTATGAAAAGTTAATAATGGATTATTTGTAGCTTTTTTAGCACCGCACTGCTTTATGCTGCATGTAGAATTCATTTTGCATTATATTAGTTATGCAACGTTTATTATACAACACTTTATGCGATGATTTACATTCAAAATCTACTTTTTTTTTCACTTTTAATATGTCACTGACACTTCAAGTACTTTCAATTTGTAAACAGATGAAGAATGTTGTCTATAGATTCGTGCCACGCTTTGTAAGGCTCTTTTTGTATGGAAACTTAAGAAACAGCAAATCTATACTTTTATATCTATGTTATAGAGGTACATATATTATCACGCCTGGTTCAGTTTTCCCTCCACTTGGTACGATCCTGACACACCTCTTTCGCTTCCTCAACTAGAGGTATTTAGTAAAAAAAAATAGTTTTGTGTAATTCTGTGGATTCCTTCTGATAGCTCGTAAGAAATCTTTGCCTTAAAATGGTTTTAAATGAAGTTTGGTCTAGAGATAGTTTTTATTCCATTTTTACTGCAGGTAACACCGCAAGGCGTTACTAATACAAAATAAATGTGCATCGATTGCCAATATCCTCTATCACGTACAAAATCGAAACTTTATTATCATTCCATTACCGCAAGTGCGCATTTATGTTTACAACCGAACAGCAAATAATTTATGCCTGACGTATTTAGGTAATTGAAATGTTACCGTGTAGGTACAACGGTTACTTAACATGTTAGTAACATAATTTTCTAAACGTACAAGAGATTGGCACGCAATTGCATTTGCATTGAACGGCCTAAGCATAGTAAAATTATAGCATGTAGGCCGAATGACGGCGTTAAGGTAAATAACTGAATCGCTCGGTGCATACGGTTAACACATAAACTTCTTTTTTTACTAAATTCATATTTCAAGGCAATCTGCGAAACAAAAGCGGCGACGCGGTATACACTGTCAGAGTCAAATCACAATGAATAGGTTATGTGGCCACCTATATGTTGCAGTTTCAGGTCGCCGAGATTACTACAGAGCCTGCATGACCTAACGACTGCCTCCTACATATCTTATAGGAAAGAGCCGGGACCCACAGTTTTACGTGCTTTCCGAAACACGGTAGCGTCCTGGCGAATATCTTTTCCACACTGAGATTTGAACCCAGGACCACCGGCGTTAAATCCGGACCTACGACCACTGAACCACGGTTGCTATCGCGGTGCGTCCTTGAATGACGCATATTGAGTATGAATGATATTGAGATTTCATGTGTGCACGCGTACGTGTATCATGTGTACGCCGCGCAAACACATGTGTAGTGAGTGTATTATGTATTTTTGTTCGGTACTGGCTTCTTGCTATAATAATATTAAAGTTGGCCTAAGTGAGTAGGTACATAAGTAAGTAACCTTTCGAGACACACAATGTGAAGTAACTTTAACAATAGGGTACCTGTTTATTACTCTGTTTTACTACTAAGTAAAAGAAATATTATTAGAATTTGTGAAAAGTGCTTTAAGCGTTTGACGCAGATCGTCACAGTGACATTATTCAAGGTATACCTATTATCTAATCTTCCTCTTGAATCACTCTATCTATTGCTGAAAACTGTATTAAAATCTGTTGAGAACTGAAAGATTTAAGCGAACAGACAGCAGAAGCGAAACTTCAGTAATTTGTCTTTTATTTTCATTTTATACTATGTAGTGGTAAAGATATAAATAAATTCTCTCTTTTAGAAGTTCACGTTAATGAAATTCAAAGTAATACTTAATTTTTGATACCCACCTGTTATATAAAGATTCGGGTTGCAGCCTTAATGACTAGATATCTAATTTATCTTTTTATCACTGATTTCTATCACATAACTGAGACCGGTTTTTTCGCATTGATATATAATTTGCATATTCAAATCAGGCTTTCATTTTAGAAACTTGCATTTTAACCCTCAATTCATAACTATGATGGAAAAGAGATTTCATCGAGACTGTTCTAAGGAATTAAGAACTTAAATTTTATTGGCACTAGAATGATAACTTGAACAAAAGTTGAAGCAACACTAAGATGATTACGATTTAGAGTATTAGGTACAGTATTGCCTTGACTTGACGAGAATTCGGTAATGAAATATTAGATAGACAAATAATAATATTATAGAGCGCAGCGGGATAGGAAAATAGATGGATTGAAAAGTAATTGATTATTATTAAAAATAATTTTAAAAGTCGAGCGATATGTATAATTTATAAATGATCCTATTAATAAATGTCTGATTTCGCATGTATTTCGTATTTTATTTAAATTTATAGATTCGCCATGTAATACTCCCCACGCCACCTAATTAAGTCAGAATATTACACATTTTATTATATATCAGTTGCACACTTTAACACTCGGTTTTCTTCTCTCACGAATGTTATTCGACTCAGTAACGTTACATTACAGGCGAGCGCTCGATCTGAGGTGACAAATTAATGGAACATTTTAGCAGGCCAGGATTGCTGTTATAATTACAAGAAAAAATGTACAGAATTTATAGGAGAGAGTGATGAAAAAGGGGAAGTAAAAATCCGCGTTCACAAATTTCTGTCAAAGTTCAATCGTAAATTCCAATCACATCTTAATGGCGTACTTACTTTGTACTACATTATACTTACAAGTAACTATATAATATGTAATTGTAGAGTTACATAATGACTAAGTAGGTATGTATGCAAAACTGGTCTACGCTCGCGGCTGATTTTTAGATGCTTTTTTTGCATAGCCGATTGTGTAACTGTGTGTATTGAGAACGGACGAATTTAGAGCGTGAAATGTAGGGGCTTGGCAGTGTGAGATTCTTTGTTCGAAATATTAATTAATTTTATATGTTATTATATGTACTGTAGTTAAAATTAATAATTGTACATATGCGTATTATAGGCTCTAACTGACGTTTGCTATAAAACATTAAAACATTTTTATTTCATTAAACACTATCATTACAGGTACAATCACAGGATTTGTAAATTGTACTATTGCTCGTATTATAATATAATTTTGAAACTTTTAGACAGGGCTCTAAACACTTGCTTTCAAGTCTATACTATAACTAGTGTATTGTTATTTGTAAGACAAATTTGAAAAATTGCAAATAAAATCTTCGGGCGAAGTTCCTTAACATTCAAGAAGTACTTATTTTGACTCATTTGAGAGACAACGCGCAAATATTATGTCCAACCCAGTGAAAAGTAGCCTATAGGTACCTACTTAATATGTTTTATTCAAGCTATCTATCTACATTTCAGCTAAATCAGTTCAAATAAACTAAAAAGAAAATGGTGCAAATTCCGAAACCGTTGCACAAATAGCCATGCCATTATTTTCAATAATCGACCGAGCGAAGCGAGGTCTTAGAGTCGAAAGCCGCGAAATGCCTGCGTTTGGACCAGTTTAACGCTTGACCTCTGATGCTTAAGTTTGGTCGTCGTTTACTTGAAAACGGTTAATCCAAATTAAATGAAATTTTACACACAAGTTTAGAAAGTTAATTGGATAATTTAAGTGAAAAAATTAGCTAAATAGGTTACAGGGTTGCAGAGATATAGGTGACTTAAAGTCTTTACGATAGGTCTTACGATTATTTCAAAACTGGACCGCTGATAATTTTTTTTCTAACATATACACATTTTTTATAAGTGACACAAATATATTAGCCAAAGTGTATGTTTGTATGTATGTTTGTTACGCGATAACTGGAAAACCAATGATCCAATCTGCATGAAACTTTGCAAACGCGTAATATGAATCCATAGAATTTTTAAGTTCGAACATGAGCCAAATCGGTCGAAGGGTTCAAGAGTTAAAGAAATTGCTTTATTACAATGAAACCGATGATCCAGTCTTGATAAAACTTTTTAAACAGGTAGTACAAACTAAAAGAATTCTCACGTCCAAAAATGAGCCAAATCGGTGCAAGGGTTGTAGAGTTATAGAAAATACAAAATTACAATGTTTATCGAATATAATATTATGAGAACTGCAGGGATATTCAGTTATCCGTCAGGGAACCGAACCAAAGACCGAATTGTCAAAAATCGATACGACGTAATACGTCATTTCATACATTTTTGATAATTGGGTCCTAGGTTCGGTTCCCTAACGGATAAGTAAATAGCCATGTTGATTTACTCAAAATATTATGAATTTAAATGATCGTGCGGGTGAAACTTAAACCCATTTTTTATTCAAATAGTAGTCCAGTCAATGAGTGCCCAAAAGAGGCATGTGGATCGAAAAGTCGAAAGCAGAAAAACTAACTTAGGAACTTTGTTTTGACTATTCAGGAGATTAACATACTAAAAGTCCCCAACCCTCCGAGGTGATAGCGAGGGGTGGGGGGGCCGAAGAAGGTCCCATTTTTAGGTTTTTTGCCTAAATGTCAAAAACTGGGCGTAGTACGATATTTTGTTGTACTACATTATAAAAGCTTTAAAATTTCCTACAACTTTGGCTTTAACACTTTTTATCTATATCCAATCGTTGTCTTCCAAACATGGTCTATTTTTAAGATGCTGAAATTAGTTTTCCATACAAAGTCGGTAATAATATCTTATATAAGTAATATTTGACCAACTTCTGGTTGTCGTACCATAATGAAACTTTGTAAATGTCTAGAAATATGATGACAGTTCAATAATTTGGTACCACTGAGCTGATCTGATGATGGAGCCAGGAGGTTCAAGCCCATTCTACCGACGTACGTCGCGGCAGACGGCAAAGCGGCATCCTTACTTAGTGGCGTTACCTACTGCCCGCACCAAGCGTTTTGCTTCGTCGTTCTTAATGAGAACTGGTCGCGTTTGGAACACTTTGCCGTCATCCGTGTTTCCCGAGCGGTACAACTTGGGTATCTTCAAGGCACGAGTGAATAGGTACCTTTCTAGGCATCTTACGTGATCCATCGTCGACCGCATTTTCACTTTCCATCAGGTGGGATGTGGTCAAACGTAGGCCTATCTCGTATAAAAAAAAAAAAAAAAAAAAAAAAAAAGGTGTTTACTGAACCTCTTCAATGGCTATTAGTAAACCCGTCGAGTTTGGGCACATTACACTCGAATTGGCATAAGCAAAAAACCTAAAAATTGAACCTTCTTCGGCCTCCCAAAGTATTTTAAGACTCTACTGTTAGTTCGAAAAGCATATCTATGAGAAGAACGAGCTAGAAACTTATTGGGATTGTTATTTATGTGTTTATCACATATCATTATGCCATTAAAACCATCATTCACTCTAACATCTGCAAACATCCCTGACGCTCTGTAGTATCGAGACAGCGCCAAAAGCATCCTGAAAGCATTGTTGTACTGGATCCGTTTTTTGTAAAGTTGTAGTTTGTAAAGTTCATCCACAAGTCTTTTGTTTAAAAAAATAATTAATAATTAGGCCTACGTTTGATCACATCCCACCTGATGGAAAGTGCAAATGTGATCGACGAGCTGCACGTTTAAAAAGTCTGATAATGCCTTGAACAAGGACACTTTGTCTTGCTCAGTAGCTGTAGATACATCTTGAAAACCTGCGAGCCTAGATGTTACGCGTGACTGTCATAGCTCTGCGTTCTCGCTCCAAGTCTAAGTCATCATCGGCTGTAACGACAAAAATGTTATAGAATTAGCTACAATATCAATATAATAACTGTTGTAAATTTGCTGTATAACACAAGTAAAGCTAGATATTTTTTTCCAATTTCAATTCTTCTAATGTCCACTGCATTGGCAACTTCTTCGTAAACAAGTGCATATGCTATGAAGATTTTTTGAGATTTTTTTTAAAAACTATAGTAATATTTATTATTTTATTCTATTATTTTCTGCAAGTGAATACACACATAATCTTTCATATTTTATTACTATTGAAATTTTGATCACAACAATAAAATAGTCACAGAGATAAAGATTTTTTTAATGTAGGTATATCCGTTACGTATTTTAAGTTTTAACATTACTTTCAATTTTGGCATTTTCCTTTCCTTTTACGAATATTATAGGTTAAAGTTTCCATACATTTATATTTCGTAGATACTTATAACTTTTACCCATGTATACCTATTTTGAGGGAAATTGGGTCTGCGAGGTCCCAGTTCGCGGCGAACTACTAGTTAAATTGCGACTGGTTCCAGCCTGCACTTTATTTTACGAAAGGGCGCCGTCTGCCGTGTAGCTTGTTAAATTCGAACATCAAAGGTATTGGCTTGAATGCAATATTGCGGGTTTATAACAAAGATGACACCCATAATAGATGCCGCGAGAGCGCCAATGGACTAAAAATTGACAATAAAATTAGCTTTTGTCCATAATGAAGATTATTAAAAAATATTGGACATGTATTTTTTTCTGTGTGTTTGGTGAAAATCGGTCCAAGATGGCTGCCGCTTCAAAATGGCCGATTACTTTTTTCTTCCACACCCCCCTCAATATGGGTATCAATTGAAAGGGATTAATGCGTAGAATACAACCCACTATGATGATAAATTTAAAATCCAAGATGGCCGCCACCAAAAAAACGCGAATTAGATATTTTGCAATCGTTGCGTTGGGGGTTTTTTAAAATATTTAATTTAAGTCACTTGTTAGTCAACATCCCAATTAGGTGTTTACTCTAACTTGCGACACGGAAAATAAAAATAGCTCACGGAGTCTTTTCTGCTATACTCTATTATAATCAGTGCTTACCAGCTTTGCACTGGGACAGTGGGATATGATATCGTTTCAACAAAATGTATAAACATGAAACGTATCCGATACCAACGTTGTGTACTACACCCTTATTACCTTCAAAATGACAATCAGTTTGAGTGCATAGAGGACTTTGTTACACGGCTTTGTAGACTAAAGGGTGAAGTTTAATTAAAATCCTATTTTAAGCTCGATTTTTTTGGTGCCGACGTTTTCCGACTATATCACAACGTTTAATTAACATCTTTTTAACCCCCGACGCAAAAACGACGGGGTGTTATAAGTTTGACGTATCTGTCTGTCTGTCTGTGGCATCGTAGCTCCCGAACGGATGAACGGATTTTGATTTAGTTTTTTTTTGTTTCAAAGGAGATTTGGAGAGTGTTCTTAGCTATGTTTGGTGCAAATCTGTCCAAGATGGCCGCCGCTACAAAATGGCGGATAACTTTTTTCTTCCACAACTCTCTCAATATGGATATCAAATGAAAGGGCTTGACTAGTAGAATACAACGCACTGTGACAAATTTAAAATCCAAGATGGCCGCCACCACAAAACCGCGAATTATATATTTTGAAAACGTTGCGTTGGGGGTTTTTTAATTTTTTTTATTTAATTCACTTGTTAATGAACCCGGTTTACGTATTTTTCTTAGGAGATTTCTTTGTGTATTTCTAGCTTATTAACTTAAAGACAGTGTGTGTTCAAATAGGCAACAATATATGCCTCCATTGTTGTTACTTTATAATATTTTATTTTAATTCATTGAACTTGATAGATCTTTTAATTTCTAATGCCCTTAACCATCTCATCTTTCTATTATATCTTGGGTATGCCATGGAAAGCGGAAAGTTGCAGAAATTGGAACAAGCGAAGTGTTCATTTGTTTTTATTGTCTTCAGGTGGTACCACGCATGTCAATCATGGAATGGAAAAACTGGAGAGTGGCAAATTTGGGTCAACGCAGAGAGGGTTGGCAGAGGCTTCCACAACAGAGTAACGTCTTATTTTCATAAGAAGACCTAAATTATTATGTTTTAAAGACTTTACTGATGAAGCGTTTTATTTTCAGTTGGTTGGTCATGTTATCAAAGGAGGTGGAGTGGCTATTACTGGACAAGAACAATCTTTGTTATACAAGAAGGACCAGATTCAAGAACCTGCCAATAGTAAGTATCTTCTTTAGTTTATTTATACGGTAACTATTTTTACTCCAAATCAGATATAAGAGAACTTTGCGCATTAAATTCTCTCTTATTGTTCATGGATATTAGTAAAATGTCATTTAAAATTACAGGAGCTCCAGGTCTAATGGGCGAAGTGACAATGGTTCAGCTATACCACGTGGCCCTCACAGCAGGCAAAGCTCACAAAGACCACAAGCACCACCACGTCCACCACTTCAAGCACGATGGTACCCCTATTGAAGCCTCTACCGAAGCTGCCACCGAACCACCAGCACCGACTCCCACTCCCATCGGCAATGGCAACTTCCTCGTCGGAGGACAACTGCAGAGACCAGCTAACCTAAACCTCGCTGGTCAACAACAAATGATACCAGTACAGCTGCCGAATGGAGCTCAGCTTCAGCAAGCTTACGTAAATGGACAGTTAGCTAACCGAGTTGTTTCGGAACAACTTCTAAATAGCGTCCAAAGCGACCAGATTGGTGGAGCATACTCCCAATACTCCGTTTTTCCAACGATCACCCAACAAGCCTACTCAAGACCTTCAAGACCAAAAGGCAGTAGTACAGTTCTGCTCACAGGATCGCTGCTTAACCCCGCCAACGTACAATATATTGATGATTCTCACAGTTTGTACAAGAGAAATTCTAAGAGGGACAAGCGAGATAACCCTGAGAAAGAATTAGTGGAACCAGTTAAAACAGGTATTGTAGAAAAGGAATTCTGTAATATAATCCAATTTTTGCGATGTTAACAGTTTTTTTTTACGATTTTTAAATGTTCAGTGAACGCCGCGTACTGACTCCTGATCGTGAACTCCTGATGAAGGACATCGTAAATGTCCGAGCCGTGGTTAACATATTCTCAACAATATTGTGCAGTTTTGATAATTTCGTTATTTTTTTTATAGGCAAGAAGGAGAAGCGTGGTTTGGTCGCCTTATCAGATGGTTCTATTGTGGATGAAGCTCTGTTGAGCCCAGACCCTGACGCGGACAGAGATGAGGCAATCTTCCAAGAGTCTTTACTAAATGGATTAGCTGGAGTGGTGGGTAATGTGCCCGTTCAAAATGTGCAGAAAGAAACTGTAAGTAATTTAAATGTCAATTGTTCCATATATACATAAGTAATAATATTTCCTCTTATAGTCGAACAGAAGCTGTGACAATCTCGATTTCTTTATACAAATTCAAAAAGCTCTGTTGAAATACTAATAAAAGTATTTACCTAATCAAATAAGCCTTACAAAGTACTTTAGCAACAAGTAAACAATAAAACTTTGCCTTTTCAGAAATAGGAATTTTTCCTGCATTTTTAGGACTTCAACCAATGTCGCAATTAGTACTTTGTTTGGTTTTACTTTTAATGTTAGGCAACTCACTGGTTCATGGAATTTTTTATGGCAAAGTTTAAAACTTGTATATTTAAATTGAATGTCACAGATAGCCTTCGTAATACATTTAAAAATAATAATATCCTCACAATTACATGTATATATATCTATGAAATTTGTATGTTTGTTAAATCTAACCTCAACTATTTTTTTGAAATCAGATCAAGTCGCCAAGATATATTACGAACAAAACATAAAAATAATATAGCCATACCACAAATAAATAATACCATGTACCATAACAGCTCTTACATAATGGCTCTCAAAATTTACAATAAGTTATCTACTGAAATGAAAACTCTGACCAAGGGAAAATTCCAATCTCAATTAAAAATATGGTTGATTGCAAAAACTTTTTATTCTATAAAAGAATTTTTTGACGATTAATATAATATTGTATACTTTAAAATTACTAATTATAGATGCAATGTAAATAGCTTTATTAACAATTATGCTTATATTAGTTTCTTTCTGTCTCTGTGTATAAAGCTGTATTTTGAGTTATTAAGTCTATATTTGTATTAGGTATTGTTATTGTACGTCCGTAAAGAGCAAGCTGCCATACCTTGAAATGTACCCTAACATCTGTACCTAACTTTAAGCAGTTATTGACAATAAAAATATATTCTATTCTATTCTATTCTATTCTATTCTATTCTATTCTATTCTATTGAGAATAGCACATGTGCCGATTGCTACTTTTTATTTGTGAAATTTTCACAATATGAAACCTGTCCACTGTAAAATATTGATAAAGTTTCTCGACTTTTCGCAATATTCTGGAAAAAAATGCTCTGTTTGGAAAACAAAGAGGTATAAGAATTTATAGTGTATAGTATACTCGTACAACATCGACACTGCTCAATCGGATCACCCGATTAGGCGTTAAGAGGTAACACATATACACACACACACACACATACATACACACACACACACACACACACACACACACACACACACACACACACACACACACACACACACACACACACACACACACACACACACACACACACACACACACACACACACACACACACACACACTACATATATACATTCACGGTAACGGATAAATATATTAGTCAGATTTACAGTAAGCTATATATATAGAGCAGTGATGCATTATAGGTATTGCTTAGAAACAAAATTCTACGCGATGCAATGGTAAACGGTATTAGACAGGTTTACTGCTAATAACCTAGTAAAAAGTAACTTAACATAGTGATATTTGAATGTGTCAAAATGTTAGTTTCACCCTACCAAATTCTACCTTACTCTTAAATTCAATCACTCCATGGAAAGCCGGTTGCCAGAAAGAGATCTCTTTAAGCGATAAGGACGCCCATTGTGGACTTTGATGTGATTAAATGTTGTTATAAGTTACTACTGTAAAAACCTTTAAACCTGTGTACCTTTATAGGCCTCAATAAAGAGTATTGCATGACGTATCAATCTTTATTTTTCAGGCTGACGAAAGAGAGCCAGCGGAAGCCGAAGTAAAAGCAGTGATGCAAGTATGCAGCGGTTGTGCGACAGAGCCTTTCAAGAGAGCTCTAGTCTTATCATGGAGGACTACGTCTAAGAAGCTTTACAGTGGTGCCCATTACTACAAGGGCTTGCCGATCTGCCGAGCATTTTAATATAACGTAGACTGTACAAATGCCTGAATGTATTATAAGTGATACTTGATAAATTAGGTCTACTTATAGGATTATAGGATAAAATACAAAAGCTCCGATTTTTTATAGCTTGTTGTGATGCAACTGCCAATAAGCGTCAAAAAGGGCGTCTGCACGAGTGAGCATTACAAATTATGAGATTAAATATTGCAGTGATGGGCCGTCACAGATATTTATGATAAAAGTTGTCCGCACTTCTATGGAAATATCTCAATAAATTCACACATCGAAACTAAGCCCATCGTGGAGAAAAACCCTAAATTTTCAATAGGTACCTAACGAGGAGAGTAGTTTGTTTATAGCCATACTTTCGATTACTTAGAACCTTCGTGCTAGATAAGTAACATAATTTCATATTAGGCGTAATTGGTTTGTTCTCTTTACGTAGCACTCATTTTATAAACAACATACTCGTAAGTTCGGAGACAGTAAGAACGCTTGTGCTATGAAACTTTGCGAAGGCACTCATAAACGATTTTGGCACTCATAAATATTTTTCTCATAATATTTTCTCATAAATGTAATATTAGTCGATTGGTCTTTTAGAACTATTGGTAGATAATATTTATTTTAGATTTAAGTATTACCAATTTGTGCCTAAAACGATTTCATACTTTCTCTAGTTATAAGTTTGTATTTGTTACCATTTTTAAATAAATTTTATATAAATTTTGTTGGTTTAATTTTACACATTAAATTATAATATTATAATAAATTCACTTTGGTTTTGAAGACTTCCTGTAAAAACCGTGAAAATCCCTGAAAATTGTACTTACATCTAAACTTACCTTTGACTTGTGTACATGATGACTGTGATGGTAATCGGAGTCAATCTCCGGTTCCGAAAAATACGTGTCCTGCAACAAATAATATTTATTAATTTAAACTAATTAAACACTACAATTTTAAAACTAATGGTAAACCTAAAAACTATACAATACAATACAACTATGTGGTACACTTCCTTCAGGTCATGACCTCAATGATGTTTTTTATTTATAAGTTGGATTTAAAATTTTATGATTGTTTAATAGTTAGGTAATGTAAATAATAAAATTAATCTTTAAATCACACTATGTGGTTTAGACAATTGTTCTTCTTTACCGCTGTAGTATAGTTAGTTTGTTTTTCGTAATAAAAGGATATGCCACAAAAAAAAAAGAAAACTAACGGAAGTGTAGTCCATATTGAGTTAAATACCGACCTAGACCTAACTTCGACTTTTAAACCCGTGAGCGTGTAATCGATATATATATTTTTTAATACAATGAAGCAAGAAGAGGTGCAAGACGCTCTCCTGACGGTAAGAGATAACGCTGCCAATAATTAGTACAGTGCTACCGAGCGCACTGCGCCAACGCTTCTTACTTGAGAGTCATTTGATGTTAAGACTCTTCAGCCCAGTAATTTCACTAGCCTTAATAGCTTTTTGGCTCTTTTGATATTTTTTTTTTTTTTTTTTTTATACTAAATAGGCCTACGTTTGACCACATCCCACCTGATGGAAAGTGGAAATGCGGTCGACGATGGATCACGTATGACGCCTAGAAAGGTACCTATTCACTCGTGCCTTGAAGATACCCAAGTTGTACCTCTCGGGAAACACAGATGACGGCAAAGTGTTCCAAATGCGACCAGTCACAGACCACCACCAGTGGACCAGTTGATATTTTACATAACACAAATTTTAATGCTTTTTTGTAATAATGGCGTTCAATAAAGAATAATATAGTCTCATCTAGTGAATTTTTTCACAAAACACACACCATTTACATTGGTAACACCTATAAAGCCTTAAAACACACAAAAACTAAAAGAAAATAATCCCACATAGGTACTAATGGAAAGCAACCGATGGCAGCCCCGGGACACAATACAAAACATAGGTATAAATAAACATGTTCAAAGAAAGACGAACATGTAAAAGGTTTCTTATTTTTCTTCTTATTTCAGAAAATTTATTACAAGTAAACAATAAAACTAAATAGTGAGTGTGATAATAGTTGATTAAGTGAGTTAAGTTAAGCGAAAGTATAAAACTTTACTTTATCTTTTTCTCAAACAAGCTTTATTATTATCTAGCACCAAAGTACTCGTCACAAATGAGCCCAAACTCGGTGGGGTTGCGTCGTTTAATTATGGAGTTCCTATGGCCACTATCCAACTCCATCATCAGATCCCCTCCATGTCATAATAATATTGCATTGTCATCCGATTTATATTTGCATGCAAATTTGATAACAGACAGACAACGGGACGGTTGAAAGTATGTTTTTTTTAAACAGATAGAATGATTAAAGAAGGCTAAAGCCTTATAATAAAAATAATATTACCTATGCATAAAATATACTCGTAGTAGAGAAACACTGATATATATTTTTCTGTCAGGCGCTACGAATAATAATAATAGGTTGTTTATACTCCAACTGAACAGGTTACCCTACTTCCACTGTCAGAGCCAAATCACAATTTATAGGTTGTGTGGACAGTCTGTTGCAGTTTCAGGTCGCCGAGATTACTACAAGGCCTCCAATATGACCTAACGACTGCCTCCTACATATCTTATAGGAAACAGCCGGGACCCACAGTTTTACGTGCTTTCTGTAACACGGTAACGTCTTGGCGAAAATCTTTGCCACATTGAGAATAAACCGAGGACCTCCGGCGTCAAAGCCGGACCTATGACCACGGACGCTACACGCCTTGAATGACGCATACCGAAGGATATTAAGTATTCGTGTGTGCACGTACGTGTATGTGTACGCCGAGCACACACTCGTGTGTAGGTACACTTCGCGTATTATGTTTATTAATTTGTTCGGTGCTGCTTCTCCACTGCTTCCACTTGATAGTAATATAGCTTTAACACACTTACTTGTTCCCAACTCGAAGGTCCGGAGCAGGACGAGGGCGCCGGCACCTTAGTGACCGGTACCGAACCTCCTCCGACGGCGGCCGGGAACGTGGCTCCATCAGCAGACTCAAACACGCGCAGGATTGTGCGGTCGTGGATGTCGCGCAAACTTGACCTGAACAAAAACAGGTTCTATAGGGATGCGGACAAATTTTTAATATAATATTTTTAAATTTTTTACATTCCGTTATTTAAATAATAAAAATGTTTTATACATATTTTTTTGTTTGAGATTAAAATAAAAAATGGCTGAGATATAGCGCTTATAAGTTTTTAGACGAAGACGCGTTACGTGACTTGTGGATCCATTTTGTACTGACAGTGACGATCCCCCCACCAAGCAACTTTAGTGCGTTGTATCTCTCACGTTATTAATCAGATTTACAAATTAAAAAATACGTGTTTAATATTTTTCAATAATCTTCATTAGGGACATAACTTTTTTTGTCTGATCCCCTACTGGCGCGTCTCATCGGGGCCTGTGGGGACCGCAGGGCAGCTTTCTTTGTCAGAGACTAAGCCGCGCTATACAGCGAGGCAACGCTGCTTGCGGGCTGGGAACTATGGAGCTTACAGCTTAGGACTTAGGGGACACGCCTTGGACCTTGTTTTTTATTTATAAGTATTTTTTTATGTTATTATACAATTTTTAGATTTAAAAGAATTTTATTATAAATTCTACTGTGGCATATCTGTAGTTGATAATATTAGTGTTCCTTAGCTGTACCTACCTACAAGTATCATAATTGCATTTGTCAGGAAAAAAACTACTGATATTACAAATGCAAATAATGAATGTGCTTGTGCCTCTTTACGTCTAAACCGAAAAAGTGATTTTTATATTTTGTTTGAGAACTTGTCTCTTAACGCGAACATGATTTTCGTGAAGTGGGGCTGGCATATTAGAATGTGTTATAATAAAGGGTTTGCTGACATTTAGGGAGAGAGTGCATAAACTTCTAAAATGAATCTTTCTCTACTGCTCTACTTATGGCGTACAATAATTATGTACAATAATAATTCTTTACGTAATAATTATATGTTTTTTTTTAATTCTGAAAATATCTATTTTAGGCACATATATAAATGTATTCATATTATATAATCCTGTTAAATATACAAAGCCGATTGCATCCGAGCTCCGAGATAAAGCGAAATCGTATAGACAAATCTTCCGTTTAGGAAACTTTGAATGTAAAAAGTTTTCTTAGAACTTTTGATCAAGAAAAAGTAAAGATTTATAAAAATAAACTCCTTTAATGTTATAGAAGTATTACCTGCAAAATGTTGTTTTCCGCTTTTTATTAAAAAAATATTCGGTTTTACAAGCTACCTTTTACGTTATCGATGCTCAGCTTTTAAATCGTGACTTTTGCCAGTAATTAAAAAAATAAAACCTTTTACGCAGCATACCCAATTTCATCCAATCTAAAAGTTATTGATAGACTGTTGCTACGCTGTTAAAGCCTGTAACGTTGTTAAACCTTACGTGTAGTTGTGTAGGGTTTACAGGGCGAGTCCTGGCCCCGCCCCTCGTTCCCGGATGAAAATGCATGTAGTACCGACGGGCGGCAGTTTGCACTGGGATCTCAGAGCGCAAGGCCTTCCGCCTCGCTTAAATATCGCATTTCCCATTTTCATGCTGAGCCGGGTGCTATTTTTATAAATTCGCGATAATTATTGAAAATTTTAAAACTTTATTTTATATACTAGAGGTCAGTGGTCTAAAGTTCGATAGTATTGAGAACCGAACTTTATATTTCGTGTGTCCACGAAAATTTGTGTCGCGAATGTTCGAGAATTCAAATCAACACCTCTGATTGCGCGAAGATTTCCGACGTTTTAGTCCACACGCGCGTCGTGAAAATCTTTTTGTAAAGACTTATATCGAATTAATCAAAATTGATTTCGATAACACTTTGTTGCAATTTTAATAGGTATACCCGCGGTTAAGCAGTTTATTAAATATACTTTTGTAACTAAAAAGACACCTAAGAAAACGCCTGTCTAAATATTTGTAAATCAATTTTTTCCGGACAAAAAAAGACATCTCAAATCGATTCGAAGGTTCCAGAGCAGACAGCTTTGAGTAAGTACTTCTTTAAAAATATTGTGTACCTATGTTGCGCAAACGGTAAAATTGTAAGGAAAATTTTAGACGAGTGGGTGGGTGTAGAACATGACGCGTATTATGATGTTATTTTTATAATATTTATTATGCTTGGTACTAATATTTTAAATAAAAAAGTTAAATTCGTTTTCATTACTATGTGAAATTAATTTAAAATAATAAACGGACTTAAAGCTCGCCTTCAATAACAAAGACACGTTTTAATTTATTTATTTATCTTAAAAAAAAAACAGCTCTTCCGATTTTGATAAATTTTAAATGAAACCGCATAAGTATACCTACTCTTTGAACCAAAAAGAAATGTTTTTGGCGAATTCTAAACTTGACCTCTTTGTTCTAAGTCGGTTACTATTTTACGATATATTTAAAGATTAATTTAATGTTTATTAGTTGCATTGTAATATATATATTTAATATGCTAATGGCAAACGTTTAAATGTACCTACTATTTAAAAGTTTAATAGGTGTTTTTTTTTTTGGTTTACCATAAATGCGAAAGGTTTATATATATTCTGAAATTTATTTGTGTAAATCTTTGAGATGTAACCATAAATTCCACCAGCTGGGTACACACAACCAATATTTAAAAATATATTGTATAATTCAAGTAAGATTGTAGCGGCTTGACGAGACGAAACGTCCGCAACAAGTAGCTACCTAAACTGAGACTTTCCTAAGAAATTCCTTCAAGTTCCTATAAACCACTTGTTCCATACCTGTTGCTTAGCTCAAACGGTTTAAATACTAGTAGTTCGCCGCGAACTGGGACCTCGCAGACCCAATTTCCCTCAAAATAGGTATACATGGGTAAAAGTTATAAGTATCTACGAAATATAAATGTATGGAAACTTTAACCTATAATATTCGTAAAAGGAAAGGAAAATGCCAAAATTGAAAGTAATGTTAAAACTTAAAATACGTAACGGATATACCTACATTAAAAAAATCTTTATCTCTGTGACTATTTTATTGTTGTGATCAAAATTTCAATAGTAATAAAATATGAAAGATTATGTGTGTATTCACTTGCAGAAAATAATAGAATAAAATAATAAATATTACTATAGTTTTTAAAAAAAATCTCAAAAAATCTTCATAGCATATGCACTTGTTTACGAAGAAGTTGCCAATGCAGTGGACATTAGAAGAATTGAAATTGGAAAAAAATATCTAGCTTTACTTGTGTTATACAGCAAATTTACAACAGTTATTATATTGATATTGTAGCTAATTCTATAACATTTTTGTCGTTACAGCCGATGATGACTTAGACTTGGAGCGAGAACGCAGAGCTATGACAGTCACGCGTAACATCTAGGCTCGCAGGTTTTCAAGATGTATCTACAGCTACTGAGCAAGACAAAGTGTCCTTGTTCAAGGCATTATCAGACTTTTTAAACGTGCAGCTCGTCGATCACATTTGCACTTTCCATCAGGTGGGATGTGATCAAACGTAGGCCTAATTATTAATTATTTTTTTAAACAAAAGACTTGTGGATGAACTTTACAAACTACAACTTTACAAAAAACGGATCCAGTACAACAATGCTTTCAGGATGCTTTTGGCGCTGTCTCGATACTACAGAGCGTCAGGGATGTTTGCAGATGTTAGAGTGAATGATGGTTTTAATGGCATAATGATATGTGATAAACACATAAATAACAATCCCAATAAGTTTCTAGCTCGTTCTTCTCATAGATATGCTTTTCGAACTAACAGTAGAGTCTTAAAATACTTTGGGAGGCCGAAGAAGGTTCAATTTTTAGGTTTTTTGCTTATGCCAATTCGAGTGTAATGTGCCCAAACTCGACGGGTTTACTAATAGCCATTGAAGAGGTTCAGTAAACACCTTTTTTTTTTTTTTTTTTTTTTTTTTTATACGAGATAGGCCTACGTTTGACCACATCCCACCTGATGGAAAGTGAAAATGCGGTCGACGATGGATCACGTAAGATGCCTAGAAAGGTACCTATTCACTCGTGCCTTGAAGATACCCAAGTTGTACCGCTCGGGAAACACGGATGACGGCAAAGTGTTCCAAACGCGACCAGTTCTCATTAAGAACGACGAAGCAAAACGCTTGGTGCGGGCAGTAGGTAACGCCACTAAGTAAGGATGCCGCTTTGCCGTCTGCCGCGACGTACGTCGGTAGAATGGGCTTGAACCTCCTGGCTCCATCATCAGATCAGCTCAGTGGTACCAAATTATTGAACTGTCATCATATTTCTAGACATTTACAAAGTTTCATTATGGTACGACAACCAGAAGTTGGTCAAATATTACTTATATAAGATATTATTACCGACTTTGTATGGAAAACTAATTTCAGCATCTTAAAAATAGACCATGTTTGGAAGACAACGATTGGATATAGATAAAAAGTGTTAAAGCCAAAGTTGTAGGAAATTTTAAAGCTTTTATAATGTAGTACAACAAAATATCGTACTACGCCCAGTTTTTGACATTTAGGCAAAAAACCTAAAAATGGGACCTTCTTCGGCCCCCCCACCCCTCGCTATCACCTCGGAGGGTTGGGGACTTTTAGTATGTTAATCTCCTGAATAGTCAAAACAAAGTTCCTAAGTTAGTTTTTCTGCTTTCGACTTTTCGATCCACATGCCTCTTTTGGGCACTCATTGACTGGACTACTATTTGAATAAAAAATGGGTTTAAGTTTCACCCGCACGATCATTTAAATTCATAATATTTTGAGTAAATCAACATGGCTATTTACTTATCCGTTAGGGAACCGAACCTAGGACCCAATTATCAAAAATGTATGAAATGACGTATTACGTCGTATCGATTTTTGACAATTCGGTCTTTGGTTCGGTTCCCTGACGGATAACTGAATATCCCTGCAGTTCTCATAATATTATATTCGATAAACATTGTAATTTTGTATTTTCTATAACTCTACAACCCTTGCACCGATTTGGCTCATTTTTGGACGTGAGAATTCTTTTAGTTTGTACTACCTGTTTAAAAAGTTTTATCAAGACTGGATCATCGGTTTCATTGTAATAAAGCAATTTCTTTAACTCTTGAACCCTTCGACCGATTTGGCTCATGTTCGAACTTAAAAATTCTATGGATTCATATTACGCGTTTGCAAAGTTTCATGCAGATTGGATCATTGGTTTTCCAGTTATCGCGTAACAAACATACATACAAACATACACTTTGGCTAATATATTTGTGTCACTTATAAAAAATGTGTATATGTTAGAAAAAAAATTATCAGCGGTCCAGTTTTGAAATAATCGTAAGACCTATCGTAAAGACTTTAAGTCACCTATATCTCTGCAACCCTGTAACCTATTTAGCTAATTTTTTCACTTAAATTATCCAATTAACTTTCTAAACTTGTGTGTAAAATTTCATTTAATTTGGATTAACCGTTTTCAAGTAAACGACGACCAAACTTAAGCATCAGAGGTCAAGCGTTAAACTGGTCCAAACGCAGGCATTTCGCGGCTTTCGACTCTAAGACCTCGCTTCGCTCGGTCGATTAATGCGGTGTGCAAGTGTATTTTTATATACAAACAATTTAGTGGATTATTTATTTTCTTAACGTAACATTCGAATTATAAACGACAAAATCTGTAAATTAAAAAATAAGATATTATAAACTACCTCATATAGGTAGATCTCAAAAGAATGCAAGCGCCTTTCTGAATTATTTCATATTAAATGCCTGTTTAAACCCGAGCGATATTCTATCGCAGGTGGTAGCGAAACAAAAGAGCATGGATACACAGTTTTGTTCCACTCCCGTCGGCGGTAACGAATATCGCTCAGGTCTGAATAGGCCTTTAAGTAGGTACATGATAATCTAAGAAGTATATCGCCAAAAAGTACCTATTGTTATTTAAACACACTATTTTGAATTTTGTCATAAATCTATGGCAATAATTTACTGGAGCTGGTGCTGCGAACTGATCATGCGCGCCACTTTTCTTTTTGTGTTTTATTATAATTTCAGCTAGCATATTAATTATTAGGTATAATTACTTAGGTATTCCGGGATATAACCTTCCTTTATACAGCAATTTTCGAAACTAGTATTTTAAATTTGAACTGAGCACTTTGGACTCACTACTTGGGAACCTTTAAGACACAAGTTAATGATAATAATTATATGTACTTTTATATGGTAATAGGTACCTTTCTAGGCTAAGATGCGTGATTCATCGTTGACCGCAGGCCTATTTAGTATATAAAAACTATATTTATTTGAATTGGTTAATATTTAAATAATATTTTAAATATGTAGGTACTAGCTTGAAGAAGAAGAAGAAAAAGGTTATTACCTTGACACGAACGAACACATGTATGCTCACGTGATTGAAACCTTTCTACGTTTCAGAAAGACTACGTAACAAAATATTTATCTACATTAATGCCTTTATAAAAATCGTTTCGGAGCTTTAAGCTATGCGTAGGTATATAAGTCATTCATTCACATAATTCTTGTTTTTTTTCATACAGAAGTTATTATTTTCAATGAGAAATCAACCGTTAATAAATACAAAGAAAAAATCATCAACCATTTAAGAAATACTGCCTGAAATCAGGTTTTTAATCTCAGGTAGAGTTAATAAAATGGTGTTAAAAAGTGAAATATCTTTCGTTTAATTATTGCAACAAGTGGTAGGAAAATTATTTAACAAATTATTGAGTACGTACTCATTGGATGATATTACGTACCTTATTGAAATAAATTTGTTTAGTCTGTACTGTATTCCTGGGTAAAAGCCTCCCTCAAAATCCCATTAATGCACCCCAGCCGGCCTGGTATGCGCAATATGCAAGCGGTATGATTGAATATTTCACTTAATTAAATAATATTTTAAATGATAATATATTACACCAATGTTCAATTAAATTGACATACTCGTAAAAGGGTGCAATGACCAATAAAGAACCGCACATATTGAATTGATTCACTGAAAGGTACATTATTTCAGGCACTTAACACTCGCGTTTGAATAATCATTTCGTAACAAAACATTTCATTACAAAATGTAAATTAAAAAACGTATCTTTTTTTGTTCACATTATAGGTATAGTCTTAGACCAGTGTATCGCGTGATGTTAAGACGGCCGTAGATGGTAGCAGACTAAACCTGGAAGGCGGGATAAATCCCTCCCTGGCTTCACTGAACATCATGCCGGAACACGGTCATTATGACCGCTTGGCGGCATGTTTTTGTCCAGTGGGTCTCAGCCTACCACCAGAATCGCAAGTGGAAAAAACCGCACATAACTAATTATATCTAGTCATTGGTGCGACCGGGTTTCGAACTAGGTGATCTAGAATTCCAGAAATCCAGAATCTGCACCACGTTACCCCTTGGCCACCACCGCCTATTTAATTATTTTAAGCCTGTATTGCCCCACTGCTAGTATACTTGTAGACTAGTATACTTTACGATCCAGCGCCGCCTCTTGCGAGCTACATTTAATTAGGAAGTCTGAGTATTTCCATCAGCTAGCAGCTAGAATATCTTTCAATTAATCTCAGGTTTGCCCTTTTCGCTACTTTACATCGGAAAATATTGAGCATTTTAAATACCTATCTTTAAAATTACTTTTCAAACTTTATAGTCATAAAATATGCAAATACTACAGCCCTTCGAAAAAATGTCTTCGAGAATAAATATTAAATGACATTCTTAGTAATAACAGCTACGAAAAATATCTTTGGAATTCCAAAGTATTTCTTGCAAAAAGTACTGAGCAAATACAGTTCATTAGATTTTTATACGATCATAATAATATGTACAAGAAGAGTCCTACGTACGTCAGTTCTTAAGCGATAACGCATGCTTACCAGTCGCAGTGTTACCTAGGAAACAAATTTAAAACCTTTAGGAACGTTAACAAGGTCAAACATTTTAAATAGGTAGGTAATTAGTCAGTAGTTTAAATTATAAAAAAATATAACGTCAATATTTTTTGGTTTCTCAATAAAATAAAACAATAGTTGAGATACTCGTATAACGCTTATAACTTTTGGACGCGCTACGTCACTATCCATAACAAAATATCCCGGCCAGTAACGTCCTCCCACCAAGCAAATTTAGTGCGTTGTATCTCCGTTTTTTATCTACAAGGGAAAAAAGCATGTCCAAAATTTTAAAATGATCTACTTAGAGGACAAAATTAGTCAACATCCTTATCCCGTAAGTCCGTCCGTCCGTCCTGTCCTTATGACGTAAGTATCTTACCTGTCGTCTTCGAGTTCATAGAACATGTCCTTAGACGAATCATGAATGTAGATCTTGACCATAGGGCTGTCCATGTACTGCATACTCAGTTGCTTGGGGAAGCTCCTGACGAACAGTGCCTTGACAGTGTCGATGCTGGTGATCTCATTCGGGAGGAGCGCGCGCTTCGTCTCGTTTCTGTATTGGAGGAAAACGAGGCCTGTGGGCAGAGAAAGGGTTTACATATAATATCTTCCGATAAGATTACATATAAGATCTCCCACCGGCTACGATGAACGAGTAACGAGTAGAGCTAGAATTTAAAACGAGTTGGCGAGCGATGAGGAGCAAGTGCGTAGTTTCAATAGTTGTGTAGCTCGGCTATAAACGAGTGTGCGAGTAAGGCGAGCGATTACTCGCACTATAGAGAAATGACCGCTGGTTGCTCGCTCGGTGTGAGTTCTGATTAAGCGCGAGTATCGCTGAGCGAGTGTTATCTTTCATAGCTTTTGTCGCTCAGCGACAAACTAGTGAAGCGAGTCCTCGCCGGCAGCGTGAATAGTCAGTGATCAACTATTAGTATAAGCATCTCTTTTGTTTACACAGATCACAGAATGTAATCTTTTGTACGTTTCTTGAAATCGAGAAAATCGCCGATAGTTACTCGTATTTTCGCCTTCGGTGGAACAGGACCTTAATAACATAATAGATAACAGCCCAGCGATGAATGCAGAGGTTCTTTTATAAATAACCTTAGTATTAAATAAAGACCAGCGCTGCGCAGGATTTCCTCACGCAGCATTAAGCTGAGTCTATGCCAATTGACAGCAAAATTACGTGTACACAATAATATATATGCATACACTTTTTGTCTTTATATAACCTTTGTAACTTTTGAATGTCAATAAATAATTTTTTACTTACTTTACTTTACTTTACTTTACTTTTTACTTCGTTTTTAATTTTTAGGCTTCCGTAGTAAATAAGGAAGACGATTTAGTGATCCATTTAAAAGATATTCAAGTTTAAAACTTTTCTTTGACCTCCGTTTCTTTTGCCCAAATATGTATTGTATAAACATTTCCAATCCGACATTTCATACGACATTCTCACGTTGACTCGACTTGTTATTACGGTACTCAAAAATTCAAATTCTTTAATTTGCAGCTACTCCGAATGTCATTGTGCTCTTACAAACGTCAATTACTCTTGACAGTGGGACGGGAGTTGCTACTTTTATGTCAACGTTTTTATGTTGAGATGATTAGGTTTCTACTTGACACTGGCAAAAATACGAAAGAGCGAGTTCATGATATCCCGTGTAAGCAGGCAAGAATGTGGAAACCCCGATATAATAAAAAGGCCAGCTCTAATTCGGGCAATTTTCACGCTAAATCAAATTCGCAAAGGAAAGAACCACTCAGTGTGAATTCGGAAATCAATATTATCAACAAATAGTTAACGAAAATTACTATTCATGGTAATGAAGAATATTCATAATTCCAGCGTCCATTGGTCAGTGGTTTGTCTAATAATTTAGGATGATAATAATTTTGACAAGTTACCAAAGGGATGGGGTTGTGTATAATTATTTTCCGTTATTTATTTATTTATGCGAATATTGTTATTATAAAATTCAAATCAAAATATTTTTTTGCCATAATTTGTTTTTCGTATGGGAAAAAACATATTTAATAGCATTTTATTAGTTGCATGTTTTTGAATTTTACTCAATATTTATTCTAAGTGTCATACGTTATATTATTATTAATAATTATTAGGTAACGATTGGGTCATTTGGGGGCCGGGAGCTCACCGCATTTTCCAAAACTAATTATCTGAACACTTGGTCGAGGCGACGTGTGACCAAAATGCTGGGGTATATTTGGCCCAACGTATAAGTATTGCCATCCAACGTGGCAATGCTGCCAGCATTCTGGGCACGCTACCATCTGGCAGTGGTTTGGAGCACCTGGATTTTCTGTAGATTGGCGTGTGGCCGATCTGTGGTTAAAACAAGTGTTCTTGACTGTAGTATTGTTTGCTGGTTTTTTATCAATAAAGGCTTTAAGCAATTTTTAAATTCCTTATATTTTATTTTTATATTTTTAACTGTGGCTCAATCGTAGTATAATAGTTATGCGTGTCACATCACTAAAGGGGTGGAACTAATAGAGTTCAATATTTTTTGTATGATATTTTTCGTAAGCAATACGAATCTTCATGGGCGTGGGATGTCAAAATTACCATACTAAAATTACTAGACAAACCATAAATCGCTGTGAGTATCGCTGAGTTAAAATGAATGGATTTTCCAAAAACAAAATACATAATGCTAAAAACATAATATTATAGTATATTTTACTATAGTCTGACCGCTACTGCTATACCGCGCCTTAGGCACGGTAAAGAGATGAAACAGTATTTTGACTCCCTAGAAGTGGTCAAACTCAAGGTCGCGCGGACTGAACCGATTTAGCTAAAATTTGGTATATATTATAGAAACTCTGGGCATACCTAGTATTTCATTGTACTATAAGCAATAGCACTAAATGATGTCACACGGTTCCGACAACTTCTTCAATTTTTATCGTTAAAAAAAATGTACTATTAGTTTTGTATTTTATATTTTACAAAGCTACATATTATTTATTATACCACGGTAAAGAGATATACAGTAGTTTGACTCCATAGAAACGGCCGGAATTTGGGAGTGAGTAGATGTGGGCAGATGTGGGTAGAAGTGGGTATATAATCCAGAAGCGGGTGCCACGCAGCGACGGGCGGACGTCGCGATAGTTTTTTGCAAGTATTTAGTGTAATTTACGTTATTTACTTTGGACGTATGTATACATAATATAATAAATTATATAAAATGGCAAAAAATAGCATTCGATATTATGCTGTTTTTGAGGTAAGTTAGTATGAAGTTATTATAATATTTATTTTTAAAAGTATTCTGCTGAAGTAAGAGTGCGAGTAAGAGACCGAGTAAGAGTGCGAGTAAGAGTCCGATAAGAGTGCAAGTAAGAAACTGAGTAAGGATGCGTGTAAGTGTCCGAGTAAGAGTGCGAGTAATAGTCCGAGTAAGAGTGCGATTAAGATTCCGAGTAAGAGTGCGAGTAAGAGACCGAGTAAGAGTGCGAATAAGAGTAAGAAGATTCTGAGTAAGAGTTCGAGTAAGAGTTTGAGTAAAAGTCCGAGTAAGAGTGCGAGTAAGATTTCGAGTAAGAGTGAGAGTAAGAGTCCAAGTCTTGTCTCTTGTCTTGTCTCTTGTCTTGTCTTGTCTCTTGTCTTGTCTCTTGTCTTGTCTCTTGTTTTGTCTCTTGTCTTGTCTCTTGTCTTGTCTCTTGTCTTGTCTCTTGTCTTGTCTCTTGTCTTGTCTTGTCTTGTCTCTTGTCTTGTCTCTTGTCTTGTATCTTGTCTTGTCTCTTGTCTTGTCTCTTGTCTCTTGTCTTGTCTTGTCTCTTGTCTTGTCTTGTCTCTTGTCTTGTCTTGTCTCTTGTCTTGTCTTGTCTCTTGTCTTGTCTCTTGTCTTGTCTCTTGTCTTGTCTCTTGTCTTGTCTTGTCTTGTCTCTTGTCTTGTCTTGTCTTGTCTCTTGTCTTGTCTTGTCTCTTGTCTTGTCTAGATAGTAGCTTAAGTAAGTAGATGATATGAAATAGGTAGGTACCTACTGTATGCGGTCAGCGGCTGCCCGGCAGCCCTATGACTTGCGCATGTACCGCGAGACTGTAGGTATTTATGTTCAAAAATCACGCTCAATCAAACTACTGTATATCTCTTTACCGTGATTATACTTAAAATTGTTAGGGATCCTCATTAAGGCAATGAAAAGTTGTACCTCTATAGGTAGGTATTTCTATATAGAAATACATTTTTTTTATTAGAAGATTTGAAAGCATGATATTAAAATAAAATAGCATTAAATTTATATAAGTGACCAGAATTCTGGCTGATATTTTGACCAAATAATTAACAATTGCATTTATCGTTAGATTCTGGCCACTTATCCCATCATATGTATAAAGTAAATACATAATATAGTTATATGTGTAGGTAAAAAAATAATACCTCTATATTTAGACCACTAGCAATGTACCGCGCCTTAGGTATGCGCGCGGCAAGAGTTGTAAAGTCTAAAACTATGGAAAAAAATGGGGTTTGAAACCTGCAATTATTATATAGGAAATTTCAATAATTACGGGGCTTATACGTGATTCGCACCGTAAAATATCGTAAGAGCTGTCCGACACTCTCATGTGGACTGATGCCCTTTTTTCCTCGTCCTCCGCACCGCAAGCTTTCCTAAGGCGCGGTACAGCGCTTGTTGGTAGTCAAACTACCCAAATTTGTTACAAAAACTTAATATATTTTATTGATAAATTTTGGCATTAGTAAGTTTTTGCAAGAAAAGAAGACAAGGACATGGAAAGAAACCATTTTGGTTATTCGTATTGGTGAATGCCATCATGTCATTAGTTTATTAATCTTAATGATATGATAGCATCACTATTCTGAATTACCAAAGAACGACGAATACCTCAAGATTTCTGGCGAAAGATACAAAAGAAGATATATGTATTTATAATAACCTACTTACTACTTTCCTACTGATCGTATAATGAATAGGAAGCAATGATAATGTATATTTAATGTGTGTGAGTGTGAACAGATGAAGTTATTGAACTGAAATTTGTTCTATAGGTACACATTGCCGTTATCCGTATCTCCCGAGCGATACAACTTGAAAATATTTAAGGCACGAGTAAATATATATCTTTCTAGGCATCTTACGTGTTTCATTGTTGACCGCATCTACACTTTTCATCAGGAATGTGGTCAAACGTTAAATATTGTTACAAGAAAAGAAGAAATGTTGGTTCTTCATTTTGACAACCTGTTCCGTATCAAACATTTATGTATAGATTGATACTGTCCAAGTTGTTAGATTGAATTACTCACAGACTAACAACTAGTCAAAGACTAAGAATTATCAGATGAAGAAAGAAGAGAAAATGGGAATAATATAAGTGTTTAAAAATAATATTACTATGTAAGAATTGACTTGTGAAAGTACTCTATTATTGTATTGAATGAATGCATATCGAATTTGTAAAGATTAGATTAGATTATACTTATCTTTATTAAATCATTACTCATACTTGTAGGCAAAAACGTTAAAAAAAAACTACAAAATGACAAGATATATCAGTATTTTTTTATGTACCACAGGCACAGGTTTGTGTTACAAACACAGTTTTATTCACATAGTGGGATTCTGAAGTGGTATTCATATATACCATACCCATACAATAAGTCCCAGTCGCTTTTGTCTCGCTTCAGTTGTTGTTGCTAATGGCGCCGGTGTTCAGTCGGGTTCGTCGACAGTGCGTAATACACCTAAAATAATGATAATTATCTTACCAAGTGGTCTCTCGAGCGTTTTACTGGGCGTACGAACTACAGGGAGGGAAGATCGCTGCTTTCCTCCGCGCCGGAACCCAGTCGAGGCGGTCTCGACCTCCGACATGATGCCGGGGTCGTCATCGAACAGCATCGCATTACTTGAAGGTAGATACCCACGGGGTAGTGGGGGCTGCAACAATGAACACTGATGTAATGATTGTGGACTTTTTTGAGCTTTTGGTATATGTCAGCCTCAAGATGACAGGACCAAGTCTTAGATTTGCTTAACATACTTATACCATTTTAGTTCTGTTAGTGCAACCTTAGCTCAAAATTTTGCTACTTCAACAGATAAGTAACGGTCAAGCGAAATAATGTGTCCCGCCATCTTGACGTCAAGATGGCGGGCAGAAAGAATCTGAATCTGAAAGCCTGAAATTAAGTAAAAATATCTGGCGTGTAAAGCCTGAAATTGATATATAGTGATTTAAATAATTTTGGGAAATGCACACCAGTTATTACGTTATTAAGTTTTCAAATGTTTTAAACCGATATCGTAAGATCTGTCCGATAATATCAATCTCATGTGAGCACAATGCTCTTTATTCCTCGCCCTCCACTGCGCCGCACATTCCTAAGGCGTGGTCAAACTGAAGTACTTTATGTAAGGCTGCCCTCACAATGGGCGACAGGAACGCGGAGGGATCGCGACTCTCCGACGCGACGACTTTCCTCACCCTCTCTAGAGTCGCTGTCACCCAATGAGGGGTAGGTCTTAATAGAACAGAAGTTACAATTTGATTCTCCTTGCTTAATTTATCAAGCTCAATTATTTTTGAATGTTATTAATAATATGTACGTTGTACGTGCAAAATGTGATACCATATTCATCAAAGCTTATGTAGGTTACGAACTGTGAACATTAATCTCTCTATTGGCTGTGCTCGTTTGGTCGGTGATTTTCAACAATGAACTATGTATATAATAATAGCTATGTATATAAAGCTGTAAGCCTTTTAACTATACGGCTGATAAATATATCCATTTAGAAATTTTAATTGTTATTTTAATTTTATTTATTATTTATAGATTAGCCTATGACCACGATCTCTCGTGTTAAGCGCCGATTCTTATTTAGCGTAGATGGTAGCAGACTAAACATATAAGGCGGGATAAAGATAAATCCGGATTTTACCGGGGGTAGACTTCCTTTGCAGGAGGTCGTCTTGGTGGGTACCCCAACAGTGCCAGTTATTCTACCGTCTGAGCAGTAATGTGCAAACATTACTGTGCTTCGGTAGGAGGGCACTGTAGCTAGTGAAATTACTGGACTAAAGAGTCCTAACATCTTATGACTCTTGAGTAAGAAGCGTTGGTGCAGTGCACCTAGAATTGCACATCATTGTTAAATTCTGGGTAGCACTGTACTGATTATGGGCAGCGTTATCTCTTAACATCAGGAGAGCGTCTTGGTCGTCTTCTTACTTCTCCACATAAAAAAAAATCCCTTCATGCTTGTATTGTTATTTATTACTAGCTTTTTATTAATTGTAGCGTGAAGTGTTTTAGTTGCGGTGTTAGCCAATACAAAAGAATATGGATAGAATTTAGTGTTAATTCCGCTTAACTTGTGAGTCCAACTGTGTTAAAGAGCCCATCTCTTAAACTAACTTATTAATTGAATAACAATATTTTAGTGCTAATTTCTTTTTAATTTTTAAGTATAAAAAACGAGTTGCTTAATTGTCACAAATTATAGCGGAATTTACACTAAATATTCATATTTAACTAATAATTATCATGGATTTCTGCGAAATAACGCCAAATTTCATTTATAAACAAAAAATGGGTTTATTCTTTTGTTTTTTTTTTCTTAAGCTGTATTTTATATTAGTGCCATAACGTGTTGATCAATCATTTTGTGCTTTGTTAGTTTGTTAGTAGAAGCTGTAATTTTTATGTTTGTTACCTTTCTCATTCGAGGATCTAATATCTTATTAGACCTCATTTCTCTGGATTTGTTTACGATCGCGTATTCGGGTCCATTCTGTTCCTTAGGTTTTATTGAAGATTTCTGCGTACGAACAAAGTAAAAAATAAATATAATATTTAAATAAAATTAATATATATTTTTAATATTACAAAAAATATGTATGTTTTACTAGGGATGATTTTTTTGGTTAAAATTAGCTAATTTAAAATATTTTACTTTTTAAAACAAATAGTAGTAAAAGACATAATATTAAGTTTGGAAATTACAATTTCAAGAATTGATTAGTTCAAGAAAAACGATAACGCAAGAACATAATTTTACGTTTTATTATTATTTACAAAATACACCTTTTATATATGTGATTTTAACCAATATTATATTCTGTACTGTGGAAAATTGCAGCTTTTGCAACACAAAGGTACAATGTAAAATCATATTATCAAACTCAAACAAGATGGAGTGGTCACTTGTTTCATTAATTTAGTATCATTAATAAATTATTCATTACCATTAGTATTAATTTATCAGCAAACCAGTGCAATCTAACATTGTGCTTTCACATAATAAATTTAATTACTTTGTAATGATGAATATGTGTATGTTTAAAGTGCCCTTGATTCTCTTTGATACGAGTGGTGTGGACTATGTAGGAAATATGTTTACATTATAATTTTGATTCCAATATTCCATTACAAAGTAAAATTATGCAGGTTGCCACATTAAATCGATATAATATAAAGGTTATTTGTTGAGCACACGCCCCACTCTGACATGTTTTACATTTAAATAAAAAAGAGGGTCGTGCGAATCGACAGTAGCCTTCAGAGCTACTTCTTTATATACGACTCTGTCTCTCTATAACGAATTTTAAAAATATAAATTCGTTTCTTTTGAAAATGTTTCCAGGTAAAGCTCAAACGTGTCAAATTAGCCAATACGACCTCCGACTGGCCCTCGCGTCACGTATTTAGATCATGTGTGAGTCTTATCGAAACACTGGCATTTATTTGTTAGTCTATATATTGGCTTACTGCTGGACAGGGCCGGATTGAACCTTAGCGCCGCCCTGGGTACTGAAGAAAATGGCGCCCTATCACCGATTTTTATTTTTTTTTAGTTAAATATGCAGACCAATAAGAGCGCGAGCAGGTTGCTGCGAGCACTGAGAACATTTTAAATCCTGACTATAAATGTCGGCCCAATCTGGGCTGATTTTAAAATTCTGACCACTTGCCAAACCTGCGTGATCATTTCGTTTTATTAATTGAAGAGCTAAATTTTATATTATAATCTATAAATGCGTCAGCAGCTTGCTACTAATTCCAAAGAAAGTTCTGACTATTATAATAAGTGCGCGAGCTTTTTGCTGCAAGCGCAAAGAAAATATAATAATTCTGACTACTAAAAGAGCGCGAACAGCTCGCTGCAGCGTCGATAAAAATAGGCACTACCTCTATGTATGGCTTACTGCAGGAGCAGAGAAAATTCAAAAATGAAACTCACTGAATTGACTATATCAAGCGTGTGCAATCAACCTCTTCTGAGTGCTAAGAATTTTTTTTTAATACTACGATCATGAGTGGTTTTTGAAAAAAAAAAACATAAGTAACGTTGTCAATTCTGTCGCCTCCTGAAATTTTGCCGCCCTGGACGTTCGCCCCGAAAACTTCTAGTGTAAATCCATGGCTGCTGCTGGGAAAAGACTACCTCAAATATTTCTAAGTTTCCACCTTGGTCCAACCGGTACGCGTCCATATCATCTCGTCATCTTTTCCTGGACCGCGACGGCGGCGTCGTATATCTTTCAGTACACATTCTGTGGAGATCTTTGCCCAGTGGTCGGAGTACATTCAGCAGATCTGACCCGTCGACTCCTGCTTTAGTTTGGCTGATTTGTACCCAAAGTCAGTAACTCCCGTCTTAGATCTTATAAAGTATTACGTAACCTTTCAGACCTTTTAATCCCAAACTTAGCAACATATCTCTAACAATATTTCTTTTCTCGCATTACCGTGATCTTCTATTCAGTATTTATTTTAACTAAATGAAAAATGGCCATCGCCAAACCGAAACATAATAATAGGCTGGACAAACTTTTGACCCATCGAGCTCTTTCAAGTTAGCCACGCGTACAGCTTAGTACTTTTTCTTCTTGTCCTTATCCCACTAGGTGGGGTCGGCACGTCGTCTTCCTCTTCTATTCTACTCTATCTTCCATCATATCTTTATCCACTCCCCTAGCACGCATATCTTCTTTCACACCAGGTCTGAATGAACTCATCCTGCAAGTACATTATAAAGTTAAGATATCTTACCTCCAAGTCATGCGCATCATGCTGAGCATGATGAGGATGCAGGTACAGATGGTTGGCACCGGCGAGAGTGTGGCGCCGAGGGTCGTCTCTTCTGGACGCTCGGCGAGCTGGTCCCCGGCTTGCCTCGCCATCTGATAATCCACCTGTGACAACCATGACTATTTACCATCTGGAATAAGCAACATATCACGCGAGCGTATATAATAGTACATGCTTGTGCTTGCAACTTCGCTCCCGTTAGCCAGCCCGTGGCTTACTAGCCATGATGTCAAATCTTCTTTATCAATTCTTTTTGAAGTTTTATTTTGGTGGAAATTTAGTTTTTTTTATTATTTTTAAAAATATCTTTACTTTGATAATGTAAAAAAATTACAAAGGAGAAGTAAATAGCAGTATATTTCTCGATTGTTGTTATTTAAGATAGAAAACTGAAAATACTTTTCAAAATAATAAAATAATCACTGGTAATTTTCACCAAAATAAAGTAAGTAAATTCTACGAATTTAAATTTCAAATATTGTGATATAGTACAAGCGAGAGAGTTGCGCCATTTGATAGCGACCTTAAATAGTCTTTTTGTACGAGAATAGGACACTTCATTGCGCGAAATAGAGCTTTCTTAAAGGCTAACCGTAATGCGTGCACACGAATGCTGGGTGTGTCAGATTCTCAAACAATACAAAACGTCAAAGAGATATTTGAGAATTTGACAATGGACGAACATGAGCGCGGGGTTTAGCGGATGTCTACGTCACAATATTCATCTCTGTGCCCAATTTCAATCTATTGGGCGTTTTGAGCTGTGCGTTGTTAGATCAATAAACCACGCATTCCTTTAATCTGAACTAATATCGTTCGCAAAAATATTTTCGCCTCTCAAAAGTCGCTTAGGCACAAAAGTTTACGTACAATGAAGTAGTGAAACAAAGTAATGAATCTAGATCATATCAAACATATTATGTAGGTAGTATTTTTAGTATTCGTGACTATCAAAAAAGATAAAGATCCTAATTAAATACGATGGTTTTTAAGCTATTGCATAGCTTCTATCGCGGGCCTTGAGCGTGGGGACCGAATCCAGAAATTCCGTAACGAAAAAAACCTAACACCCCCCACTCCGACCGGCACAGCGGTGATACTTTTTAGTTTTTCCATCTCTCTTTTGTTTTTTTATCGGTCACCACGCTCAAAGTGTAACTTGAATTAATATCAAAGAAAAAAAAAACAAAGGAAAAAAAATACTGCATTAATAAAATAAATAAATAATTATAATTGCATAAGTTGATAAAAAAATGCTATGCAATAGTTTTACCGCGGCAGTCTCCGAGTGCCACACGTCTTTTTAATAACCACTAACGTGAGCGTGTTTTTTTTTCCAGAGTAAATATCCTTTCTTTACTTTTTTAAGTGCCTAAGCATTTGTTTCTTTAGAAACCAATCATTATTCGCGAGGAAAACAAAAAATTACGTAGCACCCAAGCACGAAGGGTTAGGTTCGTTTCCTCTAATTTAATTCGCAATTCTCTCACTGTGATATTATTAAAAGTCAATACTAATAAGAGTATTTGCGTCCCAGTAAGCCTCCATAAACTTGTAAGGCTGTTTGAAAACGTGACGATATACAAGTTACAAGGAATAAGGAAAAGCTTTCTTGACATTATATAGAAAAATCTTTTGTGTAGCGAAATTCTAAAGGAAATTACAAAAAAATATTCAATAAATGTACCTAAATTTATACCAAAGCCACAAAGATGGTGGTGTCTAAAAACAAGAACTTTAGGTATTAATACGAGTATAATATACTACATAAATATATAATATTCTTCAGATTCTACTAGCTTGTGCGCTCCACTTGGACTAAGTAGCTTGACTTTTCTTATTCAATTTTTTTACCTTTTCACCCCGTTTTAATTTAAGAAATATGTAATTTCTTAGCGGGTGTCTAACACCCGTGATTTTTTATTCATGTCCTCGCCCTCGAATTTAATTTAAAAAACCCTTTTCCTTGAACACTTACTAACTTTAAAACACTAATTTGCTGCAAATTAAACCTAGTTTTTTTAACATACGATTCGAGCTATACAGTTAAACAACTAATAGATAGATGATTCGTGATGATCTAGCCTTTTGAAGATGACTGACACTCAAAAAATGTATATACACGTGTCTGATACGAATCGCCCAAAATACGTACGTATTGCGAAATAACAAAAAATATTGCTCGCTTTCCCGTTCAATCCAGACAACGGATTTCCATTGCCGACCACAAACCAAACATTGATTTCCGCACGTCCTGTAACTAAATCATAACGAATGAATGGTCTTGACTACACAGGACATATTGAGTGCAACCACTAGCCTTATTGTCAGAGGAAATTACCGTTTGTATTGATAAAAAAATCTTTAAAATTTGCTTAGATTGTAACAATTTCAATTTATATTTTTGTTAACAAAACCAGTTAATTTGGATAAAGTAGGATCGATTTTAACGTGATATTACAATATGAGAGGTGATCAATGAAAAGATGAACAACGATTGGACATTTATTTAAAAAAATCATCTAAATACCTGTACTGCACCCTCAAGACCGCGTCGACCGCACATAACAGTCTTTAAGTCCAAACACAAACATAAAAAAAATGGGGGGGGGGGAGATTTAAATGGAGTGCCTCCTAGGGCGGTAGAGCCGGAGCAACTTGCGTGGCCAGGCGGAGTACGGCAAGCGGTGATACTTGAGTCCTCCAACAGTGTCGAAGGGAGAGCGGTGGTAGTCAACGCAAAAAGCATGAATGCGCTCCACCGTGCATCGTAAGCGAAACTCATACATAGAGATCTGGAAAAACATTGACTTTTCAGTTTTGAGGAATAATATTTATTGAAATTGTAACATGTTTATATTATTATATTATATCAAGTAATTATTATTTTGCCAAATAAAAAAAACACTTTCAATTTGCCAAAAGTACGCTCTTTTAATATATTTTATTTATTTAAGTAGTAGTTTCTTTTTTAAATCAAACTAATTAAACGCGAAATTTTAAAAAAAAATTATAATCGATCTGACGATTTTAATTATTGATTTAGAAAACTACTTTTAATAAACAAGAAAATGTGACTTAATTTTTGAGGTATTGTAAAACTCATCATCATTTGAATCGCGCGTAAAAAAAAGACAAAGCTCAACACATTTTAAAAAGTGACAAAAACACTTACTTCATTTTGTACTAGTTCTTCAAACCACTCAATGCGTTGTTCTAAAGACATGATCAAAGTTTTGCCTTTAACAACTCTCAAAATTTTACGTTTAATCAATTCTTGGAGCTCCAGATTGATTAGTGATTTTTATTATTTGTAAAGGAGATACGTGAAGAATTTGTGTTATTATTAGGAGCTAGCAGGGAAGAGGCTTCCTCAGAGCTTCGCGTCCAGAATATGACTGGTGGAGCGCTTCGCGATTGCCGAACTATTTAACAGCGAGCTGCGACGCAGCTAGTTGTATACCGCTCTTCTCAAGGACACTACAGGGTAAGTTCTCGTTGTTCACCAACACATTTTAATTGTAATATTATTTGTTTTTTTTTTTTTTTTACCTCAGATATATAAAATCAGTCTCGCAATTATTGTTTTATGTAATTTTTACCATGAAATGTTTTGAATTTGCCGAATGAGATAAATAATAATCGAGGGTCATCGGGACGGAATTCGATTTTTATATTAGGGATCTTTTTATAGATTAGGGAGCTTTTTATAGATTATGGAGCTTTTAGGGATGTTTGTTTTCGCGTTGGCTATATATCAATGGATTGTTAAGTTTATTATAGGTAATTGAAAGATTATTTTCCTTCTAATATTATAAATACGTGTATATATGGTTGCGTGTGTGTTTTATGTACGAAAAGTCTGTTTATTTTTTGTTCATGTTACCCTTTTCCCACGATCTCGGGCGATTTTAAGCGACGATGCGGCCCTAGATGGTAGTAGACCAAACCTAGAAGGCGGAAAAATCCTTCCCTGGCTTCACTGAACATAATGCCGGAACACGGTTATATTGACCGATTGGCGACACGGTTTTGTCTAAGTTTATTTTAATTATTAACCCCCGACGCAAAAACGACGGGGTGTTATAAGTTTGACGTGTCTGTCTGTCTGTCTGTCTGTCTGTGGCATCGTAGCTCCCGAACGGATGAACGGATTTTAATTTAGTTTTTTTTTTGTTAAAAGTAGAGTTAGTCGAGAGTGTTCTTAGCCATGTTTGATGGAAATCGATTCAAAAAGGTCGCCGCTACAAAATGGCGAATTACTTTTTTCTTCCACGACCCCCTCAATATGGGTGTCAAATAAAAGGTCTTAACTAGTAGAATACAACCCACTATATAAAATTTAAAAACCAAGATGGCCGCCACCACAAAATGAATTACGTACTGCGATGGGGGTTTTTTAAATTTTTAATTTAATTCACTTGTATATTAGAAGTGTTACTCGTATAATATAGGTAGGTAATGGCGTTTTTCAAAAATGAAATATGTTTTGTAACCCTCAAAAGGTTCGTGAAATTAGAATTGTCATCTTACAGAATCAACATGTTTACTTGAAAACATAAATTGGTTGGTACCCGTTACAGCCACCCCTGTGCCACCTGTTGCTCCCAAAGGAATTTTCCACGCGAGTTTGCAAGTTTATTACGTAATGTAAAACTTCTACAATCAACGAAAAGATCTAAATAATAATAATAAATGGTCCATAGTTTACAAAGTAAAAAAACTTTTTTAAAATAGCAAGCTGTATACAAATAAAGGTTGAATAAGAAAAATATTTCAAAAGGTAATTTTTAATAAGGATAAATTTCGAACTTTTATAAGGCTTCTGGGGTTGCCAGGCTTTTTCTATTTACGCAAAGAAACGTGACTCAGAAGTATAAGACGAACGAAATAAATAGTTCGTTCAACGAATAGATGCTATTGAATAAGAAAAATGTTTTTTAAGGTAATTTTCGACGACCTCTGTGGCGCGGTGGTCTAATACCCGCTTGCAACGCAGTAGGTTGCGGGTTCGATCCCGCGTGGGACAAATGTTTGTGTGATTCACAGATATTTGTTTCTGGTCTGGGTGGTTTTCAGTATCTATTTACAAAATAAAAGTAGGTATATAAAGTAAGAGCTGCCGGTCCCCATGGACAATGGACCCACAGTTTCAACCCCAAACGGCAAAAACATGTATGCTCTGTCCAGATTAGCATATTTCTGCCGCTTGAGGTTTTCAGCCTTATTAGCGCATTTAATACTAGTTTTACAAAAACATATTATTATGTAATAATTAACCTCGACGTTACGTGAGGGGTGGTCACGTGGATTACTTTATAATTTGTTTTTGTAAAACTACAATTTAATTATACCGCCGCAATAAGTTTCAAACTTTGTATATAAGGCTTCTGGGGTTGGTCTTTATGGGGTTGGTCTTCCTAGGGTTGGTCTTTGTGGGGTTCGGTTTTTTATATCATTACACAATGCGTGATTCAGAAGTAAAAGACGAAATAATATATCGCTCAGCAAATATATGCTACTATGTATTACTTTTATTGCAGCAACTAGCACTGGCAACTTTCTGACAACTAGCTGTTTCATATATGCAACAGCTACATTGAACAGGCCTTAAATTGACAAGTTGCAGCTTATTAAAGTTCTTTTGAACTAGGTAGTTGCTAGAAAGTCGCCAATCTCAGTTATTGCAATAGTTACTCAGAGCCTTAAAATTAGTTCGACCATTTTAAGGTTTTTTCAGATCCAGGCTATAGTTAGGTACTAGCGTGTTTGGAAATTTATTGTGACCGTTCTCCACCTTACTTGTTTCATACAACTCTATCATCAGCCTACATTCGTCTACAGCTAGATATAGGTCCTCCCCTGGCAAGGCACTCAACTCGGTCCTCTTTCTTTTTCGTCCAAACACTCCCAGCGACCCTCCGGATATTGTCGCCCCGTCTGGCCGAAAGGCCCCTATACTATGTTTCCAGTGACACAGCCAAATCAGTTTACAACGGCATAAGCTGAAGTGTACTGTAGGGATACATCATATAATATAATATATTATATATTGTTTAGCTTACCGTCTATTCGTGTACCATCCCCGTGCCAGTCTTCTTCTGAAACAAACAATATTCGTGATTAGCAATATTTTATTTACCCAACGAATAAATGAGTCAGGAAATTTATCTGCACTCATAAATGGCTCAATTTTATTTTTGTTGTTTTTTATTAGATACTAGCTGACCCGGCGAACTTCGTTCCGCTTTAGAGTAATAAAATTACCCAATTTTTGTTTTCATTTAAATTAATATAATTATCGGGGGTAGACTTTCATACCGGGAGTAGACTTTTTTTGCAGAAGGTCGTCTAGGTGGGTACCCCAACAGTGCTAGTTATTCTACCGCCTGATCAGTGATGTGCAAACATTACTGTGCTCCGGTATGAGGGCTCTGTAGCTAGTGAAATTACTGGGCTAATTAAATAATCTTAACATCTTATGACTCTTGAGTAAGAAGCGTTGGTGCAGTGTTCCTGGAATTTCACATCATTGTAAAATTCTTGGTAGCACTGTACTGATTATGGGCAGCGTTATCTCTTAACATCAGGAGACGTCTTGCTCGTCTTCTACTTCATCACATAAAAAAAAAATGTGGGGTAGTAGGTGATACAAACTGCAAGGCGATGCCTTATATATTTATTGTATCAATACTTTACATCTACAATGCTTAGAGACTATAGTACCTACGCTAGATATAACAATACTAAAGCCAAAGAGTGGGCTGTGTGACTACCTCACTTAATAGCCAATTGCTTTCCGAACTATGATAGTGATATTCTCCATTCAATGGATTTTTCATTTTGATATGGAAATAATATCCATCTTCTCCTTTCCAAAACATAATGTTCCGAATCCTAGTCGCATTTCGGCTTTGTCGGTAAAGATTCGATGGTCTTGGTCGCGGCATTATTAATCCAATTTTTCTGAACTATCTGCAAATTTATTTTAATATTTTCCAACCAAAACAAATCAAACGTTAAACTTTTTTTTTTTTTTTTTTTTTTTTTCTTTTTAATAATATGGCAACATGTGCATTTTGCCAGTGTCGAGTAAAATTCGTGAATGTTCACGGGATATTAAATTATGGTCTCCACTTTCGTGTTTTGCCAGTGTCAAGTTAAATGTTATTTTTTAAGTAATAAGTTAGTCAGGTCAGAGTCAGAGTGAGCTTAATAGCTCGTCTAGTCACGTGAGTCTTCCAGTAAAATGGGTGGAATTTTACTGAAAGTTCGGAGGAGTTTTGGAGGGGGCACCAAAATTTATATTTCAGCACCATATCACTTGCCTACATCTGTGCACATTCAAAAACACTTAACACGCAATATTCCACCATTATTACACGCTAACAATCAAATTCTACACGATTATTAAGCAAAAGACGTGGAGCTAATGATATGATCAAGGCTTGCCGCCAAAACTCCATCAACGTTAAACTTCATAATTTATAATTGTCATTGTTTTTATGACGTTTTGTTATACTGCCAGCATGTAGTTTGTAATACAAATAAATTTGTCAAACATCTCTTACATTTTTCTGGTGTCCTGGTACTTCGCAAAAGTTTGAATACTCATAACTCAAGAACGCCTGGACCGATTTTGATGATCTATGGTTTCTTAGATTAAAATTTCTACCATTTTTGAACTCTTAAATTTCTACCAGTTAAATTTCCATCAAATTCTACCATTCAAATTTAATTCACATTCAAAAAGTTACAAACCAAGTCACCGACCTCCTTATGTCATTTACGTCAAATTTTGAAAATAGAATACACGTCAAAATGACAATCAGCTGTCAAATTTCGCCAACAGTCATTTGTTTTTCATTCATAACTATTTTTAGTTAAAATTTTCTTCAAATCATACTAATCGGGATAAAAAGTATCCTATAGCACGCCCCCGGTCCTAAGCTACCTCCCCACCAATTTTCATCCAAATCTGTTCGGCCGTTCTCGAGTTATAAATAGTGTAACTAACACAACTTTCTTTTATATATATAGATAGGTACGTACATTATTTATTTTCTGGTTCGGCAGGAGAGACGACCTGTGGGCCAAGCACAGACGTTTCGTAGACTTGTCTTGCTGTCAAGTCAAACTGTCATCCCATACATTGTACTTTGTAAATGTATAGGATGACAGTTTGACTTAACAGCAAGACAAATCTACGCATTGTCCATGCTAGAAGGGCTGGACTCTTACCATACCAGCTGGGCCGAAGTCGCGCAGAAAATAGACATATGGAGGGATTTGGGGGAGGTCTTCACCCAGCAGAAGGACACCATAGACTAACTAAAAAAATATATTAATCGTGCACGCTGGCTAACCAATATCCGCATTCTGTTCTGTATTTAAATCAGTCACTGATCATTTCTTCTGGTGATCTGCTTCTGGTGTATGCGTAGTTTTAGAACTCACTTTTTTGCGAAATGAGGTTCTAGTTAGACTTTCTCACTTATTATATTCGTAAATTTTACTTTTTGTTTTTTAAAAGCTCCCTTAAGTTGGCTACAAAACAATAAAAATATAAATTTACACAACATAAAATAAAATTGCAATTATTAAATAAAACATTTATTAAAAAAAATTATAACAAATGTGTAAATAAACAAACATAACAAAAAAAACAAAATTATATACTTAATATTAATTTAAAAAGAAGTGGTAAACCTATGAGATAAAATTAAAAATAATACATTATTAACATAAACCTTTCGTGAGCTTTTTCATGACAGTTGAAATGCTAAATTCCATTAAATATTTGATGTTAAACTGAGGATAGCATAACATATTATTTTTTGTGTAACACAATTTCTTCGACAATTTTATTATGACGAAATGTTAGTCCCATTTTAAAAACGGACACGTTCTGAAGGCTGTTTTATGATGGGGATGCGTAATTATATAGCATCTATCTTTGTAAATACAAGTGAGTTTATGCCGTTTATTTACAAAGATGAATCTAAATACTCACGAATCGATTAGTGTAAAAATATATAGCATCTAGTTTAAATTTAATTAATTTATTTTGATCTTAAGGTACCAATATACAAAAATAATAATATTAAACATAAGATTACATAATCTGGTAAACTATGTCTGGTAGTACCAATTGGTGTTACACTTTTAGCGGTATGATTCGTTTTTTATCACAATTTCGTCAATTTTCATTGGTACCATAAATATGTATTTTTGTCGCTACATAATCATATAATTTGTACATAAAATCGTTACGGAACCTTTAAAGAAAATTTTATTGTATTATATTTTTGTGCTAAGACACCGACGCGACGCGACGTAACAAGCAGATGACCCGCCTGATGGTGAGCGCTCATCGTTGCTTCTTGACTTGAGTGGTGTTACAAACACGGTATAGAAACTCTACCTGGTTTTCCTGAACATCATGCCGGAATACGGCCTGAATAAAAAAATATTATGCATAGGTGTATATCGAAGGTTAATTGCGAAAACCAACTAAGCGAAAATTTACGACAATTAATAATTTTCTTAAAATAAAAAAGAATTTAGGCTCATAATTTTCCTTTTTTTTTCACTTGCAATTATTTGAAATCAATTTTTTACATATTATGAATATTAAATTTTAATTATTTCAAAATATCATAAATTATCCTAGTTTTAACATGCATTTGACTGTTTTTGCAGTGAACCCTCGATATACTCGTATATATGTATATGACTACATACCATTGTCCCGTCCTTTCCGTTTCTTCTTCCCTCCAGAACTGGATTTGGAGGTTTTGTCCGATTTGTCTTTACTCTTCCAGCGACTCAACATGATTATTCACTTATTAACTTAGAACCAGATTTCATTTTACTTCACAGCACATATTACATGTTCAAAATCCACTATAACTCTAATTTAGCACTTTTCAGTCATATATTGGTGTTTCAATTCAATTCCTTATCGTAAGTCTTAAACACATTTCAAAACTGTAAAGATATTTAAAAATATGAGTAGATACTTTTCTACAAACTCTCTCCTCTACTCTCTTTCTACTCTTTTCTGTGTGAAAGAGGATATGCGTGCTAGGGGAGTGGATGAAGATATGACGGATGATAGAGCAGAATGGAGGAGAAAAACGTGTTGTGCCGACCCTAGTGTGTGATAAGGGAAAGAAGAAGAAGAAGAAGACTTTTCTACAAACAGTAAAGAACTTGAAATAAATTCAAGAAGATACGCCTCCTGAACAAAGAACCACTTGTGGAGTTCTTCGCTCCACTCTCCTAATTCGAGAAATACGCGGAAAGTTAATTTTTTTTTTGTTAAATGTAAAAAAAATATACACAAAAAATTATCAAGTAACCTCGGATTATTTTCATAGACTGCCTATTCATGACTGTTCACAAAATAATCGATAAAAACCAAATAAATATTGTAAAGACATTATTAACTCACTATTGATGGTTGGTTTTGCTAATATAAACCAAGACGTCGAAAAATAGAAGACGTTATTTCTATGCTTTCAGGACTTTGTCCGGCTGAGGGGCGACCGTAGCTAATATTAAAGATTATATATAAAAAACAACCTTTTAAAATACACACCTAGTGGTACAGTCTAGTTTATGTAGTTTTCTTTAAATCATAATAGTCCTAACACTTGACGGAGGCTGCCTCTGAGCAGTAAAAAAAAAGAAAGACTGACTGTGAGCGCATTTTCTAGAGGTATAGATGGTGGATAAGTATCATCACTACTTTTAAATTTAAAACTCAATATTGGGGTATATTTTTAGACAAATAAGGAAGATGACGAGCAAGTCGCTCTCCTCATGGTAAAAGATAACGCTGCCCATATATAAATCAGTACAGTGCCACTCAGGGTTTCCCGCCAAATACAATACCCGTTTTTTTATTAAATTAAAAACATATTTATTGTCTTTTATCTATAAACAATATCTAATAAGCGATCAAACATCATTATTCATTAATCATCATCAATTATTTTAAATCACAGAGGAATACAAGGGTTAGGGGGTTTATCTATTCTATGATTAGATACGAAATCCTTATTAAAAATCAGTTAGCAACAGCGAAATAATTCCCATATCAACATACAATAATATCAATAAGAAGCAGGGCAGGGATAAACCATTTTAGATTTACTCCTATCAGACAAAGAGACCCACCAAAAACATTCTGTAAAAAACTAGCCAAGTCTCGATGGAGCTGCTTGTTTATCTCTAAAAAGTAATGAAATCTAGATAAAGTCGTGCCAAGTATAAGGTTCCTTACTGCGATTTCTTTATTATTATAGTTAATGTTGTGTGACTTGGCCGTTGAAGGGTACACAAGGGTATTATACCAGGTGCTCCATGACACTATTGCACCAATCTGTCCGCTACCCATTCACGATAGAAAATTTCCACTTGGAAAACGTTGATTGGATAACCAGTCAATTGTAGGCTTGATAAAGCTGCGTATTTCAATAATACTTATGTTTAGGCGATCCAAGTGTCATGGAGCATCTGGTTTTGTACCCTTGTGTACCCTTCAACGGCCAAGTCACACAACATTAACTATAATAATAAAGAAATCGCAGTAAGGAACCTTATACTTGGCACGACTTTATCTAGATTTCATTACTTTTTAGAGATAAACAAGCAGCTCCATCGAGACTTGGCTAGTTTTTTACAGAATGTTTTTGGTGGGATTTCGCTTCTTTTTGTAGAAACGCTACGCTATATTATAAGGTTACTATAAGGCCGACAGACAGACAGGTGAAAGTAAATAAAAGCTTTACACAATTTTAACCATTGACTGCAAATGTAACTTTGTAATCCTATACATTTATATGAGATTACAAAGTTATTTATGCAGATAAATTATCTCGAAAACGAGACCGAAATTGCATGTTTTTTTTAGTTTTCCTATAGCTTATACAATAAATTCTAGGTATGTACCAAATTTCAGCTCTCTGAGTTTATGGGAAGTACTAGTTCTATTTTGATGATCATGAGTGAGTGAGTGTCGAAAATGCGAAACTTTGCTTTCGCTTAACTTCGGAACTTAATGACCTACAGACTTGAAATTTTGGATTTTAAGTATGTAATTATAGCTTACTGGATGACGAAAATTTCTGTGTTCTGGTTTAATCCAGAGGTTCTCAAATAGGGGCCTGAAAATGCGGCGAAATGGTTCCTGTAAAGATGGTACGGCAGTGCTTGCTTCGCGCTCGACTTGGCGGGGGCACTACCGTGCCCCCAGATTATTCCTAATGTCTATGAAAGCGACGTGCAATTTATTATTGGTCGTACTTTTCCTGTCTCTACCTCTAATTGCTTGATAAATTGAAGCATCTGTAAGACCCACACTTAGGTAATGGTACTCGTATTATGGACTAAGTCGAGTGCCAAATACCAATCAACAAACATTTTAAAAATTCCTCTCTAATTTATCAAGTGTTTTGAAGTTTACTACAAATCTTCTAAATCTTTTTAATCTATACTTTGTATAGAGGTATAAAACAAAGTCGGGGTTTTATTGGAACACTCCTAACTCCGCAACGGATGGACCGATTTTCATGGTTTTGTGTCCGTCTCGAATAGGGGATCGGACAAGGTCAAAAACATTAAAATATAATTAGTCCGTAATTTTTATAATAAAAAATATTCGATACGTATTTTTTGTTTGAGAATAAAATAAAAATGGCTGATATAGCGCTCATAAGTTTTCCGGTGATGACGCGTCATATGTGTGTGCATTTTGTATCGACTCGAGGACACACATCACGACCCTTTCCATATAACTTTAGTGCGTTGTAAATCACGCGTTTTGTATTAATATTACAAATAAAAAAATACGTGTCCAATATTTTTTAATAATCTCCATTACGGACAAAAAAAAATTAGTCCGATCCCCTACAGGAGAACCAAATAAAATGTTCCAGATGTATAGGCAAACTTGCTCTTGTACCTTAAAAAAATGTAACATCAGTGTTACACTATTTTACATGAAAATGCATAATATGAAATCGACAAAGGGTTCGAAAGCTTCGATGTACTCGTACACATCCACGATACAATGACTTTATTAAGCGCACAGTATATTTTTTCCCTTTTTATTGGTTTTTGTACCTTTCCGCTGCACTTTTATTAGCTTTGCGATTGTGTCCATATTGAAAGGGGAACGGGAACATGAATCATACCAATATTATAAATGCGAATTTATGGATGCGTTTGTATTATTACAAGCTTTTATTTACTTTTACCTGTCCTTTGTCTGTCGGTCAGTCTGTCTGTCTGTGCAAATCAACCGAACCTGCGGGGTTATTTCGGTCCAAAATCGCTTCTCGTTTTGCTAGCGCCCACTGTCAAATTTTAACAAATTTTGAAAAAATCTTGAAAATTTTTACGATGCCAAATATAAATACAAACTCAAATGCAACTTCATTTTTTTAGCAACGTTTGGTCGCCTCAAAGTGGCGTTTTTGAAAATAAAAATGTGTTTTAGGTTATTTTTTGCTTACGTTTTGCTGCGCCGCCGTCTCTTTTTTGTGCAGAATTTAGGCCCTGTCAATCAAAATCGTTCTAAGTAACAATAGATACGCTTTCCTTTTCTATCTTGTTATATTAGATTTTTTCTGTTTTGCGGTTTTTTTACTACATGTTATAACTCTATGGGCTAGCTACGCGTTTCAGCGGGTTGAACCAATGAAAAAAGAACACATAAAGTCATGTTAGCCCTTCCACTAACACTGAAGAATGAAAGTAAAAAAATTGGTTCACCACTTTAATAGTATATACCTACGTAGTACATTGTGTACAATTGAAACATAATATCATAATAATATTAAAATAATGTAATATTAGAGAATGTGAGTTGGTTATAAATTAACTAGTAATATTACATAAATTATATAAATAGCCCAGTCAATGAGTGCCCAAAAAGGGTATGTGGATCGAAAAGTCGAAAGCAGAAAAACTAACTTAGTAACTTTGTTTGGACTAGTTAGGAGATAAACATACTAAAAGTCCCCACCCCTCCGAGGTGAGCCTGAGGGGAGGGAGGCCGAAGAAGGTCCCATTTTTAGGTTTTTTGCTTATATGTCAAAAACTGTGCGTTGTACCATATTTTGTAGTACTACATTATTAAAGCTCATAAAATTTTCTACAACTTCGGCCTTGACACTTTTTATCTATCTCCAATCGTTGTCCAGCTATGAGCTTCCAAACATGGTCTATTTTAAAAACGCTTAAATTAGTTTTCCATACAAAGTCAGTAAAAAAATCTTACAAATAAAATTTGACCAACTTCTGGTTGTCGTATCATAATGAAACTTTGCAAATGTCTAGAAATCTGATGACAGTTTAATAATCTGGTACCACTGAGCTGATCTGATGATGGAGCCAGGAGGTGTCTAATGAAACTCTTCAATGGCTATTAGTAAACCCGTCGAGTTTGGGCACATTACATTCTAATCGATGAGACTTTTTCATTACACTTGCTGTCGAGGGTCTGATAATGGACCAGGAGGTGCCTACGTCTCATCAATCCGAATGTAATGAGCCTAAACTCGCCGGTTTTACTAATAGCCATTGATGAGTTTCAGTAGACACCTCCTGGCTCCATCATCACATCAACTCAGTAGTACCAGATTATTAAATTGTCATCAGATTTCTAGACATTTGTAAAGTTTCATTATGATTCGACAACCAGAAGTTGGTCAAATTTTATTTGTAAGATTTTTTTACTGACTTTGTATGGAAAACTAATTTAAGCCTTTTTAAAATAGACCATGTTTGGAAGCTCATAGCTGGACAACGATTGGAGATAGATAAAAAGTGTCAAGGCCGTAGTTGTACAAAATTTTATGAGGTTTAATAATGTAGTACTACAAAATATGGTACAACGCACAGTTTTTGACATATAAGCAAAAAACCTAAAAATGGGACCTTCTTCGGCCTCCCCCCCTCGGGCTCACCTCGGAGGGGTGGGGACTTTTAGTATGTTTATCTCCTAACTAGTCCAAACAAAGTTACTAAGTTAGTTTTTCTGCTTTCGACTTTTCGATCCACATTTCTTCTTTTACTGGACTAAAAGCAAACATGTCAAGTATTATTCATTAAATAACCCGCCCCTGATCGTTCCCGTTGCAAAGGTGCCCATTACGCTCGCGGCATTGCCACGCTGAATAGCGATGGCCAACCCAATGATATCAATATATTATAATTAGAAAACAATATGTAGAATGTATTATAGGTACACATAATATTAATATCATACATAAAAACATATAAATAACGTATCTTACTAGTATTATAAACGTGAAAGTTTGTAAGAATGGATGTCTGGATGTTTGTTACTCTTTTACGCCTAAACAGGTGGACCGATTGAGCAGAAATTTGTATAGAGATAGCTTAAGCCCTGGAGTAACACATAGGCTACATAAGTACTGCGGGTAAAACCGCTGGGCGCAGCTAGTCGTACATAATATGTACATTGGCAATAAGTGTCTCTCGAAATACTTGCTTGCTGTTAATAATAATTATGAAATACAGTTCCGGGATAAATCATTGCGAAAAACATATTTGTCGCAATGGAAACGGAATATCAATAACAGCTAGGCCGGCCTATGAGTATTTTCAGCAGTTGTATTCTTTATTAATATATACACGTGTAATTTTAACTTCAATATTGACTTTTTTTATGTGGAGAAGTAAGAAGACGAGCAAGACGCTCTCCTGATGTTAAGAGATAACGCTGCCCATAATCAGTACAGTGCTACCCAGAATTTCACAATGATGTGCAATTCTAGGTGCACTGCACCAACGCTTCTTACTCAAGAGTCATAAGATGTTGAGACTCTTTAGCCCAGTAATTTCACTAGCTACAGTGCCCGATTCCCGTACGGCTACAAATCAAGACTAAAAATCAATAGAAGACTAAAAATCTCATGTCATTGGATAACGTATACAGCGCAGTAATGCAACTTCGTGCCTCTTGAATACCTAGGTACCCCCTAGGTAGGCTCCGAACCTCGTAGCAGCGAGCTCATCTCGTTAATCTAATTGCTTTTAGGGTTCCGTAGCCAAATGGCAAAAACGGAACCCTTACGGATTCGTCATGTCTGTCCGTCCGTCCGTCCGTATGTCACAGCCACTTTTTTCCGAAACTATAAGACTTATATACTGTTGAAACTTGGTTAGTAGATGTATTCGATGAACCGCATTAAGATTTTCACACAAAAATAGAAAAAAAAACAATAAATTTTTGGGGCTCCCCATACTTAGAACTGAAACTCATTTTTTTTTCATCAAACCTATACGTGTGGGTTATCTATGGATAGGTCTTCAAAAATGATATTGAGGTAATTAATATCATTTTTTTCTAAACTGAATAGTTTGCGCGAGAGACGCTTCCAAAGTGGATAAATGTGTGTCTAAAATAAGGTAATGATAAATGTAAAAATAATATATGATGTACATTACCATGCAAACTTCCACCGAAAATTGGTTTGAACGAGATCTAATAATTAGTTTTTTTTTTAATATGTTAGAAATCGTAAACCGCATTTTACCTTTCATTTAATCAACTCAAATATAAAAAAATAAAAAAATGTAACTTGCTGCTACGGAACCCTTCATGGGCGAGTCCGACTCGCACTTGGCCGCTTTTTTTATTTATTTTTTATTTAGTTTATGCTGTCCCAGTGCTGGCAAAGACCTCCCATAAGTTTCTCCACGTGTCTTGATCCTGTACCACCTCAAGCCAACCGGCCTGGTAAGAGTCGAGGTCGTCCCTACATCTAATTGTTTAGTAAAAGAAATAACTAATGAGCTAGATATACCATAGTCAGTTGCAGAATAATGACACAGCACACAGCAATAATAAAAGCGTAGTTAGTGCTACGCCATCATACTACGAATGTGCTACGACTCCGCGTAGATGCTACGAGGTTGTACAGTCAACTACAAAGAGATGTGAGATCCATGTTAGGCTTTCAAAATGAAGTAAATTTTCATTTGCCACAATGAACTACCCTTGGTTCGTGACATTTCTAGTAGCAATCAAACTTTATATTATCATCGATTCGTTTAATATGCAACAATGATGTATCCCACTACTTTTCCTTAGGTGATACATAATAATATTATAGCATTCAAAATGAATCGAATATAGTAGGTATAAGATTTGGTGGATACTGAAAATGTCACGAAGTAAGGGTAAATAATTTTTGCATACTAAAAGTTCCTTCATTTTGTAAGACTAACATGGATACATCTCTTTGTAGTTGACTGTACTAAAACTTAATATTTTTATATAAGTTTCACTAACGACGTTCTTACAAGCTTTTATTTACTTTCACCTGTCTGTTGTCTGTATGTCTGTCGGTAATCAAATCTTGCAAGTAAAATTTGATCCTCTTCCCGGTTTCCGATTGAGCTGAATTTTGCACGCATGTGTAAATCGGATGACAATGCAATATTATTATGAAATGGAACTGATCTGATGATGGAGCTGGAAGGTGGCCATAGGAAATCCGTAACTAAACGACGCAACCCCATCGAGTTTGGGCTCATTTGATTCGTCTTGACCAGAACTTTTATTCTAGATGGCAGATGGTAATCTTCTAATATATAAAATTCTCGTGTCACAGTTTTTGTTGCCATACTCCTCCGAAACGGCTTGACCGATTTTGATGAAATTTTTTGTGCTTATCCGGTATCTATGAGAATCGGCCAACATCTATTTTCATCCCCCTAAATGTTAGGGGTAGTCCACCCCTAAATTTTTTTTATTTATTTTTTAGACAAAATTTTTAATTTCTATTTTTTTATGATACAACATACAAAAATACATACAATCCTCAATTTTTACCCTTCTACGATCAACCCTTATTTTTTAATAGCCATTTTAGTAATTTAATCATTTTTCCTCTCCGGTCGAAAACTGATCAATCGTCATTTAATTAGTTATCCCCGCCAGATGTCTACAGGTGTCACTTCTGACCCAGTAAACAGCACGGAGTAGGGATGAGAACGAAGCCGGTCTCCTTTCTTTCTCACTCCCTACACAGTTGTCGGCCATCATTATTGTTTATGCATCAAGTGTAGTAGTAACGTTGACAATTATTATTTTGCTATCTCAGTGTAACTCTCATATTAACTTTTAATCATTCCTATTTTATCAATAATAATTAAATTATCAATTTTGAGTGTATTTTGCACGATTAGTTAATCAAGTGATTTTATAACCTCAAAAGTACTCAACACGTGACACGAGCTTCCAATAACAACGGATTTTGTGTTGTAAGTATACTTTTTTTATTTATATCGAAAATGTTGTTGATCTTATAAAAATGTAATTTCAATTTAATTTTATTAAAAAATGTAACCACAAACGCATATAACACATTCTTACATACATACAATATACACATTCTAAAATACATACATACTTCCAATAAGTAAGCTATTTTTTGTCTACACTAGAAATTACTAGGAAATTATTTATATGGCAAAACAACGTTTGCCGGGTGAGCTAGTATAATAATAAAAGCTTGTTTTTAAAAAGTATTTTTTATATTTCACTTGTTTTAAATATTAGTTTTTAAATTTATGTTTAATAGTTAATGTAAATATAAATAGGCCTTTTTTGTTTACTGTTAATTCATATTATGTAGTTTTGGTAAGAGGAGATCAGAAATGATATCCTTTATATCTAAAGGTAGCTTTCTCTACAATATCTCAAGCTTTACCCGATACACAATTCGACTGTTTAATTTGCGGTCGAGGATGTCTCTCCCATTTCGACCATTCACAGGAGTGTCGAACCTAAGTACATGCAGCTTCAAATGCATCGTATTTTATAGATGTCCCCGGTTTTATAGAGGTACCCGGGGTAGACTTCCTTTGCAGGAGGTCGTCTAGGTGGGTACCCCAACAGTGCCAGTTATTCTACCGCCTGAGCAGTGATGTGCAAACATTACTGTGCTTCGGTAGGAGGGCACTGTAGCTAGTGAAATTACTGGGCTAAAGAGTTTTAACAATCTTATGACTCTTGAGTGAGAAGCTTTGGTGTAGTGCACCTAGAATTGCGCATCATTGTGAAATTCTGGGTAGCACTGTACTAATTATGGGCAGTGTTATCTCTTAAAATCATGATGGGGAGCGTCTTGTTCGTCTTCTTACTTCTCCACATTAAAAAAAGGAATGTCTCTGAATTACATAGATTTTTTTTTATTCATTATAGGTTAACCTTTAACCACGATCTCGCGTTATGTTAAGCGACGATGCGACCGTAAATGATACCAGACTAAACTCGCCGGTGATTTTTTTAGTCGTTAGTACCTACTGCTTCAGAAGACTTTTGTGTTAACCAGTCTTTTAAAACTATCGCGAGTGTTCTCTATAACTAAAACAACAAAAACGGCACAACTCACGTCTAATATTGTCGAGCATATCTCGACCACGGTTTCGGACAATTACGATGTCCTTCATCAGGAGTTCACGCATGCACCTTGCTGTGCCTTGTCCGAAACCGTGGTCGAGATATTCGCGGCAATATTAGACGTGAGTTGTGCCGTTTATATTGTTTTAGTTAACCTGTCTGTCTATGTATTCGTACCTACGTACCTTAGTACCTACGTTTAATAGCTTAGTTTGCTCTTTGTTCTCTGTCCAAAATATGTTGTGATTATTCTGTCGCCTCTATGTGGAAACTTATAAATGTCCTTCATTACAATGTTTAATTACCCTAATTTAAGACCTAGATGTAAGTTGCAAGATGTAAGTTTTCCTAAGATTGTAAAATAAAATAAACCTAAAAGGCGGGATAAATCCCTCCCTGGACCAACCTATATGTTGCAGTTTCAGGTCGCGGCGATTAGGTACTACAGGGCTTGCAACACGACCACATGACTGCCTCCTACATATCTTACAGGAAACAACCGGGACCGTTAATATTAAAACGTACATCATTTATTAAGTTAACTAAAATATAATTTAAAATTTATGAAAAATATAAATAAAATAAGTATAAGTATTGCCATTCAACGTGGCAATGCTGCCAGCATTCTGGGCACTCTGCCAACTGACAGTGGTTTGGAGCACTTGGATTTTCTGTAGATCGGCTTGTGGCCGATCTGTGGTTAATAATAGTGTTCTTTACTGCTGTAGTAGCTGTAGTATTGTTAGTTTGTTTTTCTCAATAAAGGCATTTGCCACGTTAATAAAATATAATTTATGAAAAATATATTTGTGTAGGTGCCGCGGCCAGTTAATATCATTTAAGAGGAGAGAAGAAATCCGTTCACTTTGGGAGTGGGCTCTCAGCGCTACGCGTCAGTGGCGTGAAGGCTTCAACCGCCGGTCGACGTCCTGTACAACCTTTTTATCATTACTGATACAGTTGAGGTAACTACTTTTTGATTTACAAGTGAATTAAAAATAGTATACGGTCGAATTGAGAAAACTTTTATTCGTTAGTTAAAAATATATAACTTACAGCTCGATTTCAATGAGCAAGGACGTGACGCGACGCTCATTTTATTTATAACTTTAAAATCGCTAGACCGATTTTGATAAAATTTGAGTGGGACCACTTGATAAGTACGTCTTGAGACATAAAGAATTTTCCAAATCAATTCAGGCAAACCGACGTAGTGAGAACCTTAATTCGGTTTTTTAAATATAAATTCACGTGGAAAGTTACTATGTAAGCATAATGGGATTTCTGGTAAGTATGTGGTATATGTACATTAATTATTAATTGTAATATACATTTTAAGTGTCCATTTTAGCTACATAATATATTATTCTGTATAATATATTTCTGTTCATGTATGTGTGTGTGTATTATTCATAAGAGTTTCTGTTTTCAAATCATTTTAGGGTTCCGTAGCCAAATGGCAAAAAACGGAACCCTTATAGATTCGTCATGTATGTCTGTCCGTCCGTATGCTATAAGAATACTATAAGAACAATATTCTTGAAACTTGGTAATGTATTCTGTGAACCGCATTAAGATTTTCACACAAAAATAAAAATAAACAATACATTTTTGGGTTCCTCATACTTAAAACTGAAACTCTATTTTTTTTTTCATCAAACCCACACGTGTGGGTGGTTATTTATGGATAGATCTTCAAAAATATTAAACGAGAATGATAAAACTAAAAAAGTATATATGATGTACGTTACTTAACTTCTACCGTAAAATTGGTTTGAACGAGATCTAGTACGTAGTTTTTAGGGTTCCATACGTCCAAAAGAAAAAACGGAACCCTTATAGGATCACTTTGTTGTCCGTCCGTCCGTCCGTCTCTCTGTCTGTCTGTCAAGACCCTTTTTCTCAGCAACGCGTGGAGGTATCAAGCTGGAATTTATAGAAAATATTAAGGTTTACTGCTCCTTGAAGCTGTGAAAAAATCAAACTTCTAGGCCAACGCAATCAAAAGATATAGTCGAATATGCCGCAAATTTCAGCAATATTTCGACATTCGCAAGTGAATCAAAACCTACAGGGTACTTCCCGTAAACTCAGAATCTTGAAATTATCGTAAATTTTAATTTACATCATATAAAAAATATTTTTAATAATTTTATATTTACTACCCCTTTCCTCGTGAACGCGTAGAGGTATTAAATTGAAATTCATATCAAATACTCAGGTCTATAATTCCTTTAAGCTGTAAGAAAATCAAACCTCTATGTCAATGCAAAATAAAGAAACAGCAATTTTTAGCCGCATATTTTCAAACTCGCAACTGAATCAAAACTTACCGGGTACTTCCCATGAGCTTAGAATTTTGAAATTTTGTATACCTACGGGTTTGTACGGAACCCTCGGTGCTCGAGTCCGACTCGTACTTGACCGGTTTTTTTATATACACGTCATAAATTGTAAACAGCAGTTCACCTTCATTTTAAAACATCGTTACTAGCTGCTACGGAACCCTGCATGGGCGAGTCCGACTCGCACTTGACCGCTTTTAATTATTGTAATTGGATCAATTATGGCCTCAAAAAACACCAAAAATGAAAAGAAAAGTTCACAATTTGATAAAATCTTTTATTAAATTAACCCCCGACGCAAAAACAACGGGGTATTACAACTTTGACGTGTTTGTAGTCTGTTTGGTGAGTCGGTCAGGATGCATGTTGCATCGTAGCTCCGGACGGATGAACCGTTTTTAGGGTTCCGTAGCCAAATGGCAAAAAACGGAACCCTTATGGATTCGTCATATGTCTGTGCGTCCGTCCGTATGTCACAGCCACTTTTTTCCGAAAATATAAGAACTATACTGTTGAACCTTGTTGTTATTTTACGGTGAATTTAGTCGGGAGTTTTATTAGCTATTTTTGATGACAAACCGATCCAAGATGGCCGCCCCCACAAAATCGTGGATTAAGTACATAATATTTTTCCTCAAACTCCCACAATATGGGCTTGACTTAGTCTACTACGCACTTTGAAAAAAATAACATACACTAATTAATGGAACTAGGCGTTACTTGTGGAAATCCATGATAATTATTAGTTGCGTACTCGACGCTCTCTCGTTCGCACTATTTCACAAATTTTGAAATATAAATTCACAGAATTAATTTATTTAAAATTCCTCATGATCAGCCCTGCATTATATTATTATTGCACACATTTTAAGCAGTAGTTTATATTTGTGTGGGGTTAAAACTTGAATATTTTTCAAATGGATGACTAAATCGAAAAAGTTTCATAGAAACCCATCCCTCATTTTAAAATACCTATTCAATGATACCCCACACGATGGGATCAGGCTGAAAAAAATAATTTCATTCCCATTTTACATATTCGGGAGGTAGGTACCTTAATTTTTTTTTTGTACCGTTCTCTTACCCTTACTATTGCCCTTATGTGTGCGAAATTACAGCTTCGTAAGGACTTATTGCTTCTCCGCAAAACCGCGGACGGACAGACGAACAAAGCGATCATTTCATTGGCCAAGCCACGGAAGCATTGTAGAGTTACGAATTTTACACTTATTTCATGGTCATGATTTTTTTTTCTCGGTACACTTATAATAAAAGATATTTGAATTTTGTAACTGTTCAGAGCGAGCTAAATACACACTTTTCCTAGTAAAAATTATAATATTTTTGCCCGTCTGCACCTTTTTTTCACCACCCCCGAAAAAAATCCTGGATCTGCCCTTGTGTATTTGTGCTGAAGAAATGTTAGATTATTTCCCTATAAGATATTATTGTTATTGTTGTTGATGCCCACTAACTATATCAGTCATACAAAAGAAGTCGTCATAATATTTTTTATTTGTTCTCGCCATAACAAAGGCGCTCCAAACTTCAAAGAGGCACGTGTTTAAGTTGCCCTTTCTCCCATTGTCGCAACATGATCAACAAATAGCTTAAGCACCTACACCATGAGTCAAAATATACACGACTTTTTTTATTCATTATAGGCATTATAGGTTAGCCTTTGCCCACGATCTCGCGTGATATTAAGGTAGCAGGCTAAACCTAGACGGCGAGATAAATCCCTCCCTGGCTTCACTGAACATCATGCCGGAACACGGTCACAATGACCGCTTGGCTTGACAAGGTTTTGTCCAGTGGGTGGTAACATGCCACGGTCGAAGCCTACGTTCGTAGTAAAATCATAATATTTTTTCCCGTCTCCACCTTGCCCCCCCCCCCCCCACCCCCAGAAAAAATTCCTGGATCCGCCCTTGACCACCAGTATAACGAATAGCGAGTGGAAAAGAACCGCACAAACATGCATAGAAAATATATATATACCTATTTATTATTTCATACAGTATTTGTGTGTGAGTGAAATGAAACATGTTGATATTCTTAAAGTCAGTAGAGATAAGTAATTAAAACATATCATTTTTATTTAATCCCTTTTATTGTTTTCTTTCGTGTTTGTACATCTACTTTATATGTTTAATAAGTATTTTAACGATGTCAAATAAAATATTCTCAATAAAAAATTAAAAGAAGTCGAAGCAGATCGTCACAACTGACTGACTGTCTTAAATGCACTTCAACAGTTTTCGGCGTTTAGTAGAACGGCTTGCACTTCAGTCTCTGACTAGACATTCCATAATATTAGAAAACACAATAATTATAATTAATGTGCCGTCATATTAGTCAATCAAAACACACTAACGCCATCTCTAGATTTATTTGGACATTGTGAATAATTTAATACCCCTAAAAATTCAACCCCGATCAAAATTGAAAACAGCGCCATCTATCTTAGTTATTGCAAACTTTTTTCGCACGACGGCATAAAAAATGATTCAAGTTTTCATAAAATACTCACCTTTTTAATGGAGGGCGCTATCGGACCTTAATACTTGGCAGAGTGCTTTTCCCGAAGGAGGTTCCGCGGAATTAAATAAAATTTCATCGATTATATTACTGTGCTTCATATCTTAAATAAAAATTTTTTTATTGTAAATAACTATAAATTTTAAAAATAAAGTGTTTATAAATATGACAAGTCAAAATTTTATAGATATTTTACATTTAAAATCCGTGATAGTGGCGCCCCGCAAAAGAGACTCCTTTCGTGAAAAGCACTTTAGTTATAGCAGTCATGGCTTTGCTTATAAAAATGATTATTATTATAAGGGGGGATCCGGAAGCATTATAGATTGTAGAGATTTTATAATTTTCTTACCTCTCAGATCGAGTTTAACGCGAATTGTAGGAAATGTATAACCTCGACGTTGAAATGTACAAAAAGTTAAAAAATAAGTTTTGCCCCCCGAACTCCACTAGTGATTATTATTATAAAGAACTAGTAAGTTTCTATTATAATTAATTATATATTATCTTAACTTACAGATTTCGGAGTAATGCGACTAGATGCAGGAAATAAAAGGAAAGAGAATTATCTCTTAGATACATACGTTTCTGTAACAGTACCTAACGAAAAGTATTATACCTCCATATAAAATCATATTTGACAAAGGATTTTGGATACCACGCAGTTTTAAAACAAGGTATGTTTGGTTTTGTTTTAATCGACCGAGCGAAGCGAGGTCAATGCCGGGAAATGCCTGAGTTTGCACCAGTTAAAGAGTAGACCCCTGATGTGTAAGTTTGGTCGACATTTACCAAATTGAATGAAACTTTACACACAAGTTGGTCATACTTATAGAATATTTTAGTGAAAAAATTGAGTCCATGGGCTCACATGGTTGGAGATATAAAGAGGTTTATAGGTCTAGAGGAGGATGGGTCTGACGATAAATTCAAAAGGTGCGCAGATAATTTTCTTTCTAATTTAGACACATTTTTAGAACCTTTATAAACTTATCTAAAGAATGTGTTTGTTTGTATGTATGTTTGATACACGATTACTCGAAAACCAATGGTCTAATCTTGATGAAACTTTACAAACACAAAGTATCATCAAAAGAATTTTTATGTTTGTAGGTACATGAGCCAAATAGGTGGAAGGCGAAAGGGTTGTAGAGTTATTGATATTACTTGATTAAAATGTAACTGATGATCTTGTCTTGATAAAACTTTGCAAACAGGTAATACAAACTAAAAGAATTCTGAAGTTCAAAAATTAGCTAAATGGGTGCAAGGGTTGTAGAGATATAGAGGTAACTAAATTACAATCATCTTTGTAAGATGAATCTAAATATTCACGAATCTTTTAGTGTAAATATACTAAATTACAATGTTTATCAATTACTTACATTATGAGAACTGACTTACCAAAATATTATGATAAATGACCGTGCGGGTGCAGGATATGTTCATAGTATTTATTCGATTCGTCAAGTATGATAATTATTATAAATCCTAAAGTACTCTATAATTATCAGTCCAATAATACGAGAAATAGGTATTATTTTGCCTTAAATTGCTCTACTTTTGAAAGTAAATTATACAATATTTCACTATTTAGATCTGTTTTAAGACTCTACCGCTCCTTCGAAAAACACCTATATGAGAAGAACAAGCAAGAAACTTATTGGGATTGTTTTTAGGACAGACAAAGCGAAACTGTAAGGTTTCCTTGTTTTCTACGGAAGCCTAAAAATTAAGTCGTAGGTACTTTTATAATTATATCGTATATATAGAGTATAATTATAGAGATATTTTTAATTATAGAGTATATCTAAAATCTAACCAAGGTTTTAACATTTTCAGGGAAATTGGTTATGCGAGGTCCCAGTTCGAGGTGAACTACTAGTATATTTTGTATAATTTACTAAGTACTGAATAATATACCTACTTATAATATGTATACAACTTATAATATTAGATATATATTTCAATAGGTAATAAATAGGTTCTGGACAATTTGTAAAGATAATAATAATCCGTACTCCGGTGGCAAAATTCAACACACAAATAAAAGCCATTTTTGTAGCAAAATGGTGTGGGACGGCTATTTTGATACTTTGCGAAATTATTATTTTATTCAAAATAGCGCCATCGTGCGGAAGTTACAAGAACTATCAAATACATTTCAAGCCCAGTACTGAAAGTGTCGAAGTGCAATTCTACTAGATGTCACTGTTATCAAATATTTATATTGTAATCAATAAGTGGATGGTTTTAGAGCTTGATGACTCTGAGACAAGAAAGATAAGCTATGCTTGCTGTTTTATAATATTGTAATGCTAAAAGTAGCTTCATAATAATGTATATTAAGTACTTAGTTTGCAAAAAATGCTTGTATGCAATTATATGCAATATATGTCTTGCTACAGCATAAAACAATTTTTTTAAAAATAGGGTTACTGGTAATCAGTTAACATTCTCGTCATCTATTGTTTCCATTTTCAAAAATGATATTAGTAACTAACCTTTTATAAGCTTTCCTAGAATAAATGTAGGGAAATCTAGAGGTAAGTAAACCCTAATGTTCAAGGTCATTGAATTTACTATGCTGACTTCACTCACGCCAGTAAAGCTCAGTATAATTATATGTTCACAAAAAAGCGAGTTTTACCAATAACCTATAATACCTATTATTTATAATAGGTAGCTGTACAATTAGACAGATTAAGTTCTCACCTAACTAAATGAGAACTATTTTCATTAAAATATAGTACTGAGTACTGATTATCAGCAACCTACAATGTGTTACAAAAAGTTAATTCAACACCAGTGGTACAAATACCAACGCGCTGTCCATTGTTGCCATTCCTTCCTTTGCTTCAATGAATGTCGTACCGGAACTCAGCCATAAGTATTCTTTTATCTGTGGCCATAATGACTTGGCAAATCGATTTTGTCCAGTGCGAGAGCGCGAGTTAACTAGCCATAATCAAATTTTACCATCAGTATTAGCCATCAGTGGGACAGCATAGACTAAGAAGGGACAGCAAACTTTTTGTAACACCTAGTATAACAGAATTACCTATACCTACTTCATAATATTATATTGTACCTATTACTGTACAATATTCGTCCAAACTGTCGGTCATAAAGTTTCTGAGGGCTATAAACATTGGCACGTTTCGGGCTTAAACATAATTACCGACTCTCTAGCACAAACGAAAGGTTATTGACCTCCAAACTCTAATCCTAATGAACCTTTATACACCGGCGGATCTGTTAATTGTAATATTGATGCAACAAAAATGTGGCATTTAAGCATTTGTTATACGCAGACCCTTCAGTACTTTTTTTTACTCCTTTTTAGTTTTTTTGGTAACAGCTACATTTTAATTTTTTAAAATTATGTTAGCTTCTAAATGTGGTTAAAATTCTAGCAATGGATGGCTCTAAGTTATTGGTGTTATATGTTTTCAGGGAAAAGCAAAGAAACACAAGAAAAAATCAGAAATCTGCAAATAGCCAGAAAGGAAGAAAGAAATTTAATACATTGTTTCTACGCAAAAGCAATTTTCAATAGTGCTTATTCCACTGAAGCGAACTTAATTTTTTATGTTCGGGGAAGGAAGATTTTAATGCTTGCTTTGGTGAATCGTATAGTAGCACTTTTAAAGTACCTACGATGAAAACTGTAAATCTAATTTCATTGCTTTTCATTATTTATCTCCTCTTACTAATGTTGCTTCCATCTATTCTCAATTCTTTGCTCTGACAAGCCATACTTTAGGTAACCCTTCGCTAAGAAAGCCGTGAGCATGAAATAAAATGTAAGTATTTTACATTTTGTATAAACATGCATTTATGTTTTATAATATTATGATTACCTTTTCAGAATTAACAATTATAATATATGATAAACATTCATGAACTTCGTTAAAACAAAAACTGATTACATATTTTCATTATTGTTTCAAATAAATAATAATTTTATAGCCCCGTATTTCATCATAGCTGTCAGCTTTGTTAGTGATTATGTGCAAAATTGGATGTAATCCATTGTGAGTTACATATTGCGCAATTAATTTTAGATAGTTAATATCCGTGATTCCTATATTATCAAAATTCGTACTCAACTAGTAGCGCCAATTAAAAAGTTTCGCTTTAGGTACTATTTAGCACTGCAGCGCTTTTCTATTGAAGCGACATTAGTTGGAACTAACTAGGACGAAACAGTCGTTAGTAAATATTGCGCACCAGTTACATATTAATTTCCCTAGATGGCTCTACTGGACTGTTAATTGGGGCAAAGGTAAAAATAAAACGCGAGGATCAAAACTGTTGGTCGACTCACCTCGCCTAAAAACGAAGCTCGTATAATTGAGACATTTTTTTCGCCGCGTTCGTAAAACAAAAGTTTGTTCCAAAATATTATTAAGCACCTATATATTACGTGGTTAAAATGATAAATTTGCTATACCTACTTTATTCTTACCTACCAAGCAGCATAAGCGATATTAGACGATTTGCATAATATACAAATAATAAAAAGGCCAAGCGCTATTCGGGCTACGCGCAATGTAGGCTTCCGTAGTAGGCTGGCAAATCGAATATCAATGGCCTTAACTTTCATCAACGATATCTTTAAAACTAATAAAGCTATCTTAACTGCTATTGTTTTTCTGAAAGGTTCATTTGTTGGTTGAAACTATGTATGTATATTCGTGCTTTTTTCAGAGTTTTAAAGCCAGTAGTTTAGAGAGACCCCCAAAAAAGTTTTAAACATGAATATTTTTAACCCCCGACGCAAAAACGACGGGGTGTTATAAGTTTGACGTGTCTGTCTGTCTGTCTGTGTGTGTGTGTGTGTCTGTCTGTGGCATCGTTGCTCCCAAACGGATGAACGGATTTTGATTTAGTTTTTTGTTTGAAAGTAGAGTTAGTCGAGAGTGTTCTTAGCCATAATTGGTGGAAATCGATCCAAGATGGCCGCCGCTACAAAATGGCGGATTACTTTTTTCTTCCACGACCCCATCGATATGGGTATCAAATGAAAGGGCTTAACAAGTAGAATACAACCCACTATATAAAATTTTAAATCCAAGATGGCCACCATCAAAAAATTTTGAATTAAGTATTGCGTTGGGGGTTTTTTAAATTTTTAATTTAATTCACTTGTTCAAATAGATAACTGCTACATAAATAATTATTATTTTTCGTTTACATTATATACAAGCAAATATGATATAATGCCCTAAAACAGAGTTTTTAAAGACAATTTTTCCCTTACCTCCTTGAAAATGAAACTTTTTGTTTCCTTAAAAATATTATAATCAAATCGGATTACGTGCACTCAACGAGGAAGGGACTTTTAATATAAAAAATTGTAGAAGGAAAACTTTTATGAGTTTTTCAATGCTTATTGAAGCTTAAACCTTTTAATTACATAAAAACGCTTACCATTATATTGGGCATTAAGTATAGCTCCATTAAAATAGCAGCTATTTATGTTTTATGCTGAGAAACAAGTCAAATTTAAAAAAAAATCTTTTTAAAAACAAGCTTTTATTATGATTACCATCTAGCATCACAAGTACCTACTCGTCAAGACAAATCAAATGAGCCCATACTCGATGGGGTTGCGCCGTTTAATTACGAAATTCCTATGGCCAACTTCGAGCTCCATCAGATCAGCTCCATAATAATATTGCATTGTCATCCCATTTATATAGGCATGCAAAATTTCAGCTCAATTGGATACCGGGAAGTGGGTCAAATTAAACTTGCAAGATTTGATTACAGACAGACAGACAAACCGACAGACAGACAGATAGACAACAGACAGGTGAAAGTAAATAAAAGCTTGTAAAATCGAGTTACGCGTGTGCCCTCCTCCTGTGGTGGTTATGTGGGACTCCCGTGCAGGATAACTGCACGGTATACCCACTAAAACAACTCGGCGGCACTCCCGCATCGTCTTTGTGACGGAGGACTAGGGAACCAGTATAGCCTATTTTCTCTATGAGCCTTAACAACCACTGTGCATCCACTTTAGTTGAATTTTAGAATTAAATTTTATGTGATTGACTGAATGGTAGGATTGTTGATTTCTGCCTTAGTGATAGAAACCTAATTAAAATAGTAAAGCCAGTCCGCGATCGACGAATCTTCGGGATAACAGCTACATTAATACAATAAATTACTTTTTTTCTCCACGACCCCCTCAATATGGGTATCAAATGAAAGGGCTTAACTAGTAGAATACAACGCACTATAATAAATTTAAAATCCAAGATGGCCGCCACCACAAAATGGCGAATTACGAATTGCGTTGAGGGTTTTTTAATTTTTTAATCTAATTCACTTGTTACTAAATTTAAAAGGGGATATACATAGGTACCTACTCTTTGAAACGAAAAACATTATTTTCAGTTTAGGCTTCTTCCAGTAATCGATGAACATAACAAAAGATTTCGATTAATTCCACAAACCTCTTCCTCTTTGTAAAGACGGTAAAAATATTTATTCTCATCTTTAAATAAAATACACTTTGAGTGTAGCATTCGCCTATATAAGGTGGATTATAAACCTTTGGTAAAAGCCCATAGATTATGAATAACGAGTTTCACCTCGGGGTTTAATCCGCGTGGATAATCCTCCTGAAATGATGATATTTTGTAAAGAAATATAGGCCTTATATAGGTGCCTTTACCTACTTTTCTAACGATACTTTTTATTAGATGTTTCCGCATTTTATATTATATAAAAGTATATGAGTAAATATTACTGCCTTCAGGTAGGTGCCTTAAGGTAGATATGAATATTACTTTCTTCTGCCTGCGACTTTACGTGAAAATGTAGACTAAAACTATAGACTTTGTCAAAATAAAATTCAAGCGACCGTTTCACCCCCCCCCCCCCCCTATGGGGTTGATTTTTTTGAATCATTCACAATATTAATGAATTCGAATAGGCCTTAAATTGCGTCAATTTTTTCAAATAAATAGATTATAGCCTTAGTTTGGGATTTAAAATTTTCATTATTATCTTCCTCCGATAATATGTGGTCTGTGCTTTGATAGATCATATTATAGTCACGACTTATTTGTTAGTATACCTACAAGCGAAGAAGATTTTACACTCATATTCATAAACACGAATTAAATCGTCCACAAGAAGAAGAAAGAATGAATAATATAGAAAGAAAGAAAAAATAATATAGAATGAATAATATAGAAAAAAAGAAAGAGAAATATAGAAAGAATGTATATAGGTAATAAGATCTGTATCCAAACAAACCATGTTTTCACAAATAAATATTTTTGAATTTGAATTTGAATTTGAAGAGCGGAGATTTTAGTCCTATATAATACTAATAATCCGACCGTAGAACAATCATCAACTATCTGTCTCATAGATCAAAATTGATATTTTATGAAATGTTGTGTTATGAAATACAACTCGATAGGGGTTATCAAAAAAATCCTGACAAGGTTATCATAACATTTATTAATAAATAGGCCAAGCGCAAGTCGGGGTACGTGCAATGTAGGCTTCTGTAGTTCTGGCAAGTCGAATATTAACAACCTTAACTTTCATCAACGATATCTTTAAAACTAATAAAGAACCTTAAATAAAATATAAATTTCCAGGATAGTTTATGGTTGAAACCATATTCTTGATTTTTCCAGATTTTTAAAGCTATTTCAGATTTTAAAGGGATATATATTTAGAGGGATATTTTTGAGGGGGATTTTATGGGGTATATTTCAAACGGAACGCTAAATCGAAAAAGTTTCTTAGTAACCTATCCCTCATTTTAAAATACATTTATTTATTTATTGTTTTACTATTATACCCCACATGATGGGATCAGCCAGAAAAAACATCATCCCCGTTTTACATACAATATATGGGAGGTACCCTGAATTAATTAATTTAAAATTTTTGTTAAGACTTTCACGCATCTTGGATGAAAATTAGTTTCCATAAAATCTTGTACCTACAACTTTGTACTTATCTAGAGGTGTGAGCAAAAAAATCCTGTAAATAAAATTAGGCTCGTTCTTAGTTCGTATTTGTAGCCTTACCATGATTTTTTCCTTACACTATGTGTTGTATTTTGCAACATAGAATATTTGATTAAAACAATTCTCATTTATATGAAACAGATGTTAAGGTTGTTCTTAGTAAATATACTCGTATGTCTTCTATAACAGATGTTATATTATCCCACTTGTTACTGAATAGACTTTTTCTGTCTGATTGCAATGAAATTTGGATATGTGCGTATATAGGTGCTCTAATATCTAGGAAAAATCAAATAAAAATTCCGAATGTTCTGGAAATCCGGGAAAATGGTGTTCTTTATAAAGGCCAGTAGTAAAATCCACTGCTATGAAAGGTAAACTTCAGTTCGAATTACAAAACGAACGAAAGGCTTTTTTTGTTATGTATTTTATACTTTGGTAAATTTATTTTTTTAATTATTGCACTTGGTGCAATGTGACGTCACAAAAATTTCATAATGATATTTTTTTTCGGGATAAACAATACATAGTTTTCTTTTCTTTGTATTTTTAACCCCAGACGCAAAAACGACGGGGTGTTATGAGTTTGACGTGTCTGTCTGTCTATGTGTGTGTCTGTCTGTGGCATCGTAGCTCCTAAACGGATGAATGGATTTTGATTTAGTTTTTTTTGTTTGAAAGTAGAGTTTGTCGAGAGTGTTCTTAGCCATGTTTGGTGGAAATCTGTCCAAGATCACCAATTCGTTCATCAATCTAATTTTTGTACACTTATCTTGTTATATTTGTATGATGATACACTGTGATCTCTCTGTGTGTATTTACCACGGAGATCCATCGATATTGCAGTAATAACAACTCAATATTTCTTTATCTTCGTGATTCTACAATAAAATTGTTAACATACGAGTGCATATATATGAAATATCAGATTATCATACTGTGCTATCTTTTCTATTCTATTCCTCAAAGTAATATTCTCGTCTAACTACGAAACACGAACTCATCACGAAGCTCAAAGTCGCTCAGCGTGCTATGGAAGGGACTATGCTTGGGGTTTATCTACGATTGAATCAGAAATTAAAAGATCCGTAGAACTAAAGTGACTGATATCGTTACCGATATAGCCCAGCGGATTAGCCAGCTAATGTGGCAATGGATAGGCCACATAGCGCGCAGAATGGATGGGCCATGGGGTCGCAGCGTAGGACATTCACCCAGAAAGTGGACAGACGACCTTATAAGGGTCTCCGGAAGACGCTGGATGCAGGTCGTATCTAACCTCCAACCAAATTTGAATTCCAAAGAGGAGGCCTATGTTCGGCAGTGGACGTCCTACGGCTGAGATGATGATAATATATAACTGCTAGGTATAGTAATAGATGTATATAAGTCTTCAGTTTTGCCATGCCTGAAGATTCATGCATAAATTACAAATTTGGACTGACTATTTACTACTGAATTCTCATCAGAAACGTCGTTCTTATAATTTTCAGGAGGAAAATAACTGAAAAAAAATTGTGTCTTCATATATCTTTGTTTTCTTTTATATTTGAAGCATATAAGGCTCTTTTGTAGTTCTAAAACATATCCTACAATATATGAAATAATCGTATGTGATAGCAGTGGATTTTACTACTGGGCTTTATAACGAACACCATAAAAAATCGTTTATAAACCTAAGAAATGCATCACATTTCAGTTAAATATTAGTTATGATGCATAAAGGAAAGTCCAAATTTATATTATTTTTCATAAAAAATGTTGAAGTAATAATAATAATGAAATAACTGACACCAAAACATTCATGATAAAATATACTCATAAGTAATGGTCCTAAAATAAACAATAATATGACACCGATGCATTCATAATGCCTCTGTTGTATAGCTTCATGATCCTACTTTTTGATGCCATCAACAAAATTTGTTTACATTACCCACATTAATCACAGGATTTTTGTTTAGATGCGGGCCTTTATAAAGGACGGTAGTAACAAGTGGGTTATTATGACCTTACATTTTTTTTTTATACAACGAAGTAAAAAGACGAGCAAGACGCTCTCCTGATGGTAAGAGATAACGCTGCCTATTATTAGTACAGTGCTACTCAGTATTTTACAAAGGTACAATTCTGGGTGCACTGCGCCAACGCTTCTTACTTGAGAGTCATAGATGTTAAGACTCCTCAGCCCAGTAATTTCACTAGCTACAGTGCCCTTCTACCGAAGCACAGTAATGTTTGCACATCACTGCTCAGGCGGTAGAATAACTGGCACTGAGCTACATTCGAGAGACTCGAATAACAACAATTTGCTCTACACTGTACACTTTATACAATGAATTACAAATCAACAACACAAAGCTGACTGAACCAATTCGTTAGTCAGTAATTAAGTTTCAGCGCTGCAGCGGCTTGTAGATTTCAGAATTTTGAGTAGAATAATAACTTGCGCGCATCTCTATTACTCGCACGATAACACAACATTTGAAATAGGTAAAATTAACTTTCCAGTTTATTTTCTTTTGCCATTTTTCAGTGATAAACTGGAAACACACAAAATATGAAATAAAAATTATATATACAGCAGTACCATGAGACAAAAGTTAAATTCTACCAACATAGGTATATTTTAAAATGAGTCATTATCACATATCGTGCGAGTCGCAATCGCAACAAAGGAATAAACCCTTAAATTTTGACGATGAAAAAGCGTCTATGGCATCCTACGCATCAGTGGCTTTAGCATGCCACATGGAATCCCGACAAAACTTCAAGAGTAGAACTGTCATCCCATACATTCACAAAAGTACAATGTATGGGATGACAGTTCTACTCTTGACATTTCAGCGGGATCCCGTGTGGCATGCTAAAGCCACAGGAATTATTCGTAGATGTCATCATTCTATGGCATCATTAAATCACACTTCGCACTAATATTATAAACGCAAAAGTATGGTTGTATGCGCGGCAACTACCCCAACAAGTGAGTTAAATTAAAAATTTTAAAAACCCCCAACGCAACTCTTTCAAAATATGTAATTTGGGGTTTAGTGGTGGCAGCCATCTTGGATTTTAAATTTGTCATAGTGCGTTGTATTCTTCTAGTCATGCCCTTTCATTTGATACCCATATTGAGGGGGTTGTGGAAGAAAAATGTAATCCGCCATTTTGTAGCGGCGGTCATCTTGGACCGATTTCCACCAAACATGGCTAAGAACACTCTTGACTAAATCTACTTTCAAACAAAAAAAACTAAATCAAAATCCGTTCATCCGTTCGGGAGCAACGATGCCACAGACAGAGACACACACAGACAGACAGACACGTCAAACTTATAACACCCCGTCGTTTTTGCGTCGGGGGTTAAAAGTACCTATAGTGTAAAAACTGAAGATAGTAATTTACTTGTAATACAGGGAGGGATTTATCCCACTTTCTAGGTTTAGTCTTCTACCATCTACGGCTACATCGTCGCTTAACACGCTAGATTAATCAAAAGCTAACCCATAAGAAAATAATAAATTAAAATACTCAGTCGTAGAAAAATCTTATTAGACTATATGTACATATGAACAGGATTTATTTGAACTCGTCCTTGGACATTGACGAAAAGCCTTTGGAAGACATCAATCCAATCAGGGCCTATTATCCCAAACTTGTTTTGACTTTTATATAAAGGGATAAACATATTATTTATACTGTTTATATATATTATCCTTTACCACCTACCGCGAGAGCGGATTGCAAAATATCTTTGTATTACTTTTGTTTTTTTTATTATTTTTATAATTAGTAAATTTCATGAAATATGTAGTGTTTCAATAAAGATCTTATCTAATTAAAAAACACGTAATTTACACTGAAGAGTATATTGAAAGTATTTGTAGGCATACCGGGTACCTACTCAGTTAAATAGTTGTCATAGTATAAATTCATGTTAAAGGTATTTTATTACAGAAAGTTTATTTTAAAGTAATACCCAATTCAGAAAGACCAATATTTGATTAAAAGATTTTTCTGTGCAGAAACATTTTAGTGACTATACAAACAATTAATGTGTAAACAATATGAATTACAATAAAAATGTAAAATCATGTTAAAAATAATTATTCCTACGAGTTTCTTGATCGTTCTTCTTCTAGAGGTACTTTCCTAATGAGCTAGTTTTGATGAGTAGTTTTACTTTGAATTTGGAATATGTAAATTATAATATTATCTCTTCCCCTCAGTTGTCTGCGATAAGACCGCTTGTACTCATCTAAGATTAACAATCACCATGTTTTGAAATCTTTTACCTTTGTCCTTTAATAATATTGGAAGCCGTATAATTAAGTGATCTATTTAGTTGATTAGAATTTATAGCGTGCTTCGTAATTTCATGATTTGTTAAAAAAAGCTAAGAAAAAGTGCGTATACAGGATGTCTGACCGCACGAGTATTTCCATTTTGTGACTTAATTTTACATTTTTATAAATACTTAAATGTTCTCTCCTTTTCATTTTAGAACCTAATCTTTACAAACCAATAGGCCCCCATAACGCATCAGTAACTGCAAATTTAGGAACTCTGGCGCCCGTAAAACAAAGTGCAGTTGTTCGTGTTTTTAAATTTCGTTGTAACATTTTTCAGTGTTGTAAAACTTTTCCAAGCACGTTATTCAAAATTTCAACCGTTAACTGTGACTGTGAGTGCACCTATATTTTAGTTCTTCCCTTTGCCCATGTATAAAAGTCCCTCATAATAGATTGAGTGCATAACAATTAATCGGGAAAACGCGTTTGTGAAGAAACTCCATCATTTTATCCCTACGCTCAAAGTTTTCCATTTAAGTAAGATGAATGACATTTTATATAAAACCCATTATATACTTTCTACAGGACATTAAAAACGATCATAAAGCTTTACATAAAAGGCTTTGTCGTCCCTCTACAGTCGTTATAAAATTTAAATAAGTCGGGGTAGTTACCGCTAATGCTTCAATTTGTATGAAGAGGTATGTGTCCAAAAAACATAAGTAAAGAAAATATAACCAGAAAAAAAAACCTTTACTAATATTTTTTATGAACGAAGTTCCTGATCGCGCGTTGTGAAAGGGGGCTAGACGGAAAAAATTCTTACGAAAAGTTGTCACGACACTTTTTGCTATAGTAAGCTATTGTAAGCTGTGCGGCGTGCGCATGTTTCTCTGTCTGTCTCTCTCTCTCTTATAGAAAGCAAGCCAGATATTTTCATTTCTATTTCGCATTGAACAGTGTGGTGTCGCGACGATTATTTTTGTTGAGTGTATACAGGTTTTTTGTAAATAATAAACAATAAATCCCCGGACCCCGGGGCACATGACATCCGGGTCCCTTGACACCTCTTTTCGATTTAAAGAACGAACTAATTCTATTTTTATTTTTCTTGAACTTATCAACTGAAAAACTAAATGCACTAATTATGTATATATGTACTTCAAAATATGCGTCGTAAATTTTGTTGACCTATCTAGAGTAAGTTGAACGGCTATACAGTGTAAAAAGCGGTTAACTTCAGAATCAAGATCGGTTTAAAATATTTGCACTACCAATATCCCCCATAATATTATTATAGTTGAACTGTCGCTATTAAGTCAATATATAAATGTCTGTTTCAGGGAACGAACTACTAACAAACGACATGTAAAAAAAATGATTTTCTAAGTACACAAATTTGGCATTTATTTTTGACGTTCTACAATAAATTGCTTCTTTGCTTAGTCATTTATACTAGTAGTTCGCCTCGAACTGGGACCTCGCAGCCCAATTTCCGTGGTAAACCTTAGACTTTAGGCCTCGACTATATATATATCCTAATACAAGAACTTTAACATTAATATTAAAACTCAAAATACAAAAATTCAGAGAAATTAAAACTCAATAAACCTACGTACCGAGATTTTTTTAATATATTTAATCCTTTTAGAGTTTCGTTCCTCTGAAGGAAAAAACGAAACCCTAATAGGCTAATAGGATCACTTAGTCATCCGTATGTCTGTCAAGACCCATTTATACTCTACATTCCGTAGAATTGTATATATTTACCATAATACACAGGTCTATGGCCGCTTGGTACCCGTAAAATTAAACTTCTAAGTTAACTTAGAAAAAAATACACCCGTTTATCCTTCAAAAACGTACCTACATTTTTTTGACCCTCTGAATAAATCAACATTCATAGGGAACTTGCCGTTACCATATATTTATGAAATTTGGCAGACTATAAGTACATATATTTTAAATTCAGGAAAACTTCTGAAAGCTATACATTTGAATTAATTCATTTAAAAATGGCACTATTAAAGTACGTAAACATCGAAGTTAAGCAATATTATGTGCTTACGTATTTGGATGGGCGCGTACGTAGTGATCTCAACATTTTGCTGACTTTTTTGGAGAGAGCCACCAGCGGCCCGCGATGCATTATGGTGTGCTCGTGCACCTTTATTGTTGAATGTGCCGGCACAAACAATTACTCTAAGTTTTAAAAAGTTATGCAGACAGACTACTCAAATAACCTTACTGCTAGCGAAAAAGCAGAGGCTCTCAACTCTAAGAGTTCGCTTTGCTCGGTCGATGATATATGTATGTATTCATATAAATTATGTATTTAAATTATATTTTATAACAAAACGATTCAGCGAGTTTTTTTTATTCTATCACCACTTCCACAGACATTGTTACCTGCTTATTATTGTTTATGGTCTCTACTTTCGTGTTTTGCCAGTGGCCGTAGCATGCCACACAGAATCCCGACCAAACTTCAAGAGTAGAAATATCATCCCATACATTCACAAAACTACAATGTATGGCATGACAGTTCTACGCTTGACATTTCAGCGGGATCTCGTTTGGCATGCTACGGCCACTGTAAAATATTATTTTACTTGACAGCGAGTTATAGTCCGGTACATTGTGTTCGGGATAATTTATACAAAATTTTAGGCAATGTGACGTAGCTATGTCGTCATAATAATATTATATTATAATTATGCCTATACTACTAAACCCAACTTGCCATTAGCGATGGGCATAAAATAACGCTATTAATAAGGTTTTTATTTTAAATAACTATTTTACTTTATTTTTATTTTACTTAAATTAAATAACATTATATTTTATCGATCGAGCGAAATGAGGTTTATAAAAAGATTAAAAAAACAGCACAAAACGTGTTCTTACCTACATGTATGTGACACCTATCTCAATAGCAAACTTTAGGCGGCCGGACTATAATTGACGCAATTATTGGTATTACGCAATGTACTAAAAAATAATGTTATTGAAAATAAGATAAATTGCTTGAAATTCTCGAAATTTTGGACTTTATCGCTATTAATTCTTTAGCTTGATTTTCTTGCCCACTCTTTCTTGCCTGTAGGATCTTTCTCAAACTTAATGTACCTAACAAATTGTGCAAAACATTATAATTTAGTCATCTTTATAACTCTACAACCCTTGGATCGATTTGGCTCATTTTCGAACATGAGAATTCTTTTAGCTTATACTACCTGATCGCAAAGTGCCATTAAGATTAGAACTTTGGTAACGTTGTAATTAAGCATTTTCTATAACTCTAGAACCCTTCGACCGATTTGGCTGATGTTCGAACTTAAAAATTCTATTGACTTAAACTACGTATTTGCAAAGTTTCATAAAGATTGGACCATCGGTTTTCAAGTTATCGCGTAACAAACATACATACAAACATACACTTTTGATAATATATTTATGTAGGTTATAAAAAATTTGTGTATATTAGAAAAAAAAATATCAGAGCACCAGTTTTGAAATTATCGTCAGACCTATCGTAAAGACTTTAAGTCACCTATATCTCTGCAACCCTAAGGTCTATTTCGCTATTTTTTTCACTAAAATTATTCTATTAACCTATCTAACTTGTGTGTAAAGTTTCATTTAATTTGGATTAACCGTTTTCGAGTAAATGTCGATCAAACCTAAGCGCCAGAGGTCAACCGCTAAACTGGTCAAAACGCAGGCTTTTCGCGGCTTTCGACTCTAAGACCTCGCTTCGCTCGGTCGATTATCTGGCAATGAAATAGCCAATCCTTGTTAACATCGGCTGACGTCCTCCAAACCACAAAAAAAACTGCATAAAATGAAATTATAATAAAAACTTTCTACGTCCACAGAAAACAGCATATTTTTTAACTTGAATCACGAAAAGTCAATAACGCGGCATCTTTTCCGATATGCTACCTGTGTCATAACGACATAATTACCCAGGTATTTAGCCTTCACGTTACGCCGCGTTCAGAAAGAACTCTAAAACCTGACCCCGCCGCCCTGAAAGGAAATGGACCTAATGGTGGCCTCGACCCCTGGCAAAAGCCGATCGATTCGGACCTGCTCATCTTCATGCGATACATTATTAATACAAATATATGCCCCGCGGCGTCTCCCGCTGAAAACAACCGAATGTATTGATCCATAAGAAAACCGAAGTGTAAATAATAAATGTTGTTTTTCACGCTGCGCGACTCACGTTAGCAAACATCTAAATAACCATCTAAAGAGCCATCTAGAGTTACCTAATCAAATCTAAACTTGCAAAACAATATACGAAAATAAGCCAAATTGAAAGTGCTCCGAATAATCAAAGTAAGCAAACCATTTTTAAAGTGCATATTAAGTTTTATTTAACATCGGTAGCATTGCGTGTAGCTATTAAATGTAATTAACGGTTAAAACATTACCACTTAATAACCTTTACATTAAACACTGTAAATATTGTTTTCAAAGTCTATGGAAACATGATTCAAAATAGTTGAAAAGCAATAAATATTCACACGAACTCCTTCCTCGGAATTCAATGAAAATTTTGAATACATGTGGAATTCAATACACGGATTTAGTCCAGCCGCTGTCGAGAGTTGAGCTTGGTAACACATTTGTACAATATTACCTATACAATACATTGTCAATATGTATGCTCACTCGTATATTGAAACAATATGAGTTTGAAGGATCGGGAAATGAAATATCTTTGTTTACAAATTCTATAGCTCTTAGAGATCCTTTGTACTCTCCTATATGTAAGTACATAATATAAAAAAAGATAAATATTAGAGGTATGATGTAGATGTCGCAGGCGAATCGTATTAATTCTTCGTTTCACAAACGGCCTGCGCCCTTTTACAAGCGCAAGCCCAATCGTAAAATTGTTATTTTAGGTGTATGTGTATTTAATAAAAAGTCTATGGGAACGACATCCACTTTAGGAGTGGTTTCTTTACCTTTTTAGACAATACTTGTTGCTATTGCAAGTCAAAGTCTATAAACAAATCTCTATAAACAAATGAAATTTAAAAAATATTTTTTTAAAAACAAGCTTTTATTATGTCGCTCTTTAACACGGGCTAAGCCCGGGCCTTTTTATAGGCGTACACGGAGACAAAAAGTCCAACGCGTAGAGGCCCTTTTGAGCTTTTAATATAAATGTAATGGGTGACACTTATTTGAGTCTGAGCTTTTATTATTATTACTATCCAGTACCAAAGTATTCATCAAGACGAATCAAATAAGCCCAAACTCGATTGAGTTGCGTCATTACATTACGGAGTTCCTATAGCCACCTTCCAGCTCCATCATCAGTTCAGCTCGATGTCATATGTATAAATTGCATTGTCATCCGATTTATACGAGTACATGCAAAATTTCAGCTGAATCGGATTCCGGGAAGTGGGTCAAATTAAACTTGCATGATTTGATTACAGAGAGACAACAGACAGGTGAAAGTAAATAAAGGCTTGTAATAATATATGAACTAAGAGTGGACCAAATTTTACATCATAGCATAATATTATGCAAGTTATTGATTTTTAGTTTTGACATCAATATGGAATTTCGACTAAAAATTGTTGTCCATCGAGTATTATTATTAAAAAAAAATGTATACTTTTTTTTTGTAAATTTAATAAAAAGACGTGAGATAGAACGCACTAAAGTAGCTTAGTCGTGAAGTCACTGGCAGATCTGGGTACATTTTATACTTCTTCTTCTTCTTAGTCGTTTTCTTCACAAAGTGAAGGTCGTGTCTAGTCTGCAGGATTTGCCATCACTCTTCGAATAACACTCTGCCAGGTTGTTCTATCTGTCGCTGATCTCATGGCCTGAGCCACTGGCATGCCGGTAAGGGATTTTATTTGGTCCGTCCATCGCATCGGAGACCGTCCGCGAGGTCTCTTTCCCTCAACCTTACCGACTACCAACAACTTTTCGAGGTTGTCTGGATCTCTCCGAGCAATGTGGCCAAAGTAACTCAGGATACGCTGGGAACAGATACTAGAGAGCCTTGTGGTGATTTTAAGCTGGTTGAGAACAGATACGTTGGTCCTACGGGCTGTCCATGGTATACGCAACATACGCCGCCAACACCACATCTCAAACGCGTCAATCCTCTTCCTGTCACTTGTTCTAATCGTCCAGGACTCCACACCGTAGAAGAATATAGAGAAGACCAGTGCCCGCACCAGTCTCACCTTCGTTGTATTAGATATGTTTCGATCTTTCCATATGCGGGTGAGTTTTGTCATAGCTGCTTTGGACATTTGGATTCTTCTGATTTCTTTATCACTTCCTCCTTCATTAGTGACAATTGAACCGAGATATTGGAACTGATCTACAAATTCCAGGTCCTTAAGTTCGTTTGAACGCGTGAGAGTGCCTGACCGGTCTATTATCATTATTATATATACATTACATTACACATTATCATTATGACATTTTATACTGCATAGTATTATATTGTATCGTAGAATAAACTTCTTGAAAATGCACCACGGTAAAGCTCTAGATAATATTTTTATTATTTTAAAAGAATTCCCAATTAGAAGATACCTTGAAAAATGGCAAAGGATTTGCAAAATACAAACGTATTCTTCGTTTTAAGAATAACGTCGTTGTCATTTAAGATAGCAAACTAGAAATACTTTTAAAAATATTTTAAGAAAATATATCTTTTCACTTCGTGTAAAGTTTTCAAAAAGTATACTACGAATTTCTATTTCAAAATTCGTCATAATGGCGCGCAAGGATCCTTGCGCGCCATTATGACGAATTTCAGAACTTATGCTCTGAATGTAACTAGAGTATATGTAGAGTAGTAACCTAACACTTCAATTTAAAACGTTACTAGCACGCAACACCGCTTTCGTTTGTAAACAAAACATTATAATATTAGAACTAAGGTCATTGTTCACGTATGATGCGTGCAACATTCTTGCTCGCACGATGTGATCAATTTTGAAATTTTAATTTTACTTTTTGATATTTTTGCTTGTCGCTTTAGATAATATTTTTTAAATATTATTAAAACTATCAAACTGGGAACCACTACTTTTAATAATATTTAAAAAATATATTATCTAAAGCTGTACCACGAATAAAAATCAAAAAGTCCAATTCAATTTCAAAATTCGGTATATTATCGTGCGAGCGCGAGACTTGCACGCAAAGACTCTTAAGAAAACTTATTAAGCAATATTAAACTTTCCTAGCAAGTGTCTAGTTTCTTAAAACATAAAATAAATGAACATCATAATTAAAATTTGTTTGATGATCTCGTTTATTTTTTACGCAAGATGAAAGAAAAATATGCCGTCCTAATTTGAAGCTGTACGCTACCAGGTATATTAATCGTTAAGTCGCTATGTTACCTAAGTCTTCAATAGGAAGTCCTACACAGAACTTCACACTAATATGTTACATATCGTGCATTTGCGCTTCTGACCTGCAACAATGGCGCACGGCGTAACACAGAAAATAATATTTATGGAAAACCACTTAAGAGGTCATATAGGTTTTAATGGTCAAAATTACTATTTTTTTTTCCAAATTAGATTTAAGTTTACTTTTTTGTAATAAATATCAGATTCAAGTATCATTTTCCATTACTCAGTTAAATTATTTTCTCTGTAATTTTTTTTTTATAGAGCATAGAAAATTTATTTTTTCTTAAGTGGCTAATAACTGCTTTCACCCCACCTAATCAAAAGTATTTATGGAATCATCTTTAAATATCGTCTTTTATAGTTTTTTTCTGTGTTATACCGTTCTTCCAGCAAATAAGATCAGGTAAGATTAAATAACTCGACATTGAGTGTCATAATTACAAAAAATAAAATGTAACATTTTTGGGAAAAATGTAGTAATTACCGATCCCTTCATTTTTGATCACAATAATTTATCAATAAGCGAAGCGACCTTTTTATTTGTCAAGTTCAATGATATCCAACTCATGGTTCCCACGTTTCACATATCGAGTATGTTCATTCAAGATTCTTTTGTAGTAATTTCCTCGGATTCTGATAGTACTGCTGAACCGAAACCCGCATTATAGACATCGTAGCGTGAAGTAGGTGCGGCTCGCCTTCCCCATCCGCGTCCTGAGTAAGGACCCTTCCCATCGCGTCAAATACAATCTTATTTCTATAGACTTTAGAGCCATTTTGAGAAAACGAATTTGACGCACGTACCCACGTTTTAGGCGTTGTCCTTTAAGTACGCTAACGTTGGAAAACCATGGCGCAGGTTGTGTGTAAGCTGAATCGATACAGCAACTGAAGTTTTTGCAGCGGAAAAATATTTAACATCATTTGTATGCATTCCTCGTCGTCAAGTGTTTTTTGCTCCCGACTGAGAACTTTTAAATGAACACAATAAACTCGACAGCGGAGCTTTTCTATTCAGGAAAAATATTATAAATGCTCACTTATCAGTTAATGAAATTTCTGTTTATGATAAAACAAGTATTTTTTCACGCGAAAAAAAAACACGCTAGCACTTCTGGGATTTTGAAATACATACAGGCATAAATAAATTAATTACATGCATAAAATTAAACACTCGATTGAACAACAAAAGATTTTTTCCCTTTAAAATTTCCTACGTTTTTAATCAAAGTATTTCTTTAATAAAAATTAAAAAAAAATACAAAAAAAGAAAATTAAAGTAGTTACGTATATTTATCATCTACATCCAGAATATGACGTGCCGCATTGTTATCTAGATCAATTGTCAAGCTTGAACGCATGCATGCATCCTAGGTCAGTGCGGTCTATGTAGCACGTCTACGATAATAATGGTGCATTCATGTTATGGTTAGTCTAATAGTTACTTCATCTAAAACATTTAAAATTATAAATTGTATTAGTAACGTTCCTAGCCAAACAAAAAAAAACTAAATTAATATTAGTTTATTTTGATGTCTTTAAAATACAGTCACTCACGTCCAAGAAAAGTTCACGTCAATCCATAACCTACAAAACTGAACTAACAGAGCACAAACTAAAGATAACACACTACACCGGCGTTTGTACCATGAATGAGTCTGACGTAAGCCTGTAATAGAATTGATCTATTTATTTACACGACTCGCAGCCCATTTCTATAAATACGTGTACACTAACGACCGCCCGAGTATAACTGAAGTCGGCTACTCTTTACGCTTGTATTTATGTTGGAGTCATCTGATCGTCAACTTTTTATTTCAGGATGGAGTGAAGTGACGCATGCGTTTGTTGCAGCCGGATCATACGTCATAAGTTGTTCCTTGTGGCAGCGGGGCGAGGGGACCTTTAACAACTTAAGCCACGCCCTCCATAAACAAAATTATTAAGTTTTAAAGTTTTCAAAGATACATAACCTTAAAAACTCCTTATAAGTATTGTGAGTTTAAAAGTGGAGTTAGTTTTAAAACTAATTTGGCAACACTGAGCACCGTAGTGAAGTTTGTCGCGCACGCGTTCCGGGCAGCACGGAGGGGTTGCGGGTGCGCCCTCTGACGCCCTAGTTGAAACTGATTTCACATTCAGCGGTATGTTAGACTACATCCCTATCGAGCTGGGTAGGCATCGTTCGCGCACTGCGCGGTAGCACTCGCGCAACATTTGCCTGCTGATCGATACAGAGGCATCCCGCTGCCGAGATAAAACTGAATTTCCTCCTTTGAACTTCCTGATACAATAACTGCACCTCACTAACCCAAAAAGCTGTTGAAATCGGCACCGAGATAATTACCTTTAGCCTTCTAGCCATTAGGCTTAATATTGCAATTAGATGTACGACGCGCCTGCGCAGTTTCAGTTACATTGCTTTTGAATATGTACATACGTATTGAGAGGAGTAAAATGCTGCAGGGCCATAAAGCAATGGGCTTGTTTGGTCAGATGGCGCCACTACAGCAAGTTGCGCCACTCGTAAAATGTCCGATGTGACGTAAAATTATGTTATAAATTATAACAAACCCAGCAGTCGGATTGTGTGCGCTCCCTACGCATGCGCTATACATTTTTGAATTTGACAACCGTCGTAAATTTCGTCCAATGGTCCATTCTGAAACTGAATTTTGAGTTAAATGAAAACGAGTTATTCTCGCCTGCCCTTAATGACATGCAATTTATTTTAAGGTTCCGTGCCTATCTACTTAGGCTACAGTTTCGGTAGACGATGATAAAAAAACTTTTAGGTACCTACCTATATATACATGTTTATTTGATAGATATGTATTATACAATTTTTTTAATTTCTTATTATATCTTACGATAAGTATATATAGAGCATTTGTTGAAAATTAAAGCGCTAGTATGTCTGTGGCAAAAAGGGAGAGAGGCGACATTTCTTTAGCATTTACACCCACCTTGTCACATCTTGCTTTACATTATAGTCCTCTTTGTAGTTCTGCCGCTCGATTCAAAAATAGGTATTATATCTGCAATTTTTAGTTGGGTCTGTAAATAGGGATGCGGACAAGGTCAAAAAATGATTTATAATTATTCCGTAATTTTAATATATTAGATACCTACGTTTTTTTTTTGTGAATAAAATAAAAAATGGCTGATATAATGCTTGTTAGTTTTTCGGTGAGGATGCGCTACGGCTCTTGTTCGTACATTTTGTACAGTCAATTACAAAGAGATGTATCCATGTTAGGCTTAGAAAATGAAGTAAATTTTCATTTGCCACAATGAACTACCCTTGGTTCGTGACATTTCTAGTAGCAATCAAACTTTATATTATCATCGACTCGTTTTATATGCAACAATAATGTATCTCACTACTTTTCCTTAGGTGATACATAATAATAGCATTTAAAATGAATCGAATATAGTATAAGATTTGGTGGATACTGAAAATGTCACGAAGTAAGGGTAAATATTTTTTGCATACTAAAAGTTCCTTCATTTTGTAAGATTAACATGGATACATCTCTTGGAGTTGACTGTACCAACCCGAGTACGTGACGTCAGCACTCCCACCAAGCAACTTTAGTGTGATGTATATCACACGTTTTTATTAAAATTACAAATAAAAAATACGTGTACAATATTTTTTGATAATCAAAATTATGGTCAATTTTTTTTGTCAACTTAGTACCTTATATAAATTATTATAGACTGGTTGGATGACACTTCATTCTCTGGAATTTAAAGAGGCTTCACACAAGCGATTATACTCGTATTATCAAAGTCAATAGGCTGGAATGTGAAATAGGATCCGTGAAGGTTAAAAGTAAAATGTAGCTTTGTTAACAAAATAGATATGTAGAAATTTTTATTTTCTTTTTTTAATGAAAACAGACCAAGGGTCTTAAATTCCAATGGAACCTTAACCATACAAATTGCTAACAAAATACTATCGTCAACCTAAGTGATACCCACTGTCCCGCTTACGCGTTACGCATTGTCACCATACACCACTCGGCATTGTTCCTGGGCAAAAAAAACCTACCGTCGTTGCGTTTATCTACGTGTTTATGTACGTGTTTAATAATATATAGGTATGTATAATAAATTTCCCTTCAGGTGTCACAAGTATGTGTGAATTATCCTAAAGTTTTCCATGACTCAGTTCGCTAAACTTCCGAAGCGATCCTTACTGAGACGGCGATATTTTCTGCATCAACACGCTCATTATGATAATTAAAGCATAGCACGGTAAAGAGATATACAGTAGTTTGACTCCATAGAAACGGCCGGAATTTGGGAGTGAGTAGATGTGGGCAGATGTGGGTAGAAGTGGGTATATAATCCAGAAGCGGGTGCCACGCAGCGACGGGCGGACGTCGCGATAGTTTTTTGCAAGTATTTAGTGTAATTTACGTTATTTACTTTGGACGTATGTTTACATAATATAATAAATTATATAAAATGGCAAAAAATAGCATTCGATATAATGCTGTTTTTGAGGTAAGTTAGTATGAAGTTATTATAATATTTATTTTTTATTTTTAAAAGTATTCTGCTGAAGTAAGAGTGCGAGTAAGAGACCGAGTAAGAGTGCGAGTAAGAGTCCGATAAGAGTGCAAGTAAGAAACTGAGTAAGAATGCGTGTAAGTGTCCGAGTAAGAGTGCGAGTAATAGTCCGAGTAAGAGTGCGATTAAGATTCCGAGTAAGAGTGCGAGTAAGAGTGCGAGTAAGAGACCGAGTAAGAGTGCGAATAAGAGTAAGATTCTGAGTAAGAGTTCGAGTAAGAGTTCGAGTAAGAGTGCGAGTAAGAGTTCGAGTAAGAGTGCGAGTAAGAGTCCAAGTCTTGTCTTGTCTCTTGTCTTGTCTCTTGTCTTGTCTCTTGTCTTGTCTCTTGTCTTGTCTCTTGTCTTGTCTCTTGTCTTGTCTCTTGTCTTGTTGTCTTGTCTCTTGTCTTGTCTTGTCTCTTGTCTTGTCTCTTATCTTGTCTCTTGTCTTGTCTCTTGTCTTGTTGTCTTGTCTCTTGTCTTGTCTCTTGTCTTGTCTCTTGTCTTGTCTCTTGTCTTGTCTTGTCTCTTGTCTTGTCTCTTGTCTTGTCTCTTGTCTTGTCTTGTCTCTTGTCTTGTCTCTTGTCTTGTCTTGTCTCTTGTCTTGTCTCTTGTCTTGTCTCTTGTCTTGTCTCTTGTCTTGTCTCTTGTCTTGTCTTGTCTCTTGTCTTGTCTCTTGTCTTGTCTCTTGTCTTGTCTCTTGTCTTGTCTCTTGTCTTGTCTCTTGTCTTGTCTCTTGTCTTGTCTCTTGTCTTGTCTCTTGTCTTGTCTCTTGTCTTGTCTCTTGTCTTGTCTCTTGTCTTGTCTCTTGTCTTGTCTCTTGTCTTGTCTCTTGTCTTGTCTCTTGTCTTGTCTCTTGTCTTGTCTCTTGTCTTGTCTCTTGTCTTGTCTCTTGTCTTGTCTCTTGTCTTGTCTCTTGTCTTGTCTCTTGTCTTGTCTCTTGTCTTGTCTCTTGTCTTGTCTCTTGTCTTGTCTCTTGTCTTGTCTCTTGTCTTGTCTCTTGTCTTGTCTCTTGTCTTGTCTCTTGTATTGTCTCTTGTCTTGTCTCTTGTCTTGTCTCTTGTCTTGTTGTCTTGTCTTTTGTCTTGTCTCTTGTCTTGTCTCTTGTCTTGTCTTGTCTAGATAGTAGCTTAAGTAAGTAGATGATATGAAATAGGTAGGTACCTACTGTATGCGGGCAGCGGCTGCCCGGCAGCCCTATGACTTGCGCATGTACCGCGAGACTGTAGGTATTTATGTTCAAAAATCACGCTCAGTCAAACTACTGTATATCTCTTTACCGTGAGCATAGTGACGCGTTTCCAACTTAGAAGGTGTTCGTTAGCTTATTTGTAAGAGGTACTATATATTCCTTAAACAGTACTCTATCTTATAATATAGTTTCGCCCTTACGTGCAACTCTATCGCTCGCACGATGTGTCGCATTTTAATATATAAATTGAATAGAATAGAAATACATACACACTCAAAGTACTTTAAAAAAAACTAAAAAACTAAACACAATAAAAATACGCGCGCACTAAATTTACTTTTCGAAAATGTTTCAAGGCAAAGCTCTATTTACCTCTAAATAAAAATAGAATTTAAAGAAACTTTTTATTAGGACCTTTTTTTTTTTTTTGTTAACGCCGGGAAAAAATGCATTACGCATACCCTCCCATCGAGGGAATGGGAGGGTTATGTGGGACTCCCGTGCAGGACAGCTGCACGGTTTACCCACTAAAACGACCCGGCGGCACTCCCGCATCGTCTAAGTGACGGAGGACTGGGAATCGGCAGAGCCTTGGCATCCAGTCCCCCGTCGACGACCGCCCGTCTTTATAAAGACGGGCCCTTCACGCCCCTCTCAACGAGGAGGGGCCCGGGAACGGTCCCGAGTGCTCGGCCGTTCCCACCGACGGTGGTGGTGAATTGTGCAATGCGGATGAAGGCGCCCTCACGCCAATCATCCGCTATTCACCACCTGGGGGCTGGCGTTGGCTCACGTAGAGCCGCCTTCTCCAGCCCCTTCTCCTGCGGAGCGGTTCTGCGAGGGGGCCATGCTGCCTCGTACGCTCCGCAGTCTCCTTTTGCGACATCACGTCCTCGCAAAAGGAGGCAACCGCGGCCCAGGCCTCCTCACTCCCCAGCATGGCTGAGATCACGCTGGGGAGCGAGAGGTCCGGTCCGACCACTGAGGTCAGACCCTGGCGAAGCTCGGCCCACGACGGGCACACCTCGAGGGTGTGCTGGGCCGAGTCCTCCGTCGCGCCACAATGGGGGCATGACGGCGTCTCCCTTACCCCAATCCGGTGCAGGAACGTCCCAAAGCTGCCGTGCCCGGACAGAACCTGCACCAGCCGGTAGGAAAGGAAGCCGTGGGAGCGCTCGCGCCATCCCTCCAGGACCGGCCCGAGCGCGTCCAACGTCCGGCGCCCATAAGTGGCGCTGGCGGCATCATCCTTCCACTGGCGGAGGATGAATTCCTCCGCCTCCTTACGGACCGCCTCCCGCTCTTCCTGCGCAGGGGTTTCTCCGCGTGCCCTGCGCTCCGCCGTCCACTGGTACACCCTGATGAGCACCTGCGCCTCGAGCTCCCAGGGCGGGGTGCCAGCCAGGGCGCACACCGCCGGAAAGCTTACCGTGCGGTAAGCTCTCACCATCCGCTGTGCAATGACCCTTTGGGGTCTGCGGATGGCGGTGGAGACGGCGCTCATCGGCCTCGAGAGGCAGTCCGACCAGATCGGGGCCCCATAAAGGGCCATGCTTTTGAGTATGCCGGCGTACAAGCGCCGGCACCGCATCTTGGGCCCCCCCAAGTTTGGCAGAAGCCGAGAGAGGGAGCCAGCAAAGCTGACGAGGCGCTTCGACATTTCCTTAAAATGTGTGCCGAAGCGCCACCCGCTGTCGATGGTAAGGCCCAGATATTTTATCTGAGCCTTCACTTCAATTCTGACGCCCTCCACTATGATGTGGGCATCAGTGGGAATGCGCCGCCGAGGCCCCCGAAAATAAACGGCCTCGGTCTTGTGCAATGCCACGTCCAATCCTAGGCGGCGGATCCTTCCAGCGATCAATGATCCGCCCGCCGAGGCCAACCTGGCCGCCTCTCCAAAGTCTCTACCCCGGGCAGTGAGGAGAGTGTCATCGGCGTAGCAAATGACACTCGTGCCACGGAGGAGAGCTCCCCGCAGGAGCCAGTTGAAACCGACATTCCACAGGAGTGGGCCGAGGACAGACCCCTGTGGAACCCCGGTCTCAGAGCCATAGCGCCGCACGCACCCTGCCCTGTCCGCGAGTAGGACCGCACGATCCGACAAATAACTGCCGAGCAGTCTCCGCATGTATTGAGGCACTCCGTGAAACCGGAGTGCCTCCAAAATCGTCGAGTGGGGGACGGAGTTAAAAGCATTGGCTATGTCGAATGACACAGCCAGCACTCCCTCCCCCGCCTCCACAGCATCCGTTACCTGCCCCTTGAGTCGGGCCAGGGCATCTATTGTGGACCGGCCTCCCCGAAAACCAAACTGGGCGTCGGAGAGGTCCGGCCCCACCTCCCGGAGGTGGCGGTTTAGTCGGGCGGCGACTACGGCTTCGAAAAGCTTACCGACCTCATCTAGTAAAACGATGGGCCGGTAAGCTGAAGGCGAGTCCACCGGGCGCCCCGCTTTGCGAAGGAGGCAAAGCTGCCCCTCCTTCCATGTCTTCGGGAACCTCCCAGCCGTGAAACACGCACTGAAGAGGTCCCGAATTCGTTCCTCCATCTGCGAGGTGGCAATTACCAACACTCGTGCAGGAACACCGTCAGGCCCAGGGGCCGTCTTTTTGCCGCGGAGACGGAGTCTCGCGACACCGAACTCCACCGGCGAGACTGGAGGGATCTCCTCGTCCAGAACCACCTCTCGCGGGGGGTCCATCACTGGAGGGGTGAACTCGGTCCGGGGAGGAAAAAGGGAGCGAACCACCCCGTCCAGTGCAGACGGCTCAAGGGTCTCCGCCACAGGGGGACCACTGGGCCGGAGCTTGTTCCGCGCCGCCTTATAGGGCCGGCCAAATGGGTCTTTGTTTAGCCCCTCGAGCATCTCGGCCCTTGCCGAAATGACCGCGGCTGATATGGCCGCTTTGAGGTCCTCCTTTGCCTCCACGTATAGCGCGTAGAGGCAGTCTTCATTGGCCAGATCCCGCGGTCTGAGCCGACGGCTCCGCGTGAACTCCCTCCTCTTTGCCACACAGGCCGATCGGAGGTCCGCCAAATCCTCCGACCACCAGTAAATGGCACGACGAGGGGGCGGACGGCGGGACCGAGGCATGCTTGAGTTGCACACCTCGGTCAGGGACCTCCTGAGCTGCACCGCCGCAGCGTCCACGTCCAAGTCCTCACCAGGGGGCGCCAGCCAGTCCTGGAGGAAAGCCGCCTCTTCAGCCATCTCTCGGTCCAGACGAGAGAGGGCCCACCGTGGAAAGGGGGATTTGCCTGAAGGCACTGTCCCCCGGGGGCCCTGGGTGGAGATGTCGAACCGTATGTAACGGTGATCCGACATGGTCTCCACCATCTCCACCCGCCAGTTCACAACACGGGTGGCCAGCGCAGGGGTGGCAAACGAGACGTCCACCACTGACCCTCCCTGCTGCCTCACAGTCGTCTGGACCGATCCCCTGTTAAGGAGGCACACTCCGGACGTAGCCATCCACATATGAAGGGCACGGCCCCGGCGGTTGCAGGTAATGGCCGTGTTGCCCCAGGCCTCCGATTTGGCGTTCAGGTCCCCACATAGGAGGACCTGACGCGGCGCTGCCCTTCGGATGACTCCGGTGAGGATGTCTAGGAATTCCTCGAATTCCGGAAAAGGGCGATTTGGGGAGAAATATGCGCCCAATATGGCCAAATCTCCCCATGCGGCGGCTATATAACCCAGTCCTCTCTCTAAGAGTGAGAGAGGAGGGGAGGAGGACCGCGGTAAAAGCGCCACCAGGTCGCTCTCATCGCCCAGCCAACGACCGTACACCGCGTACGGTTCGGCGACCACCGCGACATCCACCAACCACTCAGCCATGGACTGCGTTAGCAGATCCTGGGCTGCTCTGCAGTGATTGGTGTTCGCCTGGAGAATACGATGTGCGACTCTATCCATTATTCGGACATCGTATTCCCCTCCGCAGCCGCCGAGGTTCCCACAACGGGAGCGGCGGGCCGGACCGGCACCTGGGTTTTTCCCTTCTTGGGGGGAGGATTACAGTTCCTCCCCTTCATTATATGACCCGCCGGACGACCACTGGCTGCGCACACTGCGCAGCGCGGCGTGGCCGCTGTACAGGAAGCGGACTTGTGCCCCTCCTGGCCGCAGCGGTAGCAGCACTCCGACCTGTCGACGTTGGACGGACAAAGCGCCCGAGTGTGTCCGATGGCGAAGCACTTATAGCAGCGCATAGGCTGCTCATCAAGTGCCCGGACCACACTCGAGCTGAACCCAATAAGTAGCCGTCCCTTTGCAAGGACGGCCTCGGCTGCTGTGACTGGGCACTCCACGCGAATGGTGCCCAAGCCACCACGGCCGGGTCTAATATCCCGGCCTTTTACCGCTGCGGCATCACATCCGCTTATAGCAGCAATTTTCGCCACTACTTCTTCCTTGGTGACTGAATCGTCGAGGTCGACCACCTCGAGCGACACAGTCTTTACAGGCCGGGCTACTTTGGCCACATCCGCGATGGCCTCCTGCATCTTAGACGCAAAGAGGTCGGCGTTGGCACCGCCCTGCGCCCCCGGGAACTCGAAAATGCGTGCGCCGGTTTGGGTTCGGCGACACGCAACCTTATCTATCCCGAGCTGAGCGGGATCAACGCTGGCGCGGGCCCGCTGCAGGACGGACATATATGTCTCGCCCTTCTTCGCGGCCTCCTCTGTGAGGGTCACCACGACCGCCGCGGATTTTGGAGCAGCCAAACGCTTCCTCACTCCGGCATGTGCGCCCTTAGCTGCTGGAGCAGCAGTGGAGGGCTTGGGCGTCGTCCTCTTTCCTACACCCTTTCCCTTGCCGCTCATCTGAGATGGGCGTGAGGGAGCAGAGGCAGGCATAACTGCCGCCTTTTTACCCTTCCCCTTCTTGACCACCTTTGTCCACGAATTGGACGGTGTGGTGGCAGGGAGAAGAGCATCCTCTTCTTGAGAGGACGGTACCGGCGTGAGCCTTATCTGGGTGGAGAGCGTTAGCTCTTGGGTAGAGGGCCCTGGCGTTGGCTCTCGAGTAGAGGGCCCCGGCGTTGGCTCCCGCTGGGAGGACACCAACCCGCGTCTGACATCGGCCGCAAGCGGCGGACGGATGCGCTTCTCCGGCAGGAGTCTATCCTCGATGCCTGCGAGGCAGGCTCTCGTGAAGGCCCTCTCCTCCATGATTACCTTGCGGATGATTTCCTCAAGGTTGGAGGGGGCCTCGACCGCTGTCCCCTGCACGGCTTGTGTTGGCCGTGCGGTGGTTTCAGCCAGCTTGCTCCGCAGTTGGCTGACTTCGGCTCGCAGGATGACGACCTGCTCCTGCAGCTCAGACGTGTCATCCACCACCGTCCGCTGCGCGAGCTCGCGGATGATGCACCTCATGTTGGTGGCCCGGCAATTAACGGACCTTTCGACAGCGCCCTTAATGGCCGAGGATTTGGAGACAGACTGCAGGATCTGCTCTTCATCCTCCTGGGCCATTTGCTCCAGCTCCTCCTTTGAGTAGCTTGAGTAATTCATACTCAGCAACCCCCTACGACGGACTTTCTTCGCCTGCTCCTCCTCCAGGTCTTCCTGGAGTTGTGTACGCTCAAGCAAACTGAGGTGTGCCTGAGCGTCCGCTAGTCCCACATCATGGGTGACTTTGGGGTTTTTAACCCCCTTCCCTTTTCCTTTCCCTTTCCCTTTCCCCTTCACTTTCTTGGCCTTCAAGTTATTCGAGTCCGAGCTGTTACCCTCGGCTCGAACCTTCAAGAAGGCCCTCTTGCGGGTTGGCCGGCTGTCGACGGACATCGCCGAGTCCGAGGCGAACCCCGCGGACTCGGGGTCGACGTCAACATCCGACCCATCCACACTCCAGAATAGGCTCGCCGCGGAAGGGTCGCGGCTAACCCCTGATGCCGAAACATCGACATCGTTTGGGTCCTTAAAAGGACCTTTCACATTACGCTCCGCCATGATATTAGGTAATTTACCCGCCAATTTGTCTCCAAGTATCGCGTTCGAGATTTGGTCACCCATCTGCCACTCCGTTACGGTGGTCAGATGGGGTCCAGGGCAGACTACGAGGAAGTATCTGAACGCACTTGGGGACCTGCCCCGAAATTTACACCTCATGACGAGATTTGAACCCAGACATACAGTTTGCGTTTCCACCAGTAAACCAATGTTGCTATCATAGCACCTATATTTATTAGGACCTACGTTTATTTTACTTTTTATGAAGTGGCGATGATGTTAACAAATATGGGAATATGAGTTGGTGACGATGCGTAGCGTATTTTTTCTGGGGAAAAAAGGACTTGAAAGTCCGCTACGTTTACATAACTTTGTTGTTCAGTGTAGAGATAAATTCAAAAGACAGTGTGATCAGCGCTGATTAGGCTGATGGTGGGTGGCCCAATCAACGTAGGGGCCGCTCCAGGGTATTGAAACAGAGAAGACTGTTGTGGCCAATGACAAAGTTGTTGCTAAACATTTGTCAAATTACTTGAAGTCGTCATAATAAGCAACAAGTGGGTGCTTGAAATTATATTTATTAAAATTGTAATTATATTTAATAAATAATTATGTAAGTATTTACCTACATTATTTAATATTATTATGTAACTAACAAAAATTTAATATAAGTAAAGAAAAATATTTACTAGCATAATCAAAAAAAAAAGTTATTGTTATATTTATTCAAGAAACATTGTTATTGTGTCTAATGTTGTGTATAGAGAATAGTATTTTTATATAACTTTACCCCATATTTTATATCACCTTTTTCGCAGTATGCTATGCAACCCCTTTAACATAAGACTAGCAACTCCCGTAACACTGTCAGGAGTAATCTGACATAATATATCAAGACGCTACTCTTGCTACTCGCGCTGTCATTGCATAGAATTTGTAGCTACTCTCAATGTCATTGTGCTCTTACAAACGTCAATTAGGGTCATAGCTCATTAGAGCCACCTGGCACCCACTCCGCATCGCCTCGACTTGCGACTGAGGCGATCCGGCAGCGCTACGGAGTTGATGTAGTGAGCGCATACTGCATACCCATACAAGTTCATATAAAGAATACTAACCGCACGAGGCGAGGCGGTACGGAGTGGATGCCGGGTGGCTCTATTAATGAGCTATGACCCTTACTCTTGACAGTGGGACGGGAGTTGCTAGTTTTGTGTCAATGTTTTTGTGTGTGCTCGGGCCGTGTTGTGCTGATTTCATGTATGCTAAGGGACTGTTACGAAGTTTGTGTAACAATTTCCATAGGACGCGCGTTATTATGTTTAGTGAAATGTTTATGTAGGTATGCGTCACATCTCTCCGCATCACTGAGCAATTGTGTGTTGTTTTCATGTTGATATTAACTGATTCAGACGTTCATAAATCGAAGGTTTACTGCGAAAACCAGTCAAATGTATGTTTAAAATCGAGTTTTTTCAGTTTGTGCCTATGTCATTTGCAAATCCATAAATACATTTGGTATTTTATTATATAAAACAATAAGTAATACGAGTACATCTTTTATGATTTAATTTTGTAAAGTCTCTTGGAGAAATATGTGCAAGACTTTTTTATATTAAGAAAATTAAAACTTGCCGTAAAATTTTCACTTAATCAGTTTTCGCAGTAAGTCCTCGAAATATTGTTATCTAAATATTATGTGCCCTAAGCAAATATGTAATAGCATATATCCGTTTTCACCGTTGCGAATATAATTCAAACTTAAAATTCTCTTTATTTAAATAGGCCTTAAAAGAAAATTTAGTTTTACGTATCTTAAGTGTTGGTTTTACGTTTGTATTTTTGGTTACATTTATAGTTTTTTTGAGTCGGTTGGTAAGTTTTCAAGGATCTTTGTCGCCTAAGGCTCGCATTTCGCTGGAGTACCGCTGGCGTAACATACGACCAAAATGGGCCACAGTAACAATAGATTTGCTTTCATTTTCTATCGTGTTATAATAAAATACCCATAAGTGATAATATATCCATGTTTTTGTCTTGATTCTATATACGTATGCACATAACTCTAAGGTTAAAAATTTCTGTAGCCCGCGCAAAATAACTTAACCCATAATATAACGTGATACTGGCAAAATACGCAAATCGAGTGCTGCCATAATTATAAAAAAAAGAATACGAGTTTTACAACACCAGCGAGGTTATTCCGGACCAAAATCGCTTCTCGTTGTGCTAACGTCCACTGTAAAGTTTAACAAAATTTTGAAAAAAATCTTGGAAATTCTTACGATACCAGTACAAAATCAAATGCAACTTAATTTTTTTTAATTAAGCCTCTATTGGTCGCCTCAAAGTGGCGTTTTTGATTAAAAAAATGTGTTTTATAGGTTATTTTTTGCTTACGTTTTGCTGCACCGTCGTCTCTTTTTTGTGCAGAATTTAGGCCCAGTTCTTTCGAAGGAACGTTACGTGTGTATTGTGTATGGTTCAAGTTGTTTGGCACGGACTAAACTAGTCATAAAATCAGTACGTCATGTTTATTTTTATTATTAGATAATACGAGTATCTCCAAGATGATAAATGTGACAAAGTAGGCTTTGATAGTACTTGCTCAATAAGTGAGAATTAAATAACACTTATAAACAAGTTCAAACTAAGGGTTATTTTTTCGTTTCCACAATAACAGAAGATACAAATGGATACGATGAGAAGAAACAAGAACGTTGGGCACTGTGACCACACGGGATTGAATGTTAAATTTGTATTTAAATTCAAAATTTAGCACGCAAATCTAGTGTAGTTGCAGAGTCATTATACCATCATGCGAGTATGTACACACAAGAAAGGAAGAGCTACATCTTACATCTGCTAATCGTGGGAAAAAGTAAAGTAAAACCAAAAAAAAGTAAAGTAGAACGCGCGTTATCTTGTCAAGTGAAATGTTTATATATGCGTCACATATTTCCGTGTCACTGAGCAATTGTGTGTTGTTTTAATGTTGATATCAACCGATTCAGACGTTCATAAATCGAGGGTTTAACGCGAAAACTAGTTAAGCCTGCCACTCACGGTACGATCGATCGTAACGATCTGTCGTCAACGACCGATTGTTACGATGGACCGCCAGTGTATGTCCAGTTCGTCAACGATTTACTTGATCGTGAACGATATCGCAACCGACATCGTTTGCGATATCGTTTGCGTAACGATGGATAGACATTGTGTAGCGCTTTGCGATCGATAATCGATTTATGTTTCATTCAGATGCCGGCCGCCGCCCCCGCAATTCGCACTGGGCGTATGCGCATAATAGAGGTAGAGGAGTTGGGTGGTAAAGGTGGATGGGTACCTACACACTCTTATATAGGTAAATGGGTGGATACCACCACCTATCAAACAAGTCCAGCGCGGTCGGTGGCGGGCCGGGCGTCTGAATGGGACAGAAATATAATAGTTGATGTTGATTGTAACGCGCCACACACAGTCGATCCATTGTCTCGATCAATCGTTGACGACTGACGACAGATCGGCTATCCATCGCACCGTATGTGGCCGGGTGTTTGGTGCGATGAATCTTTGACAGTATCGTAAACGATGGATCGTAACGTGTGTAGCAGGCTTTAAATGCATAATTAAAAACACTCGATTTCTGAAGTTTGTGTCTATGTCTTTGCTAATCAATAATTATCTTATTCGGTATTTTATAAATATAAAAATAATAATACATCTTTTACGATTTAATTTTGTATAGTTTTTGCAAAAAATATGTGCCAGAATTTTTTATAATTTAAAAAAAAAACTTGTCGTTAAATTGTCACTTAGCATGTGCCCTAAGCAAATCTTGCATCTGTAAGGATACATAGCGTTTTCACCCTTATTTTTAAATAATAGTCGTGTAGATTGCGAATAATTAAAACTTAAAATTTGTTTATGTAAATGGGCCTTAAAAGCAAATCTATTTTGCGGTATTTTATTGAATGACTATTGTCAATTGTAAGGACGATACCTCCGCGAGAAGAACATGCAAGAAACTCATAGAGATTATTTTTTAAGTGTTAGGTTTAGATTTTTTGTTACATTTATAGTTTTTGGAGAGGCGCCAGTCTAGTCGGTTTGCATGTTTTCAAGCATCTTTGTCTTCTAATTTTATAATAATAATAATAAATAGCAACTTAAAAGTAAAGTATGTCTAGAAATCTATCCTCTGTGTGCAAATCGTTTTGATTTTGCAGTCTAGTGGTTGCTTGACTTTAATCTTTGTAATTTAAATCTTTAATACCAATATAATGATAATAATAAAATATAAGTCTCCAATTATTGAGAACCTTAAAACCCGCAGACTTTTAAATCCTCCATAATTAGTGGTTTAGACAGTAGTGTTGGTTTGCGATTTAGCTGGCGTACCGGCGGTTTTGCACGCCAATGGATCACCAGCTTTAGAGTTTAGCAGGCAAATCATACAAACCTGTCAATCAAAATTGGTCTAAGCAACAATAGATTCGCTTTCCTTTTCTTTCGTCCTAAAATATGTTCATCCGTAAGTGATTGTTTTTGTCTTGTTTTTCTATACATTATCTTATGGTGTAAAACTTTCTACACCCCGCGCTAAAGAACTTAACCCAAAACATAATAGTATAACGTGACACTGACAAATACACAAACCGTTTCTTACTCAGAATAAAGACCAAGTTTGTTGCTATAATAAAACAAAGAATAAGAGTTTTAAAACACCAGGGCCTAAATTCTGCACAAAAAAGAGACGGCGGCGAAGCAAAACGTAAGCAAAAAAATAACCTATAAACACATTTTTATTTTCAAAAACTTCACTTTGAGGCGACCAAAATATGCTAAATAAAAAAAAATTAAAGTTGCATTTGAGTTTGCACTGGCATGGCATCGTAAAAAATTTCAAGTTATTTGTTAAAATTTGACAGTGGGCGCTAGCAAAACGAGAAGCGATTTTGGACCGGAATAACCCCGCTGCCCCTTTAGCACACTTAGACATTGACATAAGAAAGAAAGAAAAAAAAAGAAAGATAAATATTTAAGACTAGCAACTCCCGTCCCATTGTCAAGAGTAATTTGACATATTAATCAAGACGCTACTCTTGCTACTCGCACTGTCATTGCATACAATTTGTAGCTACTCCCAATGTCATTGTGCTCTTACAAACGTCAATTACTCTTGACAGTGGGACGGGAGTTGCTAGTCTTATGTCAATGTCGAAATGTGCTACGAGGGCAGTTCTCTAGAAAGAACGTTACTATGCCTTCATACACTTTCGTAATAACTCAGCTAAGACAAAATTGATTACTGTGCAGGGTTCAAGTTGTTTGGCGTGAACTAAACTAAACACATAAAATAATACATGTAATATTTGTACTTTATGGGTTTATTGCCTGAATTAAATCAATTTTATTTTATTTTATAATATTTATATGTACGTATCTTCAAGATAATAGATGCGATATAATACTTAGTAAGCTTTTATTTGTACTTGCCGTTAAGTGACAATTTACCTAATATGGTTAAATAACACCTATCTACAAGTACAAACTAAGGTTTATTCTTTCATCTACAAAATAACAGAAGATACAAGAAGCAAAAATATGAATAAACGATGAGAAGAAACAAGAATAATCGGCACTGTGATCACACCGATTGATTCGTTAAATTTGTAATATTCAAAATTTAACAAATCAATTCAAAGTGATGACAGGGCAGGGTCATCACACCGTCATGTGCGAGTACACACAAGAAAAGAAGAGCAACGTCTTACGTCGTCATCTGCTAATCGTGGGAAAAGGATACAAGTGAAATTAAAAATAACTTTTTAAAAACAAGCTTTTATTATTATTACCATCCAGCACTAAAGTACTCGTCAAGACGAATCAAATGAGCCCAAACTCGATGGGGTTGCGTTTAATTACGGAGTTCCTATGGCTTCCTTCCAGCTCCATATCATATTAACACATGCAACATTTAAGCTCAATCGGATACCGGGAAGTGGGTCAAATTAAACTTGCAAGATTTGATCACAGACAGACAACAGACAGGTGAAAGTAAATAAAAGCTCATACAAATAGGAGAATAAGCCAGTAACGACCCAATTTTTGCGCGGGTGTAAAAAATACGATGAAAATATGAAGCATTATAAATTATAATGATATTTGAAACAACTCGTTGCCAGAAAGTACCTAGTGCTAGTTGGTGTAATAGTTGTGCCGTTTACAAAACTAGTTCTGAAATGTGTGTTTTTTAAAGGATAGAATAGAATAATACTTTATTGCAAATACTTTATTGGATGTTTTTACAAAGGAAAAGTATATAATGTATTATATCCGTTATCCTAACCACCACAACACAAGCATTAAGTTGCTTAGCTTGGGGTTAGGTGGCGCTGTGTGTAAAGTCCTGGAATATTTATTTATTTATTATTGCTTATCAAAAAAATACAAGGAAACTTACTGAGCTAGGTATTTACTGTGCTAGGTAAACAATCGGCGGTCTTATCGTATAATAATGACAGACCGTGGTGTGTGTATTTTAATAAATAAATATAGTGCGTATTAATATATATTTAATGAAAATACAAAATGAATGTCTTTTAATTTTAAATAGCAAACTATCTTCTTTATAGAAGTAAATTATAAATAATATTTTCTATGTTTGATGTTGGTAAAAATTATTTATAATTTACTTCTATAAAGAAGATAGTTTGCTATTTAAAATTAAAAGACATTCATTTTGTATTTTCATTAAATATATATTAATACGCACTATATTTATTTATTAAAATACACACACCACGGTCTGTCATTATTATACGATAAGACCGCCGATTGTTTACCTAGCACAGTAAATACCTAGCTCAGTAAGTTTCCTTGTATTTTTTTGATAAGCAATAATAAATAAATAAATATTCCAGGACTTTACACACAGCGCCACCTAACCCCAAGCTAAGCAACTTAATGCTTGTGTTGTGGTGGTTAGGATAACGGATATAATACATTATATACTTTTCCTTTGTAAAAACATCCAATAAAGTATTTGCAATAAAGTATTATTCTATTCTATCCTTTAAAAAACACACATTTCAGAACTAGTTTTGTAAACGGCACAACTATTACACCAACTAGCACTAGGTACTTTCTGGCAACGAGTTGTTTCAAATATCATTATAATTTATAATGCTTCATATTTTCATCGTATTTTTTACACCCGCGCAAAAATTGGGTCGTTACTGGCTTATTCTCCTATTTGTATGAGCTTTTATTTACTTTCACCTGTCTGTTGTCTGTCTGTGATCAAATCTTGCAAGTTTAATTTGACCCACTTCCCGGTATCCGATTGAGCTTAAATGTTGCATGTGTTAATATGATATGGAGCTGGAAGGAAGCCATAGGAACTCCGTAATTAAACGCAACCCCATCGAGTTTGGGCTCATTTGATTCGTCTTGACGAGTACTTTAGTGCTGGATGGTAATAATAATAAAAGCTTGTTTTTAAAAAGTTATTTTTAATTTCACTTGTATCCTTTTCCCACGATTAGCAGATGACGACGTAAGACGTTGCTCTTCTTTTCTTGTGTGTACTCGCACATGACGGTGTGATGACCCTGCCCTGTCATCACTTTGAATTGATTTGTTAAATTTTGAATATTACAAATTTAACGAATCAATCGGTGTGATCACAGTGCCGATTATTCTTGTTTCTTCTCATCGTTTATTCATATTTTTGCTTCTTGTATCTTCTGTTATTTTGTAGATGAAAGAATAAACCTTAGTTTGTACTTGTAGATAGGTGTTATTTAACCATATTAGGTAAATTGTCACTTAACGGCAAGTACAAATAAAAGCTTACTAAGTATTATATCGCATCTATTATCTTGAAGATACGTACATATAAATATTATAAAATAAAATAAAATTGATTTAATTCAGGCAATAAACCCATAAAGTACAAATATTACATGTATTATTTTATGTGTTTAGTTTAGTTCACGCCAAACAACTTGAACCCTGCACAGTAATCAATTTTGTCTTAGCTGAGTTATTACGAAAGTGTATGAAGGCATAGTAACGTTCTTTCTAGAGAACTGCCCTCGTAGCACATTTCGACATTGACATAAGACTAGCAACTCCCGTCCCACTGTCAAGAGTAATTGACGTTTGTAAGAGCACAATGACATTGGGAGTAGCTACAAATTGTATGCAATGACATTGAATTTAACAAATCAATTCAAAGTGATGACAGGGCAGGGTCATCACACCGTCATGTGCGAGTACACACAAGAAAAGAAGAGCAACGTCTTACGTCGTCATCTGCTAATCGTGGGAAAAGGATACAAGTGAAATTAAAAATAACTTTTTAAAAACAAGCTTTTATTATTATTACCATCCAGCACTAAAGTACTCGTCAAGACGAATCAAATGAGCCCAAACTCGATGGGGTTGCGTTTAATTACGGAGTTCCTATGGCTTCCTTCCAGCTCCATATCATATTAACACATGTATAATCGTTCAGGGTTTTAGGATCAATAAAACTATTAAATTAACTTTTACAACGATTTTATTAACTCTTACGACAAAATATAATCAATTCTAACGACGTATGCATACATTAAAACACAGTAAATTAAGTATTACATTAAAATAAACAAATTCTGACCTGTACTGTACTCCAGCAGAATGGCTCACTTTTTCGCAAATTCACCTTCGCTTTCCTTGCTTAGACACGTTCGATCGCTTTAGCCGTTGAAAATACGAATGGCGCGTGACGCAGACGCGCGCGCAGTCGGAATGAATTGACCGAATGAATGAATGAGTGAATGAGCTACTTCGGCGAACGGGTGAGTGAATGTTATAGATTATAATTAAGTATAAAGATAGTTGCCATAATAAACAGTAAATTCCTACTTATATTAAATTATATTATTTACCCTTACAGCTCGGCCATCCTGCTAGAGCAAGTCTCTTTGCTCATAATTAAAAAAAAAAAAATAAGTTATATAAACTCTGAGGATATCTTTTAAATAAGTACAATTATAGAAACAAATATTTAAATTAGGTAACTTTAAATTTATCTATAAAGAATGATTATTATGGTATTTAATTGATTTAAGTTCTCTAAACATTTTCTTTACAAAGTACACCTAATAAAACACATTATAATATTTATAATGCGCAAATATAAAAAGTTTCATTATGAATAAATTATATATTGTTGATGATTTCACAATAGGTGGTATTTTATGGTATTGCTGTAATACAACATTTAATTAAATAACTTGACGTTGATCGTATTCACACAAGTGTACAGGGTTTATTCAATTATTACTTGTATTATGAGCTCGAATCCCAGTTTGACATAGGCATATTATGTCAATCCACTTCATGATCTTAAAAGCCTAGATTACCTTTTAGATTTTAGGCGTACAATCACAACTAATAATCGCAATTATACTACTTATAAATAAAACCGTACAAAAATAATTATTAAATAAACCCTGATATATGAAAGTTCATTACATTACAATAAAGTTAATTATATCACAATATCAAACTTTGATTAACCGATAGTGGTACGTTTTCAAAGTTACGCTATGCAACGGAGACCAACGATCATGTCAGCGTTTAAGTTATTCGTCTTGTGCACTATCATTTTCGGATTCCGAGCTCGCGAAATTTTTATCGAAACTTAGCCACGGTTTCATTTTGTCGATAGCAACAGTGTTTTCGTAACGACGAGTGCCCTTTTTACGCGTAAGTGGCGTATCCTCAACGATATAGCGGTCGTTCGGTAGAACTTTAGTAACTCTGTACGGACCTTGATACTTAACCACTAGCTTTTTAGATTTGCCATCGCTAGGGGTTTCCCTTTTTATGCTCACTAAATCCCCAATCAATTTATTGGTACGTCACTAATTAAAGTTAAATGTACTTAATTTGAATTCTTTACCTGTAAGTGGATTAAAGAATGTTATAGTCTCATAATTGCATGCTAACTTTTAAGTTCAATTTTGTAAACATTGTTAAAAGGTCAATAAAGTTTTTATTTATTTATTATTAATTAAGGAAAACATTAGTACAAATAAATATTTTATATGCATACAATATTATGAATAGGTTATTATATTATCAGAGCTGTCAAAACATATATAATTAAAACACGTAAAATGTAAATTCTTGTAAATAAATTTAACTACAATGCAAAATTGAAAATGATATATCAGTGACCCGTTTCGAATCAAAAGTGAGTTTGTCTTTAGCTTGCTGATCTGTAATCCTAGCCCCAGCTTCGTGTCTGATTTCTTCGAGGTTTTCGTAAGGAACAGTATCTGTAACTTCGTCAATAATTTCGCTAAGAACATTCTCAGTGTTACTTCTCAGTCGAATACCGAAAAGGAGTTCAGACGGACTTTTGCCCGTGGTTTTATGTAGCGTGGAGTTTAAGCCAATTTGAATATCGGGTACATACTCGTCCCAGCATTTATCGTCTTGTCCGTGACATTTTGTCGATAGAGCGTCTAAAATGGTCCTATTAAAACGTTCAACCTGACCGTTAGCTCTCGGGGTAGCAACGGCATTAAGAATGTGCTTAATTCCCAGAGCTTTAATGAATCCCCGAAAACTATTACTCGTGAAGGATGTTCCTTGATCAGTTATTAGCCTAACAGGGATGCCAAAATAGCTTATGTGCTCTCGTCTTTTGCGGCTGTCAACGTAGGTTTCTGATTAGCGTCCGGTACGTATTTACCAGTTCTACAGACGGTGCTCATGTGACCCAGTTTACCACAAGTAGTGCATTTTGTTGGAGGCTTTTGACATTTAAAGCTCTTATGACCTTCTTCGTTACAATTGTGACAAACAATCTTTTTATTAACTTCGCTACACCTATTCACGGGTGTTGTACTACTATTAACCTTCTTATCTTGTTTCGGCCCATCTCCCGTGTCTCTACTCATCCCCGTCTTAACCGTCTTAAGATACATCAAAGCTTGCTCAGGTTCACGGAATTGAGCGGCTTGGGCGCCTACACGTACCGCTCTATCCTCGATACCGCTTAAGATGCAGTCGACTGCTTTTCGACCTTTGATACCACACCTATTTAGCAAATTCATTTTGTCATAGTAATAACTTTCTAACGATTCACCGTATCGTGCCTTTTTCGCTAACATAGTCGTCAGTAACTCCGCATAATCTTCGCGGCAGGGAAAGTTTTCTAATAGGACTTTCTTCCATTCATTCCACGAGTAGAGGACTGTGTCGAGACCTCGATACCACGTTTTGGCGAGGCCAGTGAGCTTAGGAAGAGCAAAGTGAATGATTTCTTTTTCTTTCCAGCCATAGATCTCGGCACACTCCTCCACTTTCGTGAGCCAAGTCAATATAGTTTGATCTTTTGACATAGGGTCAAACTCGGGGACCACATTACTTAGGGATAGATTTGGAGCGGTATGATTTTTCATTCCTTTAAGGATAGTTAAAAATTTGTCTAGCATACTATTAGTTTCTTTCGAATCTTGTTTGGGTCTATTACAATATTTATCGTTATTATCTAGCGGAGATTTGCGTCGATAGTCATTATTGAGAGGAGAATGTCGGTAAGACCTCACTCGCTTGTTTGCATAAAAGTAATCGTCATCAGTATCACTACTACCAGAACGCCTCTTATTATTTTCGCGTCTGTCGTGTAAATCAAAACGCTCCTGAGAGTTGCGGTACCGACATTCTCGTCTATAATAGTGTTCGCGTAATCTACGGCGTGCACGTCCTTCAGCATCGAGGTGCGAACGGCTTCTACTACGTGGCATGCGTTTGGAAGGCTGCGAACGCGTGTTACGTCTTACTCTTGAATCCTCGCGTGGTCTACGCAGAGTACGCGAGGAGGCATCGTTAAGTCTGGATCGGCTGCGACTGCGCGAAACGCGCTTAAAGGGTTTCGATCGACTGTATTGCCTTAAACGAATGCTCTTTGAGCGTTGCCTCTGAGACTCCCCACTATAACGGCGTTGCCTCCTGGACTCCCCGCCTGCATAATGTTGCCTCATCGACTCCCCGCTCGAACTACGAGACATTCGTGCTCGATGGCGCGATCGTTTCTCGTTAGGTGAGATTAAGTGATGGTTGAAGTATTTATCACGGCGGCTTTGCCTACCTCTCAGGCTCCCTTCCGCCTCTATGCTCGACGCATGGACAGACGGCGCTGGAGTCTGTTCCCTACCTTCAGGGAGAGCATCAGCGGCCTCATCGTCCATACGCGTAGCAGTTAACTCACGGCTGCCTTCAGGAATCTCTCCGGCAGACGCCATTTTCTGATCGACGTTTTACAAGTCTGAAACTTGGAATAGGGAAGTTAATTTACTTCTTGATGATTAAGCTGTCAGCCTGAAGTAAAGCAGTAATCACTACATTTTAATATAATTGCAAAGCTATGCGTTACTCCTTTAAATGGATAATGTAAAAAAACAATCATTTACGTGGGTAGATCCAAAATATTTAACATCTCGTAAGATCTAGCACCTCATTAACGCAATAAATAAGTTAAATCAAAAAAATATTGAAAGATTGAGAAGATATAAACGGATACAGTAACATCCATTGCGACGATAAAAATAACAAATGATAAATAACTTTATTTAGCATAGAATACGCGTAATACTCTGATGACACAACAAGAAATATCAATAATGTGGGTAGAGTGAAAATATTCAACTTCTCTTATAATATAGCACCAAATTATTGCAATAAATCAGTTAAATCACGATAATATTGAATGATTGCAAAGATATGAACGGGTGCAATAAACGGTAAATCCGAAGAAAAGAATTAAAATAATTACTAGGGTAGGGACCTTTAAAATAATCATCGTTTCGTAAAATACATTACCACTTTTACTATTTAGGACTATTTTCTTATAAAAATATTTCAGGATTACAACGATTGAAGTGGATGTTATAAATTTATTTATAAGCTGTTGTTTTGTAACGGCACGAGAACATTTGAATCTCCTTTTAAGTTAGGTATATTTTAAAAGGTAGGTAGTGAAATTTAAACATGAACATGTAGTATGATAAAAGCAAGATTCTTTTCGTAAGCAATGTAAGTTGTAGCTATGAATATTTAAAAGGAAAAGGCAAACTCTGAGAATGCAGATAAAACTTGTGTAATAGAATTACTCACCATTTGAACTGAATTTAATTGTTATTTATTTTATCTCTATAGTACAGTACGTCGGTAGAATCCTCTTTAAAAGTTCTTACTAATTAGTTATAAAGTAAACCAAATTAAAAATAGCACGGTATGACAAAAAAAAACATCAGCAATAAAATATCAAGATGATTTCAAGCGGGAGCGTAGGTTATGTAAGCATTTAAAGTAACTACTTACCGATCCCACTTCTGAACTATAATCGTTCAGGGTTTTAGGATCAATAAAACTATTAAATTAACTTTTACAACGATTTTATTAACTCTTACGACAAAATATAATCAATTCTAACGACGTATGCATACATTAAAACACAGTAAATTAAGTATTACATTAAAATAAACAAATTCTGACCTGTACTGTACTCCAGCAGAATGGCTCACTTTTTCGCAAATTCACCTTCGCTTTCCTTGCTTAGACACGTTCGATCGCTTTAGCCGTTGAAAATACGAATGGCGCGTGACGCAGACGCGCGCGCAGTCGGAATGAATTGACCGAATGAATGAATGAGTGAATGAGCTACTTCGGCGAACGGGTGAGTGAATGTTATAGATTATAATTAAGTATAAAGATAGTTGCCATAATAAACAGTAAATTCCTACTTATATTAAATTATATTATTTACCCTTACACATGCAACATTTAAGCTCAATCGGATACCGGGAAGTGGGTCAAATTAAACTTGCAAGATTTGATCACAGACAGACAACAGACAGGTGAAAGTAAATAAAAGCTCATACAAATAGGAGAATAAGCCAGTAACGACCCAATTTTTGCGCGGGTGTAAAAAATACGATGAAAATATGAAGCATTATAAATTATAATGATATTTGAAACAACTCGTTGCCAGAAAGTACCTAGTGCTAGTTGGTGTAATAGTTGTGCCGTTTACAAAACTAGTTCTGAAATGTGTGTTTTTTAAAGGATAGAATAGAATAATACTTTATTGCAAATACTTTATTGGATGTTTTTACAAAGGAAAAGTATATAATGTATTATATCCGTTATCCTAACCACCACAACACAAGCATTAAGTTGCTTAGCTTGGGGTTAGGTGGCGCTGTGTGTAAAGTCCTGGAATATTTATTTATTTATTATTGCTTATCAAAAAAATACAAGGAAACTTACTGAGCTAGGTATTTACTGTGCTAGGTAAACAATCGGCGGTCTTATCGTATAATAATGACAGACCGTGGTGTGTGTATTTTAATAAATAAATATAGTGCGTATTAATATATATTTAATGAAAATACAAAATGAATGTCTTTTAATTTTAAATAGCAAACTATCTTCTTTATAGAAGTAAATTATAAATAATATTTTCTATGTTTGATGTTGGTAAAAATTATTTGTATTTAAAATGTAATTAATTTCACATTAAAAAGTTATTACCTCCACTTCGTTTACGTGAACTTTCTTATCTGTCTGTACCGTTTACCACAACTACTTGAACTGTGACCTACATTAATTGTTCAGAAGTTAAAACTACTTATTTCAGCATGGAACATCAATCTTGGATTTTCCAATCCGATCCCTATTCGGAATCCTCTCGTCTACTGCTCTCAATCAATTTTCCAAATCCCATCGGCGTACGACTCTAAGCGTAAAACACGAGCATGTCTGTCAAATAATTTTATATTTCTGGACATAGAAAAAAACACGGCAAAAATGATAAAAAATTAAATGATATTGTAAACATGCAATGATACATGATTTTGTATTGCACGTTTACTTTCATTTTAAAAACGTAGTTTAACCAACGAATTAGGAAAATAAAGTTTAACCTTAATAAGGAGATCTGTATATTGTTGCATCATTTTGTATTTCAATCAAGAGCCCTATGCGTAAATAATATTATGTACTATATGGCCCATCATCTAAACTGGAACCAAATTAAAAAGTTTTAACAAATTTACTAGTGGTGGTAGTTTAGTTCATTACATTTTTAAACAATAAATTTTTATTTTATGGGTTCACACAAAGTTATTAGTTTTTTACAGATAATATTATGATATCTTTCCTTAGTTATATTTCAAAAGTTATGTTACTTTTTCAGTTAAATGTCTTTATTCCAAAAAAAAAAGAAACAATGCTTCAGCTACCTTCAAGTTTATGATAGGTACAGCGATAAAGAACACTTGTATAATCCACAGATCGGCCATATTATTCAACCAACCATCCTTCAAAAAAGTCAAGTGTTTAAACCACTGTCAGATTATGGCAGCAAGCCCAGAATGATGGCAGCATTATAATTTATAATATTACTAAAAAAATGTCTTACCTAAACTTTACAGCACGATGAACGATTACGAGTCCTGTTACCGGGGTACTCCAACAGTACCAGTTATTCTACCGCCTGAGCAGTGATGTCCAAACATTACTGTGCTTCGGCAAGAGTGCACTGTAGTTAGTGAAATAACTGGGCTTCTGCCCAGTGTTACTATTATGACTCTTGAGTAAGAAGCGTTGGTGCAATGCACCTAGAATTTTACATCATTGTTAAATCCTGGGTGGTACTGTACAAATAATTATGGGCAGCGTTATCTCTTACCATCCGGAGAGCGTCATACTCGTCTTCTTCCTTCTTTGCATAAAAAAACTATGGTACCTCTCTTGGCTAGTACATTTTTAAACTCTAGCGCGAAGTCCTGAGATTTTATGCATGTCCCTGAATATGCGCTGTCAAATCTCATCGGACAAGCTTCCGGCGTGCCATTTAACAGGAATAATCTGGAACCGGATCAAACTAATAGCAATCATTCCAATACCTAATAATGGACTCAGCCAAATTGAAAATGACTATTTGATTTTAACTGGGTGAGCAATACATATAAAATGTTTAAAAATATTAAGTTTGACGTGTCTGTCTGGGTGTGTGTGTGTGTCTGTAGCATCGTAGCTCCCGAACGGATAAACGGATTTTAATTTAGTTTTTTTTTGTTTGAGAGTATAGTTAGTAGAGAGTGTACTTAGCCATTTTTGATCGAAATCGGTTCAAGATGGCCGCCGTTACAAAATGGCGGATTACTTTTTTTCTCCACAATCCCGACAACATGGGTAGTATGAAAGGGCTGAACTAGTAGAATACAACGCACTATGATAAATTTAAAGTCCAAGATGGCCGCCACCACAAAATTATGAATTTCAAATTGGTTTTTTAAATTTTAAATTTATTTCATGCAAAATAGCCCTACACTTATAGAGTGTACTAATAGAGAGAAGTTTCAATATAGTCATAACTAGGTGGAACAGATTTTAACTCTGCGGTCTAGCCAGCGAAACCACATTTGTGTGATAATCCCATGTCCATACGTCAAAATCAATAAATATTATATATTTTTTCAACTAATATTAATGCAAAAGTAAGTTTATTGTTAGCATTTCACGCTTTAGCGGATGAACTGATAGAGCTGAAATTAAATATATTGGTAGTTTAATATATTCGCACACGCAACACTGGCATGACTCAAAAACGAACATTTTATAAATTACAACCTTAAATAAGATAGATAGATAACTCTTTGTTGCACACAATAATTACAAACAAAACATTAAACACATTTGATTTAAAAGTGTTACAATTGGCGGTCTTGTTACTAATAGCGATATCTTCCAGACAACCAAGCAGGAAAGGAAAAATAGTACGGTCCCCAATACAAAAAAATAAGACTTCCGTGGGACACATCTCCGCCATACGAATTATTGGTATGTACTTATTTGGCATTTTTTCCTAAACACGAAAAGTGCGGTAGTCACTTCCTAAGTGTATGGAGGGGGTAGTTATGACGTCACAAAGATGGCCGCCGGGCCTATTCTATTGTGCGGGTTATTTAAATATCTACTGAACTGATTTACTTAAATAGGGTGTCAAATAAAAGGTTATTAAATAAGCATTATTTTATTCCTAAGAACTATCAATGTGAAGTAAGTACCAAAGGAAATATTTCCAAAAAACATAATTTCTAAAAAAAAAATTTTTCTTCTTATGTGTATAACTTGGTAACCGTTAGGATAATTCAAATATAGGTTACGATAAAATATTTAGTTACATTCATCAGCTTTCTAAAAAACCTTTAATCATTACAATAAAGTTATAAACAACGGAACTGCAGCCGTTTGAATGAGCCTCGGTAGCGCTGAACTCATAGCGGTAGCTAAGCCATTAGACGGGTTTTCTATAGAATGATAATAGAATTTTAAATAAAAAGCATGTGCGATAGTAATGAAAATATAAAATAATATTTAAGTAAGCTGCTACCTATTCATAAGTTGTATTTAGAAGTTTTTTTCTGATGTGTTCAGCATAATAATAAGTAGGTATGTGTTGTACTAAACTTACTGAAAAAATTATTAAAAATAAAAACATAATTTTATCTAATTAATGTCCTCAATCTGATCTGTATCTTCTAAATAATTATACTGGTTTTTATAACATTTGTAACCGACATGACATATCCCTTCTAAGCACTTTTGTTTTTTGTCATTACATCCACAACGGGATGAACGGCAACCAGCTTTACATTGACATGATATAAGTTCGAGGTCTTTCAATAAGATTGAATTTACGGATGAAGTAACTGGCAATAAAAGATTTGTATCCTCGATCATCCAGCCACAGCCTATGGGTTCAGGAAGCGTGGGCTTTGCTACGTTCGCGTTCTGCCAACATAACGTCTGGTAGTTCGATCTTAGCGCATGCTGTCGAAAGGCTTGTCGTGTCGGCGGTAACTTTTCAAGTTCTTTGATGTTCTGGAACATTACTGCTCTTAAATTGTTTAGGCTATCCAGTTCTTGGTATACAAACAAGAAACCCGGACTGGGTTTCTTGTTTGTATACATAAGAATGACAAATCTTTCAGCGTTACAAAATTGTTCGTCTGTACGCTGTGGGCTTACACCAAAATTTGAAAGTTGATAATGTTTTTGGAAAATCGGCCAGCTTGTTTTTTTTGTGTGACCTAACAAGGCGCTCGTAGGGTCACACCCAGTTAGAGTGTGATAAGCCAGCAATGATTTCCTCTTATCGGTTGTCATGTTTTCTAGTATATCTTAAACACGGGCTGAACCCGGGCCTTTTTATAGGCGTACACGGAGACAAAAAAGTCCAACGCGCAGAGGCCTCTTTGGGCTTTTACTATAAATGTGATGGGTGACACTTATCGGAGTCTATCTGTGGCGAGTCCATCTATAAAAAATGGGCTCAAAGAGAGTAATTAATGGAAACCACTTGAACTAGGCTATGGATGTGTATTCTAAATGGATGGTTAATGAGGCTATTGCTTAAGACTACGGCACCTGCCACTTCCGTCCCATTAGGAAATATATAGGCAGGTGATCACTCGCCACTCACTCTCACTAAACGGGCCCCATAAAGGCCGGCATTAAATGGCCGACAAGAAGGGCAACGTTGGTGCAAGTGGTTATAGGGGGACAGGTGTCCCTGGACTTTAAACACGTAAAAGGCCAACTCGCTACTTATGCTTCACATCCTCCCTCTGAGCATGCAGCTCTCGCGACTCCACTCTGGCCGGCCAATGAAGGCAAGCCGGAGATGAGGAACAGGATCCTCCCCCGGGAGCACTCGGGTCCCGGGCGTGGGGCCGCTACTCCCCAACAGCTCGCCATAAGTTGCCCTGCGGCACTAGTATGTTATAAACGTTATAAATGTTAATGTTATAAATGTTGTTGTGTATGTTGTTTATTAATGTTATAAATGTTGGTTTTTTGCTAGTACCGGATTTAATCCACAAATATTAAGCTGACCAATTTTTCAAAAACATTATCAACTCCTTTCAAATTATGATGTTAGCCCACAGCTTACAGACGAACAATTTGTAACGCTGAAAGATTTGTCATTCTTATGTATACAAACAAGAAACCCAGTCCGGGTTTCTTGTTTGTATACCAAGAACTGGATAGCCTAAACAATTTAAGAGCAGTAATGTTCCAGAACATTAAAGAACTTGATAAGTTACCGCCGACACGACGAGCCTTTCGACAGCATGCGCTAAGATCGAACTACCAGACGCCAGACGTTATATTGGCAGAACGCAAACGTAGCAAAGCCCACGCTTCCTGAACCCATAGGCTGTGGCTGGATGATCGAGGATACTAATCTTTTATTGCCAGTTACTTCATCCGTAAATTCAATCTTATTGAAAGACCTCGAACTTATATCATGTCAATGTAAAGCTGGTTGCCGTTCATCCCGTTGTGGATGTAATGACAAAAAACAAAAGTGCTTAGAAGGAATATGTCATGTCGGTTACAAATGTTATAACCAGTATAATTATTTAGAAGATACAGATCAGATTGAGGACATTAATTAGATAAAATTATGTTTTTATTTTTAATAATTTTTTCAGTAAGTTTAGTACAACACATACCTACTTATTATTATGCTGATCACATCAGAAAAAAACTTCTAAATACAACTTATGAATAGGTAGCAGCTTACTTAAATATTATTTTATATTTTCATTACGATCGCACATGCTTTTTATTTAAAATTCTATTATCATTCTATAGAAAACCCGTCTAATGGCTTAGCTACCGCTATGAGTTCAGCGCTACCGAGGCTCATTCAAACGGCTGCAGTTCCGTTGTTTATAACTTTATTGTAATGATTAAAGGTTTTTTAGAAAGCTGATGAATGTAACTAAATATTTTATCATAACCTATATTTGAGTTATCCAAACGGTTACCAAGTTATACACATAAGAAGAAAAAATTTTTTTTTAGAAATTATGTTTTTTGGAAATATTTCCTTTGGTACTTACTTCACATTAATAGTTCTTAGGAATAAAATAATGCTTATTTAATAACCTTTCATTTGACACCCTATTTAAGTAAATCGGTTCAGTAGATATTTAAATAACCCGCACAATAGAATAGGCCCGGCGCCATCTTTGTGACGTCATAACTACCCCCTCCATACACTTAGGAAGTGACTACCGCACTTTTCGTGTTTAGGAAAAAATGCCAAATAAGTACATACCAATAATTCGTATGGCGGAGATGTGTCCCACGAAAATCGTTATTTGAAGACTTTTTTGCAAATGGGTCTCGTACTAAAATACAAGTTTTAGAAATAAATTTGTAATTGCAATAACTTACTCTTTGAATTGAGCTAGTATTTAGTTTGTATGTTAGTCTGTAAGGTATAATATATGTATGATATGGGCCTCTGGTACACTGCGTCTGTGGCAGTGTACTACTGCCTGAAATAAATGAATTATTATTATTTCATTATGAACCTATATAATATAATTTATTATACTTGTATATTTATACCAGTAGGTAGAAGATAGCTTCAACCCTCAATACCATTAAATAAGAGTAATCGAGTAAAACAACTGCGCACAGCAAATATTCCTATATTATTATTGATCTTCGCGGCATCTCTCTATACAAATTCAAGATTAATTTTCATCTGCTTCGCCAACTCTCAACGTCTGTCAGAATTACGATGAAGGACATCAAGGACGTAATTATCGAAAACTGATATAGATTGTGCTTCAACCATTTCCGGGGCTCGGGACGAAAGAGCTCTTTAAATCAGTTGTTTAAACAGCTTATGTAAATAAAAATGTATTCATAATAAACTTTTAAAAAATTAACTATAATAGGCACGAGTCAAAACATATAGGTTAGTCCGTCAATAAAATTATTTACAAAATATGGGATACGTAATACGTATTTTTTGCTTTGTAGATCTAATAGAAAACGTCAGAGATTTAAACACTAATGTTTCTTGGTGGGGGGTCATGACAACACGGGAGTATATGTCGTGTGTATTTAATTTTTTCAATTAGGTATTTTCAAGATTTCGCTTAAGCGATGATGTGGTCGAAGATAGTAGCAGACTAAACCTAGAAAGCGGGATTAACGCCTGGCTTCACTGAACTTCATGCCGAAAGACAGCTTAATGACCACTTCGAGATACGGTATTGTCCAGTGGGTGGTAACTAGCCAAAGTCAGCTAAAGCTTGAAAAGAGTGTAAAAAACCGCATAACTAATTACAGTAATTTGTCGCAAAAGTACCTATTTCCCCTGAATAAGTCACACTAATCTTGCAAACAACCCCTTTAGCATAGTAATATACATTGACATTAGAGTAGCAACTCCCGTCTCACTGTCAAGAGTAATCTGACATAATATATCAAGACACTACTCTTGCTACTCGCACTGTCATTGCAAACAATTTTTAGCTTCTCCCAATGTCATCGTGCTCCTTACAAACGTCAATTACCTACTCTTGACAGTGGGTCGGGAGTTGCCAGTCTTGTGTCAATGTCGAAATGTGCTACGAGGGCAGGTAAATTGCAGTATCGATCCAAACGTTATCAGTGGCTTTCACGTTGGTTGTAGTTATCAATAGATCGATCGATTACATATCGGCTACTCGAGTGTAGTTCCGTCGATACGTCATCACTAGGTACGTGACGTATTGGTTACTTCGATCAATGGTACGAATAGCTTGATTATGCTTGGATGCCTATCGAGATACGTCAATTAATATCGGTTGCTACGTTGGAAACGCCGTTTCATTTCAGTAAACACAAACCGTTTTCAAATTGCAGTTATTGCCCCAAAACGTCAGGAACATTTTGTTTGACTAACACCTGCAATTAAAAAATGGTGAAACTAGATATATGCAGAAGCTAAAAGATCTAGAACAAAAACGAGTTGGAAAACATCTAAAAAAGACTTTAGCGAGTGACGCCATCTTGGTTTTTTCCAAAATGGCGACGATTAATTAAAACTCGACGCAAAAGTGTAGACAATCATGGTATTGTGCTTATGCAGATTGTATTCTGCGCTGGTAAATGTAAAATACTATGGCGAAGTTTTGTCACAAAAACTTTTATTAGGGACCGGTTAAGGGGCATGCAAAAACAACTTTTACGCGTTGATTTGGACGCCTTATAATATTTTACACACTTCGGCGGTTTGATGATCGCGTTGAGTTTGCGATTTGGCAAGCGCGCTCTGAGTGTTTACGCCTCCATCAGAGCTCTTTGGCTGATCCTACACTGAGTGACTCCGAGTGACTCGAGCGTGTGACCGACGATATATATTGTCTCCTAGTTTCCGTGATGTTTGCGACTTATTATCGGCATACTTACGCCTGCGAGACTTGCGCACTCCCAACGTTGGGTATTTCCCGAATGTTCACACACCCGTAGGTCACACTGTTACCGAACGGGAAGAAACGTTTATTCCCACTCGTGGGGAAAAAAGTAGCGTTCGTCAACACTGTAAACGAGTGAAACGCTGTGCCCTATGGCGGTGTGAACGTTCGGGATATACCCCCAACGTCGGGTCAGTCTTTATCGCAAATCGCGTGTTGACTAGCTCGTTAAACGCCTAATTTTTACGGGATGTAAACGCTCTTATGTTGCGATGTAACGCGTTTTATAGGCATAAAGTGCGCGCTCAACGCGCAATAAAAAAAGAAGAAAATAAAAACGTCGAAAAAGCTGACAATACTAAGTTGTTAGTCTAAATACAAACAGCTAAAACAGGACTGCTAATTGCAACACTAATGTATAATTATTTTTAATTGTTTTGACTATGATTGCACTATCAAGTTTCAACGAAAAGTTCTCGTCTGTCCCGGACAAGTAGATCCCACCAAAAACATTCTGTAAAAAACTAGCCAAGTCTCGATGGAGCTGCTTGTTTATCTCTAAAAAATAATGAAATCTAGACAAAGTCGTGCCAAGTCTAAGATTTCTTACTGCGATTTCTTTATTATTATGGTTAATGTTGTGTGACTTGGCCGTTGAAAGGTAGACAAGGGTATTATACCAGGTGCTCCATGACACCTCTTTTTTTGCACCAATCTGTCCGCTAACCATTCATGATAGAAAATTGCCACTTGGAAAACGTTGATTGAATAACCAGTCAATTGTAGGCTTGATAAAGCTGCGTATTTCAATAATACTTATGTTTAGGCGATCCAAGTGTCATGAAGCATCTGGTTTTGTACCCTTGTGTACCCTTCAACGGCCAAGTCACACAACATTAACCATAATAATAAAGAAATCGCAGTAATAAATCTTAGACTTGGCACGACTTTGTCTAGATTTCATTATTTTTTAGAGATAAACAAGCAGCTCCATCGAGACTTGGCTAGTTTTTTACAGAATGTTTTTGGTGGGATTTCACTTCTTTTTGTAGAAACGCTATATTATAAGGTTACTATAAGGCCGACAGGCAGACAGGCGAAAGTAAATAAAAGCTTTATACAATTTTAACCATTGACTGCAAATGTAACTTTGTAATCCTATACATTTATATGAGATTACAAAGTTATTTATGCAGATGAATTATCTCGAAAACGAGACCGAAATTGCATGTTTTTTTAGTTTTCCTATGGCTTATACAATAAATTCTAAGTATATACCAAATTTCAGCTCTCTGAGTTTATGGGAAGTACTAGTTCTATTTTGATGATCATGAGTGAGTGAGTGAGTGAGTGAGTGAGTGTCGAAAATGCGAAATTTTGCTTTCGCTTAACTTCAGAACTTAATGACCTACAGACTTGAAATTTTGGATTTTAAGTATGTAGTTATAGCTTACTGGATGACGAAAATTTCTGTGTTCTGGTCTTATCCAGAGGTTCTCAAATAGGGGCCTGAAAATGCGGCGAAATGGTTCCTGTAAAGGATGGTACGGCAGTGCTTGCTTCGCGCTCGACTTGGCGGGGGCACTGCCGTGCCCCCAGATTCGCTCCCATATCACCGCAAAATTAACTAACATCTGAAAACGAACGCTGCGACAACCGCCATAAATTTCCTGTGTTTGAATCCCATTAAGGAAACTTTGTCTTTAAACTACCACGTAACAGTAGACGTAAAGCTTGGCGGACACAAATCAAGATATAACCTTCTAAAGTAAACTTTATTTCGAGGCAGCAGAGTAGCTTTTAACTTGGCAGAGTTGGGCCTTCATTATGCAGTTTAAAGCAGCAGACGCTCGCTTTGGGACACAGTTACTTGTCAAGTAACAATGTCGTATATACTCGTAACATGTAGATAACTCATATTGTAGGGATTTATTTACTCGATTAATAATTATTTGCTTAGCTCCAAGAGTACATAGGAACTATGCGATTTCTACGTAAAATATTTTTCCGATTTTAAATAATTGGTTTTAAATATTTTACTGAATAATTGGTGTCATTAGTCAGGTTTCAGTCTTCAGGTACTCAGGACCTCGGATCATTATCATCATTAACAAAACAAACACATTTTACATTATTTAGTCCCAAAATTTTTAATTTGTTAATTATATAATAATAATACTACACACACCACACAACACATACACACATAAAAACGACACACAACACATTTTACATTATAAAAAAAATAACTCAATATTTGTACGCCTTTAGAGGCACAGTTAGAATAATACTTTATTGCGTACCAAATAATTACAAAGAAAATTACTGAGTATATCTAAATAATAGGTAAACAAGAAGAAAAGAAGAAGGTTTTAAGATCTTATTGTACCAAAATTCTGACAAATAAATAATCTTAATCAAAAAAGTAAAGTATATTTATCTACTACCGCGTTAAAGTTACCACGTAGTTACTAATCAAACAGAAATCGTCGCGTAGCGCCGCCGCGGCATGTCTGGGATTTTTGACAGTCTCAGAAAAAGAAGCAAGATAACCCTAACTCCCACTGTACCAACTGGAACAATCAAGCTGTCGACAGAACTTTCTACTAAATCCGACTAATAATCAAATGCCGAAAGCCATGACGCATGTACATAATATTATGTATGTTTGTGTTACCTCTTCACCTCCTAAAAGGGTAAACCGAATAAGCTAGAATTTCGATAACTTAGAACCTGGAATCCCAATATATAAAAGGAAAGAGTGACCGACTGATCTATAAACACACAGCCTCAACAGCTTAACGGATTGGGTTGAAATTTAGAACACAACACACATACACACACATTTGGTTTTATAACGTAGACGTCCACTAACAAAGGATTTATCAACGCGGGCAAAGCCGCGAGCACTAATGACATATTATTATAAGCAAGTTTGTACTCGTAATAATTATTATATTAGTCTGAGCATTGCTTTCTAATCACGCAAATCTTCGCCTCCATTTTCAAACGAACATTGCTGCAAACCTTTCCTGAATTAAAATTGCGAAATGAAATGTTGGAAATACGTTTCACAAAACGTAATAGCGTTAGAAGCTTTAGGAAACACCGTCGTCTATTCATTACGATTTTTTAAAGGATTTATTTAAAGTGGTTTTCTTTTTAACCCCCGACGCAAAAACGACGGGGTGTTATAAGTTTGACGTGTCTGTCTGTCTGTCTGTCTGTCTGTCTGTCTGTCTGTCTGTCTGTCTGTCTGTCTGTCTGTCTGTCTGTCTGTCTGTCTGTCTGTCTGTCTGTCTGTCTGTGTGTGTGTGTATGTGTCTGTCTGTGGCATCGTAGCTCCCAAACGGATGAACGGATTTTGATTTTGTTTTTTTTCTTTGAAAGTAGAGTTAGTCGAGAGTGTTCTTAGCCATGTTTGGTGGAAATCGGTCCAAGATGGCCGCCGCTACAAAATGACGGATTACTTTTTTCTTCCACGACCCCCTCAATATGGGTATCAAATAAAAGGGCTTAACGAGTAGATTACAGTCCTCTATATAAAATTTAAAATCCAAGATGGCCGCCATACAAAAAATGGTGAAATACGTATTGCGTTGGGGGTTTTTTAAATTTTTAATTTAATTCACTTGTTGAGAAAATGAAATAAGGCTATTTCATTTTCTTGTCGGGCATTTTAATGTAAACGCGACCAAGGTTGTGTGTATGTTATTTCCAATTAAATACATTTAATTCAATTTAAATTTAATATTCATAACACTTTTAAACATTTTACAAAGTGTTTGAGAGGTTAAGGAGAATTTGTTAGGTAAATAATTTCAGGGATATACGATTTTAAAAAGTTTCCTCGTTCTCGAAGTTCGTAAGTTTCAGAACGTTAATTAATTAATTAAAACTGCAGAACTATTTTTATGCTTAATGCATTTTAAGTGGTAAAAATGTAGATTTACTAGTCTTTACTTGTAATTTAGTTGAGTTCTTGATAATATATATTTTAATATTTATTGCCTATTTAATACTTTGAAAAATGACAAAGTGTTTACAAAATATTAAAGTATTGTTCTGTTTACTACTAACTTTATCTATCTATCTTTTAACGGGGGCTGGCAAATAAACCAGCGACTCGTCGTCCCATTGGGATCTATTGTGTTTTCCTCTACCTTACCGTTTCCTACTCTTGGTAGTTGGGGTTATAGTTTTTAGTAGATTTTTTAAGATAGCAAACTAATAATCATTTAAAAAATATATTATGCTACTCGAGTAACATTTTCTAAAAATAAATTCTACGAAACCAGCGAGATGTTCGCACGAAAAGACAAAGCCGTTTCATTGATTTATTTCAATTTAGAAATAACTCACATTTCTTCTACGTCAGTAGTCACATTCAAAGACGCACACGTAGAGTTCACAGGGTATTTCTTCCGCACAATACATTTAAAGAGTTCTATTATTCTGCAGGCAAGCGGGTACATCTTCCGGGTTTATGACGGCCGCCATTAAAAATTCCTCGGGCTAAAAGCAGATCTTAAGTTCTAACTTTGTGTTTTAGCTTAAGTAACTTTCGGGAAATGTCTGAGGTGGTTTTAATTTAAGGCACCTTAGGTAAGCATAATCTTTTTAGTAAAAGTTATAATTGAGAAAATCCCGCACACCACGAATTTGGCAGAAGTCCTTTTTAGTAAGACATTGTTTAATTGTTTGTGTATGTTAGTTTATTATTTTATTTCTTGATGTCACCAAAGCGGCCGCAACGGAAGACCAGCGCCGGCTGGATAGTCGGCAACATGCTGACTTGCGACCGTTTCATGTATAAATGTTTCTTCTGATATCCTATAATATTTATGTTGTTTTCTTGCAAAATCTGAGATGTTTGTACATGAATAAACATTTTTCATTTCATTTTCTGCGTTTAGAACGGTACGAAGTGATTGCTGAAACAGCAAAGATATTAAAATGTAAAGAAAGAAGAAAGACACTCAGTGGGAAGGAACTTCATAATATTCTCACACATTTTACCACCTTGGAAGTATCTCTCGCATACAATTAAGAAAAAAATGATATTAGAAACCTCGTTATCATTTTTTATGGGAAACATAAAAAAATATTTTATTTTTGTGTGAAAATCTTTTTCTATTTTTGTGTGAAAATCTTAATGCAATTCAAAGAATACATCTACTTACCAAGTTTCAACAGTACTTATTTATTATTCTTGTAGTTTCGGAAAAAGTGGCTGTGACATACGGACGGACAGACAGACATGACGAATCTATAAGGGCTTCGTTTTTTGCAATTTGGCTACGGAACCCTATAAGTAATTTTGATGTCTTGTTATGTATTGGTTGAGAATTTGGCACTGCGCGCGTATTTGTGCACAAAGTGGAGTTGGCCTTTTAAAAGAAAAAAAATAGCGTAGACGGTCAATACAATTTTTCAAAAGAAAAATATTTCAAATAATGTAAATATAATATGTACAACCTATTATATATAGGTAATTAAAAAGAATATAAATAATACAATGATAAATATCATCACTAAAACATTATGATAGTAACAAGTGAAATTTAAAAAAACTTTTTGAGAACAAGCTTTTATTATTATCATCTAGCACTAAAGTAGGACTCATCAAGACAAATCAAATGGGCCCACACTCGGTGTGGTTGCGTCGTTTAATTACGGAGTTCCTATGGCCAGTCCAGCTCCATCAACAGATCAGCTCGATGTCATAATAATATTGCATTGTCATCCGATTTATACATACAAAATTTAACCTCAATCGTAAACTCGGAAGTGGATCAAAATAATCTTGCAAGATTTGATTGCAGACAAACAGACAACTGGACTGGACGAGACATGACATTAATATCAATGGCGAGTACATTTCTCACTTGAGATTTGCGGACGACATCGTCATCATGGCGGAAACGCTGCAAGACTTACAGCAAATGTTAACCAGCCTAGCTGACTCTTCCCAACGAGTCGGACTCCGGATGAACATAGACAAGACCAAAGTGATGTTCAATGATCGGGTCGTTCCGGAACCGATTCTCGTAAATGGACTGCCTCTCGAAGTTGTTCAGGAGTATGTATACCTTGGGCAAACAGTGCAGTTGGGTAAAAACAACTTTGAGAGGGAGGCCAATCGGAGGATTCAGTTGGGATGGGCTGCATTTGGTAAACTTCGTCGAATCTTTTCGTCACCCATACCGCAGTGTTTCAAGACTAAAATTTTCAACCAATGCGTCCTACCTGTCATGACGTACGGCGCAGAAACGTGGACACTTACGGTGAGACTAGTCCATAAGTTTAAAGTTGCTCAGCGAGCTATGGAGCGGGCTATGCTCGATGTCTCTCTGAAGGATCGCATCAGAAATGAGGTGATCCGACAGAGAACCAGAGTTACCGACATAGCAGAAAGGATTAGCAAACTGAAGTGGCAATGGGCTGGTCACATTTGCCGTAGAACCGATAACCGTTGGGGTAGACGAGTTCTCGAGTGGAGACCACGTCTCGGTAAACGTAGTGTAGGGCGCCCATGGGCGAGATGGGGCGATGATATTCGGAGGGTCGATGGGTGGAGAAGAAAGACGGAGGACCGAGTTGAGTGGCGTGCCATGGGGGAGGCCTATGTCCAGCAGTAGACGAACATAGGCTGATGATGAAACAGACAACGGACAGGTAAAAGTAATAAATAAAAGCTTTTAATGAAACAAATTTTGCAATTGTTTACTTTATTGCGCTAATAATTATTTACGTTCATAAATGTCTATCGATATTTGGTTACGATGTTTGATGCATATTGGACATTAAGCGTGGACTGTTGAAATTAATCGGTATATTTGGAGGTTGAATTTAGTGTGACTGACACATAGATATCAGCTAGAACAGTTAGCGGTTAAGGCGCTATTCATCAAAAACGCATTTGGTCAAAACAGCAAATCGTCCAAAGCGCGATTGGTAATTTTTTTTTTACCCTATTTCTAAGCTGCACTTGAAGATTTTACATGCTGAAATTTACCCAATCATGTATTTCAGGATCTAAGCTACCAATATTAAAAAATACAGTACAAACGGTGCAGTATTTTTAGCGAAACTAAGTGACAAACATACTCCTCAAAACTGAAACATAAAAAAGTACCTAGTAGTAATATAAAAAGTTTTCCAATTGCGCTTTTTCATTTGACCAAATGCGCTTTGGATGATCTGCTCCTTTGACCAAATCCGCTTTCGACGATTTGCGATCGGTCGTAGAATTGCGCTTTTGACGAAAAGCGCCTAAACCCAGTTAGCTTTGGAATATTATTCCTAGAATTATAATATTAATTACTGGCAATATTGTGGGACTACGCCATTACGTATTTGAAATATTAAATGAAATTTTGTTGGTATTTGATTACCTATATTAGTTCTCGTTGCTAACGCCACAGATAAAAGCGAACACTCATCAAACAAAATGTAATTCTTAAATTCAATCTTCTTCGATAGCTTGATCACTATTTTGTCAATGATCAGAATGTTTTTACAAAAAAGTAAGAGACGAGCAAGACTCTCTCCTGATGGTAAGAAATAACGCTGCCTATAATCCTACAGTGCTACCACATTTCACATTGATATAAAATTCTAGGTGCACTGCACCAAAACTTCTTACTCAAAAGTCATAAGATGTTAAGACTCTTCAGCCCAATAATTTCACAAGCTACTGAGTCTTCTAACAAAATTTTTGAAACCGATATAGGCGTTTCTTAAAATTGCGCTTAATAAAAATGATAATTTTTGAAATTAGACATTCTTGCAGCTTGTATTTGTGTTAAAGTAGAGATTAATCCTTAATTATCACCTTCCTGAACCCGAATGCATGTGCTAAATAGAATTTAGCCTGTGACTGGGTTAATTATCGTTACAAAAGAGAAATCCTATTAGAGTCACAGTACCTAACTCCCGTGCAGCACATTTCGAAATCCTTACAATTCGATTTGTCAGTGTCATTGTTAGCAGCGAAATGGGAGAAATTCGCTGCGGTGTTAGCTGAGTTAGTACACGGATGGAGTTTTAATTTTTACTATCAGCTTTCTATCAGAGGATTGATGCTTAATCGTGAGTGGTTATCGTCGGTTAAAAACGTCTGAAGCAGAGGATATTATTGGTCAATCTCTTCCTACCTACAAGATAGTGATTAAGCTACTAAGTAACTTATTGAAAGTCGAAAATAAAGTCTTCAGGCCATGGCTCGTAGCTCAAACGTACGATACAGGGTACTTCTAGATTCAGTCTGACGTTAACAAAGGTTTACCCTCTAGCTAATCCCGTGTCTGAGCGCAATAACTGCAACCGTGCTCGCATAAAGGAGGAATTTGGAAGCAATGTCAAGAGTCAAGACATATCTCAGTGGACTTACTCGTATGTCTTACGTGAAGGCACTTTCGAGGAATTAGGTACATACTGCTAACACACTACTATTATAATATATTATATACAAATTACTCTGCACCAGAGAATATCGAAGAGACGTTCCAGAAGCAAAGTTTTTTTTAACTTAAGATTTAGTTTCATTGTACACTAGCTGCCTAGCTGCTAGCTGTGTTCACAGGTTTAGCCCTCTGAAAGTAGCCTGTATGTTATTTCAGGGTCTGAGCTACCTATATAGAAAACTTTTTATCTTTTTTAGCTCAATCGGTTTAGGCATAAATAAGTAACAAACACACCTCCATATTTATAATATTATAATAGAATTTATTAAAAAAAAACTTATGCTTGCACAACGTAATATACCTATAACCTTTAATACTATTTCATTCAAATTGATTTTTCAATTTACAACCCCATATTAAGCAATAAATAATATTTCATTTCTGGATTAATTTTGAGAATAAATATTGAAACATTGAACGTTAATATGATTTTACGTGAATACGCAGTAAATAATTTTAACTGGAAATCTTTTAACCATAATTTATATTGAAGATTATAATTAAATATTATATATCTATAGAAAAAAAATAAGCCCCAAAAAATTAGCCTAAATCCCATTGTTAAAAAAAACGATAAGGGTTCATTTTTTACTACGAAATCCTAAATATAAGACGGTAAAGGTGACAAACATAAAAAAACAGTTTATATAAAAACTTAGTTAATTAATACGTTTGAAATCTACAATAATTAGCGATACGATTACGATGATTACGAGGCAATAATTTAAAAACAAAATAAAATGAATGCAGATACATTTTTAAAAGTGAAAATTCGCAACAATCTAAAATCGCGGCAGCTTGAGACAATGCAACGGGGAACCCTCAGGGTTTTCTCTGACTTTATAAACAAAGCTGCTTTCTCTATTCAAGCTGCACGAAGAAAGCTTTATTGTCATAACACTTTTTTTTTTTTTTTTTTGCGCTGGGAAAAATGCTTTACGCATCGTCACCCTACGTCGGGGGGCGAAGGGTGGTATGTGGGACTCCCCTACCGAAGATGGGCGCGGCAGGGATACCCACTAAAAAACCCAGCGGCACTTCCCGCTTCGTCTTTATGGTGGAGGACTGGGAAACCGGCAGAGCCTTTACATCCAGTCCCCCACCGACGACGGCCCGCCTTTAAACCTAACTTCACTTTTACTTCAGATTTTTACGCTAAAAAGAGAAGGTGAAGAAAACAGTTATACTGGTGGTAGGCTTCGGGCGTGGCTAGTTACCACCCAGTCGACAAAGTGGACAAAATGTTCTGGCATGATGTTCAGTGAAGCCAGGGAGGGATTCATCCCGCCTTCTAGGTTTAGTCTGCTGCCTTCGTCGTCACTTGAGATCGTGGTCAAAGGCTAACCTATAATGTAACATATTTTTTTTATAAAACAGCCAAATAATTAGTAACTATTATGAGTAGATGTACACAATTTTTTCATACTCTACCTTGCTCTAGACTACTCAACCATATTATGTACCCTATCCTACTTTACTTTATCTTTTTAATCGACTATAAAAAAACAGAGGATTGATATATTTAGAAGTGATCGGAATCTTTTTTCTTTGTTTTATTGAATGTTCACAGATTCCTCGAAGTCACCTGAACCGATTTGGAAAGTTAAGGTAAGTCGATACTCGATACTACTCGGTAATCGGTTCGGTTTATTACAGATAAGTGAATAGCCCTGCAGATCCCATTTAAATTTTATCGAACCGGTCGAGCGGTTTTCTACCAGGAGTTTGGTATTTGGTGGTTTGGTGTTTGGTGACCCAGCTTAACGTCTAACTTCAAACAAAAATGCATAAGATGATAATATTTCCCTGACGCATGTAATTTTTTTCAATAAAGTTGCACATAGATTCATTAAACAGCTAGTTGCTAGAAAGTTACAAGTGCCATTTGCTAGAAAGTTGCTCAGTATTCAAAGCGCCTGAGATTAAATGATTTTATAAGATGTAGTTATCTTGCACACATAAGAATTTTCCACGTTAATTATAAATGTTATTAGGTTTTATGTATCATTTAGGTTATGATAAAATTGGCTGACCTAGTTTCATCTACACTAGTAGTTCGCCTCGAACTGGGACCTCGCAGCCCAATTTCCGTGGTAAACCTTAGACTTTAGGCCTCGACTATATATATATCCTAATACAAGAACTTTAACATTAATATTAAAACTCAAAATACAAAAATTCAGAGAAATTAAAACTCAATAAACCTACGTACCGAGATTTTTTTAATATATTTAATCCTTTTAGAGTTTCGTTCCTCTGAAGGAAAAAACGAAACCCTAATAGGCTAATAGGATCACTTAGTCATCCGTATGTCTGTCAAGACCCATTTATACTCTACATTCCGTAGAATTGTATATATTTACCATAATACACAGGTCTATGGCCGCTTGGTACCCGTAAAATTAAACTTCTAAGTTAACTTAGAAAAAAGTACACCCGTTTATCCTTCAAAAACGTACCTACATTTTTTTGACCCTCTGAATAAATCAACATTCATAGGGAACTTGCCGTTACCATATATTTATGAAATTTGGCAGACTATAAGTACATATATTTTAAATTCAGGAAAACTTCTGAAAGCTATACATTTGAATTAATTCATTTAAAAATGGCACTATTAAAGTACGTAAACATCGAAGTTAAGCAATATTATGTGCTTACGTATTTGGATGGGCGCGTACGTAGTGATCTCAACATTTTGCTGACTTTTTTGGAGAGAGCCACCAGCGGCCCGCGATGCATTATGGTGTGCTCGTGCACCTTTATTGTTGAATGTGCCGGCACAAACAATTACTCTAAGTTTTAAAAAGTTATGCAGACAGACTACTCAAATAACCTTACTGCTAGCGAAAAAGCAGAGGCTCTCAACTCTAAGAGTTCGCTTTGCTCGGTCGATGATATATGTATGTATTCATATAAATTATGTATTTAAATTATATTTTATAACAAAACGATTCAGCGAGTTTTTTTTATTCTATCACCACTTCCACAGACATTGTTACCTGCTTATTATTGTTTATGGTCTCTACTTTCGTGTTTTGCCAGTGGCCGTAGCATGCCACACAGAATCCCGACCAAACTTCAAGAGTAGAAATATCATCCCATACATTCACAAAACTACAATGTATGGCATGACAGTTCTACGCTTGACATTTCAGCGGGATCTCGTTTGGCATGCTACGGCCACTGTAAAATATTATTTTACTTGACAGCGAGTTATAGTCCGGTACATTGTGTTCGGGATAATTTATACAAAATTTTAGGCAATGTGACGTAGCTATGTCGTCATAATAATATTATATTATAATTATGCCTATACTACTAAACCCAACTTGCCATTAGCGATGGGCATAAAATAACGCTATTAATAAGGTTTTTATTTTAAATAACTATTTTACTTTATTTTTATTTTACTTAAATTAAATAACATTATATTTTATCGATCGAGCGAAATGAGGTTTATAAAAAGATTAAAAAAACAGCACAAAACGTGTTCTTACCTACATGTATGTGACACCTATCTCAATAGCAAACTTTAGGCGGCCGGACTATAATTGACGCAATTATTGGTATTACGCAATGTACTAAAAAATAATGTTATTGAAAATAAGATAAATTGCTTGAAATTCTCGAAATTTTGGACTTTATCGCTATTAATTCTTTAGCTTGATTTTCTTGCCCACTCTTTCTTGCCTGTAGGATCTTTCTCAAACTTAATGTACCTAACAAATTGTGCAAAACATTATAATTTAGTCATCTTTATAACTCTACAACCCTTGGATCGATTTGGCTCATTTTCGAACATGAGAATTCTTTTAGCTTATACTACCTGATCGCAAAGTGCCATTAAGATTAGAACTTTGGTAACGTTGTAATTAAGCATTTTCTATAACTCTAGAACCCTTCGACCGATTTGGCTGATGTTCGAACTTAAAAATTCTATTGACTTAAACTACGTATTTGCAAAGTTTCATAAAGATTGGACCATCGGTTTTCAAGTTATCGCGTAACAAACATACATACAAACATACACTTTTGATAATATATTTATGTAGGTTATAAAAAATTTGTGTATATTAGAAAAAAAAATATCAGAGCACCAGTTTTGAAATTATCGTCAGACCTATCGTAAAGACTTTAAGTCACCTATATCTCTGCAACCCTAAGGTCTATTTCGCTATTTTTTTCACTAAAATTATTCTATTAACCTATCTAACTTGTGTGTAAAGTTTCATTTAATTTGGATTAACCGTTTTCGAGTAAATGTCGATCAAACCTAAGCGCCAGAGGTCAACCGCTAAACTGGTCAAAACGCAGGCTTTTCGCGGCTTTCGACTCTAAGACCTCGCTTCGCTCGGTCGATAAACTTTAGAAATATGAGAGTTTGTGAAGACTTGTTTTTATTTGATTACTTAGACATCGTAATTGTCCGAAACCCAGGGTCGAGCCTAGCTTCCACTTTATCATGAGTCTGTCGGTATTTTTACATTTATAGTTAACATAGCTTAAGCTTGCTTTACACGAATTGATCCTTTTTTAGCAGAAGTCTACGTTATAAAAGCTGACTGTATTCCAAATTTCAATCCAATCCGTTCAACGGTTTGGGCTGTGCGTAAATAGATCCGTCGATCACGTTTTCCTTATTTTATACGAAGAAGTTAGAAGACGAGCAAGCTCTCCTGATGGTAAGAGATAACGCTGCCCATAATTAGTACAGTGCTACCCTAGATTTCACAATAATGTAAAATTCTTGGTGCAGCATACCAACGGTTCTTACTTAACAGTCATAAGATGTCAAGACTCTTCAGCCCAGTAATTTCACGAGCTACAGCTTTTAGGTAATAAGAAGATAGGTATGAAATCAACCCGATTCTTATTTTGCATAGCTGAACTGAGCTTAAACAAACCATTTCATCATACAAATGATCGTAAAATGTTTGCCTTTCGTCCGAGAACAGACTGTAAAATTGAATAATGATTATAATGTTTTTGTGGGTCAGATTTACATAATGAAAATTGAGTAGGCATCGACAGTACGCCCAGCGCTAACGATCATAGCCCTGCTTTTCAATATACCTCTACAATTTTTCATTTTAAACATTTTTACAGACTTTTTGTGAACAATATGAGTTTGCCTTTTGCAAAAAAAAAAATTCTAACTAATACCTTCCTATAAACTCAGCAATTTACGAAAACTATGGCTATTTCGATCCGTTATCGGACTCCCGTTTGACTGATTCGGATCGAACTCGAATGTAGTGCGGAAGCGCTCTTAACCTTCTTATCATAGCGAATCGTGAAATGATGCAAGGCAGTACCTCACATTGAAAAAAATTACATGCTACCGCGATATATTATAATCTTATGCATTTTAGTTTGAAGCTCGAAGTTAAGCTGGGCTATACACCGAATGACGCGGATGAGTGCTTCGGCGCACCCGCAGCCTCGGCATTATGCCGTCCCGCAGGAACACCCCCAGGTTTTTAGTGGGTATCCTCGCCGCGCCCTTTTTTGGCGAGGGAGTCCCATATACCGCCCTGCGCCCCCCAGCGCAGGATGACGATGCGTAACAAATTTATCCTGAGTATCCTTTTATCCTGGTATCGAACAAACAAAGACCAACGATACCCACTAAAAAACCTGGGGGTTTTCCTGCGGGACGCCATAATGCCGGGGCAGCGGGTACGCCGAAGCACTTATCCACCGGCCGGCTTTAATACTTTAATAAGAAGCTTTAAAATACGCTGTAACTTTTCACATTTAAATAATGAGTAGGGGAGACCGGGGATAGTTGCTATTAGGGGTAGGTAGAATAATTGCCAATAACTCGCCAGCAAAAAGAGTATTGCTTTGTCCTATCGCAGCCGAGGATGTCTCCATACCCCGCATAGGTGTGCAAAGCACCACATCGCGATCGTTCGTCGTTTTGGAGCGTTGACACGTTTTTCATTTTTTCGATATACAGTAATACCCCGCTTTACGCGAGGGATACGTTCCGGAAAAAATCGTGTTTACTGAAATTCGCGTATATCGAGGTTTATGATTAAACATAGTCAAAATTTAATACAAAAATACAAATCAATCACTTTAATTCTAAGAACACTTTATGCAATACATACTGTTAATTATTTACACGGGAAAATACATATTTTGCCTTTTGGGTAGCGTTTTACGTTTTTGTAAAATACGTTCATAAGCACCCAACACTGTTTTAATTGTTTGTCACATGGTCAAGACACGGTCATCTTTATTGTCTATGCTCTGCATTATGTCCAAACCTGAAAACATTTTTAAAAAGGCATTTGAGCGCGAAATTTAAAATTCGCGTTATAGTGAAACCGGGCATAACGGGGTCGCGTAAAGCGAGGTATTACTGTAGTACATTTTTCGTTCTGAAGACTACACGTTTTATGTTATGTACGTTTTGTGACTTTTTTTTTTATCCATGAGATTGACGAGTGCATAATATAATATAACCTACCTACCCCGGAAGTGTGCCATACTGACTAAGAGTTAGTGTTCCTGAAAAATGCATGAAATCATTACAATAACATTAAAATATTAAATTAATCATCACATATTTTATAAGACTAATACTTTTCCTATCAATTAATATGGTTTTCTTGTATATCCAAAAATACGATAAGTATGACCTGTTGAGTAAAAGAGTGGTCAACTATCCCCGGTCTCCCCTAGTTACAAATGCTCGTAACGTTAGAAACCTTGGCAATAGAGGTCGAGGTCGGAATAAATCCCTCGTTGACTTCACTAAACACAGATGTACTGTATAGCTGCACGAGTTAAGCTCTATACATATGTATATACCTACTACTCGTGTTATAGAATATGTATGTAGATAATTATAGATTCTGAATTACAGGTCGGCCTTTAGACGTTAGGAACATTTATTTGTTAAAAAACAAATGCAATATAAAAATCTAGCTCTGCTCGTGACCACGGTTCTTGTAACAGAACCGAAACGTCGAGATTGGTTTTATAATGTTTTTGTAAAACTAGCATTAAATACCTACGTAATAAGTCCCGACCAATAAAAAATATGAGTTTCAATTGCGGAAGATTAAAATGTAATAATCTCATTACACATAAATAAGAAATAGTTGAAGTTGATTAATTGATACTCCACCCAGGGTAATAATTAATAATGTAACTCCAACTAACTCGAATTCCAATTACTGGTAACCTATTTAAGTTACCCTTTGTACTGTCAAGAGTTAAATCACAATTATAATTGACGTGTCATTAAATCGACATATAGAGAAAGTTTTCTTATAGCCCTCCGTCAACCAAATTCACCCACGTCATCTTATTCCATCAGGTGACACTGTGGTCCTGATAAATATAGAAAACATTTTTGTAAATGGAAAAAATATAAGAACATACAACATTATAATATTATTAGATTGAGTGCCTCAGAAGGCCGGGCACTGGAAGCCAAGACCGAAATGCCGAGGCGAGCTGATCCCAGAATTTTATTAAAACATTAATGTATTCTGTCTACATTCAGCGAACGTGTAGTGTTTCGAATGAATAATTTCTTGTTTGAGCTAGCACACAACAATATATTACGGAGACACTAGTATAGACTGGACTATTTGCTTTTTTTTTACTTTTTAATCACTAAAAGTTGGATATTTCGTACTTTAAGGCCCTTGCTGCGCACAGTAGTATTAGGTTTGTATTAAAATCACTCGCTGCGCTTACGAATCAATTCAAGACTCCTTCTCGAGCAAGTGATTTAAATTCCGTACTCACACCAAATACTAACTTTTCTTACCTGTTGATGCGGTCAAAGATAGTAAGACAAAACCTAAAGCTGGATAAGTCCGTTGTCGTACTTGTATTGTAATAGATCAGCAAACATTCGACTTTTATTTTTACAATTTGATCAAACTGTCTAGTCTTCCGAACCTTTTGTAACAAAGTGAGTTTATGAAACCAACGAGCGAATTGGCGAAACATTTTATGGAGCTGTAAATAATTAAATTAAGAAAGAATTTTAATCAGGTTAATACTCAGTAGACCATTGTGCCAAATATACTCGTAGTTTCGAGCATTAGCTAAAATGTAACAATGCATAGAACTGAAAAAACTATTCGTAAATAAAATACGATATGATGTAGGTAAATCACCAAAAACGATGTCTACTCTCACCTTTATATTATCACGAATATAATATAGAGAATAGCCACTGAAAATGGCAACCGACTTTTTTCTTCTGACCGGCATCAAAATAAAACATCATAAAAATAAAACAGCAGTGGGAATATTGTACGAAAAAGATAACTGTAACTTTTTATTTGAAATTCTTATTTTTATTTGGGTAAAGTCTGTGGTGATTATAACATTACGTAGTTTGTATTTTGGTATGTTAAGAATTTAAGCCAGCTTCCAGCTTCACCAGGAGCACAATTCGTCTGCATACTTTGCGGTCGGCGATGTCGCTCCCGCATCGGCCTTACTAGCCACTCACGGAAGTGCCGAACCATAATAATTACGGACGCTGCTTGAATCATCTTTCATAGATGTAAGAGGCCAGTGATGATGTTAAGAATTTAAATCTTTACTCATTAATTTTCCAACTTAATTTCAGTATGTACTCGTTAAATAGCACGATGGAGCTGCGGAAATTAAAATATAAAACAAACTTGTCAGCAGTTATTGTGGGCAATGGTCCTCAAACAGTCAATTAAAACCAGAGCAAAAAGATTCGGAAGCTCAATTTTCAATAGCAAATATTTACTTCCGATACACGTGGAAAGCGGTAAATAAAACACGAAATATCTACGAAGGAAGCTCAGCTTTGCTTTGAAGCGTACCTACCTTTACGTTCCCTGTTCCCATCTATTTCGTGAGATTTTCTGCAAATTGCACGACTGCGTTTGCGAAGAGCCTGTTGTTATGTAGTTTATTGAAAATAATAGCTTATGCTAACAGCTCCACGGCTTAAGATATTTCTACGTCCAAATAAACATCTTTGTGCGAATTTTTAACCCTATTCGTTGAGCGGTTTGAGCTATGTGACAAGCAGCAATCGTAGCTAACATTTAGAAAACGTACAGTAACAGGTGGTTCACTACTGCGTGCCCGCCTATGCGACAGCAATAGTTTCTCCTAATGTTGTTCACTACGGCTTTTACAGCCCAAAACTTACCATCCTACCATTTCACTACCACTATGAGTACACATAAACCATTAATTATTCCCTGAAAGCACTTAAAATCTTAAAAAATAAAAGATAATGATGGTATATTTGTCACAAAGAAATCATTTGAACCATAGTTTGAACTTGTGACAAACAAATAAACCAGCCACGCTGAAAGGGACGGAAGAAAAATAGGTTCTCCTTTTTCTTCACATAGAATTTTCCCTATTGCCGTCACGCTCACACATAATATGGGTACTTCTAGTTGTATTAGTTCTTAGTACAGTAATGACAGTCGTTGTCGAAACCGAACAGTAACGACTATCTTCCCGGTACATTTTTTTAGCGTTTTTATTTTAAAGCTCCAAACGATTGGCGCTTGTCTAACCCCCCAGTCTTTTTTTCCTTTTACAATAATACCTGCTTATGCTCGCGGCTTTGCCCCCGTAGCAAAATCCTTTTTTAGCGGAGGTCTATGTAATAAAACCTATCTGTATTATACAGATGATGGTATACAGACTGTATACCAAATGTCAACCGAATCCGTTCAGCGGTTTGAGCTGTGCGTTGATAGATCAGTCAGTCAGTCAATCAATCAGTCACTCTTTCCTTTTAAATATTAAGAAGATGAGACTAGCTACAGCCAGCGATTTTAACAACTTTAAAGTATCCTATGGATTATACGAGTATAAGCTACCTTTATTGTATTCTATCATCTTCTACAATAGACAATAATGTCGGACGGATCCTATCCTACAGCATTATAGATCTTAGACCTCATGTATTACATGCATATTAAAAGATACGAAGTCCGCGTGGGTCCACTTGTAAGCGTTACTAGTAAGCGTCCACTGTAAGAGTGCAAAAGCGGTCCCGTGACCCCGTGGTAGGTTTAGTCGGTATGGGTTTTTTTTTTGTTCTCGCCGGGAAAAAATGCATTACGCATACCCTCCATACGGGGGTATGGGAGGGTTATGTGGGACTCCCCGTGCAGAGCGACTGCACGGGTAAACCCGCTAAAACAACCCGGCGGCACTCCCGCATCGTCTTTGTGACGGAGGACTGGGAATCGGCAGAGCCTTAGCATCCAGTCCCCCATCGACGACCTGCCTTTACAAAAGCAGGCCCTTCACGCCCCTCTCAACAGGGAGGAGCCCTAGTCGGTATGGGTGCTGTTCTTCCATCTTTACAGCACCAAGCCCGCCATAACCTTCCTTACCCCCAGGGCGGGTATGCGTAAATGCATTCCCCCACGTAAAAAAAGGGTCCACTAATAGTGAATACTAAGTTTCAAACTTATTGGTTGAGGCGTCAAGAGGACACAAACATCAACATAAACTTCCGCCTTTGCAATAATATTAGTGAAATATTCGAGATCACTCGGACCGCTCAAGTTTTCCGGCCGTTGCAGAGTAAATACAAAATAGATACGAGTACGAATAGTTCTTGATTCTTGACTATTGAACAGGTCCATCTTCCCTACTGGGCACACTGGGCACATAACCAGGGCCCCGCGATGGATTGGGGCCCCTTAGTCCCTACTATTACCAAATGATAACCAATACTCTACTAACCGGTACATATGCATGGAAATCCAAAGGGAAGGCCTATGTTCAGTAGTGGACGTCCTACGGCCGAGATGATGATGATGATGAACCAATACTCCACTCACTGCATGAAAATTGAAAACGAGGCTTACCGAAAGCAGCCTAATATTTAATAAGAATAATTGTAAAAAAAATTAGCACAATATCTACATTATTTGGCTATTCTAATAAAACGACAACAAAATTGCAAAAATAGTTGTCATTTCTAACAAAATAGTGTTTTTTTATGGTCATAGGGCCACTATCCAAATGTGCCCAGGGCCTCTTATAGGTAGAAGACGGCCCTGCATTGAAGCACCTATAGTCTGACCTACATAACCTGACCTTCCGTGCAAGTAGTAAGTGGAATAGGTCCATTCATAATACGTTAATCGTACTAAAAACCCGCGGCTCACGATCCACGGTCAACATTGTTTACAAAAGTTTTGTTTCGTATTTCACTTTCGTTGTTAAATAGCTTGTTTTAGCCTAAATTAGAATACTACCCTTTATTTATATCTACTTGAATATATTTTTAGCTTTCACTTTACACTTCGTACTCCCTTTGTTTGCTAATTTTCGCGGGATCCAACTCATCTGTTCTTAAATATTATTGTAATTTGCACGGATGAGTGCTACTGAGTTATCTCAGTCAAAAGCTTCTAGAATCAAAAAAACGTTCATTCTTAATGATTACACCACATTTAAATAAAGCACCATTACAATAAAGCTTAAAATGATAGTCACAAGGTTTATTACCTCTATATACGAGAATGTCGAATAAGTATGACATTAGATCTCTTACTTATAAACTGTGGAATTTAATAGGACTAGGTATAAAAATATTCTAGGTAGAAATAAACAGAAAAAATAGATCCGCAAAAGATTAGTTAAAAGCTGACTATAGCAGTTATTATAGATGTAACAGACAAGTAAAACACGGCCCTCACTAAACCTGTCGCAGACAGCAATAAACCTTCAAAAGCGATCACATTACATTTTACGCAGAGAAATTTCTTTTAATTTTCTCCATAAAAGATATCCTATCGTTTAATAGAGTTGTAAACCGTTTACACTCCGTCGCGTCGTAATATTAATCACAGAAGCGTCGAAAACATTCGACTTGAGTATAAGGCACTTGTCACACCGCCGACGACAGTGTGACTCATAGTCGACCATTTTTCACCTGCTCATTTATTGGCGATAATTGAGCCTAATGCTCTCCAAGTGACAACAACATTGATTGTAAGTTTGGTTTTAATATATGTTTGGTTATTATTTATCTTACACACACATCAACAACACAACACAGCAATAGGGATGTTGACAAGGTGAAAAAAAAAATAACTTCCGTTCAATTCAACTCACTCGTTTTTCATACAATTTATAAAGAAAAAAATATGTCCAATATTTTTTTAATAATCTACCTACTTGATAGTTGATAGACAAAAAAGAAATTAGTCAACATCCCTATTGGTCTACAACTAGTCGCCAACTGAATCTAATTTCTGTCTCCAACACTTTGTTGTTTTGTGGAAAAAGTGCCTAATGTTGTGAACAGTTCGGAAAGTTCTTCACTTTGGGTTCCGTTGTGAAATTAACATAGCGGGCCAATAAGGCCGTGTCACAAGTTCAGATTGTGTTTATCTCTAGAGACCTCGCGCTATATTGTCGTGAGTTTCGGCTTAATTACTTGTTTTGGCATAAATTTATCGCTCGTGCGACACCGCCTTTATCAACATTTTCCTTTGGAAACTAATTAATTAGGTAGACGAAGCTCAAAATGTGCAAAGCACTGGTACATTAAACTTTAGTCTTTGACCGTCATCGCTTCTGATGCCTTGACCCGAAAGCCTGACAATGTTCATGTAACAAAGGCGAATTTTTATCTCCTTTTATAAGTGCAGACTTAATTTAAACTAAGATGACGTGCGACACTAAAACGGTAGAGGCGTGATGCTCAGTAAAGCGACGAGCACTTTCAGTCCAAAATAATTTTCAACTAGGTAGTTAATCTCCTTACATAAAAGCATGAGCGGTCGAGAGACCTTTTAAGCTTTTCAGACGATACTAGACTATTCAGTATTTAAGTAGGTAATTAAAATAATTGTTTGTATAATTATTATTGGTATGGAACTCTCCTTGTTTGCCCCAGTAGGTAAATCTAGTAGTCCCCTAGGTAATGTATATGTACCTTAGGTTTTCATATGCAATTGCACGGCGCCTGAGATATTACGGTACGTTCACACGAAGACACGTTTTCCCGAATCTTATTTTCATTGGATCTGGAAAAACTGAATGTTGTATTTACACTGCACATCTTGCATTACCATATCCGACAGCCTCATATCGGGATCCCGTGTGAACATTATTTCATGGCTTTCTTTTAGTTGTTTGTGCGACCAGACGTATTCGGTTTCAAGATCCGGCAAATAACCGAATCTACCCCTGCGTGTATCGTATGAACGCATCTATTGAATGCGCTATACCACTGGACAGGATCTCAAATTTTGGAGTACGACCAGATCGGTTTCTAGTCGCAAAATCGGATGTCAACTTCAGCAAGAAGAACCAAATGCATGCATGTGTTAACTCATTCATTGAAATACTGTTGCCACTAAACGAATCCTACAAAAAACCGATCCGGCAGAGAAACACACGACTCCGTGTGCACGGGCTGATAGTTGTTCAAGTGGTTGATTTGTCATGCCCAGTGTGATACTAGGCTAGCTAAATCAATCAAATTCTATTATTTCGCGATGTTGTACTCCCTAATGCAATACGGCACTGAACTCGAGGGCAGCCTTAGCACACCTTCAGAATGAAAAGCGAGCCGTACAAGCAATGGCTCGTATCCCTTGGAGATCGCACACTGTTAGTTTCTCCCGTTTTTTCTGCCGCAAACGTGTAAATTGTCAAACGAGCGCTGTCCTGTGGTCTTTGCGTTGAACTACAACATAGGTTTAACCGGCTTAACCTAGGTGTAGCCGCACTTCGGACTTTAGCCGTAACATACATAATATTGGCTCACCATATTTGTTATTTATTTATTTAATCCATTAAATGTAGGTTACAATATATGTAGATGTTAAATATTATTAAATTTAGACCTATCTACATTCTACCCTGTTAGGGCGCTGTGGTTCGTTCGAGCCATTCGATTTTTGTATAAGGTACTTATTTAAGTGACATTTTATAATGGATTCTTTTATGTTCAATAATTATTGTATATAATGTTAAGTATTGACTTGTATGGAATCGTATAAGCGTCAAAAATCGTTTAAGCGTAAAGAGGTAACACACACACACACAAGACTCACGCACGCTCACACACACGCCACAGGCTAGAACTGTGTACTATTTTCAGCCGGGGTACACAAAGGAACACATTTTGAATGTAAATTCCCTGATTGTTCTCGTAACACAGACGGGATGCATTCCGCACATGACTGAAGCAATCTGCATCACTAATGTGGAATCAATACGCTTCATACTAACTGGGGAACCACATTATTACTACACAACTAAACTATCCGAGGATTAGTTTGTAATAGATAAACTTGGAAATTGCTATTTTCTTATACATACATATGTATAGGGAACTTAATTAATTCAGAAACTTTACTAGCCAACTTTTATGCCCAATAATAATAGGTTTAGTTATTATTAAAGAAGAAACTGATCTGCCAGATGTTTCCTAAAAGACCGATTGGGGGGAGGGATTCACCCTGCCTGCTAGGTTTTGTTAGGTACTACCATCATATTGGCCGCATCGCCGCTTTACATCACGCGAGATCGAGGTCTAAGACACTTAAATATAATGAAAAAAACAACTACAAAAATAAATAAAACATTCTTGTCATGTTTTAGCAAATTGTTACACATCCAAATATATATAAAAAGGAAAGAATTACTGATCTATCAACGCACTGCCTAAACCGCTGGACGGATTGGGTTGAAATTTGGAACACAAATAGGTTTTATAACATAGACATAGACGTCCGCTAAGAAAGGATTTCGCCGTGCGGGCAAAGCCGTGAGCTAGTAAAATATAAAGTGTTATCAAAATATCCAATGTTTTTATATAACATTTATAATTATTAGTGCTGTGTGAGAGCTCCCAGTATTCAAGCATAATTTTACAAGATTATAAGACAAATATTCTACCTGGCATGCCTACATGAAGACTTAAATGTCGAAATTTGCCCGAGGGCGGAAGTCTAGCATGTTTCGGAAGGTCGCCTTTTTGTTTGAACTAAGCCTTCAAAGCTCTTTCATGATGGCATCCCAAACGGGGAAACTCAGAGACTGTAAATTGGTATTACATACGAATAATATAATATTAAAGGATATGAAAGTACCTAACAGACAATATAAAATCTATTCGTTAAATTGTGTTAGAAACAAAATGTCAATTTTTCCATCAAAAATACGAGTAAATACTTTAGTTTTCTAGATGATATTTTTAAGTGATTAAAAGGAATACTTATCTAAATATATAAAAGGAAAAGTGACTGATTGACTGACTGATCTATCAACGCAGCCCAACCTTTGAACGGATCGTTTGAACAAATTGGTTTAATTATAAAATACAAAAAATGCAAAAAAATACATAGAATGACAAAGATTTCTAGCAGCCTTTTCTATATGTCCCACAACCATGTGATAGAAAACAAAAATACTGATATTTGAAACTGTACGAGTATTTCCCTCGATCGTAATTGACAAAATGAATGGACCCATCAACGTTCGGAGTCCAACGGAGCAATTTTCACCAGTTTTTTGTTAAAAAGTCGATGCGTTGAAATTCGCTTCACACCCGTTTACGGCTCGACTGCGCATCGGTATTCAGAATATCATTCAAGGGGAGTATAGACTGGAGCCTTGGCTTCATGCTCAAAGCTCGAGCCTTAATCTTACAAAACTATACAGGCAAAAGATAGATAATATTAGAGAGATATATGTACATATAACTCTTTAGTCTTTAGTGACATTACTAAGTGATCTAGAGGTAATCGTCCAAGACTAAGTGAGTAACTGTCACTAAGTGAGACAGCCCTTTAACACAATTACCTACTGCGGAAAACACAACAGCTGTGTTTTTGAGGTCGGAACGCGAGTGCTGTAAAACTCAAACGTTGTGTTTTGTGAAAGGATTTTTCCATACAAAATTAATTTCAGGCACCTAGGATAGTTCTATAAAACGCCGCCGCAGCCAATGTGTTAAATAAATATAAAGATAAACGCGTTATTAAAACACCAAATTAAATTTCTTTTTTTAATACAAGGATGTTACAAGTGGCGGTTTAATGTTTAGCAAATCTTGGACAAATCAAAATAGGTCACACGATTTTGGACATTCCGAAATTTTGGCATATTCCAATGTTTTTGTTGATCTATGTTTACCTATACTAGATTTATAAGTTTAAATTTTTCATGAAAAGCCTTGTCAACATATATTCTGTACTTACCTTTATTTCCATGTCCCAATATTTCGTAACAAATAATACTTTGTTTGTTTGCGATATTTCATGTAATTGATTGAAATTTTATTGGATTTACATACTTGTAATCGAATTATATATGGAGCATTTAATTTTTTGTAACTGTATTACTTTATTTGGTATTAAAACAAACATGGAAACTTATAAATGCTCCTTAGTACAACATTTAAGTATCCTAATATTAAGACCTGTAAGATGTAAGTTTTTGTAAATCGTGATGTTGACTTTTTTTTTGTCCATCTAGTTATTAAAATAAAAATATTGGACACGTATTTTTCTCTTTGTAGCTTTGATAAAAAAAGTGTGGGATTCAACGATACAACTCACTTAATTTGTTTGGTCTTGACGTAATGGATTATGTGACCAAACAATATAGAATTTCTGGTCGCAAAGTGAAAAATGCCTTCCAGCATGACAACTGACTGTCCTGACATCTCTTTTATAAGTGTAAATACCTCAAATAGTGGGTAAATCAAAGTTTTCTAATACGAGACAGAGCTGCGGGTGAATTCAATAAATTTTACACAAAGCCGGATTTCCAATAACTCGTGGCGTGGCGTCCGTTCGTAGCACTCGTAGCGACTTCGTAGAGCTACGACTGCGGCAGACTCAAATAAAACATTTGAAATTTTCACTTTATTGACATACTAGCTACGCTCGACCATGTCGCTCGTTAAAGCATACCGCAGTGTAGAACACAAATAAAAAGTAGTACATTCATCTTGTATTCTTTATTCGTTATATCTATTTAATAGGTTATAGCCTGATGTATGTTTGTGCTATTTCAGAGTCTAAGCTGTTTGAATCTTCTTTTGTAGTCATCAATAGGGATTAGGGATTAATGTAACCTACCCACATACAAATTTTCTACCCTTCGTGTGTGAGTTTTGGTGTAAGAAGTACGAGTATATTCGGCGCGTATAAACCGCGGATAAAGATCAAACGAGATCGCGCTCAAAGGAAAAGTAATAGTGAAAAAAACTAATATTCATTGTATACTAAATTTCATTGTAACCGCTTAATTGCCTTACATTTTTCTCTATTCCTATCATTCAAATTAAAAGTAATAGAGAAGTTACTGAGTAAGTTTTATTAATAAATTCTTAGACAGGCACTTTATTCCAAGAAGGCGAGATTTTTCATTTTTCAAGCGTACCGCCGTGATTGGTTTCCTTAAAGCTTTATTAGTAAAAGGAATGGAACAATACCAGACTCGTCCTTGGAATTTTATTATTTTTATTAGTGGAAACAGTATAAGGAAAAAGGTAACTGGGAGTTCAGAGCTTAGTGAGAGCTCCGCAAACACATTTCACTCGTTTTATATCGATCCTGCCAAAATATTGGGAATACGGAGCATTTTAAAGATAGGCAGATACCTACATACATATTATCACGCCTGGTTCCAGTCGGAGTAGGCAGACTATTTGGGCCGCGTACAAGTGCTTCGGCATACCCCGGCATTATGACGTCCCGCAGGAACACCCTCAGGTTTTAAGTGGGTATCACCGCCGCCCGCCGCACGCATCTTCGGTGTGGGTGCCCCACATACCTGGGTGACGATGGATTTCTTCATAATGCTTGTCGGTTGTGAGTACTTTTGACCTGGCCTGTCCTTAGAACTTCGTTTCATTTGGTCAAGTAAAGTACTCCTAGGTCGACCTCTATCGGCTTGGCCATTCACACTTGCCTTATGTACATATATTGTATCTCTTTCGTAAATCTCCTTTCATCCATCCTACATGTCCGAACCATCTAAACACACACATACACATACACACACACATACACACACACACTCACACACACTCACATATAGATCTATGTAGCTTTGTTAGGTATCAACACGCAGGCACAAGTTGCAAAATGCGTTTCCGCGATTAAAATAGACACACAGGAGAGGAAGGGATTAATCCCGCATCTAGGTTTTGTCTGAAATCATCTGCGGCCGCAACGTCGATTAATATCACGCGAGATCGTGGTCTAAGCTATCTCTATACCAAATTTCAACTCAATCAGTCCACGCGTCTAGGCGGTAAAGGGTAACAAACATACATCCAGACAATCTTACAAACTTTCACGTATATAATAATATTAGACAATAGGGATGCTGACTTATTTTTTTTTGTAGATTATTGAAAAATATTGGACACGTATTTATTTATTTGTAAATCTGATAAAAAACGTAAGAGATACACTCTAAAGTTGCTTGATCGTGACGTCACGCCACTAAATCTAGTATATTTTTGTTTAGTGGTGTGACGTCACGCGTTATATCTCAGCCATTTTTTTATTTTGTTTGCAGGAAAAAAAAACGTATCGAATATTTTTTATTATAAGATAACATTACGGACTAATTGTATTATTTTATTATCCCTATTGTGCGTTCCCATTGTATAAGTTCGACGGTTTCCAACGCGTTTAGAAGACACGTGCCCTCCTTCCACACCTGCGCGTTCAATACCCACGTTTAACCCACGCTATAATATAAAGGGTACAGGAAAAAAGGGCTTATCAACAAATAACGTAGGTTTTAGACTTCCGCGATCTTGGTCACGTGACCACGATACATGCAACTGTATCGAAACGTCGAGGTTAGTTTTATAATGTTTTTGTAAAACTAGCATTAAATACCAACGCGATAAGTCCCGAGTTATATAATTAATATAAATAACGTAGGTGTTTAGAGATAATTGCTAATTATAGAATAAAGCCCGTTTGAAAAGAATCGAATGGCATACCAACCGACAGCAGTGCCAGTTGCTCTACCGACTGAGCAGTGATGTGCAAACTTTACTTTGCTTCGGTAGGAGGGCACTGTAGCTAGTGAAATTACTTGGCTGAATGGGAATGGCTCTTGAGTGGAAAGCGTTGGTGCAGTGCACCTAGAATTTTTCATCATAGTGAAATTCTGGGTGATATTTTCTGATTATTGGGCAGCGTAGTGAAATTCTGGGTGATATGTTCTGATTATTGGGCAGCGTAGTGAAATTCTGGGTGATATGTTCTGATTATTGGGCAGCGTTATATTTTACATCAGGAGAGCGTCTTGCTTGTTTTCTTACTTTTTTGTAACAAAAAAAAACATGTCGACGAGCCCCATCTTTTCCTTTACCATTCATAATATGCGATGTAGCGTAACTTTAGGGTTACCATATGTAATGTATGCTATATTCACCACTGCTGCAAGCACTGGCTCGGCAATGCCACACCCAACTGCTGCACGTCCACACTCGCCCGCGGCTCTGGTAACTGGTATTACTGACGTGACAGCATTGTTTGTGTACATTCGAGACAGTGTAACTACCAAGGAGTTCCTAGGTAATCACATACACTACACCATATATACCTCCTTTATACCTAACTAGCGGACCCGCGCGCACTTCGTCGCGCTCAATGGAAAATTATCACGGGAAGCAACTTTTTTTACCAACTTTTTTTTAGTGTTTCTGTACTAATTATACATATAAACCTTCCTCTTGAATTACTCTACCTATTAATGAAAACCGCATCCAAAACCGTTGCGTAGTTTTAAAGATATAAGCATACTTAGGGACAGACAGACGCGAGAAGCAATTTATTTTATACTATGTAGTGATACGAATCCTATTCTATTTTACTTCATTATTCTATTGAATTTAGGTAAAAAGTATCGAAAATACCTTATTTGATCAATCCAAAGTTTAGGCTTTGCTAACTGTTTTTTATGATTTGGTATAATTTTTTTTTATATACTAAATAGGCCTACGTTTGACCACATCCCACCTGATGGAAAGTGAAAATGCGGTTGACGATGGATCACGTAAGATGCCTAGAAAGGTACCTATTCACTCGTGCCTTGAAGATTCCAAATTGGTGTGTTTGGTATACACCGTGATTCATAAAAAACGTTTATAGAAAATAAAATGAAATATTGCAAAGTGCTGAAAGCACAAAAGACCTACCTACGTACAATTTTAAAGAATTAAATAAAAAAAATTAAAAATATTCATCGGAGAGGCATTGTTGGGAACATGCCATAAAAACCTATTGATTTAAAAAAAAAATTACCTATTTATTTTAAAAGGTCAGATCTCTACGTCATCATATTGCACTGTCATCCGATTTACATATTATATTCAATGATGAAGGAATAGTATGGATGGGCCTCTTTTCGTTTTATAGGTATATAAAATGATATCTCTCAAGCGTGGCAAATTTTCATTTGTTTTCTTGTTGTTCATTGGTGCATTGGCTGTCAATCTTGACTTTTGATACATTTGACGGACCGGGTTGACCCGAGTTGACCGGAAAACTTACACGCAAAAGTAGCACTTAGGGCCGCACTGTGATTATAATAATAATAATCCCATCAAAAACATAAATGTGAAAAGAGAGCCAAGTTCAATGTTACGATGTATGTACTCATAGTTACCTATGATTTGGTAGTTGACTTCAACGACAAAAGAAGTGAGATCTAAATGGGTGCCAAGTTCAATGGTCAGTCCTGAAAAATATTTACAACAACATAAAATATTTTATTACAGCTTAAAAGATTATTTCTTCTTATCACTTAGAATTAATATTATTTTGAAGCCTAAAGACTGACTTGGCCAGTTCTCATAATATACTAGGTAGGTACTCTCTTAACTTTAGCTTGATCACTATTAAACGCACTTAATGCTAATTAGTGCGCCACCGTCTTTTATCGTGTAAATTAGTCCCCTCCATCCATTGGTTGTTTGTAAGAAATCGCTCTTTAACTATAAGACCGCCACTTGTACATTGTAATTTTTAATTTTAATTATGTACTTATGTATTTTCTGTAACATTATGTGGTGCACAATAAAGTATCTATTGTCTTATCTTAATGATACTTCGTCGTATGGTACCCATGAGAACTAGCCAAGTCAAACTTTGGGCTTCAAAATAATATTAATTCTAAGTGATAAGAAGAAATAATCTTTTAAGCTGTAATAAAATATTTTATGTTGTTGTAAATATTTTTCAGGACTGACCATTGAACTTGGCACCCATTTAGATCTCACTTCTTTTGTCGTTGAAGTCAACTACCAAATCATAGGTAACTATGAGTACATACATCGTAACATTGAACTTGGCTCTCTTTTCACATTTATGTTTTTGATGGGATATCATTGCTTTTTGTACAGTACTTTTTAGTATGTAATAGGTTTAAGACACCCAGTCATAATAAGATTAATACCAAATGATTATTTTATTGCACCTCCCCCCACCCCACTGCTCCATGGCACGGCCGTCGCACCGCGGCACCGCGGCCCGTGAGCCTCGCCGTGCTTCGATATACCTATACCTATAATTAATTTAGTACTTATTTATATTATAGCATTTATGTGCACTATTGATTTGAATATTGTACCTAATCAATTGATTTTTAAACAATACTATTATACTGATAAATTTATCTATATTCACCCAGCTATCTTATATACCTACCGCCGACCGCCTACCTGGTTGGAAATTTAACTTTTTAGATCATCTGGAACTGGATTAGAATTTCGATCAAAAGAAACCTAAGCTGACAAGACTTATAATGACGACGACTTGGCGGGGGCACTGCCGTGCCCCCAGATACCGCCACATACCTATAATATTATGACTATACGTTACAGGTACGTAGGTATCTAAAATGTTTACACCAACTAGCACCTAAGGCGTTATACATACATTATTTTTATTGTAAACAATGTTAATATTATTACCTCTATGTTACTGAGCCGCCTTGTGCTGGTGAGTCGATATATTGATAGGTATTTACATAGGATATTATACAATTGTTACGTAGGTACCAGGAACCTATTTTTATTAGTGACTAGCTGTGCCTAGCTGTTTTACCCGCTATACAGTTTGATACAGTAGTGTATATTATGTTATTTTAGGGGTCTAAGCTATATTTTTTTATAATACCAAATTTAAAGTCAATCGGCCCACCCGTTTAGGCGTGAAAAAGTAAAAAACATATATCCATACGTACAGTAGGTATAAAGTTTGTATTTATAATTATATTAGTAGGAATAGTGGACTCGCGCGCACTTCGTAGTATCTAACAGAAAATAGCCGCCTACACAAAAATTATAGCAACATGCAACATGTATTGCTTTATGTGTTACTAGGCGTCTCAAACTTTAATATCATACATTTTTAAAAAATTAATAATAATTTAAAATGATAAAAAAATACTAGTTTCTGATTTTTCCCTTTGTTACTACGACATCACCTATCGGGATGCCAAATTTCAGCTTTCTAGGTCATCTGGAACTGGGATATTACTTTTGATCTATCCCTCAGTATGTATTAACTTCACCGATTACTGGATGTTCATATCTAAATAACCGTTTGAGCTGTGTTATTAGAATTTGGAACAGAGATATAGTTCGTATATTTAAGTATATGTGCCAAATTTGACTTGTCTATGTGTAATAGTTTTTGTATAACGAGGGTGTAAAAAGTCGTCAAAACGCGCTTTGGATGGTTCGTGTAATATAACACACAGCGCGGTCGCCAGTTCCTTTGCTTGAACTTGGCTTGACTCGCTGCCGCGTGTCTAGATAATAATTCATTGGCCGGCCAGAGTGGAGTCGCGAGAGCTATTCGCTCGGAGGGAGGATGTGAAGCATAAGTGGCGAGTTGGCCTACGTGTTTAAAGTCCAGGGACACCTCTCCCCCTCCAGCCACTTGCACCAACGTTGCCCTTCTCGTCGGCTATGTAATGCCGGCCTTTATGGGGGCCCGTTTAGTGAGTGGCGAGTCATCACCTGCCTATATATATTTCCTAATGGGACGGAAGTGGCAGGTACCGTAGTCCTAGCAATAGCCTCATTAACCATCCATTTAGAATACACATCCATAGCCTAGTTCAAGTAGTTTCCATTAATTAGCAATAGTCCTGTCACTTTGCGGAGACTGTCATTGAGCCTATTTTCTATGGATGGACTCAAAGACAGACTCCAATAAGTGTCACCCATTACATTTATATTAAAAGCTCAAAAGGGCCTCTGCACGTTGGACTTTTTTGTCTCCGTGTCACCTATAAAAAGGCCCGGGCTTAGCCCGTGTTTAAGAGCGACATAATAATAAAGTTTATTTATTTGACATAACATGTACATAATCAATTTTTGAATCCAAAGGTTCCTAAACTAGTTAATCACTGTGTGTCAGGAACCAATGACTTCTCCCATTATTTGTCTCCGCACTTATGTCTACGAAATTTTGTGATGCAAGTTACATTTAGAACAAAAAAAGAAATTACATTATAAATTAAGAACTTCACAAGTTCAAGTTCAAGTTCTTTATTTCCATATAGGCATACAAAATGCACTTATGTGCGTCAGTTACATAGATATAATATTACAATTGTAATTTCAGCCAATAGGCTTTGTCAGCAATAAAATCTTGGATACAATAGTAAGCTTTATCCATAAGTATTTTTTTCACTTTGAGTTTGAAATGTTTTTCATTAAGATTTAAAATACAATCAGGCAACACATTATAGAATCTTATACTGTTAATAACAAAAGATTTATTAATTTTTGCTAATCTATGGGCTGGTATCACTAATTTAAATTTAGATCTAGTTTCAATTTTATTGTTATGACACTTGAATTTATGTTTATTTTTCCGTACATACATGATATTCAAAAATATATAAAGACATGGCATAGTCAAAATACCCACTGATTTAAAACGTATTTTTATAGTACACAAAATAGTATTATGCATGGAGAGAATTTCAGCTCAATTGCATATCGGGAATCGGGAGGTGTGAATCGACGACTGACAGCTGACGTCAGGGGTTAACAGATACCCGGATAATGGTGAAATGGACGAGAATAAACCTGGTGGTAAATGTCACTCAAATAAATACATAGTGGAAATAGAAACCGGTCATTTAACACTAGAAAACGGACGGGTGTCATTTGACCTATTTTGAAGTTTAGCGTTTTATAATTTCAAAATTATTAATTGTTGTGAATGAATGAATGAAATATTAATTCATGCATAAACATCTTTGACACACGAATCATCCAACTAAGAAACATAACATAAGATGAGACATTTATAATACACAAAAAGGGCGCAACTCAGCATTTATTGCCAGCCGTTCGACCGGCGCTGGTCTTCCGTTGCGGCCGTTTTGGTGACTTCATAATATTAGAATATTATACAAAAACAATACACTACTCTTATTACATCTATTGTTGCTATATCGTCCCGTGACTTTTAAAAAAATAGGTATATTTTAATATTCCATTGGTGTTAATGCCACATCATCGTCATAATATAATAAATACACATAATATCATTTACCTCCAAAGACGGCGCTGGGTCATTTGACCCATATATGGAATTCATTGATGTAAGCAATATCAATTTGCAGGTTGGTAATAACATTTACTATAAATTATAAAGATGATTTGATACATCTCTTAATATTAAATTCAGCTACTTTACAATATCAGCAACCATATGGGGAGCGAGCGAAAGTGCGTCGAATTCGCGCAGCTACGAGTAATGTGGTTGAAAATCAGCGTTGCCAGAACGTTACTTTTGTAACATTTTGCGTTACTTTTTGACCCTTTACGTTACTTGTCTAGATAAGTTACTTTCTCGTTACTTTTCGGGACAATGGTTTATATTTTAAAACGAACGAAATATGAACGAATTTTCCTTGTAACGGATTTTGATTTAGTTTGTTTTGTTTGAAAGTAGAGTTAGTCGAGAGTGTTCTTAGCCATGTTTGGTGGAAATCGGTCTAAGATGGCCGCCGCTACAAATAGTGGGTTACTTTTTTCTCCACGACCCCCTCAATATGTATCAAATGAAAGGGCTTGACTAGTAGAATACAACGCACTATGATAAATTTAAAATCCAAAATCACCGCCACCACAAAGTTGTAAATAACACATTGCGTTGGGGGTTTTTTAAATTTTTAATTTAATTCACTTGTTTCTATCAAAATCTGTTCAACGGTTTCAAAGTTATCAGCTCTTTAGTTAGCAATAGAAATCTTAGACGTATAATGGGTTTTTTTTACGTAAAGGTAACAGGAACACACACATTGGCGAACTTTCGTATTTATATAATATTAGTACCTACATTTATGACTTCAGCAAATTACAAGAAAGTTTTTCTTCAAAGATTTTTGTTTTCATTATTGTGCCCTACTTGAGTAAACAATAAGAATTCGCCAAAGTGCTTTGTAGGCGAACAACATGGACCTAGAAAACTACAGGATAAAACCTACTTACAAAGTAACGATGCACACCTAATACGCCCAAGACTCATGTTACAACATAGGTGCACGGTAAAGAGATTAGGTGTTACGCCTAATTTTTCCTTCAATTAAGGGGGAAATTTTACTGTGATAACCTCGCATCAATTAGGTAGAGAATATGAGCCAATAATAATTAATTTATCGAAAAGACGAGTCAATTTTCCTAACGACTTTTGGAACACACATACGTAGCGTCCGCCATCATTGCCCCTTAGATTAGTTAACAAATATCACCCCTTGTCGACGAACGAGGAACTTCTGTAGAACTCTGTTTTTGTTTGTTCCTTAAATAAATTATTATGAATACCTTTATTATTTTTTGTTTGACATTGTTTACGAAACGTTTGAATTATAATTATTATTAATGTGCGGTAACAATTGCGAATCGCTTATTCATCTCAACTGGTGTTGATTCTTTTGTTTTGGTAACTTTTATGAATTCTCTTTCGCTCATACTTTCTTTTTTTATTACATTTACTTATTTCCTTTTATAACATTTGTATTATAAAAGCATTTTGGATATTTGGAACTTTTTTAATTACTCAATAATTCACAATAAGGGGCTGCGCAGACGACAGACTATCCATGACGCACTTTTTAGTCTGTGAAAATAGAACCTATGCGATTATATGCAGTAACGCACACGACGCGCAAAAAGTCCGGCGCACAAATAATATAATTGCATAGGTTCTATTTTCACAGACTAAAAGTGCGTCATGGATAGTCTGTCGTCTGCGCAGCCCCTAAGGGTGAAATCGCACTACGCGGCAACTGCACAGCAGCGGCGCGGCACGGCGCGGCATGGCGCGGCCAAGTATGTTGTATGAAAATGCCGCGCCTTGTCGCGCCGCGCGGCTGCCACGTAGTGCGGTATGTTTCATACATTTTCATACAAAAATACTTGCCTGCAATGCAGTTTTGCTGCTTAGTGCGATTGTACCTTAAGAATAAACTAATTGGATATGAGAAAGCTCAAAAAGGGTATCCTAATATTACAAATGCGAAAGTATGGATGGATGTTTGTTACTCCTTCACGAACAAACCGCTGGAACGACTTAGCTGAAATTTAGCAGGTAAGTCTAAGACTCTAGAATGACACATAGGCTACATTTCACCAGCAAATCCGCAGCCATGATGAAATTACTGATTTAACACGCGAAATAAGTTAGTTTCTCGCCGAAATCAGTACACTAATGAATTTTGAACTTGAACAGATATTATTATTAAACGCTCTAAAATTGCAGTTGATTCCCTTAGCCACAAGGAACACTATTCAGATGATAGGTGCAACTTAAAATTGGTTGTATACAGTACAGCTTACAACACTGTATTTGTATAAGATAGTAAGGTGCATTTGGAAGGAGAACCAGCAATAAATAACGCGCCGAGTCTACGATACATGGCTCGTTCCAACGGAAATATTGCTGCAGTCAACGGCAGAAAATATCGCTGTAGTCGGACACCGGCTTAAAATGGCCCTTTTAGCTTTATTTCAAGTCTTATAGTAATTGAAATGTTTGTTGTCTAGTTTTTAAATTGAATTCCGTTGCACAAATTGTTTATGAGGTTTAGTGAAGCTGCACACAACACTTATTATATATATGTATAAACTGAACGAGCTACTCGTCAATTAGAATCATCTAAAGAAGTGAATTAAAAAAAAAACGAACAGGCTGAGCAGTGATGTACACAAACATTATTGTGCTTCGGTAGAAGGGCACTGGGCACTGAAGTTACTGAAATAGCTGGGCTAAAAAGTCTTAATATGACTTATGACTCTTGAATATGAAGCGTTGGTGCAGTGCACCTGGAATTTCACATCATTGTGAAATCCTGGGTAGCACTGTACTAATTATAATTAGCAGCGTTACCTCTTAACATCAGAAGAACGTGTAGGTAGCTCGTTTTTGCATTAAAAAATACAAAAACGATTCCTAAAAATATAAACGTTCTTTTTTTTCGGTTAAATAATTATTTTAAAAGCTGAAGTGGCAATGGGCAGGCTACATAGCGCGGAGAGCGGATGGCCGATGGGGTCGAAAAGTGCTCGAGTGGAGACCACGGACTAGCAAACGCAGCGTAGGACGTCCACCCACAAGGTCGACAGACGACCTTATAAAAGTCGCCGGAAGACGCTGGATGCAGGTCGGTTCCAACCGGTACATATGGAAGTCTAAAGGGGAGGCCTATGTTCAGCAGTGGACGTCTTACGGCTGAGATGATGATGATGATGAATTATTTTAAATGATGTGGTTCACAAATTGATCTTCCAATTTAAATTTAATTAAATCAAAAAAGCGGTTTCAAGTTATTACGTATTAAAATGTGCCTTATGAAAAGCGATCTTGTGGTCGGTTTAATTTATTACTTTTTTATTCTCTTGTGAATGAACATTCTCCTAATTGGAATTTCTACGTATTCTTCGCAATATCTGATAAAAAATAATTTAGTATCCATTTTATGCATTTCTAAGAATACCTTCGTTTGAAATTCCAATATATTGCAGGGACACACGCTCATTCGTCCAAGAAACTCTGTACTATATCAATTGGAACGGAAATGAAATGTGCATGTCGGTGCATTTGGGTGAGCTAAGACGTATGAACACAATTTCCTCTTTCCTATAACGTAATATACAACGTTAGGAGTACTACACACTTATGCGGGAACCGAAAGTACCGAAAATTCGGCTTGGTATTTTTTTGTGCCGAGAAGTAAGACGAAGAAACGCTCTCTTCATGGTAAGAGATAGCGCTGCCCATAATTAATCAGTACAGTACCTCAGAGGATATATATAATGATGAAAAATTCTAGGTGCACTTCACCGACGCTTCAGACTCTCAGCCCAGTAATTTCACTAGCTACAGTGCCCTCTTACTGAAGCACAATGTTTGCACATCACCGTTCAGGTTGTAAAATAACTGGCACTGTTGGGTACGTTGACCTTTTTCGTTTGTGTATGTTATTTACCGAATAAATCCCTTGAGGTCCTTTATGTCTTTTTGGATATTCGTCTATTTTGGCGTCCAATCCGCGCCGCTATGTGTGTAGCGTTCCTAATTTCCAGATTCATGTAGTAGCATCTAGAAGCTTCCAAGAATTTTATATATCAAGTGACGTAAATATTTCTTCATGGAGCTTAGATTGGCTATAATATTTTACACGGCACATACATAAAATATTCCAATACCAAGATCTGTGCACCGCCAGACTTATACTTTTCCATATTCTAGAAATAGTATTTTCTATTTCTAGAATATGGAAAAGTTTTGTTACAACATTCGTATGACATTTGAAACTGAGAAATGCATGATATTTAAATACGAAAATCCTTTAAAGCTTTCAAGCAAATGTACATTTCAGAGTTGGTGTATGTTTAAACAAGAATAGGGATGTAAAATAACATTTTTGAAGACCCAGACTGCGGCAAACATTTCAAAACGAAAAACAGCTAAATCGGCGGTTCTCGAGTGTTAGTGAAACAAACGAACAGCAGTTTATTTTTACACGAGTGACGAGTAATACTGATGATTATTGTCGATATCAAATTATTATAAGACTAGCTTGTGCTCGCGGCTTCGCCCGCGTAAAATCCTTTCTTAGCGGATGTCTACATTATAAAACCTATCTGTGTTCCAAATTTTAAGCGAATCCGTTCAGAGATTTGAGCTGTACGTTGATAGATCAGTCAATCAGTCACTCCTTCCTTTTATATATTTAGATGTATTTCCATAATGTTATATCCGAATGCGTTCGCCCTTTATAAGGTATCTAGGCGTGTGATGACAATGTTTTTCCTTGTTCTGACAACTTTTAATTAAGTTAACAATCACATATGACTGACTTCTGAATAGGAAACCCCGACATCGTTTTACCAAAACAGACATTGAAGAGAATAATATATCATATTCACTCCATCTTTTCAAGGAAAATGTGACTTCCAATTGTTAAACAGATACTTTCCGCGTAAATTGAATTTGAGTCCCTTCTATTGAATAACATTTTTTTGGGAAACTTCTTATTTCTTAATGAGCCACATTCAGGGAATATTTTGCCTTCACATTCATCGAGGAAGTCTTGAATTCTTTTTATGCAGTCATATGGAAAAAAAGAAAACACAATTATTTGTGGATGTTTTCCACTTATGATATAGGGGAAAAAAGGGAACAAAATAAATTTATATTAGCTCTCAATCAAATTAATAATGTTGCTAGTGTAAAGACTGCTTTAATGTCTTATCATTCTTATGTAGAGTCGGTATTGCGTTATGGTATGATATTTTGGGGCAACAGTACAGATTATAATAGAGCATTTATTGGTAAAAAAAAATACATTCGAGCTTTGTGCGGTAAACGACCTGACGAATCATGCAGACCTTTGTTTCCTAAACTTGGACTGCTACCTCTACCTACACTCTATATTCACGTGATATGTAACTTTGTTCAATAACACAAATACCTTTTTAAAACTGTAGAAAAAGAGTAAGTTTTAAAATAAAATGCATTATAATAGGTACGTGTGGTTCATAATACTATCATATTATGTTTAAATGTTGGGTCGCCAATATCGCCAGCAAGAATTGCAATATGACCTAATTAATGCTTGCCTCACTCATATATGTAGGTTTTTAGGAAACAAACGAAACCCACAGTTTTGCATTCCTTTTGAAACACGGGAGCGTCGAGACGAATATTCTGCCACATACCTACTGGAATTTGAAACCCTACACATTCAAGTATCTAAGTACACTTTCCGCAAAATACCTCTATATTATAGCAATATTTCAGAGAACTTAGAAGGTACTTGATATCCAAGCAACCTTTCTCACTCTCTCCAAGAAAAAATCAACTATGAACTACTCTGTTTAGAATAATAATACCACATTATGTCCATTTATAATTTTTATATATAAAAGTGGTTACAAACATTCCAAATGAGACGTAATTGATCCGCGGGTAGCAAAACAACAGAATTATTTTAAATAGAAGAAATCAGAATTTATTTTAGGTCACGCTTTTGCATACGAGTATTTCAAATAAAAATAATCAATATCCCGATTCGTCGGTTGTGAGCATCGGAAACTGTTATACATCATTTAATTTTAGAAAGTGGAGCGAGAACGATAAAGTATTACACAAGTCGAATTTACCAAGATACACTTTCAGTAGATGGAAATTTTGAAAGAAATGCCTTTTAAACAATTTACATTCATTCATATTGTCCAGGCTGACCTTATCTACTCGCACATCATGATTCTAGAAGCAATGGAACCTCTGTTGGTTCTGCGTTCAAAACAATAGTTTTACCAGCACTGGATTGTCAATTCACATGATTCTAGTTAAACTGTAATGCTAGAGCTGGATTCAAAAGTCAATCCAGTTACTGTACTGCAGGACTATTAGCTAATTTATAGCCACTAAGTTTGATATCCACTTTAATGTAATGTACATTACCGCGTTTGATATTTTAATTTACTCATATTAATGAGGAGTTTAAGCAAGTAATGATCATGATGTACAGTCAACTACAAAGAGATGTATCCATGTTAGTCTTACAAAATGAAGGAACTTTTAGTATGCAAAAATTATTTACCCTTACCTACTTCGTGACATTTTCAGTATCCACAAAATCTTATACTATATTCGATTCATTTTAAATGCTATTATTATGTATCACCTAAGGAAAAGTAGTGGGATACATCATTGTTGCATATTAAACGAGTCGATGATAATATAAAGTTTGATTGCTACTAGAAATGTCACGAACCAAGGGTAGTTCATTGTGGCAAATGAAAAGTTCCTTAATTTTGTAAGCCTAACATGGATACATCTCTTTGTAGTTGACTCTGTACATATACATCAAATTGGACATCAATAACTTAGTGGCTTTGAATTAGCCAATAGCTGAATTGCTTAATGAATTACCTACTGGCATTCCAGTGCTCAATAGTACTGAACTGGAATAATGTTAACCGGTCATTAACGACTTAGCTATTTATTAACGTTTTACGTTCAACAAAATAGCCCGCGTTTATTATAATTATATTTTAATAACATTACTGTTAAGCTGGGTATTCAATGTTCAGGGCTACGCCTACGCTACTCTGGAGGTATAGTGTCATACTAATATTTAAAATTAAACGGAAATGTTTGAGTGTCTGTTCATTGCTTTCATCTTGACTTCGCTACGGCTGAACGGATTGAACCGATATTTTATACTAGCTGCCCCCAGCGGTTTAACCCGCAGTACTATAGCCTATGTGTTATTCCAGGGTCTAAGCTATCTTTATACCAAATTTCAGCTCAATCGTTCCACCCGTTTAGGCGTGAAAGAGTAACATACATCCAGACACCCAGACATCCATTCTTACAAACTTTCACGTTTATAATGTTAGTAAGATAACAGGTGACTGGTAAGTCACTTAGAAGCATAAAAGGATACGATATATTAGGGAATCACATTACGTTAAAAATTAAGAAACAAAGAAAATCTTCATATATTGAAAAGAAAATCCTATTTGAAATAATGCGCCGCGTCTCAAAAATTATGTTCTAGTCACGCCTGGCGAACATTTGACGCTCCCGGTAATTGTTACTATTCTAAAAATGTACCAATATGTCCGCGATGCTACTGTCATTTCAATATCATACTAGTTGAGTATGAGATTTAACATGTCCAATGTCCAGCTTATGCGACCAGCAGGGCTATGATGCGCACGTCGACATAATCTCGCGTGAAATTTGATTTAATGTGAATAATACTTTACGTGGATGGCATAAAGTCGATATTTACACGCCAGTGAAGATCATTTTGTCGCAAAACTCGTATGTCAAAATGATCTCACTGGGGTTTAAAATTCGACTTTATGTCAACCACATAGAGTATTATTCACATTAAATAAAATTTCACGCGAGATTATGTCGACGTGCGCATCATAGCCCTGCTGAGCGCCTATTGGTAAATTCTCACCCACTACGATTGATCACAACTTCAATGTACATTGCTGCGTTTGTTATTTTACTCATATTAATGAGGAGGATTAAACAAGTAATGTTCGCAATTTTGTCTACGGATTCTAGTGTTTTACATGTCGTTGAGCGGTAGCCAATAGGCCATCTGGCAGGTAAACCTTGCTAGGATATGAAACGCTATCTTCATTTACTTTAATGTAGGTGGGATTTTCCCGGAAAATTGGTGCTCAAAACCATTTTCATTTACAATTCCATCACAGTAATGTCACATTATTTGTTACCTGAGTTCTAATTTACTTTTCGTGTTGTTTTACCTTTTTAATCCCCAATTTTAAGTAGGGTTTACATTGCTGCGAAACGGTAGCAACGTGGAACTGAAATTTGTACATGACAGAAGACATAAACTAATTATAAATTTAACAACACGAAAAGGTCGCGTTCTTCATACGGATAAGGAATTTACTCATTAGCAAAACCTACTAGTACGTGTTTTTATAAGTATTTAGGACTAATTTTAAATAAGTAAGGGTTTGAAAATAAGATGCCAACAAGTATACCAATATGACTACGCTAATGCGAGTCTCGCCCTCCCTAATTAAAAATAAATAAAGCGAGCTTAAATACAGTTTTTTATTTAGTTTACTTGTACCTTTATCCACCAATGTAATTCCAGCCTTAGATTTATTTACAAAACACAGTAGGCATTAATTCTGACGAAAAGTTTTTCAGCTCAGCAATTAGATTCTGATGTGTACAAACAACACTAAGGTAATAATGCCACAGCTTTCCTGAGTTAACGCTGAGCAATTAGACGTCTGCATTTTGTATGGAAAAGTTAAATTCTAATTTAGCGCTTTTTCCGTTGTGTTGTTATTCGGAAGTTTATTTGTTGAAACGCAAAGTTATTCTTTATTCTTGTTTACGTAAACAGGTTTATTATATTATGCAAAATAACAACGCAGATTTATAAAAATCTAGCGGGTTTTTAAGTTAATTTAAAAATATATATCATAGCGACATCGGGATTTCTTTTAATAAATGTGGGCAAGACGTGAAAATACTAATAATATAGATACTCTATTAAGAAGCTTATGACAGTCAAAGGAAATTCTTGGTAAAACATTTAATAAAAGTGTAATTTATCTCGGTTTCATTTAAAGGAAAAAACGTTAAACACCTTTAGAGAAAATCAATGGTAAAGCTTACAAAAGTACACTCTTAAATTTCCCGTCGAGTTCAAAGACGCCAGAAACATTCTGTGAGGACGATAGGCGCTATTTAAAATGGTTTATCTCTGCCTATTTAAAGCACAAGACCCATAACATTATTAGTTCCGAAGTTCAATTGAAACTTGTCAAAGCCTACACCACTGATAGTCGGGTTCAGTATTTCAATTTGAATCCGCGGTCCGTAGCCGAATCGATTTTGCGACGTCGAGGTATTTTAATTAAATTTTTGTGGGAATACATTCATTTTAAAATTGCACTCGACGGCTTAACAGAATGTTCCTGACGTGATAGGAGAGAACTACAAATAAAGAGTGGTAGATCTTTACCATCGTGGACCACGGTTAATGAGAGTTGTCAATGTGGAACTGACCTGAACCGAATGACCACCGATATGTCACTTGTATGTAAACAACGTTTTAGACGTGCTCAATTTATAAGCATAGTTGGGAAACTGCTTTATGTAACAAGTGATGTTTAAAAAAAACTTTTTAAAAACAAGCTTTTATTATTATTACCACCTAGCACCAAAGTACTCGTCGAGACGAATTACGGAGTTCCTATTCTATACGGCCACCTTCGAGCTCCATCATCAGATCAGCTCCGTGTCATAATAATATTGCATTGTCATCCGATTTATACAGGCATGAAAAATTTCAGCTCAATCGGATACCGGAAAGTGAGTCAATTTAAACTTGCAAGATTTGATTACAGACAGACAACAGGGAGGTGAAAGTAAATAAAAGCTTGTAGGTAATAAGATTACTATTTTCTCTGTAAGACGCGAACCAACGATGAATTCGCAGTACTGTTGCTTAATTAATTAATAATTATAAATTATAACTTTATATCGCTACTTATGTATATTAAGTTTATATAGAGATATATCCCACAGTAAAAAGCAATATATTTTATATACCTATACCTTATTTTAGAGAGCCAAAAAAACAATAGCTTAGAGGTATCTATAGCGTTAATACGAGTAGCACGGATTTTTAGTACGTAGGTACTTTTAATTAATTTTCTCTCTTTTTATTACATCGATTTACTTTTTTATTCGAGTAGACGACCCGAGCCTGATGAAAACGCCTGCCCATTTCAGTCGCAATGTTACTTAGACAGAGAAGAGGTAAACCACAGCCAAACCATTAAAATCGCAAATAACTTGCTACTCCAGCAACTGGTAAAGTGTTAAGGCAGATGTCCCACCGGCAACGATGAGTGAGTAGCGAGTAAAGCTAGAATGTAAAACGAGTTGGCGAGCGGCGAGGAGCGAGTGCGTAGTTCCTATAGTTGTGTAGCTCGACTATAAGCGAATGTGCGAGTGAAACGATCGATTACTCGCACTGTAGAGAAATAATCGCTGGTTGCTCGCTCGGCGTCAGTTCTGATAAAGCGCGAGTATGGCTGAGCGAGTTTTATCTTTCATAGCTTTTGTCGCTCAGCGACAAGCTAGTGAAACGAGTCCTCGCCGGCAGTGTGAACAGTCAGCGATCAACTATTTGTATATGCATCTCTTTTGTTTATACAATATACAGAATTTTATATCTTTTGTACGTTTCTTGAGCGAAAAAATCGCCGAATACTACTCGTTTTCTCGCCTTTAGCTTTGGTGGGACAACTGCCTAAATCGAGGATTTACTGAGAAAACTGACTAATTGACAATTTTACAAGTTATAATTTTCTCTATATTAAAGAATTCTGAGTGATATTTTTGCCAGAAACTATACAAATTTAATCATAATAAATGTGTTGTTATTTTTATATTATAAAATACCAAAAATTAATATTGATGTGTTAGCAAGTGACATAGGCACAAACTTTAAAAATCAAATGATTTTAAACATACATTTAACTAGTTTTTGCCTTATATTTTGCTATTTTGAAACATGCTTATTTAAGCAGCCACCTCTAAAATCGGAAAGTAAATTAACGTTCAAATGACCTGGAATTTCACATTTAATTAAGCGGTGTACGGGAAATTGTAACGTTGATCGGTTGAATTGCGGTTTAACGGTTTACGTAGAGTTTATTTTGATATTCTACCTCTAGTTCCGCAATCATACTATGTTTTCAAGGGTTAACTTTGCCCTTTTTTTTACTTTGCCCTAGTTTATGCTTTCTTGTTTTTCGAGCCGTAAGTCCATTATCTGTCCACCTCTTTCGCCAAAGTTTAGCTCAAGAAAATTGAGGTATTAGATGACGGAAGAGATCTTTTTTAGCGGTAAGACCGCCAATTGTAACACTTTTTTCTCTGTTGTAACGTTTTTAAAGCTTATGTAGCAAATCTTACAACTTAATTTTATGGCAGTAGGAGTCATCAGATTTAGCTGAAATTTTCCATAGTAAGTCCGGCGACAATACCTCTACAATATTTTGGTACCTGGTCCTGGTTCTGGTTTCTGGTTCCGGTTCCGGTTCTGGTATTCTGGTTCTGGTGGTTCTAGATTTGATAATGAAGCCGTGATGTAGCAAATGGAACTCTACGACGGCTGCTGATATAATTGTTTGATTTTTTTAAATATTGTCTTTTTATACGTACACCTACTTTTCATTACGACGACCTCTGTGGCGGGGTGGGCTAATAGCCGCTTGCAACGCAGAAGGTTGCGGGCTACGAATAAATAATAAGTCGTTGCGGGTTCTATTCCCGCATGGGACAATAAATGTTTGTGTGATCCACAGATATAATTTGTTTCTGGTCTGGGTGGTTTTCAATATCTATTTTAAGTATGTTACGAGAGAAAAGTATATAAGTATTATATCCGTTATCCTAACCACCATAACACAAGCATTAAGTTGCTTAGCTTGGGGTTAGGTGGCGCTGTGTGAAATGTCTTGAAATATTTATTTATTACACATGATGATCAGGCTCCAAAAAAATTCCATTAGAACAAAAGTGGACATTTGGGCTTTTTGTGTTATGAGGCCCTTTCATTCCACATCATGATGAAGATCTGATAATGGACTCATAAGACAGGCATGGGAACTACTTTCTGCAAGATTTGCTTGCATTATAAATACCTACGCTTGGTTTCCGCGACAAGCCTTTATAATTTCAAAAATGTTTTAGATTTTATAAAAATATGGATTCGTTTTAATTCAAAGATTTTTTTATTCATTTTAGAGAAATAAATAAATGCTTTTTTAAGCTTATTTTTCGTTATACCATTGATGGATTGACGGATCCACTTTTAATAATCCCATTTCCATTAACAAAAGCGCACTGCACCGAAAAATAAAATTTGTTTCGAGTATCAGATATCAGATATCAAATATCAGCAAAGTCATGCAATATTATATTCCATTTCTCTTCGCATAAAAAATTCGTATAATCAAGCAACACGATATGATACCCTTTCATTGCAGTATTTGTGAAATTCACGGAAAGGGAATGAGACTGTTTATTTGCGAGCAATTTATTTTATTATACTAACTATACTAGTGAACCCGCGCGCACTTTGTAGCGCCTAACAGAAAATTGCCAGTGCATCTCTACTATGTAAGGCATGTATTATACACATATAAGCTATCCTATATTGAATCACTCCATCTATTAAAAAACGCATCAAAATCCGTGTGGTAGTTTTAAAGATCAAAGCATACATAGGAACAGACAGACAGCCACGGGTAGCGACTTTGTTTTATACTTTGTACTGATAGTGATATACGAATACGGGCGGTTTCATCCGCATAAGTCCCGTTTCGTTGGAAAAACGGGATAGCAGTTATCTAAACGATTAGATACATAAAAAATAATTTTATATAGGTATATAAGGTAGTCTATTAAAGGATGTAAATGTGAAACTTAACAGAAGGACGACTTTATTAAGACTTACACTTGGACTTTAAAAAGGTGGAAAGTTCAAAATAAGTCTATTTTTATGTAGGTACCTATATCGATTACCTACTAAAGCCTGAACGCTATCTCAAATTTTAATTACCTATTTAATTAAATTTTATCGAAATCAATCGGGCGGTTTTCAAGTTACGATGAAGTAAACAGCGACAAGCGTAGTAAACGCTCTTAATAAAGTTGATAGTTATAATTATTAGGATTTATTATAATCCAACCGAACAGGTCTCCATTACTGTCAGAGGTAAAATCCAATAATAGGTTGTGTGATCAAAATATTATAATATTTTGCAGTTTCAGGCCGCCAAGTTACTACAAGGTCTGCAATATGACTTATGGCCTAACAACACCCTCCTACATAATATCTTGAGGAAACTGTCGGCTCCAACAGTTTTACGTGCCTTCCGAAACATTGTAGCGTCCAGCCGAAAATTTGTCCTAAGATAAGATAATTAGATGTTTTTGACTTTTTTGTAAATCACATATTTGTAGAAATATCAATTCAACAACAAAAAAAAAGAGCGATTTCCTAATCCGGGATTACAACCCAGAACCCAGGTCCTCCGAATTACAAGCCGGACGTAACATGAGTACGACCACTGGTTCACGGGCTAATGATAGAGCTGTCTCTCTGTATTTTTCTATTTTATGATACGAGTGAAGAATACATTGCATTTTACAGACAGTCTCGCGGACGGATACCAATCAAATCGCTCGCTGAGATTGAATCTCACAGTAGCTCCACATGACGGCATAACAGGAACTCGGAATAAGTAAATTCCACCAATTTTCTTGTTTGAACTTGTAATTTAATGGCCTCTCACAATCACCTCCTTGATTGATCTAAAAGCTACGCGAAGACAGACACACGTATAGCCAGTTTTGGGTCAAGAAAATAATTCTATTATTTATACATTAACTTGTGGGCATCATAAAGTAATTTAATTCTCATAAAACCTCAGACATAAAACCTGCTATGTTATGTGTATGTTTGTTACCTTTTTACGTCTAAACTGCATTTGGACGTCCCTTACGTTCGGACGGACCCTGAATTTGCGAGATAATTTTCTAAAATTCGTGACATGATATTTTAAAGTACCTAATTTAAATCCCATCAAAAACAAAAATTTGAAATTAGAGCCAAGTTCGATATTACGATATAGATAGCTATGCGTTGATTGTCTGTTGACTTCCACCAATTGAACTTGGTACCCATTTAGATCTCACTTCTTTTGTCGTTGAAGTCAATAAACAACCGAACTTGAATTGAACTTGGCTCTAATTTCACATTTATGTTTTTGATAGGATCTCATTTTGCTATAATAACAAGTGGTAAATGTGTGGTACTTGTGGAGCTTTCTGTACGCTGCTACGTTGCAATAATAAACAATTATAGGGCAGGTAGTAGACTCAGGTAAGCGAATGATTCTTTATTATTTACTCTATTGTAATGATGCGCCAGTTCGGAAATTCCAGCCCAATTACGCGAAAAGCATAATTGGATGAAATGAACAAATAAAACAGGGAAAAATATATTCAATTTAACAGGTTCGCAGTCCAAGCTTCAGAGAGGAAACAACCCATCACAACTCATATTTTTAAATACGAGTACCTATTATAAAAGCAGAAAATTGTACGTCTTTTCTATTCCACTCCATATCCCAGAACTTTTTGTGTTCTCTTGGTTACCTATGTCCTGTCAAGTCCATGGCAAATAAACTGTGTTCTTTCTACGTCCACGGCTCTAAAAACCCTTAACATTGTATCGAAGGACAAACCGCATGTGGTCTGTGGACTGTGAACCTGTTAAATTTTACTCGACTGCGCCAGAAGAAGGGTTATATTTTGTGAGAGTTCCTACCTCTAGGTACCTGTACAGAAGTGTGCATGTATAATTATTAGGCACGCTCTGCAGCCTGAACGGTTCGATGGTTTTAAGCTTGCGAGATGTAGTTAGATTCGCTCGAATTTACTGTGAAAGTGACACTAGGAATTATAAAATGTAAAAAAAATCACGGATTTTTTTTCATCTCTAAATTACACATACCTAACAGAAATGCAGTCAGGTTTTTTTAGTTTTTAGCTCTTCGCACTAGACCGGAAAGTTTGTATAGAAATCTTTGGGTAAACTATAAAACTTCTTCCTACTTTGCTTCATATTGAACATAAAGCTGGAACATGGTCATGACTACTTAACGACTTGGTTTATCGAAGTGATCTGCGTCCCAAGAGAATTAAATATTATATTATTTTCATCTTTACCAAAATAATTCCGTTTCCGAACAGCTCACAAGTAAACTAAACTACTATATTATTGAGCAGAGTTCTTTGCCCCGTTCCCGAGGGACGGCCCGGGTCTCAGATGAAATTATTATCAAAACTTCAGTTATATTAGTGGTTATGTCGGAGGCGAATCGTATAATTCTACATTTCACAAACAGCTTACGCCAATTTGCAATAGAAAATTATTATGAAATACGCCTAAAATATAATATATCAATCGCTTAACGTTATATTTAATGCAATGGCAGATTGAAGAAAAACGCTATGGTAATCATGATATCTGGAGTCTGGAGTACTCGGTGAGACTTAAAGAACATTTTGTTAATGTGTGAGAAATGTCCTGAAATATTTTTAAAAAATGTGCCACAACAAAACAAAATTTACGTCGAACCCATAAACGTTGACACCAGTGGTGGCGGCAGGTGGCCAATGAGGTATCGCGTCGGTCATAAATCGTATATTTCTCCCTGGATCTCCTGTAATGACCCCTTGGTTTTATTCAATGAGTAACTGACTGCCGAAGCCTACCACCAGTAGGTACCTATAGCAAGTGGAAAACCGCACATAGCTGATGATATTCATTAGTGCGTGACGAGGATACAAAATCCGAGATACAGTTTTAAAACTTCAACCTTTTTTACGTGCTCTCATATTGACAAGAAAATCGCAATATTCACGAAGATCTTACCAATGGAGAATTCGACGTGAACACCAAACTGAACCAAGAAAGATGACGTCAGCGTTGAGTGCCATCCCACTTACAACTCCCCCGTCTAAAATCTAAACAACTGGCTTTAAAACACTTTAAAAATCACGAAAATGGTTTTGACCATTAACTTTCCAGAGAAACTATAGCGGTTAAGATATCTTTATTAGTTTAAAGATATCGTGGATGAAAGTTACGGCAGATGATATTCCTTTCGCCAATAGATACTACGGAAGCCTACATTGCGCGCAGCCCGACTAGCGCTTGTTTTTGTATCAGTTGGTCCACAGTGTAAACTCCATTGAATATAACATTTCTGGCGATATTATATTTATGCCTACAGGTACACAGACTCTAAGCCTAAATATACATAATTTGCAAATTACACAAAATCATGTTGAATCATGAATTCGTAGGCTAATAATGATTGGTAATCTGAATCGTGATGATACACGTGTAGATACAAAATACAAGCTAATGACCTAAATTTCCACGAACGATTTCATCTGTTCCACGTCACCAGACATATCAAATAATATTAAAAGACCTGTTATATTGTTTGTGAGAAATAATTTTTCCCTTTGCCAGCTATAAATAAGTAAATAAATAATGTCAAAGCTGTTTAGCCCAGTATCGCGCAAGCTCCACTGCTTTATCGTTAGCCTCCAAAAGGTCATCAAATGTGGAAATTATGGGGCAGCTAGGGCATATGAGGAGGTGTGCCATTGACTGGACAGCACCGCAGTCGCACTTGTCGTTGCTAGAGAAACCCCACCTAAAACGGTTTTCTTGGGATCTTCCAACGCTAGCCCGAAGTCTGTTTAAAGAGCCAGCGAGAAAAGTATTTAGCTTATTTTTACATAATTAGGAACACCTACAGGCACGAGGTATCTTAGAAATTCGCCAGTTCGTGATTTAAACTCTGCTCACACTTTGGACACACCGGGCTGCGCAGCAAGCGTGTGAACAGGTTGAATGTGCATGCGCATCGAGCTGCGTGCCGAGCTGCTTGCCGGCACGCTGCGTGGCACGCGTGTGAACGCCTATGTGGTGTGCAAAATCTTTGCGTGCCACACATAGCGATCAAAGTGTTCAAACTTCAAACAGATGATGGATCTGGCATGGTCTTAACTCCTCAGCTACTAGCGCTTCAATTGTTTTTAGTGGGGGTGGATTTAATTAGTTTCCAGCATTCTTAAATTAAACCCTAAATTCAAATTCAAAATTCAAGTTGTTGCGGCTCAATCGAGCCGCTCAGGAGTTTAAGGGAACTATATTTATGGCAAATTTTATTTATGGTAATTTAAGGCTATAAATTACTCGTATATATCCATTTGAACAACATTATAATAAAAAAATTATATATGACATAAAACAAGAAAATCGCTTACCTAAAAATATCAATTTAGATTTTTACAATGTCAAGCAAATGAAGTTTCTGATTGCTCATTTTTAACCCCCGACGCAAAAACGACGGGGTGTTATAAGTTTGACGTGTCTGTCTGTCTGTCTGTCTGTCTGTCTGTCTGTCTGTCTGTCTGTCTGTCTGTGTGTGTGTGTATGTGTCTGTCTGTGGCATCGTAGCTCCCAAACGGATGAACGGATTTTGATTTAGTTTTTTTTTGTTTGAAAGTAGAGTTAGTCGAGAGTGTTCTTAGCCATGTTTGGTGAAAATCGGTCCAAGATGGCCGCCGCTACAAAATGGCGGATTACTTTTTTCTTCTACGACCCGCTCAATATGGGTATCAAATGAAAGGGCTTAACGAGTAAAATACAGCCCACTATATAAAATTTAAAATCCAAGATGGCCGCCATCAAAAAATGGTGAATTACGTATTGCGTTGGGGGTTTTTTTAAATTTTAAATTTAATTCACTTGTTTATTAATATTTCGACCAAATAACCCTTTCTGGACAAGGTCTTATGATAATATTTATGATGGTCGATCTAATTATAAAAGAGAAAAATATATGGATAACTTCGCAGTCGCAGCCGTGCTTCCATTAGCATAAATAAGGAACTCTAATAAAATATCCTTGGAGTCACGAGTTAAAACAGTTCATAATCTATTTCATTTAAGAGAAAAAATGTGCGAATTCACCTCTCATATTTTTATTAAGGAAAACATTCCCTTCTTCGTAAACTCGTAAGCTAGAACATCTTTTGCTTAATGAAATCAGTATCTGTATACATTTTCAGGAAAAATACCTAATAATTAATTGTTTATCTCCTCTAATTTGCGCAGACATTGTATTTTCTTCAGCTCGAGTTGGCATTTACGTTTTTATTTTGTTTCTGTCTTTATGTTATTTTTTGTATCATTTTACTTATAGCCGCCAGTTATAACAGGAGCTTAGATTAAAAGAAAATGGGAAGATGCGGCATAGCGCTATCGTTGTTATGCCAAACTTAGGCCTGTTGGATCGGAAAGTGTCGGTTGTCGCGCCGACTCGCACCGAAGTAAAATTGTGCCCTGGGCCTAATTGAAGCGGACCATGTCAGAAACGCCAGTACCGCATCTTCCTATTTCTTTTAAATCTATGAACAGGAGTAAATAATTATTTACTGAGAAACTTAATATTATGGAATCATATTCTTGATTCCGGTAACAGGTGGGTTACCGGGTACTCGGTTTTACGTTTCTAAGTCGGAATGTATAAATGATTTATTATTTTATATCACAGAATACTAAATAATACAATTTATAGGTATGGTCAGTTGTCAGCTCGTGTAATTGGAAAGGCGTGGTGTTGATTAGCGATTGTATAAATTTAGCAAAGTATTTGTGGTTTTTCCTTAGCAACTCTACCCAAAATAAGACTATAATCACGGTAAAGAGATATACAGTAGTTTGACTCCATAGAAACGGCCGGAAAATGGAAGTGAATAGATGTCGGTAGATGTGGGTAGAAGTGGGTATATAATCCAGAAGCGGGTGCCACGCAGCGACGGGCGGACGTCGCGATAGTTTTTTGCAAGTATTTAGTGTTATTTACGTTATTTACTTTTGACGTATGTATACATAATATAATAAATTATATAATAAATGGCAAAAAAATAGCATACTATATTATGCTGTTTTTGGTAGCTTGAACTTATCATTGAACTTATCAGGAAATCCAGAAATAACATTATTAACCCCCGACGAAAAATCGACGGGCTGTTATAAGTTTGACGTGTCTGTCTGTCTGTCTCTCTGTGTGTGTGTGTCTGTCTGTGGCACCGTAGCTCCCGAACGGATGAACGGATTTTGATTTAGTTTTTTTTGTTTGAAAGTAAGGTTAGTCGAGAGTGTTCTCAGACATGTTTGGTGGAAATCGGTCCAAGATGGCCGCCGCTACAAAATGGCGGATTACTTTTTTCTTCCGCGACCCCCTCAATATGGGTATCAAATGAAAGGGCTTAACTAGTAGAATACAACCCAGTATATAAAATTAAAAATCCAAGATGGCCGCCACCACAAAATGAAGAATTGCGTATTACGTTGGGGGTTTTAAAATTTTTAATTTAATTCACTTGTTTATCAAGCAACATGGAAAGGTAATAAAATTAAAAAGGGGAGGAGGGGGGAGGGGAAGGGGAGGAGGGGAAGGGGAGGAAGGGAAGGGGGAGGAGGGGAGGAGGGGAAGGGGGAGGAGGGGAGGAGGGGGGAGGGGAAGGGGAGGATGGGGAAGGAGGGGAGGGGGGAAGGGGGGAGGGGGAAGGGGAGGATGGGGAAGGAGGGGAGGGGGGAAGGGGGAAGGAGGGGAGGGGGAAGGGGAGGATGGAGAAGGAGGGGAGGGGGAGGGGGAAGGGGAGGAGGGGGAAGGGGAGGGGGAAAGGAGGGGATGGGGGGAGGGGGGGAGGAAGGGGAGGAGGGGGAAGGGTAGGGGGAAGGGGAGGAGGGGGAAGGAGGGGAGGGGAAGGGTATGAGGGTGAGGGGAGGGGAGGGGAAGGGGGAGAGGAGGGGGAGGGGAGGAGGTTGTCTTGTCTTGTCTCTTGTCTTATCTCTTGTCTTGTCTTTTTTCTTGTCTCTTGTCTTGTCTCTTGTCTTGTCTCTTGTCTTGGGTTTCAATATACGCCGCCACGACATGATAGGTAAGTAGGTAGTAGGTAGGTAGCTCAAGTAAGTAGATGATATGAAACAGGTAGGTACCTACTGTATGCGGTCAGCGGCTGCCCGGCAGCCCTATGACTTGCGCATGTACCGCGCGACTGTAGGTATTTATGTTCAAAAATCACGCTCAGTCAAACTACTGTATATCTCTTTACCGTGCTATAATGCAGTTTTATTCGCGTTACGCCTACTGCAAGAACATTGGCAAACATCTAAACTACTTTTCTCAGATGGAATGCCGACATTCACAATTCACACTGATACAAAAGTGGACATTCCTATTAGGATTTTTTTTATTTTTTGTTTGAATTTTTTATTGAGCTGAAAAGAGTTTTAACTGATTTTTGCTCTAGTTTTACAATATGTTTGTTTTGATTATGTTGTTGTTTGGTATATATTGTAATTTAATTCAGAAATCCTTCACAATGCCCGTCGGTATTACTGGAATCAACTGTAACCACGTGACCAATTCATTTTACAATACCTTGTAATTGTTCCAGGAAATGCAATACAGGGCGCCAACGCAATACAATTGAAACCGCGGATACAAATTTATAGCAAAACATGGCTTACCTCTATGCCCGCTGTTTTTCAATATCCGCTGTATTTCTCCAGCTTCCGAGCCGCTCTCCGAGCCGCTGTAACCGCTGCGACCTGACAGCTGAACTATCCGCGGGTTATTCACAACTTTAGCACCAACACTAGTCGTCCGCACCGGTGGAGGCGGTGGGCCCCTCATATGTTCAACAACTTTTGTCCTACACAATTGATTCACTGGCTCATTTATCACTTTCGGCACGACACTTCTACCATATTGCTCCTCAAAACTCACTCGTTTCGGTTGAACGCTGGCATTCGATTCTCGCGTCAGCGAACCGCGCTGAAATATCGGTGTTTGAGCGTGTACTGGGCGGGGCGACGCACTCGCATACAACTTTTCTGGATGTCGATAAATTATTTCTGGCTCGGCAAATGGCGAGCGGCTTTTTAAGTACGTGTCTGTTCGACGCTCCGGCGCACCTCTGACGAACGGTGAGGAGTAGGTCGGCTGGTTTGTGTAACTTTGCAAGTCTCTTCCTCTAGGCAAGCTGTTGCTTCTCGACTCGACCATCATCGGTACTGAAGGAGTATTGCAGCTTGACATAGTGTATGAGCGCCCCGGACTACGAATTGGTGGGATTAATGACTGATTTAGATAGTATTCGTCTTCTTTTTCCTTCATTTCCCTCAATTTTTGCCAATAAAAGGCTTCTACCTTTTGCCGAGTCTTTTCTTTGTCTAATGTGCTGTCTTTAGATGTTGACGACAATGTCGATGTTGGCGATACCGGATTAGGTCTCTGACCGTAATCGTGTCCCGGTGAAGGGGTTGACTTATGACGAAGGCTACTGCGACTGAGGGAATTGTTTCTCTTCTCTTCCGCTTCGATCATTGTCTTTCGAATGTGTTCATAAGGCGACACAGTCTTAGGCATATTAGGTATCTTGTGATGATTGACAGGCATCGGAGACGTTGGAGCTGAATAATTATAAGACTTTTTAGTTTTTACTTTGTTTACTTCAGACTGTCTCACTTGGTTTTCGATTTCTTGGTTGCGATCAAAGGACAGACTCCGTGCTCTAGTTGGTTGGATAGTTCTCACATCAGCTTCTTTCTTAGGAGATATAAGAAACTTTGTACTCACTCTCTTTATCTCTGCCCCAACTGAAGCAGGATTAGCCTGGGCTTGTGACGCTCTGTATATTTCGATCTCATCCAGAGCTGATATTTTATCATTGAGTTTCTCGACGGAGTGATAATACACATCCGGATAGTGAGGCATTTCCCGGTTAGAGTTACCACGTTTCGGTGAACTATATTCGTTAAGAGGCTTAGGTGGCACTTGCGGCCTCGCAGAGTAACTTTTGAATTCCTTTTCACTAGCCAGATCACTGTTCTGTGACCTAGTCTTCACACTTTCTGACACTAACGTGCTACTTGATGAATTGTTACTAGTGGATAGTATATCAATACTCGTACTTTCATTATCATTGTGTCGAGTAGTTGTCAAGTTTTCATATATTGTTTCATTATCTTCGAGCGTGTATTTATCGGATCTTATCACTGACCGTGGATCGTGATATTGATTGCACCGTAGTTGATTGTCAGTTACTTTCAAACTCTCCTTGCTTTTATCTTTGGATTTATTGAAGAACAAATTCGGGAAGAATTTTCGGAAGCTCCCCGATCGCTTTTTGTTGTTATCCGTCATTTTACCTGAAAGAGAGAAGTAGGGTGAGTTATGTTAGTGTAAATTGGATTAGTGTGTCGATTTAAGTGGGGCTTCATCGTCCTCGTTAACACTACGTTTCATTAAATTATAAGGGCATCGGGATACTGTTTTGATTAAACGGGTCAAAGCCAAATGAACAAATATTTTATATATATTATGTAGGTATTCGTATAGTGACTGACACATACCGAACCCAACTAGTTAATAAATTGGGACTCACACAGTCTCTAATTACGTTCCTAATGAAGCTAAATTGCTGCCAATGCAGCTACTAATGATAAAGTTAAATAAAATAATGATAAAGTTAAATAAAAACTATACGTAGGTACTCTTTCTATTAAAACCTTTCGTATTTTCTCATCAAGGTGTCAAACTAGTTCAGGAAACTTCGGCGTAAAGAGCATTGAACGAAAACTGTGAGTTTACTTCGTTGGCAAGTTTCAGCAAATCCAATAAGAAACAGTTCGATCTGCCGATCGTAGTGAACCAAGAATTTTTCAAATGGATTTTGCGGTGTGACAACAAACAACACAACAACTGCTGAAGCGAGAAAAATGACATTTTTTACTTACCTCATACAAATTAAAAAGAACTATAGTCAACCTACGTATTCAGTATGGCTAAGTGAGATGGCAAACAACCGTGACGTCATTTTTATTGCTTCAGTTTGGAGTTCACGTAGCAAACTCCATTGAACATAACTTTCTTGTAGTGAACTGTAAAGCACAGACTATGTCATAGAGGGAGACTTCACGCACCAAATAGAAAAGCGAATCCAAGCTTTGAAGCGGTGGTGGCAAAGGGGTTATGTGGTGCAGATGTAATTCTGGATCACCGAGTTCAAATCCCGGCCCGTATCATGCAATCAGATGAAAGATACAAACCCAAAGCTTGTCTGATATTTATTAACGACCGGCCAATATTGTCCCATTGCAATTGCTACCCAGGTATTAATTAGGTATAAGGTACTAAGTGTTACGCGACAATGCGTTTTGCTCGTTATCAAGAGATATATAAATAAATGTTTAGTCTCTTAAGCCTTATTATTTCCCTGGTATCTTTCGAACCATTGCAAATAGAATTGAAAACTCTTTATTGCTCACACAAATACAATAATATAGCTTTGAACTAAGATTACATAGAAATAAGTGTTACAATTTATTATTATGTCCTAACCACCATGGAAATTAGGTATACTCCGTGTTTCGCACTTTTCGAAACAAAATAATGAACTTCTTCAGCGAAAACTATTTCTTAGCGATAGCCACATGCGATTGAGCTTTGATTTAAATTTGTCTATGGCCCCTGCTGCGTCAGTTTTTATTTACACAAAACGCTGCATCTGCCCTTATTTTAATAGTGTGGGTTCTTTAGTTACAGAACTAAAGTCTCAACTGTCAGACTTAGTTTGTGACGTCACTCTTTATATGTTGCTTTTAGATAAATCGATATAGTTCCTTCACAAGTAGAAGGGTTCATACGTTCATCGCTAGCTTTTCTATGTATTTGTTTTAAGCGAAATTATTACTTTGAATATTCTATAGTAGTAGTTATTCTATAGTATATTTTATGTTATTCCAGGATCTAAGCTATCTCTATACGAAATTTCTGCTCAATCGGTCCATCCGTTTAGACGTGAAGAAGTAGCATACATACACAACATACATACCAACTGATGTCGGTCTGTCCAGAACTTCGTAATAAAAATCAGGTTTTTTTTACAAATATTTTGTTCAGACCTAACTTTAACCGACTGTGGTCGGCTACACCTAGATTTAACCGGCTAAACTTAGATGTAGCCGCACTTTAGCCGTTATACACAAAATATATAAATTAGATTCTCTAGTGAACTAGCTGCACCTAGCGTTACCTATGGTCTACAAGCTATTAACTAACACATAACAAATTCCAGCAAAAACGATTCAACTCTTTAAGCATGAAAAGGAAAGAAACACACTTCCACACAAGCATTTACCTATGATATTAGTAGGATATTCAGAATTGGTTTGAATGAACTGTGTGAAAGAGGATATGCGTGCTAGGAGAGTGGATGAAGATATGACGGATGATAGAACTGAATGGAGGAGAAAAACGTGTTGTGCCGACTCTACCTAAGGATTTTTTTTTATGTTACAGACAGACAAAAAGCAAACGGCCCGCCTGATGGTGAGCGGTTACCGTCGCCTATGGACGTCTACAACACCAGTGGCATTAGAGACGCGTTGTCGGTCCATTTACACCTTCTTTATCCTCCTCTTGAGCCCTATGTTAAAGGAAGTAGGAAATACGTCGCTCGGAAGGCTATTCCACAACCTGCAAGTGTTCGGGAGAAACGATTGGATAGATAACGACAAGAAGATGATTCAGATTTAAAACAAAAATCCCATCTTTATGTAGCCAAATGTCGTAGCATCCTATTACAACTATAAAATTTGCTACCAAAAAGATCTATTCAAGTAATAGATCCCATAAGGCCTGAACTGCAAAGCCTCAATCTCGACTTGGCAGCGTGTCGAGTTCCATTGCATTATATATATAGATACCTATCCTAGACTCAGCTAGGTCAACCGCTATTACCGAATAATGTGGTTACACTGTGGATTATAATTATGTGACTAACTTTTGCGCGGCCTTATGTAGATAGATTTTATGAGGTCTACATTATAAAATCTATCTATGCTCCAAATTTCAACCCAATTACTTCAGCGGTTTGGGATGTGTGTTGATAGATAAGTCATAGTCATTCTTGCCTTTTATATAATAGGTATATTAGGTACCACTATTATATTAATTTTTTTTTTCTTTTTAATATTATATACCCGTTAAAAAGAAATTCGTTGCCTCCTATTATTACGGGATATTGAAAATAGTCTCATAACACTTTCGAATATTATATTTACCAATGTCACGTTCTTTGAAGTTCAAATTTCAAATAATTCGAGTCAGAGCATGTCAACTAGTGATACTAAGTAACACAGAAGTAATACATAGTTATTTGTTATACAAGAGTGCAAAGTTGCTTTTTGACCGCGTGCTCGGTTTGTATGACCGAGCGAGCGAGGAAATTACTAAATTAAAAAAACATTTACGATCACAAGATACTTTTATTAGGAGTGTTAGGCGGGCGTTTGGCTGAATATTTCTCAACAATTTTTACGTATTCCTTGCGAATGACGAAGTTGCGGTCTCTTTTTGTCTTTGTATTAGGTAAATGAATTAACAATAAGTCATCTGAATGTTTCTCGATGTTTTTGACATTAAGTTGTGTTAGTTCCCTAGTTTGACATGCTCCGTTTATACCAATAATAAGAACAACCTGTAACGTAAAGGGTATTATAGTAGATACATTAATACAATTGATTAACATGCATAATAAATTATTGATGTTCAATAATTGACTTACCTTTGCCGCTAAATATACGGAATTAGGTGCTTCGTTAAGAAACTTTTCATTATAAAATTCAATTTCAGATGCTGTGAAAACCTTCGATTTTTTTGTTGATGACCAGATGAGTCTCTCATTTTACTTGTTTTTAGTTTCTTGTTTTAACCAATTAGCCCAGTCAATGAGTGCTCAAAAAGGGTATGTGGATCGAAAAGTCGAAAGCAGAAAAACCAACATTAGAACTTTGTTTGGACTAGTTAGGAGATAAACATACTAAAAGTCCCCACCCCTCCGAGGTGAGCCCGAGGGGGGGGAGGCCGAAGAAGGTCCCATTTGTAGCTTTTTTGCTTATATGTCAAAAACTGTGCATTGTACGATATGTTGTTGTACTACATTATGAAACTACATAAAATTCTCTATAACTTTAGCCTTCACATTTTTTATCTATCTCCAATCGTTGTCCAGCTATGAGCTTCCAAACATGGTCTATTTTTAAGACGCTTAAATTAGTTTTCCATACAAAGTGGGTAAAAAAATCTTGCAAATAAAATTTCACCAACTTCTGGTTGTCGTATCATAATGAAACTTTGCAAATGTCTAGAAATCTGATGATAGTTTAATAATCTGGTACCACTGAGCTGATCTGATGATGGAGCCAGGAGGTTTCTACTGAAACTCTTCAATGGCTATAAGTAAAACCGGCGAGTTTAGGCTCATTACATTCGGATTGATGAGATGTATGCACCTCCTGGTCCATTATCAGACCCTCGACAGCAAGTGTTATGAAAAAGTCTCATCGATTCGAATTTAATGTGCCGAAACTCGACGGGTTTACTAATAGCCATTGAAGAGTTTCATTAGACACCTCCTGGCTCCATCATCAGATCAGCTCAGTGGTAAGTACCAGATTATTAAACTGTCATCAGATTTCTAGACATTTGCAAAGTTTCATTATGATACGAAAACCAGAAGTTGGTCAAATTTTATTTGTAAGAATTTTTTACCCACTTTGTATGGAAAACTAATTTAAGCGTCTTCAAAATATACCATGTTTGGAAGCTCATAGCTGGACAACGATTGGAGATAGATAAAAAGTGTCAAGGCCGAAGTTGTATAAAATTTTATGAGGTTTAATAATGTAGTACAACAAAATATCGTACAACGCACAGTTTTTGACATATAAGCAAAAAACCTAAAAATGGGACCTTCTTCGGCCTCCCCCCCCTCGGGCTCACCACGGAGGGGTGGGGACTTTTAGTATGTTTATCTCCTAACTAGTCCGAACAAAGTTCTTAAGTTGGTTTTTCTGCTTTCGACTTTTCGATCCACATTTCTTCTTTTACTGGACTAAATGAAGAAGGAATAATATTATAGACATACTCGTATTCTATAGTTTTCACAATTTGACGTGAAAAGAAAAAAGCGCGCGCACAGATAACAAGAAAATAAAGAGCGCGCAAAGCAAATTTAAAAAAAAAGTATACCAAGGAGGTTCCACGTCAGAGTTTTTAACAATTTTAAAAAAGTTGTACGCTTAATTCTAACCATAGAGGTGGAAGTAAATAGGTTTAATGATGTTTTTGACTCACAAACTCCGTGCACACGATCTTCTAAATTCAAATTTACTTTACCCTCTAGAGGATAAAATGGACTTTTCCAGTCAGATATCGAAGCGCAAAAATACACTTTCCGAGGTGGGGGGATAAAAAATAATTTGGCATCATTTGCAAATATCAAAGAACACTTTTAAAACGTAATATTCCATCATTATAATAATAAAATTTTACATTTTAAAAAAGATGAGAAATTTTGAGCCATTTTCCCGTTAGTTTTGGCGGGAACTCCTATGTACGATGTTCTTAATTATACCTCTTTTATTATACCTCCTCTCTACCTACTCTCCCTACTCATACATTTAGGCTTACGTTTTTAATCAAATTTAGGGCACCGCGCAAGTTTCAGTAGTAGATCTCGTCCGCGGTTATCGAAGGCGAGAAATCGATATTATTTTTTAAAATTTCTCATCTCGTATTCTTCTTTATAAATAAACGGCATAAACTCACTTGTAATTACTTCGGCTTCGTGCCGACTGTTTCGATCCTTTACGAGGATCTTCTTCAGGGAGTAGCAGCGGTTATACGCCCCAGCGTCCGCGCCCCGCTTAGCCGGAGTGCTAAGCGGATAACAATAACAAGTGAGTTTATGCCGTTTAATTATAAAGATGAATCTAAATACCCACGAATCGTTTAGTGTAAACTCTCGTATTGCGTAAACATAAACATAAATACATATACCTATCTAGTATCCCTTCCAATAGCTGCTAGGAACGTCGGGTGAACATAAATCAACTGATATTTGATACGAAGGTAGTTAGGTTAGAATCAATAGCGTGTGTTTCCGTTGAGCCAGTGCTGCGGTTACATTCAGAATCAGGAAGCGAGATGGCAATTATAGACCGTAGTTATATCCATACATCAAGCATAATATACACGTACGTAGATGTACTGACGGTTAAATGTTATTTTGACTTGCAAAAGTGCTCCATTGTAGCCTATTTGAATAAATGAATTTTGAGTTTGATTCCGAAAACTCGTAAACAATATTGTCCAAAATCTAAATTCTGAGGCAATAGTTAGGAGTTTTGCATGCAAAAATCTGTCAACCAAAAACGGTCTCAGTTTCAGTAACAATAGATTGATTCGCTTTCCTTTCCTATCTTGTTAGATTAGATAATTTTTTGTCTTGCTCGGCTTTGTTTCTCTATACGTAACTCTATTGTCATTGTGACCGTTTATATGAATTGCCTGCAAAAGTCCTAACTCCACAGAATTTTTGGAATGTCAATATACGAGAACTATCGTAATGCTAAATCTAGGCCTTGAATAGATTTGTACCCAGAAGATGTGTTTACAGTTCAATCCACACCAAAAGCATATTAAAAAAAAAGCGCAACGTAAATAATTATAGTTAGGAAATGGTGTAGTGCTGCTGCGCTTTTTTGCATAGAAACTAAGACCTGCTTCCGCTGTATTTAACCGCCGAAGCTAAAATAGGGGTGTTACAAGTTTCACCGCTGTCTATGTGCGACACCGTAACTCTGAAAGGGGTGATCCAGGTTTTGCAGCGCTGCAGAATAGTTGTCTATTTTCAGCAGTGGTTTTCAGCCACAAGTTAATTGACTTATAATTTATTCGTAGGTTTTCTGGCCTATTTTAAGATGTAATACTGGGCTAGTGTATTTTCACAACATTTTATGACTCTTGACTAAGAATCGTTGGCGCAGTGCACCTAGAATTTTAATGAAATCCTGGAGCACTGTACTAATGAGTAGCGTTATCTCTTACAGGTGAGCTTTTTGCTCGTCTTCTTTTTTTTTATTTTTATACTAAATAGGCCTACGTTTGACCGCATCCCACCTGATGGAAAGTGAAAATGCGGTCGACGATGGATCACGTGACGCCTAGAAAGGTACCTATTCACTCGTGCCTTGAAGATATCCAAGTTGTACCGCTCGGGAAACACAGATCCGAGGTCCGAGGTTCTTAATTTGTTGGTATAAAAAAGGTACTTTTTATGATACGTATAATATGTTACGGACACAAACACTTCCCTAGTGTTGAAGAGATTGAGATCCATGCACAAAATACCCTCCGTTGCAGTGCAGCGATTTCTGATGGAGTAATATGAAGTAAGCCATCCTTCAATCTCATCATCATTATCACCATCATCATCAGCCTATGTTCGTCCACTGCTGGACATAGGCCTCCACATGGCACGCCACTCAACTCGTTCTCCGTCTTTCTCCTCCAACCGCTCCCAGCGACCCTCCGGATAGGACGGATAGTATCAGGACGCCCTACACGCCAAACTCGTCAATCTCTAACAATTATAATTCAACGTCAGTACACAATATAGGCACATTGAGGCGCACAACCTAAGCGCGCTTCAAAGCGCCCACTGAATACCGACTTAGGTACCTATTAGCTAATTAATTTAATGCTATTGGCTCATGAATAATAAGTGTAGCTGCCTTTATAGGCCTCTCTATTATTATATTTGGTTCGAGAGTTCGAAACACAGCTCGCTTCAGTGGTTCTTAGTTCCCAAGATCTGGATTCTGAATGCAAATACTGAATATAATATGCTGACTGAACTATTGTTCTTTCTATAGGTATATTCCTATAATAATAATACCTACTGGTCTGCCGTGGTTAGGTTAGGTTAGGTTAGGTTAATATTAATATTATTACTTATACCACCTACTGGACAAAGCCGTGCGGTTATAGCGCCAAGCGGTTATTATGACTGTGTTCCGACACGATATTCAGTAATGCCAGGAAGGGTTTTATCTCGCCTTCTAGGTTTAATCTGCAACCATCTTCGGTCGAGATCATGGTCAAAGGGAAACCTATACCTAATGAATAAAAAAATATATAAAAATTACCGGTAGCGTGTGCAAAATACGCGATCTTACACAATATTCTGGCGTCATTCTCGTTTCTGGTGGAAACGTGAACATGACAGGGAATTACTGGCTTTGTCAAACTTTACGTTGACTTTATATGACAGGCGCGGAGCAATCATGCGTAGGACTTAGGACTTCGTAAACCTAACACAATAAATAAGGATGGGGACTGGATGCCGATTCCCAGTCCCCCGTCACAAAGACGATGCGGGAGTGCCGCCGAGTTGTTTTAGTGGGTATACGAGTGCAGTTGTCCTGCACGGGGAGACCCACATAACATAACCCTGTACATATAGGAACCTATGTATTTACCCCCGACGAAAGAGAACGTGTAACGCATTTTTCTATGGAAAGGATGTTATAAGGCTGTGGATCATCTATACACAACACCGGTTCTGCGGCAAACCCCTCAAAACGTCTTTTAATGCGTCATCTTAATCCTATCCTGGTCACAAAACGCGGGGGCGTCCTTGGGACTGCATATCCCAAACTGGAGGAGTAGGTATAGGCTTCTTCCTCTTAGTGGGATTACCGATTTAATAAACCACTTCTTCGAAGAATAAAAAGAGTAGGAAACGGCAACACAAGGGGTTAACACAATACCTAGATCCCAATGGTCGATGTGTTGCTGACTTTAGCAGCCCCCGTTATTAGAAGTCCAGCCAGTCTGCTCGAAGTCCAGATCGTTATTTTGCATATCAAAACGGTAATACTCATTTCACTATGCGAATATGAAACTCTTGAACACTTCCATGCATAAATTTACCGGAATTATAAATTTATTTGGTAGGCAAATTCCTTTTCCAGCTTCAAAGTGGTGTGTCAATACATCCGAAAAAGGCCCCAGAAGGGTAAATTGCTCTGCATATTCCATCAACAATTCGGATTGTTAAATAAACCTGATAAAGTAAAATTGCTCCTACCGTTCAATAGGGCTTCACTAAATTAAAGTTTGAAGGTATCTCCTGGACTTCCCTGGCTGGTAGATGGGTATATATCCACATTTCACATTGTAACAAAATTACCTTTAGCACTTAATCCTTTCATTCAGAATCATAATATCACTTAGTACTTTCCATGGAAGATAATAATAATCTGCCATTTAATTGGTTTTCACATAATATTATGTAAATTCATAACAATAGTAATTTTGTTAGATTCTAATTTCAAAACATTTTATCAGATGACATTGACGTTCATTGATGGTTGCCATTTGAAGTTGACATATGCAAAACATGGGGTCAAGTGTCACCAAAAAAAACCATAAAGAAATAATTGGTTTTATCGGTTTTTTATCATTTTCGAGGGTTCGCTCGTGTGTAATGGAACTTATTTAAAAAGTTAACTATTTGGTGTGACCCACACCAGGTAATAAACTTTATGACATTTTAGAAGATGATTAGGAAAATGAAAGTAATTACTGTTTTGGTATATTTTCTAATTAGATTCAATTTCACGTTGATATTCGGAGGGAAATGTCCTCCAAAATAAACGTTGACTTCGTATCAGCTCTTCGAAGGTGGGGTCATTCGTTGTAGGTCAATTTCTCTCAGGGTGTCTTCGGGTTTCTGCTGTTTTGATATACAGAGTATTTTGATTGTTGGACTTAATAATATTTGGCTTTAGGAAACTCAGTTTTTCTCATGTTTGGTGAATTCTAACATCTCGTTTTTTTATACTTTTGGTAGAATTTTTGTTCGATGGTAGTGCTGGTCACACTGACCGCGGCCATTGTTGGTTTTTCCTTTTTTGTGAGGGATTGTTGGAGGGTCGCTTGAAAAAAAATTGTGATAGCGGCGTGAGGGCGGGCCTTCGGGCTTTGCCCTCGCGCCACACTTGCAGAGAGTCGTGCCCGGGAGCCTCTCCTCCATTTGTATTGGACTTATTTCAGGTTTGTACCGAAATATTTCATCGGCCTGGGAGTCGGGCAGCGGCTTTGTCGCGTCGCTCCACCTCCTATTTATGGAAATAACACCCACGCTGGAAGCGTGGTGGGTGTGCCTGGGGCCGCGTTCTTTTCTTTTTGTGGTTATGGTTATTTTGGCACTGGAATTGTATTGTTCCAGGGTGTTTACCCTACGCTGGAAGAGTGGTTTTTGTTTCCCTACGCTGGAAATATGTTTACCCTACGCTGGAAATAGTGTTTACCCTACGCTGGAAACGTGGTTGTTTGCCCTACGCTTGGAACGGTGTTTGTACTACGCTGGTTTTTTTTGCGGACCTGTTTAACTACAGCGTTTTTCTGGACGGTGTTTTTGCCCCGGTTTTATGGACGATGCTTTTTGCCACCGGTTTATCTACAGTGTCTACCTACGCTGGTTTAGTAACGGCGTTCACCTACAGTGTTTAACTATGGCGCTTAAGATGCCCTTTATATCGGCGGTGCCATAGGCCCCTTATTTTACTTAACTACAAAACTTATCGAGACTCATATGTATGCACGGTGTTGTAAGTCACCAGTGTTTGTAAACTGCCAGTTATACTATTATTTTTAAATAACTTATTGTGACGACCAGTGTTCCTGGTCTATTTTGTGGCTATGGTTATGTAACGTTGTAACTACCCTATTGATATTTAGTTTTTGTAAGGGCCGCTAGCCGCCCAAGATTTTAATTACTTTAACTCTCGTGATTACTAGAGATAATCGAACTTAGATTATAACCTAAAGGACTAAGAAGCTAATATTTGGCAGATAATATACATTTTATTAGAAAACTTTTGTTTGAATTCACGGAACACCTTTGTTGGCGGAGCAAGTGTCTGGCGCCCTTCTTTATATAAATTCTTGACACTTTCTCTCCCCAAGCCTCGGTAACTCAACCCACGGAAACCCGACCCTCTCATGCTCTATCCTTTAAATAGGAGTCGGCCGGCACCGAACTACTCAGGCGTGAAAGCTGACAGACCACCACTGGTCCGAGGCGGACACGTCTGATGAGTTACAACATAGCATTTTAATAAAGGAAGACACCATACGCTAACCAATGATTGACGCTTACAGACGTTTTTATGCAAGGTGAGGGAAAATAGTTTACTAAAAGTTAACATTTATAAATTCTTTTGTCAGAAAGTCGACGCAGTCGACTTCGAAAGTTACAGATAAAGATAAATAAAAAAAATACCAGACCAGTTGGTCTGTTCCTTGGGCTGAGGTGAGCAGGTAAGGATTTTTTTAGATTTTAGAGCTTATAAATCAACTTATGGAGACATTTAGAAGAGGCCATACAGCATAGAAAAATAAATAAAAATCTATTGTTTTGTTTTAACGCGTGATTCCCAACTCGTCCTACAAGCCTACGCTACGGCCCAAATAGGACGAATTGAAGAAAATCATAGACACTCTTGGGTAGGTACCTACCAAAGCCAGTTTATGAAAATTGAAAATTGAGTTGGCCTCAATCACAGAAAAATACTACAAAGTACACTCATTTTGGTCTTACAACAGCGTAGACTTAACCGATTCGTTGCGTATGGCACGTTTCAGTGGCATCACTTTTTTGAAATTACTTGAAATTACTACAAATTTTGAAAATACTGTTTTCTTTTCCGCATGCCAGAAGACACATGCGTATCATCTAATCGTATGGCGCTGGGCACTGAACAGTGTCACGTTATTTTTGTTCGACGCCATATTTAAAAGTTAGACGTCGTAACGAATCGGTTAATATAAACAACTATAGTCTACGGAAACAAATATACTTATTGTTTGCACAAGATTGTTTATTAACTTGACCTCGGTCACGGAATACGTAATACCAATAAATAGTACACCTATACCTACTCATTTTGGTACATGGTGCGCGGTATCTGGCTATATTTCCATATTCTATGGATATGTCTGAGTGCTTTTCAATAAAGGTGGACACTTCAGCAAAAATGTCGAATGAAAAGATTGAAAGACGGGTTCAGACGGTTTTCTTAAAAGTTTTATTGAATGGTTTAATTGCATTTTAAGGGTTGCACTTAGGACGTTACGTGGTAAATTAATTTTAGAAAGGCATAGGGTGAACGGAATACCGGCTTGCGTTTTACACAAAATTGTTTTTAACAGAGTTCACAAAAGCGAGAAGAAAAATGGTCATTATGTTAGAATTTGTTTATGTCTAACAACTCGAAAACGCCTGAATCAATTCGAATAAATCTTTTTTTGATCTGGGTGTATACGATCCAGGTCCCATTAATTTTTAATCAAGATCGTTCTTAATGTTTTAAAGATATGAATTTAAATGTGGGTGTCAGCCTCTCCTATAACTTCTTGAAGTTAGTTTATTATTTTGTTAACTTTTTATTTCACACAATAGCATAGGTGTGACATTTTATATTTTAAAACGTTGCACTTTTACCTATCATGTTATAGGATACTATCTTTAAAATTACTAGTGTGTTCACAGCGCTCGGAGCATTTTGCATAAAATAAAGTGAATTTTCTCGTAGGATCTTTTACCGAGAATCGCGTAAAAGCAGTCTCAACTCTCCATTATCGCCAAGAAAACCAAACAAGAAACAAGACTCGGGAAAGTTGTTTCAAGATTAGAAAATAAAAGTATCCCTGAGAAGACGAAGAAAATCTCTTCAAAAAGCTTCGGAAAGTGCTACAAGATTAGAAAATAAATCAGCTCTGGAAAGATCGAGAATGTGAACCTATTTTCTTAAGAAAATATTGAGAAACTATACCATGCATACAAAACCTTAATAGATGTGACATCAAGTTTTTTAAGACAATACTGAGTGAATATGTAGGTACCTATAGTCGAAAATCAGGTGCCTGATGGTGACCCAGTGTTCTAAAATTCAACATTCACTGTGCCTGTCATCCTGAGATGTTAGTTTACAAAACTATTGTCGTCATGTCCAGTAATTTTCCCGGTAGCATAGCTTTTCAGTCCGGAACACAGTAATAACAGGTAGGTAATAACAGTACCTACTAATCTAATTTAACTTAGTGCGCAAAAACATTGCAAAATTTCATAGGACGAGACATCACAGTGACTATACGTACCTAATACACTGATATGTGCAACAAGACAGGCATATAAAATTGCGAAAAAGAAACAGGGGTTGGTTACCGTCTGGGTTGATTACCATTACTTTACCAAATATTTGCCGCGAATCTACCTTTAAGTAATTAGTTGATTAAAAAATACTGTAAATATCCAGAACTGTGCCCCTTGAAAACAATTCAGCCCACCCAAACGTAAATCCTGGATCCGCTCGTGTTCCTTTTGAATAGTCGCGGTAACCGCGATTGAAATGGGCAGGCGTTATCGCTTCACATCAGGCGAGCGTCAGGCTAGTCTCATTCATCTGCATAAAAAATACGCTGGGAAAGTCCAGTCGCCGCGCCGCATTCAAGCTGAGTAAATGCATATTTAAGTTGCATAATATTGTCTATTACGTTATGTCACGGTAAAGAGATATACAGTAATTTGACTCCCTAGAAGCGGTTGAACTCAAGGTCGCGCGAGTTTGCAACCAAGTGGGTAGGGTTCGGTAGGTAGCGAGGTGCCGAATAGGCGTTATTTTGTTATTGTGAATTACTCAAAATATTAAAAAGAATAAAATACTTTATGATATTTTTACAAATTCACAACCATTATTCAGAAATAATAAATAAAAACGTCTATTCGGCACCTCGCTTCTTGCCGATCCCTGTCGACCGCGTTGCAAACTCGTCCAACCGCTTATAGTGAGTCAAATTACTGTATAATATATCTCTTTACCGTGGATATGTCATCCTTATTCTGCGCTTTAGACGTTAGGCCTACATAACAGAAACTAGTTAATATGCGCAGACTAATCTGTTATCTAATTAATATGTAACAAAGCGAGTGAGGTCGTTACTTCAAGTACCTACCTGTTACACCCCTACACCTCTACCCCGAGGTGTTTGAACTTCTAGAATACAAGATTAACTGAGATTGAAATGACTTGAATGTACTTTTTAGCAGACTTTAATCCTACTACATAATATTATTTATGAGAAAGTGCCTATGTTTAAAAATGTGGATGAATAAATCTTTTTTTATTTATTAACCAATAACATAAAAACTAACATTTTAAACATTACTGTTAAGGACAACGCCAGCCCTTTAGATATTAAGAATATTAGCTTAGGAAAACTTTGGTAAAATTAAACTTAATTTTAAGGTATTGCAATGTAATAATAATTATTAACCGTTAGAGGCATGACAAGGACGGACATACAGACCGTTAATGACCGTTAAATGCATAACAGGGACAAGCCTATGTAACGGAAGGAAATAGCAATAAAAAATGTACAATTAGCGATCATAGGTATCGTACGGGCGGGAGACCTTAAAAATGTATATAAATAGGTTGAGATTTTAATATTGTGTTCAGTATCTTCAGTCGTCTCCTAACGCTCATAATGTAAACAAGTTAGTCGTAAAAGTGTAAATATTGTGCCTAGGTAACCTAGATTGGGAATTATAAGTTAATAAATGCAGTGAAAGTGTAAATCAAAGTTGTTATTTAAAAACCCCTCTAATTAGAACAGTAAAATCCAGTAGGAAAATAATAAGTAATACAGTCCACTATAGGTAAACGTAACATTTTGGTCCTTCGTAAGCCGAATTATATTTAATTTAGAGTCAGTATTTTTTAGTAAAGTTTAGAATCAGTGCATTTTGGGAAAGTTTAAAGTCAGTGTTTGAAAAGTCTAGATTCAGTTTTTCTTGCACTTATACCTAGATTCAGTGTATTTTTGGAAAAGTTTAACGTCAGTGTTTGAAAAGTCTAGATTCAGTTTTTCTTGCACTTATACCTAGATTCAGTGTATTTTTGGAAAAGTTTAACGTCAGTGTTTGAAAAGTCTAGATTCAGTTTTTCTTGCACTTATACCTAGAATCAGTGTATTTTTGGAAAAGTTTAACGTCAGTGTTTGAAAAGTCTAAATTCAGTTTTTCTTGCACTTATACCTAGAATCAGTGTATTTTTGGAAAAGTTTAACGTCAGTGCGTTAATAAATCTAAAAACAGTGTCGCACATATATAGAGCCAGTGTTTTAATTTAATAGTTTAAACTCTCGCGTGTACTTTAATATTAAATTAGGCTCTCAGTGTACTTTTAGATTTTAAATTTGACTTTTTATGTGCGAATAACTTTGTGTTAAACTATTTGTGTTGAGACTAAGTGTACTATCCTAGTAACTGTTTCCTTATCGAAAAGTGCGTAAATCAGCGCGAGCTTTAGTATCTCAATAAACTCCGCGGAAATAATGGTGAAGACACGTAGCCAACCAGAGGACGAGGCCGCCGCGGTCCCACAGGTTACTCGGTTCGACGATCCGCCACGATCGCCGTCAACCGAGCGACCGACCGCGGGCCTCTCAGCCGCCGCCACGATCCTGGAACGAAGAGGAACTGGAGGAGCAGCACCTTTGGGGAGAGAGGTATATATGTCACCCATTACGGAGTCGAGAGCAGAACCATCCACGTCACGCCTCACTGCGGGAGCGGAACCAGACGAACCACCGAGGAGACAGGTATCACCTGCAAGGTCAGTCGCGTCTAGCAGTAGCGTTAACGCGAGGGTTCGTCAGGCGCAGTTCGAGGCGGAAGAACGTCTGGCGCTGATTAGGCAGAAGCAGCTGGATCTGGAAACAGAACGGGTTAAGAGACGACTTGCCTACGATATGGAGGCTATAACCGAACAAGAGGATACTGAACCACAAGGTACTACCCTGGAACAGAGGAGGGTACAAACATGGCTGGATGAAGCCAAGGAGCACCGCACGCCGCACAACACGGAGCATCGGGTAAGCGATCCGCGTCCAGCTGAACGACCAAGATCGCCAACTCCAGGCAAAGGATCCCGAGGCCGTGGGGTGGATCAGCTCGTGGAGGCTCTAGAGAAACTAGCGAGGAATAGGCCACCACCGAGACAGGCGTACGAGCTGCCAGTATTCTCGGGCGCGCCAATAGAATGGTTCGCGTTCCGGGCAGCAATGCGAGATACGACAAAAACTTATAATTTGTCGAAAGCGGAAAATATGGCCAGGTTGAGAAATTGTCTCAAAGGGGAAGCCAGGGAAGCAGTGTCCGTGTTACTACACACGGCGGAAGACCCTCAGGTAATAATGAACACTCTAGATCAAACCTTCGGTCAACCCGAAGTTATAGTGGAAAAAACTATTGAGGATCTGAAGAAGCTGCCGCGACCAGGAGTAGCTGCAACAGAACTCAACAACTTCGCGGTAAAAGTGCAAAATATAGTCTGGGTACTAAAATCAATAGATAAAAGGGGATACCTGTATAACCCACAGCTGACACGAGACATCATGACAAAGCTGAGTCCACACATGTTATCCAAATGGTACGAATACGCCGAGCAGAATACTTCCGAAGTGGAAATAATCGCTATGTCTCAATTTTTAATGAAGGAAGCCAGCAGAGCTCTTCGTTTCGGGTACATAAGCACAGCGACGAGCACACAGAAGAAGGAACCTGCCAAGACGGAACAACGAAGAGGAAAACAAGTATATGCGACCACAAACGACTCAGAAACATTAAGAAAATGCCAGGTGTGTCAGCAAAATCACGCATTAACCAAATGCGGCAAGTTCCTACAAATGAACATAACGGACAGGTGGGAACTCGTGAAAAAGGAAAGGTTGTGTTTCAAATGTTTAGTCAGCAGGCATCGACGAATCTACTGCCGGGCTAAGGCCTGCGGTGTCAAGGAATGCAGGATGGGTCATCACCAGCTGTTGCACGAACATCACACTGCTTCCTCAACGGGGGGAGCGCAGACACCGCACGGATCCAACGAGCCTGCTAATGCCGAAACAGTTACAGCAACCTCAGACCTGGGACAGGTAAAATTAAAAATATGCCCAGTAACTATAACAGGACCCAAGGGTCAGGCGAAGGTGTATGCACTATTAGACGAAGGATCTACAGTGTCTCTAGTCGACGAAGAAGTCGCAAGGAAGATCGGCGCAAAGGGGCCAACCGGAACACTGCGTATAAGAGGCGTGAACGCGTGTCAACAGGAACACGAAAGCCGATTGGTAAAATTCCAGATCGCGGGAGCAAACGGTCGTGACTACACGATCAAGGCGAGAACCATAGGTGATATGAAACTATCTCCACAGTCCATGCCCCGAGATTTGTTACGTCTCGATCATCTCAAAGATCTAGACGCCGACGGGTTGTGCTACGACGATGGTAAACCGCAACTTTTAATAGGTTCGGACAACTGGGAATTGATCGTCACCAGAGAACTGAGGCTCGGGAAACGAAATGAACCAGGCGCTTCGAGGACTCAACTAGGATGGGTGATCCACGGGACTGTGCCGAGGCGCATACTCCAGGAAGAAGCCGATAATGTGCTTCACGTCGTGGAAAACAATGAGAAACTCGAAGAACTGGTCGAGCGACACTTCAGGATTAATGCTCTGGGCGTGGCATTTAAACCCAAGGTAATAGCGGAAGATGAACAAGCAGTCGCCATCTTCAATCAAACAGCGAAACAGGAGAACGAAAGATTTGAGTTTGGTCTACCGTGGCGAGAGGAAAAAGCGGACGGCACAGCAGAAGTCGCTCTGGTCGCTGCCAAGGCTAAGGTGGCACCACTACGAAGCCAAACAATCCCAAGTTTGGAACTCAAAGCAGCAGTCACACGGAACGAAAACTCCAGCGACACGGAAGAAAGCGTACTTCAACTACAGGTAACAACAGTTAACGACAGCCTGCCAGATATTCACAGATTCTCCAACTTCGAACGTCTGATACGAGCCACGGCAGTCGTCATCCTGTTCATCGAGAGATGTCGTCGGAAGACACGACACCCGCTGGATGCCAGACACTTACGAGAAGCCGAGAAACTCTGGATCCAAAGAAGCCAAGCAGAAAGCTTCAACACAGAGCTGCAGCAACTACGACTAGGTAAGAAAATAGCGAAATCTAGTCGTCTGTTCAGGCTCGACCCAACCTACTGCGACGGGATCCTGAAGCTCAACGGGAGAATAGGAGCTGCTGACGTGTCGGGCAGTATGAAGCGGCCGATCATCCTGGACGGCCGCCACCCCTTCACGAAGTTGTTGGTCCAGCATCATCACAAGAATGCAGGACACGCCAACCCAGAACGAGTGGTGAACGACGTGCGTCAGCAGTACTGGGTGCTCCGGCTGAGACCAGCCGTACGAGCAGCCACCTCGAGTTGCGCCGTGTGCCGTATAAGAAGAGCCAAGCCTGAAGTGCCAGTCATGGGAGACCTGCCAATAGCAAGAATCCAAGCGTTCGTGCGACCTTTCTCCAACTGCGGGGTCGACTACTTCGGTCCAATGGTGGTGACCATTGGAAGACGACATGAGAAACGCTGGGGGGCGCTATTCACTTGCCTCACTACACGCGCTATCCACCTCGAGTTGGTAGCTTCTCTATCCACAGACTCTGCAATCATGGCGTTGCGTCGAATGGCTGCGCGTCGCGGGTGGCCGACCGTCATCTACAGCGACAACGGCACCAACTTCAGGGGAGCCGACGCAGAGCTGCGGGCTGCCTACAAGGAATGGGCGCCTGCTCTGCAAAACTACGGCCTGCAGCATCGTGTCACCTGGCGCTTCATACCGCCCGGTGCTCCGAACCAGGGAGGCGCATGGGAGCGCCTCGTGCGGTCTGTCAAGGCCGCACTCTCCCACACACTCAGTCAGAAGGCGCCCAAAGAAGAGGTGCTTCTGACCCTGCTGATGGAGGCTGAGCATTCCATAAATGCTCGGCCTCTCACCCACGTCTCTGTCGATCCTAACGATCCAGAGGCGTTAACGCCGAACCACTTCCTGCTGGGGACGTCGTCGGGGCTGCCTACGACGGGACCCTGCGAGCCAGCCGACAGGCGCGCGTGGCGCGCCGCTCAAGCTCTCGCCGACGAGTTCTGGCGTCGCTGGGTGCGCGAGTACCTGCCCAGTCTCACGCCACGACGAGCATCAGCGGCGGAGATCCGCCCACTGCGCGAAGGAGACCTGGTGGTGGTGGTCGACCCAACTCTACCACGCAACACCTGGCCTCGCGGAGTCGTCGAGCGAGTCTTCCCCGGCAGCGACGGGCACGTGCGCGTCGCCGACGTCCGAACCAGAGGAGGAACATTTCGCCGCCCTGCGACGAAGCTGGCTGTCCTTCCAGTGGAGAGCTGCGACGAGTCTTCGCTGGGGGGAGAATGTTAAGGACAACGCCAGCCCTTTAGATATTAAGAATATTAGCTTAGGAAAACTTTGGTAAAATTAAACTTAATTTTAAGGTATTGCAATGTAATAATAATTATTAACCGTTAGAGGCATGACAAGGACGGACATACAGACCGTTAATGACCGTTAAATGCATAACAGGGACAAGCCTATGTAACGGAAGGAAATAGCAATAAAAAATGTACAATTAGCGATCATAGGTATCGTACGGGCGGGAGACCTTAAAAATGTATATAAATAGGTTGAGATTTTAATATTGTGTTCAGTATCTTCAGTCGTCTCCTAACGCTCATAATGTAAACAAGTTAGTCGTAAAAGTGTAAATATTGTGCCTAGGTAACCTAGATTGGGAATTATAAGTTAATAAATGCAGTGAAAGTGTAAATCAAAGTTGTTATTTAAAAACCCCTCTAATTAGAACAGTAAAATCCAGTAGGAAAATAATAAGTAATACAGTCCACTATAGGTAAACGTAACAATTACATTTAGGTACATGAACATTATCAAACTACTTTATTATCAAATTACCTACGTTATTTTATTTTCATTTATTTTAGAATGTTTACAAGCCGGAGTACCTATACCTCTAGTTTCGGATATATTCGAGGACAAACATCTATATAATCATCTATACTAGCTACATATCATTTTGTTATAATTTTTAATTACATAAAATATTTAAAAGTCATAAAAAAATACTTATATAGGCGATACGAATAATATTGCATAATTATACCTCTATGTAAATGTAATATAATAATATAGAATACCTACATATCGAATTGATAAACTCTTTCATTTAAATTGGTTAAAATTCCAAACCGGAATAATCGAAGGGCACGAGACAATTGTGCTTGGGGCACAGCCTAGACATCTTCTTAATTTGCAGTAAATCTAAGCTTTGTAATCCGACTAATATCTTACTAATATTATAAACTTAAAAGTTTGTACATATGTATGGATGTCTGGATGTATTTTACTCTTTCACACCTAAACGGGTGGCCCGATTGAGCTGAAATTTGGTATAGAGATAGCAGCGGGTAAAACCGCTGGGCTAGTTGATTTTTTTTTGTTATCGCCGAGTAAAAACGCATTACGCGTACCCACCCATACGGGGGTATGGGAGGGTTATGTGGGACTCCCCGTGCAGGAGGACTGCATCTCGGCGACATTCCCGCATCGTTTTTGTGACGGAGGACTGGGAATCGAATAATTGCGAAAGTATGGATGTGTGTGTTTATAATCACTTGACGTCTAAATGGAGGAACCGATTGAACTGAAATTTGGTACCTTACCATATACCTATATTATATACGTTAAGACCTTGTAATAACACAAAGGCTACTTTAGGGTTAGACCGTAAACCGCAAGTAATACACAGCAATCTCAATTCAATACCGCATAGATAAAGACAGTATAGGTACCTATAGGTGTAGGTAGTGTTGAATAGAGAGTCTCCTCTTTTGTAGTCAGTTAAAAGCAAGTGCCAACGCCTGACTAGAATTGATTAGCATTGCAGCGAACCTTGCAGTAACGAGGTCGGGCGGCGCTCGGAGTTCATTTATTTCATTAGTCCTTTTCACGAAAGAGGTCCCGCGGAATTTAGCGGAACTAAATTTAATTTTATCGATTGTTACTGGGCTTCATATCCAAAATATTTTTTATTTGTTAGATAAAATAATAGATACCTACTTATTTAATTAAGAAATTAAATTTAAGAATTTACGAGGAGTTAAAATGTTAATAGATATTTTAACTTTAAAAATATGCGATAGTGGCGCCCCGCAAAAAGGACTCCTTTTGTGAAACTTACTTGCGCTAAATTCCGCGGGACCTCTTTAGTGAAAAGGACTCTACTAGCTAATGCTCGCGGCTTTACACGCGTGTAACAATCCTTTCTTAGCAGATATGTCTATGTCATAAAACCTGCCTGCCTGTGTGTACTGTGTACCTATGCCTATGTGTGTAAAGCCGCGTCTCCAGCGCGTGTTTTAGTTCAAACACTTAACAAAAACATCACAACATTTTTCACACAAGTGAATGAATTAAATTAAAAATTAAAAAAACCCCCAACGCAATAAGTAATTCACCATTTTTTTATGGCGGCCATCTTGGATTTTAAATTTTATATAGTGGGCAAGCAGCAACCCTCACGCTAGCATGATATCACAATATTTGAATTATTAGGTAATTGGTAGAATTTACTTTTTGAAATTTTATTTTGGTGGGAATTTAGTGTTTTTTTAAATATTTTTTTAAGTATTTCCAGATTTCTATCTTCAATAACAACGAAGGAGTTCGAAATATATAATAATATGAGAAATACACACATATATTTTCTACTCCTCTGTTATTTTTTTAAGTATCAAAGTGGAAATACTTGTAAAAATAAAAATAATGCAAAGTTCCCACCAAAATAAAACTTATTAATATTTTTTTCCTTTACACAATAATGATTTGAACTTTTTTTTTATATAATAGCAGACTAAACAAGCGTTTGACCGCAATCTCACCTGTTGGTAAGTGACGATGCAGTCGAAGTTGCTACAACTTGTTCAGTAAGCTTCACTTTTGCGTTTAGCCCGAGATTTCTGCAATTATTACATTGTTTGTGCTCGTATTGGACTCGAGGCCTGAGACTGCGGATGAATCACGCCCTAGTTACGGATTTGCCCCAAATTTATTAATGGACCAAATCTGGTTCTCGAGCTGAAATTAGAACAGCATTTTATGTTAAGAGAGTTTATACAACTGGACGCTTTCTCGCTCGTACTATTTGATACGTTTTGCAATATAAATTCATGGAATTCACATTTAGAAAATTCCTCAACAGAAGAGCGTCCAGTCGTATAAGCCTTCTTAACATAAAATGCTGTTCTAATTTCAACTCGAGCACCAGTTTCGGGCAGCTTTTTTTGACCAGCTTTATAAGCCCTCTTAATAGTATTTTGCTGAATCGTTGGAGGTTACGAGTTACGATAGACAAGCAAACACACTACCTACTGTAGTGTGGAGTGGCGTGACGCGTCAAGCTAGAGCCACATTACTGTAGGTGGAGTGGCGTGACGCGTCAAGCTAGAGCCACATTACTGTAGGTGGAGTGGCGTGACGCGTCAAGCTAGAGCCACATTACTGTAGGTGGAGTGGCGTGACGCGTCAAGCTAGAGCCACATTACTGTAGGTGGAGTGGCGTGACGCGTCAAGCTAGAGCCACATTACTGTAGGTGGAATGGCGTGACGCGTCAAGCTAGATCCATATTACTGTAGTGTGGAGTGGCGTGACGCGTCAAGCTAGAGCCACATTACTGTAGGTGGAGTGGCGTGACGCGTCAAGCTAGAGCCACATTACTGTAGATGGAGTGGCGTGTCGCGTCAAGCTAGAGCCACATTACTGTAGGTGGAGTGGCGTGACGCGTCAAGCTAAAGCCACATTACTGTAGGTGGAGTGGCGTGACGCGTCAAGCTAGAGCCACATTACTGTAGGTGGAGTGGCGTGACGCGTCAAGGTAGAGCCACATTACTGTAGGTGGAGTGGCGTGACGCGTTAAGCTAGAGCCACATTACTGTAGGTGGAGTGGTGTGACGCGTCAAGCTAGAGCCACATTACTGTAGGTGGAGTGGCGTGACGCGTCAAGCTAGAGCCACATTACTGTAGGTGGAGTGGCGTGACGCGTCAAGGTAGAGCCACATTACTGTAGGTGGAGTGGCGTGACGCGTTAAGCTAGAGCCACATTACTGTAGGTGGAGTGGTGTGACGCGTCAAGCTAGAGCCACATTACTGTAGTAAGTAGTATAATAATACTTCACAATAGTAGACTTTAGATAAAATCTGAAGATTCTCAATTCAGTTTTTTTTTTGTGTTGTTTATGTTTGTTTTCTCAAACAACCATTTATTTACTTATTTAAAAAACTTATTAAAAGTGAAAAACTGCAAAGAGCATCGTGAACCCTCCACTCTGCTTTGAAGCGAATATTCCAGAACAAATTAATTCAATTCCAGCAAAGTGCAAATTGCTGTGTTCTTAATGCCTAGTTTTTCAGTGTTCGTTTTTACTTACAGCAATGGCGCAATACTTTATACCTATCTTACCTACATCTAGATAAATCTATCTCTGGCTTCACTGAACATCATGCCGGAATACGGTTATAATGACTGCTTAGCGAAACGGTTTTGTCCACTTACGTTTGCATATTATGCAAGATGAGTGAATATTTATGATACAGAATATAGACATAAAATATAGAGATTTCATTAATGTTGGACCTAGTGAACTTAAATAAACCTAAAAAACGATATGTGAACGGCCATGGACTGATATGAAACAAAATTCCGCTTGAATATTTTTCGTCAAAATATTACGGACTCAAACTTATCATTCGAACCGAAAAAAACAATATTTGCATAACCGACGCTCCCGCATAAAATGTATCGCTCTCACGTAGGCGGATTAAGGGGGGGGGGGGGGGGGGGGGGCAGGGGGCCAAGACATTGGCCCAGAAGCATTGTAGAATTACGAATTTTGCACTTTCATGGTCTAGATTATAATTTTTTTCTCGGTCACTTTTTATTAAGGATATTTGAACTTTCTAACTGTTCAGACCGAGCTAAACACACACTTTTCGTAGTAAAAATTATAATATTTTTGCCTTTCTGCACGTTGCCCCCCCCCCCCCCCCCCCCCCCCAAATCCTGGATCCGCCCTTGCCTCTCAATATAATACTAAACTTATTACACGTTACTATACTGCGAATTATGAGATTAGATAAACTCAGGGACCACTTTATTCGGGTTTATCTATTATCTCAACAAACCATAAATTATTATACGACTATGAACTTTAAAACTGCCACATAAAGTTCAAATTTGTCAGTCATTTAGATAAGACAGGGAAATGACACGATATGCATCTAAAGTTTACTAGGGTTAGTCTTTTAGCGCCTATGTCGTGTAGCGACTCATATTGCGAACTGTTTTTCAAAGTTTATTGGTGTCTTTACTGTCAAAATAAGACCTTTAGGAATAATTTTAACCGACTTAAAAAGAAGGAGGTTTACAATGTGTTAGAGTCTTTACTTGTGTATGATCACCGATATTACTCGAAGACCCATTAACTGATTTAAAAATAATATTTCTATCTTTATATATTTATGGAGACACATTATGTAAATTAAGAAATAAAAATAAACCGTCATTAAGCTTACTTTCAATGTGCGAGGGCGGGACACCCATTTTAATTCATAACATGAAAACCTATTTCGATCTGGAAAGTAATACCCTTTGAAACGGAAACTGAATTTTAAAACTCTGGCGTCTTCGTGAGATACGTAGTCAATATACGTATACCTACATAAAAAAAGGATTCAGACGAATTGAGTAAACCTTTCCTTCTTTTTTAATTCGTTTAAAACCCGAGTGATATTCGCTACTGACGGCGAGAGCGAAATAAAACTGCGTAGATATTTCTATGCACTGCACAACTGACAGGCCTTTAGCGTTATTCTCTGTACATTTGGTTTTTCTAGAATAAGAATATTTTTGAACAGCCAGTTCGTGAGCCATATCTGTTAGAAAGAAAGAAAAAAAAAAGTATATTATTTATTTGCGACAAAAACTACAAAAATTGATTACAAACAAGCTCTTGACAATAAATTTTGCCGCAAAAAGGTACTTACAGCTCAGCATGTGTAGGCCAGATTTACTGATCTTCCGCTGGTACCTTATTGCAGTGACTCTACGGACGCAACTTACTTATGCCAGGTAAAAAAAATGTTTATATTGTCTATAAGGAGTATGTTCCGTGTGACAAGGTCACTGTCCTTGGGGCTTCAAAACTTTAATTGGTATTTAATGCGTTAGTAATGCTCTTTGAAATTAGGAAACTACTGGAATTGAGAGGATGGATTATTAATCCCGTAGCGTAGCGTAGCGGCTAGCTTATGGAACAAATAATTGACTTTGCCTGTACTTCGGCGTCGATCCACTTAGCGTGTTTGAAGTTTAGACTAACTATTCAAAGCATTGTTGGTGTTGGTCGTTGGTGCAGTTTCCTCGAGACTTCGGAATTTCAGCGTTTCCACGTACTTGCAAGTTTTGATGTTTAGTTAAACCTGATCGTGGATGGAACACCCAATACATCGTTTAGTAGGTATACTTGGGATAGTTCTCGATTGAATTCGTGTCAAGGAATCGACGCCTTTGAGTCGCACCCTGTCAAATTTCAACTTTGTAAACATAGTTACGTAGTTAAATACAACTTCAATTATATTTTAATTTTAATACTAGCTGCGTACAGCGGATTTTCCCAGTGTATGTATATTAGAGCCTATGTGTTTTTCCAGGGTCTAAGCTATCTCTATACCAAATTTTTTCTCAATCGGTCCACCCGTTTAGGCGTGAAAGAGTAACAAACATACATCCAGACATACCTACAGACATCCATACATTCTTACAAACTTCCGTTTATAATATAAGTAAGATATTTCGCATATTTTAGTAATTCACAAGTCCACCAAGTAGGGATTTTGAAAAAATAAAAATGTCTGCAACCACTGAACTATCTTACTAATATTATAAAAGTGAAAATTTTAAGAATGAATATCTGGATGACTCGATGTCAGGATGTTTGTTACTCTTTCAAGCCTAAACGGGTGGTAATGTAATGAACCTAATTTCGCCGGTTTTACTAATAGCCATTGAAGACTTCCAGTAGACACCTCCCGGCTCCATCATCAGATCAGTTCAGTGGTACCAGATTATTAAACTGTCATCAGATTTCTAGACATTTGCAAAGTTTCATTATGGTACGACAACCAGAAGTTGGTCAAATTTTATTTTCAAGATTTTTTTACCGATTTTGTATGGAAAACTAATTTAAGCGTCTTAAAAATAGACCACGTTTGGAAGCTCATAGCTGGACAACGATCGGAGATAGATAAAAAGTGTGAAGGCCAAAGTTGTAGAAAATTTTATGAGGTTTCTTAATGTAGTACAACAAAATATCGTACAACTTACAACGCACAGTTTTTGACATATAAGCAAAAAACCTAAAAATGGGACCTTCTTCGGCCTCCCCCCCTCGGGTTCACCTCGGAGGAATGGGGACTTTTAGTATGTTTATCTCCGAACTAGTCCAAACAAAGTTCCTAAGTCAGTTTTTCTGCTTTCGACTTTTCGATCCACATGCCTCTTTTGGGCACTCATTTACTGGACTAGCAGGCAGATTTGTCGATCCGGCCCGCAGTCGTTTGAGAACATTTTAAATTCCTTACACACATTCTTTGCTTAAAATACACACTAAAAGTTACAAAAAGGATAAAATCACCGTCAATCCGTCAGTTACGTGCGCAGCTTGCATAATGACTGGGAAGGACTACGGAAGGCGGGCGTCTAGTGGTTTTATGCTTCGGTTGTTCCAGACTTTAATAAGATTGAGTTTAGCAGGTAGCTCTAGATCTAGAGCTAACATAGTCTATTATCTCGGCTAATTCTGAATTTAAATGAAGGATTTATCAAGAATTAAAAGCCACAAAAGAACTAAAAAGAGCATAGGTTATATTATTTTTTATCAGTATCTATTTTTTGCAGGTGAATTGTATCATATACCATTTCACAAACCGCCTACGTTCGTTTACAAGCGCGAAGCAAATTCGCTTAATTGTTATTGTAGGATCACTGTCAATAAAAAGTTTGGATTTAGTATTTCGTCGGATGAATTCTGAACTCTGTACCTAATAGGAAACCTTACCTTGTAACCCAAAATTGCGTTAAAAATGCGCCAGGGATCAGGGATGCCCACTGAAAAACCTGGAGGTATTCCTGCGGGACGCCATAATGCCGCGCCGGGGCAGCGGGTAAGCCGAAGCACTCGTACGCGGCAAGAAAATATCTTACCTAGGGCTATCTACTCAACTCGTATCCGAGCGATCGGTACTTGTCTAAAACCCCTGACGTTAGATATTATAAGATCCTTGTCCCGGACAAAGAAAAGATACCTACTATATTACTACGTATCCTAGTTGTCAGGTGTCAAGTAAAGATGTGGTAGGTATTTGGGAAAGGGGAATACTCAAGTGCCGAAATGGTAGAACCGTTTCCAGCGCGACTGCCTATGGACTACGGAGTAGGTTGTCAGTTAGAGAGACAAAACCTGTCGAAAAATGATAAATATAATATTATATTAAGTACTTGGTAAAATTGTATGCGTAGTCATCAATATTATATTATCCCGTCAGACAGCAAAATACGAAATGTTATTTGTACTCGTTATGGAATAGAGCCGGATATACGAGTAATAGGTAACCTATTTTTATCCAGAAATTCAACTCTCCACGAGTAACCAACGAGCCCGTTAACTTCAGGTGCATAAGAGGCGTCCTAGAACAAATTCTGCCAACACCTAAACTGAGTAAAATGTTGATGGTCATTCGATATTCCGCAACAAAGCTACAGGGGACAGGGAGTGTTGCGTTCACTAATCGAATATTCAAATACCAGTTCATATTGGAGGCCGACTAGACACTTTATTAACGAAAGAGCAACTTAATCGTACATGTTTCATTCAAATATTAGAAACAAATTCAACTTTATGGCAATCGTTGTAGGGTCGACAGTTGATGTTGGGGAAATTCTGAATTTATTGGAAAATGGGCAATCGGGATGCTTCCCGATGCATCGTGAGTTCGCTGATACAGTAATACACCGTTTTAGCATATTATGTAGTGAACATCTATGAATGCAGGCTTAAGATACCTATATAATATTATATATTTATATTGAATGGATATTTCCTGGGGCCTGTAGAATTAGCAGATATTATAGGTGAATTATAGAAGTCTTACTAATCTTACTACCTAATACCTATTATAAACGCGAAAGTTTGTAAGAATGTCTGGATGTATGTTTGTTACTTTTCACGTGTGGACCTATTAAGCTGAAATTTGGTATAGATATCTCTAGACCCTTAAATAACACATGGGCTACTGTGCAGCGGATGACTGCTGGGCGCAGCTAATATACCATAAAAACATTCTTGGTCAACCTAATAATTTTGAGTGATGCATTTTTATTTACTAAGGCATTTTTAAAATGCTGTATTTAACGTTAGAAACATATTGTTTGGCCAACCGGTCCAATTTAAAAACGGATGAACACCTACTTATTCTTAGCACATCTTACTTAAATGTTAGCAGATGAACCATATTAATGTGCCTATGACTTATACGCCGGATGTAAAGCGATAGACCATTGGCCGCTCGCACCTGCCACTTACAATTATTGCAGTGTTACTGTGTTACCTAGTATGTTCTCTTACCGGGGGTAGACTTCCTTTGCAAAAGGTCGTCTAGGTGGGTACCCCAACAGTACCAGATATTCTACCGCTTGAGCAGTGATGTCCAAACATTACTGTGCTTCGGTAGGAGGGCACTGTAGCTAGTGAAATTTCTGGGCTGAAGAGTCTTAACATCTTATGACTCTAAGAAGCGCTCATAGGTAAAATTATGGCGCAGCGCACCCATAATTTTACCTATGTAAAATCCTGGGTAGCACTGTACTAATTACGGGCAGCGTTATCTCTTACCATCAGGAGAGCGTCTTGCTCGTCTTCTTACTTCGTTGTACTTATAATAAAAAGTACTAGTAGGTATTCGGACAGATATTATTATGAAGTCCTATACCGAGTACCTATAACACTGCACTGCGCTCCTTATACGAGTATCCTACTTACTGATAAAGTACATAATTGAAGTAATTATTACATCTACAGGAAAAATATCTTCAGAACAGTTAGCTGATTGTTAAGACCATTAAGATAAAAATATAAAAGTATTTGTTTGATGAATTGAGACTGTTCTAAATTTAGCAGTGACACCCATTAGAGGAAATGATAAAAACGTTTTTGGTGATACAATGATACCTCTTTGCATGTACCTACCTTTTTTTTTTCTACTTACCTACGTTATCACGTTTTTTTCAGTTGGCACTTCAACTGACTTCAAAAAGTCGCTTGTCTACATCTTATGTTACAATTTACTTTTTTTTTAAATTTTGATCGGTTGTCGATCTTTTTCCCACCAAGGTGCCATTCTTTAAGAGTAGGTAGGTACATATTTTATTATAGCGTTAGCTACAAAGGTTTAGTATTCTTCTGATCTGTTTTTTTTTTTTTTTTTTTTTTTTTTTTTTTTATGTGATGAAGTAGAAGACGAGCAAGACGCTCTCCTGATGTTAAGAGATAACGCTGCCCATAATCAGTACAGTGCTACTTAGGATTTCACAATTATGTGAAATTCTAGGAGCACTGCACCAACGCTTCTTACTCAAGAGTCATAAGATATTAAGACTCTTTAGCCCAGTAATTTCACTAGCTTAGTGTTTTTTTTTTCAATCAAAAAGTGCACAGTTGTCTAATAACCCAGCTCTCAATCCTATAGGTACCTAGGTATCTAATCTATATTTTTATTTAATAATATACCTAATAAGAATTTCAAGACACTGAGTGGCGTAGTGTCTTTTAAGGGCTAAGCTGCCAGCTAGTCAGATTTACTATTTACTCGACTATTAATGGTCACTCAATTGTCATAAAAAAGTCCACCGGAGTAACTAAAGCCGCATCTCCAGCTCCATTTTTAGGGTTCCGTAGTCAACAAGGAACCCTTATAGTTGGTTCAAACATTCAACACAAACATGTCTACAAACATCAATATTCGTCAAAATCGCCGAGATTTTTTTTAATCACTATACCATGTAGGTATGTGTTGAATACTTGAACCAAAACTGGAGCTGGAGACGCGGTTTAAGACTAACATTTCCAGTGCTAAGATAAAAATACACCTAAAGGGGTTATCAACATTTTCCCACTTTTGCGTCAGTTCGCAGACACTTTTGTATTGTTTTCCAAACAATGGCTTGATGTCAACCTCCATCAGGCTCGCATCGATTTTGTATCTAATTCCTTAAGCTTTTAGCAGCATTATTAATGCGACATGTGAAGGGTATTTTTCTATGGGGAAAATGAAAAGGTGTAGGTGCCTACTTAGCCGGTACAAAAGCGAGGGTAAATAGTAATAGTATTATTTTTATATTAACAGACAACTGACAGCCTACTCTACAGTACTTAATAGTATACTTATCGAATAACATTAGGCACCTAGAGTACCTACCTATTATGGTTAAATTACCTAGGTACATGAATAATAAAATAAAAATCTTCCGCGGTCCACGATTTGCCCCGGTTAAGAGCAAAGTGTCCAGAGAAAAAAGTAAGGAGTGGACTAAGGAGACCAAATCGTTTCGCATTTTTTTTTGGAAAGGAATAATAATAATAGGTACCTACCATTGGTATGGATGCTCATTATGCATTAATATTATTATCTTATTCTCTTAATATGCTGTTTTCATTAGCCGTCGAATAATAAATGATATACAATTCGAGGCAAACTTCTTGAGCATTAGGTGACGTGGTGGGGGAGAGTTTGCGCATCGTAAATACGTATAAAATACGATGCGCAAACTCCCCCCACCACGTCACCTAATGCTCAAGAAGTTTGCCTCGAATTGTACCTATCTCTATTTTTTTCTTTCTTTTTTACTTTTATATATATTCACCGGGGGTAGACTTTCTTTGCAGGAGGTCGTCTAGGTGGGTACCCCAACAGTGCCAGTTATTCTACCGCCTGAGCAGTGATGTGCAAACATTACTGTGCTCCGGTAGGAGGGCACTGTAGCTAGTGAAATTACTGGGCTAAAGAGTCTTAACATCTTATGACTCTTGAGTAAGAAGCGTTGGTGCAGTGCTCCTAGAATTTCACATTATTGTGAAATCCTAGGTAACACTGTACTGATTATGGGCAGCGTTATCTCTTAACATCAGGAGAGCGTCTTGCTCGTCTTCTACTTCATCACATTAAAAAATATATATATAGGTATATAATTTCCGTTTGGCCCGTTAAAATTTAATGTTTTTTATGGCCAGTTCCAGAAGAAACTACAGCCATCGTAGCTCATCGCTTGACGTCTTTATTTTTTTTTACAGTCGCATGTGGCGTCGTACTGAGTGCTAATAGCTAGTCTGGCTTTTCTAATCACTAATAATTACCACGAGCTCGATGTTCGCCTTTAATTAAGGAACTGGTATCGGTACTAAAACTTTATATTACTATAAGTAGGTACAGTACATACTACATACCTACTTGAGTTATGGACTATGGACAATGTTAGTAAATTCAAAATCCACTAAGATATTATATTTTTATAACTAGTTTATGCTCGCGGCTTTATCCACGTGCCCGAATTCTTTCTTAGCGGAAGTCGACGTCATAAAACCTGCCTATATAGGTAGTTACATATTCCAAATTTCAAACATTGGGCTGTGCGTTGATGATCAGTCAGTCAATCAGTCACTCTTTCCTTTTATTTTATTTACATTATAATATAAAAGGTAATAGACTTCATAAAAATGGCTGATTATAATATAGGTAGGTACCGAGTTTATGGTTGGGAACGCAGTAGAGTTACAAAATATACCACACTTACATACTCATTAGGTATATTATGAGTATGTAAGTGTGGAAGGTATATTTGTCACATACATATATGTAATAATGTACCCCTAAATTTTCACCTTTATAATAGAATGCATTTATAGTAGAGACAAAGGTCGCATTCGAAGCATAGCGAGGTCGGGTCGTCAGTAGTCAGTAATTTTTAGAGCATATTTTTACGCAAGAAGTAGGTATACCTAGGTTATGGAATTGCGCTTCTTTACCGAGATATTTAGACGAGGACTGGCATTCGCGGAGAATTTCAGCAAAAATAGATTTAATTACAAACTTTACGAGAAGTGTGAAGTACCAACAAGTAGGTAAGATTCCGACTTCCGACCACTATTGAATTACAGATCGTTCCCATAGACGTCAAAGACATTGCGTTTGGCTGACATCCGCAATTTTAAAACGGTTGAACTTTACATAACTTCGTAGAGTTCTGAGACCTACATTGTAGTTCTTACGCAATGGTTGGGAGCGCTGTTTGGATGTTTGTTCTTCGCGCTTATCACATTTAGATTACGAAGGGGCCCAACGCAGTAACGGGTATCGTAAAGTATGTAGGTACCTACTTATAATAAATATGGGTACCTACTACCTACCTATTATTATAGGTAAATTCTTAATGTGTAAGACATTTATTAAATTCATTAAACTACGCGTACCTACTTATAAGTACCTAAAACTATCGTTGCAATTTGCAATAGCCAAACTTGGGCCTGCTGTGTCGAAAAGTGTCAGAGTTAAATTGTGTGCATGAACCTGACTGGAGCGGTCCATTTACAAGGTGCCTGTACCGAATCTTCGCTTTTTGTTTTAATCAGGTTTAAAAGGTCTTGGCCTTCGACAATAGATGAAACTTGTGTAACTTTGTGCTTGTGCTTGTTGTATTTTCTCCTCAAAAACAAATGTTTTTGAGGAGAAAATGTGTTCTCTTCTCTACTTTCTACCCATCCGCCACGGGAGGTGCCGGCGAGTTTGAGACTTGCACCCACCAAAATATTCCCGTAGGTAGGTAGGTACTACCTATAGTTAGCCGTGAACAGCAGGGTAAATCCCTGTTTTCCCTGGTTCTCTGACATTCAAGTGAATAGCCCTGCAGGGCGCCATGCGGGGTTATTCCGGACCAAAATCGCTTCTCGTTTTGCTAACGTCCACTGTCAAATTTTAACAAAATTTTGAAAAAAATCTTGAAAATTCTTACGTTTCCAGTACAAAAACAAATGCAACTTAATTTTTTTTTTATTTAGCATCTTTTGGTCGCCTAAAAGTGGCGTTTTTTAAAATAAAAATGTGTTTATAGGTTATTTTTCTTTTTTGTGCAGAATAGGTATAGGCCCTGGAGTAGGTACCTACCTACTTACCTACTGCTTGTCCTGCGCAAACACCTGCCAAGATTTAATTTGGAGTTTGGAGCGCCCTCATACGGCCGCGATTTTCGACGTGTTCAGAAGAGATTCGTTGATTAGGTTGATTAGAATAAAAGGTAGGTATAAACTTTTATCCCATTTTTTCTACAGGATCGGTAGGTGATTTACGCGAGTGACGAGCGACTCAGCTAGTAGGTAGGTACCTATCTATTTTATAAATAAAAAAATGCCAGGACATGGAGATAAACAGCCTGCTAATGATCATAAAGGTTTAGCCCGTGGTCTTTCCTATATTTATTTATGTAAAGCAACCTAACCTATAAGTAATATTATGTAGGTACTTTTATATATGCTTGGGTGACCTAATGCTAGGTACTGTAAACCGTGTAGTAAAGATGACTCAAGGACATACGACCGCAGCGCAAACTCGACGTCTAGATTATTTTATATTTACCTTTTTATCATATTAGGAAAATAATTATTTTTCTTGGTACTGGCAAATGCACTAACCGTGTTCTTTTTTGCAATTTGAAAAATTCATAAAAGTATATAATACCTACCTATGTCGGTTCTCGGTAGGAACGGTCGGTAGGTACGAACACGAATTACGAGTAGGTAGGTACTTACTACTTACCTACCTACCTCTTTACCGTGCTACTACCTACCTACTTGCGCATGCACATGGCGCACAACTTATTATAATATAGGTACCTACCTACTAAAGGAGAGGTAAACCTACCTACATGAACTTAATTATTCGTAATTTACCTCTCTTTTAATTAAAATTAGGTAGGTAGGTATCTACTATAAGTAATATAGGTATAATACCTAGGTACTTAATAATAAGAAGATACTTACGTGTACACTTTCGTATAATATAGGTAGGTATTTACTTAAAATTGTAAGTACATAAATATATCTCAAGTAAGCCCTACCTACTCTAAAACAAAAACAAAGTAATTTTAACCTCTCAAATAACCAAGGCATTGTGAAACATGAGTCACACCGCGAAATAGAACAAAAACTCATTCACTCACCGAACCGAAATTCCCGCCTACTAACAACAACACTTTTCAGTTGTAACTTCTCAAAAACTTTGTAAACAACTTCTTAACAACTTGGATGTCATACAGAACACGCCAGGAATGAATTTATCAAAGTTTCAAAACTATTTCCGCACCGCACAGGTTTACACTAACTTAAATCACAGCTAAGTTATTCACACACTGTTAACATTTAAGTTAGCTCTAAGTTTATCGTATTATCTTAACATTTGCAGCCGTGTTTACTGTTTTGCTAGACGGAAACCGACGATAACCGTCTGCCAAGCTGAGCTAAACGCTACATAACTAACCATACCAATATAAAATAACCATAATAAGTTAATAATCTGCATCCGAGAGAGCCGCGAGAGCTCTTTTTTGTACCATTGAAGGCCATATAAGTGTATTTTCAATAGTGGCTTTTAAGTATAGAACTATAAGGCCGAAATTATTTTTTGTCGGATTCCATCATGCCGTCTATTTTACGTTCCGTTTCACATCAGCGTTAAGTCGGGTTAAAGATATTTATTTCTCAACAAGAATTCACAATTCACTTATTTGAGAAAATTAATTTTAAGTAGGTTATAATTAAGTCCCATGAGGATTTAGTTTTGACAGCAGCAGCAGACTTGACGATAATAATTAATTTATTATAATTTTATTCCCTTTAGTGCCTGTTAATAATAATATATACCTAATATTAAAGTAAGTAAATATTATTTATTACTTGCGGTTTTACCCGCTGAGAAGCACCCTATGTGTTATTCCAGGGCCCAGGGTCTAAGCTTTTTCTTCGGCATACCCGCAGCCCCGGGACTATGGCGTCCCGCAGGAACACCCCTCAGGATTTTTATTTTGTATTCCCATCTTCGGCAGGGGAGACCTACATAGCGCCCCGGGCGTAGGGCGACGCTGCAAAACACATTTACCGTGGATCAAAAAAAGTGTACAAGCTATCTACATAATATAAATTTTAGCTCAATCGATTCATCTATTTAGGCATGAAAATAATGAGGTTTGTTACCTCTTTACTTTCGTGCACACACAAACATCCAAATTTTCGCATTCGTAATATTAGTAGGATAGGAAGCAGAATTCTCAATGGTGAATAATAATTTATTTACGTAAGGTATATTCCACTATTTAAGAGATTCGTAGAGACAGAGGAAATTGAATGTTTATTGGTCCTTCCTGTGACTCTCTTAATGGAGAATGATACTAGGTATGCCAATTGGTTGAAATTTTGTTACAGTACAGCTTGTATGTATACAAATATACTAGTTTTTGTTGTAGTCAAAAATACCTATAAGTTTAGATTTTATAGGCATTCAAAGTTACGAAAAATTTCGAGTCCCGCTAACAGGCGCGTGAAATGGTGTGACGTCATTTTTCATCACCGCTTAGCTTAGTGCAGCGCTTAGAGCATTTTTGGTTTGTTTTCCGGTCATTATTATTTGTTTACGTTAATATTCGATTAATAAAATGGATGAAGGATTCGAAAAAGGGCAATCGGATAATTTTCCTAATATAGATGCACTAATGGTTGCCCATTAATTATTTATCAACAAATAGTGATTTCGTTGCCGCCGAAATGCGAGGAAAAAAATTGCAAAGTTAACTTTTCTTGCTATTTAGAAAATAATGTATCTATCTGGTCTAAATTGAAACAAAATATGTCGTATTTATGTGCCCCTTCTATCAATGTAGAACAGGTAGGTTGACCTACCAGTTTTCCCCCTAAATCGTGTTATTAAATTTAACTACATAAATACATATTAATGTTTTATTGCAACTGGACCCAGCGGTTTTCCCGTTGTACTTATATATGTATCATATTTATCTACTATATAAAAATAAGTCGGGTTTTCCTCCCTGACGCTATAACTCCAGAACGCACGAACCGATTTCCACGGTTTTGCATTCGTTGGAAAGGTCTCGGGCTCCGCGAGGTTTATAGCAAAGAAAATTCAGGAAAAATTTCAAAAGAAATGAAAAAAAGTAAAAAAAATAAGTTATTCAATTGCAAACCACGCGCGTATTGGGCAAATGTCAACAGCAGGCATTTGTCTTTAAGGTGGTAATGGCCGTGTCGGCGCGGAGGATATTGATAAGTTTTATTGCAACCTTATTTCGAATTAATACTGGCAACGTAGTAGCCAATGGCTCTCCTTGGATGAATACAAAAAAAAAAGCGTGTTCTTGGGCAAATTTTTATTAAATTTCAACAGCAGGCATTTGGGGGTTTTTTGGCGGCAAGCCTTGATCATATCATTAGCTCCACGTCTTTTGCTTAATAATCGTGTAGAATTTGATTGTTAGCGTGTAATAATGGTGGAATATTGCGTGTTAAGTGTTTTTGAATGTGCACAGATGTAGGCAAGTGATATGGTGCTGAAATATGAATTTTGGTGCCCCCTCCAAAACTCCTCCGAACTTTCAGTAAAATTCCACCCATTTTACTGGAAGACACGTGACTAGACGAGCTATTAAGCTCACTCTGACTCTGACCTGACTAACTTATTACTTAAAAAATAACATTTAACTTGACACTGGCAAAACACGAAAGTGGAGACCATAATTTAATATCCCGTGAACGTGAACATTCACGAATTTTACTCGACACTGGCAAAATGCACATGTTGCCATATATTAAAAAGAAAAAAAAAAAAAAAAGGAGGCATTTGTCTTTAAGGTGGTAAGTTGAACTGTGTAAATTATGTGGATCGTGAATTTGAGGTTAAATAGGGATGTTGACACATGTTACGAATTGATATAAACTTATGTTTTTCACATAAAAGACAGTATTTAAAAACCTAAAATCACATTTTAAGGATCTATTTACAAGCCAAAATTGAATAAAATCAATTTTAATTTCAAAAAAAATTACTTATTATTACGCGAATGTGAACGCCAATCAGAGCGCGTGACGTCACACCATTGGCTGGACCTTACGTTTAGTTATGAATAATTAAAATTTGTCGAAATCAGGAACATTTCATAGGAAGCGTAAGGACCAGCCAGTGGTATGACGTCACGCGCTGTCAGATGACAGTTCGAAACGTTTTAGGCAGTATTTAAAAAATCATTTTTATTTACGTATTTTTATATTGAATATGATATACGTTTATGAAATGGGTCTATCTACTATATAAAAATAAGTCGGGTTTTCCTCCCTGACGCTATAACTCCAGAACTCAGAACGCACGAACCGATTTCCACGGTTTTGCATTCGTTGGAAAGGTCTCGGGCTCCGTGAGGTTTATAGCAAAGAAAATTCAGGAATTTTTCAGGAAACCATCTGGTGGCGAAACGGAGTTCGCCGGGTTTGCTAGTAAAAATATATGTTAAACCAGGGTCTAAGCTATCCAAGGGCGGATCCAGGTTTGGGGGGGGGGCTTATTCCGAGCGCCAAAATTAGTAATTCGGGCGGGGCTCCGTACACGTATCCGTACATCCCATACACGTATGTTGAGAATGTTTTTTTTGGCTGATCCCATCATATGGGGTATCGTTGAATCGGTAGGTATTTTAATTTTTTTTATGTATTAGGTGACAAATAAGCAGACGCGACGGCCCACCTGATGGTGAGTGGCTACCGTCGCCTATATATATACCTGCAATACCAGGGGTACCGCTGGTACGTTGCCTACCTTTCAACACTTCTTCTTCTTTTGAAAGATATTCCAGTTTAAACTTTTTTTAAGCGTCCCCTCGCCCCCCCCCCCCCCCACCTTAAAAAATCTGAAAAAAAAACAAGAATAGGTATGCTAACTATAGCGATTAAGATATCTTTATTAGTTTTAAAGGTATCAGTAATGAAAGTTAAGGCGATTTGGCAGTACTACGAGTGTAGCCGGACTAGCGCTTGGCCTATTTATTTTATTTTGATTTGTCTTATTAAAATATGTAAGTAAAATAGGTATGTTAGCCGTTAAATTTATTATTATAATATATAACGTACAGATCAGCAAGAGACAGTTATGGCGATGAATGCTAGCGGTTACGTAGCTTTTATTCATTTCGTTCGTATTTTGACGTCCTTTGGAATGACAAAAAACAATTTATCAGGCGCACTGGTGGTTGTATTTTTTACATTTTAGCACAATACATGATTTCCTAGTATTTGGATTGGACATTTTTGAAGGAACTTAAAATTTCTAATGAAACGCGCTAAGAGCGCGAGCGGAATGTAGTATGACGTCACACCATTACACGCGTCGAGTACGAGCCCGCCTCGCACGTTTTCTTCTATAAATCGAAAACTAATTGACGTATCGAAGTAATTCTTTCACTAGTATTTTTTATTTTTGACAGAGAATATGGAGAGCTAATAATTAAAAATAGTTACTCTTATCCTTTGCGGGAACGCAATAACATAATACTAAGTAAGCCTTAAGACCTTCTCTTTGTATCCTCCATTATAATAATAATATACCTAATTGGTGTTTTATACTCCGACAGAACAGGTTACCCTTCTTACTCTGCCAGAGTCAAATCACAATTTATAGGTTGTGTGGCTAACCTATATGTTGCAGTTTCAGGTTGCCGAGATTACTACAGGGGCTGCAACATTACGTAACGACTCCCTCCGTTGGGTGTCCTTAATAAATAAATACAGTATAAGAATAAGTACCTATCGACTCCCGTCGTGAATACGGGAGGCGGGAAGATTACGTGCTGACGTCTTGCACGGTGACCACTAGAGGGTATTACCTATATCTGTTTCGGCTAAAGTCCGAAGTCCTGATTGATCGGCTACACCTAGGTTTAGCCGGCTGAACCCTGGTGTAGCCGCACTTCGGGCTTAAACCGTAACATACTCGGTGGCACTTCAGCAACATCTTTGAGATGTAGGACTAGAAAACCGATACCTAACAGCCTAACGTCCCTTATTGGGGCGACCACCTTTTTTTTTTGACCCAGGTAAAAACCTGGAGGTGTTCCTGCGGGACGCCATAATGCCGGGGCAACGGGTACGTCGAAGCACTCATCAGCGGAAAATTGGGGCGACCACCTGCCTTTACATTTCATGAAGGCGCCCCCGTCCCCCGTGCTTCTCTCATCTGTTATTTCCGTCCAGGGGACAAAAGATGACCTAATTTAGACGACTTTTGCTGAAATTTAAGGTAGCAAACTGGAAATATTTTAAAATACTATATTATACTAATCTAAAGCTTTAATTTTTTGAAGCTTTAGATAAAAAAAAAAACAATTTATTGAAGCTTTAGATAAAAAAAAACAATTTTTTGAATTTATATTTCAAATTCGTTGCAAAAAAGTCGCACACAAAGACAATATTATAATTATTATAAAAAAAATAAGTAGCTATAGTCGGGCCGGCCTAAAAGGCCACATTTGACAGATGTCAGTCATAGCTAACTAGTGTTGGGACATTGTTTGTTTATTTCGATTACAGGATATGAATCGATACGATCTTCAAACACGTTGGAATCGAATACAGTTTTATGAAAACATTCATAAAGTCTAATTAATTTTAATAGGTTTTGGTTGTAAACATGTAATGGCGTCATGGGCTAGTTTTGCCAGAAACATCTCACGAGTTATAAAAAAAAACCTCTAATAAAAAATATGTTTATTCTCTATACATTACACAATTTTATTTTAATTACATTATATTTTACTATAATATAATCACAATATTAACAATGTATTTTATTTTAATCGCAATATAGTTAATTTCAGATCAAATATTCAATCCAAGTTATAATTGCATTCGAGTCTACATTTCAAATTTCGATTTCGCGATTTTATTGGGTAGCATCCTTATTGTTTTAAAAACAAAAACTGATTGACGTGTCCTTGTATAGGATGTCCTATTTATTCATCTAAAGTTTTTAACCTCCAACGCAAAAACGGTGGGGTGTTATAAGTTTGACGTGTTTGTTTGTCTGTCTGTTTGTGTATCTGTCTGTGGCATCGTTGCCGAACGGATTAATGAAGTTTGTTTATTTTTTTCATTTTTAAGATTAATAATATTAGTCGGGAATGTTCTTAGCTATGTTTGAACCTATAATCGCCACGCCGCCACGAAATGGTGTATAACATATTTTTTATAGTTTAAAAATAAACAATGACTTGAAACAAAAATTAAGTATTTTTTTTATTTTTAGTTTTTTTGTTAAACATAATGCCACAAATACCGTTGTTTTATATCAGAAATGAAATCTATACCATAGGCTTATCCGAAATTGACACCGAAATTTTCCTCGTGGCTCTACATGATCTCCCAGAGTTGATTAAATGAAGCAGGGTGGAGCGGCCCCTTTACCCCCCCTTCCTTACTGCCAGAAGAGGTACAAGGGGGGTTTTTCGATCTTAATCAGCTTATTTTGAGCAACAAAAAAGGGGGCTGGAAACTTCAGCAACACCTCGAGCCATTGGCATTTATTTTTTGGGACAATCACTAATCACTACAACTATCGTCATCACTGCTGCTATCCGCACTTAGGGATATTATTAATTTGTTTTGAACAATATTGTCTATTACACCTATATCCCGTTTAAAATCGGTTGATATTATATTCTTTGTTTTTTCTACTACGTTTTTCCAATTTTCCACAGTTACGTCTGCACATGCGTTTTTTAAAAGGGTCAGCATTTTTGTGGTACTAAAGGGTGGCTTGGTATTATTGCGCGCGGCATGGCCTTTTATTTGTGCCCAAATCATCTCTATGGCATTGTATTGACAATGATAGGGTGGCAAACGGATGACCTCGTGTCCATGTTCTAGTGCTATCTCGTCAATAACATGCCGGGGCTGAGACGGCTTCGTTGCTTTTACTAGTTCTAATAACTCTACTTTTAATAGAGTTGGATTGTTTTTTTCCTAAATTCATTACAACACTAATATATTTAAAAAATAAAAGCAATTTTCGAAAAATAGTAAATTTTTTAGAACACCCCGTAAGGGAATTTTCATGAAATGTCAAATGTGGCCTTTTAGGCCGGCCCGACTATAGTTGTGACTCTACATATTATTATAATAATAATAAAACATGAAGAAAATAAAATTACGTATTGTTATTTAAAAATTATAAAATACGTGAAACGGAACGCATTAGCTTTGACATTTGTTTTTTTTTTATTTTCAATAACACGAGTAATACACGGTTTATGTAGTTTGCCAGTATCACGTTATATTTTTATTATTATATAAAATATAACGTGATACTGAATAACGTGTTTCGGAAGGCACGTAAAACTGTGGGTCCCAGCTGTTTCCTATAGATATGTAGGAGATCCTGTTACAGGCCCTGTAGTCATCTTGGCGACCTGAAACTGCAACATATAGGTTCGCCACACAACCTATTACCTATAAATTGTGATTTATTGACACTCCAACTCCAACAGAACAGGTTACCCTACTTACAATGTCAGTATTGTAAGTAGGGTAACCTGTTCTGTAGGAGTGTAAACCCCAATTATTATTATTTATGTCGCTCTTAAACACGGGCTAAGCCTGGGCCTTTTTATAGGCGTGCACGGAGACAATAAAAAAGTCCAACGCGCAGAGGTCCTTTTGAGCTTTTTATTTATTATTATTATTTGACTAATTTGAACTTAATATAGTAGGGCCAACTTTTTTTTTTTTTTTTTTTTAATATAATGGCAACAGACAACATTTTGCCAGTGTCGAGTAAAATAGGGCCAACTTAAAAGGCCACATTTGACAGCTGTCAGTCATAGCTAACTAGTGTTGGGAAATTGTTTGTTTATTCCGATTAAAGGTAGTCGATACGATCTTCAAACACATAGGAATCGAATGCAGCCGTATGAAAACATTCATAAAGTCGAATAATTTAATTCTAATAGCTTTTTGCCGTGAACATGTAATGGCGTCATGGGCTAGTTAAAAAAACCTGTAGATAGATAGAACACTATATTGTAACACCACAAATATACAGAGAAACTTACAACTAAAACACAATTTCGTAACTTAAGTGTAACAATTGGCGGTCTTATCGCTAAAAGCGATCTCTTCCAGACAACCTTGAATGGAGAGAAATAATTATAATCACATTAACGGTATATGGTATTAATGTCTGATTGTATTCGAAGTCTAAATATTCTTTAATGTTATATAAAAATACACTTATCTTCATTTGCGTAATTATGTCAAAGAACATTTTTAAAACGTTCTCCATAATTTTTATGAATTTAACACTTTTATTTAACCCTTTAACCGCCACCGTCGGATATATCCGACAAGCCTGTTCTGTTGCGTAACCGCCAGAGTCGTATATTTCCGACTGTACTTTAAATCTACATTTTAAGTCATAACACTGTATTTTATAAAACTATACTCGTAATTAGCTAAATATTTATAATTCAAAAAACTTGCCTGGCGCTAGGGGCACGACAAGTTATTTTAAGTCTGGCGGTTAAAAGGTTAAAATGGATAAGAAATTTGGAGTGTAGCCATCTTGACTAACGGTTTGCGCGGGAATCCTTTGACATTTTATAATTTTGACATTTGACAGTTGTGAGTTGTGACTGTGACAAATCACAGATCAGTGACAAATGACATTAGATTTAGATATTATTTGAATACGTGTTGTCCGTGTATTTGGTCGCTATTTTCGAAATAATTTATTAATGTATTACGTGTCCGATGTCAAATGATCCACAACCACAACCTTTAGAAGAAAGCCCACTGCAGGCTGCTTCTACTGTTTCTCCACCTACAAGAGCAATTTCATTCATAAAAATGGTACAAGGAAAGAAAGAAGTGCGGTTCATATTCTTCGCCGCGGCAATATTTATTTGTTATTTTGTATTTGGGATGCTGCAAGAAAAAATTACGAGAGGGAAATATGGTGAAAATGATAAATTCACGTGCACGCTTTCTTTAGTTTTAGTGCAGTGTGTTGTTAACTATATCTTTGCACAGATTTTAATGGTGAGTACTTACACACGTAAGCATTTATTTAATTTTGATATTTAACCATTTTCTGATGAATTTACGAGGTGTAAAAAAAACAGTTATCCTAATGCACCCCCTATAATATGACAGTTTTACACTTGCATTAAATTTTATTTTGAATGCATTATCACGAAGGCATAATTGTATTGTATTGTATCCTTGTTTTTTACATAAGTCATAAGATAAACTCACATCGCATGTTTCCTACTGGCCAAATTTGCAAGGTGAAGAAAGATCATCCTTAATTATTACTACACATTTACAATATGACTACTACATATATTTTTCTTGATTTGGTAATGATATTTTATAATTATCTCTTTTTAAATATTGTTTGTAATTTTTATCTTTATTCTTTTGACATGTTTGTAATTTTTATATAATTTAAATTCTTGACATTAATAATTAATCTTTTGTAGTAATTGTATAATAATTGTAATTTGATCATATTAATAATTGGTGTAATTGGCTAAGGCTGTACTAATTATATAAATAAATATGAAGTATTTGAGGTGTCCTCAACGGAGGGCTTTTTTATTCATTATAAGTTAGCCTTTGACCACAATCCCGCGTGATGGTAAGTGACAATGTGGCCGTAGATGTTAGTAGACTAAATCTACAAGGCGGGATAAATTTTACCAGGGGTAGACTTCCTCTGCAGGAGGTCGACTAGGTGGGTACCCCAACAGTCCCAGTTATTCTACCGCCTGTGCAAACATTACTGTGCTTTGTAGAAGGGCACTTTAGCTAGAGAAATTACTGGGCTGAAGAGTCTTAACATCTTATGACTCTCTAGTAGGAAGCGTTGGCGCAGTGCACTTAGTAGCACTGTACTAATTATGGGAAGCGTTATCTCTTATCATCAGGAGAGCGTCTTGCTCGTCTTCTTACTTTGTTTTATAAAAAAAAACCCCTCCCTGACGTCACTGAACATCATGCCGGAACACGGTTATAGTGACTGCTTGGTGACACGGTTTTATTCTATTTCAGGTGTCGTGGAAACATGAAAAGGACAATACGAGAAAAGTGTACTACTTCTCTTCAGCCTTGACATATCTCTTAGGAATGGTGTCATCTAATATGGCACTGCAGTGGATTAACTACCCCACACAGGTAAAATCAACCTATCTGTAAACTGTAGGATAAACTCATCATCTTCCTGCCCTTATCCCACACTAGGTAGGGTCGGCAGTCGGCACAACACGTTTTTTCTCCTCCATTCTACTCCATCCGGCAAGCCTCTCTAAAACTACAAGTGGATAATGGACCCATCTGTCAAACGTATTAGAAACTTACAAAAAAAAATCCTTTATTATTCGCGCTTCAGAACTATTTAATAACATTATGAAAACAGACCTTTCTAGTGATATTGATCTTTTTACTAGTAGTTTACCAGTAGTTAGTAAATTACTTGCTAAAAACTGTGTACTCTAAAACAAACCTTGTAGCACTTAAATGTTTGATTATGTTTGTACGTACGACAACAATTCTGTATACCTTTTTAAAATGATAACATATCACAATTTTTTACCTATATTTCATATTTCTTTTTGCATATATGTTATCACTTTGTTTCTATATGTAGAAGCTTGTTATTGGCTCTTCGCTTCTATTTTTTGTTACTATTAGAACATATTATAGCTGTAAGCCTCCCAAATATGTAAAAATAAATTAAAAAATAAAATAAATAAATAACTTCAGATTGACAGATAGATAGATAACCCTTTATTTAAACACAAAAGAAAATGTACAAAAACAACTTAAAAAAAAAAAACAACTTAAAAAAAAAAACAATACTTTTGTAATGTTTACTATGTTACAATTGGCAGTCTTATCACTAATAGTGATCTCTTCCAGACAACCGTGCAGGGAGAGGAGAATAATTGAAATTCACATGGGTTAGGTGGTGTGTTCAAATTAATACTCATTAAATTCACTGCATAGTTTAATATAATATTATGGTACAGAATCTAAGGCGACACTGGTTGAATTAGCATATCTCTAACATTCTTGTATATTGTTCCATAAAATGTGTGACAAGAAGCAAATAAACCATTGATCCTATCACTATAATAAAAAAAATGTTTTATTCCAGGTGGTAGGAAAAGCAGCGAAACCAATCCCAGTCTTGATTCTCGGTGTGCTGCTCGGCAGGAAATCGTACCCACTAAGAAAATACTTATTTGTATTCCTAATTGTGATTGGTATTGTACTGTTTATGTACAAAGATCAAGGAAAGAAAATGGATGATTCTTCTGGAGGATTTGGAATCGGTGAAGTGCTTATAATACTGTCTTTGCTGATGGATGGACTTACTGGTGCCGTGCAGGTAAATACGAAGTAGATTTAACCAGTCTGAAATTTTTTTGTCATCAATCTCCAAAATATAGTCTAAACTCCCACTGTCGTGCCAAAGACTACTAAAATATTCTTTTTAATATTGTCTTAAATAAAACTAGCAGCAGCTGTGGACAACGGTTTTACAGTTTTCAAATTTCAACTTAATCAGTTCAGCCACTTTGTGAAGAGGCAACAATCACACACATACCTACTTTCATATAATTTATAATATTATGTAGTTGGATCTGCAAGGACTATAATAGAATTTTTTTTGGGGAGTAAGCACCAAACTACATACAAATTATTATGTATATTGTGCTATAATAGTATGTATGTGTATATATAATACCTAATAGTATTTACACAAGAAAAACAAATTACAGTATAATATGTGGAATGTAGTTTTACTGTGCTAACAGATCATAAGCCGTTAACACATGCGTAGGCAAAAACCCGGCGAGAATATCTTTCTCGCCAGGTTTTCTCCCCACGACGTACTCGTCAGCTCATGTTTATCAGTGAGTTCACAACTGATATTCAATATGTGAGAGGTTCCGAGAACGTTGTGGCGGACTGCTTATCGCGCATAGAGACAGTAACGTGTCCCACAGGTCTCGACTACCAAGAATTGCACGAAGCGCAAAACGCTGACGTCGAATTGGCAGAGTTATTGGAATGGTCGGATAGAAATCTTAATATTACAATTAAACAAGTAATTTTCCCGGAAACCAATCATACCTTGTATTGTGACTTGTCAACTTGCCGTATACGACCACGGATTAGCTAACCTCCTTTAGCTAATCCGTGTATACGACCATATTTACCCGATAGTTATAGACAAAAAGCATTCCACATGTTGCATAACCTTAGCCATCCCGGGATAAGAGCGACACGGAAGGTAGTCAGTGATAGATTTTATTGGCCCAATATGAATAAAGACGTAGGCCTATGGGCCACTTTTATAACATTTCAGTATTTCTAATGTAGTTCAGAATACCGGATTTTTTTCGTAATTTTCTACTTTCTACTAACATTGTAAAGATTGCACTATAGTCAAGCGTATTGACATTTTGTTTGGACTTATTGTATCGTGTATCAAGTAACGTTATGACTAAATCGAAACGAAGAATGTATGTACGATAAGCTACGAATAAATAATAAGACGATAAGAACAAAACTTTCTTATCGTTTGACAACTTGTTATTATGATAGGAATAATAAACATAATTTTTATTTTTCCCGAATTTTAACTAAATTATGTTTAATGTAACGTAATTTTTTTCTTATTTTACCAACTTTATTTTTTAAAATATTTTCAGTGTATAAAATATTTAAAAAAGGGGGGGCTACTGTAGGGACACAGATTATGTCATAATTTATAATACTACAATGCATCTAAAGTCAGTCGCCCATAGCCCTCCGACTAGGCAGGCATATCTCTTAGTGCTAATAAACCGTCGTGATTTCGTATTATATTTACTCGTTTCATTTAGTTGTCCCGCACACAACAGAACATTAACTTCGAACACCCGACCTTCGAACATGGAACATTTTCTATAGTTACCCTTATTTTTATTTATTTGTTCTCCCAACATTTATTTCAGGAGCGGATTAAAGCTGAAGCGTCCCCCACTGCTTATTCAATGATGTTGAACACAAATGCATGGTAGGTTATATAATCATTTTATCCACCAAAATGTTCCTGAGTTTTAATTGAACTGCGTTCATTTTAAAATTGGACAAGCTTTGTACCTATATATTGGAGTGCTAATCGCAAATGTAATTTGTTTATTGTTAAACTAGCTGCGCCCAGCGGTTTTACCCGCTGTACTATGCCTACGTGTTATTCCAGGGTCTAAGCTATCACTATACCATATTTCAGCTCAATCGGTCCACCCGTTTAGGTGTGAAAGAGTAACAAACACACATCCATTCTTACAAAATTTGACATTTATATTAGTAAGATTCTTCGCTCTAGCGAATGCTTTTTTTATTCGTTATAAATAATAAGCCCGTGACCATGATTTCGCCTGATGTTAAGCGACGATGCAGGCGAAGATGGTAGCAGACTAAATCTAGAAGGCGGGATAAATCCCTCCCTGGCTTCACTGATTCATCTTCATTTTTGTGGATGATTGGCACAGGCCATAATCCAGTGGTTATATTTCAAAGAGGTATTTTCTCAGCAGTGGAAAAAGGCTGTGCTTGATGATACTATTTACTAGCTGCACACAGTTTTTGCTGGCTTTATTTTAAAGAGAAAAGTTTTTCTAACTAATATGTCTAGCTGATGATCCCATCCAAAATCATGGTCTGGTACCGGCCATGATTGTTGTTGTTTATAATTTTGCCTGCCTGACCCCCCTATGTAAAAGAAAAACAACTAGATGCGTCCTTTGGACTCACTGTTGTGCTTGGGCTTCCTTATATTCACATCTCACCTTCCGGTTCTGTGCGAGTCTCATCCAATTCTTTCCAAATATATAAATAGGTACCTACCTACATGTTGTATCATTTTTTAATCACACTTATCTATCCTTGGATTGGTTTAATACTTACTGTTAGCTGTGCGTGATTAAATTAATGAACGTGACTGAAACTAAACGCTTATGGCATATTTTACTGCCCCAGCGAGTTTTAATTAATCTCAAGAAAATGCGCTAAGCATTGCAAAAGTTTGCATACATTGTTTTTTTTATGTCATCAATACTGGTCTCTTTTTGTCCCAACTGGCAAACAATAGCCCTTGTACGTAATGAATGGAAGGAGTGAAGAGAGGCCTTTGCCCTGCAGTGGGACGATAATGGCTAAAAATAAATAATTATACCACGGTAAAGAGATATACAGTAATGTGACTCACTAGAAGCGGTTGAACTCAAGATTGCGTGAGTTTGCAACGATTTGGGTAGTCGTCCTGCACGGGGAGTCCCACATAACCCTCCCATACCCCCGTATGGGTAGGTACGCGTAATGCGTTTTTTCTCGGCGTTAACAAAAAAAAATGGTTCGTTAGGCAGCGAGGTGCCCAATAGACGTTTTTATGCAGTAAGCTTCCGAATAATGGTTGTGAATTAGTAAAAATATCACAAAGTATATAATTATTTTTGATATTTTGAGTAATTGACAATAATAACGCATATTCGGCACCTCGTTGCCTACCGAACCCTACCCAAATCGTTGCAAACTCGCGCAACCTTGAGTTCAACCGCTTCCAGGGATTCGAATTACGAGTTGAAAACATAGAAGATTATGTTGAAAATCTGAGGTTAATTTCACACATTCAAATGAATAAATATGTTTGTTCCAGGTCTTCAGTCATCTGTTTCCTGGGAGTTGTTCTGAGCGGTGAAGTGTTCAGGTTTATCAGCTTCGTATCCTTGTATCCGGAGGTGATTATCTATCTCATCGGCATATCTCTTATGGGCGCTCTAGGACAACTGTTCATATTCTTTATGGTAAATAAAGTTATGTTGTGTTTTCGAACCTACTTTAAAATAAGTAGGAAAAAGTACAGACACGGTCAAAAAAATTTAAATAATGAGTCCGTAATTTATATAAAAAAAATATATTCGATAGGTACGTATTTTTTGTTTGAGAATAAAATAAAGAGACTGAGATGATGGCTGAGATATAGGGCTTATAAGTTTTTTGGTAGTGACGCCATTTGTGGATGCATTTTAAATTTTTGGGGGGGGGGGGGGGGGGGGGGCGGCAAATTAGCTTAACTGGGGGCGGCAAATTTCTAATCGAATCTAATCTCGCACCTTAAATACATTTATAAATATTCATAATTGCGTATGTATATACACCCCCCCCCGCGGCGGAGAGGGCGGCATTTTGGCTAAATCCGGGCCTGGACGTCACAACCCTTTCCATGTAACATTAGTGCGTTTTAAATCACACGTTTTTTTAAAATTAAAATTGTAAATAATAAAATATGAAAAAGATATTTATTAAGAAGAAAAACATAAATTAAAATACCTTAAAAACTAACCTATCGTCTAAAACTTAAAAACACTCAGAAATCATAATATTATCTAAAACTAAATTATAAAAACTAAAACTAATACTAATTTAATATATTTTTTTTTGTTAATTATGGAAATTTTATTTTTGTCCAGTCCCCTATTGTTCGAAATCTTTAATGTATGTTCACCGGTTACTCAAAGACACTTAAACAATTTTTTAAAGCGTATATTTTCAGCTTGTCCTATAAAAAAATTGTTTGCAGAAAATGAGCGCGATACGCACTTTTTAGGTCATACCTTGAAAACTGCGCGATAAATTTCTATAAAATTTAAATGGGACTTGAGAAGTATACCGAGTCTATAAATCTTTTTTAAACGGTTATATTTAGCTTACTTTGTTTAATTTTTCTCTTTTTGTGGGTCAAATTTAGTTTTTGTTTTATTGAGAACTTATTAATGAATAAAATGATTACAAATATAAGTTTTATCATTATAGGTGTCAGAATTCGGCCCACTGCCTTGTTCAGTAGTGACTACGACTAGGAAATTCTTCACCGTCCTCGCCTCTGTCATAATCTTCGGTAACGTGCTGCTCGGCCGTCAATGGATCGGTGCTACACTTGTCTTCTCAGGTAATTGACCATACATAATATAATAATTATTTTTTGCTTTTTGGTGTTTTCGTTGGCTTAATTTTTTTGATAAAAAGCTTTATTTTACAATTTTTTGTGCGTTGCTATCAGCGCCTGATAAAAAAATCATCCCCTGTTGTTCTGCCCGTAGAGTTAATTTTTTTTTACAAATATATATGAGACCACTCTTGGAGTATATCCATTCTAATAAGAAAAGAATTTTCAAAATCGGACTACTCTGTAATAGTGCGGCTCCTTAGCTCGATTTTGTATGGAGGTATGACCCGGAGCGGCAGAAAGCATGAAACTTGGCATGCATATAGCTTTACCGTTCATAAGAAGAAATTTTAGTAGAAACACCCCCCCACGACAATGTTTCCACCTCTCCCCCCCACTTTCATGTCCCTATTTTTGTTTTTTTGAGTTTTTCTTGAAAACTATGAGAGCTAGAATAAAAATGTCAAGGGAAAGTTTATTCTCCATAAAATTCTCTACAATAATCTGCTCATTTGGAGATAAAGAATCATTGTGCCAAGTTTCAAACCTCTGCATGAAAACGACATGTTTTGCGCCCAGAGAACGTCTTACATGGAATTATGGAAAATATTCAAAAAAGGAATAAATCATATTTTTGAAACTATAAATCCTGGCAATATGCTATAAAGGCCAATATTGTAGAGAATTTTACTGTACATAAAAGGTACATAAAAGTGGGGGGGGGGGGGGGGGAGGTAGAAACATTGTCGTGGGGGGGTGTTTCTACTAAAATTTCTTCTTATGAACGGTAAAGCTATACGCATGTTAGATGCCAGCTCTGATGTTGGAGAATGGTTCTCTGTTGTTGATTAATTTGACGTGGTGTCTGAGACTTCTGCCCGCCATGGAGGTTCTTGTAAAATGATAATACCAGTTGAGGTGCAGTAACACTTTTATTAGAGCTCTTCACTCTACCGATGCCACCAGAAAAGTAACAATTGTGAGGGCTTACCCCCTTTACATTGACTCGGTTATTGTAAACAACTTTCACATTGCGACCTTGAGGAAGACTGCAGTCAACCCATAGTCAATTTAGTATTTTACACAATATTCTTTCAATAATAAAATCACTTCATTATTTCTAAATTCTTAATACTATTTTACAATCACATTCGATAGTGTTTCTCGCCGATAAACCTCGGCTCGAACTTAACTTGGGTGTTAATAACTTTTAGGTTGCAAACTTGAGAAAGACTCGCAGAGTGCGAGGTGGACTCGTAATCAATTACAATCTTATTAACACCATAAAATGGTTCAATATTTCTAAATTCTCAAGACTATTTTTATTATCATTTTCAACAATAAATTAACTGATAATTGTTATTCCTTGAATTATTGCTTCTTATGAGCAATAATTCAATTCAATTAAAATAGTAACGGAAATAAGTCATTCAAAAATAGTCATTTTAACAAAGGCGCTAACACGGCCATTCTGCAAAAGCGCACGTGCTCTGGGCGCGTTATCTTTGTCGAAGACTCAGCTCACAACTGAACTCATAATACAGTAAGAAAATTACTAAAACAGTAAATTTGACAAATATTTTGCCACACTTTTGTAATCTTTTGACATTTTATGAACTTTGGAAACTTGTGACCATAATTTGGTTCTTTAATGTTGACATAATACAGTAAGAAAATTACTAAAACAGTAAATTTGCCAAATATTGTGCCACACTTTTGTGATATTTTGACATTTTGTGAACTTTGAAAACTTGTGACCATAATTTGGTTCTTTTTAATGTTGACACTTAAAGTGTTCTTAAAATTTTTGATTACTCGAATTTCTAAAATATTGAGTGATTTTACATTGACACTTTGCCGTGTTCTTTTGTGACTCTTTGACACTATCGAGTTCTTCTATGTTGACACTTTGTTGTGTTCTTTTGTGACACTTTGCTGTGTTCTTTTGTCAATACCGTCAGCGATATTGTACTTTTTATTAAAAGAATTCAATAGCTAACACGGTCATCTTTTAGAGTATTCAATGTTATCTGATCAATCACTAATTAATATTAGCAGTTCAAAAAATTCAGTTTAAAAGTTCGCTCGGTCATTCTGCCAATAACAATTTAAATATTTCGGCAAATATTTGATATAGACACATGGAAAACTAAAGTAAATTCAAATTAAGTAGGTAGTTATTACAATCTGTCACAACTGGCAAAAATATGAACACTAAATATGAGCTTTGGATCTACATTACAGTTTTTGTTACGATACCACATAGGGATCTCTTAATACATTAGATCTGGGTCAAGTCGCATGGCAGGCGCGTTGACCACACTGCATCCACGGGGTGTGCTGGCTCGTGGCAGGCACATCAGATTGAACTCGTCCAGGGCGAACGTTCGTTATCAGGATTCTCTGAAAGCAGTTTAGGAGCGGACAGAAAAGGCGTATTTGCATTTCTACACGACAGGGCATGTTTTTTTTTTTTTTTTTTTTTACAGGTGACTAATGTGATCAATAAAAATATAAAGAAAAAAAAGTGTATTATTACTCTGTGTTCCGTTATTCAGTTCCTATCGTATTCTATTAAAATACTAGCGTGTTGCTAAATAACTAGAGGGCAATACTCATAATCTGATCACTAGCTTAAAACACAATGTGCATTAATTATTTTCGAACATTAGTTCGAATATGAAAGTTGCATTGAAACTTAACAAATAGCATCAGCATAATAAGCATCTTACTAGACATCGTACGAAGTTGTCAATAATAGCCAGTAGTAATGAAGCGATTATCAAAATATGTTCTCAGCCAATAACATTTAAAGCTCTTTAGCATGAAGATTGTTTTTGTCTGAAAATCTCATAGCACCGACGACTACAAAAGTAAACATTCTCTTCGCTGCATAATCTTTCAAATAAGGGTAATGTGTAAGCTTTCATTTTAAAAACCAATCGAAACCATCAAGGAAATCATTTTGCCATTAATGGTATTAAACTATAGTTGCACATATTAACTGATATTAACGTTGAACACGTAAATTTAAAGGTATCAGAGCAAGCACTACAAATCTTGAAGATAATTATTGCTTTTTGAGTTAAGATTATGAACACGGAAAACATAATATTCTTTTTGCATACCTTAATTTTCTCTCAGTTACTCGATACTCGAAGGATTTTGGACACGTGATGCACCGAAAAATCTCTCACGACTCCCGCGCACGTATTCTGAACTCTGGTACACAACACTCGTTGCTCATTGTTGACTTCTGGTTAGCTATACAAATTGCATCATTGCATTCTTCCATCGTCATCTTATGATTGTCAGTATCAAATATCAAATTCAGCGAAGTAAATCTCAGCAAATTTTCGAATCCCATTTGAGGGTAAACGCTAATCTTATTGCAGAAGCGTTTCTTTCACTTGTCGAATATCTTAATTTCTGCACTTCATTTTAGGTACGGCCGGTAAAATTCTTGTGTTGGGCGTTATTGCGGGTATTGTATCCCACTTCTGATGTTAGATGCCAGCTCTGATGTTGGAGAATGGTTCTCTGTTGTTGATTAATTTGACGTGGTGTCTGAGACTTCTGCCCGCCATGGAGGTTCTTGTAAAATGATAATACCAGTTGAGGTGCAGTAACACTTTTATTAGAGCTCTTCACTCTACCGATGCCACCAGAAAAGTAACAATTGTGAGGGCTTACCCCCTTTACATTGACTCGGTTATTGTAAACAACTTTCACATTGCGACCTTGAGGAAGACTGCAGTCAACCCATAGTCAATTTAGTATTTTACACAATATTCTTTCAATAATAAAATCACTTCATTATTTCTAAATTCTTAATACTATTTTACAATCACATTCGATAGTGTTTCTCGCCGATAAACCTCGGCTCGAACTTAACTTGGGTGTTAATAACTTTTAGGTTGCAAACTTGAGAAAGACTCGCAGAGTGCGAGGTGGACTCGTAATCAATTACAATCTTATTAACACCATAAAATGGTTCAATATTTCTAAATTCTCAAGACTATTTTTATTATCATTTTCAACAATAAATTAACTGATAATTGTTATTCCTTGAATTATTGCTTCTTATGAGCAATAATTCAATTCAATTAAAATAGTAACGGAAATAAGTCATTCAAAAATAGTCATTTTAACAAAGGCGCTAACACGCATGCCAAGTTTGATGCTTTCTGCCGCTCCGGGTCATACATTCGGCTAAGGAGCCGGACTATAAAAAGTTATGCGTGGTATACATAAAAAAAAATACTCATCGATTTGAAAACCTCCTTCGTTTTTTTTCTTCGGTTGAAGATATGTTCTGGGTTTTACACTAGCGGTGCAGACGTTTAGACATGAAAAGGACAGACATACATTGTATGTGTGTGTATTTTGTAGTTTTGGATTATTGGGGGTAGACTTCCTACCGGGGGTACTTCACTTTATAATTTAATTAGGCTTGGGGTTGCTACTTGATCGGTTAAACAATTAAATGAATGCTGCTTATTATGCAAAGTTGGATACCTAAAAAGAAAGTGCAGTAACCAGGCATCCATACATTCTTACAAACTTTCACGTTTATAATGTTAGTAAGATTGTGTTTTTTAATAGCTTTTATTTACGCTTTTTTTTTGCTTTTATTATCTTTTTTTCTGAATTGAGCGATTGAGCTAAATTTTTGCATGCCTGTATAAATCGAATGACAATGCAATATTATTATGACATCGAGCTTATCTGACAATGGAGCTGATAAGTGGCCATAGGAACTCCGTAATTAAACGATGCAACCCCACCGAGTTTGGGCTCATTTGATTCGTCTTGACGAGTACTTTGGTGCTGGATGGTTGTCACGTTTATATCTTTAGTGGACTGTATTACTTTTATTTACCGACTGAATTTACTTTTCTATTTAGAGGGGTTTTTAAATAATAACTGAGTTTACACTTTTACTGCATTTAATTCCCAATCTAGGTTACCTAGGCAGCGGACTGACGAATACTGAACGTTGAACCATATTTTCTCCTTATATTTATATACAAATTAGTTCTCCCGCCCGTACAATACTTAAGGACGTTAATTGGACAAATTATATCTCTGTTCCTTTTCGTTACATAAGTTTGTCCCGGTTGTACGTCTGTCCTTGTCATGCATTTAACGGCTAATAATTATTATTACAAATCAAAACTTAAAAGCAAGTTAATTTCACTAATGTTCTTAACACTAAAGCTGGCATTGTCCTTAACAATGGTAATAATAAAAGCTTGTTTTTAAAAAGGTTATTTCGAATTTCACTTGTTTTGTGGATGAACAGGTTCAGTAATTTCAAAATTCTCTTATTTCAGGATTGTTCCTGGACATTTTCTACAGCAGAGGTAAAGGCCAGCCGCCGAAGAAGACTGTAGAGAAATAGTTTATAAAACTAACCGTCTCTGCCTAAGGAAACAGTGTATACCTCGACGAAACATTTCCATAGATTTTACATAATATAGCATATTTTCTTGTACGATAGGGTTAAGATTTAAGAGTTTTATATTGATTTATTTTTAATAACATAGTGATACTTGGGTTTGCATGTACTTATGTATGAATGTGCTTTTCATGAAAGGAGTCCTTTTTGCGGGGCGCCACTATCGCACATTTCAAAAGTTAAAATATCTATAACATTTTTACTCCTCATAATTTCTCATATTTAATTTCTTAATTAAATTGGTATTTATTTTATCTAACAAATAATAATTTAGGATATGAAGTCCAGTAATAATCGATAAATTTAAATTTAGTTCCGCTAAAATCCGCGGGACCTCTTTCGTGAAAAACCACATAATATCATACCTGAGACAACTTTTGTTAACTTGTACTTTTACAATCACTATGAACCGACAAAAATAAAATGTTCTTAGAGACATAGAACTATAAAGGTTATTAGGCGTTTCTAGACTTTATCGCATACTAGTAGACCCGCGTGAACTTCGTAGTGCATAACAGAAAATTAACAGTGATTCTCTACTATGTTATGCATATACAACTATACCTCTTGAATCACAAGATCTAAGGATGCATAGGGACACACATACGGAAGGCGATTTTGTTTTATACTTTGTTTATTTAACCGTGTAAAACGACTGAGTATAAGAAGCCTATTTAACTTTGCTGTTTTATGCCTTGAAGAACATTTTATTTTTGTAGCCTTATATAGTGATTGTCATTAACTCAAGTTAGTCAATGCGGCAAAATAGCCGCGTACTGATTGAGCGAGCAGCCTCGCGAGGCTGCCTCGTGAGGCAAATCCTGGGTCGGTCAAGACGTGCCTCGCCCGATGCAAACGCACGCGCTGCCTCGCCCGAGCGTGCCGCGGCCCGAGCCGAGCGGTGTCGGTTTTTGTCGATGCTCAAAGGCGCCTCACTACGTTTGCCGCGCGCGCTCAGACAGTAGTGTTTTGCCTCGCTTATTCGTCGTCAGTTATTCTTCAAGTTAAACTGAGCGTCGATGCTGGCTAAGCCGTCCGGCACAGCCACTTGCCGCGCGAGGCAGCCTCGAATTAAAAAACTTACAGAGCGAGGCCGCCTCGCGCGGCATGCGTACTGCGGCAAATGTCCGAGGCTGCTCGCTCAATCAGTACGCGGCTATTGGTGAGTCGTCTGCTTGTTTGCCATCTATTATGGCATAAAAATGTACTTGAGCGACTTTATTAGTTAATGTAACATTAAGCACATTTTTTTTTTATATATAAATTGGCATTCCATGACGGTCTGTTTATAGTGGGGGACTTTAGTGCAAAACCTGTTTTTTTCTTGCAGAAGCATGAAACTTGGCACATTGATTCCTTATGTCAAAACAAGTGAAATTTTAAAAATACTTTTTAAAAACAAGCTTTAATTATTATTACCATCTTGCATCATATAGTACTCGTCAAGACGAATCAAATGAGCCCAAACTCGAGGGTTGCGTTGTTTAATGACAGAGTTCCTATAGCCACATTCCAGCTCCATCATCAGATCAGCTCCATGTCATAATAATATTGCATTGTCATCCGATTTACACACGCATGCAAATTTTCAGCTCAATTGGAAACCGGGAAGTGGGTCAAATCAAACTTGCAAGATTTGATTACAGACAGACAGACAGACAGACAGACAACAGACAGGTGAAAGTAATATAAAGCTTGTAATAAGCAGATTTCGATCGGTAGCCTAATGAGACGGGCTCTCTGGTAGCGGGGAGGGGGGGTGGAGGGTGCGCTCCACCCGGCTTTTAAAAATTCTGGGAGACCACGCATAGCTAACAGGTCAAGTTTGGTATCAATTTCGGATAAATCGAGGACGTAGATTTCATTTCTAGTATAAAAAAATGACATTTGTGATGATTTGTTTAACAAAAAAATTAAAAATTAGAATTACATAACTTCGTTTTTATTGTTCAAATTGCTGTAAATTCAAAAATACTAGTTTTTTTAAAAACAAAAAATATGTTAATTAAGTCTAGTTTATGTATATTAAAAAATATATAATTTTATATTACTTTTCTTAATACAAAACCGCATAAAAAAATCTTTTGCTGTCCCGGGCGGCAATTTTCTTCTTACAGCCATGGTAAGGATTGTTTGTAAAAAACTTACTATTTCATGCAGAAGTTTAAAACTTGCCAAAATTACTATTCATCATGTTAAAATAAGCCTATTAGAATCGGTAGCCGTCGGTAAACAGCCTTCTGACAGCGGGGAAGGGGGGTGAAAGGGGCGCACCACCCAGCTTCACTTGAAAAAATCTGGAAGACCACGTATAGCTAATACGTCAAGTTTGGTATCGATTTCGAATAAATCAAGGATGTATATTTCATTTCTGATATTAAAAAACGCATTTTGTGGGTTTTTAACCAAATTAAAACACAAAAATAATATTTAGTTTTTTTATTTAGAGGCACTAATTATAAATTATAGTAATATTTTTTGACAAACATAAATATTTTTTTAAAAGTTTATTTCAAGTAGATTAAATAAAATAGAACTTTTAAATTAATTTTAATAACATAAACTCGTACAATTTTTTTTAAAAGACTAGAGTCGCTATTTTCTTCTCACCGCTGCGCTGCGTTGTAAACCCCCATCAACTGCAAAATACGACTATGTACATTCATTTAACATGTTATTGATATTAGAACTTGATATTGGCAAACATAAAATGCAAAAAAAATCTATGGCACATCATAATTTACTCTCCCTGAGACAAACTTTTAAAAAATAGGCGCGACAAAATGCGATTAAATCGCGGAACAGAAACTGCTAACCATTGGTTTGAATCAAACTGTTTCAACAAAATGTAATGTAGCAAAATTATAAATACTCCAGGCATAAAGCTTTTTTAAATCAGTATGTTACATTCCAAGACTAATTCATCCAAAGATAGTATTATAATTATAGCTCAATACATTTTAAGACCGTCTTCATGCAGTTTTGCATCAATCTTAGCAAACCGCCCTTCATTTTTATATTAAGTCAGTTTCGTGCATAATATACTGGCCACCAAAACGATGTTAGATGAATAAGATGTCCCTTTGTTTACTTCTTGCTTCTTAAACCAAGCAGGAGGCTGGAAAAATAGCAAGACTCTTATCTTTCAACTGGCATAAAAGTGCCGCACCAAAACCTGACTCGACCTATATGGTTTTAATATGATGTTTTGCGGTCAATGAAACTGCAGATCAAGCAGTAATTTCTACGACAATCAATAACTATGTAGGGAACACCTTATCACAAAAAAACACTATTTGGAAAATATACTTCTACTTCCATGATAGGTCTGTATACCAGCATTTGTTACACGCAGTTTACAAGGAACTTTGTTTGAGAGAGGCTAGGCATAATTTCTTGGTTAAGTCTTACCAATCCCCTCTTTTGGTTTTTTGGAAGCAAGAAGCAGATCACTCCTTTGTCTGACAACCTTTCAGTTGCCAGAATATTGTGCATGGGACTGATTAAATAAATAAATGCAAGGCTTATAATAATGCGTCATAAAATGTTTTGAGCTATATTATTATTATATTATATGTATATAGAGTATCCGTCTTGGAAAACAACATAACGATATAAATAAGCTGTAGGTAGGTTACAGTAGTATTTATAATTTTACTACATTACATTTTGTTGAAAAATAGATGCATAACTTTGGTTAGCCGTTTATTATTAAAGAGATACGACTTTCGCGCCTATTTTTTTAAAGTTTGTCTCAGGGAGAGTAAATTACGATGTGCCATAGGATTTTTCTGCATTTTTTGTTTGCCAATATCAAGTTCTAATATCAATAACATGTTAAATGAATGTACACAGTCGTATTTTGCACTTGATGGGGGTTTACAACGCAGCGCAGCGGTGAGAAGAAAATAGCGACTCTAGTCTCTTAAAAAAATTGTACGAGTTAATGTTATTAAAATTAATTAAAAAGTTCTATTTTATTTAATCTACTTGACTTGAAATAAACTTTTAAAAAATATTTATGTTTGTCAAAAAATATTACTATAATTTATAATTAAAGTGCCTCTAAATAAAAAAAAAACTAAATATTATTTTTGTGTTTTAATTTGGTTAAAAACCCACAAGATGCATTTTTTAATATCAGAAATGAAATCTACATTCTTGATTTCGAAATCGATACCAAACTTGACGTATTAGCTATACGTGGTCTTCCAGATTTTTTTAAGTGAAGCTGGGTGGTGCGCCCCTTTCACCCCCCCCTCCCCGCTGTCAGAAGGCTGTTTACCGACGGCTACCGATTCTAATAGGCTTATTTTAACATGAGGAATAGTAATTGTGGCAAGTTTTAAACTTCTGCATGAAATATTAAGTTTTTTACTAACAACCCTTACCAAGGCTGTAAAAAGAAAATTGCCGCCCGGGACAGCAAAAGATTTTTTATGCGGTTTTGTATTAAGAAAAGTAATATAAAATTATATATTTTTTAATCTACATAAACTAGACTTTATCGACATATTTTTTGTTTATTAAAAAAACTAGTATTTTTGAATTTACAGCAATTTGAACAATAAAAACGAAGTTATGTAATTCTAATTTAAATTTTTTGTTAAACAAATCATCACAAATGTCATTTTTTATACTAGAAATGAAATCTACGTCCTCGATTTATCCGAAATTGATACCAAACTTGCCCTATTAGCTATGCGTGGTCTCCCAGAATTTTTAAAATGAAGACGGGTAGAGCGCCCCTTACACTCCCCCTCCTCGCTGCCAGAGGGGGTGCTACCGAGGGCTACCGATCGAAATCAGCTTATTTTTACATTAGAAATCAATGTGCCAAGTTTCATGCTTCTGCATGAAAATAACAAGTTTGACCCATTTTTGTCGCTTAGTGACTCCACTATTAGCACACAGATATAAATTATTGTCTTCTTTATTCTTTCTTTGTCAGTCTGTCTTTTTTATGTATAATTAATTTTTTCAGAACATTTTTAGTACCTAGTCAGGTCATAAATTCTGTCACATGTTTAATATAAAATTATTGGAACAAGTTTATTTATTATGTAACCATTTATATACCAAAATGAACTTAACAAAACATAGATTCTTATGACAATAAAGTTTATTCAAAATGACCTCCGTGATTTTGAATACAGGCCTTCAATCTGCGCGGCCAGTCGTCTATCGCAGCACGAACGAGGTCCATGTCAATATCGGCTGCTGCCTTAATCAAGGATGTCTTGAGTGACTCCAAATTGGGATGAGGCTTTGAGCACGCCTTTTCCTCCAAGTGTTGCCATATCTTGTAATCTAACGGACTCAAATCTGGACTGGAGGAGGGCCAGTCTTCGTGCCGGATGAAGTCGATTTCACGCGCCGCCAGCCAGTCTTGTGTGCTCTTCGCTCTATGAGCTGGCGCCGAATCTTGTTGGAATACCCAGTGCCTGTTATTGAACATGGTATGAGAAACAGGTTCCACAAGGTTCGTCAGGACTGTATTTTGATACACAACTGCATTCGTTTTTACACCTTTCTCACAAAAATGTACCTCTGTTAAGCCCCAATAAGAAACTCCCAACCATACCATGAGCGAGGATGGAAAATGACCTCGTTGGACACGCGGAATACGGTTGCTCGCTTCTTCACTACTGTGTGCGTACACCTTATCATTTTGTTTGTTGTAGCTCTCTTCTACGGTAAAAATTTTTTCATCCGAAAAAAGAATTTCTCGATATTTTTTTCTCGCGTACCGCTTCAACAAAGCGCGGCATCTCTTCAGTCTCAGGTCCATTAGACGAGCATTTAAACGATGTCCTGTTTTTCTTCGATATGCCCGAAGCCCTAAGTCTTCATTTAACACCCTTTTCACCGTGGTTCTGCTTAACCCCATCTGAAGGGCCAACAGTTTCTGCTTACGTTTGGGATTTCTTTGAATTCGCGCCTTCACAGCTTTTATCACTGCTGGAGTCCTAACAGACCGAGGGCGACCACTTCTTGACCTGTCATCTACACTAGAGTCTTCATTGTATCGTTTGATGGTACGATAAACGAATCTTTTGGTTATATTCAAATTTTTCAGTATGTCAAAAATTTGAATTGGCGCGTAACCGCAACGATGCAACGCAATAACTGCAACACGGTCTTCTTTAAGCGTCCACTCCATATTTAAAAATGAGTAAAATTCTAAAAAGTATACATTTTTATTTTCATGAACAATTCGAAATTCGAATTCAATAAACTTTTTTGTGGCCAGCATTCTAAAAGAAAAGTTTTTACTGTGTGACAATACTTATGACCTGACTAGGTATAAAAATGTAATGTAATTCTTATTTTGTTTATTTTACGGCTGTTATTGACAGGAATTAAATGAAATTAAATAAATGATTTATATTTTATTATTTTTTTATTTTTTATTTGCCACGACCTTAATAAATAATTCAGAACAAATAAATGATTTATTTGTACAACATGAGTTTACGCATACTTTATTACATTTGTAGGATATTGCAAGAGATTAATTATTATATTATATAAGATTTGTTTAGAGAGCCTTTTGGCTATTGCCCAACGACATGTAAAAGACTAGAAACCATAGACAAAATTGCGTACATCGCTTGCTTAAACCTCCTCATTAATATGAGTAAAATAACAAACGCAGTAATGTACATTGAAGTTGTCATCAATCAGGGTGTGAATTAGCCAATAGGCCCTCAGGTCGTGTCCTGACTAGTTGCTTAAAAAGTTATTAATATCCAAAAGACGTGACATCAAGACGATTTTGTTCATAAAACAGTTTGTCATAATTTTGTATGGCTAGTTTTTTTAATAAACGCGTCCACGGAATATTAACCTTTTGAACGCCACGGCACAAACGCATTTTCGTGCCCTGTGCGCCAAGGCACAATTTAAAAAAAAAATCCTTCGAAAGAACTAGTGTTGCCAAGAGTCGATAAATATTCTTATTTCACTTTATTAAGACTGAGTTTTTTGTCGTCTATAGACGTCGTTGGCGTACAGGACCCGCAAGTGCTTGTCAAGTATAGGTGACTTTGGCGGTCAAAAGGTTAAGGCAGGTGTCTACAGTTGCTTTTCACGCTATCTCCGGTTTGAATCCGTAATTACGAGTACGATACTACTTATATGGTGGTCGCAATCTATCCGCATTTCGCATCGACCGCGCCGAAAGATTTTTTATATAGGAAATCTTCCGATTCAGACGATTCGCAAGTGTGCGAGGTTACATGAGATTCAAAATTCGATTCTTTCGGCGCGGTCGAAGCAGATAGATCTCCACCACCACCACTCATCATTCACCATTACACTACTATGACTACTTCGGTTCGTGATCGATCAGTCATTAACAATCCGAAGTTGGACAGACACTGGATGGCCATCTTGCGTAAGATACCGCACAAAATGTTCTAGGGCACCGCCGGATTGTCATTTGACGGATTTGGATAGGAATCTGAACGTGGTTTGCGGAAGCGGTCTAAGTGGGCATTTTCCCATTTGCCTCCAAATCGATTGCTCCCAGGTGGCAATTACCACTGAATGGCGGCTCGAAAGTTATTGTTCCCACTTTTAAACTGCTTCATACTGCTGTGTAGGTCGCCAAATCCCCTCATCACCCTGCAAAAACTTGGAAGTTATTCACAAATGCCACCTGGGGGCAATTTATGTGGGGACGAATGGGAATATACCAGAAAGTGAGTCACAATCGAGCTAAGTTAACTGACCTAGCAGTAGCTGATACTTATGATCAATAACTACAGAATGGCATTCTGTAGTTATTGATGTAGAACACTACAATAAGCATGACTATTATTTAACAAGTGAATTAATTTTAAATTTAAAAAACCCCCAACGCAATACGTAATTCACAATTTTTTTTATGGCGGCCATCTTGGATTTTAAATTTTATGTAGTGGGCTGTATTCTACTCGTTAAGCTCTTTCATTTGATACCCATATTGAGGGGGTCGTGGAAGAAAAAAGTAATCCGCCATTTTGTAGCGGCGGCCATCTTGGACCGATTTTCACCAAACATGGCTAAGAACACTCTCGACTAACTCTACTTTCAAACAAAAAAAACTAAATCAAAATTCGTTCATCCGTTTGGGAGCTACGATGCCACAGACAGACACACACACACACACACACACACACAGACAGACAGACAGACAGACACGTCAAACTTATAACACCCTGTCGTTTTTGCGTCGGGGGTTAAAAGTAGACATATCTTAAAAATCAAGATTAAGTTTGAAAAGTTTAAAACATTGTCCAAAAAAGGCGAATTGACCCAAATCCGCCCTTTCTGGTCAAGGTCTAGAAGAAGTTATCTAATTAACTAGTAGTTCGCCGCGAACTGGGACCTCGCAGACCCAATTTCCCTCAAAATAGGTATACATGGGTAAAAGTTATAAGTATCTACGAAATATAAATGTATGGAAACTTTAACCTATAATATTCGTAAAAGGAAAGGAAAATGCCAAAATTGAAAGTAATGTTAAAACTTAAAATACGTAACGGATATACCTACATTAAAAAAATCTTTATCTCTGTGACTATTTTATTGTTGTGATCAAAATTTCAATAGTAATAAAATATGAAAGGTTATGTGTGTATTCACTTGCAGAAAATAATAGAATAAAATAATAAATATTACTATAGTTTTTAAAAAAAATCTCAAAAAATCTTCATAGTTTGTAGCACTTGTTTACGAAGAAGTTGCCAATGCAGTGGACATTAGAAGAATTGAAATTGGAAAAAAATATCTAGCTTTACTTGTGTTATACAGCAAATTTACAACAGTTATTATATTGATATTGTAGCTAATTCTATAACATTTTTGTCGTTACAGCCGATGATGACTTAGACTTGGAGCGAGAACGCAGAGCTATGACAGTCACGCGTAACATCTAGGCTCGCAGGTTTTCAAGATGTATCTACAGCTACTGAGCAAGACAAAGTGTCCTTGTTCAAGGCATTATCAGACTTTTTAAACGTGCAGCTCGTCGATCACATTTGCACTTTCCATCAGGTGGGATGTGATCAAACGTAGGCCTAATTATTAATTATTTTTTTAAACAAAAGACTTGTGGATGAACTTTACAAACTACAACTTTACAAAAAACGGATCCAGTACAACAATGCTTTCAGGATGCTTTTGGCGCTGTCTCGATACTACAGAGCGTCAGGGATGTTTGCAGATGTTAGAGTGAATGATGGTTTTAATGGCATAATGATATGTGATAAACACATAAATAACAATCCCAATAAGTTTCTTGCTCGTTCTTCTCATAGATATGCTTTTCGAACTAACAGTAGAGTCTTAAAATACTTGGGGGGGGAGGCCGAAGAAGGTTTAATTTTTAGGTTTTTTGCTTATGCCAATTCGAGTGTAATGTGCCCAAACTCGACGGGTTTACTAATAGCCATTGAAGAGGTTCAGTAAACACCTCCTGGCTCCATCATCAGATCAGCTCAGTGGTACCAAATTATTGAACTGTCATCATATTTCTAGACATTTACAAAGTTTCATTATGGTACGACAACCAGAAGTTGGTCAAATATTACTTATATAAGATATTATTACCGACTTTGTATGGAAAACTAATTTCAGCATCTTAAAAATAGACCATGTTTGGAAGACAACGATTGGATATAGATAAAAAGTGTTAAAGCCAAAGTTGTAGGAAATTTTAAAGCTTTTATAATGTAGTACAACAAAATATCGTACTACGCCCAGTTTTTGACATTTAGGCAAAAAACCTAAAAATGGGACCTTCTTCGGCCCCCCCACCCCTCGGGATCACCTCGGAGGGTTGGGGACTTTTAGTATGTTAATCTCCTGAATAGTCAAAACAAAGTTCCTAAGTTAGTTTTTCTGCTTTCGACTTTTCGATCCACATGCCTCTTTTGGGCACTCATTGACTGGACTACTATTTGAATAAAAAATGGGTTTAAGTTTCACCCGCACGATCATTTAAATTCATAATATTTTGAGTAAATCAACATGGCTATTTACTTATCCGTTAGGGAACCGAACCTAGGACCCAATTATCAAAAATGTATGAAATGACGTATTACGTCGTATCGATTTTTGAAAATTCGGTCTTTGGTTCGGTTCCCTGACGGATAACTGAATATCCCTGCAGTTCTCATAATATTATATTCGATAAACATTGTAATTTTGTATATTCTATAACTCTACAACCCTTGCACCGATTTGGCTCATTTTTGGACGTGAGAATTCTTTTAGTTTGTACTACCTGTTTAAAAAGTTTTATCAAGATTGGATCATCGGTTTCATTGTAATAAAGCAATCTCTTTAACTCTTGAACCCTTCGACCGATTTGGCTCATGTTCGAACTTAAAAATTCTATGGATTCATATTACGCGTTTGCAAAGTTTCATGCAGATTGGACCATTGGTTTTCCAGTTATCGCGTAACAAACATACATACAAACATACACTTTGGCTAATATATTTGTGTCACTTATAAAAAATGTGTATATGTTAGAAAAAAATTTATCACCGGTCCAGTTTTGAAATAATCGTAAGACCTATCGTAAAGACTTTAAGTCACCTATATCTCTGCAACCCTGTAACCTATTTAGCTAATTTTTTCACTTAAATTATCCAATTAACCTTCTTAACTTGTGTGTAAAATTTCATTTAATTTGGATTAACCGTTTTCAAGTAAACGTCGACCAAACTTAAGCATCAGAGGTCAAGCGTTAAACTGGTCCAAACGCAGGCATTTCGCGGCTTTCGACTCTAAGACCTCGCTTCGCTCGGTCGATTAAGAAATCCTAACCTATATTATAAAGTGCGGTGTATAGTTTATAGATATATCAAATTTATTGGATTTTGTAAAACCCTACGGCATGGGAGTTAAATGTAGTATTCTTAATGAGAACTGGTCGCGTTTGGAACACTTTGCCGTCATCCGTGTTTCCCGAGCGGTACAACTTGGGTATCTTCAAGGCACGAGTGAATAGGTACCTTTCTAGGCATCTTACGTGATCCATCGTCGACCGCATTTTCACTTTCCGTCAGGTGGGATGTGGTCAAACGTATATATATTTATCCTATCTGGCCTATCTCGTATAAAAAATAAAAAAAAATAATTATACATATTGTAGAGAGGTAGGTACAATAAGTATTCTAAATCTCTTTTATCGTCGTTTCATTAATATAAATAAACATAATATTGTTTTGTTGTTCGAACACAACTCTGCACAAAAAGTAGAATGTTAAAGTGACTGAATGTTTCTCAAAATCCAATGTATTTTGACTATTCAATAACTTCTTCCGACATGTGCATTTGTATGAAATTATTTTGATTATAAAATCTATTAAACATAATTTGGACCTTCTTTTTATTTATATTAATATTGTAGTATCACTTTGGATCGGATTGAGATAAATCAAACAACATTTCGATAAGCACATTTATTTTTCAAGACGCATTTTCAACTACTTGACATCAAAGTACCATATAAGTAGGTATATAATGTTAGGTATAACGTCTATCATGCACTACACAAATATAATAGGACAAATTTACATCAAAGTAGTACAAAAAGGTTAAGTAAGAATAGTTTCGGTAGGTACAAAGTGCTTCTGAATACCCGCTGCCCTGGCATAATGGCGTCCCGCAAGAACACACCCAGGATTTAAGTGGGTACTCCCATATTCGGCGGGTGAGTTGCTCATACCGCCCTGTGCCCCTCGGCGCAGGATGTCGATGCGTAATGCATTTTTTCTGGGTTAAAAAAGGTACAAAGGTGTACCCACACTCTATGCAGACGCACTACGTTAACGGCCCTACAACAGCAAATTTGCAGTAGCATGAATGCAACAATAACGCAAACAAAGTAGCCCAATTCAAATCAAATCAACATGCATTGGCATTGCTTTCTGAAATACGAGTTTACAGTGTCATAATTTATTTAATGTTTTGATCTGTTTGACCATAATTTGGAGAAAAAGTAACTGATCTGAAGGATCTTAGAGAACTTGGTCCGCGCCGGAGCGGACGGTGCTGTGATTGTGTTGGTTGGAGGATTGGTACCCGGTGACTGCTGCGCACGGTAACATAAATAAATTAAATAAATCTCTACTCTTACACCTTTTTGTATCACTTTTGTTACAGTCCGTCCAGCATCAAGTATAATAGTAATAATGGGTGCCTAATGCCTATCATTAGTTACCAATTAAATAAATAATAATTATAAGATCCATTATAAAACAATGTAATACAAAATTGAGCACATCATAATCGACTTTGAGTCCATCGAAGGGGTAAAATTGTTTAATATAATATATACATATATTATAAATATATTTCGACCCTCCTAATTCCAAATCGTAGAGCCTAAACTTACATGGCTTTAACTCTTTTAACATGTTTTAGAGCAATCCCTGTTTTAGAAATTTAATTTTTAAATTTATAAAAAATTTCTAACCAGTCTTAGGCTTCCATTCTCCCATAAACACCGTGTTTAGACACAAGCTTAATCCATTACAACGCGGTACAAAAAATAGTAATACTTATAGGATGACGTCACGGGGTTAGGGACAATGAGCCGACGAAAACAGACTTGGTCCATTTTACAAGGACCTACCTAGATGAAAGTAATTCTGGATCTGTTATTACCTATCTAATGATTAAGAGACTATTGATAGACCACATGCGGTCTGTAGACGGAAAGTACTATTACTCCATGGACCATATGTGGTCTGCGCTTCGATGCAATTTTAAGGCTTTTTAGAGCTGTGGACGTAGAAAGAACAGTGGTTAATTGACATGGACTTCACAGGACAATACCCTAGCGAACACAAAAAGTGCTGGGTCATCGAGAAAAGACGTACAATTTTCTGCTTTTTTTTAAATGTGTGTGTGTATTTGTCGGAGGGGTTGTTTCCTCTCTGAAGCTTGGACAGTGAACCTGTTAATATTATAAATAATAATCGAAAGTTTTTATTAAATCATAGTATTGATTTATTGACAATAAAATAAACCTAAACGATACTGATATGATGACGTCAAAAGATATTAAAGAAAACGCTCGGTGAAAACCGTGTCTGATGACTGATGTGAACTATCCTCAAGATTATTAAGATGTATTTATTAAGGGTTGCATCGAACTGGTTCAGAATAAAATAATCATGAATCCTTTAAATATTACTGACCTATTTATTCCACGTTGCACGAACTTCCTAATAATTACGTTTTCAACCCACTCATTTCTTACCGATAAAACTTAAATGCCTCAAACGCAAGAAAGACACTAAGACAACCTTTGCAACGCAGCTTTTTTATTGCGCTGCATGCCACGCGTTTCATCCATTTGCCAGTTTTGAAATAGATCGGGGACAACTCAAAATATAATTGAATTTCAAGTACATATTTTATAAATATCAAGTACATATTATGATGTTTAATACACATAATATAGGTAAGTATAATACGTTTACAAAATACGATTTTAATATCTACTAAGATTATAACATAGGTAAAATACCTTACGGTAGAAAAATTACAAGTATAAGGTTACAATTCAGAAGGGCGCGGCTCGGCGTGGCACGATGCGGTCGTATAAAAACAGTTCGGTTGCTTGTAGAACTTGTAAAGTGCGGTACCGTCCGTAGCTTAGTTAGCATTGAGTTAAAATAATAGGTAGGTATAATTTCATAAAAAAGTAATCCTATGTTAGTTGGATGTTTAGCGGGTGGTTGATCCGCGCCGAACCGCGCTGTTTCACGCGGTACATATGAACTAGCCTTAAGCAGTACAGTAATAATTATAGGTAAGTAGAGGTACACATTATCCTACGAAGGTACTACAAAAAGCCATCAGTTAGTCAACCATTTTTTAATTGCATACAGCTCAACACATTAAAATTGTTGTGTTTGGTAACCCGCAATTCAAAACTGGTTGGCTAGCGTAACTTTGTAAGAAGTAGGTAGACATCATTATTAAGCGAATTAATTTCCCGAATCTTACTTTAAACTTATATCTAAACGTGTATACTTGTCATAATACTTATTATAAAGTTCACTACGAAAATTAGCCTACAACATCGTACAGCATTCATCAAAATTGGACGAGTATTTTTGGCGCTATAGTAACTCAAAAGTGGATTATATTCATCTACATAGTACCTACAAGTATAATGACGGTGTAATAAACAGTGTTATTACATCCGACTTTGTCTATAGCCAGCCCCATTAGGCGCAAATTTGTGCTTTTCTGAAAAACCTGAAAAATAATCCCCTAACTGTGAAAATCCTAGGTGGTACATTATTCTGTGTTTCGGTAGGAAAGCATTGTTGCTAATGAAATTACTGTGTTGGCGTGTCTCAACATCTTATGACTCTTGTGTATGAAGCGTTGGTGCAGTGCACCTAGAATTTTACATTATTGTGATATCCAGAGTGGCACTGTACCTACTGATTATAATAATATGGGCAGCGTTATCTCTTATGATCGGGAGAGCGTCTTGCTCGTCTTTTTACTTTTTTGCATAAAAAACAACGAAACTAAAAACAACGAATTCTATAACAAAAAGTATTTTTTTTGACGATCATTTGTGCCAAGTGGGCCTGGCTATAAACAAAGTCGTATGCCTCTGTCTTTAGCTTAAGGCGTCCGTTAGGCGCTTGCGCAAGCTTCTTATCGGACGCCCTTATATATTTTACCTATGCCGTTGGAAGGATGAAGTGGAAAGGGATCTGGAAGCGCTCCAAGCTCAGTCATGGCAAGAAGTAGCCCAGAATCGGAAAGAGTGGCGTGATCTTGTATCGGAGGCCAAGACTCAGTTTAGATCGCTGCGCCGCGCCGTAGTAAGTAGTATGGATTTTAATGCATTTTTGTCAATAGACAGTGGTTCAAAAGGTTTATACGTAAGAATGTCCTAAGGTGAAGTTAGGAAGATAAATAGTTTATAATATTATCCTCTAATATTAACCTCTAGAAGACTTAATAATACTGCAATACGTTGATAATTCTTATATTAATCATAGACATCATATAATGCTACTTATAACATAGTAGTGGTACAGACATGAAGAAAACAAGAGAAGAGAGAGATGGAAGATCTGTTCAGGCTTGCCCTGGACAAGGAGAAATTTAAGAAGATGACTGCCAACCTCCAGTAGTGGAGAGGCACTAAAAGAAGAAGAGACATTCGGAAATATTTTTAGGTAGTAAGTAGGTAAATTGAAATTAGAGAGCTATATACTACTTATACTAAAACACAGTTTTAAACTAAACTTAGGTGGTAACCTGGCAAGGGGAGTTATTCGCTAACTCAAAAGTTCACTATAACAAAGCGGTTATCATGGCCTTGTAACGATGTTGTCCGTGCAAGTTCAGTGAAGCCAGTGAGGGATGTACCCAGGACCCAGACCTTGACCTATTGTAGGTCAAGGTCGGAAATGACCGGCAATAGGTATCTACCACTGGTGTAGCACACGTCTATGAGTGACGCGAGAGTAACCGCTCGCTGTCAGCGGTCTGGGGGATTGCCTGGATCTTAAATTTTTATGTTAGCTAATAGCTTCTCACTATATTTTATCTACCACGAACGGCCATGTTTGCAAGAAACATCAAATATTACACGTAAGAGCAGACCCACACAAATGTGTCTAAAAATCGATACTAATACTAAACACTCTTTCGTTGGTTAGGTATAGTATATTATAGTAGTTTAATAAATGCAATATTTAGTAAGTAGTCTACTATTGATAACAATGACTAGAAAATACGACTACAAAGGTCCACATCATCGACTTCAAAATCATGACTAATAAACTAGGTGTTTAAATGGAGACTATGGGGACCTAAGGTTAGGCTACCGGCTGCCTCCTTAAATGAAAGCAAAGGTAAAAAAAAACAGAAAGAGCAGAGTTATAATATAAAAATCCTTCCTCTAAAAAGGTTTTAGTGGACAGGCAACCTTATGAATGTATAAATTTTGTACGAGTGTGTCTACGGGAAACGTTTACGGGTTTTTGTTCAGCAAATGATATAAGATAATTGTGATACTGAGGGCGATGATGATGATCCACACAACCATCAGTGGTGAGCAATATAGGTATCTACTTGTCGGAAAACTTGGTGGGTTATAAAGAACTTTGAGACAGGTCTAAATAGGTGTCTAATCAGTGGCTACCTACGTATCTACTAAACTACGTAATGATGGCAAAAGTAAATTGAGAAGTCTGCATCTGTCACAAAGGTCCTGGACTTTGATAACTTAAAACATGGCTAAAGGTTCTATTTAGTAAGTACACATTTCAAAGTCAGAATATTATTATGTAACCAGTTGTACCTTACAGACCTACAGTTTACATTAATAATATTATTATAAAAAAAAAAAATATAAAAGGTAAGTACATTCTAATTACGGGATTTAGGGTCAATACACAAAACCACCCGACGCATCGCCTTAATCGGTTGCATGGTGCATTCCGGCTTTACAATGTGGTCGTCGCAAATCAGTTTTGTGTTTTGACTCGTAATCAATTAAGCCAGTCCGATCAGTGAGTGGAAATTACAGTTTGGTAGTTAAATCTTTCGCCGTGTTCGTTCAGAGGGTAGACATAGCATATCTGACATCGTTTAGAGTTCCGTTGTAGAATAATACGGTTGTATTTCGTCAGGATCAGTCAGTGCGTTGCGCTCATCGTTTCCGGGGCAGTTTCTGTAAAACAATTAAAATAAATATTGACATTTCACACATTGCCATCTAACCCCAAGCTAAGCTTAGATATGTGTTCTTTTCTTTAGTAAATAACATTGTTTTTTTGAAAATATATTGAAAGTTTCACCTAGATCAGAAACAAATAGTTGTAGAAGATCATATTTGTTGTGTCTCAAGCGGAAATAAACCCAAACGGAAGAACAGCGTTGGCTGTTCGCAGCCAACGCATTATGCTGAGTTGGGACCACTTTGTGGCATACATTGCCTACTCACTAAGCCTTATTGCTTGTTTAATTTAATAATACTTCCTCCCAGTATGTAATAATGTATGTATGCAACTAAATGTATTAGTATTTTCTTTCTTTCTTTTAAATAGAACCCACAACCTTCTGCATCTTTAGGTCACATAGGTTAATAATAATTGATAGGTATGTAAGATCGTTAATTGTTTAGTAAAAAAATTAAGTGAAGCATGAATAACGCAACAGCAATTTGTAATTTATGGAACATGCTGCTGCCAAAAAATATTTTTAAAACATTATAAATGACATTATCATCGCAAACATTTTATACAAAAAAAAATGGTTAGACAGCAAGAATTGCGCAATTTTTCAGATTGCTGTAGCGAGATGCACTATAACCCAGCGAGTAACGTTCATAATCGGAATTATTGTACTATTGTCATAAAGGGATAAGTATTATAGGCCCACCCCGCATTGGACGACAGCGACTCGAGTCAAAGTGCTACGATGACAAAGTCATGATGTCAGTTTGACGCGGCGATACATGTCGGTAGCCGAAGAGCCGCCAGAGTCGCAAGTCGCAACGACTACGCCGAGGTGTCGCCGCGATATCGTCGAGGGTCGTTGTCCCCCAGTGTGGGGAAGGCCATGGACTTAAAGTACTACTTACACTAGATTGATGTCTGCGGAGACACGGATATCGGATACGCCACCGGTAAAGTCAGAGTCACTGGATGTACGACGCCTGAAACATATATTTTTCAAATCATTAACAATATACTTGGCTAAATTCAACTGCTGTTGGGGTATTCGGTATAGGGCTTATCATTGTCAAGCTACCCCCTCAGATGGACTGGATGCCAAGGCTATGCCGATTCCCAGTACTCCGTCACAAAGACGATGCGGGAGTGCCGCCGAGTTGTTTTAGTGGGTATACCGTGCAGTCGTCCTGTACGGTAATCAGATCGGTAATCGGGAGGTGGATGAATTAAACTTAATTTCATTTATTTATGATGATGATGATGATGTCCTGGCCGTTTTCGGCCTCGGCGACTGTTAAGACTAGATAGGCTTTGAAATATAATATGTACATTCAGGATGTTGGCTGGTAGTCAACCCTTTGATGTGCTCTTTGGTGACTTGCGTACCCCACCTTGTTGATGAAGGTACATTATTTATATTGTAGATATGTATAGTTATAAAAAAAAAATATATTCTTGTAAGAATCAAGACAAACATCAGGACAAGTGTAACTAAATAAATGTAAAAATCTTACCTTGGCGGTTCAACAGGGGCAGACTCCACATTTAAATCAATAGCAACCGCGGAGACGTTGTCCATACCATCGCAAACCACTTGCCTGTAACATACGTAATAATAAGAGTGGCGAGTCATCACCTGCCTATACCTATATATTTTCTAATGGGACGGAAGTGGCAGACGCCGTAGTCCTATCAATAGCCTCATTAACCATCCATTTAGAATACACATCCATAGCCTAGTTCAAGTAGTTTCCATTAATTAGCATTAGTCCTGTCACTTGGCGGAGACTGTCTTTGAGCCCATTTTGTATAGACGGACTCACAGACAGACTCCGATAAGTGTCATCCATTACATTTATATTAAAAGCTCAAAAGGGCCTCTGCGCGTTGGACGTTTTTGTCTCCGTGTACGCCTATAAAAAGGCCCGGGCTTAGCCCGTGTTTAAGAGCGACATTATTATCAATAACTAGCACGCTTGGTTTTACCCTCTGGAAGCCTATGCATTATTTTAGGGTCTTACATATGTATGTATTAGGAACCTTTATACCAAATTTCAGCTCAATCGGTTCTGCTGTTTATGCGTGAATGAGAAACAAATATGCAGACACATTTTTACATAATAATATTAGAAGGATTCCCTATTAATATTCAAACAATAAAATACTAGTTGTAAAGTTGAAATACAGAAAGTGCATTTATTTTATTATTATTTATTGATTATTATCGATAAAATTGCCCATTTTCGAAACACCCAGTTTTTTTCCATAACTATCTATATTCATAATGAAAAACAAAATCTGGATGAGTAGTAGGTACTCATATTATGACCATACTACGAGTATATTATTATACTTTTGGACTAGCTAGGCTCCGCGGTTTTACCCGCTGATAAGTAGCCTAGATACGTATAGGTATAATATAATCCATATAATCCATTCAAAGCCGGTTGCCTGGAAGAGATCGCTTTAAGCGATAAGGCCGCCCATTGTAGACCAAATTGTTTTATATAGTTTCTGTGCAGTTGTTATTTAATATTAAGTCATTTATTGTAAATTTCTTTTTTTCTTGGTCACAATAAAGAGTTTTTGTATTGTTTTGTATAACAATAATATTGTAGGATTTAGTATACATACGGAACATCGGTAGAAGTGTCCAAGCGCAAAACGGGCAAATTGTCCAAAACGTGGGGGTCGCTGTATAGAGTGCGTCTGCAACAATTTAATTATATTTTACCTTTACATCTGTTGAAATATTCACAGTGAAGCTAGAGATTTAGTGCCACTTTCCACCAAAGCGGAGATAAAACCAGATAAATATAAAATAATGCGGGACATTTCACACTGGGCCATCTAACCCAAAGTGTACTAACTCAATGCTAGTGTTATTATTGTCGCTGCATAACTGATGTTTTATAATTATAATTATATATAATTAGTTAAGAAAAAGTGCCTCTATCTGGATTTTCATTTTATCAAAATAAGAGTTCAAAAACCACCCAGACCGTGAACAATATTACCTATCTGTACATCACACAAATATTTGTCCCTGGTGGGAATCGAAGCCACAATCTTCCGCGTCACAGAGGTTATCATTATGAGTAGACGAGCAGCATACCGTGCAAGTTATCTCTTAAGCGGCTAATAGTCGCTGAATCTCTGTCTCGCTCGCACGATATATCAAATTGTCAAATAACAATTGATAAAATTTACTTTTTGGAAATGTGTTAAATTGAAAATTTTGCTCATATTTTTATACAATTTTTAAAAGTATAACCTGTTTGATACTTTATAATATGGTTGAGGCATGTTTAAAGATATTTTTCTTATATTTGAGAATGCCATTGTTGTTATTTAAGGTAGCAAACTGGGAATACTTATTAAAATCGTATAAAAATATGAGCAAAATTTTCAATTTAACACATTTCCAAAAAGTACATTGTATCAATTGTTATTTGACAATAAGTTATATCGTGCGAGCGAGACAGAGGCCCAGCGACTATTAACCCCTTAATGAGCTAAGCCGAGGTCATTTCATCCCCCTTCGCAACATTCTGCACCTATTTTGTATGGAAACACCAAACTGTGCTCGCCACATATTATAATCAGCTGAAGATCAACGGAGACGAGACGTGTAAAACAACGAATTTCTATCATAACAAGCTTTTATTTACTTTCACCTGTCCGTTGTCTGTCTGCCTGTCTGTCTTTATGTATGTCTGTAATCAAATCTTGCACGCTTAATTTGATCCACTTCCCAGTTTCCGATTGAACTGATATTTTGCATGCATGTATAAATCGGATGGCAATGCAATATTATTGTCATGGAGCTAATCTGATGATGGAGCTGGAAGGTGGCCATAGGTACTCTGTAATTAAATAACGCATCTCCATCGAGTTTGGGCTCATTCGATTCGAGTACTTTGGTGCTAGATGGTAATAATTATAAAAGCTTGTTAATTTTTGTTTTTTAATTTCACTTGTTTTAAATTGGATCGTCTTGTTTCGTCTCCATTTTGGTGGAAAGCGGCCCTTTTCCTGCTATCTAAGCTTAGTCTGCTACATACCTTCGCTTAACATCAGATGAAATCAAGGGCGGATCCAGGATTTGGTCTTGGAGGGGGCAAGGTGCAGACGGGCAAAAATATTATAATTTTTACTACGAAAAGTGTGTGTTTAGCTCGCTCTGAAGAATCAGAAAGTTCAAATATCCCTACAATGCTTCTGGGAGGGGGCCAAGGCCCCCCCCCCCCTAAATTCGCCTATGCATGAAATCGTAGTCAAAAGGAACCTCTATACAATGTATAAAAAACCATTCACGGGTAAACAAGAAAGGCACTCATTTTAAAAGGAATTGTTGCAAAGCGAGTCTAATTTCATTTATGATTCGATTGGTGCAAAGTGCTTCATGCGAAGGAATATTTAAAAGTACGCCAGCTACATTATTTTCGCAAGAATAGCTCTTAAAATGTGGTAATTCGCAATTTATACCTAAAATATGTATATCGATATCTATAAATAGCCAAACAATTAATAGGAACACCAGCATTTATTCCTTAATAAGAATGAATCTAGGCTTTTTATTTTCTATGGAGCATGGTAATAATCTTAGCAATAATGCTACGAATATAATTTATGTACAATCTGTTTTATGGGGCTTATGCGAGTACTTAAAACTTTTGGCCAAGGCTGTATTATAAGTCATCAATAATGTTGAAATTGGTGTCCCTATTATGAACTTTTTGATACCAATGCGACTAGTTAAGCTTATACTATCACATTTCTATTTTTACATTTATTATTTAGACACGCGGCAGCGAGTCAAGCCAAGTTCAAGCAAAGGAACTGGCGACCGCGCCGTGTGTTATATTACACGAACCGTCCAAAGCGCGTTTTGACGACTTTTTACACCCTCGTTATACAAAAACTATTACACATAGACAAGTCAAATTTGGCACATATACTTAAATATACGAACTATATCTCTGTTCCAAATTCCAATAACACAGCTCAAGCGGTTATTTAGATATAAACATCCAGTAATCGGTGAAGTTAATACATACTGAGGGATAGATCAAAAGTAATATCCCAGTTCCAGATGACCTAGAAAGCTGAAATTTGACATCTCGATAGGTAATGTCGTAGTAACAAAGGGAAAAATCAGAAACTAGTATTTTTTTATCATTTTAAATTGTTATTAATTTTTAAAAAATGTATGATATTAAAGTTTGGGACGCCTAGGAACGCATAAAGCAATACATGTTGCATGTTGCTATAATTTTTGTGTAGGCGGCTATTTTCTGTTAGATACTACGAAGTGCGCGCGAGTCCACTACTCCTACTAATATAATTATAAATATAAATACAAACTTTATACCTACTGTACGTATGGATATATGTTTTTTACTTTTACACGCCTAAACGGGTGGGCCGATTGACTTTAAATTTGGTATAATAAAAAATATAGCTTAGACCCCTGGATTAACATAATATACACTACTGTACCAAACTGTATAGCGGGTAAAACAGCTAGGCACAGCTAGTCACTAATAAAAATAGGTTCCTGGTGCCTACGTAACAATTGTATATCCTATGTAAATACCTATCAATATATCGACTCACCAGCACAAGGCGGCTCAGTAACATAGAGGTAATAATATCAACATTGTTTACAATAAAAATAATGTATGTATATCGCCTTAGGTGCTAGTTGGTGTAAACATTTTAGATACCTACGTACCTGTAACGTATAGTCATAATATTATAGGTATGTGGCGGTATCTGGGGGCACGGCAGTGCCCCCGCCAAGTCGTCGTCATTACAAGTCTTGTCGGCTTAGGTTTCTTTTGATCGAAATTCTAATCCAGTTCCAGATGATCTAAAAAGTTAAATTTCCAACCAGGGAGGCGGTAGGTATAAGATAGCTGGGTGAATATAGATAAATTTATCAGTAACTAGTATTGTTTAAAAATCGATTGATTAAGTACAATATTCAAAGCAATAGTGCACATAAATGCTATATATAAATAAGTACTAAATTAATTATAGGTATAGGTATATCGAAGCACGGCGAGGCTCACGAGCCGCGGTGCGCGGTGCGACGGCCGTGCCATGGAGCAGTGGGGTGGGGGGAGGTGCAATAAAATAATCATTTGGTTTTAATCTTATTATGACCGGGTGTCTTAAACCTATTACATACTAAAAAGTACTATACAAAAAGCAATGATATCCCATCAAAAACATAAATGTGAAAAGAGAGCCAAGTTCAATATTACGATGTATGTACTCATAGTTACCTATGATTTGGTAGTTGACTTCAACGACAAAAGAAGTGAGATCTAAATGGGTGCCAAGTTCAATGGTCAGTCCTGAAAAATATTTACAACAACATAAAATATTTTATTACAACTTAAAAGATTATTTCTTCTTATCACTTAGAATTAATATTATTTTGAAGCCCAAAGTTTGACTTGGCTAGTTCTCATGGGTACCATACGACGAAGTATCATTAAGATAAGACAATAGATACTTTATTGTACGCCACATAATGTTACTGAAAATACATAAGTACATAATTAAAAATTACAATGTACAAGTGGCGGTCTTATCGTTAAAGAGCGATTTCTTCCAGACAACCAATGGATGGAGGGGACTAATTTACACGATAAAAGACGGTGGCGCACTAATAAAAGTGCGTTTAATAGTGATCAAGCTAAAGTTAAGAGAGTACCTACCTAGTATATTATGAGAACTGGCCAAGTCAGTCTTTAGGCTTCAAAATAATATTAATTCTAAGTGATAAGAAGAAATAATCTTTTAAGTTGTAATAAAATATTTTATGTTGTTGTAAATATTTTTCAGGACTGACCATTGAACTTGGCACCCATTTAGATCTCACTTCTTTTGTCGTTGAAGTCAACTACCAAATCATAGGTAACTATGAGTACATACATCGTAATATTGAACTTGGCTCTCTTTTCACATTTATGTTTTTGATGGGATTAATTTTAAACGATTCGTGAGTATTAAGATTCATCTTTGTAAATAAACGACATAAACTCACTTGTATTTACTTCGGCTTCGTGCCGATCGTTTCGAAGGAGTAGCTGCGGTTACAAGCTAGGTTAGCTGCTGTTAGTGAGTTTATACCGTTTACAAAGACTATCAGATTTCTGTCAATAATAATTAGGGGGCATAATTTTTTTTAACGTTGATTAATATAGTACTTAGTTGAGAAAAAACGATAATTATTTACAGGGCATAATGGCTTTAAAATGAGAATCAGAGCTTGCATTGATACTTAGTAGCTTGAATCAACTTGATCTCAACATTTTGTTTATAAATCGATGTTTATTAAGTTTAGTTTAAAAAGCTTTACAACCGTGCACTTGGTAGTTAAAATATCAATACGAATCAAATATTAATATCTAATTTTTTATAGTTAGTTTTTAGCAAATAATAATTATTATTAATTGCAATTATTATAATAGGTTAATTTTTAAAAGTCAATTTTAAAGGAATGTTAGTAGATTATTTACACATTCACATTTTCCTAAATTTTTACTTACACGGAGCCCGAATCAGTCATTTCAACGGTCATGTCTGAGATCGCGAAGTTTTGGTTGAAAGTGTCACTCACCCATTCTGGTGTCTGCGCGGCCCTGTTTATTATAAGCTTTTATTTACTTTCACATGTCTGTTGTCTCCCTGTCTGTCTGTTTGTAATCAAATCTTGTAAGTTTAATTTGATCCACTTCCCGGTTTTCGATTGTGCTGAAATGTTGCATGCATGTATAAAATCGGATGACAATGCAATATTATTATGACATCGAGCTGTTCTGATGATGGAGCTGGAAGGTGGCCATAGGACCTCCGTAATTAAACGACGCAACCCGCAGTTTGAGCTCATTTGATTTGTCTTGACGAGTACTTTGATGCTACATATAAGATAATAATAATAAAAGCTTGTTTTTAAAAAGTTTTTTAAGATATCACTTGTTATCGTTAAATGTTGGGATGAAGTTGGACTTCGACCAAACTTTTCGACTACATACTCGACAATTGAATAAATATTTTTATGCTGTGCTTATAACCCCTGCTACTGCTTATTGTCAAATTCGCATAAAAAAAATGCTTTTACGTTTTGTATTGTTTTAGGATTTCACACAGCGCGCGTACATGTGCGCGAAGTGAAGCTGGCACTTTAGACATGTTTTTGTACGGTTTTGATTCAATGCATGAACATAATATAATTTTGTCTATCTGACTACACCCGTTTAATCTTATTTTTTTAAATTTTTATGCGTGTGTTTATTTTGTCCGACAAAGTCATCTATTCTGTTATATACTTGCTTTGCTCTGCCGACCGACTTTAAAAAGAAATGGTATTCAATTCGTCGGAATCCTTTAATTTTTTATGCATGTCCTCCGATTACTCCAAGACACCCGATCCACTTCTCGAGTGGCCTCATTATAATTTGGTGTTGCTGACGTATAATAATTCAGAACTTAAAAACCGCGTGACCTATTTCGATGAAATTTTAAATGGTACCACTTGGGAAGGGATCTGGGGAGCTATTCACAACCAAATTCCTCTCTCTTCTAGCTATCGGCTTCATTCCAGAAAAAAAAACAAGAAAATTTGTAGCCCTAACTTGTTCGACCTTGGAATACACATAATAATGTTTTACTCCAGGGACAAAAAAATATCCTTCAGGGGAAAAAAGTATGCAAGTCATACTTTAAATTGCTCTTTTTTAAAGTCGAGATTTTTCAGATGGGACTATTCTTCGGTGGGTCGATTGATAACATTGTGTATAAAGTATAATATAGGTATTATTATTATTGTTGGGAAACTCAAAAAAGACTAAGCCGCTTCGCTCATTACTGATCTTTTGTGGCAATCCAGAGTTATAGTTCACAAGTTAAACCCGTGGCTTCCAGGAAATTCTACTTATTTTGGAGAATGACGTGTTGTTATTATTTATTCGTAGCGTGTTGTATCTCTTCGGAGCATTGATATGTCACCCTAGGTGGATACTTCTGTTGAACATGAATGGGGCGCATAAACAATAATAATAATAAGCCTTTGTTCTATAAATGAACTCACAGATAGACTCCGATATGTGTCACCCATTACATTTACATATATAAAAAGCTCAAAAGGGTCTCTGCGCGTTGAACTTTTTTGTCTCCTATGTATACTCTCCGTGTATACCTATTAAAAGGCCCGGGTTTGACCCGTGATTGAGAGCGACATAATAATAATGTAGGGGTTTATTATATGATATCTTACTCGTGCTCTTCGCGTTGACGAGATGTATGAGCGCTGAGAGCGCGCATACGCCTCTGGTCGTTACGTAGAGCCTGCCAGTCGTTGTAGTGCCGCATTACCACTTCACGGACCTGTGGAGATAAGAGGACGTTGTACCGACTACAATAGACAATGTTTTATACCTTTAGAGTGTAGACGAACTGAAATTATAACAAGTAGGCTGACAGCGGACAATGGTACATACGGTTATTATTATTTTAGTCGAGCCCTCGGCTCAACGTCGAAATCGAAATGTCCCGACCATTTTTAGGGTTTCGTACCTCTAAAGAAATAAACGAAACCCTTTTAGGGTCACTCGTTTGTCAAGATCCTGTCTCGAGAACGCGTGGAGTTATCAAGTTGAATTAATACCACATTAGTACTCAAGTCAAATTCAATTCAATCAAAGTTCTAAGTCAAATTCTTCGAAAAAGGTTAAGTTGAGAGCGAAGGTACGACCAAAAATACGGGGGCTAGTAGTAATGAAGTTGATATCTTATTTTGTACAGTTAACTACAAAGAGATGTATCCATGTTAGGCTTACAAAATGAAGTAAATTTTCATTTGCCACAATGAACTACCCTTGGTTCGTGACATTTCTAGTAGCAATCAAACTTTATATTACCATCGACTCGTTTAATATGCAACAATGATGTATCCCACTACTTTTCCTTAGGTGATACATAATAATAGCATTTAAAATGAATCGAATATAGTATTTAATAAGATTTGGTGGATACTGAAAATGTCACGAAGTAAGGGTAAATAATTTTTGCATACTAAAAGTTCCTTCATTTTGTAAGACTAACATGGATACATCTCTTTGTAGTTGACTGTACTAAAGGTACACCAAGTGGCCGACAGGTCACGTGAGCCCTGAGATAATACGAGAAGCCGGCAACATGCCTAGGCAACAGGTGACGTGTACTCATAAACTGACTAACTGATGATACAGAATGTTTAAATTCTCGCCCATATATCACTAGCACACAAACATTCAAGGGACCGCGAGAAACGCACCGATTGTTAGATAAATATTGGTAAAAATAGTCGGAAAACGCTTTGAGTTGTTTTAGCTCTTATCGTTTTGCCCTTGTTCAATTTATAAACATTTCGCTAAAGTCCGGTTTACATAATTTACTACAATAACGCGCTATGTAACAATATGATGATAATCTTCATTACATGTAGTTGTACTTATATCGCATTTCACCATTCGTCATCTCAGTCTCAGCCGTAGGACGTCCACCGCTGATCATAGGCCTCCCCTTTGGACGCATATCGCATTTAATTCAATGAAAAATTCAAAGCGGTCCAGTTATGAGACATACTAATAAATTCGCATGGACTTAGTTATTACGAAAAATATAGATAAAATATTCTCGTTATACTGAATACTACTAATAGGTTGTGTGTGTGTGTTTATCTCTTCACGCCTAAGCTGATCCGATTGATCTACAATGTAGTTTATGTACCTTTATATTAAGATTCTAGAATAACTCATAGATTACATTTCAGCAGATAAATCTTCAGAGCTTCTAAGAGCGGGTGGAACACCGGTACTTAAAGTTTTTCAGAAACTTTTTAATTCCGTCTTGTCCGAGGGCAAAACGCCTGAGACGTGGAGCAGAGGCGAGGTGGTGCTGTTCTTCAAAAAAGGTGATAACAGCCTATTGAAGAACTATAGGCCCATTACGCTTCTGAGCCATGTTTATAAGCTGTTTTCAAGGGTCATCATGAACCGTCTCGAACACAGACTTGATGACTTCCAGCCTCCCGAACAAGCCGGTTTCCGAAGAGGCTTTAGTACCATAGACCACATTCATACGGCAAATTATACAGAAGACCGAGGAGTATAATTTGCCATTATGCTTAGCGTTTGTGGACTATGAAAAAGCCTTTGATTCGGTGGAAACATGGGCGGTGCTCGAGTCACTTCAGCGATGCCATATTGACTATCGGTACATTGAAGTGTTAAAGTGCTTGTATAAGAACGCCACTATGTCAGTCCGAGTACAGGAGCAGAACACGAAGGCGATTCCATTAAGAAGAGGCGTAAGACAGGGAGACGTTATCTCTCCGAAACTGTTTACTGCCGTAATGGAAGACACCTTCAAGCTCCTGGAATGGCAAGGACTTGGCATCAATATCAACGGCGAATACATCACTCACCTTCGGTTTGCCGACGACATCGTAGTCATGGCAAAGTCGATGGAGGAACTCAGCATGATGCTCGATGACCTCAACCGAGCTTCACAACGGGTGGGCTTAAAAATGAACATGGACAAGACGAAGCTTATGTCAAATGCCAATGTTGTGCCCACCCCAATATCTGTTGGAGGGTCGGTACTCGAAGTTGTGGACTCGTATATCTATCTAGGACAAGTAGTCCAATTAGGTAGGTCCAACTTCGAGAAAGAGGTCAACCGCCGAATCCAACTCGGTTGGGCAGCGTTCGGGAAACTACGCAATGTCTTTTCGTCCGATATACCTAGTCAGGTCATAAATTCTGTCACATGTTTAATATAAAATTATTGAAACAAGTTTATTTATTATGTAACCATTGATATACCAAAATGAACTTAACAAAACATAGATTCTTATGACAATAAAGTTTATTCAAAATGACCTCCGTGATTTTGAATACAGGCCTTCAATCTGCGCGGCCAGTCGTCTATCGCAGCACGAACGAGGTCCATGTCAATATCGGCTGCTGCCTTAATCAAGGATGTCTTGAGTGACTCCAAATTGGGATGAGGCTTTGAGCACGCCTTTTCCTCCAAGTGTTGCCATATCTTGTAATCTAACGGACTCAAATCTGGACTGGAGGAGGGCCAGTCTTCGTGCCGGATGAAGTCGATTTCACGCGCCGCCAGCCAGTCTTGTGTGCTCTTCGCTCTATGAGCTGGCGCCGAATCTTGTTGGAATACCCAGTGCCTGTTATTGAACATGGTATGAGAAACAGGTTCCACAAGGTTCGTCAGGACTGTATTTTGATACACAACTGCATTCGTTTTTACACCTTTCTCACAAAAATGTACCTCTGTTAAGCCCCAATAAGAAACTCCCAACCATACCATGAGCGAGGATGGGAAATGACCTCGTTGGACACGCGGAATACGGTTGCTCGCTTCTCACTACTGTGTGTACACCTTATCATTTTGTTTGTTGTAGCTCTCTTCTACGGTAAAATTTTTTTCATCCGAAAAAAGAATTTCTCGATATTTTTTTCTCGCGTACCGCTTCAACAAAGCGCGGCATCTCTTCAGTCTCAGGTCCATTAGACGAGCATTTAAACGATGTCCTGTTTTTCTTCGATATGCCCAAAGCCCTAAGTCTTCATTTAACACCCTTTTCACCGTGGTTCTGCTTAACCCCATCTGAAGGGCCAACAGTTTCTGCTTACGTTTGGGATTTCTTTGAATTCGCGCCTTCACAGCTTTTATCACTGCTGGAGTCCTAACAGACCGAGGGCGACCGCTTCTTGACCTGTCATCTACACTAGAGTCTTCATTGTATCGTTTGATGGTACGATAAACGAATCTTTTGGTTATATTCAAATTTTTCAGTATGTCAAAAATTTGAATTGGCGCGTAACCGCAACGATGCAACGCAATAACTGCAACACGGTCTTCTTTAAGCGTCCACTCCATATTTAAAAATGAGTATAATTCTAAAAAGTATACATTTTTATTTTCACGAACAATTCGAAATTCGAATTCAATAAACTTTTTTGTGGCCAGCATTCTAAAAGAAAAGTTTTTACTGTGTGACAATACTTATGACCTGACTAGGTACCTCAGTGCTTCAAGACGAAAGTCTTTGATCAATGTGTGTTACCGGTTATGACTTACGGCACCGAAACGTGGTCCTTCACCATTGGCCTCATCTCGAAGCTCAAAGTCGCCCAGCGTGCTATGGAAAGGGCTATGCTCGGGGTTTCTCTACGAGATCGAATCAGAAATGAAGAAATCCGTAGACGAACTAAAGTCACCGACATAGCCCGGTGGATTAGAAAGCTGAAGTGGCAGTGGGCAGGCCACATAGCGCGCAGAGTGGATGGCCGATGGGGTCGAAAAGTGCTCGAGTGGAGACCACGGACTAGCAAACGAAGCGTAGGACGTCCACCCACAAGGTGGACAGACGACCTTATAAAGGTCGCCGGAAGACGCTGGATGCAGGTCGCTTCCAACCGGTACATATGGAAGTCCAAAGGGGAGGCCTATGTTCAGCAGTGGACGTCCAATGGCTGAGATGATGATGATGATGATGAGATAAATCTTGCAACTACAAGACTATTTACATACAATAAGTCTATAAAATCGTTTTTATCGTAATGTGGCACAATATATGAGCATAAAGTACCTCTAAAGAAGGCCGCAATTATCCTGATCACAGCATAGAATCTCTATGCATGAGATTGTATCGCTATTTATTTTTGAATACCTACACCGGTGTAATCGTTAGGAGCCTCTGAACTCGAGGGTTTGCCTTACTCCTAACATAATGGAGGTTGGGGACAAAGGAGGAGCCAGGGAACAAAACAAACTAAGTCTATTTGAAGGCGGATTGATTTTCTTAAGAACCATTTTGCACTTTTATGAGTATTTTTGTGATGGTCTCTGGTCTAGTGATCAATTACGTGGGAGGTTTTGTTTCATAGAACGTAATTGATTCAAGTTTTATTCGTAAATGTACAATTTGGAAGGGAGGAAAAAACATGGAATAAAACACATTAATAATAACTATAAAAAAGGCATGTAAACAATTTCAATAATATTTTTTTATAATTAAAACTGTTATGCATAAGCAACAAACAATAAAATAAAAACGTAATAACATACCACCCTCAATTTAAGGACATTCAATTTAACACAATTACGAGACTTGTGAAAAGACTTACCCCGTTCTGATCCAAAGTTTCACAAAAGACATGTCAAGGCCGAAAGGACGATAATATTTGAGATTTTTTGCCTTGATCCACGTGTCTAGCATGACCAGCTTATCCCAATAATAATTTTACTTAGCAACAGACGATTGGGACGTCTAGTCTACTTTCTAGCTCTATAATTATCTGTTGCTGCACATCATCCAAATTATGTCCATTTTTATACCAAAAAAAAAATGTGTTACGCGTCATTGTAGAAGGGACTCCCCGCCGATGATGAGTGAGGCGGGAATACCACTAGAAAACCTGGGGGTGTTCCTGCGTGACGCCAAAATGCCGGGACAGCGGGTACGCCGAAGCACTCGTCCGCGGCCCCGACGGTGTTTGGTCCTCATTGACAGGGGGATCCCTCCGCTCCGTGGTGAGATGAAGAGGAGTTTCACCCCAATCCAAATTAGACCAACGTCACGCTATGAATCTAAAAAGATATCTAAAGAGTTTTCTTTTGACTTACCTCCCCATTCAAGAAGCAGTAAATCAGCGATATGAAGAATCCTTCAAAAGAGCGCAGAAAGTGAGTAGTGTACGACCACAGGGCGAATTTCCAGACGCTTCCCTCCAGAGGAGCTTCGATCATGTTCAGGATGTTGGTGATGCCGAGTAGAGGAAGCAAGACCAGGGCGGCGCGGACGGCTTTCCTGTTACATAAACACAAGTGAAATTTAAATAACTCTAAATACACACGTTCGGATAGGCTGCTTATTAATTTCATAGTAAAATAAACTTTTGATAATTATAGGTAGGTACGAGTATCATCTGTCCGTTATTAGTATATGGATCTAAATATTTTATTGGGATGTTGATGAGTTAAAAAAAATATATTATAGTCTTTCATGTCCGTCATTTAAATAATAAAAAAATGTCTCTGATGAGTTTAATATTTTACAGACAAGCCAAGTCACTGTAGCCGAAAACGGCTAGGTGGATTACATATAAAAAATATATTAAAATATTATGCTTATATAAGTTTTTGGGTAAGCACGCGCTACGTCACACCTTAGCCGTTTCATATCAAACCGTTTGTTAAATTAAATTTTCAAAGCTAAGATACGTGTCCGATACTTTTGTCGATATATTTTTTGGACACGACATCCTTTTAATTTTTTCTAGTCAAGTCTTTTATATAGTATAAATTACTCGATTAAAATCAGGCGAGAACGTTGTCAAATAACGTGTGATCGTGACACAAAAACATAATCGACCGAGCGAAGCGAGGTCTTAGAGTCGAAAGCCGCGAAATGCCTGCGTTTGGACCAGTTTAACGCTTGACCTCTGATGCTTAAGTTTGGTCGACGTTTACTTGAAAACGGTTAATCCAAATTAAATGAAATTTTACACACAAGTTAAGAAGGTTAATGAGATAATTTAAGTGAAAAAATTAGCTAAATAGGTTACAGGGTTGCAGAGATATAGGTGACTTAAAGTCTTTACGATAGGTCTTACGATTATTTCAAAACTGGACCGCTGATAATTTTTTTTCTAACATATACACATTATTTATAAGTGACACAAATATATTAGCCAAAGTGTATGTTTGTATGTATGTTTGTTACGCGATAACTGGAAAACCAATGGTCCAATCTGCATGAAACTTTGCAAACGCGTAATATGAATCCATAGAATTTTTAAGTTCGAACATGAGCCAAATCGGTCGAAGGGTTCAAGAGTTAAAGAGATTGCTTTATTACAATGAAACCGATGATCCAGTCTTGATAAAACTTTTTAAACAGGTAGTACAAACTAAAAGAATTCTCACGTCCAAAAATGAGCCAAATCGGTGCAAGGGTTGTAGAGTTATAGAAAATACAAAATTACAATGTTTATCGAATATAATATTATGAGAACTGCAGGGATATTCAGTTATCCGTCAGGGAACCGAACCAAAGACCGAATTGTCAAAAATCGATACGACGTAATACGTCATTTCATACATTTTTGATAATTGGGTCCTAGGTTCGGTTCCCTAACGGATAAGTAAATAGCCATGTTGATTTACTCAAAATATTATGAATTTAAATGATCGTGCGGGTGAAACTTAAACCCATTTTTTATTCAAATAGTAGTCCAGTCAATGAGTGCCCAAAAGAGGCACGTGGATCGAAAAGTCGAAAGCAGAAAAACTAACTTAGGAACTTTGTTTTGACTATTCAGGAGATTAACATACTAAAAGTCCCCAACCCTCCGAGGTGATCCCGAGGGGTGGGGGGGCCGAAGAAGGTCCCATTTTTAGGTTTTTTGCCTAAATGTCAAAAACTGGGCGTAGTACGATATTTTGTTGTACTACATTATAAAAGCTTTAAAATTTCCTACAACTTTGGCTTTAACACTTTTTATCCTTATCCAATCGTTGTCTTCCAAACATGGTCTATTTTTAAGATGCTGAAATTAGTTTTCCATACAAAGTCGGTAATAATATCTTATATAAGTAATATTTGACCAACTTCTGGTTGTCGTACCATAATGAAACTTTGTAAATGTCTAGAAATATGATGACAGTTCAATAATTTGGTACCACTGAGCTGATCTGATGATGGAGCCAGGAGGTGTTTACTGAACCTCTTCAATGGCTATTAGTAAACCCGTCGAGTTTGGGCACATTACACTCGAATTGGCATAAGCAAAAAACCTAAAAATTGAACCTTCTTCGGCCTCCCCCCCCCCAAGTATTTTAAGACTCTACTGTTAGTTCGAAAAGCATATCTATGAGAAGAACGAGCAAGAAACTTATTGGGATTGTTATTTATGTGTTTATCACATATCATTATGCCATTAAAACCATCTGCAAACATCCCTGACGCTCTGTAGTATCGAGACAGCGCCAAAAGCATCCTGAAAGCATTGTTGTACTGGATCCGTTTTTTGTAAAGTTGTAGTTTGTAAAGTTCATCCACAAGTCTTTTGTTTAAAAAAATAATTAATAATTAGGCCTACGTTTGATCACATCCCACCTGATGGAAAGTGCAAATGTGATCGACGAGCTGCACATTTAAAAAGTCTGATAATGCCTTGAACAAGGACACTTTGTCTTGCTCAGTAGCTGTAGATACATCTTGAAAACCTGCGAGCCTAGATGTTACGCGTGACTGTCATAGCTCTGCGTTCTCGCTCCAAGTCTAAGTCATCATCGGCTGTAACGACAAAAATGTTATAGAATTAGCTACAATATCAATATAATAACTGTTGTAAATTTGCTGTATAACACAAGTAAAGCTAGATATTTTTTTCCAATTTCAATTCTTCTAATGTCCACTGCATTGGCAACTTCTTCGTAAACAAGTGCTACAAACTATGAAGATTTTTTGAGATTTTTTTTTTAAAACTATAGTAATATTTATTATTTTATTCTATTATTTTCTGCAAGTGAATACACACATAACCTTTCATATTTTATTACTATTGAAATTTTGATCACAACAATAAAATAGTCACAGAGATAAAGATTTTTTTAATGTAGGTATATCCGTTACGTATTTTAAGTTATAACATTACTTTCAATTTTGGCATTTTCCTTTCCTTTTACGAATATTATAGGTTAAAGTTTCCATACATTTATATTTCGTAGATACTTATAACTTTTACCCATGTATACCTATTTTGAGGGAAATTGGGTCTGCGAGATCCCAGTTCGCGGCGAACTACTAGTATAATTATAGTCGGGCCGGCCTAAAAGGCCACATTTGACACATCATCAAAATTCCCTTACAGGGTGATCTAAAAATTTTACTTATTTTTTCTGTAAATAATATATGTCAACACTTAGCTGAACAATAAATAATATGACAACACTTAGCTGAACACTATACTCGAATTTACAATTAACAATTTACGCATTACCATTAAAATTTCTACCATTTGGTAGATTTTTCTATCATTAAAAATTCTACCAAAAACTACTAAGTAGATTTTTTTACTGTCCATTTTTGAAAACTAACGTGAGAGTTATCCATATTACTATGTAAACAAAACGACTAAAAACTCACGGAAATAATGGTCGGAGCTAGGCTCGATCCTGAGTTTCGGACAATTACGATGTCCTTCATCAGGAGCTCACGCATTTTTCTACCATAAAAAAGTCTATCAAAAACTACAATTGAAATTTCTACCAGAAGAAACGTAAAGAAGGAACAAACATACACACACACACACACACACACACACACACACACACACACACACACACACACACACACACACACATTATTAAAAAAATTTAAAGTCCTCAACGGTGTCAATTTCGGATAAGCCGATGGTATAGATTTTATTTCTAATATAAAACAACGGTTTTTGTGGCATTATGTTTAACCAAAAAAAACTAAAAATAAAAAATACTCAATTTTTGTTTCAAGTCATTGTTGTGTTTATTTTTAAACTATAAAGAATATGTTATACACATAGCTAAGAACATTGCCGAGTAATATTATTAATTTTATAAACGAAAAAATAAACAAACTTCATTAATCCGTTCGGCTACGATGGCACAGACAGATACACAAACAGACAGACAAACAAACACGTCAAACTTATAACACCCCACCTTTCTTGTGTTGGGGGTTAAAAACTTTAGATGAATAAATAGGACACCCTATACAAGGTCACGTCAATCAGTTTTTGTTTTTAAAACAATAAGGATGCTACCCAATAAAATCGCGAAATCGAAATTTGAAATGTAGAATCGAATGCAATTATAACTTGGATTGAATATTTGATCATAAATAAATAACTATATTGCGATTAAAATAAAATATGTTGTTAATATTGTGATTATATTATAGTAAAATATAATGTAATTAAAATAAAATTGTGTAATGTATAGAGAATAAACATATTTTTTTATTACAGGTTTTTTTATAACTCGTGAGATGTTTCTGGCAAAACTAGCCCATGACGCCATTACATGTTTACAAAAAAACCTATTAGAATTAAAATTAATTAGACTTTATGAATGTTTTCATAAAACTGTATTCGATTCCAACGTGTTTGAAGATCGTATCGATTCATATCCTGTAATCGAAATAAACAAACAATGTCCCAACACTTGTTTGCTATGACTGACATCTGTCAAATGTGGCCTTTTAGGCCGGCCCGACTATAGTTTCAAAACTTTTAGATAATAAATTTGTTATTACAAATACAAATACAAATAGTTTATTTTGGAAAAGTGTTACAATAAAACTTATGCTATGGAACGATGATGCCTGCGATAGTCGTGAGACTGTGTTGCAGACACCAACGCCCTCCTCCGGGTTTACACTTGTGATACAAACAATCCAAAACAATCCTAGAGTTAATTGTATAAGGTGAGTTGAAATTAAAACAAGGTTAGAAAAAAATAAAATGAATAAGCAGGTTAGTAAGATTAGTAAAATAATTCAAATGAAGGGTTTAACCTAATGTTTACATAAGCAATGTAAGATTAGCAGGAGTGTGTGTGTATGTGTGTGTGTGCGCGCATGTGTGAGTGTGTGTGTGTGTATGTATGTGATTGAGTGTGAGAGTGTCTGTTTTGGTTCACTGGTCTCATCTAGATTGAGTATATAATAAGATGTGAATACTTTAGCGCATAAGATCTTCTGTCTCATCATACGTCAATGACAACAGCCATTCCAAGCATTTTTTCTTGCATTTAACATAAGGAAGAGGGTAAAAATTCAATTCTTTGTTAAATCTGTTATACAGTTTGGTACTTATGCAGTAGTAATACCTACTCGCCAGCACTGTACGTCGGGACTCGGTAAGGCAGACTAAACTGGATCTACGTTTCGTAGTAGCAATTAAGGGATCATAAGGTAATATAAATTATTATATCACCGCACGAGCCGTCACCGCTCGAAAGCCCATCCACACATTATAATTGATGCTTGGCATTCTCGCACTGTGCGATTCACTCGCTCCTTCTTGCCGAACACCTGCAAATTGTGGAATGAGCTTCCGCCCGCGGTATTTCCGATGAGCTTTAACATGGGACTCTTCAAAAGGCAAGTGAACAGAGTCTTGAAAGGTAGGCAACGTACCAGCGGTACCCCTGGTATTGCAGGTATCCATAGGCGACGGTAGCCACTCACCATTAGGTGGGCCGTCTGCTTGTTTGTCACCTATTACATTAAAAAAAAAAACTGCACTGCTAGCTTACTTAGCTCGTTCAATTTCGTTGCTCTCCGTCGCCTGAAGTTTCGATACCACAACGCTCACGATGTTCAGTAGAAACAGGAAGTTGATCTGTTGAACAAAACACTGAATAGAAGTATATCTAGTATACTAGAAATCAATGAATTCCGAGAGTTGCCATAATATGTTGCACTTCACACTTGGTTTGCTTAGAGCTTTTGTTTCAAGTATTACCTAACGCTGGCCTATTACTGATTACCGATTCGACTTCGATGGTATACACTCATAAGCTACAAGATTTTATTTACTTTCACCTGTCTGTTGTCTGTCTGTAATCAAATCTTGCTTCTTGATCCACTTCCGAGTTTCCGACTGAGCTGAAATTTTGCATGCATGTATAAATCGGATGACAATGCAATATTATTATGACATGGAGCTGATCTGATGATGGAGCCGTAAGGCGGCCATAGGAACTCCCTAATTAAACGACGCAACCCCAGCGAGTTTAGGCTCATATGAATCGTCTTGACGAGTATTCTTGTTATTGAAATAAGTACGAAAACGAGCATGACGCTCACCAGGATTACACACCATTGTGTAATTCTAGGTGCACTGCACCACCTCTTCTTACTCAAGAGTCATAAGATGTTACGACTCTTTAGCCCAGTAATTACGTGCCCTCCAACGAAGCACAGGAATGTCTGCACATCATTGCTTAGACCGTAAAATAACTGGCACTGTTGGGGTACCCACTTATAAAAAATAACTATGTCTACTGGTAAAAAAAGTGTTATTTTTACTGTACTCATTAACTTGTAAAGTATTTGTTGCATTCGACCGTTTTTTTCAATAAAGCTATGTCCTATTATAAAATATACCCTTTATTACAGATACTATACCTATATTATAAAAGATAGTTATTTAATTTTAATTCAACAGGTTTTTTCCTGCATTCAACGACATCCGCCAGTAATGCAGTTTCTTATTTTGTTTTGTTTCATTAGGTATTAATTTTACCATTCATCATCATCATTGTCATCCATTGTTGTCCATATCATCCCACTGCTGGGCAAAGGCCTCCTCCCCTTCGTGGCATGCAACTCTGTCCTGAGCAGTTCGCATCCAGGTCTTTCCTGCGATTGCTGCGATGTTATCCACCCATCGGGCAGGTGGTCTGCCGACGCTGCGCCTTCTTATTTTACCATCATTAGCTATTTATTATTTTAAAAATTAGTTAAATTTTATAGAAAAAGCTTTAAGAAGTTTTTTAGATATATTTTATAGAGATTTTGCTATTAGAAGAACTATTTACCATGACAACGGTTGCCCTCGGTGCTTGAACGATCCAGTATTCATTCAAAAAGTTGTATCCGTACCAGCATCTGTAAATGAAATAATTATTTATAGGTGAACAGTATTTATTATTGCACCTATTAGGCAGACATAATGTTCTTGACGCTGAAGAGAACGATGTGCAATTTAACGTTGGTTGAAGTCTGTGAATCCAACCAATATAGGTTAAACATTTATAGTATAGTAAAGTTAATATTAAATATTAATTGACATAAGATTACTGTAAATGTGTGTCCCGCGCGAACTTTTATCGCGTAACTTGCGTGTATTATGCGAGGATACCTTCCTCTTGGATCACTCTATATAGGTATTTTAGGAGGGATTTATCCCGCCTTCTAGGTATAGTCTGCTGCCATCTACGGCCACATCGTCGCTTAACATCACGCGAGATCATGGTCAAAGGCTAACCTATATTGAATAAAAAAAACCGCATCAAAATCAGTTGCGTAATTTTAAAGATTTCACCATACGCACTCCCATATCAATACAGCACCAACTCAAAAAAATATTTTTTATAATTTCAAACTTAAATTAGTATAAATAAAGTTGCAATTGCTGTAAAAATACTTTTTGAGTTAACCCGGTATTGTACTAGGTGTGCGATATGGACAAACAAATAGCAAAAAGTGACTTTCTTTTAAACTATGTAGTGATTGTTTGAATTGACATAAAAATCACCCTTAAATAGCCGCCACGGTCGATTGTAATGAATAAATTTGTTATAATTCCCACAGCCCCTGTGGCCTAATGGATAAGGCATCGGCCTCCTAAGCCGGGGATTGTGGGTTCGAGTCCCACCAGGGGTAAATGTTCATTTTGGGACTTACTTTGCCGGTTTTGTATTTTTTTTAGTTTGAAATTAATATTATTTTATAATTTTACATATTAAAAAAAATTAAGATATTAAAAGTTTAATGATAGACTTAAGGTATAAACTACACCTATTTCAACTTTTACTACCTACCTCTATATTTAATAATTTCTTATAGTAAATCGAATCCCACCAAAAACATTCTGTAAAAAACTAGCCAAGTCTCGATGGAGCTGCTTGTTTATCTCTAAAAAATAATGAATTCTAGACAAAGTCGTGCCAAGTCTAAGATTTCTTACTGCGATTTCTTTATTATTATAGTTAATGTTGTGTGACTTGGCCGTTGAAAGGTAGACAAGGGTGTTATACATTATACCAGGTGCTCCATGACACCATTGCACCAATCTGTCCGCTAACCATTCATGATAGAAAATTGCCACTTGGAAAACGTTGATTCAATAACCAGTCAATTGTAGGCTTGATAAAGCTGCGTATTTCAATAATACTTATGTTTAGGCGATCCAAGTGTCATGAAGCATCTGATTTTGTACCCTTGTGTACCCTTCAACGGCCAAGTCACACAACATTAACTATAATAATAAAGAAATCGCAGTAAGAAATCTTAGACTTGGCACGACTTTGTCTAGATTTCATTATTTTTTAGAGATAAACAAGCAGCTCCATCGAGACTTGGCTAGTTTTTTACAGAATGTTTTTGGTGGGATTTCACTTCTTTTTGTAGAAACGCTATATTATAAGGTTACTATAAGGTCGACAGGCAGACAGGCGAAAGTAAATAAAAGCTTTATACAATTTTAACCATTGACTGCAAATGTAACTTTGTAATCCTATACATTTATATGAGATTACAAAGTTATTTATGCAGATGAATTATCTCGAAAACGAGACCGAAATTGCATGTTTTTTTAGTTTTCCTATGGCTTATACAATAAATTCTAAGTATATACCAAATTTCAGCTCTCTGAGTTTATGGGAAGTACTAGTTCTATTTTGATGATCATGAGTGAGTGAGTGAGTGTCGAAAATGCGAAACTTTGCTTTCGCTTAACTTCAGAACTTAATGACCTACAGACTTGAAATTTTGGATTTTAAGTATGTAGTTATAGCTTACTGGATGACGAAAATTTCTGTGTTCTGGTCTTATCCAGAGGTTCTCAAATAGGGACCTGAAAATGCGGCGAAATGGTTCCTGTAAAGGATGGTACGGCAGTGTTTGCTTCGCGCTCGACTTGGCGGGGGCACTACCGTGCCCCCAGATGAATCAATCCACGCGCGGCTGTTCCTATCATTGCGATAGGCTTCTTTCATTTTAACAGAATGTCTCCACGTGATGAGATGAAGACATGAGAGAGCTTATGATAATAGGGATGACATTTTTTTATGTGTTGAAGTTGAAGACGAGTAAAACGCTCTTCTGATGTTAAGAGATTACGCTGCCCGTAATCAGTACAGTGCTACTTAAGATTTCACAATGATGTGAAATTCTAGGAGCACTGCACCAACGCTAAAACGACAATGACGACTACCTATGTATATATAATTTTATATTGCAATCATAGTAGTAAGATCCCATTTTCATGTGTTTTTTTAATTAGTCTATGCTGTCCCACTGAGCAAAGACCTCCCCCAGCCCCCAAATCATTCCAAATATCCCTTTTCGGTGCTTCTCGGACCAGCTTTTGTGTCTATATTTTGATGCTATGTCATTTTAATTTGTATTTTAATATTATAGAATAGAATAAAAAACTCTTTATTGTACACACAAATACAATATAATATAAACTGAGAACTAAAATTATATACTCGTAATGTATAATATTATATTTATGTACCTATACCTATGTATGCATAAACTTATGGTTGAAAATTTTGCAGTGCATTTTAAAACTGGTCAACCTAAATACGAGTACTTACTGGTCAATGGTTTGAGTGTTATCGTAATGCAGGAAAGTGGCGATCGCCCAGCCGAACGTAGTGAATATGGGGAAGCCCCATCCGACCATGAACAGTTGAAAGTAGTTAATTCTCTCCCGCAAGGCGTTGGCCGTCAGAATATTGTACAGAAACAACCCTTCGATGAACATCCACGTGAACATGGAACTAATCGCGTATTCCAACAAGATGTAGCACGCAATGCACGCGAACGGCTGAAAAAAAGGACCTTATGAATAAAAAACTGATACTCGATACTACTAAAATTGGACAATCCCAAGAGTTCTATTTGGACGAAATTTGAGGACAAACGTACTCTTTTTAGTTTTGTTTACTTGTTTATGTATATCTCGTCGTTCCAAATATATTCATTACACACATACATATAGAATTCTTTTCAAAGGAATGTTATCAATTCCGTATGTATCTATAGTATGTAATCATCAGCAATGTACGTAATATTATGTATTTCATTTTTTTTTCTGTGGCAAATGCCTTTATTGAGTAAAATAAACTAACAATACGTAAGTAAAGAACACTTTTATTAACCACAGATCGGCCACAAGCCAATCTACAGAAAATCCAATTGCTCCAAATTACTGTCAGATGGCAGAGTGCCCAGAATGCTGGCAGCATTGGCACGTTAGATGGCAATAGGTAGATACTTATACGTTGGGCCAAATATACCCCAGCATTGTATTTCATTGGAAATGCTTACAACTGCAAATCTTTCTAATATTATAGACGTGAAAGTTTGTAAGAATGGATGTCTTGATGTATGTTTGTTACTCTTTCACGCCTAAACGGGTGGACCGATTGAGCTGAAATTTGGTATAGCTTAGACCCTGGAATAACACATAGGCTACAAGTACAGCGGGTAAAATTGCTGGGCGCAGATTTTTTTCTACGTAGGATAACAGAATATAATGCCGAATGTGCGTTTCGCCCTCGATTTTGAAAGCGAGCGAAAGTAGTCGGTTTTGTTTTTACGAGTAATTTCACTACCAGGGTCAAGTTTTGATGATTAGACTAATACGCTAAATATTTAATATTGCAACTAAAAAATATTAAAGTAGGTACGAGAATATTTCATGATTCTCCAATATGATAATGATAATATAAATCTCATAAGACGTCGGCAAAGCGATTCAACCTTACTTAAAAATAGAATATAACACAATGGCCCAGTGACCGGGCCTCTTAAGTCCCGACCCCCATGGGATTACGTTATGTAAGCAGATATGAATTGAAGAGAATCGGGGTGATTTTTAAAGCGAAATTTCGATTTTATTAGAGTCGCTACACTGGTGGCAGACTTTGGCCGTGGCTAGTTACTAGTTACCACCCACTGGACAAAACTGTGTCCGCTATGCGGTCATTGTGACCGTGATGTTTAGTGAAGCCAGGGAGGGATTTATCCCGCCTTCTAGGTTTAGTCTGCAATCATCTACGGCCGCATCTTCGCTTTTAAGATCAGGCGAGATCGTGGTCAAAGGTTAACCTATAATGAATAAAAAAAGAATACAAGTTAACGGTCAGTGACTAAAATATAATAATCAGGAGCCTTACAATTTTACAAGCCATGCCCAGTTTACCCGCTGAAAAGTATAATAAGTTTTGTCTTTTTACCTGCCTTTCTATTGCAGAATAAAATGCAACAAAAGTATTTTTATTATTCATTTATTGATTGCGAAAATGGGTACAATAATATGGAACAATTTAACTTAATATACGCCATAATCATACAAAAAAATAAATAAAGATCGTCATGCAATAGTTATAAATAACGATACACATAATATTTCGATACACATATAACGTGCGATTTGTAATTAGGAAACAATACCTACACCTAAAATTTTATAATAACGGATGAGTTATACCTCTATAAACTATGTCATGCGAGAAATTAGGTTACAAGTATGTCAATAATATTATTTAAAATTAATATGTACATACTACTAATACATTTATATTATTTTAAAAAATATGAACACTGTAATAGGTTTTGAGAGTAATAAAGCCTTGACTTGTTTTTTTAACATTACAAATGTATTAGATTCAATAATAATGCTAGATTAGTGGTTATAGATCCTAGGACATTTTTGTTGTCCAGTGCCGTATTATTATTTTTTTATTTTGAAGCTTTTGCTCTGAAATGTATTGTATACTAGCTGTGCCCAGCGGTTTTACCCGCTGTGTAGGACAGCAGCCTATATGTTATTCTAGAGTCTAATCTATCTCTATACCAAATTTCAGCTCAATCGGTCCACCCGTTAAGGCGTGAAAGAGTAACAAACACACATCCAGACATCCTGACATCCAGACATCCTGACATCCAGACATCCATCCTTACAAACTTTCACGTTTATAATATTATAGTAAGATGTTACCGGCCAAGCCCGATTTCTGGACAAACTAGTTTAGCATAGGCTAAACTAGCGATAGGATAAACTAGTTTAGCCTAGGATAAACTAGTACGTCCTATACACAATAGGCCAAACCCGATTTCCGGACAAACTAGTTTAGCCTATGCTAAACTAGTCTGTCCTGAAATCGGGCTTGGCCGGTAACATAAAGATTAAGATTCTGGCGCTCAAATAAGACTATTTATTCATTAAATATTTACATTCAAGCCAAAGATATTATTATTTTTTTGCTTAATATTTTTCAATATCAATGAGATTAAAAAATAGGTTGACAGTTTTCAGGGTAAAACGGTGTCATACAAGCATTTTCCAGAAACTACGCGCGAAAATTTATAAAGCAATAAAAAAGCAAATGCATTTTATGTTATTTATGGATTGAATAAAAATATCATTGCTGATCCTTTGTTTGGCACCTAGACCAAAAAGAGAGAGAGAGTGACCAAATATATGAGTAATAAGTATTATTAAAACAACGACTAGAGTTACAATCTCGATTGGAGCATTTACTCGTAGTTAGTTACAGGACAAAACGACTCACCATGCTCATCAAACCTCGTAAAATCTTTCCATTCTTCGGTCCGTTACGAATCATTTCCTGATCGGAGTACAGCACTAGTCTAACTATTACTTGGATGATCATCGCCATGTACAAGTTGGTGTGGATTTTGGTTCGAGTGTTCCGTAGAGACCTGTTAATCAGACATAGTTTAAATCTTGACCTTTTCATCTGGTCGGCCGTTGCATGTGACACGGGATATAAATAAAGAATTTACCTATGTCATAAGTTATAGTATACCTATCTAGTAAACACCTTATTATCTCATCCTTATTAATTATTCCGATTTGAATTCATTTACATAGGTATAGGTTAATGTAGCTATGTTGACAGTAAAAATCATCAATTTATTAAACGGTTTTATATAACTTACTATGTATTATATATATTTTTATAAGCCTACTGGATTACACTGCAGGGCAAAGGCCGCCCTGCCTTCCCTCCAACTGTCTCGGTTTAGAGCTATGAATTTCCTCAAGGATGGAACTTACCATGTACGAGTATATGTTTCGCTAAAATCTAGAAAATTACTCTTAAAAAGTGTAAATTTTTTAACCGATTGATCAGACTTTTATATACGATGCCTTTTCAGGTTACCTAGATTACTGCAAATACTGTAACACGATCTAACTTACCTACAATATATCTACCTATAGCAAAAAGCAAGAACACACAGTTAACTTGCCTTTTTTAATCATTATACAGGGTGACTGGTAATTCACTTAAAACCTTGAAACTGTCTCGTTCCAATTATGTTCTTATTCTTTTGGAGTCGAAATGGCTTTATTTTTGTCTATAGCTGCTTGGAACGAAATGGCAAACAAACACCAATTATATTAAAAAATAGGTACTCAAATTTTGTTAAAAATATCAAATTGGATATCAAAATGAAAGCTAGATGTACTAATTACCGTGCCTGCCTGAGTCCGGGCGGGTGTGTGAGGTCATACGAGGGCATCACGAATACTATATTAAACATATATTATTTATTTACCTGGAGCGTCAGCTGCGCGCCAGGCGAAGGTTTACCATACTTTTTGAGACGTGGTGCATTCATTGAAATAAGATTTTCTTTAAATATATATAACTATTTATTATATTAGTTTATTCTAAGCGTAACGTGATTATAATCTAATGTATCGCATCCTTGAAGCTTGTGATTTACCAGTCATCCTATATTAGTAAGCCATAGCACGATGCCTGATCTTAAGTGTCTTTAGAAACTCGGATGCCGGAATATTTAAGTAAATAAAAGGCTAAATACTAACCGGAAATATAAAAAGATAAACAAACTGATAAGCAGCGCTACCAGTGAGATGCTGAAGCCAATGATCTCCATATACCGGGTGTACTGAGCAATTTGCAACTTGACCTGCAAACAAATATTTATGAACTAGATGTAGTCTAGACTAAAATAAAGACTTACAGCTGTCCTGCACTATAGGCTTTAAATTAAGACCTATAGAAGGCACCACCGGACCCTGGGCTGACAACATGGACATATAACATTTTAGACTTCAGCGATTTAAACTCATATTAATTATATAACTCGGGACTTATCGCGTTGGTATTTAATGCTAGTTTTACAAAAACATTATAAAACTAACCTCGACGTTTCGATACAGTTGCATGTATCGTGGTCACGAGAATACTGCAGGGACGATCATCCTACGGCGCTCGAGACGATAGATTTACATCTACCCTCACTTGATCAAAATTGTTCTCAGGGTTGTCACGACACACAACACTAATAGTATCCTCCGGTTTCTGAATTATGTTAGGACGCAAACACCTTCTTATTACCGGATTCCACGAAGATGACAATTTGAAACCATCTTCACGATTAAAATTACGGTGCTTTTTAATTTCAATTGCTTCACGTACCATTCTTTGATAATAATATCCTACAGTGGAAAGAATTTTCGGTTCGTGGAGCTCGATCCAGTGGTTGGGTCCAGACACAATAAGGTGCTCAGCGATCGCTGACTTGTTAGTCTGTCGGTTCTTTACCGCTGCAATATGCTCTTTGACCGGAGGATACTATTAGTGTTGTGTGTCGTGACAACCCTGAGAACAATTTTGATCAAGTGAGGGTAGATGTAAATCTATCGTCTCGAGCGCCGTAGGATGATCGTCCCTGCAGTATTCTCGTGACCACGATACATGCAACTGTATCGAAACGTCGAGGTTAGTTTTATAATGTTTTTGTAAAATTAGCATTAAATACCAACGCGATAAGTCCCGAGTTATATAATTAACATGGACATGAAAACAAGTGAATTAAATTAAAAATTAAAAAAAACCTCAACGCAACGCTTTCAAAATATGTAATTCGCGGTTTTGTAGTGGCAGCCATCTTGAATATTAAAACTATCTTAGTGCGTTGTATTCTACTAGTTAAGCCCTTCCATTTGATAGGTACCCATATTGAAGGGGTTGTGGAAGAAAAAGTAATCCGCCATTTTGTAGCGGCGGCCATCTTGGACCGATTTCCACTAAACGCGGCTAAGAACACTCTCGACTAAAAAAAACTAAATCAAAATCCGTTCATCCGTTCGGGAGCTACGAAGCCACAGACAGACACGTCAAACTTATAACACCCCGTCGTTTTTGCGTCGGGGGTTAAAAATATACTACTACAGAATGTTAGACGTTAAATTAATTTAATCCAAGGGCAATCTCTAAAAGATGCCTTCAACTGACGCTTGTTCGCACCGTATTTGTTACGGAGAGTGTTTTGAGCAGACAAACACATTTAACAGACCAATCAATCGGATTAGAGATAGTGTGGTTAAAAAAAGCTTAAAAGCACCACTGTCACCTGTACAAATAGCTAAGTCAATCTAATCACTTTACACGACTCAAATCTCAAGTATAAAAGCTATAGGAAAGAGTGACTGATTGAATGACTAACTGACTGATCTACTAGTATCAACACACAGCCCGAACCGCTGAAAAGATTGGGTTAAAGTTTTGCACACATACATTGAAATATATGAAATTAAATATATTTAATTGAGAAAAGATGTGATGGTACATGGGAACATAAAAATTTAAAACAGTAACTAATTTCTTATACATGTTTTATGATGTAGACCTTCGCTAAGAAAGGATTGTGAAACGCGGGTAAAGCCGCGAGCAGCTTAAGCTGTATTCTGGTCCTATATAGGTATAAAGTCGAATCTGTTCTAAGTAAGCGTGAATCTATTCGCGAAGAATTCACCCTTTCTGGACAAGAGCTAAGCGCAATAATTCTGCAAAATGTTGGCTTATGCGATTCCCAATATATTTATTCCTATTTTTAACAGCTTTAATTCACTGATGGGAATACGTTTTTGACGTGAATCAGTGTAGTATTTAGTTTTAATAGTAATAGAGGGAGCAATTTTAAAATTAAAATGTTAAAAAAAGTAATGAAACCCAAAGCCAAATGTAAAGGTTACGTCAGACTGAGGCGGGTCGGAGCGGTAAAGCGGTCGCGATCTTCATTTTGTTCCTGCCCGCGTTCGCTTTATTACAAGCTTTATATTACTTTCACCTGTCTGTTGTCTGTCTGTCTGTCTGTCTGTCTGTCTGTAATCAAATCTTGCAAGTTTAATTTGACCCACTTCCCGGTTTCCAATTGAGCTGAAAATTTGCATGCGTGTGTAAATCGGATGACAATGCAATATTTTTATGACATCGAGCTGATCTGATGATGGAGCTGGAAGGTGGCCAAAGGAACTCTGTCATAAAACAACGCAACCCCATCGAGTTTGGGCTCATTTGATTCGTCTTGACGAGTACTTTATGATGCAAGATGATAACAATAATTAAAGCTTGTTTTTAAAAAGTATTTTTTAAATTTCACTTGTGTGTGACAGGTTACGTACAAACTAGAACATTACAAAAATTCCGTCCCGGATCGCGTTCGCTTTACCGGCTCAGTGTGACGTAGGCTTTAAGTATATTATGAAAATGTACAAACATGACATGTTAATGATCTTTGCTTCTGGTATCAAATTCGTTGATGACATAATATGAGTGATGGTGTTCTTGATGATGAAGGTGATGATATGCTTGATGATGAGATGATATCCTTGATGATCTCGGTGGTGATGTGATACCTGTGGATCAGCCTCATCATCGTAAACCCTCCCCAACAATGTCTGGACTTCAGCAGGAAAACACGGAGTGTAATTCGTCCATCCAATGGCACTATACTCATTTTTTTTTCTTCCTGCCCACAAACCGTTCATGCCACATCTTCGGTAAGCCAATCCTGTTGAAACAAAGTAATATATTATATTGCCACGGGTAAATAATAAAAAAATTGCTTTAAAATATGAACTCTAATGGCACAGCATTCTAATTCGCGTGGCAGGAGTACCAACAATCGCAATTAAGTCGCACAAGACGCGTGGAACTGCAACTGTGTGTTTAAAAAAAATACAGAATTAAATTTTTGATACAGCCTCGCCAATAAATACTGTACAACTTCGCCTAGACGACCTTTCCACAGACAAAGCACTTTGTTGTATGGTAGCCCCATTTATTATTAATTTTACATTATTTTTAGTATTTGTTGTTATAGGGGCATTAGAAATATATTGAATAAAATTGAAAATTTCAACTATCTAACTATCACAGTTCATGAGATAAAGCCTGGTTACAGACAGACGGACGGACGGACGGACACCGAAGTCTTAGTAATAGAGTCCTGTTTTTTACACTTTCGGTACGGAACCTCTTAATCGGTCCAGCCGTTAAGGCAAAAACAAAGACGAAAACAACGACAAAGAGCGAAAGAGTAACAAGCATCCATTAACGCATACATACATATTTTATCTGCATCATTACATACATCCATTTGAATTTGACATTTTTACATAATATGTTTATCGAAAATCTACAAAAGATTTAAATTAGCCTAGTAGGTTTTAAAAACAGTCTTTAACTGGGTTAAATGTTGTCTTACTGGGCATTAATCCTTACAGAGTATTCAGTATGTCTCGATTATTAATGTTCGGTTGTTAGTAGGACTTAACTAATTTATGTATATATGAACATTATAATGTACCTACTGAGTGAATCTTTATTAAACTATAACAAGTATGTCAACATCAAATAAAATTGTTAATAGCCACTACTTACCTATATAAAAATTAGATGTACTTATACCTAGGTTATATGTAAGCCAAAATTGTACTTATACTACTTTTTTATGCAATAAATTTCAATTTCAATTGATGCCAGCCAAATCGCTAACTTACGAGTTGTATCACTAAGCCGCTCAACAGGACAGTTCTGGTAAACGGTGGCGCCCCCTTCAGTTGGGGGCCAGCACAAAAATAAGTCAAACGTGGCATTGCAGTATGTCACCCCTGTAACAAAAGTAATTCATAAAAATTAAATGAATAAAGCAAAAATAAGCAATTAAAGTAGTCCACCTGAAACCTTCAATAGTAAAAAAATCTATAATTACAATATGTCGCACCTTTAAAATTACAGAGTTCGTGTCAATAGAAATCTATCAGCTCTATCGATGCAGATATGTATATACAAATCGTAATATATATGTTCATCTATTCAATTCAATCTGTATCGCAAATTCAAGTTCCCGCGTGCCCCACTATCCGCCTCACTGGTGGGGCAGTTGAAACTTTCTAAAATTTTTGCGTCTCACGCGCCCCACTGATCACGTTTTGGTGGGGCGGGTGATACTATTAAAAAAGTACGGTTCACGCACCCCACCAGGGCTGTTACTCATTCAAAAATGTAATTTGTTGGGCACGACTAAATGCTGATTGGTGTTATTTTTGCAAATATTTTGTGAAGTACTAGGAGATCAGAAATGGTAAGGAACTATGTACTATGTAGTAGACAAACACCACATAAGAAAATCATCCCATCTGATATTATGGTAAATCTATTTTGACGTAGTCCACGCTAAGGCCTAGTTTCCATGTCAAACGTATGTTTATTTATTTATTCATTACAACAATGTAGGTCGAAGGTATTTTATCCAGGTCTATTAGTCTAAATTGTACATCTACATACCCTGTGAGGGCGCTTGTTGAGAGTGCGAACATGCATTTATAAATATAGAAAATTAATTAAAATTAGTCTGGTATCCAGGGCAAGGGCATAGATATCGAGGCAGACCATCAGCCCGATGGTCGGACAGGTATTATGAAGTATGTCGCCCCCGCCCGTCTCATCCAGCTCCCCCAAGCTGGATGAGACTCGCACAGAACGGAAGGTGTGGGGTGAACATGAGGAGGCCTATACCCAGCAGTGGGTGGATACGGGCTGAGTAGACAGATAGGATGTTTCTGGCAAAACTAGCCCATGACGCCATTAAATGTTCACGGCAAAAAGCTATTAGAAATTAAATTATTCGACTTTATGAATGTTTTCATAAAACTGCATTCGACTCCTATACGTTTGAAGATCGTATCGATTCATTACCTTTAATCGAAATAAACAAACAATGTCCCAACACTAGTAAGCTATGACTGACAGCTGTCAAATGTGGCTTTTTAAGTTGGCCCGATTATAGATTCTGGAGCTTTATCGAGAAACATTTTTAAAAAGTAAATTCTACGAATCACAGAGGTAGAATATAGTTTAGTGCTACGAATTTATATTTTAAAATACGACATATCATGCGAGCTAAAGAGTTGCACGTAAATAAGGCCTCTAATAGATGTTAGTAGTGTTAGTAAAAGCCCACAAAAGTTTGTTACTAAACAAAATAAAACTCATAGTTCCTCAGGATAGTTTAATAATAACTTATTAAGATTACAATAGAGAATTATAATAAAATTACATTAAATATTATAATAAATTAACAAATTATATTGGTAATCTATGGTAAAATATATCAAATAAAATCAAATTATAAGTAAAAATGGAAAACATAATGACAAAACTAAATTATGAATAAAAAGCTTTAAAAAACAACAGTTTCATTTGACTTATAGTCCAGTAAAAGAAGAAATGTGGATCGAAAAGTCGAAAGCAGAAAAACTAACTTAGTAACTTTGTTTGTACTAGTTAGGAGATAAACATACTAAAAGTCCCCACCCCTCCGAGGTGAGCCCGAGGGGGGGGAGGCCGAAGAAGGTCCCATTTTTAGGTTTTTTGCTTATATGTCATAAACTGTGCGTTGTACGATATTTTGTTGTACAACATTATTAAACCTCATAAAATTTTCTACAACTTCGGCCTTGCCACTTTTCATCTATCTCCAATCGTTGTCCAGCTATGAGCTTCCAAACATGGTCTATTTTGAAGACGCTTAAATTAGTTTTCCATACAAAGTTGGTAAAAAAATCTTACAAATAAAATTTGACCAACTTCTGATTGTCGTGTCATAATGAAACTTTGCGCATGTCTAGAAATCTGATGAAAGTTTAATAATCTGGTACCACTGAGCTGATCTGATGATGGAGCCAGGAGGTGTCTACTGAAACTCTTCAATGGCTATTAGTAAAACCGGCGAGTTTAGGCTCGTTACATTCGGATTGATGAGACGTAGGCACCTCCTGGTCCATTATCACACCCTCGACAGCAAGTGTTATGAAAAAGTCTCATCGATTCGAATGTAATGTGCCCAAACTCGACGGGTTTACTAATAGTCATTGAAGAGTTTCATTAGACACCTCCTGGCTCCATCATCAGATCAGCTCAGTGGTACCAGATTATTAAACTGTCATCAGATTTCTAGACATTTGCAAAGTTTCATTATGATACGACAACCAGAAGTAGGTCAAATTTTATTTTTAAGATTTTTTTACTGACTTTGTATGGAAAACTAATTTAAGCGTTTTCAAAATAGACCATGTTTGGAAGCTCATAGCTGGACAACGATTGGAGATAGATAAAAAGTGTAAAGGCCGAAGTTGTAGAAAATTTTATGAGGTTTAATAATGTAGTACTACAAAATATCGTACAACGCACAGTTTTTGACACATAAGCAAAAAACCTAAAAATGGGACCTTCTTCGGCCTCCCCCCCCTCGGGCTCACCTCGGAGGGGTGGGGACTTTTAGTATGTTTATCTCCTAACTAGTACAAACAAAGTTACTAAGTTAGTTTTTCTGCTTTCGACTTTTCGATCCACATACCCTTTTTGGGCACTCATTGACTAGAGGTATATTTTACAATTAACACAAAATAATTATGTTAATACAAAATCGATAAAAATGTAAAATTCTAAAAAAAATTACTATCCACACAACGGCAAATCAGGGCGAACTAGATCGCCATTTTAGATCTGGAGTCTGGACAGACAAAAGGCACTGGATCGTGAGAACATTCTGTGAGTAGACAGTCCTTTGCTCAGAAGTGGGGCACACTCGACTAAAAAAATAAATAAATAACAAGGATTAAATAGTACAAATGAAATGAAACACGAAGAATATGAAAAAAAAAAAACAAAATAATTAAAAGTAAATTGTCATAATATTAAAAAAAAATAAAAATAAATAAATTGTAACGGTGCGGGCTTGGACTTTGGAGTTAATAAGTGTAATATTTTAAAGCCTGCCACTAAAGCCTGGACCAGGCGGTGTGGCCAAGCCGCGACGTCAGGCCAAGGAAAGACCCGTCAGGCCAAGGAAAGAGACGTCAGGCCAAGGGAAGAGGCACCACAGGTTGTGTCTGCCGCCATTGTACCCACGGTTTGTAGGCGTGGCCTGGCCTATGACAACGCAGGCCGGGATTGACTTATGTGGAAGAAGTCTCAATATTAATCAATTTATTTTTAGGTTTAAAGGTTAAGTAAAAGTCTCTGTATTGAGGTACATGCGCAGGTTGCTCACCGGGCATTCCACAGTTTGTTAAAGCTTCTTGTATTTTTTCTAATTCAAGATTCTTAACCTCACAGAGCTCCACTAGAAACTCTGACCATTCGTCGAAGTTTAATTCAGTTTTGCTGAAATGTAAAGTATACAGTCAATACATTCAATGAATTTTAAAGTCATCATCAGCTCATGTTCTGACGAATGAATTTTAAGACGAAGGTTTTTATGGTACGCCACAGTTCTGTTCTCTGCTTTTCTTTGACCTCCGGTTTTCGGCAACCTATCGAGCCTTCTTTAGGCGTCCTACACTGCGTAGACAACCAGTTTCCGCTGTAGAACTCGCTTATCTTAGCACTTATCAGTTCTCCGGTAAACCGGTGACATTTTTAACCAAGGATAAATGCGTTACGCATCATCACTCTACTCTGGAGAGCGCAAGGTTGTAGGTATCTGGGCCGAAGAATTAACACATGGCGGGGACATTAAAATCCTGGGGGTGTTCCTTCATTACTACCAGGCACCTTAACTTTTAGGTTGCGGGTACAACGAAGCACGGATCCGCGACCGATAAATGCCCAAACCTCATTTTCTCCCTGACATTATACCATTTTTGTAAGGTTCGCCCAACACCATCTTCTTCCATTCCACTCTATCATCCGTCATAATATATTCGTTCACTCCCCTTGCACGCATTTCCTCTTTCACACAGTTCATCCAGACCCTTACCTGAATTTATTAAAAATTACACCGGTGTCAACCATAGTAACAATTCTATCGTTTAGGACTTTAGCTTGCCGCATCCAATAATCAGATCGGTACAGTGTAATGGTATCTCCCTTTCTTGTTTTTTCGAAAAGTCTGGAAAACTCAAAGAACTGCCCATCTAATGTGGTTGTTTCTTGTTCTTCTTCCATTTTTGTTTGAACAAACCTAAGTATTTATTTATAAAACAACGTAACGTGTGGTGACTTTAAAATAATTGTGAATTATACCAAAATGACTTCAGTTGCCATGGCGATTGTTTCCATGGCATTTGATGGCATGGTATTGATTCTTAAATATGCTCAGTGGAATAGATATTTGATATTGCCATAATGAAGTAAAAATACTATTTTTGATGTACTGAAATCATGCGTTAAAATAAAACAGATTTTCTCACTTCGCGTCTTAGCTTCGTGGTAAACATGCTAAGCGGGCCTGGCCTATAAAAACTGCTTGGTATTCTAATTGATATTGTAATCACATTTTAATATCTTAGTGAATCCTTTGGATTGATTTTCTAATGTCTCTCTCATTTTTGGATGGCGAGAGAATTTCTTAGCCGCTTTTGAAGTATTCCGCTGAGCTGGCGGGTTTACCTCGCCTCGCAATATTCAAGGGCCACTTCATTTATTGAGGTAGTCCTTTAAGCATAATAATTCATTGATTTTTAATATTCATTCGTAAATAGCTGGGAGCAGCGGCATCTTAAAAGTATGTAGTCATAGCTGAGTCTAGCAATTTGCACAGGGTATATAAGCACTAACATACTAAAATTCAACTCAATCAGTCCGGCCTTGAGTTGTGGGAGTAACAAACATCCATTAACAAATTTTTGCGTTTATCGCATCTTGATGCGCTGGTTCATTTCATTTTTCTCTAACAAAATTTTCAATATGTAACTCGGTAGGGTCACAGCTTACAACATTTTAAAGTAAGGTCAGACTTAACACATACCCAAAGGCTAACAATACGTAGTACTAAAATACGTAGGCATATTATGATTTTCTTATTTTTTCGCCGTGGTCTTGTCTTGCTGTTAACTCAAACTGTCATCCCTTACATACTTAAAACTAGAATGTAATAGTACGACAGTACATAATATTGACAGCAAGACTAAGACCCCGAATAATAATAATTATTCGTGCTAGGCTTTCAATTTTATTTTGAATTTGATATTGTTATCAACATCAACGTCTCTATGAAATAATAATACATAGATAATAGAGATGTATTATGATATCGGATACACCTATGATTAATCAACAGTGATCGGCTACACCTAAGATTGGCAGGCTCGAACTAGTAGTATAGGACTTAAGGGTTTATCCGTGACATATCTATGTAGATAAAACATAAGTAAGATCGCTATAACACGGTCTATTCCAATCTACGCGTATAATCCATCATATCTCTATACAAAATCCTCACGTAGTTCATCAAAGCCTTTTCAAAGATTCGTGTGATATAAAACGCTTCTCATGGCTCTGACCATAGTGTTAAAAGGATAGAAAAATACACTCATTGGAAGAACTGTTCGTGATATTAAATAAGCACGCCAGTTATTAATATGCAAGAAATGTTTTTACCCTATTTTTAACTACTCTCTGCAACTTTTTTAGTACTAGTAGTGTATTCTGTATTCCCTACATTTTTTACCACTGTGCAAGGGCGGATCCAGGATTTGGTCCTGGGGGGGGCGGGGGGACAAGGTGCAGACGGGCAAAAATATTATAATTTTTATATGTGACATTAAAATTATAATCTTGACCATGAAATATGTGCAAAATTCGTAACTCTACAATGGTTACGGGGGGGGGGGGGGGGGGGGGGGGAGCTTGCCAACGCAACCTAACAGACAGTTCTTAATTCGTCTGCAATAGACGCAAAGACCGATGATGAATTATTTTACTATTTATTCCCATTAAATTAAAAATATATAACAAAATAAAGGAAAGACAAAAAAATTAAAACAATCTATTTGTTATTTTTTATAAATGGCACCAGAATCTTAGCTTTCTTCAATGTCTATAAAATAAAATATCAAAACAAATGACTATATAAATATTGTCATAATAATTTGCTCTTTTCAAAAACTTTGTTACTGCTAAGCAAAGCATCTGCTACGGCGTAGAATGTGCTACGGCTACTTGTAATATTACTTAATTTCTTGCCTTGCAACGAAAAGTTTTTTTAAAATTTTATTGTTTCTTTGCGGCTGAAATTTCATAAATATAAAGATTCCTTGTTTAAAGTTAGCACAAATGAAAAGGTAATCACATGGTAACACAATTATTTTTGAGGTAAAGTCCACTGACGGCAAAGCATAGACAAAGAAGAGCGGCAAATTCCTTTGGGTAAGTCATGGCAAGTAGTATTCTCTATCTAAGTATGTTAATATTCTTTATTATCGCTAAGTATAATAAATATGTTTATTAAATATAATATTTATAACGTTATGCAGGATCAAATTATGTATATTATCGATTTTAGTTTTTTCTTAGTTCTATACTTACTCCACAGCTAAAGAAGAAACTTTCTCCATGCTTGCAAAAAAAGAGAACAAGTTCCTTGTCTTTGATATTTGATGACAATGCTGTCATAAGTTCTTTAACTTTAAATCATTTCTTCTCCAAGCTTTAAATTATGTTCTGTTAAGGGTATAAACACCAATTTATGTACTGTTATTATATTTTTTCACCATCCAAGATCCAAGTAAACAATGGGTGATGAAGAAGCCACAATTGAGGGTCAGTTCTACGACTTCTCACGCTTACTCGACAACAAAAGAGATGGTACCACAATCACACTGTATCGCTCCGACTATTGGTTACGTCAAGGCAAGCTGTTAGACGACAGGAAACTAACCATGGTGGACACTGGCGTACTTTGGTGGAAGTGGGAGTAAATATGTATTTTTTTACTATTATTTTTAAATTTTCTCCCCTGCACGGTTGTCTGGAAGAGATCGCTGTTAGCGATAAGATCGCCAATTGTAACACTTTTATTTTGTTTAAAAGTACTTTTTGTACGTTTTCTTTTGTGTTTCAATAGAGTATTGTCAATCTATCAAGGAGGTGAAAGAGACGAGCCCGACGCTCGCCTGTTAAGCGATAACGCTTGCCCATTCAAGACTACGATCTCTCCAGAAGTGCCCGTTGAAGCTCATGCACTATTCTAGGGTTTAAACTAAACGCGAATTTGACAAGGTTCTTATTAAGAGCACTTATAGTGATATATTTTTTTTTTGCCTCGCACCAGCACTCGCGGAAAAGTTCTAATCCAGAGTTAAAATGAAATTTACATCACTAAGCAATGTCACGTGGCTCATCAAAATTAATTAGGTCCGCTACATTGACAAGCTAGCTTAATTAACACAGCCGAGGGCTTAATTAAATGCAAGTTGGTATTCATTAGAAACCGCTCAGTTTAGCTGCATATTTTAATTAGAGATTAGATTAGATTTTAAGGTTTACTTAGGGCTTCTCCACATTAGGTGGCAAGCAGCAACGCAACAGAAGCAGATGCCTTTGTATTACAAACGCAATAAGAGCGTTTGTAATACAAAGGCATTTTAACTCTGGATTAGAACTTTTCCGCGAGTGCTGGTGCGAGGCAAAAAAAAAAAAATACGAGTGTATGCAATGCACGCCGTGTAGTTTACAGTTTAACAGTTAGAAAGGGGAGGCTTGACTACACTTTCCGACGCATTTTTGTGCCTTTGTTAAGTTACTGTTGAAACTAATATCGTGAAACCGATGTTTTTAAAAGTTAAATGGAGTAAAAAACTCAATGCGATATTGTGTGATTTTGACTAGGTCCATGTTTTTTGGTTCGATTTGCCAGTACTACGGAAGCCTACATTGCGCGTAGCCTGACTAGTGCTAGGCCTATTTATTATAGAAAGAAAGAAAGATAATTATTTATTGAGCACCGAAACACAGGCACTAGAATATTTTTGTATACATAGGTATAACTGTAGTGTCACAATTCACAATAAAATAAATGTTTTCTATTGTAAGACCTATTGCGTGTTGAGACACATCCCGTGCCATCGTGCAGCTCTGCTCAATTGGGAGAGAATGTTGAAAGAGTGACAAACACCATAAGCATCAACTGATAGAAAGTGATCACAGTAGTCTATTAAAATAGTTACGAACATTTTCATGATCTATCGAATGCTCTAGCAGATGCACGTCAAAAACGCTGCGGTAATATTCGCATGAATGCACATTACAAGTGAATTCTCAAGTTTCTTAGCACCAGCAAACTTTATTAAAGTTCGCTGCTTAGCATTATATTCATTGCCCCTTTTTGACGGAGACCTGTATATTGCAGTAAAACGGAGCTAAACTTTGAGGAATGGTCTGAATTCTTATCGGAACTATGCGTCTTGAAAGAGTTGGAGCATGAAACTGTACTCGAGACTTTGACAAACTGTGGACTACCAGGCAGCACTGCAGTCACTGTGCCCGCCTTCAGAACCTTCTTCGATACGTATAAGCCTAAAGAGAAAGCTTTATTTTAGCTAAATTTTAAAACGACTTCGAAGGATTTTTCAATTTGATATATTATATTTTTTATATTAAATACCTAAACACAAGCAGACGGTCCGCCTGATGGTGAACGGTTAGCGTCGCCTATAGACGTCTATTAACACCAGTGGTGGAGCTGACGTGGTGTCGGTCATTGCTGTATTATAATCGGACGAGTAGGCGGGGATAACATATCGGTAGGAAGGGGTCCTACCGATAAAGGTAATACATATAATATGTATGTATATGTGTGTGTTGTATGTAGTAACATTTTATGTTTTTATTTTATCGAAACTGCAAAACAATCATATCAAAAATGTATGTTTTATGTATGTAATATTATGATTGTTACTTCAAATTATCGGTCTGACTGTGGCTCACTAGTGTTGCTCTATAACCAGGAGATGCGGTGTTTTAGCATCTCACACAGACTAAAAATTCAGAAATAGTGTCTATTTTATATATATTAATGTACCTTATAATAGAATTTTAATATTATATTCTTACTCTGTTAAAAATAAATAATATTTTGTATGAAACTTACCTTGCTTTGTTTTCTTAAGGTTTTCCAGGATATATATTATCACTAAAATATCAATAGGCAAAGCCTTACGGCTTTACGTTGCATTGCAGCTATTACTACAGTGACAATCACTACGTTTATCATCACCCTGGGTAACTAAAGCCTATGAAAACATACAGATTTTGTCTACTGCTGCACACACAGTGACTCATTATACTGTACGTTTTAGTATACTTATAAAAAAATGTAAATTAGCAAACTTCACGAAACTTGACTCCAGGAGCTTACACTAAACGTGAGTCCATGTCGTGAGAGCTTAAGGTTAACAGGCCATAGACAAGCGCTACAGCCTATTGGTACACCATGAGATTTGTTTGGTGTGGTAAAATTTACTTTTCCATGAGGTATCAATAAAGAGTTAATTATCATTTCACGGATATGATGTAGTGCAATCAGATTCGGGTAGGATGCGCTGCTTTGCTGCAACAACGGCGCAACACAGAGAAACCACTTTCATGGTAATCTTAATAAAGTTGTTTTCTATAAAAAAAAGTCTGAGTTACGCTGTTGTTGCAGGAAAGAAGCGTAGCGTACTCTAAGAGCCCTAATGCACTTTATTTATGTGCTTGGCTGACTATTATAATTTACTAGCGGTTTTAACCGCTGTACTGTCAGTTAAGCTATATAATATAAGTGTGATAAGGTAATACTCATACTCATTTATTGATAACAGAATTGTTACAGGTCATAAAATTTAACTAAATCAAAATACATTGAGTATTTGTACATAATTGAAATTAAAATAAAAAATAATAATATTATATATATATATATATATATATATATATATATATATATATATATATATATATATATATATATATAATATATATATTTATTAAGCCTTTGACGTCGCCGACCATCGCGTTCTCGCTGCGAAGATGGCGCATTACGGTTATATATATATATATATATATATATATATATATATATATATATATATATATATATATATATATATATATATATATATATATATATATATATATATATATATATATATATATTTAATTCTTTATTTAATTAGGGCTTTTTCACCAAAGCGAAGGTGTACCCACCGGGTCTAAATCCGAAATGGTCATATTTCTGTACACACGCATCGAACGCAGGATTAACAGGGAGCAGAGACACTCCTCCATCTTTGGTCGCGGTCGAAGTCGTGATGCTCGTCGTGAGTGGGCTAACGGTACCTGAAACAAGTGAACAAACTCATCATCATCATCATCATTACCCAGGGGGGGTCACATCATCGTGGCCACCTGTGAGACAAAAAACAGCTTACGGATTTACATTATTTTATGAAAATACGCGATATATTGATATTTTAGGTCATGAACTAGTTGAATAACATTGTATTGTCTCAAATTGCTTTAAAATTTTGAAAATAAACGAAACACATAGGTATTATTGTCACAGTGAAGCAGTTTGACAGAGTTTGACAAACCACATAAACCGGCCACGCTGAAAGGGACGGAAAAAAAATAGGGTTTCCTTTTTCTTCACACAGAATTTTCCCTATTGCCATCACACTCACACATAAAATGGGTACTTCTAGTTGTATTACTTCTGTGTCATTACCCTATGTTCGTCCACTGCTGGACTCGCCTCCCCGCAGGCACGCCACTCAACTCGGTCCTCCGTCTTTCTTCTCCACCCACCCCCAGCAACCCTCCGGATATCATCGCCCCATCTCGCCCATGGGCGCCCTACACTACGTTTACCGAGACGTGGTCTCCACTCGAGAACTCGTCTACCCCAACGCTTATCGGTTCTACGGCAAATGTGACCAGCCCATTGCCACTTCAGGTTGCTAATCCTTTCTGCTATGTCGTAAGTGAACAAACTCATGAAGGAGCATAATAAATACGTTAAAATACCTTAAAAACTAAAAAACTATGATATAAATCTTGTATAAATACTAAAAAGTTATCTAAACGACACCCATATAAGACATTCCAAATCGCTTGAAATCTTCAAGAATTTGGTAAAGAAACATAATCTCATATTTATTATATTTATTATTTTATGTATTAAATATTGTTAATATATATCAATTCTTTTTAAATATACATTCATGTATTTAATTGTAGTAGTATATTATATTTATAATAATATCTATGTAGTAATAATATGTAGGTATGTAACATGTAAACCATCGTATCGTAGGTATATATACATTTTTTTGTAACTAGTCTATGTATACAGATACTGCGCACCACCGTCTATTATTGTAATATCAATCCTGTTCCATTCCTAGGTTGTCTGTAAGAAATTGCCTAGTGCGATAAGACCTCCGATTGTTTACCTAGCATTTAGATATCTAGCTCAGTAAGTTTCTTTGTAATTATTTGGTACGCAATAAAGTATTATTCTATTCTATTCTATTCTAAATATCTAACAACCAAAATATTTGAGGCGGTGGTAGACAAGGGATTCTATGGTGCAGATGTGATTCTGTATTATCCAGTTCGAATTCCGGTCCCCCAACTAACCTATTACTATATTCAACCGATGAAAAAAAAATGGAGCTAGTTTACAAGTCGACGCGTATATAAAAAATATACATATTTTTTATGTTTGACCACGCATATCTTTTTAACTCTCTCGCTCGCACAATATATCACAATAATTTGAATCATAAATCCGAAGAATTTACTTTTTGAAGTTTTATTTTGGTGGCAATTTAGTTATTTTTTTAATTATTTTTAAAAGTATTTTCAGTTTTCTATCTGCAATAACAACAAAATAGTTCGAAATATGTGAGAAATATACATGTATTTACTACCCCTATGTCATTTTTTATGATATCGAAGGGAAAGTACTTAAAAAAATATTAAAATAAAAAAATCTCTAAACTTCTTCCAAAATAAAAGTTAAGTAAATTCTACGAATTTATAATTCAAATTACGATAGGAGCCTTAAATCTTTAAAAATTACAATAATACTAATAGTTACAATAAGAACTCATCTAAGTACTTACTGCTCGAAATGGATCTATTTTGGGTACTTTTATTAGTAAGGCGTCCTAAATTATTTTGACCTTTCTGTTTATTTATCTATTATGATTTGTGGCGTCAGAAGATGCGTATGTAACTACGAGCATGTTTGTTTTTATTTCAAATATTTGTTCACATGTCGGTTAGGAAAACCATTTTAAAATTGCATGTGTGTACCGAGGAAAGTGTTCCTGAAGATTGTGAGGACGACGTGCAAATTTAAAATGATCAAACTCTATTGGTGTGGAACAAGCGGTTTCCTCAGGTCGCGATTTTAATTTGTTCATTTCCGTGGGAACTTTGAGAAATCTTTCCATTGTTAACCAGGTTTCCTGCACAAGTTTCCTAGGAAATAAGAAACCCTTTGAAGTCTGCGATCAGTGCACTTGTCTAGGCATTGCTCATATTCTATTTCAGAGTTTGATATCGTTTTGAATGTAACTTAATTTTGTGAGTTCATTAAAATATGAAAATATGAATAACTTTAGATAAAAAGGCAATGTGGCAATGGGCTGGTCACATTTGCCGCAGAACCGATAACCGATGGGGTACACGGGTTCTAGAGTGGAGACCGCGTCTCGGCAAACGTAGTGTAGGTCGTCCTTGGGCGAGATAGGGTGACGATATCCGGAAGGTCGCGGGGAGCGGGTGGAGGAGGAAGACGGGGGAACGAGTTGAGTGGCGTGCCATGGGGGAGGCCTATGTCCAGCAGTGGACGAACACAGGCTGATGATGATGAATGATGATGAGATAAAAAGGATGTAATATAGTATGGGTATTATACTCGTAGTATGTAGATGTATAACTGAATACCTAGGTATGATTGAAAGGAAAGTGTAACGGCTGATTTTACAAGCTGTTTACACCAGTGATCGGATTGAGTTTAAATTTGGTACACAGATAGATAAATAATATTATAACTACGTACACATCCGCTAGAAAATGATTCTTGCGAAGCCTTCGGCTATAGAGTGCAGAATATTTACGTCATGCTCCCCAGCAACCCCACCTTCTATTTTGCAATTTATAAGTACATGTTGTAAATGTACGCAATTAGTACCTAATTAGTACTACCTTTAAATAATAAGTACCTTAACAGATTCAGAGGTACAGCCAATTGAATTTGGGGTTGCTGAAGAGCACCTCCCCAGCAACCCCCCCTTATATTTTGCAATTTATAGTGTACGTTGTAATTGTACGCAATTAGTACCTAATTAGTACTACCTTTAAATACTTAGTAACTTAACAGATTCAGAGATACAGCCAATTGAATTTGGGGTTGCTGAAGAGCACCTCCCCAGCAACCCCACTTTCTATTTTGCAATTTATAAGTACATGTTGTAAATGTACGCAATTAGTACCTAATTAGTACTACCTTTAAATCATTAGTACCTTTACAGATTCAGAGGTACAGCCAATTGAATTTGGGGTTGCTGGAGAGCACCTCCCCAGCAACCCCACTTTCTATTTTGCAATTTATAAGTACATGTTGTAAATGTACGCAATTAGTACCTAATTAGTACTACCTTTAAATAATTAGTACCTTTACAGATTCAGAGGTACAGCCAATTGAATGTGGGGTTGCTGGAGAGCACCTCCCCAGCAACCCCACCTTCTATTTTGCAATTTATAAGTACATGTTGTAAATGTACACAATTAGTACCTAATTAGTACTACCTTTAAATAATTAGTACCTTAACAGTTTCAGAGATACAGCCAATTGAATTTGGGGTTGCTGGAGAGCACCTCCCCAGCAACCCCACCTTCTATTTTGCAATTTATAAGTACATGTTGTAATTGTACGCAATTAGTACCTAATTAGTACTGCCTTTAAATAATTAGTACCTTAACAGTTTCAGAGATACAGCCAATTGAATTTGAGGTGCATGAAAATTCAATTGGCTGTACCTCTAAACCTGTTAAGGTACTAATTATTTAAAGGTAGTACTAATTAGGTACTAATTGCGTACAATTACAACACGTACTTATAAATTGCAAAATAGAAGGTGGGGTTGCTGGGGAGGTGCTCTCCAGCAACCCCAAATTCAATTGGCTGTATCTCTGAAACTGTTAAGGTACTAATTATTTAAAGGTAGTACTAATTAGGTACTAATTGCGTACATTTACAACATGTACTTATAAATTGCAAAATAGAAGGTGGGGTTGCTGGGGAGGTGCTCTCCAGCAACCCCACATTCAATTGGCTGTACCTCTGAATCTGTAAAGGTACTAATTATTTAAAGGTAGTACTAATTAGGTACTAATTGCGTACATTTACAACATGTACTTATAAATTGCAAAATAGAAAGTGGGGTTGCTGGGGAGGTGCTCTCCAGCAACCCCAAATTCAATTGGCTGTACCTCTGAATCTGTAAAGGTACTAATGATTTAAAGGTAGTACTAATTAGGTACTAATTGCGTACATTTACAACATGTACTTATAAATTGCAAAATAGAAAGTGGGGTTGCTGGGGAGGTGCTCTTCAGCAACCCCAAATTCAATTGGCTGTATCTCTGAATCTGTTAAGTTACTAAGTATTTAAAGGTAGTACTAATTAGGTACTAATTGCGTACAATTACAACGTACACTATAAATTGCAAAATATAAGGGGGGGTTGCTGGGGAGGTGCTCTTCAGCAACCCCAAATTCAATTGGCTGTACCTCTGAATCTGTTAAGGTACTAATTATTTAAAGTAAGTACTAATTAGGTACTAATTGCGTACATTTACAACATGTACTTATAAATTGCAAAATAGAAGGTGGGGTTGCTGGGGAGCATGACGTGAATATTTAGAGATTTTTCAGATCAAAGAGTTTTTAACAAATATGTAGCTAAAGGATAGATAGATATACTCGTACCTACCTAGTTTCAAATTAAAGTCAGTTATTTCAAAATACATTTTAAAGTGTTACAACATGAACAATTTAGTTGGGTTCTTGCGAATGACACGCCCTTTGTTCCTGTGAGAAAGTTATAATTATTATAAGACATTTGGAACAAATAAGAGAATACGCTGTTGTATAAATTATGTCGAATCAAACAATTGAACTTTCTAAAGAAAAACTACTTAAAGTTTAATGGAATTAAACGAAAAGTTTGCCTATAAATCAAAAACATATTTTTCCATCAGCCGAGCTAGGCGCGTACGGGTCATTTTCAAAAAAACTGTACACTGCGGAAAAATTGATGAAAATTTGTAAGATCGTGGCAAAGCATTTATTATGGCCAATATATATTAATTAATCATTTAATTATTAGAAATTGGTATTAAAATAAATAAATTTAATAGATTTACGGAAAAATTAAGATTTTACTACACTCAGGTATCACAATATATTCCATTCCGAAACTACTTATTAATGTTGATAAATAATATAAATAAAGCAAGTTTTGCAATAAAAAGTTGTTTAATCAGTGTATTGTACCTTAAAGTTCATAAAAAATATATAATATAATAAAATCAACTTAAGAAACTCAAGGAATCGTATATTAAGTTTCCATTACGTTACTCTTTGGATAAAAATGAGGAATAAATTTACTTTTTTTCTATTATTGCAGCACTTAAGAACTATATAACTAAATTACTATTGAGAGACCATAAATATTAAACTATTAAAATAAACGCACCATAAAAATCACATAGAACTTCGTTAATAATTAAAACTTAGACAAAATTATAAATGGGACAGTCACGGAACGGAGTGCATTGGTAATGGAAAAGATTTCTTAAGCCTAAGACATACTGACAGTAAAAATCATCAAGCAATGAATTTAATTATTACAATCAATAATATCTTCACCAAAACATTTTCGACGTATGAAATCATAATTATTATTGCTTTCATTGCACGTATAACACAAAACCAATTTAAAAATTCGCCATACATTTTGCTAAATAAACAGACCTGAAAGCTATATTTTTCTTACATGCAAAGCATAGAAAATTTGAGATATTGCCGACCTAATAGAAGGGTTTTTATTTTAATGGCTGTTTCGGTTTATGTCCGTAATACAACATTTTTAAACTATGCTTAATTTCAATTGAATTTTTTGTAGGCAACGGTGTTAAAAACCATTTAAAATGACTGAAACTATATAACCAATTTAAATCTAACCACAATGTAGCAATTTTTTAAAAAATGCACACACTTTGCTAGTTTTTAGTCACAATTAAATCGGGACTTCCAACTTCCATTCCGACCAACTAAACCGACCAACTGAAATTGATCAACTATTTTCTTTCCTAACGAATCAACTTTTTAGTTGGTTGGATTGGAATACTTTAAAAAATAAAATTTATTCTTATCTACACAACTCAAAACTGACCAACTATTTTTCTTTCCCAACTGAACAACTTTTTCATTGGTCCGAATAATGTTTTTAAACCTCTTCAACGTGAATTATTGTCCTAAATACACAGAATGTTAAATAATACCAAAGCGTACATATGTACATGACAGATGACATCTGTCAAACTTAAAATGTCAATATCTCGGAAAGTAATCGTCCTAGAGTGACACTGTCATGGAAGAAATGAAAGGTCTTGAAGAGATCTTCTTTTCAGATGACAGCTGTCAAACTTAAAATGTCAATATCTCGGAAAGTAATCGTCCTAGAGTGACACTGTCATGGAAGAAATGAAAGGTCTTGAAGAGATCTTCTTTTCAGATGACAGCTGTCAAACTTAAAATGTCAATATCTCGAAAAGTAATCGTCCTAGAGTGACACTGTCATGGAAGAAATGAAAGGTCTTGAAGAGATCTTCTTTTCAGATGACAGCTGTCAAACTTAAAATGTCAATATCTCGAAAAGTAATCGTCCTGGAGTGACGCTGTCATGGAAGAAATGAAAGGTCTTAAGGAAATCTTTTAGTCGATTCTCCGCAGTGCGTTGAGAATCCTAGCCACCCGAAACACACCCTCCGGGCCGCGAAACAGCGAACCATTTCTGTGCTCCGCGTACGTGCAGTGTTAGTTGACCGAGAGGCTGCTCCGCCGGCGTTGAGCCCCTCTTGGCCCTCCTGTACCAACCGCGTAGTACCGTGCTATTGCACTCGTTGCAACACGCGAAAGAGACGTTTCCGCCTTTCCAGTGTCCCGACAGTGTCACTAGTGTTGTGTTGCAGTGGTAACGGGTCATTTACTAGTTGTATTGTGACAATACATACAGTGAAGTGACCACAAACCACACTCCGGACAAATCTATACCGACTGCCCTTTTGAGTCGCGGCCGGTTGCGGTAAGCTCGCTGGGCCTTCGCTGGTTCGCCAGTGTCCTCACCTGGTTAGTGGTCCGCACAGGTTGTGACAAGGAAGCGGCAGAGTAAAAAATTGTTGGACAACACAAAATATCCACTGACTACCCGCAATGTCAGAGAAATCTGTTCGACACACCTCTACTCCTGAGGAAGACAAACCTCCTCCGCCTGCTAACTCCCTGGTTCAGTCAAGGGGAATAAAAACCACCCGTTACCATGAGGATATAGCCGGCTCGTCACAGGTCATCACGGGCCTCTCCCTGACAGGGACTGATGTCCCTCCTCGAGGAGAACCACTCAGCGTGACCTCGATCCGCGCCGCGCAACCGCGTAGGCGAGAATCGTCCAGTGACGAAGACCATCAAGACGAAAAGAGACAAAAGACCAGGCTCGTCTCCCCCCTTACACCATCGCCACAAGCTGCTAGCTCACACTCTGCAGCATCACCGGAGGACAGGGCCGACATAGAGGAGGATGACTCCACCTCCTATGCCGCAATAGAGGCGGCGGCCAACGATGCCCCGCCCCCTGCCTCTCAGACACCCTCCCTGCCATATACACTAAGCCCGCAACCTACATATGCTACAGCAGTGCGTTCACCGCCGCCCACACGGCCGGGAACGCCAACCCAGAGGTCAACGGCCCAACCCGGCCCCTCCCAAGCCTCCGCCCTCGCAAAGAAAGGGTATCCACCCATCACAGTGGATACTATGAACCGCTGGCCAGAGCACTTTGCGGAACTGCGGAGGCAACTCGGATTCGCCCCAAACGCGCGCCCCTTCGGGAAGGGTGTACGTTTTCTGCCCAAATCCGAGCATGAGTTCCGTGGTATACAACAGTACCTCACCAAAGCCGCCTCACGAGACGGCACTCTCTCATGGTGGTGCTACAGCGTCGCGACGTAAAGACCACAGAAGGTGGCCATCCGGGGTCTCCCGGCCAACACGGAGCCGGAAGACATCACCGCTGCACTACAGGCCTTAGGATTCCCGGCCACGTCCGCGCGCGCGATCCCCGTGCGCAGCCCGACGAGACCAGGCATCTATTTCGTGCAGCTGGAGCATATGAGCCAAGAGGACCTCACCCGGCTGTACAGCACAAATGAGATCTTGAACTTCGGTGGGATCTCAATCGAGGGTTGGAAAGGCCACTCCACAGTGGCTCAGTGCCACCGCTGTCAGGGCTTTGGCCACTCCTCGACCAATTGCCACCGGCCCATCCGCTGCGTTCGTTGTGGCGGCGCCCACGCGGCGGCCAACTGCAACGTCCCCCAGAATGGCCAAACAAAATGCGCCAACTGCAGCGGGCAGCACACTGCCAACAGCAGAGCCTGCCCCATATTTCGTCAGGAAGCCAGAAAGCGGCAGATAAGAATCCCGGGCCGTTTGCCTGCGCCCGCCTCTACCCGCGCTCCACGGCAACCACGTGGCTTCGCGCGAGAACCTTCACCAATTTCGGCCCGGGCCCCCCGGGCTCCTCAGCGGCAGGCAGCAGCGCAGCACAGAATCGCGCCACAAGCCGCATCTGGGCAGCAGGCCCAGGCTGCGTCCAAAAGAAGGAAAAGAAGAAGAGGAGGGAGGAAGAGAAGAGGACGCAGAGGGCGCGATGCCAGAACGGGACCCCCAACAGCAGCGTCCACGCCACTGCCTACTCCTCAGCACCCGCAGGCCTTTTGGCCCCTCATGCCTGACTGGCGTCACCAAGCGCATGCCTGGCACTCCGGGCAAACCATGCGCACCTCAGCGCCCCCCGCGCCTTCCGGTGACATCACATCGGCACCACCGATGGGCCCACGGGCCCCCTCGAGACCTACCTCGCGCCCAACATCTAGTAGAGGCCGCCGACGACATCGTACTCCACGCGGGACTCCAACTGCTGCAGAAACAGCGAGAAACGAGCAGGCAGAAGGACCCGCCCCAACGGGCCCAACATCAGTCCCCGCGCCGGATAATACCGCACCACCACCCCCCAGCCGGACAACACAAATCACCCAGGCTGATCCGCGCACTCACTTCGCGCCGGTCACCCGGGAGGCCATCACCAGCACCACTTCCCGACCGCCACTGGTCGCCCGCCCTAGAGCCGTCCACCCCGGCGAAGGGAGACCCCGAGGGCAGCCGTTTTTCCCCCCGGGGATGGAGCCCGCTCGCCCACAGGGACCACCGCCTCCAAGGCCTCAAGCTGCAGCAGCCCACTATCACCAGTCAGCCAGAGACCCCATACTAATTATGATGGGGATCCTGGCTGACATACTATTTACCATCGCCGCCCACGCTGACAAGCCAGCGTACCGAGACGCGGCGATGAGAGGATTGGCTTCACTCCAAGGTTTCCAGTATGGACAGGTCCAGCCTTAGGATCCTCTACTGGAACCCGGGGGGCATCCGGCAGATGGTCCCGGCCCTTCGAACCCTCGCCCAGGACCAAGATATACACATAATCTTGCTGGGCGAGACTAAACTCAAGCCGTCGATGGCCCTCAAGCTACCGAACTACGAAACCTACCGGCGTGACGAGGTCTCCCCTCAGGGCTCCGCCTACCGTGGCACGGCGGCGTTGGTACGGAGAGACGTCATCCACGACAGCCTGGACCACGTACCCTTCGCGGACCTCAGAACCACAGGGGTGAAAGTGCAGGTAGCCAGTCAGGAAGTAAAGATCTTCGCTGGTTACAGACCGCCCGGGGCGAGATTCTCCAACGAAGATCTAAAGCGCATTTTCGACGGTCGGACCCCCACACTGCTTGCGGCGGACCTCAACGCCAAGCACCGAGAGTGGGGGTCCAACATCATAAACCCAGCTGGTCGCAGTCTTCAAGCAGCCGCAGAAGCCCTCAACCTCTCAGTTGTGGGCCCTGACTCGCCAACCCACATACCCACAAATCGTCACAACCGAGCTGACGTACTGGACATTGCGGTGCACGACCAGCTGCCCTGCCCAATACTCGTGGAGGTGCTATACGACATGAACGAGCAGCACCTCCCCATCCTCATTACCATGGCATTCGGGGCGGACATGAGGATCCCTCGCCCCGCTAGGCTCAGGGTCAATTGGGAGACCTACTCTACCAGGTTTACCTGTGCAGACGCAAGCTCCCTCAACACCGCTGTAGATGTGGAGAGATGCACGGCTGAGATGACGCAGGCGATCAAAGCTGCTATAGCCGAAGCTTCCTCCCCAGCACCTATGTCGCACAAAAGGCCAAATATGCCACCAAGATTGGAGGCGCTGAAGGTCAAAAAGAGGCGCCTTCACAAATTATGGTCCACCAACCGCTGCCCCCGTCTTAAGACAAAACTCAACGCCCTGGCCGACAAGCTATCTGCAGAGGTCCAGAAGTGGAGAGGCGAAGAATGGGACACCAGAGTGGATAAGGCAGCCCAAGATCCGTCAAGCACGAGCCTCTTCCAACTGAACCGAGCCCTCACGCAGGCGAAGTCAACGGTGTGTCCCCTGTTGGACAGCGCCGGTCATTGCCACTACCCAGCCCAGGAACGAGCTGAGCTCCTCGCAGACCACCTGGAAGACCAGTTTCAGCTGCACCCGGTACCTTTGGACGCAGCTGAAGAAACACTGAGACATCACCAGAGGGTCCAAGCTGCTGTTGAGGAGTTCCTGACCGAACCAACTTCCTTGCTTCCAGGGGACACGTTCATCACGCCAGCGGAGGTTAAAAAGGCTGCGCGATGGCTAAACGCCAAGAAGGCCCCAGGGGATGATGGCATCTCAAACGCTGCCATCAAGCACCTTCCGGCCAGAGGACACGTTGCTCTCGCCCGCCTCTATAATGGTATCCTCCGCACCCAACACTTCCCCGAGACCTGGAAGCTAGGGAAAGTCATAACGCTCCACAAACCCGGAAAAGACCGCCGACTTCCGGCAAGCTACCGGCCCATCACCCTCCTAGACACCCTGTCGAAGCTGTTCGAGCGCCTGCTGCTGCGGAGAATGATGCCACACCTCCAACTAAGGGAAGAGCAACACGGGTTCCACGCCGGGCACTCAACAACGCTCCAGCCCACGAGGGTGATCCACTACATGGCCGACGAATGGAACAGGGGCCGCCGCACAGTCGCCGTCTTCTTGGACGTGGAGAAGGCTTTTGACCGGGTGTGGCACGAGGGACTCCTGCTCAAGCTTCTGAGCACCACCATTCACCCTGGCCTCATCAGACTGTTAGCTTCATTCCTCAGCCGCCGCAAGTTCTATGTGGCAGTTGAAAACTCCACCTCAACCACGAGAACCGTCGCAGCAGGTGTGCCACAGGGGAGCGTCCTGTCGCCTGCGCTATATGGCCTATACACTGATGACATCCCGACTCTCGAGCATGACGAACTCCGTGAGGATGAACTGGGTGTCACACTCGCCCTCTACGCCGACGACAGCGCCTTCTTCGCGTCGGCAAAGAAGACTGAAACCGCAATAGGGCAGGTGCAGCGAGTCCTCCACAAAATCCCGGAGTGGTTGGACAAGTGGAGGATGGCCGTGAACGTAGCAAAGACGCAAGCGCTACTCACAGGAGCCACTCGCACCTACCCCCCGCCAATGACGCTGAGGAACATGGACATCAAGTGGGAAAGTTGCGTGAAGTACCTGGGTGTTCACATCGATCGGACGTTGAGGATGCGCCCCCAGGTGGACCACGCAGTCCACCAGGCGAAGGCGGCACGCGCGCTCCTCCGTCCGGTCCTAACCTCAAAGCTGCCGCTGAGGACGAAGCTCGGCATATACAAGTCGTACGTCCGCACACGACTGACCTACGCTGCGCCGGCGTGGTATGCGCTGTGTTCAGCGCCCCAGCGCAAGCGCCTCCAAGTGGTCCAGAACGTGGCGCTGCGCCACATCACTGGAGCCGGGCGATACGTCAGGAACGATGTAATCGCCCGCGACACGGGAGTCCCCGAGGTGGGGGAGTTCGTGGCCCGTCTAGCGCGTCGAATGTTCGACCGCGCTGACAACGGGCCGCACCCCCACCTACACAACATCGCTCCACTACACGCCAGACCACCGGAGGCGCCCCAGAGGCGCCCCCTGCCGCGGGACATCCTCCGTGAGAGGGACGCCGCGCAAGAACATAGGTCCGCTTCAGCAGAGCCGCCGTGAGGCGCCCGGCAACGGTTGCGACTCCGGCGGCCGCCAGTTACCCGGAGGCAGTTGCCTCTGAGCGACGCAGCTAGGGTAGAGGGACTAGTCCCAAGACCCTTCCCCTACCGCCCTCCACGGGGGGTCAGGAAGAACAAGGATTGATTGATTGAGGAAATCTTTAAATCAGATGACAGCTGTCAAACTCAAGATGTCAATATCTCGGAATGTTCTTGTCCTAGAGTGACGCTGTCATGGAAGAATCGAAAGGTCTTGAGATCTTCATTTCAGATGACAGCTGTCAATTTCGGAAAGCGCTGGTCCTAGGCAGATCTCGGTCCCGATGACAGCTGTCTTTTGAAATGAAGATATCCTCAAGCTCTTTCATTTCTTCCATGACAGTACCATTCTAGGACGAGTACATTCCGAGATATTGACGTTTTAAGTTTGACAGCTGTCATCTGAAATGTAGTTTTCCTCAAGATCTTTCATTTCTTCCATGACAGCGTCACTCTAGGACGAGTACTTTCCGAGATATTGACATTTTAAGTTTGACAGCTGTCATCTGAAATGAAGATTTCCTCAAGATCTTTCATTTCTTCCATGACAGTATCACTCTAGGACGAGTACTATCCGAGATATTAACAGCTGTCATCTGAAATGCGTGTATAAAAATATATCTTATAGACCAACTAAATAGTTGGTTAGTTGAGAAAGAATACAGTTGATCCGTTTTGATTAAGAATTTCAGTTGATCCGAACAGAACATTTTTGTTATAAATAAAATATCCGATCAACTGGTTGGTCTGATAAGAACAAATCGATTAATCGAGACCATTCTGACCAACTAGTTGATCGGTTCAATTGGTCGGAATGGCAGTCCCGATTATGTGTTTAAAAATATAGGTATCTTATGAACCAACTAAATAGTTATTTATTTGAGAAAGAATACAGTTGATCCAGTGTTATAAATAAAATATCCGATCAACTGGTTGGTCCGATTGGAACAAATTGATTAATGGAGTCCATTCTGACCAACTAGTTGATTGGTTCAATTGGTCGGAATGGCAGTCCCGAATTAAATAATAAAAACCATTCAAGTACGAGTCGGATTCGAGCACCGAGGGTTCCGTATCAGCCCGTAGGTATACCAAATTTCAAAATTCTAAGCTCAACGGAGTGTACCCTGTAGGTTTTGATTCCCTTGCAAGTAGTTGCGAGTATGAAAATGTGCGGCTAAAAATTGCTGTTTCTTTTGATTGCGTGGACATAGAAATTAGATTTTATTACAGTTTAATAAGTATATTATAGACTTGTGTATTTGATATTAATTTCAATTTAATACCTCTACGCGTTCATGAGGAATCTGAAAGTAAGTATAAAATTATCAAAATTTTATTTTGTCAAAAAACTCGTTATTAAAGAAAATTCGAGTGGTGCCATCTTTATGTCACTCACTTTTGCCAAAATGTACAGTATGCATTAAGCTTTATGATTCCATTCCGATTTTTTTTACTTCCACTTCTACGTTACCTGTGTTTTGGTTTCGGAAAAGAAGTAACGGGTACCGAGATCGCAACAACATTAATTCGTTAAAAATATATTAATGTTGTATAAATTAAAAATTGAATATTATACACGATTCCATGATATTTATAGAATTCATCAATACATTTTGTAGAAATTTGACTATCTTCCTTAGCTTTCTTTTTGGTTTCGGTTTCGGAAAATCAAAAATGGACCATTGGTCACTTTCACTGTTTTGCTGTTGCGATCGCCCTCCAAATGAACGAATCTAATATTGCCGCTGTTTGAGTGATAGCCTTAATGTTGCTCTTGATATATAAGCATTAAATTTGGTAAACTTATAAATATATAGCCTAAAAAGGTGGTTTCGGAATGGAATTTTCCACATTTCATGAATTACGTCCTCGATTAAATTTATTTATTAAATATAATAATAATGAACTTAAAAATATAGCGTTATTTTAAACTAAAGCAATAATATCTGTATTTTCCGAAAATATAAACATAAGTATAACTTATATTTGATAAAATTTGAAATTTAAAACGTTTATTGCGTAACTTGTAGTGTGGGACATTGTAATTTTTAATGTTTTGCTACTAAAATATTTTAATATCTTTGTGGGTAACTGTGTTATTTATGAAGATAATATATAAAATACTTTAAAAAACACAGATAATTATATTTTTTGTACTAATTCTACTTAGACTTTACAAATATTAATTATAATTACAGGTCAAGTAATGGGACAACCATAAAAATGAATGTACAATTTTTTTGAAAATGACCCGTACATTTGAAGTATGGAAAAAACCTTTAGACGTTACGAGTAAATAAATAAGATCAGACAATGACATGTTTTGAGTACAGTTAATTAAAAAAAATCAATTAAATCGAGTACAAATAGAAGCTAGATCTGGGTTTCGGACAATTACGATGTCCTTCATCACGATCAAGCCTCGAGCCTTCTACCTACTTTTACTCGTATATTATACGTAAGTTCCTGCAAGGCTGTCTGAAAGAGATCGCTTTTAGCGATGAGACTGCCAATTGTTACACTTACGTCGTGATTTTGTGTTATATGTTTAAGTTTTCTGTATGTTTGTAGAGTTTCAATAAAGAGTTTTCTATTCTAAGTTTAGTCGGTTTTTAAACACAGTTTTTTACAAGAGTCGTTTTTTAAACAAGAGTTTTCTATTCTATTCTAAGTTTAGTCGATTTCTATTCTAATCTACTTATTAAGTTATTAAAACAGTAGAATAGGTTCCTAGAATAGAAATAATTTGCTTAGGTAAGATTTTATTGTCTGATAACAATTATATCGGCGTATAGTGCAGTTAGTCTTCTTACGTGACGAAGATATTCGATCTATACTCGGCTCGCCACTCGCCACGTGTAATCTCGACCACGGGAGATGGACTAATCCAGAGAATTGTGGGAAGAAGTGGTTCCTCTAAGTGCTTCTGCTAGATGTAAGCTTGACCTACGAAGTATGACGTCGATCGGTGAACATTTATTGTAATCTTCTTCTAAATGTATAAAAGGAAGATTGACTAATCTATTCACGCACAACTTAAACTGCTGAAAGCATTGGGTTGAATAATATTATCTACTTTTTTGCTAACGAAATATAGGTGTATACTGAAAAACTTACAAGCTCTCTTTCATTAAGCATGGGCAAGAAAACCGCTTGACCGTTCAATAAAATTAAAATGTTACTCCACTTTTGAAACAAAAACATATTTGAAATCAGTCCAACAGGTGCTTACATAAAGTGCAATTTGTACGTTTCTATTTGCAGGAATAATTGGAAATGAAACTTGAGACATCGGGTTCACTTATAGAGTCTGATAGGAAAAAGGCAAGCATTTTTTTTTGTTTACGCCGAGTAAAAACGCATTACGCGTACCCACCCATACGGGGGTATGGGAAGGTTATGTGGGACTCCCCGTGCAGGACGACTGCATGGTATACCCACTAAAACATCTCGGCGACATATATAGGGCAGTGGTGTGGCTCATCACTACGTGAGGGATACGTAGTTACGGTCTGCTGATCCACTGCCACATTCCGCCACGGCGCTCAAGTAAACCTAAAAGAAATAAGTTTCGTAACTCTGGAATTCTTTTCCACAAGCCTTTAAAAATAAAAATATGGTTTATTAAGTTACCATATTGCCAAGCGTGGTGATAGCTGGTGGAGTAGATCCCTAACAGAATGGGTGCCTGAGAAGGAAGGAGCAATGTTTGCAGACCACCTGCCCGATGGGTCGATGAGATCGCAGCGATCGTAGACTTGATGTGAACTGCTCAGGACAGCTGCATGGCACGAAGGGAAGGAGGCCTTTGCCCAGCAGTGGGATGATAAGCGCTGACGACGATGATGAAGTTACTACATACACACAATCACGCCTGTTTTACATTGCGATAGGCAGATACTATTTCACTCCACTTGGTACGATCCTGACACACCCCATTCGCTTCTTCAACTAATAACCCTTTAAAATAAGTATTTAACCCTTGAAACAAATCCACCCTACGCTTTAAACTTTAAAATAACGCCTCCATATAAGAAGAAGCCTGAAAAAGAAAGCTTAAAGCGATAAAACAGCTTATTGAGGATCTAATTGTAATCCTATTATTATTATATTATAAATCCAAAATGTTTTTTGATACCTTAGGTATCAACCAAACTCTCAAAAATCTCAAAAAAGATGTTTTCTATTCGATCATTAAGAAAAATCTTAAAAAGTAATTTTAAATTGTTTCCACTTTTCCCGTTATCACCACTTTTTCCCTGAGATTTAAATGGAAGTATGTATATCGTGTGTTATATTTCTTTAGTAGTCCAGTAAAAGAAGAAATGTGGATCGAAAAGTCGAAAGCAGAAAAACTAACTTAGTAACTTTGTTTGGACTAGTTAGGAGATAAACATACTAAAAGTCCCCACCCCTCCGAGGTGAGCCCGAGGGGGGGAGGCCGAAGAAGGTCCCATTTTTAGGTTTTTTGCTTATATGTCAAAAACAATGCATTGTACGATATTTTGTTATACTACATTATTAAACCTCATAAAATTTTCTACAACTTTGGCCTTGACACATATTATCTATCTCCAATCGTTGTCCAGCTATGATCTTCCAAACATGGTCTATTTTGAAGACGCTTAAATAAGTTTTCCATACAAAATCCGTAAAAAAATCTTACAAATAAAATTTGACCAACTTCTGGTTGTCGTATCAAAATGAAACTTTGCAAATGTCTAGAAATCTGATGACAGTTCAATAATCTGGTACCACTGAACTGATCTGATGATGGAGCCAGGAGGTGTCTACTGAAACTCTTCAATGGCTTTTAGTAAACATGTCGAGTTTGGGCACATTATATTCGAATCGATGAGGTTTTTTCATAACACTTGCTGTCGAGGGTCTGATAATGGAACAGGAGGTGCTTATGTCTCATCAATCCGAATGTAATGAGCCTAAACTCGCCGGTTTTACTAATAGCCATTCAAGAGTTTCAGTAGACACCTCCTGGCTCCATCATCAGATCAGCTCAGTGGTACCAGATTATTAAACTGTGATCAGATTTCTAGACATTAGCAAAGTTTCATTATGATACGACAACCAGAAGTTGGCCAAATTTTATTTGTAAGATTTTTTTACGGATTTTGTATGGAAAACTTATTTAAGCGTCTTCAAAATAGACCATGTTTGGAAGCTCATAGCTGGACAACGATTGGAGATAGATAAAAAGTGTCAAGGCCAAAGTTGTAGAAAATTTTATGAGGTTTAATAATGTAGTACAACAAAATATCTTACAATGCACAGTTTTGGACATATAAGCAAAAAACCTAAAAATGGGACCTTCTTCGGCCTCCCCCCACTCGGGCTCACCTCGGAGGGGTGGGGACTTTTAGTATGTTTATCTCCTATCTAGTCCAAACAAAGTTCTTAAGTTGGTTTTTCTGCTTTCGACTTTTCGATCCACATACCCGTTTTGGGCACTCATTGACTGGGCTATAGCTAATGACATACTTGACATTGGATCTACTTTGCCAGCTTGTGAAGAGCGTGATGGGAGCTTGCGAACAAAATCTTGTTGTTGTTATATTTTATATATACTATGTACACAATAATATACAAGAGTGTTTAGTCAAATAGTATATATTCTTTGGTATAGTGTAGCTCACTTGCTGGTGATCATTTTCATTTAATAATTTCTAGATCTTAAATCGAAAAAAAATGTGACGTCATAAAAACTGGAACACTAGAAAGAGATCTAAACATTGTAATAAAACGAGTGTGACGTATTTTATGTATGACTATAATATGACCCCTTACGGCGGTACCTATGGATACTTGAATTTTTACTTTTAAGTTGAACTGTATCTGATCTAACACAGAGGCAAGGCGAGCCAAGCGAAGCGCAAGAGCACTACCTACTTTTTGTCAAAGTGTTACGTCGATTTTTGAAATCCTCATCTTTTATGCAAAAAAGTAGACGAGCAAGACGTTCTGCTAATGGTAAGAGATAACGCTGCCCATAATTATCAGTACAGTACCACTCAGGATATCACGATGATGTAAAACTCTCGGTGCACCAACGCTTCGAACTCAAGAGTCATAAGATGTTAAGTCTCTTCAGCCCAGTAATTTCACTAGCTACCTATAGAAACACAGTAACATCAACAAACTGCCATCCTACCGAAGCACAGTTATGTATCATCATCAGGCGGTAGAATAACTAGCACTGTTGGGGTACCCACATAGACGACCTCCTGCTAAGGAAGTCTACCCCCGGTAAAACTATCATGCTAATATTATAAATGCGGAAATTTGTGTGTATGTTGTACCCTGGAATAACCACATGGAATAGGTCTCGAATAGGCTACAGTAGTACAGCAGGTAAAACCGCTGGGCGCATCGTGTATACTATAATTTTGGTTTGGAGTTTCCTTGAGAAGAACGCTGTATAACGGATAAAACGCTATATTTCTGTTTAAGTACCTATCTACATATATCTTCATGGAACTATAAAGTGCAAAAATGTGTAAACAATATTACGTATCTTGTATCACTCAGATTTGGAGGACGAATTTATAAAGCTAGCCTAAAATAGACAGGGACTTGTTTTTATAAGCATTGTTATTGACTCATTCGTATCGTGGGCGTGGATTTTGATATTATTTCTTGGTAATTAAATAAATAAATATTTCAGAACAATTCACACAGCGCCACCTAACCCCATACTAAGCAACTTAATGCTTGTATTATGGTGATTAGGATAACGGATATAATACTTACATACTTTTCTTTTGTAAATACATACTTATAATAGATATTAAAAACCACCCAGACCAGAAACAAATATCTGTGGATCACACATATTTGCCTCATGCGGGAATCGAACCCGCAACCTTCTGCGTTGCAAGCGGGTATTAGCCCACCGCGCCACAGAGGAGGTCAATTACTCAATATTGTGAAAAAGAAAAACAATCTTCTCCTACTACCGTCCTGTACTACCTACTTTTCAAATTAGTACCTATGATTATAATATAGAGGTATAATAAATGTGTGTAGTTCAGAACCGGTTTTAAAATACCTGCACTTGTGCGTGCGTGCGAATATAATTTAGTTTTTCTTATGTGAATATGGATCATCAATAGTTATATGCAATAAATAAATATTTATTTTAATTTATATTACCGTATTATATTTCAAGAAAGGGCTCGCCGCCGCCTCCGCGCTGCACTCCTCTGATTTAATCTACCAATATTAATTTTAGTGATATACCTAATTAGAGGTATATTATCACTGAAATTGAACCGTATTATAATTTTATTTCATCCTTAGTAAGATGGTAATAAATAGCTTCCTTAGAACTATGTTCCGGCATATAAATATATCCCTAGGGATAAAATTAATTATACTACGACTTTAACTATCTTACTGCGATATATACCTAGTCATACATGTAACTAAAATTTCTAAAAGATAAAAATTAGTTTAATTCTCCAAACATATAGGCTACATACATATTATGTATATCTAATACCAACTACCTACCTACATATAAAACACACTAAACCTATATTTTTGATGAACAAGATTTAAAAATTGTGTTAGGTACCCATTAAAAAATGTATTATATGTATACATATTATATTATTATGGCTATAAGAATATTAAAGTACCTATCATTTATTTTCTAGGAAAAATCCGTAGCAATTTGAAATGTGAAATCAACCGAATACGAAAGGACGAATATAAACGGAAAAAACATGTTATACCTATAATACGTACTTAAAGCGATATTTTATTGTAGGAATATTTAAGTCTAGGTTCAAGTGTCACTCAATAGTATAATATCTCAGGGCTATTATTCACTTATCGGTTAGGGAACCGAACCGAATACCGAATTGTCAAAAATGTATGAAATGACGTGACATGACATTATGTCAAGTTGTATCTACATAATAGGTACCTATGTCATTTCATACATTTTTGACAATTCGGTATTCGGTTCGGTTCTTTCACGGATAAGTGAATAACCCTGCTGATCTCAACAACATATTTTGTTTAGGATCATATTTAACATAGAGGCGGCGCTAGTATCTTACGTGGGGTAGTGGATTTATATGAGTTAATTTTAGTTCAATTTTTGGCCATTCCCGTAAATGATTGTTGTACAGTATTAGTTTCTACGACTTTAGATGAAAGCCTCCAATATTAAGAGTTTATTCAATAAAAATACGACAAAAGCAATATTCTATGGCCTTTGTTTGAAACACGTTTGAAAAAAAATGCTACTAAGAGGTACATAAAAATATAATTATAAGTTCGGTCTATTGAGATGAAAAAGTAGTTAAAATAATTAAAAAACTACAAAAAGGGCCTGTGAACATTGGGCTTTTTTGTTACCGTTTACAACTATATAAAAACACTCGGGTTTAGTCCGTGTTCAAGAACGACAATTAAAAAACTAATTTTTTGATGAGATCAAACAAGAAAGAATACAAACAAATGACGTTTATCCAATCAAAAGAAAAATATGTGCATATTGATCCACAAAAGACAGCTGTGAAGCAGTAAATATAAAAAATGGTCGTTTTAGGAACCGGCTCCTTTTTGAAATCAAAAACGACTTTAAACAAAAATATATCCTAATAAGTTGTAAGCTTTTGGCGCTTGACTAGAACGGCTGGTATAGCAAAGCGCATATGAAGATAACCTTTCACTCCTAAATTGAAAAGGAAAATGAAAAATTGAAAAATTATTAATTTCAGTTACAATTTCTTACAATCGGTGGGTTTGAACCAGGCACTCTCTTTAGGCGCATTATATATTATTCTATTCATTATATATTTTTTATTAAGAGATTTGATCCAATAAATTAGGTACTCAGTTACTGGCGCTACTCTCAGACATAACCTTACTTATCGACCGAGCGAAGCGAGGTCTTAGAGTCGAAAGCCGCGAAATGCCTGCGTTTGGACCAGTTTAACGCTTGACCTCTGGTGCTTAAGTTTGGTTGACGTTTACTTGAAAACGGTTAATCCAAATTAAATGAAATTTTACACACAAGTTAAGAAGGTTAATTGGATAATTGTAGTGAAAAAATTAGCGAAATAGGTTACAGGGTTGCAGAGATATAGGTGACTTAAAGTCTTTACGATAGGTCTGACGATTATTTCAAAACTGGAGCGCTGATAATTTTTTTTCTAACATATACACATTTTTTATAAGCGACACAAATATATTAGCCAAAGTGTATGTTTGTATGTATGTTTGTTACGCGATAACTGGAAAACCAATGGTCCAATCTGCATGAAACTTTGCAAACGCGTAATATAAATCCATAGAATTTTTAAGTTCGAACATGAGCCAAATCGGTCGAAGGGTTCTAGAGTTTTAGAAAATGCTTAATTTCAACGTTACCAAAGTTCCAATCTTAATGAAACTTTGCGATCAGGTAGTATAAGCTAAAAGAATTCTCATGTTCGAAAATGAGCCAAATCGATCCAAGGGTTGTAGAGTTATGAAGATGTTTAAATTATAATGTTTTGCACAATTTGTTAGGTACATTAAGTTTGAGAAAGATCCTACAGGCAAAAAAGAGCGAGCAAGTTGATAAAGTTAAAGAATTAATAGCGATAAAGTCCAATAATTCGAGAATTTCAAGCAATTTATCATATTTTCAATATTTCTTATTTTTAATTATTTTCATATAATTTTTTAGTACATTGCGTAATAACCAATAATTGCGTCAATTATAGTCCGGCCGCCTAAAGTTTGCTATTGAAATAGATGTCACATACATGTAGGTAAGTACACGTTTTGTGCTGTTTTTTTAATCTTTTTATAAACCTCATTTCGCTCGATCGATAAAATATAATGTTATATTTAATTTAAGTATATATAATTTTTATATTTAATTGTTAGTTTGTTTTTCTCAATAAAGATATTTAACCTTCATAAGACTTTCAAACCCAGTGACGTTATGGGACTTTGGGTCCATTTGGACCCGTGAACAATTTTAATTCATTTTATTTGAAAACATGATTGTTTTATAATTTTTTCATGTCAATATTTCATAACGTGTAAAGAAATAAGTTTTTTAAATAAAAAAATCTTTTTATTTTTTATTTTAGAGAATCTGGAGTTATTTTGAGGAAATAAAACGGTATTGTTTACTCATTTCTTAAAATCAAATAAAATGCAAATATATTTTAAATTTACGATTTATTTGAATTGATTTTATACTAATATAATATTTTCTAACATAATAATAAAAATAATATTCATATATGTATAATTATTTTTATTTAATTTAATTTGAAAAAAAAAAGAACTTTCAATGTTTTATAAATGAAAAAATATTCAAAAAAATATATTTTATATTAATAATGAATATATTATTTATATTAAAAATAAAAATAATCATAATAATGGCAAAATATACCATTCTTGCTCAAATAGAGCGTATATGTAAAGTACACGAGTGTAAAAAGAATCATGTATATTATGATGTGAATTTCTTTTACGATTTGTTTTTTTAATTACTAAATAATTTTTAATTGTATTTTAAATGTGATTTGATTGAAATTTCTTTCATATTATACATTTTGATAAGTCATTTTTATTATTAAAAATATGCAAAGCTTTATGAAATTGATTTCAGGGAATATACTAACTATATTTCAATTTTTGATCAAATCAAGTATTTAGAACTTAATATATTCAAAACACGATCTTTATTTTTCATAATATAATATATATTTTACTTAATTCTTTGAACATATTGATATAAGAAAATATTAGATATTATTAGAAAATTATACGAATTAATTCGTTTGTTGTACCCAAATATCTAAAAACTAACTATTTTAGTATTTAAAGTAAAACAATATAATTATATAATAATTACAAATATATAATAATGAATAATTTGTTATATATCATGATATTTTATAAGGCCGGGTCCTTTTGGACCCGAAATCCGTTAGCGTAAAATGATATTTAACTCACTCAAATATAAACTTTTTAAACATTTTTTTTCGCTTTTTACGTAGAGTTTCAAAATATATTAAAAGTCACGAAGTGACAAATCATAAAAATTAATACATGAAAAGTTATCCGTATTTTAAGGCAAAAATGGGTCCAAAAAGACCCGAAATCCTTATGAAGGTTAAGTAGTATGAAAATAAAGTAAAATAGTTATTTAAAAAAAAACCTTATTAATAGCGTTATTTTATGCCCATCGCTAATGGCAAGCAACCAAAGTTGGACTTAGTAGTATAGGCATAATTATAATATAATATAATTATGACGACATAACTACGTCACATTGCCTAAAATTTTGTATAAATTATCCCGAACACAATGTACCGGACTATAACTCGCTGTCAAGTAAAATAATATTTTACAGTGGTCGTAGCATGCCAAACGAGATCCCGCTGGAATGTCAAGCGTAGAACTGTCATACCATACATTGTAGTTTTGTGAATGTATGGGATGACAGTTCTACTCTTGAAGTTTGGCCGGGATTCTGTGTGGCATGCTACGGCCACTGGCAAAACACGAAAGTGGAGACCATAAACAATAATAAGCAGGTAACAATGTCTGTGGAAGTGGTGATAGAATAAAAAAACTCGCTGAATCGTTTTATGTTAAAATATAATTTAAATACATAATTTATATGAATACATACAAATATCATCGACCGAGCAAAGCGAACTCTTAGAGTTGAGAGAGCTCTCGGTGGCAGTAAGGTTATTTGAGTAGTCTGCATAACTTTTTAAAACCTAAAGTAATTGTTTGTGCCGGCACATTCAACAATAAAGGTGCACGAGCACACCATAATGCATCGCGGGCCGTGTACTTATAGTCTGCCAAATTTCATAAATATATGGTAACGGCAAGTTCCCTATGAATGTTGATTTATTCAGAGGGTCAAAAAAATTTAGGTACGTTTTTGAAGGATAAACGGGTGTATTTTTTTCTACGTTAACTCAGAAGTTTAATTTAACGGGCACCAAGCGGCTATAGACCTGTGTATTATGGTAAAAATATACAATTCTACGGGATGTAGAGTATTAATTGGTCTTGACAGGCATACGGATGACCAAGTGATCCTATTTATTAGGGTTTCGTTTTTTCCTTCAGAGGAACGAAACTCTAAAAAGGATTATATTCAAAAAATCTCGGTACGTAGGTTTATTGAGTTTTAATTTCTCAGAATTTTTATATTTTGAGTTTTAATATTAATGTTAAAGTTCTTGTATTAGGATATATTTAGTCGAGACCTAAAGTCTAAGGTTTACCACGGAAATTGGGCTGCGAGGTCACAGTTCGAGGCGAACTACTAGTTTAAATCGATTGTGTTTATTTTGCATACGCCCGCGGCTTCCAGAAGATATTTCAAAATATCCACATGTCTCTATTTTTCTCCTCAAATATACGTCTGAAACACATTTGGCTGATAAAACGTAGTAATTTATAATTTCCTACTCTCAATCCAAAGATAACTTTTTATTAAATAGAACGGCCATCGTAGAATTTCTCATTCACTCATCACTTAGGTAGCGATTTAGCAAGAAACAGAAATTATAACTAGTGGACCTGCGCGCACTTCGTTGCGCCTCACTGAAAATTATCAATGTTTCCCTACTTAATTATGCATGTATTATACATATAGGTAAATCTTCCTCTTGAATCACTTTATCTATAAAAAAAATCGCATCAAATACTGTTGCGTAGTTTTAAGCGTTTAAGCATACATAGGGACAAACAAAGTCGGACACTTTGTACTATGTAGTAATAACGTTATACATTTATAAGTTGATATGGTATAAAAAATCTTGCAACTCTGATCAACGAGCAAACCTTAGTTAAGGATGGCGCTTTGATTGTGCCATCTGGTGGGACGACATTGTCCCGCTTGTTTGCTTTAATTTTTTAAAGTGATAATAAATATATTCCGTAATTTAAATAATAAAACATATAAGATACGCAGTACGGGGTTTGTGAACAAATAAATAAATAAATAATAATAATAATAAATTAAAAAATTATTGACTCAGAATTAAATAGGCACAGTTTACAAGTTTTAAAAGGCTTATTTAGTATCATGCATTCACAATCTTTAGAGGCTTATTTAGTACATGTATAATAAGATGATGTATAATGATGTATAATAATAAAAAAAAGAGGAAGCCTGAAAGTTGCACCAGTGACAGAGAAATTAAAGAGTGGAAGATTGTCCTGGTACGGACATATTATGCGGAGGGATGAAAATCATGTAACCAAAAAGTCCATGAATATTGTAATAAATGGTAATCCGGGAAAGGGACGCCCGAAAAAGGTTTGGATGAACTGTGTGAAAGAGGATATGCGTGCTAGGGGAGTGGATGAAGATATGACGGATGATAGAGCAGAATGGAGGAGAAAAACGTGTTGTGCCGACCCTACCTAGTGTGGGATAAGGGCAGGAAGAAGAAGATAATAAAATTTTGTGAATATTCTACTATTTAAATTTATTCGGTGAAACATTGTAGTTTAGGAGTGGTGGTGGCCGTGCTAGTAATCAAACTGTGTTACAGCCACCATTGCCCCCCGTTTGGCAGATGACTTTAAAATCTTATACTACTATGACATAATATGTCATCATCTTAAATACAGAGATAGACAGTATTATAATATGGCAGTAATTGATAGAAATAATTATACATAGATGGAATATGATATTATATTTATATTCTATATAACACAATAAAGTTTTAAATTAATCAAAATGTACATTTTTAACCATATAATAAAATTAAAATATATGGGTAATAAAAAAAATGGCGGAGATGTAACGCTAAAATATTATGTCCAATATTTTTACAACAATCCCTATTCTAAGTACCGGCCGTTCCTCATCTTCATTTAATCTGTGGCTTAATCTCATTGATTCAACAGATGTTAGATACGCCCCTTACGTTTCTAATATTCAATGTAGCATTTTAAATTGTAAATCTAGAAATCTAAATTAGTACACTTACGATTTTGTAAGTATATAGGTATGTACTTGGATGTATGTATATCTTAATAAAGATGTAAATCGTAGATCTTGATGTAAAGATGTACCTACTAGCTTTGTAGTGTAGAGAAATCATTTCCTGGCGGAGGTATACGTCTATAAAGTATCTGTCTTTCAAGTAGGTATACTAAGAAGTGATTAAAAAAAATTAAGTCGACTTCAAGCTCGATATCAAAGCGTGAGGGCTGGGAATAAATTTAAAATATATATAAATAATAAAAATACTTTATATTAAAAAATAAATATATTTAATTTTAAATATAAAATAAACTTAAAAAACAGCCAGTTTTTATATAAACTTCCCTTTTTCTTTTAATCTAAGGCATCTTCAAGTAAACCGTGAATAAGAATACAGATTCCCACGAATAATAACCCCGTCCTCCAGTTAAGACTGCGAAACAGTTTATAAACATCTTCAGTTAATGGAAGCTGAGTATAAATCTAATTGAAGTTTGTCTTTACTGTAGTTTACAGTACATGTCTGCCTTCATCAAACAAGTCTGAGTTCTCAAAGGTAGCTTTCATATTTCAAATGATTGCAATCGCTCATTCGTATAGAAGATCAATTCAATGCATATCTAGAAGCTTCCACGAGAATCAGATCATGTAAAATTATTCCTAGTTGAGACTGTCTGGAATTACCGCAACCAGACTAACCAGATATGTAAACGTCGACCAGTCAAATGCACGGCGTTTACTTAAACGTCAGGAACATTTCGTTTGACGAGCAAATGCAATTTGAAATTGGTTCTTCCTTCAATTTACTAATAGCGAGTGCTCTGTTGACAGTAGACATAACAAATCACTCAATACTCAATACTTTATTTGCTTCCTTAGAATTAGGTACATAATAAGGTCTTAGAAATACTTATGTGCAAACTAAACTATAGTTTGCACATAAGTATTTCTAAGGACCCTGATGGGCACATCACTACGTATGATGGGCAAATCGCACCTCTCGAGGAAGAAAGAATTAACCCTAATTGTGACTTTTTATTTTTATTGCATAATAAAATCAAGAAAAATCCGATACATATTGTCTATTTTTTTCATAAATTTATCTCAAAAAATGAGGGAATTATTAAAAAAAAACTAAACTTGTACGACACTGGAATCATATAAAATTACTCTATAAAACTGTAGTTAATTACTTTTGCGACCACACTATTTACTAGTTTTCCATGGCAATAACATCATAAATACACTTACGTCAATATTGTACGAACATTTTTACAAATATCTTTACATAACTGCAGATAATTCCTTTTTAAAGAAATTTTCGTAAATATATCGTCGTGCAATTACAGTTACCATATTCTTCTACGAAACATTTATCAGCCTTTACCACTTTAACTACTAGTTACTCACTTCTTTCACGAAACTTTAGTCAGAATTAAAATAAATAAGTCTAATTGCTTATATTTTTTTATTAAGAAATAGTTGCATAGAGATTGGTTTTTATGTTTTTGGAGTTCAGCAGCACACGTATCCATGTAGCCAGTTATGTAAACTGGGTATCGTTACGCTAAACGCAGATCATAGTTACTATTTCTGCCTTGCTTCAGCTTGAAATCTGGAGAGTAGCGGGATTCAAGGCAAATGATAAGCTTACCAGTCAAAAAGAAAGTGTCGGTATGCAAGATCGTACCCGTTAGCGACTGGATGGATAAGATGACCCAAAAGACATCCCTGGAGGGTTCGAGTGACCTCGCAATTCTTACTCTAGTTTCTCTCGGTTGACATAGTATAAGTTTTGATTTCTAATGACCTGTAGCTGAAGATCACGATCCACTTCAGATTCTATGTACCGTGTCACTCTATAAATCAATGACTAAGAGAACGGTTTCACAGCTTCAGAAATCCCTTTCTCTAAAAGTATGCCTCTCCAACATTCAACGTCTGCACTCAAATTTTCCACTACCACCACTACTTTGAATCTGAAAACCCCGCTCTCTTGTTCTTCACGGAGCCAAAAAAACAGGTTTGTCATCAGATGTGTATTTGTCAGATTAACCGGAGGCTCACTTAAAAACAAATTCAAGCTACATGTGTGGGATGTATTTACGCTAGTGATAAACTTGGCAGTTTATATGGCTCTCTTTTTACGGAATCATAGCGTTTGAATACGTCTGGCCTCCTTCAATGTTTGTTATACTAATATATCTCATTATAATTAATCAGAGGTTCATAGAACGCAGTAGAATCATTTGAATATGCTGGCTCCTAGCCGGAATACCTGCGATAGTGTTAAAGACATGTGCACCAGGGCTCACTCCGGTTTTGACTAGCCTTCAGCCTTATACGCCAACGTGCAGCCTGTTTTCAAAAAAAGGCAGTTGTTCTGGCCCTTCTAACCACATGTATATCTCAGTCACGTTCATGAAATAGAGCATCAATCTCGACGAATGATCTCCTGTGTGCTCAACAATTCGGGTTTTGTTCTGGTAAATCTACTGTTGATCTTTTTTGCATATCACTCACTTCTTGGGTAAGCAGATAACATATAGCGGTAGAGCCAATAGAGACGGAAAGAAATAACTACGACGGGGGGTGCGATGAAGAGAAGTTATTTACTGTTAAAAGAAAATTAATGAAACTTCTCTTTTCCGAAATGTGTGTTTGTTGATAGCTAATCATTTTCAGATACTGGGAATTCCTCTCATTTTTGCGTTTTACTTCTGTGATTACATCAATTCTAAGACTCAATTGACTGTCAGGAATTTGGGTGTTTTGGCAAAGGTACAACATTACTTCACCCAGGACATTTGCTTATCTCTATCATAAAGCCGATCTTATGTGTATAGAATATTGTTTTCGTCTTTGGGATGATACTGCCAAATACCAGCTTCAGACTCTGGAGTCGATTCAGGGGAGCGCCAAAAGGCTCGTGAGTGACCAGACGTTAGTGAATTCTAAGAGTTTTGAACACTGTATAAGAGTCACCCCTTCTAACCGTTTTATTAGGATTTGTTTCAGAGAGTGGCGCAGTTTACACAAACTAATCCTATCCCGTCCGTTCCCGCCATTCATTAAGCCCGTATCAACTTCAGAAGTCACGGCTTCCAGTAATGCGGCATCCATACCTAGTGGCGCAATAACTGATCGAATTTGAAACACTTGTCAGTCATTCGTATTTCTTTGTGTCATACTTTGTTTTTACTCAAGAAATGTTTAAAATTGGTTTAATCATTTTTAGTTATACTTCATAAATGAAAAACAATGTTATAATTTAATAAAAAGACATAATTATAACACTTCTCCTGTCATTATACTATACTTAATCATTGAATACAAATGTATGAGTGGATGAATATTTCTGATTTATTTGCGCCAAAATGGCTAAGTGGATCTAGATGAAATTTTGCACTGATATACAATATATCCTGAAATATTACTTAGTTTACTTTTAAAGCTGTAAAACTACTCAACATAGCTGGTATTAAATTTATAACGAAACCTTTATGATTTTTGGTATAGTACGACAAAAGCTACCTTAAAATGCACAATCAGTTATATTTACAAGATCTTTCTACGAAATTAAAATAAGTTAAAAGTTTTACACATGAATCCCTTATACTGGAGTCATTTAAAGGCTGTTTTTTATTTTGTAATTTCTTTTGTACTGAGAAACGACTAATAATTTATATAATAAATGATTGGAATAACGCAATATGTCAAAATACGCTAAAACTGTCTGTGATTTTTTTCGTTTAAAAAAGCGTTTATTTGAAATACATTTTTTATCTAAATATATTTTTCGAAGAAAAAGGATGCAATTTATTTTACGCAAAAAAACCGAGACAAAGTTTTCGTGGAAAAACGTCGTAAATCATACTTACGCGTGGAGTTTATAAAGCCACTACACGTTCAGAAAGTCGTATGTGCAGTTATGTCAGCATTATAATTTCCGTTCCATGTTAATAAAGTAGTATTCCTGTTAACTACATAAATTAATTAATATATGTCGCTGAAAACTAGCGTAAAGCTATTTTTTAAGATTTACTCCATGACGATTAATTGAATTGCAAATTGAAATACATAGGCAAATCGAGGTTAATATTTGCTATTTTTTGCTATATACTAAATTTTTCTCAGATTGCCGATGATTTTTTAAATCAGTTTTTTGTTGCTCCTGTAAAGTTGGTGTTTTTCAGTTACGACTTTCTTCCTCGGAGGGTGCGAAATCACTACGTATTAATACTGTAATTAAAGGGATCGGAATACACTGAACAAGAATCTTTATATACCTATAGTATTAAATGAAGTTGCTTTCGCTGTCTTTGCGCTTAGATCTTTTAAACGAATCAACAGATTCTAATGCAATTTTCAGCAATAGATAGAGTGATTCAAGAGGAAGGTTTATAATATGAAGCCGAGGCGGGTCGCAAGTAACGCTAATCAAATGCCGTGTTGTGGCTAACTTGGGTTGGTGACAAGTGACAATCACTATAAGGAAAAATTTCTACTCGATAACTCTATGCGTTCTAAAATTATAGCAAAAAAATCGCAAATATAGCAAAAGGTTTTCGTTTTTTCCTTAAGAGGTACGAAACCCTAAAAACACAAATCTTAAAAGGCATTTTTCTTAAGTCTGTCGTGTAAAAGGTACTCGGTTGAGCTATGAAACGTTGTTGAGGAGTACATGTTAATGTTACTGTTCCATTTCTCTAATTAACAATTAAATGTTGTTGGCTTATATTATCGCCAGTCCAAGCTAATCCGGTTCAGTATAATGCAATAATATAGAAGGTTTTTCATTTTGTAACATTGTGAGTGCACTGTAACAGCTTTGTGACACTAAAATGCACTAAGCAATGACTTTTTACTAAATATTTCGTGTATGTACAGTGCACACTCACTTAGCCCTATAAACCTATATTATGGCTGGTTTCTCAAATCCGGGTTAACAGTAAACACATGAAGGAAATTCAGAATAAATATATTACTTATGTAAAAATAATTTTGTACGGAATGCTAAATGGTTTCAAAAATAAACTGTTCGATCGTTTCTGTGTCTGTACGCTTAATATTACGAGATGAGGAGTACACTTCGATACGAAATTGTCAATGGAAATACTAAATTAAAAAATATGTTATTATATAATAGTTACGAAAGCGTTTTACAATTTTAAAGAATTATTTGATTATTGGAATTATTATGTTTAATTGTAATACTTTATGTATAATTTTTGTGACTTGTAACTTTATAATATTATTAATAAATGAGTATGAGTATGTATTCATAGTGGTTGTCGTTAATTGTCGCAATTTTCCTAATTTTTGGGCTTTTTCACCTATGTCTACAACATTGTTTTGTTTCCATAAAGTTATATTTCTGATTGTCTTGCTGCCAAAATTTAATTGGTGCAGCTTGTCAATTTAATCCTTTAGCCGCCGCATTCAGAAATATCGCGCCTCGAGTTTTCGTGTCCCTAACGCTGAAAACGTATTAATACGACTATACTCGGATTGAACAAGGAATATCCTTTTTGTAAACAAAAGTTAACCCACACTAAAATGGATTAAAAGGATTTCAAAAAATAAATTAGCTAGGGTTTATATTTTTTTTATATTCAAAGAATAAACTCTATAAAAATTATATTTATTATACTTTAAGCACACATATTTAATTGTTTTATTAATTATAAAAAGATATAGAAATATTTGGTAGTTAGAAAATATTGAGACTGGTATCATAGCAGGGGTCAATTCTGAACAAAGTCACTTGAGGGACGGGCGTTAGCAATACGACTTTTAACTTTCAGTTTTACAAATCACAGTTTTTATTTTGAAAACACACAGTACAATTGTACAATTACATGAAAATACGCGTTATAAAGAAATTAAGGTTACATTTGATTACGTAAAATTTTAGATGATTTTTCCACTTTCTGTTGAACTTTGGCAGTACGCGACTCATTGGCGATCTCTCTCGTTATGTTAAAGAATCAGAAAGTATTTTTTGACACTGACACATTGTGACATTACTGCGCTTACAAAAAAGATCTAAGTTTTTCAAACGAGGTACAGGTTTATATAAGCCGTATGTTTTGATATTTGAAATTGTTTCTAATAAAACAAATGTAACAGAATCTACGTACGAATCATTTTGTATTATTTTAAAAGCAATCAAACTAATAAAAAAATTAAAAAGGCCTGTACGATTTACCATTAAACTAGATGAAACAGCTAGTTGCAGTGCTAGTTGCTGCAGTAGTTACTCTGCAAAACGCTGAATGGTAGGTATATTATATTTTTTTGTATTTAATTTATGAAGGTATAAATGTCAATTGAATTTTTGAATTAAAATTTTGACATTTAAAAATTATTTCACCAATAAATTATGAGCTTGAGTACAGAAAGGGATAAAAACAATGTAGTTGACTGTACTAGTATTTCAATGCCAGACATACAACTATAGTTGTACTAAGAGTAGAATTTAATGGATGAATCATATATCTGCAGATATATATTTATGTTTTTGTATACAAGATTCGTTAGTATTATGCTAGGCGTATTCACTAGTGGGGAGGTCTTTTACGATATTTTTACGACTAGAAATAATGTTTACCTCGTGAAGGTGAATCATTGTGATTCTTATACAGTTTTTAGAAGTTCCGATGGCTTAAAGCGCTTTTTATCTATGCGTTTTTATAATATAGTGTGCTCGCGGCTTTGCCCACATGGTAAAATCCTTTCTTGGCAGAGGTCTACATCATGAAACCTAGTAAGTCAATCAGTCACTATTTCCTTTTATATGTTTAAACTACCTGCGTGCACTTGCGCGGACCTGCGTGCACTTCGTAGCGCGTAACACCTATAAATTTAAATTATTCTATCATTTCCCGGGACTCAAGCTATCCCTGTGCCAGATTTTGGCCAAATACAGTCATATAATATAATAATAGTATGCGTCTGTCCGTTCGTCTATCTGTCACCAGGTTCTATATTTTTCACTAGCGACGTGGCATCGCTTCTCACTGGAAGAATACTTTTTTTTATGAGCTAAGCTTTTATTCAGTGAAAAACCTAAATCTTATTCGAGGTCTATGCTACCCATATACCAAATTGCAGCCCAAAGGGTGACTATTAACCGACAAAAATAACAATTTTCTAGCGCCATAAAGGCGGTAAAGTCAAAAGGTTTTTTTAACTTTGTCGCGTCTTTTACTCCAGCGCTCTATAAACCTTAAGAACATTTTACTTTTCGCCCTCGGGCCTTTCGGTTTTGGGGTGAAAAGGTAACAAACATACAGACAAACGTTCGGCTTTATAATGTGTGTGTAAGCACTAGACGGCTCTCATGGTGCAAAATTGTAACTGACGTCCGTAATAGCCAGACCATTGCTATGCCAATTTCCTCCCATGACTATTTCCACTCCTTTCGAAGAGTTCCCTGTAGCATTTTTTTTTATGTAATAAAGTAGAAGACGAGCAAGACGCTCTCCTGATGTTAAGAGATAACGCTGCCCATAATCAGTACAGTGCTATTTAGGATTTCACAATGATGTGAAATTCTAGAAGCACTGCACCAACGCTTCTTACTCAAGAGTCATAAGATGCAAAACCGGCAACCGGATGCAAAGCATTATAGCAAAACCGGCTGCTAGCTAGGTAATATATATTTTTTAAGGGAGATGAAAGCAGCGAGGAAATTGCATTGAATGCGTTTGCCACGTGTCACATAACATATTATGTGAATATGTCGTATTTTTTAAAATCTGTAGACGTTTGGCACTTTCAGTTAAAAATGGACGATGTTATTTATTATTATTAACCTATACGATACCTATACGATCGACCACGATCCTAGACGACCTAACAACTGGAACAACTGAAAGATGTGGGTCACGACCCCCAGTAATGGGGAATACGACTCAAGGAGGAGGTAACAACTAGAAACAAGTAAAGAGTTTTAATTTTTTTTATTTTAACAAAATTTAGTGTGACATTGCGGATTTTACTTTTTAAAAACAATATCGTCATGACGCCCGTTCCTGGTGAGACACTCTTGCACCCGGACCCGTACATTTGCAAATACGCGGGAGCAAAGCGTTGGTGCAATAGCGGCAATTTCTCGGCGGATGTTGTCTTGTTGCCGCTGGAAGGACGAAGTGATGAAAGACCTGAGAGCGCTCCAAGCTGAGTCTTGGGAAGCGACAGTGCAGGACAGGCAAGAGTGGCATCTTCTTGTGTCGGAGGCCAAGACTCAATTTGGGTCGCTGCGCCATCTTAGTTAGTTAGTTGTCTTGTAGGGCCTGAATTGTTCGAGGATTATTGTTGTAAACCTTCTTTATTAACTTTGATATTACTATTCTGCCTATATATTGATAATATTATTGAAATTATTTTTCGTGTGAGTGCGTGCGTGAGTGCATGCGTAAGTTAGTATGTACGTACGTGAGCACGTGCGTTCAGGTGTACGTGTTGGCGTGCGTGTGTGTGTGTGCATGCATCATTGCACATTGACAGCAAATACCCAATCCATGAAACTAGACATAAAGGTAATCGGGAGTAAAGTCGGGAGAAAGATGGCTGCACTCAAAATTTTCCTACTTATTTTGTGTTTCGAAAAAGTGTTTAATTTGTGATTTTGATGAATTATTACGTGTTGAAAGTGTTATTTTAAAGTGTTACCTACGAGTACGTCCTATATGTAAATAGAACCAGTCCGCCCTTAAATTGAAACCTAACAGAAATAAATCCAGTTTGCACTTCAAACTTTTGCATTTTCATCACGCCCTGCTCTTGTAAAAAGTTTGTCCCTCGATTCGATTTTGATAGCGCCGATTGCTCCAAGCATCAGGAAAATTTTGTTCGGATGACAAGTGGATAAATGGTTTTACTCTGTCTCTCTTTCAGTTTAATCGTTACAAGCTGTGCCCGGCGGCTTTACCCGCTGGAAAGTAGCCTATAGTGTTATTCCAAGGTTTATAGATTATAGGCTAGCTATACAACCAGCTTGTTTATGTGTGAAAAGGTAACACAAAGAAAACATATATTTATATAAATTAAAAAACAACCGAAAGGTATCTAAAAGTTAGCTTCAAGCTGTAAGTCAGCTCTCTGAATGGCTAAACTTATTAGGGTACGTTGCCTATCTTTTTATTTTATTTATTTACTATAAAATACATGAATAAATTTATATTATTAATACACCCCCTGCACGGAAGAGGGGCAGAGAAGGAAGAGATCGTTATTCGCGATAATATTGCCAATTGATAGCGTAATATCCAAGGTGCAAACGCACTACGTGGCTACTGCACTGTGGCAACCAAATATCTTTGGATGAAAATGTATGGGACATACGGTGACATATGACATACCCTACGAAGAAATAATTACCGTAGTCGGCAGGCGCGGCACGTTCATACAAATTTCTTGACCGCGCCGTGCCGCGCTTCGTCGCTGCAGTGCAGTTTTTTCTTTTTTTTTATACAAGATAGGCCTACGTTTGACCACATCCCACCTGATGGAAAGTGAAAATGCGGTCGACGATGGATCACGTAAGATGCCTAGAAAGGTACCTATTCACTCGTACCTTGAAGATATCCAAGTTGCCGCGTAGTGCGATTTCACCCTTAGATTATTATATTGTAGACTATAACAGTTTTTGCATATATTTTGTGTTTTTAATAAAATGTAAATCTATCTATGTATCAATAATAATAAATAATGCTTGTTTAGTGTTTCCCCGGCCCCCTAATATTGTGGCCGTTGTTTTGATGAGCTGCCATCGGCCATAAACTATGTCTGTGGCTGAAAATGAAACCCCAAGGCCTAACGCAAAAATAGCTTTACAGTACAAACTTTTAATACACGAAAATGGATTTGTTTGTAGTATTTAAACCTTTGATCGTAGTTATACTAGAACATATGAAAAAGTACGAGAATATTATAGAATAGAATAGAAAACACTTTATTGTAATACTACAGTTACTCGTATATACAAAAACTACAAATTAAAAAATTAAAAAAAAAAAATTACAAATTATTAACTAAATTACAACTTAGGAGTCTTTAAATCGAGGGCTAATAGGTATTTACAAGGTCTGTGTGCTACATCTTCGACCGCGTCATCACTTACTAACAGGTGAGACTGTGGCGAAACGCAGCCCTATTCTCTATAAAAAAAAAAAAAAAACCTACACCCCACTGCACTATATATGTACCTATATATTACTAGTGGACCTGCGCGCACTTCGTTGCGCCTAACAGAAAATTATCAGTGTTTCTCTACTATATTATGCATGTAATAAACATATAAACCTTCCTCTTGAATTACTCTATACGTTAAAAAAAGCCGCATCGAAGATAAGATAAGATAATTTATTTGTCAGAATTTTGGTACAATAAGGGGCTGCGCAGACGACAGACTATCCATGACGCACTTTTTAGTCTGTGAAAATAGAACCTATGCAATTATATGCAGTAACGCACATTACACGGATTATTTGTGCGCCGGCATCGTGTGCGTTACTGCATATAATTGCATAGGTTCTATTTTCACAGACTAAAAGTGCGTCATGGATAGTCTGTCGTCTGCGCAGCCCCTAAATAAGATCTTAAAACTAATAGGTTCCATAAAAATTCTGCCTTAGAAGGCGTACAAATATCGAATTCAATAATTGTAATTTATAAAATGAGTTATTATTCATATAATGTGAATTATTACATACAAAGCCAAACAAATTAGATAAAAGAAAATTAATTAAGATTTTTGTCATTTAAAAAATCCTTAACAGAATAATAACATTTTGCCAGAACCACTTCAAACAATTTTCTTTTAAATGTGTTTAGATTATTTCTGTAATATTAACGAAATCCGTTGCTTAGTTTTTAAGATTTGAGCATACCTACATAGGGACAGTTGACAGACATTCACGCGACTTTGTTTTATACTATGTAGTGTTAAGTTATGTACATTGTTTAATATGTTTATTATAGGTATTTTGTAAGTATAGAAATAAAGTAGAGTGTAGTAGTGATGTGTGTTTATTTTTTACGTGAAGTGTAAAGTCACCAAAACGGCCGCAAAAATCAGAGGTCCAGCAATCGATTGGATTGAAAGCTACATTTCAAACCGAAAACAATGTGTGGAAATAACCTCTCTTGACCAAAATCTGGTTTCAACAAATTATAGGTCTACATATAAAACTAATGAATGTGGCGTTCCCCAAGGGAGTATTTTGGGACCACTGTTGTTTTTAATTTATATAAACGACTTACCATTAGCAGTTGATCATAAATGTGTGTTGTTTGCTGATGATGTATCAGTAGTGGTTACGGACGAGGCCAATAAAACATTGGCTAATCATGAACATCAACTTAATACCACAACTGACTCAATAATAGAATGGCTAAGTTTAAATAACTTGCATGCCAATTTGACAAAAACTAAATGTATAAATTTCTGCAATTATAATAATCATAATTTAATTAAATATAATTTTGACATAAGATGTAAAGGGGTAAAGATTGACATTATTAAAACATTAACATTTTTAGGAATAATATTAGATAATCATTGCAATTGGAAAAATCATGTAGAATATGTTTGTTCAAAATTAAACAAATTTGTCTTTGCACTAAGAGAACTACGGCGAACACACGAACGGAGGAACGGTGTGCGGAGGAATTACACGAACTAATTCCTCCAAGCCCATTCTACCGACGGACGTCGCGGCAGACGGCAAAGCGGCATCCTTACTTAGTGGCGTTACCTACTGCCCGCACCAAGCGTTTTGCTTCGTCGTTCTTAATGAGAACTGGTCGCGTTTGGAACACTTTGCCGTCATCCGTGTTTCCCGAGCGGTACAACTTGGGTATCTTCAAGGCACGAGTGAATAGGTACCTTTCTAGGCATCTTACGTGATCCATCGTCGACCGCATTTTCACTTTCCATCAGGTGGGATGTGGTCAAACTTAGGCCTATCTCGTATAAAAAAAAAAAAAAAAAAAAACAGTAAGCCAAAGTGCAGCCCTCACAGCATACCATGGCTATGTTGCTTCTGTACTAACATATGGTCTTCTTCTTTGGGGCACTTCTACAGATATTTTAAAAGCGTTTTTGGTTCAGAAAAAGTGTATAAGAGCCCTGGGTGGTATAGGACCTCTAGAATCATGTAGGCCACTCTTCACTGAACTAAAGATTTTGACACTTACGAGCCTGTACATATTGCAAGTGGGAATCTTTGTAAGAGAACATCCGGACATGTTCCAGAGGTATGATAAAGCTAGTCGGCTAAATCATGTCATTAGAGATCCTACCAAGCTAAAACCGATTTTCGGAAAAACGGCCTTATCACAAAAAAGTTGCAAGGTAATGACTGTAAAAATATATAACCATCTGCCAAAAGAAATTCGAGAACTACCATTAGAAAAATTTCGTTTTAAGCTTCGGAAATGGTTGGCAAAAAACTCTTTTTATGACATGAAGGAATTTTGGAATTATAAAAATAAATCAATGTGAATGAATTAAATAAATTTAAATTATAATTAATATCCTTGACATATGAATGAAATATCAATATAATGTAAATGACTAATTTCCTTGACATATACATATATAATCAAATAAAAAAATAATTGACATATTTTGTAATTCCTTTATCAATGTAAATTCCTCTGACATAATATTTAATTCGACATGCAAATTCATTTATAATAAGGTACTTACATATTGTTTATTATTTAATTTTATGCAATAATTATTATTATTTAACTGGACATTTTGAATTATTAATTATCGATTATATTTACTACGATTTATTGATGCATGAATATTTTAAATTTTTTATTAAATTTTTATTAATTAAATATTTGTACGCCTTTAATAGGTAGAATTTTGTTGGAAGATAAAAGTTTATTATTAAGATCACATTGTACCAAAATTCAAGACAAATAAATCCCATTTCATTTCATTTCAACGAAAGACCATCGCCGGTCGAATTTTCGTGTGTTTTAATGTATTTTTGTACTGTTTTCTTTTCACGCAATTCTGTTGTATTCGTTATTTCTAAGATATTTGTACAAGAATAAACGGTTTATTCATTCACACGAGTAGGTTATGTTGTATGCTCTCGTCTAAAACCCCGATTCAAACTCAAATTCAAAATTCATTTATTCGAATATCCTACAATGGAGCACTTTTGCAAGTAAATTTTACAGTTATTTAGTTATATTTTAAGACTCGCCAAGAAATCATTTCTCATAGCAACCTCACTTGCGAAATCAAAAGCACTTTTTGACTGAAAATTTAACACTGCGCGCTAAATCCGTGCAAAGTAGAGTGCGGGCTTTAGCGAATTTCTAATGTACGTATGTAAGAGAGTGTTGTTTTTATTTCCTAGAACTTGTATTGTTACATAGGATTTAGATAAATAAATAAATATTTCAGGACATTTCACACAGCGCCACTAACCCTAAGCAACTTAATGCTTGTGTTATAGTGGTTAGGATAGATTTTTTGTTAGGATAGACTTGTGTATATATGTATGTACGTTTATTTATTTTACAATATGACGTGTTAATTGTATTAGATGAGACGAACTGAGTAAGTACCTTTTATAATCTTTCTATCAACGAACTTTCTATTTATATATTAATTAGTTTTTTTTTTTTTTATGTGATGAAGTAGAAGACGAGCAAGACGCTCTCCTGATGTTTAGAGATAACGGCTGCCCATAATCAGTACAGTGTTACCTAGGATTTCACAATTATGTGAAATTCTAGGAGCACTGCACCAACGCTTCTTACTCAAGAGTCATGAGATGTTAAGACTCTTTAGCCCAGTAATTTCTCTACTAGTTACTACAGTAACACGTATTCTAAGATTTTAGAACACATTTTAATTATGAGTACATACATTTTCAAAAGGCCGTTCAAAGAATACTTAGAAAAACATTCCATCAATTATTTAAAAAATCAAAGTGGACCTTCGTTGATTAATTTAAAAATATACCAACACAAATGCCTACACTTTAATTGGACAATTTGTTCGAGAAAACCTTTAAATTAACTGAAGAAATAATGATTGTTTTGTACAGTTTCTTCGAGTAAAACAGAAGTTTACCTTACTTATTTATTGCTTAAAATAACAAGAACTTTGTGCTCAATTTAAATGTAATGAAAATCGAATGTTTTTTCATATATATAATATATAATAATTATACACTAAAATATCTTGCTGCTATTGCTGTTGCAGCACCCTTATAACTAAGTTTGTAATTTTTTTTTTTTTGAAAATCGATTGTTTTATAGGTATAACTAGTGTTCAACCTAACTAACCTTACCTACTGATGTCGGACTGTACTAAACTCAAGAGGTATAATAAGTGAAATTTCATTTCATATTTCATTTGATTTCAACATTTTTGAAGAATAAGCTTTCATTATTATTACCATCTAGTACCAAAGTACTCGTCAAGACGAATCAAATGAGCCCAAACTCGATGGGGTTGCGTCGTTTAATTATGGAGTTCCTATGGCCACCTTCCAGTTCCATCATTAGATCAGCTCAATGTCATAATAATATTCATCCGATTTATGCATGTAAAATTTCAGCTCAATCAGAAACCGGGAAGTGGACCAAATTAAACTTGCAAGATTTGATTACAGACAGACAGACAGGCGAAAGTAAATAAAAGCTTATAATAAGGAAGGACATGCATTTTCTACCAAATATACCTCTACTTATATTTTTAGTTTTGTAGGAGCGACATCGCCGACCGCAAAGTATGCAGACGAATTGAGTTTCTGGTGAAGCTGGAGGAGCAGCGGCGCGTTGGTCACGTCTGTCATTTGTGCCAATAGTTGAAACATGGTAAAGAGATATACAGTACCTGATTCGGCACCTCGCTTCTTGCCGATCCCTGCTGTCGACCGCGTGGGAGTCAAATTACTGTATATCTCTTGGAATCAGGTGTTGTCGTGCACAGCAACGCCGTCATGTAATGTTTTCCTCCAGCTCTCACGGTCGTCTGATACGTCTTCCCAGGCGTTAGGGTCGATGTTAAAGGAGAACAAGTCCCGCTTAGCACTATATGTAGGTGTATACTGCAATAGAACACAAGCGAGTCGTATGATTCTCCATATCATTAATGGCCTACTCCCGTTTTCAAACGCAAGTTCTGATGAAAATTAGTGAAAATGTGATTCGGCTTGTTGTCAAATTGAAACTATCGCAGATTGAAGAAAACGCTACGATTACCATAATGTTATCTAGTATACTTGGAGAATCTACGGAATATTATTCGTTACTGAGGACATTTTGTAAATGTGATAGAACAAAACTAAAAATATAAGTAGAGGTATATTTGCCAATGATAAATTTAAAGTTAATGAAACTTCTTGAAGTCCATCAATAAAAAAATAGGCCAAGCGCTTTTTGGGCTACGAGCAATGTAGGCTTCCGTAGTACTGTAAATCGAAAAAGTTTCTTAGCAACCCGTCCCTCATTTTGAAACACCTATTCAACGATACCCCCACATGATGGGATCAGCCGGAAAAAAAATCATCCTCATCTTACTTTTATGGTAGGTACCCCAAATTAATTAATTTAAAAATATTTACCATTATGTTACTCTGATCATTACCCTCCTCTGTGCAAAATTACAGCTATCTAAGACTTATATTTCTCCACAAAGCCGCGGACGGACGGTCGGACAAAGCGTAACTGTAAGGCTTCCTTGTTGACTACGGAAGTCTAAAAATGGGACTTAAAGCCTCATATCATGTCAAGTGACAGGATTATTGTATGCTTTTTGCATCCAGGGATTAGTCTAAGCTACCTGTAAACATAGTGTGTATATAGAAGGCTCTACACCCAATTTCAGCTCAAAATCAGTTCAGCCGTCCTCACTCCTTCGTATTTATAATATTTAATAGAAGGAAAAATCAACCAATTTACTGTGACACATTGTGTTTTAAGAAGTTACGTAACGTACTTATATTTCAAATTATATAAGTACCTAAATTCCATTGTCCACCCGAAAGGGTAATGTTTTTCTGTATGAAATAAATTCTATCATTTCATTTCTCGTGATAAAAGCCTCCTATTGTCTGGGACTTACGAAGTTCGAAGCCAAAGGCAACATAACGCGTTGGTTGTGAAAAAAATACATATTTATTTAGCATTAAAAGGAATAAACAACAATGACGGATTCAGGGGGGCTAAATTCTCAAACACCCACCAATATCACCAATCACCAATATCCTATATTTTTTAAATCAAAGAGTGACAGAAGGGCAAAATTAGGTATTCGATGGTAAGCATCATGATTGCCCATATAATTATCAGAGCCGATATTTTATTATAATTTAAAAAAAATGCGCGGTTCTATGGTGCGCCCGTTACTCCGATATATTAGTATTGGTGATTCACGTCATGTCCAGTTAATACGTTGGTAAACTATACCTCGTTTGAAAAACTTAGATCTTTTTTGTAAGCGCGGTAATGTCACAATGTGTCAGTGTCAAAAATTACGGTCAGATTCTTTAACAAAACGAGAGAGATCGCCAATGAGTCGCGTACTCCCAAAGTTCAACAGAAAGTGGAAAAATCATCTAAAATTTTACGTAATCAAACGTAACCTTGTTTTTTTGATAACGCGTATTTTTATGTACACTGTGTGATTTCAAAATAAAAACTGTGATTTAAAAAACTGAAAGTTAAAAGTCGTATTGCTAACGCCCGGCCCTCAAGTGACTTTGTTCAGAATTGAGCCCTGCTATGATACAAGTCTCAATATTTTCTTACTACCAAATATTTCTATATCTTTTTATAATTAATTAAACAATTAAATCTGTGTGCTTAAATAATAATAAATATAATTTTGATAGTGTTTATTCTTTGAATATGAAAAAATATAAACCCTAGCTAATTTATTTTTTGAAATCCTTTTAATTTGAGAATCTTTTATTAGTTAATCATTTTTTGGTGTTGGAACTCATTTGTTTACAAAAAGAATATTCCTTGTTCAATCCGAGTATAGTACAATTACAACTTTTAGCCCGGGACAGTAATGTTTGCATTATTGCTGGGTACTAAGTAAGTAGGTACTTGAATTCATTGGCAAACATTTTTTTGCACTTCTCCAGACCGTCCCCTCTACAATACAGGTTTACCAAATCCTTACTATTCCTCAGTAAGAATTTAAAAACCAACTCTTTTCACAGTAAATTTTCTTAAATTTTCTCGAATACTTGTCGATAACGTCCCATGTGACCATAACCACGCTTGTCTGTGTCAGTGTCGTGAGAATTTCGAGCCCCCCAAACCAAAATCCTGGATTCGTCACTGGGATCATTAACCTTGATAGACATTTAACGTGTATTTTTAGCTTTTCTATAGGATTCTATTCATTAGCTGCCCGACAAATATTATTTTCCTGTAATCTTGTTTTTCGTATACTTAGCAAAATAATTCTTGGAAATACGAATATAGACAAAGTTATACGAAGTAACAATAGGTGATGCAATCAGATGATTGAGCCCGACGTTTGATGTTAAGCGATAGTGACTGCCCATTTCAATCGCAGTTTAGTTAAAATCGCAAGTGTGTACCTAAGTAGTTACAATAGAATTACCTAATACTCTATTGCAAACCAAAATTGTACAATAGAACTTATAACTATATGTTGTAAGTAGGTTAACAATCGGCGGTCTTATCGTAGTTATTAATAGGAAACTTTACTTAGGTACATAGGTGTAGTAAGTTCAATAGTTTCGAAGTCATACGCAATTAATTCTCCGCTGTGCTTATCATCCAGACATTAGGTAATATTTTAAGGAAGATGTAAAGATTTTGCTGACGTACTCCTCAGAAACGTTTTCACAGATATTTTTTGTGTATATGTTGTAGTGGTGGGTCGTTAACGATTTTTGGGTTAACGCAACGAAGCCGTTAAATTCATCATGTTAACCTGTTAAAAAAGCCGTTAACATTATTAACAGGTTTTCATTAATGTAACAGATTTGTACCAACGGCAACGTAGCAGTTAATAGATGAAACTTTGTTCAAATTGAAAAAAGAGCTGACGTTACGCCGCAGGCTGCTAAAACCAAAGCAATGTTTTCACTTATAGAATATATATATAGAAACATAGATATCTCTCACTCTCGCTCGTACAATTTTAAGCTAGCGGCGTCTCGCTCGCTCACATAGGCGCCCTCGCGTCCACTCGGCATATTCCGTTTCTATTCGTTCTTTCAACGCAGAAGAAATAGATAATTTTAACTGGTTTTGCGTTAGCAGCTTCAGATCACGTTAGCGACTTTTGAATACCTTTTCGTTGAGATAATAAAAAAAGCGCATTGCCAAAATCGTTGATTTAAAAAAAAAAAAAACATTTATTTCGGACCCTCGGCCCATATGTCCACAAAATAGGTACAAATTTAGAAATTATTATTTGAAAAATTATTTAAAAATTAAATTAATCTAAAAATGAGGTTAATTTATAAATTTAAATGGATGAAAAGAAGAAAAGACACACACACAAGATTTACACAGTTGATAGATTTAGCGGGTTTTGCAGTAAACAAAAAGCTGTTAATTCGCTAACATTAGATTAACAGTTAAAAAAAGCCGTTCGTTGAATTAACGCCCACTCCTAATATGTTGTAGGTCTCTTTAAGGCTATTTTACAGGTTTTATTTACTTTCACCTATCTGTTGTTTGTCTGTCTGTCTGTCTGTAATGAAATTTTGGAAGTTTAATTTGATCCACTTCCTGATTTCTAATTGAGCTGAAATTTGGTATGCATGTATAAATCGGATGACAATGCAATATTATTATGACACGGAGCTGATTTGATGATGGAGCAGGAAGGTGACCATAAGAACTTCGTAATAATTAAACGACGAAACCCCATTGAGTTTGGGCTCATTTAGTTCGTCTTGACTTGACTTTGGTGCTAGATTGTAATAACAATAAAAAGTTATTTAAAAAAGTTTATTTCAAATTTCACTTGTTTCAATAGATGCAGACGAAGTTGCGCTAGTCGAATAGTGATGTAATATTAATAGAATTGCAAAAAGGGCTCCAATGTAGTATATTTGAATATATGAATTTTGTGTTTTAGTTTGAGAATATAAATATCTGATTTTCACAGGATCCAATAGGGGATCGAACAAAAATAAATGCCCATAATGTACATTATTAAAAATTATTGGACACGTATTTTAATTTGTAATTGAAATAAAACAAAAAAACGTAACACTAAAGTTAGGAATATACTAGTGTGAAATCCTAAGTAGCAATGTACTGATTATGGGCAGCGTTATCTCTTAACATCAGGAGAGCGTCTTGCTCGTCTTCTACTTCATCACATAAAAAAAAGTGCAAAGGGTAGTGAGTAGTGACGTCACTTGTGGATGCAAAATAAAATGCATCCACAAGTGATGTCACACGTCCTCACTGATAAACTTATGAGCGCTATATCTGAGCCACTTTTTTTTTAAATACATAGGTATCGAATATTTTTTTAATTTTAAAATTACGGACTAATTATATTTGAATTTTTTGACCTTGTCCGCACCCAGTGACACTCCTGACTCCTGACCACCAACCGTGACGTAATGAAGGTGGAGTTGTGTCAACTAGTGTAAGAACAATAAGCAACCTTAGATGTTCACCCTTTACCCAATTGTTAAAAAAGCTTTGAAAAGAAAAGCGTGATTGGTTGACTAATCTATACACGCACCCCTTATTACGGATTGAGCTCAAATTCAACCCAGAGATGATGTAGACATCCACTAAGGAAATAACAAGTGAATTAAGTATATAAAAAAATAAAAAAACCCCAAATGCAACGCTTGCGAAATATTATAATTATATTATATATTTGCGGTTTTTTTTGGCGGCCATCTTGGATTTTAAATTTATCATGGTGCGTTGTATTTTACTAGTTAAGCCCTTTCATTTGATACCCATATTGAGGGGGGTGTGGAAAAAAAAGTAATCCGCCATTTTGTAGCGGCAGCCACCTTGGACCGATTTTCACCAAACATGGCTAAGAACACTCTCGACTAACTCTACTTTCAAACAAAAAAAACTAGATCAAAATCCGTTCATCCATTCGGGAGCTACGATGCCACACACACACACACACACGCACGCACGCACGCACGCACGCACGCTCGCACGCACGCACGCACGCACGCACGCACGCACGCACGCACGCACGCACGCACGCACGCACGCACGCACGCACGCACGCACGCACAGACAGACAGACACGTCAAACTTATAACACCCCGTCGTTTTTGCGTCGGGGGTTAAAAAAGTGATTTAAATAAATATAGTCAGTTTTTAAAAGCAATCCTTTCAATAAATTTTAATGTCCTGCGATCCTGACAATAACGCGTACAATAAAAACGCACTGTTTATATTTTATTAAAATATTAATTAATCGGTTGGCATCGATGCTGTCACCACCAACGATTTACTCAGCGGGATATAAAAAAACATTACAACTTAATTACTCACTCAATTAGATACAAAATGTCTTTGTACGAGTCTTTTGTGGTAGGTAATGAAAACAGTGTATCTAATTCTATTTAACACTTTATTACAATGAAATATATAAATAAAAAATTTAGAAATGGATGTTATTATTTTAATTTACCTATAGTTTATCAATCAATACCTTAACTGTGTGAAGAAGAATGAACAAATCAGAAATGAGTATGTAAGCCTGAAAGTAGCACCAGTCACTGAGAAATTAAAAGGATGGTTGTAATCATATTATAAACATGTTATGCGGAGGGTGGAAAACCATGAGACCTAAAGTCCATGAATTTGGTGCTAGGCAGGAATTCGGGAATGGGGCTTCCGAAAAAGATTTGGATGACAGTGTATAAGACGAGCTACGAATAATAATAAGTCAAGATAGGCCCTAGACGTTTAATTATATTGCAAAAAGCTATAAGTTGTGCAGTTAAATTGACTGTTTAGGTTGATATTGAAGATTGTGCAATGATTGAACAAAAGTTTTGCGAGTTTAATGTTTATGATGATTATATTTAATTGCATTGTGTAGGGTCAGCATTGCGCAATGTCAGATTTAATTCTATTCTCCAGCTGAGATGAAAACATTGCGCTTTTCGTAAAATTGTGCAAATTGATCGTTTGGAATCAAAGCGCCATTCAATTAAATTGTGAAAAATATTTGATCGTCTAAGCGCAAAAACGTGTTGTGTCAATTTCCGACCGGGAAAAGGGCACGAGATTGGTTTATTATTGCTTAATCTCCTTACTTCGTACTTATTTAATTCAACACATAGTCAAAACCGAACTAATTGTAGTATTGTTTGGAGGCATTGTTTTCCTGAAGTAATTCTCCGAATCTCCGAAGCACAAATTATAATTATATGAGGTATCAAATCGCCTACGTTATCTCAGAATGTATTTAGAGCAATTGAACCCTCCGGGTATAACATGAAATTGTCAATAGCAAAAATTATCATAAACACAGAAAACATAATTTCTTTTTTACTTTTTATGTTGTTGGCAAAAAATCGTAACAAAATGTTGCCTATGTTCCATTATTTGTACGTTCATTAAAACATATTTTATTTTTAAAATAGTATTCTTGTGTGCGTTTGTGGGATACTTTTGCTTTTTCAAATATTTTTTTTGTGTTGGATTCCTTAAGAATTTTATATTATAAACTTATATCTTTATAATTAATTAGCTAGTTATTTAAAAAAATCTATTGTATTTTTTAAATTTTAATAATAAAACTAATTGCGGGAAGGCAAGCAGGGCGCGTTACTTTGAGCGAAAATATTTTGATATCTAAGTAAATAATTAATAGAGACCTGAAATAATGATATTATGGCAAAAACTATCATAATCACAATTATTATGTAAGTTCATCAACTTGCATTGTTTTTTTTTTAATATTATACTACAATAAAAGACATATTATTAATTTATTGAATTAATAGATATTATTAACAGCCCAAATTGAAACAATTAAGGCTACACGGAATATTTTTTTTTTACCATTAGGCATTATTATTTAATTAAAAATTAGGAATTATTAGGTACATATTTTTTATTTTATTTTAGCCAATTGGAAAATATACTTTTGACAATTAATTTTTGTTTTACTCATCGATGCACGGTTTTTTTTTATCAAAGTACTAAAAATGCGCTAATTTGTTTTAAATAACAATACAACTTTCCAAAAATGTATCCAAAAAATTAAATTTCAGTCAAAAAAGCTAAAACAAAAATGTCGCAAATTAAATTAAGTCATAACTTACCTTTCGGCACCGTAAAGTCGCAGTACTATTCGAAAAGCCTGAAAAGTTCGGAAAACGCGCGACGCACAACTCTGAACCGATACGAAACCTAGAGATCGACGCGTTCGCCCGATACTGAGGAGCGCTACCGAATGAACCTGAATATTATGTTCTCCTACAGGACTGGACTGAATCTGCCTGTAGGGAGATGAAAGGGGGGAAAAGGTATAGGTACCTACTGATTACAGATCGTAGCGATTGCAATTCGAGTACTAAAAGCCGTATCTAACCACTAAAAGCTATACAATACAATACAATACTCTTTATTGGGACAAAAAATTACAAAATAGACTTAAAACTAAATAAAAGTACTAATATTAATGTCCACAATGGGCGGCCTTATCGCTTAGAGCGATCTCTTCCAGGCAACCCACTAAGAAAAGCTATTTTAATTATGTTAAGAATTTACTTTGCTTATTTTTATTAGAATCGAGAATTTATAACAATTAATAATTATAGTATTTTTAATTAATAAAAAGTGACCCAATTGTCTTTTTTTCATAAGACAATTGAGTAAAGAACATAACGGAAAGTATCTTTTTGACGAACTATTTTTGCCCGTGGAGTTTTGGTATAAATAAACATAATAAAGGTTCTGAAGTGTTATTTTTGAAGTCATCTAAAAGATTGATTAGGTATTCTTTGACCTTGCCTTTGCCTTGCCTACATTGCTAACACTTTCAATAGGTACTGCTGACCTAGCTTGCGGGTTATTCAAGATGTTCACGAGATGCTAGTGACTCGATTAGCGGGTTCTTTAGATTTCTAAATTAATTTTATATTTTCTTATGGCTGGGCGGGTGGGCGGTGGTTTATTTGTTAGGAGTACATACGTTTGTAGTGCAGTAACAGTCTGCCGCCCAACGGTTTCCTAACAAAGTGTAGGCGGATTCTGTTTTTTCACCCCCGACGCATTTGATGGAAATTGGTCCATGGCCGCCGCCTCAGCAGCAAAACGGACAAATGGCGGATTACATAATAATATTTTTCACAACTCCCTCAATATGGGTATCAAATGAAAGGGCTTGAAATTTAGTAGAATACTTCACTATGACAAATTTCAAATCTAAGAAACCCGATACCACAACATAGCAAATTACAATTTTTTTGCATCGGGTGTTTTTAAAATAGGTATTAAATTTTACTTGTTTTTTTTTTATTCCACGAAAAATATAGTTGCCATGAATGGTTCTCCAATAACAAGGAATCAAACTTAACTATTATACGGACTATTAATGGACCTGTGCATATTAATTTTATATAACAATTTAATTTCACGTTTCATAGACTTTATCATTAAGAAAACGTTTTGTTTCCGCTTGTTGCGTTGCTTTTACCTTCGTGGTTGATGACATGTCACTATTGGTATAAAATTTATTTTAATTTCATCTTAAGACTTTTTTTGACATTTAGGATTCTACTATGGGTCAATTTTTCAAAATCTTTATTGTTACAGATTAAACTCATTAGTATTACTACACTTATAGTAACTGTACAATCTCTGGAGCTTCTCAGCGATAGTAAAAACGATGAATCAGACTTCTTACGGAAAATAGTTGAAGCAGCTCAAAGGCGGGTCAACAAGGAAAATTTAGAAAGAGTTAGGACATTGTTTTTAAGGTTGACGAAGAAAATGGAACCTCGGGAGGTAAAGCGTTGGCTGAGACAAGAAGATGAAGTGTTGATGGATCGGGAGCCAATGGGAGAAAGGGGGGACGATGGTGGTGACCAACAAGCTTCTATCATTGAAGAAGAGTTACAAGGCGCATTGAGGCAGAAACAATCGGCTCTTCTCGACCGTCCTTACGTCGAGCAGAAAGGAAAGAATGACTTCCTTGTAATGAGGCCAGATGTAGTGGACCCTTTCGTGACAGTTATACCGAATGCTATGTATTACAATATAGAGAAGAAGTGTGTTAACTGGCTGGATGATTGCAGCTTGAAAGGAATCCGGGCGAGGCTGCTGAATCGTATGGAGTCACCTTTTAAATGATTTTCGAATGTAAATAGTTTATCTTTGGTAAAGTTTAGTACAGAGTTTTACAATAAATTAGGAGTTTCGCCTTTCCGTGCGACTCGCTCGCTAGGACTGTATGACGAATTTGGAAATATAAATTCGTAGAGTTTTAGTTTTTGTAAACGTTTCTCGGTATTATAGCACTAGATAATATATTTTTTTATTATTTTTAAAAGTATATATCCAGTTCGATAGATACCTTAAATGACAACAAAATTATTCGTACAACGTATGTACACTTTTGTTTTATATACCTTTTGCTATTTTCATAGAATTGAACTTGGAATACTTTAAAAATATTATCTAGAGATTTCATCATCTTCATCTTCCTGCCCTTATCCCACACTAGGTAGGGTCGGCACAACACGTTTTTCTCCTCCATTCTGATCTATCATCCGTCATATCTGCATCCACTCCCCTAGCACGCATATCCTCTTTCACACAGTTCATTCAAACCTTTTTCGGGCGCCCCCTTCGGATTACCACCTATCACCATATTCATGGACTTTTTGGTAACATGATTTTCATTCCTCCGCATAATATTAATGTCCATACCAGGACAATCTTCCACTCTTTAATTTCTCTGTCACTGTTGCAACTTTCAGGCTTCCCCTCACATACTCATTTCTGATTTTGTCCGTTCTTGTCACTCCACACATCCACCTCAACATTCTCATCTCCGCTGCATGCACTCTCCTTTCATCCGCAACTTTCGTAGCCCAGCACTCCGATCCATACAATACGACAGGTCTTATTACCGTTTTGTATATTTTTCCTTTCAATCTAAGGGGCATTCGCGGGTCGCAAGTTGTTCCTGAGACCTGTCGCCACTTCATCCAGCCAGCATTTATTCGGCTCGCAATATCGCGGTCGATGTTGCCATCGTTTTGTAGGACAGAGCCGAGGTACTTAAAATCGGAGCAGACTGGCAGGGATACACCATCTAAGGCAATCGGGGTGAAACTGGAAAAACCGCCAAAATCGCAAAACATGTGTTCTGTTTTGGTCCGGCTGATCTTCTGGCCTAGGGGACAAGCAAGAGCGGATTCGGTTCTTTTACTGAACTTGAACTTTTTGCCTGGACAGCCTTACCCGCCTTACCCACTGTAGTTTATGTGTTATTCCAGGGTCTAAGCTATCTCTATACCAAATTTCAGCTCAATCGGTCCTTGAAGAAGTACCAAAATATATACACTCACAGGTGTCTTTTCAGTGGATTCCATCCCACATTGAGCTCAAAGAAAATGATGATGTAGACCTTCTAGCCAAACAAGCCAGTGAGGATGGAACACCACTGAATGAATTACCTCTTCCTTCACAACTGGTTAGGATAGTCCAAAATCGATGCAGAGAGTTATGGCAGGAATATTTTGATCAAAGATCCCTCGAAAAAGGGATTTGGTTTAGAACCATCCAACCGCAAGTATCAAAATATCCTTGGATAGATAATAGCTCACTGGATCGAAATTATTTAAAAGCAGTTCTCAGACTACGCTCGGGACACATTCCATCAAATAAGTTCCTATTTCTGATGAATCTATCCCCATCACCAAACTGCAACGAGTGTGGAGTGACTGAAGATATACAGCACATTATGATGGAGTGTGTCCAGACCGAAGCGCTGAGAACCACTTATTTTGATGACGATCAATTAAAACAAGTCGGTTTTATTTATTGTATTTTAGCCGACCCCACCTCAGACAACATGAAAAAATTAATCGATATGTATAATCATAAATTTACTTTATAATTATTTGTTTAAGTGTATTATAAGATAATTATTATATTGTTTGTTTTTGCGGACTTATGGGACGATGTGGTCGCTCAGCGACAAAGTCCTGATCAAAATAAATTAAAAAAAAAATAAAAAATTTTCGCCTTTATAATATTAGTGTGAAGTGGGATGTATACCTATGTTTTAACGTTGAACAAGTACGTATGTAAAAGGTACTACGCCATGCTTTGCTTTCAGCTCGCACAGAGCGGTAAGAAAATTAAAACATTCTTCCTTAAACAAGTGAATTAAATTAAAATTAAAAAAAAAACGTTCCTGCGGGACGCCATAATGCCGGGGCAACGGGTACGCCTCGCACTCATCCGCTGCCCCGACGGCGTTTGGTCCTCACTGACAGGAGTACCCCTCCGTGGTGGGGTGAAGGGGAGTTTCACCCCACACCACACCGCGCTACCTCGTGGGTCTGTTCTTGCGGCGACGAATACCTCCGTACTCGCCGCCTAGACCCAGGTTATGGGGGCTGGAGAAGGGCGTGGAAGATACGCCTCCGACGCCCCCTTCTCCGGGCACGCATCGGTGGTGACCTCCCGTTCGCGTTCCGCGATCTCCTTCTGCGAGATGACACTCTCGCAGAACGAAACCGCGGCCTGCCACGACTCCTCGCTCGCAACCATGGCTCTTACCATGGTTGCCATCGAGAGTTCGCCCCCCATAACAGCGACGAGGGTACGGCGCTCACTGACCCAAGCTGGGCACTCCTCCAGTGTATGCTGCGCCGTATCCACGTCGCTACCACAGTGGTGGCAAGCAGGGGTCGGTTCCCTGCCGGCTACGTGGTGCAGGTACTTTCCGAAGCATCCGTGCCCGGAAAGCACCTGCACGAGCCGGAAGGTCAAGGACCCGTGCTCTCTGTCCGTCCACTGCTGGAGTAGTGGACGGACTGCCACCACTGTCCAGCTGCCTGCTCGAGGGTGGGCCAGACGCGTACTCCACCTCTCGAGCAGTGCCTCCTTGGCTTCCTCCTTCCACCTCTCTACCTCCCTGGGAGACGCGGTGAGCCCGCGGAGGCGAAGCGCGGCGCGCCACTCGTAGCGCGCCGCATACAGCTCCGCCTCCAGGTCCCAGGGGGGAGATCCTGCCAAGAGGCACGCCACCTCGTAGGAGACCGTGCGGTAACCCCGTATTACCCCGACGGCCATCACCCTCTGAGGACGTCTCAGATGGGGGATACCTTAGACCCTGGAATAACACATAGGCTACAGTACAGCGGGTAAAACCACTGGGCACAGCTAGTATTATATAATCGGACATTACAAGTTAAATAAAAGCTTGCAACTAGCTTGTAAGCTTGTAGCTTGTGCTTTGTAGGTTAGCCATTGATTACACAACCTATACTTACTTAACTTTATATTGTTACTTACCTTTGGATAGTGTCCTTGGCCCAGTGATCGTACGTCCAGCTTGTAATCCCGAGGACTCCGGGAACAAATCTCAACGCGGGGCTAATTTTCGTCTGAACGCTACCGTGATGCACAAAAATCAGTGGGTCTTTGATGTTTCCTATAAAATAACAATGCGTAGGAGCCAACGTTAGGTAATTAATGTTGACCTAAGCAGCCTGAAACTGCTCTACATATAGGTACCTAGATTGGTTACGCAACCTATAGTTATTGTAACTATAGATATAGATATACCGTGGACTGCCTTGAGGACCAATGAGTCGATTTTGGAAGAGCTTAATATCAATAAAAGGGTCTCTGTCATCTGCCAAGAACGGGTTCTGAGCTTCTTCGGACATGTTATGCGATCTCCTAAGCATAGTTGGAGAGACTTCTAATTCTAGGCATTGAAGGCAGCCGCGCCATGGGCAGAGCACTGGCTCGATGGTCAGACCTCGTCAAAAAAGCAGGGGATGGCAGCATCTATCAAGCGGTCCAATCCACTCGTGACCGTGCTCTCTGAAGAGAATATCGTGTGGTCGCGATCCTCAGCAGTGCGGGAATGACTAAGAAGAAGATATAGCACGTCTACTTGACCGACACCGTGTCAGCAATGACCGACACCGCGTTAGCATTTACTTCTGTGGCCGTAGCATGGCGTTTTAGATCTCGCAGTAATGTCAAAATTAGAACTGTCATCCCTTACATTGTACTTTTGCGAGTGCGGCTTTGATTCTCGCAGGGACAAATGTTTGTGTGATCTACAGGTATTTGTTTCTGGTCTGGGTGGTTTCAATTATAAGTATGTATTTACAAAAGAAAAGTATAGTATAAGTATTATATCCGTACCCTAACCACCATAACACAAGTATTAAGTTGCTTAGCTTGGGGTTAGGTGGCGCTGTGTGAAATGTTCTGAAATATTTATTTATTTTATTTATGCTAGGCCCACTCTAGTGTTGCGGATGTCTATCGACGACAGCAACCGCTCACCATCAGGGGGGCCGCATACATTACACAATATATTTTAGACGATAAGACCGCCAATTGGTAGTATTACTGCTACGATTTTTAAAACTATCGCGAGTGTTCTCCATAACTAAAAACAAAAACGGCACAACTCACGTCTAATATTGTCGAGAATATCTCGACCACGGTTTCGGACAATTACGATGTCCTTCATCAGGAGTTCACGCCTTTAGTAACCGACAATATTAGAAGTGAGTTGTGCCGTTTTTGTTTTTATTAGTATTACTGCTAGTTTTACTTTTTGTGGTTGTATATTTATTTTTGTGTTCTGTATCAACTAAGTGTTATTTATCATATCTTTGACTTATTAGATACAGCCCTTTAATATAAAAACAATGTTTTGAATCAATAACCCAAGTGCACTTTTATCTTGAGTGTTCTATCAAATGTACCTACAAAGTCAATAACAATAGTCGTAAAAATGAAATTTTAATTAAAATATCCGCTTTACGAGAACGAACTTTTTATTGACAGGTTTTATTATTTCTATAGTTATACATAAGTAGTTATTTTTTACTCATAAAAGACACATGTGGTATCTCGGTAGGTAAGTGTCTTTGTGAGAGCATGACTATATTTGTTTTATAATCATTCAATAATTTTATACTAAATTTTGTATAACTAGTAAAAAGTAACCTACCTATCCGTCTATTCTACTTTTCAAATTTTAACTGAATCGATTCATCTATTTAGACTTTAGACGTGAAGTGGTATCAAACACAAAATACGCACACATTCATACTTTCGCATTTATAATAATACTAGCTGCGCCCAGCGGTTTTACCCGCTGTACTATAGCCTATGTGTTATTCCAGGGTCGAAGATAATCTCTATACCAAATTTCAGCTCAATCGGTCCAACCGTTTAAAACAAAAAAAGAGTAACAAACATACACACACAGTCACACACTCGCAAATTTTCGCCATTTTAATATTAGTGTGATTTACAATGCGATGCGAAAGATACGCGACTGAATAAATAAATAAATATTTCAGGACATTTCACACAGCGCCATCTAACCCCGTGCAGTCGTCCTGCACGGGGAGTCCCACATAACCCTCCCATACCCCTGTATGGGTGGGTACGCGTAATGCGTTTATACTCGGCGTAAACAAAAAAAAACCCCAAGCTAAGCAACTTAATGCTTGTATTATGGGTGGTTAGGGTAACGGATATAATACTTGTATACTTTTCATTACAATTGAATTGAATTTCCGTATAGTTGCCTAGGGCCTAAATTACGACATAGTATCCCTCCGTTAATTAAAAACCTATCGACTGCTTGTCTGTAAATTAAATGACAGTGGCTTTTTCATTTTGAACTCGTTGACACCAGGACATGTTGAAAATTATTTAGATTTTAGGCACATACTGGCAGGCAGATGAAATACGACCGGTATATCATCAAACTGTATGTTTTCGTTAAGTTTCATCCAGGCTTCCGTTCACGTTACAGATATAACTAAGAATGTCTCTAAAGTACGGGAAAATGGTCGCGATCCAGGATAGATTTTTTTAATGTTAAATTTGAACGCCTGACATGTTCTTTTAAGCTTACGTCACACTAAGCCGGTAAAGCGAACGCGATCCGGGCCGGAATTTTTGTAATGTTCTAGTTTGTACGTAACCTGTCACATATAAAGCGAACGCGGGCAGGAACAAAATGAAGATCGCGACCGCTTTACCGTTCCGTCCCGCCTCAGTGTGACGTAAGCTTTATAAATCGAGATCGCGATCGCTTTTCCGCGCTTACCGGCTCTGTGTGACGTTGGCTTAATTACTACAGCGTGCATTTTATTCAATATGTTCTACATAATATTATGTTTTTTTTTATATTCCAGATTAAGTTTCCTAGTATTCTTCCTCAGCGCACTAGTCTCAGCTGAAATCACAAAGGCCACTATAAAAAGTGAAGATGATTATTATTACCTTGCAACAGTTCTATTCTTCACAGACATCAGTGGCAAAGTGTTTATTGTCTCTGGAAGTCTTCCTACAGAAATGATCGATATGGTCGCTGAAGATTTAAGGAGGCGCCTCCAGTTACGCACCAAAGTTCAAATAAAAGTAGTAACGTCGTTTGACAACGTCTCAGATATAGTACAATACGATAACGTATTAGAACACTTGAAGAAACTTCATCATAATATAATAACAATTGATTTATCGCAAGTACAATCTCGAAGGATAAGTGAGAATTTAGTGAAAGGACCTCAAAACACTGGAGACAGTTGGAAAAATCAACACCGTAGTGACTACGAAGCGCGTCTGATTTGGGAAGCATGTATTAGCCCCGCCGCAGATGCTCTCACTCGCATTGGCCGTCACGAGCCGCGTGCGAGTGGCTGTATTTAAAACGTATGGCGCAGTACCAAACTCCGCATTTGCTCTCACGCGTCGACGCAGGCACGTACATGAGTCGTACATGAGCGTGCACGCGCGTGTCGGCTAGGTGACGAGACATTTGTTTCGAGTGGCAATGTCGCGAGTGTTCAAGTACTAGTGTAAAGTGGAGGAACTTATTGAAGCTGTTCGAAGCGAAAAATGTTTATACGACATAAACCACCAAGATTATATGAATACAAAATTAAAGGATTCTATTTGGAAACGAATCCATAATTTTTTTTCAGATAATTTCCTTATTAACAATAATTTTTTTTTTTTTATTTTTTTTTTTTTTTTTTCTTTATCACTGTCGGATTCTGAACTTATATCAATCGCGTCCATCTTGCTGCGTTTTCGTCTACGAACGAATGGTAGGTAGAGAGACACTGACTGATGTACGACTCGTGAAAGCAATTGCGGACACACACGTGTCTACCAATGCCAATGCGACATTGGCGCAGTGTCGTGAACGAGTGCGAGTGTGGGCATGTGCGGCGGGGTTTAAGAATGGCTCTAAAGATTGTTCTAAAGACCCATTCACAAGCAAAACTGCTAAGCCTTTATCGTCTACGCAAGTAATGGATGAACAGGTTTTCGTGCCCAATGACATTTACTACAATGTGGAGAAGAGATGTGCAAATTGGTCAGACCAATGCATAATAGAATATACCTCTATTTTGAATATTCCTTTGAGCCATTTTAAATTATCAGGTCAACAGTATCCATCACCTACTATTAAATGGATTGATAGCTAAGAAATAAATATTATTAATTATGAAGAAGCTAAAAAATCTTTGGATGTAAGTCAGTAAGGAGTTGACTCTTAGCCCTCCTACGCACTTGCGGTTAACCGCGGGGGCGACTAACCGCGCTTTTCTGGTTTAATATGCAACCGCCTGTAGGCCGCCTTTAAGCTGCCTAGGCGGTTACATATTAAGCCAAATAAGCGAACATTTTATTTTATGACGGTTAATAGTGAAAGACACCAGTGCGCAATAGTCAATAGGCCCTCAGGCAACGAATTAAGGAAATAACCTCAGGTTGTATACGCATAGTATATTTTTATTTTGTCTTTAGGGACCACGCTCCTCCTTAATATTTTATTTTAAAATGATATTGATAAAATTAAAACAATTAGTATTGCACATAATATTTTTATTTCTTAGAAGTTAGTCGCACATTTGTTCACATCATTTATAATTGTATATGGATAGAATAAGAAACATTTATTATATACCTAATAGTCTTCTTATTTTTAGTCATTACAAATATGTGTATATAATATTAATATATATTGTATTATGATATTCTTAGCCAGGCTAATGATAACACATTGTTTTTATAAATACAATATTTAATGGAAGGTAAATGCAGGTACCGTTATAACGGTATGAAATAACTACAAAAAACCACATAACATAATAAATCACATAAGTACATATTAAAAAAAAAATGCTTAAAAGCGAAGTTCTATGCTAAAAAGCAAAAAAATGGCAGTTGAAAAAAATATGAAACAGTACATAGAAGCGTTCTTTTTGGCACACTTTTAATGATAATATACAATCACTGGGTGCAATATAAAATAACTTTGTTGGACATAAAAAAAGCGCAAATAAGCTGATAATTATTAGATAGGTACTAACTACATAATATGTATGGCACTTTTTAAAATAGATTTTGTAATTGAAATCGAAGAGCTATCTATTCTAATTCCTTATTGTCCAAAGTTAATTATAGAATATAAGTCCTAGGCTTAATACTAAACATAGTTTTGAATATCTACTGCAAGTAGTCGAGCAAAACGGTATTTAAGCTGCAAGATTATGTTTCGAATGATATAATTCTTATACACCAATAACACCAATTACTTGAATTCATTGTACCTATACATCTAACATTTCATCTGAAATTTATTTCTTCAGGAAGTTCGTTCGTCTTGAGCTGTAAAACAAAAAAATATTACAATTAATAATAGATTACAAATACGACACGCATTTTCGTGCCCTGTGCGCGGGAGCACAGGGCACGAAAATGCGTTTGTGCCGTGGCGTTCAAAAGGTTAAAAATAAAAAAAACCGTAGTTGAGAAAACCCCAACAATCATTATTACGCGAGTGAGGCACAATTTAAAAAAAATACCTACGAAAAAACTAGTGTTGCCAAGAGTCGATAAATGTTTTTATTTCATTTTATTAAGACTGGGTTTTTTGTCGTCTATAGACGTCGTTGGCGTACAGGACCCGCAAGTACTTGTCAAGTATAGGTGACTTTGGCGGTCAAAAGGTTAATAGGTTAGTCTTTGACCACAATCTCGCCTGATCGACGACGCGGCCATAGATGGAACGATTTCGGAGATACAGCTCCCAATTATCACGTGAGTAGGCTGTAAGCTGTGTCGTAAGTATTTGTAACGGATAACACGCACGGTAGTTTTCAAAATGGTATAATTAATATAATTTTATTGAATTAAATTATTTATAATTCATAAATAATTATAATTAAGGTATTGCTTAACATCTACATAATATCGCTTAACATCTTCATAAACGTCGCGTCGAGTCCTGTTAACTGTCCATATCCATTAAAAATTGAAATCTTAGAATAACAAACTTAGGGAGCTAATAATAGCCTTGACAAGTACATTTATTTAGCTGAGATAAAAATAGAAATGTATTAGCAAAAGTGCCCCAAGCCTTCTTTGATTAATGCTTTTTGATATTTTTTGTTGGAAGTGGGCAAACCTAACTAGCTTAGTTTAATAATTGTTTTTGTTTGTAAGTTAACAACCAAAAACTACTATGTGGTATGAATAAAGTTTTATTAATTTGTATCTTAATAAAATAAATTCTAAAATGTTAAAATTGTAGCAAACAACGGTCTAAGTATTTTTGCAAAGAGCCTTCAAGACGTAGGCTCATATTTAAGTAGTAGTGAGTACCTAGAATGAGTATTCTTAGGATATTAGCTCCCTAAATACGGAAACTTACCATTTTAAATACCTAATTACCGAGGACGATGAGTGCAGCTGGGAACATCAGGAAAGGAAGGACAAAATATGATAAGGATGGAATGGAATTGAAGAAGTACTCTGGCGGTGGAGACTCGAAGACGTCCACCTCATCGAAGTAGGGGTAAAGGTCTGGGAACATTGATCTGATCCAGGCAGCGTGCAATAGTTAGTTTTGTTAGTAATGAGATAAGTGACAGTGAAAAATATTGAACTTCCAGCTTCTAATTACCGTTGCTTGGCGAGACGCATGTACATGTACTACTAAACCGATTATGTTGAAACTAGCAAGGGTCTAAGCTATTTATACACCAAATTCAGCTCAATCGGTTCAGCGGTTTTACTCGTAATGAAGTGACAAACACCCACATCCGCCCATCCATGCTTTCACATTTACAATAGATATTAAGGAAGTAGGATGTTGACAATGGACCGCCGCCTTTTCGTGATACAATCAATATACCTCAAGGTACAGCAATTTTTTTATCAAATCGTAGGACCTTTCTTTCAATAAGTTTTCATAGTCTTAACACCAAATCATAGTCTAATTAGTTTATTGGTTTCTGACAAAATAAACAATACCTAATATAAATTCAAATACAAATTCAAAATAATCAAAATAATAATTCAATTACAAATTTTCTCCTGATTTACAGGTAGGTTGATATCTTATTTATTTCGTTCAGTGATCAATTAGTAAGAGAATATTTTTTTAGGTATTATTTTACCTCTAGATAAGAACTAATTAGTGTCATATTCTCGTTTATTTTTGTTGTTCAGGTAAAATGGATTGTTTACTTGTAGATTACTTAGCGCTGGAAAACAAATATATTATTAATCCTTGCCCATTTTATTACCTTAAAAGGAGATTGCCTTTGAAATACAAGTACTATATCGAACTATTTGTGGAACAAAGTTATATCAGAGGAATCACTACTTTACTGCTGAACATAGGCCTCCCCTATGGACTTCCATATGCACCGGTTTTTTTTTTTTTTTTTTTTTTTTTGTTTTAGCTCTATATTTCCCCCGTGTGTGGGACAGGGATTTTATTTTCCTTTCTTTTATCTTCATCCTCTTGTTTTTTCTTTCCTTGCGCTAATGTGCGCTATCGCTATTTATTTTTTAAATTCACTTTTCTTACTACTTCTTCCGCATATGTCAAAAAATCTTCGCGTTCTTTTCCTTTCATTATGTCTACTATTGTTCTTGCTGTCACTTCCATCCTAATCTTTTGCTTAAGATCCTCCCGCTGGCGGCCGAAGACTGGACAGTCAAATAGAACGTGAGGAATCGATTCTTGTTTGTCGGGATCGCATGTACACGATGGGCTCTCCTTGCATTTGAATCGGTGCAGGTACTCCGAGAGCCCGCCGTGCCCAGTCAGTATTTGACTTAGGACTCCCGACAGCTTTAGATTCCTCACAATTCTATACGCTCCAACCGCGCACGGGAAGAACATTTTAGTTACTCCAGCAGTAGTTCCAGTCGTGTATCTACGACTCCATTCGTCAAGCGACTTCTGGCGAATCTGTCGCTTGACGAATGATATCGGACATTTGTCATAATCAGGCAACTTCTCGAGTTTGAGTGCAGCGTCCCTCGCGAGTTGATCGGCCCTTTCATTCCCTTCCACCCCAATGTGTGCCTTGACCCAAAAAAGCCTTAGTTACATAAGCCATATGCACCGGTTGGAAGCGACCTGCATCCAGCGTCTTCCGGCGACCTTTATAAGGTCGTCTGTCCACCTTGTGGGTGGACGTCCTACGCTTCCGATGATGATGATGATGATGACTACTTTACAGGACATACGTAAATATATTTGAAGTATCCGTGGAAATCTCATTATTATCTTTTTTTTTGGCTTCCATTTAGTCCACTTTTATCACAGTAAGTTTTAGTGAAATTAGTAAAGTAGTTCCCAAGATATGAATAAAAACCCTGAGTCCTCACTTATTGAAGTCATATTCTTCTATTTCTTTTGCTTAGGTAATATACATTTTATTGATTTCTTCAAATATTTTTCTTTATTCCTTTTTAGGTACCTACCTACTTAATATTTTTACACTAAATAATTCGTGAGTATTTAGATTCATATTCACACTGCAGCTACTCCCTGAAGAAGATCCTCGTACAGTAAATACAAGTGAGTTTATGCCATTTATTTACAAATATGAACTTAATATTAATTGCTACTTAGTAAATACTTAATATTAAAAAATAATAAAAACTACAAAAATATTTCAAAACAATTTGTCGATAAACAATACCTAGAAATCAACTAAGTGGATTTTGTTTTTCATACTAAATAGAGAAAATATTATATTCCATTTCTGAAATTGGGAAATGGACCATTTCCCAATTTTTTAAGACAATATTATTGTTTTGAAGATGCTTATTTTCCTCCTAAGACGTTAAATCTTGGGAAACTCTCAATAATTATAATAATATATTGTGCAGCTTGAAGACCTGTTAAGTTACTCCCAGATAAATAGGAAAAAAGTTATTATTATTATTGGAAATTCCACTTCGAAGTTCTGAGAAGTTCGAAAACATAGAAAGTGATTCACGAGTCTTAATACGAGTACGTTGTGTTAATATAATATTATTAAAAAATGCTAATTTAAAACTGTGCCAAGTTAAATTTTTTTTTAAATTTTTGTAAGAAAATATAGTAATAACATTTATTTTTTTATCTCATAGGACATAACGTTGATTTTAATGAGTAGTAGAAAAAAAATGAAATGTTCTAATTTCAAACCCACAGTATACACGCGTAAGTATCGATCTCTCCAAGGTCTGATCTACCTTCAACCAACATTTCAACTCAATCGATTCAGCCGTTTTCCGTGAAAGAGTAACAAACATTACATACTCACAAACAAACCTTCACCTTCATAATATCAGTAGGATAGGTGTGTGTATGTCAATATACGTAGCCTTACTGTTCTTTCCATAGACCTAGCATATTGAAGTAGATTAGAAGAAATTCCAAAAACGCGTGCTTTATTATTTTGATTTGTTAAAAATCTAAATTATGAGGCGCTGGTGACGACTTTTTTTCAGGCAATTCTTACAGACCTGTCAACCAAAAACGGTCGCAATAAAAATAGATTCGCTTTCCTTTTCTTTCACCTTATATATCCCTCAGAGTTATGTTTTGTCCTGCTCCGCTTTGTTACTCTGTTATACGTAACTCTATGATTCTCTCTATCCCATTTGTTTTCAATTACAAAGTTTGCATTGTGTTTCGGTGCACACGCCAAAACCAAATTCTAAAAATTCAAACGGTTTTTTTTGCTGAAAACTAATTTAAACCTGAGCCCAGGATTTCTGTCTAGGATCAATTGAAAATACGAAGCTGAAGTTGTTACTTTTTAATGGAAATGTAAGCTTGTTTATGTATCCGTATTAGGTGAGTATATTTTTTGCCTATTTAGAGATTTAAGTACTTGAGTGACGACTTTTCGATCGCACGATATTATGACAAATTTTGAAATATGTATTCGTAGAATCAACTTTTTGAAAATGTCTCTCGGTAAAGCTCTGGATAATTATTTATATAAAAATATTTCCAGTTTTCTGTCAAAATATATATCTAAATAAATAAGAGGAAAGCGCGACTGTCTGACTGATCTATCAACGCACAGCCTAAGCCGCTGGACGGATTGGGTTGAAATTTGGAACACAGTTTTTATGACGTAGAACTCCGCTAAGAAAGGATTTCACCATGCGGGCAAAGCCGCGAGCATAAGCTAGTTATAAACAAAACCAAAAACAAAGTTATTTTTAAAACAGAAAAATATATAATAAGTATTTTGCAAACCTTTTGGCATTATACCTCTACAATTAATCAAAGTGAACGAACTATTAAAAATCTTCAAAAAAATAATATTATCTAGAGCTTTATTTACAGAGAGACAATTTCAAAAAGTAAATTCTTCGAATATATATTTTTAAGTGTCATATTGTGCGAGCAAAATGAAAAAAAATTAAAAATGAAATGATTTATTTGTGTCAAACATGGCAAGAGAGTCATAGTTAAGAACGAAACCCTTAACTCTATCATTACAGGTTTTGAAAGAAAATATTTTCTGCAGGTCAAACTGCTAGTAGTAGGTATGTTACTCGTATAATTACTCATATTATGTTCATGAGAATTGCAGTTTCTATACTTGTATTCCCAACATATTATTTGCTACATGAGTTCACATTTTATTGGGAAACTTTTTATTGACAAAGCGTGCAATATCACGTGTCTACATATTGGATCTTTGTAGGTCAACTTTATTGTTAAACATATTATTAGTATAGGCTACGATAGAACTAGATGGGCCCAGCGGTTTTACCCTCTGAATAGTAAGTAAACCTACGTGGTATTCTAAGCTACCTACGACCTACATGCTAAATTTCAGTTCAATCAGTAGGTAGCTATTACATACCAAGTAGGGTAAGCTGGATAAATTAAGATGCAATGAATAAAAAAAAGATGATGGTATTATTTATCATATTGGTTAAAGACAAATAAAATGGAACCAAATTTAATAAATATTTAAAAAAAAATGTTCTTAAATGTCATGTATAACGAACAATTCGTAAAAGTAATATGTAACTTTGATGACCAATTTTAGGGGGTTAGTTAATGGGTTTATTTATGTATCTGAAGCTGTGCATAGATCCGGGGCGAGCGGGATAGCGGTCGGTTTGTTCGAATTTGTAAATATCAATTGTCTAATCTGGCCCGCTTTATGTGTCATACAAATTCAGGGTATAATAAAAAAAAACGTACCAGATCGCGATCGCTTTCCCGCGCGTCCCATTCATTAAAAGGCGAGTAAAAGAAAAAATATAATATGTCACAGCCGTCTGATTAAAAAAGCCAGTTAATAGGCAGTTCATTAAGAGCCGACATCCAATCAAAAAAAAATGGCTAGGCCGATGGTAATTACTCGTAAAAGTTGTCACTCACTCTCGACATCTCTGCGTGTTCCTTCCAGCCACGGCGACTTGTCCGAGGTTGACGCTCCTCGCGAACGACATGAACTCCACTTGCTCGACACACCCGATCAGACCCTTCAGATCAAGCTCCAAGGACTCAGGTACGCCACCTGACACCAAAAAAAGAGACGTTTACAAGGTCACAAAAATTAAAATACAATTACCTACCTAGTCCCGTAATGGCCTATGAGACTTGCAAACATTAAATTACAAAATTATTCAGTCGTTAATGGGAACTAAGCCAGTTTCTACCAAGAGGAGAGTAAAGTATAAATTATATAAATGAATCAGTGATAACGCTAAGCTTTCCATTTATCAACACTGTCTCAGTCGTTTTCCTGGCTGTCGTGTTACCGAGGAATAGTTGCCTGAAAATATAGGTCTTTGTCGAGCACTTGACATAGTAATCAAGCGAGAAAAACACACCTATCTTATCAAAATATTAAAAAGTTACAAACTGATTTATTAATCAAAGCACAGCTTAAATAAAGACCCTGATTTAATACCAATATTGTTTATGTAACAAAATCTTATTTCGAATAAGTTGTGTAAACTTATAATATATGCAGAAAAACAATTAACTTAATTTTTCCCTTTTCCCTTGACAATATGTATCATTCCAGGGTATAAAATGTGATATCAACTAAGTAATGTCCTGCAATCCTTTAATTTCATTGATTGCACTTCAGGTTATGGGCTCAGCTCACAGTATTATTATGCAGATAACATGTAAAACAATGTATCGGAACATGACTCGTAGACGAGTCATTCTGTTGATGAAATGAATTGACCAAAGGCTTTGTAATAATACTCTCTTTGGCTACGTTTGTGATGTCATAACATTTAACATTTTTTATCTTCTCTCATATTGTGTAAAGTTGGAATTATAAAAGTGTAAGTGCAATTATAAGTTGTGCTTCGGTAGAAGGGCACTGCAGTTAGTGCAATTACGGGGCTGCAGAGTCTAAACATATTATTATGACTTTTGAGTAAGATGCGTTAGTGCAGTGGACCCACAATTTAACATCATTGTAAAATCTTGGGTGGCACTGTACTGATTATGGGCAGCGTTATCTCTTACCATAAGGCTATCGATCGGCTACGAGGAAGACGCTATCGTCTTCCTCGCCTTTTTACTTCTTTGCATAAAAAAATACATTGGATTTTTGGACAATATTTCAAAAATGGATTTTTGGTCCATATTTTAAGCTTATAGAACTTACCAATGTAAAGGTTGGAGTCAGCGTTCATGATCTGAGAGAATCCTTGCGTGTTCCCGCTCACTGTAGTACCATCCACAGTCAGCTCGACCCTATTGTCTGCTAGCAGCTTCACTATTATCTGTTAAATACAACAGACGTTTAAGATATTATTATGAAAATGTGTCAAACTGAGGCAAAAGGTGAACTGATTAACTATTACATCAACTGGGAGTGGGACCTTTTTGGCAACCTCGTATCAAATAAGGTACCTTTTTCATATAATAGTTACCTATAGTCGCTGCTGAACTTCAATCGGTTCAGCTAACCAATTTAAGGCCTGTTCCTTGTAGCTATTGCATAATATGTATTTGTAGACTGCTTCGTAAATAATGCTGCTGTCCACCATCACAGAGTGGCTCTTACAGCTGTTACATTGGTGACGGGCGATCATTCTTGTTCGACTCGTTTCAACAGGACGTCGCCTACGAGCCTTGTCTTCGATGAACCGCTATTTTCACCAAGACTTAATGATTTGTGCTGCATTGTAATAATTGTCGAGATTATGTTGCTAGGCTGGATCTACATGCTAGAAGCTATATTGTGTTACTACTCGTACTTCTGAATTATAGGAGAATTGAATCAAGACTTAACGTTCTTCATTCCCATAACCTACGAGGCCCTAGTGTGATGGATTCTGATGTAGATTATGATGATGCTAGCCTTCCTGATTTACATTTTTATATAGTTACTAATTCAATACTAAAGTAGCATGTTCTACTAGTTGATCGGTAACTGGAGAGAATCTTTAAGAAAATGGTATATGTGGTATCTAAATATACATATAAAAGGAAAGAGTGACTGATTGCCTGACTGACTGATCTATCAACGCACAACCTAAACTGTTGGGCGGATTGGGTTGAAATTTGGAACACAGATAGGACCTCCGCTAAGAAAGCATTTCGCCATGCGGGCAAAGCATGGAGCATAAGCTAGTGTAATATAAAATGTAGTTTATACCTGGTGCCTCTCTCCGTCGGCAACGAATCCGCTCTTAGAGTCGATGGTGAGAGAGCTGATACCGTTGCCCATGTCCCATTCCAAAACCACGTAGCCGTTCTCAACTATAAACAAATTTATCAGTTATAGGATGAGTTTGACCAACAATTTAGAATTATAAATTATATATTAATATTTATTGTTCAACTCCACTCAAAATTGATTTATTTAAATAAGTTACGATGGAGCACTTTTGCAAGTCAATTTCGCAATTATTTAGTTCAATTTTATGACTCTACCGCTCTTTCGAAAAGCACCTCTATGAGAACTATGAGATCTTTATGTTAATTCGGCTTGTGCAATATCAATATTTAATTAATAAATTAATATAGATTTCCGCAAAGTAAGTTAATTATCAAGATTAATTAGACCTGGCCAAGTGAAAACCATGTCTAAAGTAAAACTGTTTCTATTTCGTATCAAGGCCTAATCAAAGTGCAAGTACTATTATACAACAACTCAATCCATCGGGAAAAAGTTACCTTTTATTTGAGGCTAATTCAACATTATAAAAAGATTAATATTATTTATACTTCAGAGTCGCGTAATTATGCGAATGTATGGATGTGCGGTAACATAAAGGTATATTTGGCAGAAGTTAGGCAGTATATTTGTCCTAAGCTAAAATTTGGTTTATAGAGGTGAAATAATAATATAGATGTTTCCAGTGGAACAACTAGTAACATCTTGATATAAATTTAATAATGGTTGAATTCAGTCACATAAAAAAAATGCAAATACTCACTCCTCAACATAATGAAGTCTCCTTGATCAGGAGGAGCGTTGGTCTCTCTCTGGTAGAACAGAACTCCGTTTTTAGTGGTGTGGACTGCTAGAGCGATGATGGTCGGTTCTTCCTCTTTATTGTACTCCACGAGAGACGCTGGAAGTTCGATGTAGCCGTTGCCGTTGAAGCCCACGTTTTGGTACAGTTCCAGTTCTGGAGAAGAATTTGATGAACATGAATATTTTGTTTTGATTGTTGACTCTATTTTGTGTTCTACACAAATTACAAAATATAATAATAGAAACATGTTGCGATTTCTTTTTATTAGTATCGAAGGTTCAAGGGGAGCGGGACTATGTCTTGGCTATATTTGTTTGGCCAGGCCAGACTCAGTCTTCTAATGCTATGTCCAAAGTACGAGTAGGAGTTAATCTTTTATTTTGTCAGTTTTGATTTTATGGATCTATGAAGTTCACGTTACCTACTGTTTTTGGAAAGACACTCGTAAAACTGGCATTCACACTAGAAAAGTACAAAGAAAAACCTATTTTTTATTCACACACTTACCCATCTGACAGGAAGCTCCGGCGAACCCAAGCGGGCAGTCGCACGAATGGTTCATCATGTTGGAGTAGTCCACCTTACAGAGGCCTCCGTTCCTGCAAGGTCTGGCGGCGCAGGGGTCGACGCGGCGGTTCTGGAGAGAGGACGCGGTCCGGCTTTCGCAGTACCTCCCCGTGAAGGAAGGCGGGCAGCTGCAGGAGCCGTCAGCGTTGCACGCTCCGCCGTTGAGGCATGGGCATGAGGAGTAGTCTCCCTAATAGAGGAAATATTTTTAGAATGATCGGACCTTATTGGCTTACGCGCACTGTCCCTATTTTTTATTATGCTAATTAGTCCTACGTTTGACCACATTCCACCTCATTGGAAGTGCAGACGCGGTCACCGATCACGTAATATGCCTAGAAAGATACCTGTTTACTCGTATCTTGAAGATGCACATTTTGGTCATTGGTATACGAGTTTGTTGGAGAAAATGGTTTAGTACATGTAAGCTACTTAAACTTTTGTTGTGGTTTCGGGATTACTTTGAAGACATTATCTACACAAAATTATCACTATTATATCATTTATCCAGATCATTTAAGGTAAATCTTTTTTTGTATTCATAATATGTAGACCACGATCTAGCGTGAAATTAAGCGATGATACGGCCGTAGATACAGACTAAATCTAAAAGACACGATAAATCCTTTCCTGGCTTCGCTGAACATCATCCCGGAACGCAGAATTTCTAAAACTACCTACTTTCTATTAATATACATTATCTAGTGTCCATTGTGTGTGTCATTGTTGTGTTGTCATTGTGTTGTGTGTAGGCCTATTGGGAATCAGGATTCAGGGACTTACTTCAGGAATATCACCGCGGTCAGGATCACTATTGCTGCACTCCTGAATATTTTCTGACTGGATCGAAGAGTTCACGAGGTCTACTGAGTTGCCTTGAGTTATCAACTAGAAACAAACACAGAATTATAATGTGATCCTATATAAGACTGACTGGCTTTTTACTATAACGAAAAATTAATGGGTAGGGTGGGAAAAATTAATGGGCCAATTTTTATAATATCAAGATATTTCGACCGGAAAAGACATCGTAAGAAATGAACGTTAAGGCGCATTTTCATTAGGCAATAGATAAGTCGGTCGTCGCCGAATGCGGGGACTATACACATGTGGGCTATGATCAATGAAAATCATCGGTCGATACAAAACAAGCGGGGAGTACCCGCATTCGGGACAAAGACTAATGAAATAAATATTTTTGGTTTGCTTTATTATATTGGTTTGCATATAAAGGTTTGATCACATCCACCCGATAGATAGTGCAGATGCGGTCAACAATGAATCACCTAAGATGCCCAGAAAAAGTACCTCTTCGTTAGTGGTACACCTATGCCTTGAAGATCACTCATCCTTCATTTATTCCCCAATAGTTGGATCGTACAGGATATTTACTATCTATTTATCAACTTACATCTTTAATGCATCCGCTGAATCCACCAGTAACGCCAGTGTTGTTGTTCAGAGTGATTGTCTCGTCGACGCCTCCCACAAACATCGGGGTCTTCAACTTAAGACTCTGCAGGGAAAGAAATTCATTAGTTACAACTATAAATTCAGATATCATCCCTTGAACTTTTAAAGTTGTCTTTCTTAATATGACAAGCAAAGTAAAAGATTAATTATAATTATGAAGGGGGTTAAAGAATTGTGAGAGAAATAGCTGAGCGCGGAAAGAGACATAGGAGAATAGCGAAACCAAAGAGAGGCTAATGCCCAGGAGTAGGCAATTGATTGACTCGAAGGCTGACTAATTTATAAGGCAGAGAATAATCATCATCATCATCTCAGCCAAAGGACGTCCACTGCTGAACCTAGGCCTGTCCTTTGGACTTCAATGTGTACCGGTTGGAAGTTACCTGCATTCAGCCTCTTCCGGCAACCTTTATATGATGGTCTGTCCACCTTGTGGATGGAAGTCCAGAGTTTGCTAGTCCGTGGTCTCCACTCGACCCCATCGGCCATCCGCTCTGCGTGCTAAGAGAATAATTACCTTGTTGGCAGAACCCAGTTGTTGTTCGTAAGATTTAACTTTGTTGATGATGAGCGACACGTCCGATCCCGAGCGCGTCACTTGCACGTCTGTCCATACGTTCGCTGGCAACACTGTGTCACTCACTAGCACCACTGGGTTGCCTGATGTAAAAATATACATTGATTTTTATTTATAGAACTAAACAGATACCTAATTATTCTGTCAATTATTTGCCTGTGTGCAACAAATAACTTTGAATAATGAACAAAAACATATTCTCATGGATGTGCTTGGAAAGTTTGTTTTTTTCGCTTGACAGCATAGGGATGTGGATTAAATAAAAATTGTCCATCAAATATTAAAAAACATTGGAAACATATTTTATTCTCTGTAAATTTTATGAAATCGTTTTATATTGTACCTAAAAATAATAATTATTATACAATGATCAAACACTAAATAATTTTTACTTTATAATAAAGTTCAGCGTTAACCCCAGCGTATCCCCAGCCACGAAAAGTAATAATGATTATTAGTTTTCAAAAATTGAATCAGGTCTAGCACCCGTCAGGCTACATAATCCCTTGAACCGTTCGCGTGCCCTAATAGTGGCCGAGAGGCATGTCAGTTGATCAGACGGGAATAATTTCATCGTGTCGGATGCAGCCGAATTATTCCGTGCCTATTTGACCATATAGATAACTACTTAATTAATTTTGAAACAACAATATTTACAATTGATATCTTAAAGTTTTTAACCAAGTTTAGTGTGCACACCGTCGCTCTTCTCTAAACCAACTTTTTGTATCGTAGATAAGAGTAATGTAACTTATTAAAAATACGATATGTAACTGGCGTTCCACTTGGTGCATAATAGGTATTTAGTTTTTATTAGACTAGCTTATGCTCGCGGTCTTGCCCACGTGAAGTCCTTTCGAAGCGGAGGTTTATGCCAAAAAAACCTATCTGTGCTCCAAATTTCATGCACAAATATCTGAGACATATCTTTGCGTGAATATTTTAGCCAAGTAGGGTTGGTTCAAAATTATAATAAACTGGCGTCATTGTAACAATAAATTATGTCCCAGCCAAAACTGCGAGGAAATCCATTGTACTCGTAATGCATGTAGCCAACCTTTTAAAATATTATTTTCAGATTGCCAGGCTTTTACGTAAAATGATCAGCGACAGGGCATAATGCCTACCTCTATATATAAATAAGTAATATAAAATAGTATAGTATTACAATTAGCGATATGCCCTTGCTTTGCTGCGAGTACATAATATAACTGACTTTTAAGCAATGGGCCTTATTTCCAGTCAGGCATTATTTACCCCGCCTACCTTATTAGTAGGTATATTACATACTATATAAAATATAAACCATATATAATACTCGTAGACTACCTACTCTTGAATCTCTGTATTGAAAACTGCTTCAAAATTCGTTGCGTATTTCAAGATATAAGCGTACTGATTATGGAGAGAAAATCTATAATGTGTTTTATGTTATGTAGAGGTAACGTAATTTTCATTATAATATGGTAACTTCCTGCAAGGCTACGAAAATTTCCAGTACAATCTTTTAAATATAGCGATTGATTGATTGATCGACTGACTGAACTCTTAACGGGTGGTTTGGGCTGATATTTGGCACTTAAATTTGCAACCAGGTTGACAATGAGGTATTGGTTTATACGGTCAGACCGCTGATTATTTAGTTTACCTCTAGTTTTATGTTTGTTTTGTATTTATAAATAATGGTTGCTTGTTGCTTTATATTTTTGTAGCAATCAAGGAAAAATACTAATCCATACAAAATGGACAAGTGCTTAGAAAGGATTTCTTCTTCTTTCGAGCAAAGTCACTAGCATAAGCTAATCTTTATTAAATTCAACACTAAATAATTTATTTGCCTTTTTAGAAATAGGTACAAGGATTTAGCTCAAGTAGGTACCTAAAATATTTCCAAGGACCCTACTGGGCACACTCAATGTTAAATTAGAAGATACTCGTATAATTATAAAACTAAAATGTAATTAAAATTAATTAATAAAGCTAGCTAGAGAGGAATAAATAAAATTTGGGGTATATACTCCAATAGAATAGGTTACCCTACTTACACTGTCAGAGTCAAATCACAATCGCCAATACAGGTAATAAAAGAAGTACACATACCTTCGTTAAGGTCATATCTGAACTCAAGTTTCTGGTTCCTGACGGCCAAGGAAGTGAATCCTCCGAGTCCTCTGGCAGATTCAGCGCAGTACATGATGATACCGTCTTGCACCGGTGAGGCTGCCTTCACTTTCATCTCCAACTTGAGGAAGCGGTAGGTGTCCGGAGGTCTCAGTGCGAGGTAAGCGCTGCCAGTGAACGCTGGGTATTCGATCGATTGACGCTCTTGGCAACTGTGGAACAAACAATATTAACTGTATAGAAAACAACAAAATGAGCCTGTTGCGTGCATTTGAAACAGCGGTGGCCAAGGAGTTAAGTGATGCATATGTAATTCTGGATCACCTAGTTTGAATCCCGGTCCGTAATGACTAGAAGGCGGGATAATCCCTGGATTCACTGAACATCGGACCGGGCAAAATGGATACGCGTTATTTCTTATTTATTATCGGCAGGCGAGCGTCGGGCTCGTCTTGCTTATTAGATAGCATACAAATTTATAAGAACTGATTTATAATTTAAATCTAAAACCGTAAAGTTACACAACGAAACTTATTTTACAAGATACTTTGGCCTCAGGTTAATAAACAAAATGTTCTTAAACTTATCCAGGCTTCAAGTTTAGAACTGTAACTTGTAACACCGTAATGTGTAAGAGTGCCTACCATACTTGTTTTATTCTCTAGGTACAACATTATTACTTGCAAAACATATTTTTAATCCAAATTCTGCCAATTGATGTTGTCTTTGAGTTCTTGAAATATGGCAAAATTTAATAAGTATTGCAGGTCATTGATAATGTTTTATACTCACTTCCTGCCAGTGAATGTGACGGGGCAAGCACACTTGTAACCGTCAGCGGTGTCGTGGCACTTGCCGGCGCCGCACAGTCCCGGGTGGCAAGCCTCTCCGCGGCGGGAGCAGTTCTGGCCGGCGAAACCGTTGGTGCAGATGCAAACGTAACCACGCTCGTTGCGGGCCTCCTATAATATAATATAAATAAATAATTGGAGTTTATACTCCAACAGAACAGGTTACCCTACTTCACAGTCGGAGTCAAATCACAAATTATAGGTCTTGTGGGCAACCTATATGAACAAACAACATTTAAAGTGACACAAACATAACAGTGATTCTTTGAAAATTGTGTGAAGAAGGAGTGGTGAAAAGAAAAATCCACTAGGTGACAAATCCAGATCTGGTCAAAGCGTTTGACCTGATTATAGGCAAGTACGAGTACGTGTATTTACTTTTAGAATATCTCATAAAATAATAAAATAGTGAAAACTTTCACATAATATAATATTGTACTTATTATATCATGGTTTAAAGATACATTTTAAATGGTGGTGTCCTCCAAGGTAGTATTTTCGGTGCAATATAATTTATAAACTTTTAATATCAGAAGAATTATGCAAACAATTATAATTTACCTGACAAACGCCGTCGTTCAGACAGAGGTTAGGCGAGCAAGAGTTGCATTCTTCAACGTTGTATCTATCCAAGCTGTCCATCAGAATGTTGATCTCTACGCGACCGACGATCAGCATGCTCACGCATCCGTGGAAACTGCACACAATATATTATTATGTTTTAGAATTATAAACCAAATAACCACTATGCAGTACAATTGAGCAAAAATTACGAAATAATCTGAACTCACTATTTGTTAATCTTACACCTCGTTTTTTGTATTATATTTATGATGTACAATAAGGATCTATTATATATCAATTTATTTCATCACAATGCATATTTTACATCGATGTAACAAGTTTTGCCAGTAAGGCCACTATTGCTCGAATTTAAATAAATCGTAATTTCGATGCTGCATTAGTATTTCTGATTTCTAAAAATGCAGTTCTAGGCAAATCATCATCATCATAATCCACATCGTATTCAGCGGGGCATAGGTCACCCCCTTCCTGTACCATTGTCCTTCTATCTTCTCTATTCTATCTAGAAAAGACCTGCATAAGGTCTTTTACTTTTGAGCAAATGTTCCTCAATTGTAAACAAGATAACTTATTAACATATTGAATTATGATGGCATCATACCCAGAAGCACCAGCAAGTTGTTCAGGCAGTTGTTCAATGTCGGGAGCTCCTCCAACGTACAGCGGCTCTTGAAGATCCAGCACCCAGTTCTCAGTTGTTTCGTTCGTGAATGGACCGGTATTGTCTACATCCATGCTCACTACAGGATGAGAATAAATTATTATTGGAGTTGATTACCTACTATTGTACTAAGAAATTGCAGATGAATGTATTTAAGGATTTAAAAAAATCTTGCCTTAAAGTATGATTTTTTTTCCTCCGAATTTAACATAACATTTCCTAAAATTAATTTGTCACTAATAATTAAATGTTTGCCTGTAACCTGCACTACTCACTTAAATAAATTATCACACAGGCTTTATTGAATAACCTATGTTACAAAAAGTACCTTAGATGTAATCAGTTAATCAATAACTTGGTATCATACTAACAATGTATCACAATTACAAAAACATTACTTATCATATTTTTTTTAGTTTTAAAAATAAATAAACATTCTTAACTTTAACTCAAACCACTTTTGAAGGCTATTGAATAGAGGAGGTCTATGTCCAGCAGTGGACAAACGTGGGCTGATGATATGTGACACATACCTCTAGATCCGATCCTGCTCAGTCTAATCGTATGCCAAATGTTGAGTCGCAGAGGACGGTCTCCCTTCACGACGACGGGTCCATTGCCGGTCTCCATGATGAACTCTGGGACACCCTCGTTCAGTTGTAAAGCAACGTAGTCGCCGGTGCGGCCTCTGTTCTGGCTGTTGTAGAGAATGAGGCCGTAGTTATCTGAAATATTGTCTTTATTAGTTTACTAATAAAAATTAGTAAAACAGGGGGGTTAACACTAAAACATTTTTTTGTGTACCAGAAAAAAGAAGTTCCGAAAAAAATCGACACAATACTTTCTTTTTTTATATTCTATAATTTTATTTCTATAATTATTCGTACTTTTCGTGATATATATTTCTAACTAATTAAGCTTCTCTTTTGATAAAAAAATCTTTATAAAGTGCTTATTTATTTCCTTTAAAACTTTGGTGGACACGTCATCACACAAAGGTGAGAGATTTAGCGATATCGAAGTCAAAGGCTTATAAAATAATGGAAAAATAACAAGGTGAGACTTGTTCAATAAATAAAGTGTTTTTTGATAATGTTCACAGAACAATAATAAGGAACAGGGATTTATATACCACTAGCTTTGCCTAGCGGTTTTACCCGTTGTACTATAGCCTATGTGTTATTCCAGGGTCAAAGCTATTTCTACACCAAATTTCAGCTCAATCGGTCCACCCGTTTAGACGTGAAAGAGTAACAAACATACATCCAGACATCCAAACATTCTTACAAACTTTCAATTCTTACAAACAAAACGCAAATAAATACATATAATCTAAGTGTCACTCACCACCAGGTTTGAACGAGACTTCAATATCGAATTGTCTGTAAGGGTCCTTGATTGTTGGTAGAGCCACCCATCCTTCCCCGTTGAACATCGGCACGACCCCAGTCACTTGCAATATGGCCCTGGCTTCAACCACCGCCCGGCTGTTGCTGACGCGGCACACGTAGGTACCAGCATCGCCTTCGTTCACGTTGGTTAGGTACAGGATTGGCTACAAGAATACTTGCTATTATTCTCTGGTCAAAAGGAGTATTGGAAATATAAGAAACAATTAAGTGGAATTGTTTAGTTAATAAAATCAAACTAAGAGACAGCCCTGTGGTTAAATTAACAATAGCTTCCTATGAAATTGCGAGTAATAGTATCAAATAATAGCTATCGCAAATCACATGTGCAATATTTCAGAATATGAATAGAGTTTCTAATAAGTATTTTTTTTATTGTTAATAAAACTTTACATTACACTTTAACAGAGTGGCAATACGGACAGACATAATTTAATATATTTCATAAAATTCGTTAATTATTTTCTTCCAGACATGTCACCAGCTAAGAAATCTTTGATTGAGGGATGGATTTTCAATCCATCAGGTGATCTTTCAGCTCACCTTTTCGCCTAAACGGTTCAGTAGTTCAAATTTAAGGTAACATGAGTAGCTACGCATTTGTACTAATAACGTAGTGTTATGCGCAATTCTAATCTTAGCTTACTCAAATATTGGTTACACCTGGTAATTTATATATAATTCATAAGCACATTGATTGCTTTAGGCACATATAAGGTATAATTAGTAACTAGAAGTAAACAGGGCATAGGGAATAAGTACGAAATATCATCAAAAAGTCTTAATCAAAATGAAATATACGTATGTATTTTTGAGTAGTTGGAAGGTTACATAAAAACGAGACCTTAATAAATAAACACATATTTGAAGTATAAATAAAAACAGATAAGCCATATCAATACAGAACGCGCATCGGGACTTAAGAGCGAATATATCGGTTGACGCTCTCTCGCTCGCACTATTTCACAAATTTTGAAATATAAATTCATAGAATTAATTTATTGAAAATTTCTCATGATTAGCCCTGCATAATATTATTGCAAACTTATTAAAATTATTTTCAGTTTGATATATTTTCAAAATTCGTTAGATATATTGTGCGAGTTTAGAAAGTCGCACGTAAGGAAAAGCTCTTACAACACATATATGTACTTAGTTGAAATATAAAATTTGAAGTAAAAAACACAATGAGAATGCATGACATGCACGATTTTGATGAAATTGCTCACATATAAAAGAAACATAAAAAGTGGAACGTGTACAGAGTTATTGAAAAAGTTCGAAATAGGTAGGTGTACTCAATATATGAAAAATGGGACTATTTGAGCATATAAATGATCTGGTGACACTGTTAAATGCAAGACAATTTTTATCAATACGAAATTTTGAATTTAGAAATTATTTTTTAGAAACTCTAACAGACCCAATTTTCAAAACAGATTTACACGAATCTACTTTAACAATTAGAAGAAAAAATAATAACATAAAAAAAAGCTGGTTGACACATAAAAATACATTTTATTTATTTACCAGCCTCGCTTTATAATTTCGGAGGCGCCTGTGGAGTTTCCTCCACAGTTTTCTCTCCTATAAATGAATAAAGCAATAATAAATTATGTAGTGTAGCGATCAAAATGTGCAAATTTCTATAAAACCGCCGGACTAAGGCCTGCAAGCTCTATTAGTTTAAATTGTATCCTTCATGCACAGATTATGCTGCTATATCAGTAAGCTGTGAAAATTTTGAAATATTAACCAATAGTGCCCTAATTGAAGCTAGCATGTGAAGCTAACTACATTTGATATAAAGGCAGTATTTTAAAAACATCTGTGCAGTGTTCAAGACTCGATACATTGGTCGACAGTGACCTCCCAGCCTTTGAAAAAATTATAAAGAATACGTGATAAGAAAATTGTTAGTGTTAACGTATTAGTGGACAAACAATACACATTTTGTACAGCTTTGCAGCACTCGTGAAAAGAATTAGTAATAGTCATAGTTAATTCGTAGAATTATTTTCTTATTCTGGTCCAGATTCTAAATCATCGAAGCAATGTACTGTTACCGCCAAATTGCTATTGATCAGAAAACCTGTTCAAATTTTTGAAAAGTTTTTGATGCCTCATCCTATTTTACGTTTATTTTTTCACATTTCCCAGCTTGTGCTTTATATCTACATTTAATTATTATGTATAATCATAGTATTATTTTCATTTCTTTTTTTATTACTACATCATAACCCATCATCATCATAACCCAATTCTTAACAAGAAAATAATTCCACGTCAGTATTTAGGTAAGTACAAATAAGTGTATCTCCTGAAGTTAATAATACATACCTGGTCACTCCTAGCATCTGAGGGTAGCGAGGAATATTCCCTCCTCCACTTGATGTTGACCGGTTCTTCCAAGTTATGGTTGCAAGGCATACTGACTGAGTCTCGGAGACGTGCGCTGTAACGCGCTTCGACCGGGTTGCCGGGGTTGGTCGGGTTTGATATACCTGCTGTTGAAATAAGAAAAATAATGTATTATAGCATTTACAACAAATAATAATAATTAGGGGTTAATTTTCTATAGACGGACTCACAGAGAGACTCCAATATGTGTCATCAATTCATTTAAATTTAAAGCTCTAAAGAACCTCTGCGGGCTTAGCTCGAGTAGACCGATATGAAATTGGGGTTTATCTCTTAATATTATTGTGTGGTAAACTTATATGTTGAAGTTTCAGGTCGCCGAGATAACTTTAAGACCTCATATGGAATCAGCCGGAAACCACAGATTTACGTGCTTTCAGAAACGTTCAGGCGAAAATTAAAAAAAAAAAACTATAAATATGAAATAGGTGTTTTTTTCTTACTGGGCTCAACTTCCAAGCTGAAATCGTCGACAGATGTGACTCCGAATGGATCGACGCCGACGCAGCGGTAAATACCCGCGTCCGCATCCGAAACGCCGCGGATTATCAGCAGCACACCATATCCGTGACGCTGAATTAAAAATAACACAATAAGCCTATATTTCAAAACCAAATAAATAAATAATTGCAACACTTAAAAATTAATAAAACTTATTGTGTTTTTATTATTAAGTTTATTTTTCTGTGCTTCCATAAAGTGTTATCTATCTATCTATAAAAGGAAAGAATGACTTATAGACTGACTGACAGACTTCGGAACGGTTGAAATTTGGAATATGGATTATAAGACTTTATGACATAGACCACTAATATACACAATAATTTATAGTAAAACTACTATTTGTACTTAGTAACAATTTATAATATCACTTTTTAAAGAGTTGTCATATCGACTTATATGTTTTTTGGCAAAGTCATGTTCAAGCCCGTTATTGCATAAACTACAGAAAACTAGGCACAGCTTACCCTGATTTCAACGTATTGCCTTGTTCCGTATTTCTCCCAAGTGACATCCAGTCCTGGGGTCTGAGTCTTGCAAAGAACCTCAACGTTCTCTCCAGGAACAAACTTCCTTCGTGGTTGAACAATCTTTACCAGTTGGCCGGCGTTCTCTTGAGGACCTACAATGAGTCTATTCTTAAAATCTCCTCTTTGGTCCAATCGATTCATAAAATGAAAGAGAAAATAGTCATTTTATGAATTTCATGAAACCTTTTCCATAAATAAAAAAAACAAATCATACTCCGCACACCAGTTAATCGCTGCTAAATATACCAGCGCACCATAAAAAGAAAGAAGAATGAAATGGTAGAGAAGGAGGAAAACAAAAGCATGCATCACAGACAGACCAAAAAAGATAGGTTCATAAGATAAACAAGCACAGAAAGAAAATCTAAACAAAATAGGCACATGTAAGACCTAATCTTTCGGTCGTTTTCAAAGTCATAACAAAAGACGACCCTTTAAAAAGGCTCAGCATCAACCAAAGCAGAGAAACATAAATCAATACCAAATGTCTCAACTTTGGTGATTACCCGCCTAGAACCAAATACCTAAGCGAGTGTTTGACTTGTATATTTTATCAATACTATACTTATATACGTATACCACATACATAATATTTATTATATTCACTGGCCAATACACAAACCGTGCAAAAACGTAACAAATCCACTACAATGATTCGTATCACGCAACTAAAGCTACAGGCAGGAACACGCAGCCCAAGGGCCCACCAGCGTCGACGTTTAGTTAGAACCACAACGAGGCGAGGACATGTTTTCATTTAATGACGTCACAACCCACAAGCGAGACTCGAGCCGTCACCAATACCACCTCTGTAGGCCATGTATCGCTTGTCTCGAAGCAGGCAGTTCTCCTCGTCGCTGCCATCGTTACAGTCGTCGAACTCATCACATACCAGACTCTGGTCTACGCAACCGCTGTCATCCTTACAACGAAACTCCGTATCCAAGCATTCAATACCTTAACGGACAAAATGTTTATCAATATCTACGATATCTACGAGTTAAAAGATCTAAGCATGCCCGGGTTAAATCGGAAGCTATACGAAGCGGCGTAACTACTGGAGCGACTGACCCTCGATGTGGAGATTGATGTAGTTTGTTGAGCTGCGTCCTCGGGAGTCGGTGATGTGACACACGTAGTGTCCACTGTCGGATTTTCTGGTAAGTTTGATGTATAGGGAGCCGTCAGATTTGACGTGTACCGATCGTGGCACACTGCGTCCGTTCTTGGTCCACTTGACGCGTGCGTCAGAAGAGACGTTGCAGCTGATATGGACGGCGGCGCCGACGCGGACCCACTGCTCGTTTGCATGCGAGTCTGATCCCTCCGTCTCTTCTAACAATGTATCATGCTGTTACCCTCTCAAGCGAAATGATAAACAAAATGAGCACATCATTTTATTGAGCATGTGATAAATGCAAAAAAATACGTAATTACTGCGTTTTATTGTGATGTTGGGCATGCTATAATTTGTTCGCGGACAGTATCATGTATTGCGAATGAAAATTTCAAAACCCATGACATTCTCATAATTTTTGATCTGTGATTTATTTGTTTTTAATCATTTTAGACTTAAAAAACTTTAATAGGAAACATTTAGTAAGTAATCCAGTTTAATTAAAACATGCTCAAATTCTTGCAAAGTTCGTGACATATCCCACACATGCGTCTCAATCAGAAATGAACACGAAATTAGGTCCGTGAAAAAACTATAAGTTGTAGTGCCATCGATCTAAACATATAGTGCTTCGTGAGAGTGACATTGAAGCGTACGAGCGAATGTTTGGTCAAATGTTTGTGATTACCTGCGACGATGACTTCGGCGATGGCGCTGGAGTTCACATATTGGTTGCGAGCGAAGCATTGGTACTGTCCTGCGTCTTCGATCTCAATTTGGTGGAATATCAGTGTCGCGTTGCGGATTTCCACACGTCTAAGAAATAACATTATCGTTGAGCTATAGGTAATTAGATTTATATGGGGGCATTCGTTTATACTATAACTAACCGGTTTTTTTGCTGCCTATGAATTTATAGCCGAGTACCCCGTGGAAAAAAACGGAAAAATATATTATAGATAATACTCCAGTCTAAAATACTAAATATATTTTAATTACAAGTGAATTAAATTAAAAATAAAAAAAAACCCCCAACGCAATACGTAATTCACCATTTTTTTATGGCGGCCATCTTGGAATTTAAATTTTATATAGTGGGCTGTATTCTACTCATTAAGCCCTTTCATTTTAACCCTTTCAGTTAAGTATAAATTTAGAAAATTACATTTGTTTTAATTTTCTAAATTTATACTTAACGTCATAATGTTAAATGACATAATAGACCTAAATTCTTAAATGGGAGAAGCCACTGGTTCCTGAAACACAGTTTTTACTAGTTCGGGAGCCTATGGATTCAGTTTATTGTATTGTACATTTATTGTGTCAAATAAAGTTATTTGATTGATTTGATTTATTTGATACCCATATTGAGGCGGTCGTGGAAGAAAAAAGTAATCCGCCATTTTGTAGCGGCGGCCATCTTGGACCGATTTTCACCAAACATGGCTAAGAACACTCTCAACTAACTCTACTTTCAAACAAAAAAAACTAAATCAAAATTCGTTCATCCGTTTGGGAGCTACGATGCCACAGACACACATACACACACACACACACAGACACACAGACAGACAGACAGACACGTCAAACTTATAACACCCCGTCGTTTTTGCGTCGGGGGTTAAAAAATATAGAGCAAACAGGAACTTTTTCTACATATATAGTAAGTTTGTAGTAGTAGGCCTCTATTGCAGCGGCCGCCTGAGAAGTACCACATCTTTGCCAGGTCTTCATCTGGCACTGATGTACCTTATCAGTAAGGCACAGACTTTAATAGTGCCAGGGTTACCAGTGAAATTACTGGGCATCCCCAGATTCAACTATTAATATCTCAGTAGGCAGTGCGTTGTCTCGATAGAGAAGTGTAAGAATATTCTCACCTTGTGAAAGTCCTGTTGTATCTGGTTCAGTAAGATTGAAAATGAGAGAATAATGGGTCAAATAACCAGTTCAATTTGCGGAGTTGAGTGTTAGACTTCAAAGTGACTATTTATTATAGATATGTTATATATATTATAGATAACTATTATAGAGGTAGTACTAATATTTACAATATGACAAGCTCTTTGTACGTTGTTAGTTAATACTCTAAAGGAATGAATTCTTTTAGTGATGTGCAAACATTGCTGTGCTTCAAATTACTGGGCTGAAGAATCTTAAAATGTTATGACTCTCAAGTAAGAAGCGTTTGGAGAATTTTACCTTTGTAAAACACTGGGTAGCACTGTACTAATTATGGATAGCGTTATCTCTTACCATCAGGAGAGCGTGTTGATCGTCTTCTTACTTCGTTGTTTAAAAAAATCAAAGGTCAATAGAGGTACTTACGTGGAAGGCGATCTGTTGTATGGCTCCCAGTGAATATCTACGATATCGTCTCCCTCTACGATACACTCTACTGTGGGCGACTGGCCTGGACGGACGACCTGAGTGTCGGGTCTCAGGGTGATTCGCGGCCGTCTCACTACGAGGAGGCTGATGTGACGGGCCGTTTGTACGTCGCCGGTCTGGTAGTTGTACATGCTGCACACGTATTGGCCTGAGTCTGATGATGATACCTGGGGAATTTGGACTTTATAAGTAATATTGCTAGACCGTTTGATTATTTAATTTTCTCAAAAAATGGTTTTTTACATCACATCAAGTAGATTAATTTAAAATATTGGGCATAGTGGAGTGTTCTTAGACCTAAAAATGCAAATCCTCGGGACCCGGTTCCAATTATGGTTAACTAGCTGGACCCAGCGGGTTTACCCGCTGTAGTGTAGCTTATGTGTTATACTAGGGTCTAAGCTATCTCTATACCAAATTTCAGCTCAATCGGTCCATACGTTAAGTCGTGAAGAAGTAACAAACATACACACTTACAAACCTTCGCATTTAAAATATTAGTGTAAGTAGAAAGCAGATTGGTATGTGTGTATTTTATTTTGAGCTAGAAAATAAATCGGTTATGGGTGATTCCTGAGAGTCAAAATTTTACGTGTCTGGGGGAATAAACTACCCGTAACATAAAAATTCTACCCAAAGGTATTTTTTTCCTGTTAGTTTAAGGTTCAATCTACTTAATGCATGATAGACATCAGGTTATATTTAGCTGCAAGTATCTCAAAAAAAATGTAAAAGCCCTGAAATTTGATTACCGTGGGCTGTCCCTTACACATTTTCGGAACAAAATATATTTTTTACACTAATTTATAAAAGGAATTTAATTAATTCCTGTGATCAAAGCTGTAAAGGGTGAACTGTTATATGATCAAAAAAATACGCGAAGGCTATACTCAGCGTAGTTTTAGAAAAAATAACAAATTTAGGTTTGTCCCCGGACAAAAAGTGATTCCCATGGCGCGCGACATAACTACCCACATTTCACAAACCACAATACTTAGAAGCTTGTACGCACGCTATTGGCCAACTTCGATTGCGCTCTAAACATAGTGAAGAGAGGCTCCTCCTCTCGTTGTTATAAACTGGATTTACGAAGGTGAGAAATTGATTACCGTGGTTTTGGTTCACTAGATCATTGATTACCTTTTCCATGTTTAAAAATATTTTTTTATCCATTACGGTTTTTTGACTAGGTTGTGCAGTTAGGAAAAGGGTATTGTTTATCATATATTTTATTAATTTTGGTCTATAATTATGGTATTTAAAAATATTGACAAAAAACTATACAATTTTGATTTCCATGGCATTGATTCTCATGGCATTTTACCACGGTGATCAATTTTCCCCCGAGTTTTCTTGCGCATTCTTTCACTTTTTACCCAACTACAGCGAAGCCGCAGGTATGGAAGTGATTTTGACAGTTTACATTTGTATATTTCATTATTTCAGATATTTTTTTATATTGTATACATCAGATTTTTTTATATTGTACTATAGTAGACAGCCGCTCTGGCTTATGCGGCACCATTATATCCCCACATTAAAAAGTCGCTCAGCGAGCTATGGAGAGGGCTATACTCGGGGTTTCTCTACGTGATCGAATCAGGAATGAGGAGATGAACCAAAGTCACTGACATATCTCCGCGGATCAGGAAGCTGAAGTGGTAATGGGCAGGCCACATAGCACGTAGAGCGAATGGCTGATGGGGTCATAAAGTGTTCAAGTGGCTACTACAGGCAAGCAAACGCAGCGTAGAACGTCTACCCACAAGTTTGGCAGACGACCTTATTTAGGTCGCTGAAAGACGCTTGAAGCAGGTCGCTTCCAACACCGGTGTTATATATGGAGGTCTAAAGGGGAGGTTTATGTTCAGCAGTAGACGTCTTATGGCTGAGATGATGTATGATGAAAAAATAAAACGAAACTATGGGCTGACTGCAACTTTCAGTCCAGATTAACCTAACTAATGATAAATGTACAATCTGATGACAGCTTCTGGAGTGAATCCTGTCAGTGACTGTCACTGAGAACTTAATCTCATATTCTAGGACTATATATTCAATATTTTTACATTGTTTAAGACTGCAATACGTTGATTTTATTTAGTTTACATGATTATTATATAGAGAGCCAATATAGACCTTTTTAATACTTTATGTTTGGTGTTTATCTGTTTGGATCACCGTTTTTAATCATTTCTATTTTATATAATTAGTATGTAGAGGTCAATATTTAAATAATAACATAGAATTCAAACAAAATAGTTTTAATTTTGATTCCCATGCCACACTTTATTGATTCCCGTGGCACCAAAAATTTAAATTTAAATATCTTCTGAACAAAACAAGTTATAATGATGCCTATTTGATTAATGTGCTTATAATTATGGGAAATTTGATGTTTTACATGTAAAATGTAATAATACTTTGATTTAAAATCTGCCACGGAAATCACTTAAATACGCCCGATCTCAGGATTTACCCTTATATGTAGGTAAGCAGAACATTAAAAGTTGATAAAAAAACGCTTACATTGTATATGACCAGTTTGTTTCCTTCTTGTCTAGCATTGTTCTGGAGTGGTCTCTGATCGCTTCTATCCCATCGCGCCCCGAAGCCTTCAGTGACCGAGCAGCTGTTGAAAACAACATCAATGTTATGAGGATAATGTTCAAAGATTTTAAAAGTTACTTTATGGGCTTAATATTATGTTGGGTGAATGACTCGTTCGCATGATTTGACAAATTTTGATTCTTATATCAATTCGTACAATTTACATTTAAAAAATGTCTCCGTCAAATATTTGTTAATACCCCTTAAATTTATTTTAAAGGTATAAGCATTAAGAAATGGTAAAGTGATATTAAACTAATTCTTTTCATATATTTAAATTAACTTTGTTATTTTTGTTATCAATTTATCTGATTACCAACTTAATGATATCTGCGTTGTAATGTCACTAGACGAATAAAAGAAGCTATGTATAGCGATAAGACCGCCCATTGTAACAACCTTTTTTTCAAATGTGTATTTATCATTATCATCTCAGCCATTGGACGTCCACTGCTGAACATAGGCCTCCCCTTTGGACTTCCATATATACCGGTTGAAAGCAACCTGCATCCAGCGCAACGTTTTCCGGCGACCTTTTCTTTACCTTTGTAATTATGGAGTTCAATAAATATTTATCTAATCTAATCTAAATAACTTACTCTATTTCGGTTCTGGGTTGTCCATCTTGCACGATCAAGTCGCTGGGTCTGCCTGGATTAGGAGTGTCTCGGTCTTGTTCGAACTCATTATTTATAGACCCTTCACCGCTGCCTCCTGCGAAGTTAACCAGTAAAATGGTTTAGCTTATAAGATAATGTAGAATCGATCGATTCTAGCAAAGTTAATACGTTACTCAATACTGCATAGTTTTCTTGCCTCTTTAGAATTAGGTACAAGGTCTCAGTTTTGTAGGTACATTAAGTATTTCTAAGGACCCTGTACAATTATTACTCGTACAAAGATACAATTGTCGAAGTTAATGCATCAAATGTGAGAAGAATCGCGAAGAGATCGCTATTAGCGATAAGACCGCCAATTGTAACACTTACTTCTGTGTAATCTAAGTTCTAAGCTATATTATTGTATTTGTGTGAACAATAAAGAGTTTTCTATCTAAGAATGAGGATCGATATCGGTGTTGTAGTTACGCTGGGTTCACATTAAACAAATGAAGGCCAACGAAGGAGTTCTTTGGCAATCGTTGGCAATGTGTAGACCACTTAACGAAGCCCAATATAACCAACGAGCGAGCGGAGCAATCGCTAATTAATGACATTCGATGGTCTTCGTTTGATTGGTGTTTACCTGGCTCAGAAAATGTGTATATTACTAAGAATTACTGATAAAACATTAATTTAATTCAACAATACTTGCAAAATAATGATAAACTCGCAAATTATATAAGTACAAACAAAACAAAAGGTAAGTAAGAACAAGTGAAATTTTAAAAATACTTTTTAAAAACAAGCTTTAATTATCATTACCATCTTGCATCATATAGTACTCGTCAAGACGAATCAAATGAGCCCAAACTCGATGGGGTTGCGTTGTTTAATGAAAGAGTTCCTATAGCCACCTTCCAGCTCCATCATCAGATCAACTCGATGTCATAAAAATATTGCATTGTCATCCGATTTACACACGCATCCAAATTTTCAGCTCAATTGGAAACCGGGAAGTGGGTCAAATTAAACTTGCAAGATTTGATTACAGACAGACAGACAGACAGACAGACAGACAGACAGACAGACAGACAGACAGACAGACAGACAACAGACAGGTGAAAGTAATATAAAGCTTGTAAAATATGTTTCAGTAGACGTTGTACGTCGTTGATAGTTGTACCAAGTGTACACTACGAAGAACAAAGAAAAAGAAGAGATCACACGTAAAAAAATCATAAAACAATAGTGTCCAAGCGAACAAAGCTCACCAAAGTCAGTGGTACCACCGTCACCTCTATCGACTTGCACAAGGAAGGGTTCCTCAATGGTGCCGGCCGGTGAAGTCGCCGTGCAGGAGTATTCGCCGTCGTCCTGTTCAGATGCGGACGCGATGCGGATGGAAGCGATGCCGGGGGTCGGGGGAGCGAAGTCACGTCTATTCGGGCCTGGAGAACAAATGTGATCATTTCATGCTACATATATGAAAATATAATGTGTTTACTGGGCGTAGACTTCCTTTGCAGGAGGTCGACTAGGTGGGTATCCTGGCACTGTTGCCAGTTATTCTACCGCTTGAGCAGTGATGTGCAAACATTGCTGTGCTTTGGCAGGAGGACACTGTAGCTAGTGAAATTACTGGACTGAAGAGTCATACCATCTTATTATGATTCTCAAGGAAGAAGCGTTGGCGCTGTGCACCCAGAATTTTACCTTTGTAAAATACTGGGTAGCACTGTACTAATTATGGACAGCGTTATCTCTTGCCATCAGGGGAGCGTATTGCTCGTCTTCTTACTTCGATGTATAAAAAAAAGTAAATTGTCGCTCATGTGTTTACGCTTAGATCAGATAATATATCCGCTTAGATTGGATATAATTGATCTAAGAATATTACGTGGAATGTGGCGTTTACTCTTCCAATGTTACCTAGGTATTAAATAGATACAAATCAACAACATTAAATTATTATATAACACCCATACGGTTCAACCCATTCGGTTCAACAGTACACGACTAGAGGGTTGTTAAGTCTAATAATCCCATTAATAAAAAGGATAATCTTTCAAATGTAAAAAATAGCTGTTGAAAATTGGACAAGTTTATGATAGCTTACTCAACTGGGGGTTTCATTGAAATACATGACTCTATACTCGTATTATTTAACCTAAGAGCATGGCTTAGTCAGAGAGATTATTTAGAACTATAATTGATACAGTAAATTTCGACTTACCTCTAATAGACACCAAGGGCTCAGGGTATCCGTTAGCCCTGCACTCGACGTTCAAAGGCTCCCCGTGTTGGACCTCGATATAGTTCCCGGTAGAGAGATGTATCTCAGGAGGCGAGCGGACCTTCACCACTGCGCTGGCACTCGCGGTACCCACTTGGTTACTTCCGGTACAGATGTATTCACCTTCGTCGTTTACGTCTACTCTCTCAAACCTGATGGGAAAATAAACAATTGAATACTTATGCTGATGCCAATTTGGATTTGGAATTTTTGGGATCCCTTTTTTCACCACTTTTTTTCCTATTTTAATATGGCATACGAGTTACGCATATTTTTTCATAATATTTTTGGGCCACCCTTAAACCTTAGTTTATTTTGTAGACGAAAGTAATTTATTATAGATTACCTACATTGTATACTCGCAACACCTTCATTCATTTAACCACTTCCACACTCTTAAGTCTTCTCAACTTACCTCAGAATATTGTTGGTTCTAATGGTGGTAGTGGGTGACAGAGGTCTTCCATTGCCTCTACTCCATGTGACGACCGGATCAGGGATGCCTCCAAGAACTCTGCATTGGAACTCGAACGTATTGCCGATGGCAACCGGCTGTTCACCCGCTGGCCAGATCTCAATCCTTGGGGTTTCACGTTCTGAAGACAAAAAATATAAATATATTAATTCAGAAGAATTTGGTTCATTTAATTTATTGTAATATGCAATCATTTCTGCTTGTTAAGGAGTTTCTGGGTCTAATTTCTTTATCCTTTGCCATAGTTATTAAATGCATCATCAGAATACAAAACATCCAATCAAGGATTCAGTTCTTAACAAGTGAAATAAATTAAAAATTTAAAAAACCCCCAACGCAACGCTTTCGAAATATGTAATTCGCGGTTTTGTGGTGGCGGCCATCTTGGATTTTAAATTTGTCATAGTGCGTTGTATTCTACTAGTCAAGCCCTTTCATTTGATACTCATATTGAGGGGGTCGTGGAAGAAAAAAGTTATCTCCCATTTTGTAGCGGCGGCCATCTTGGACCGATTTCCACCAAACATGGCTCAGAACACTTTCGACTAACTCTACTTTCCATCAAAAAAAATTAAATCAAAATCCGTTCATCCGTTCGGGAGCTACGATGCCACAGACAGACACACACACACAGACAGACAGACACGTCAAACTTATAACACCCCGTCGTTTTTGCGTAGGGGGTTAAAAATTAGAAAATACAAACAGTCTTATAGTAACATGAGTAATAACTTCAAATTGACTTACTATCAATCTCTACGTAGACGTAGATATTCTTGATGAGCTGCCCGTCAACCATAGCCTCGCACATGTAGTAGCCGTTGTCAGATTCTTGCGCGTTGTTTATGATTAACATATTGCCTCTCTGACTGGTGCCGGAACCGAATTCGCCTTGGTGCTGGAGAAGAAAGTAGAATATGAGTTCGACTGTTGTATTTCTTGCAACTTTAGCTGTTAATGGGTTAAGATGCATATTGGTACTGTTGGTTACTTAAGAAATCCGTCACTGATGATATTTTTGAAATATTTTAACTATAAACGACTTTTTATAAAAGTTTATTTATCGGAGTTATTGAAAGAAGCTTCAAATTACTCCTAAGAAAATAACTCTGTGCTCAAACATAACAAATGCATGTAAATGTTTTTACGAAACAACAAAGGATTTAGATTTAGATATATTTAATATATGATATATTTAATATGATATATTTAATCTACCTACACTAAAGTTAAAACGCATTTGTGCTAACAATTATTTTGAGTTTTAGATTCTATATTATTTAAATATTATATATTATTCTAAATTATACATAATTGTACGTTATTGTCTTCTGCAGGGCTATGATGCGCACGTCGACATAATGTCGCGTGAAATTTGATTTAATGTGAATAATACTCTATGTGGCTGTCATAAAGTCGAAAATTACACACCAGTGAGATCATTTTGACATAGGAGTTTTAACGACAAAATCATTTCACTGGTGCGTAAATCTCGACTTTATGACAGCCACATAGAGTACCTATTATTCACATTAAATCAAATTTCACGCGACATTATGTCGACGTGCGCATCATAGCCCCGCTGTCTATATAAACATCTTTTTTTGGTTGATATACTGTAATCATCAGTGAAAACTTTTAATTGGCCTTATATGAACTATTTTATGTAACCAAACATGTACCTAGCTGTAAGTTTTCCTTTGAAAATAAAATAAAAATAAATAAATAATAACTTACCTTAGACCATCTGACCATCGGCAAAGGATATCCTTGAGGTGTGCAGTCAACTGTACCACTTTCTCCTGATGGGATCTTCAGTGACTTCACCGAAACTGAGATATCTGCAGCGTCTCCTGGAGCAGGTGTAGCCAATGGGGTCACAGATAAAGAGACTACTGCTGGTGGAACGTTAGGGTCTTGGCTCTGGCAGATGTAGACTCCTTGATCGGCTAATGTGGCGCCATCAATGTAGAGGACACCGTTGTCTGAGCGTACGTTTAATTGGAAGCGCTCGTTGTCTTGTCTAGATGAGAAAGATTTGTTTGTAAGAGAATTGAACTCAAAAGTGAAATTGCGACGACATGGTTCGATATAATCGAAAAACTTACCTAACCCAGTCGATAGTTCCAGCGGGCACATTTACACTTCCAGTACAGACCACGCTAATGCTCTGTCCTTCGCTGACCACCGGTGAGATGGAAGACACGGTCAGTTTTGGGGCTGGTTGAGGGCGCGAGGGTCGCGGTCTAATGTTGATCACTGCTGTACGTAAACCAGAGCCTACTGTGTTTGAGGCTATGCAACTGTTGGAGAATGAAAAGAGTACATGAAAGAAAGAGATTACATTGTATATTTAACGTTGTCCAAACCGCGAGTGCCATAAAAATAGCGTGAGGTATAACTCACCTGTATTCTCCCGAATCATCCACATTAGCCCTATCAATGACAAGCAGATAGTAGTTGGGGCGTGAGTTCCGTGGTAACGGGAGCCTTGAAGCTCTCTGCCATGTAACGGTCGGGGTTGGGTTCCCTGTGACCACACACTCGAGCTCGATGCGGTCTCCTTCATAATACTCGTTGATTGCTGGTCGGATAGTTACTGTTGGGGCTCTCATGTCATTGGCTAGAACGGAAAAAGTAAGTTGATGCCTCTAATTCTAAGATCACGATGATAATATTATTACGAAAGACAACTTGGATCTACTACACAAACACAACGCACACACACAATTAACTATTTTAAGTCTTTGTGTACTCCACTAGCAGCAAATCAGTGAAATTCTAGAGAAAGTAGACATTATAATATCAATATACCACCCAGATAAAAGGAGTAGAGTGCTTTGAGTAAATATAAGTAAAATTGGGATAGATTTTACCTTTAGCGTATAAGATCCTGTTTGGTAAGACTGTTCCATTAAGCGTGGAAACAAGGTATCATTTTAGGATTATTTTAAATATTGCTATCAAAAAGTGATGTAAATATACTCACGAGGAACTCGAAGCGTAACTGTGTCTTGACCAGTGCTAACACCGTCTTTAGTCTGACAGATGTAGATACCACTGTCGGATAACTGCAGGTTGGTGATCTGAAGCAAGCCCTTGTACTCGTCTATGAAGATCCTGTCGAGTGGTAGTTCACCGTCCACCTTGTTCCATCTAATGCGCAATGGTCTGTTCGTCATTATGCTTTGAGCTTGACAAGTGAAGTTCACGCTACTTCCAACTTCTCTGATTGTAATTGTCGGACTCGTGATCCTCACTGTCACCGTTGACTTCGGAGGTAGAGGTCCAACTGTGGTCGTCAAAGAATCACCCACTGAAAACCAAATTTCATATTACTCAAATGCATAAATCGATTTGTTACACAGATCTTGTACGACAAACTAGCATATGGTGATAATACAAGTATGATGAACAACGTCAATACAAACATTCACAGACATAACGTCGACAATAATAATGCAGCATCTGAACTACCTTCAGAATGACAAAAACAAAACATGAGCCGATGATCAATGTTAATGTATGGGCACGAGGTTACGCAACATCCAGGCTGAGGGAGACATCGAAAGACGAGAACGCTTTGAGAAGCGGTATGTGGATGACCTTCGTCGTCTATTACCGGAGAAATCGCGCATGTCAGCGGTTAAAACGCCCAACGTTGACCCGCGGGAAGTTAACGTATGGCATTCGAAGACTTGTCCGGAAGATCGTCTGTCCCAGATAGTCGTGAGCACGTGTTCTCCGTGCCAGCCGTCCGCGAACAGATGCGATTCGTTTGCAAACTTCACCGAGCTATGCTTGGCTCCTTCGATCACGAACACGATGGATAGAGGCTCGGGTGCACGGTACTTGCACGTCAGTATCACGGTCCTTTTGTCCGGGTCATTGAGATCGTCGCGTATTTCAGGATGCAGTTCCATAACTAGTCCTAGTTGTCAAATAATTGGTTAAGATGATTCTTCGAAGAGGTTAAAGACACCATTACTTCTATAGACTCACCTAGAGCAGTACAGTCGCTGCCGGTGTAAGGCGGGCGGCAGTTACAAGTGACTTGACCGAATGGGTCTAGTTGACAGTCATGTCCGGCACAGGGGCAAGGTGTGCAGTAGTCCTGAGCGTCCTTGTAATATCCGGCCGTGCATGACTCACAGCTCGTTCCCATGTGTCCGGCGGGGCAAGTGCAGATCTGGATCATATAATCAAGTTTAGATTATGTTTTCATGGAGAAACCTTCATATTTATGAGCGTCAGGGCTCATAAAATGATAATTACCTCAACACCAACTGCAGCAGGAGAATCAGGCGGGGCATTATCCGTCGCAGTATCCATGGAAACATCAGCGATTGAAGTGCTGACGATATCTTGATTCACAGTGGCTCTGACCAGCACTTGTCTGAGATTCTTGAGCACGCGCATGAAGTCCGAATGTGAAGCAGGAACGGTTGATCCAAGACGATGCCAGCTGTTCTCGCGGAGAGGTACTTGGAAGCTCTAAAAATATAAAAATACCAATTTTATAATATAAACAGGGTGGAAATTTGTCGGGGCATATGACCTGAACCTGAAGGACCTGAATCGTCGAGATAGAAGAGAAATGAGTAAAATCACTTACTTGCATAGAATCCTTTTTCTACTCAGCCTACATACATACATGCATGACACTTTCATAATATTATTACTGAGTAGAAGGTAACTCACCAAAGATTGTCCAGATCTCAGTTGGTTAGGATTGGTCCAGAAGACAGAGATACCGTCTCCAATCAAAACCACGTCAGTGCCGGGAGTGGACTGCGCGTTGTAACTGTTGCTCTTGAACTCTTGTCGCAGTGAGATGGAACCGCCGTATGAGAGGACTCGGTTACCTGTTGTAATTTAACAAATTAGTTTCTAGAAACTTCTGGAATTTATTATTTATTGAACACGTACATTATAAAAAATCTCGAATTTATTGACTTCAAAACACTAATTGGGTTTGACACCTTGACTTGAATACTTTCGTAGCAAGCAACATTCTAAATGATTTAGAAGCTTACCATGATTAGTTACTAAAATGAAAAAAAATAGTACACAACTTGTAGAGATGTTTATTATTTATCTAGGTCGCATTGTTTTAAAGAATGATATTTTTTCTCTGACAATGACATGCCAACCTACAGTAAATATGAGTACTTTAAACCACTACAGCTCATACGAACATAGTAATTATAATATGACATATTATAAGGTATAATAACTAGTGAATAAGAGAAGCAAACCAACCTGGGAAGACAGGCAGTGACCAGTAGAGCTCCCTGTCAGCCGGGAAGTTGAACACATACATCAGCTCGCTCATGTCCGGGATAGGCACCAATTTGTCGTTGATCACAATTTCTCCGTTCAAGTCCGTCAGGGAATAGCCTCCGTAGTTGTCGCCTAAGATCGGTGCGGCTAATGCGATGCGGGAGTAGTGGTTGGCCTAAGGGTAAATAAATTTATTTTATTATTTATTTGTTTTTAATTACATACCTATATAAGAAATGGCAATGCCAAATGGCAAGTATATGAATCTAGGCATTGTTGTCAGTCAAAGTTGGAGCGAAGATAAAGATATTTTATAATATAGCCTGGCGACTCGTCTCTTTTACAAAACACATAAATTTTAAACCAATTGAATAAAAAATATACTTTTAATGAAATAAAATAAACACTCAATTAACTGCAGAATGAACACAGGGTCAAAGATGAAGGAAAAAGCATTTTGTTCGAGTCACGATTTTTGAAGTGAAAACTTCTTTAGCGGCGCTGAGCACTTTTTTGTATGGGTAAAAACTTTCAAACTCGCGTCAGGGTCACGTGATGCTGATCGAAAAAGCGTAAGATCGAGGGGAAGGGAGAGGAACTAGTATCTCCCACTCTTTCTACCGTGCCTGAGTGTGCTGCTCTGTTTAGGCGGCAGAGGGGGCTTAGACAAGCGCGCGCCCGATATTTTTTTTTATATTTTATATTTATATTTTATTTTTTTATTAGACACTTAAATAGGTTCGAATCAAAACTGTTTGTTTCTTACTTAAGTTATCATAAACCAATTGTATCAGTTGTAAAAATTTGCGATGATGATTCTGATAATAACGATGGTGTAAAAGTCGTCGAAATTATGGATGGAAGTTGATTTTTCTGAGAGATAAAATTTAATGTTATATATAAATAACGATATAATATTATAAATAACAACATATAAATTGTCATATTTGTGTACGATAGCGCAATAAATAAACATTGTATTCTACCTCATAAATGATAGTATTTTTATACATATAATTAAACACAACGTTAATATTGAAGTTTTCACTTCTGCCGGCACTCCCGGAGTGCTATTTTTTTTTCCTTTTGTTTCGATTTTCATTATGAAAGTGAACTTTAGTGACTGGTGGTCAGGAAGAGAAACATTAGTTGACTACATTCCTGCATCGTCTTTTTAGCACACAATTCATTTTGAATGTTGATCCTAACAGGCTAATTATAAATGTTATGGTATTGGAGAACCCTAACAAATTATTCATCAGTCAGCAGTATAAAATTCCTTTCCGAAGTCTTACCTCCTGGCAATCCTGTGTGGCTCCAGAGCAGTAACAAGGTGTGCATCCATCAGGGTTGTTTCCGTCCAAGCTGAAGGTTCCAGCGCGACAACGGTCGCAGTTCTCTCCTTCAACGTTGGCCTTGCAGTAGCAACGGCCAGACTCATCGCAAGGGCCTTCTGTTCCGCGAGGATCGCATCTAGGAGATGTCACATTTTATGAGATTGACAAAGAGTTTGAGCTAGAGCGACGTCTTTGTTCAACTGTGTGGTGAAATTATATGGTAGGACCTTGGAAGTTCCATGATCAATGATAGTTTGAATCAAAACTGCTACAATTTGAATTCCTCCATAAGAACAGTAATATCAAACTTTAATATAAGTCTTAATATATTTGTGATAGTCTATTAGATTGTGTGAGAGAATAAATAAATATATGTCCGAATGAGTTGCAAAAAAGTACAAAACCAGGGTATGGACTAAATTGGGTTAAGATATATTCTAGGAAGGTTTTAATTCCAACTTGGTTAATTCTTGAATGCCTCTAAATACACATAACCATAAACTTTAGTTCGTGTATAGTACCATAAACGTAACCATAAATTCAAAATCTTACCGGCAAGGAAGAGCGGTGCTAGCTTCAGTAGCGACGCAGTTGTCATATCGGTCGCGTTCGTAACCAGGCTTGCAGAGTTCGCAGTGTGGGCCTTCAGTGTTGTCCATACATCCCTACACGGCGAAGACAAAGTATAATATTTACTTATTCTATTGATTTTTTATCACCACTAGATTCTAGAATGGACATCTTTCTCGTGGCACAGGCCTCAATGCATAATATATTTAATCTTTCACTAGTTTCTCTCTCGATACTTAACATTTGCGTATCCTGACTCTGATTATAAAAAAGTATGACTTACGTAGCATTCTCCAGTCTCCGGATGACATTGTCTTGATCGTCCATTACATTCGCAGAGACCACAGTGCTCCAAGTACAGGCCTTGGGAGCTCCTATAAAAAGTTTATTGTGAGTTACTAGGCGCTCAGTTCTTGAAAGAAGCAGCATTGTAAGTAATATTAAGAATTAATTAGTTTTAACTAAAGATAAACGAGACGGACATGACATTCTCCTAAGGTTAATAATTAAAGACTACTTATTATAGTCCCAATTATAGAGTAGATTTCAATAAAAACTCCCTACACAAATAACACTGCGTACCAGGCATGCAGTCCCATTAAGAAGTACCAAAATAATAGCAGGCAGTATTTTTCTGGAGATGTTGTCAGTATTTGCATTAGTTTTACCTAGTGTAGCCAGGCGCGCAGTCTTCGCAGGAAGTGCCAACGTATCCAGTAGGACAAACGCATTGTTCCACGTGAGGTGCAGTCAGACCTTCACCGCCTGGTTGAGCTGTGTCGATGCTGGCGAAAAGAGGCGTTGCCACACCGTCAGTCGCGTACGTTGCCTTGATGAGGATGGTCTTCACGTCAGCAAGAGCCAAGAGGAAGTGTTCGCGAGATACGTCCTTGCCATCAGATCTAAAAAACATAAAAAAAAGTTATAAAATCTGGATTGGAGGTAAGATATTATAGAAGAAAACAAACTTTTTTAACATACCTATGCCATCCCTTCTCCAAGAATTGGACGGTAGCAGTAAGAACGCCTTCAGGAGTCGGTTGGAAGTTGCCGGTGTATTGGAAGACCAGGTGATTGTCCTATAAACACAATTTTTGTTAGAATAGCATTTAATTTTATAGAAATTTCAGTAATAAATATCTGTGTTTTCGTACCTACCAATAATATCTGTCTCTATTGTATCGTTAAGTGTAAGTACACTTTTATGCCACAAACTCAAAGTCATTGACGTCATATAAATCATCAATAACTGTATGCATAAATCTTCCAGTGTACACACTTAAGCGATGAATGTCTTTAAATGGACCTTATTTATATGTCTTCAAACACTCAAACAATAAATACACCTCTAAGTGTAAACACTTAAGCGATAAAGACATCGAAGTGTTAACACTTAGCTATAAGTGTTAATGTAACTTACGCTAATTAGTTGTACGTCAGCAGCATTATTCCTGGCTCTAGGGTCGATGTAGCTCGGAACATTCTCGAGTGTGTAGCGGAGGTAGCCACCGTATGACGTCACTTTGTTGCCAGCGAAACTGTGGATAGTATAAAAATTGTGAGTGAGATACACTAATTTATAAAGGTACTAATGTTTGGAAAAAGTTGTTTTTGTATCATTAATGAAATAACAAAGGCTAAAATAATAAAAAAGTCTTCGCTGTTAAAAAAGCTCTCTTGAAAAGACGTCACGAAATTATGGTATGAAAAGGATTTTAGGCTATACATTTAACACGATTTCATAACTAATCGAAAACTAACCCAGTCCGAATGGCAATCAATTAAAACATATTATCGCCAAGTTATGGACCCAGTTTGATTTGATGTACCTCTTTAAGAATAGTTTACGAATTATGTATACCTCGAGTATTACTTGATTCTAGTGTTTACCTATTAATATCACAACAATCACGTTTCTGTACCCAATTATTAATAATAAAGTATTTTGTCTACTATATATTTAAACTACTAATATATTACTATGTATTTTGTTTACCTGTAAGGCAAGCTCCAATAGTAAACCTTAGGTCTCGATCTGTCCTGTCCTTGAATAGCCAAGCCGCCTCTGGCTACCACTGGTTTCAGTTCAGTGGCCACTGGGGAGGTGTATCTCAAGCCACCGCCGGCTGGAGTACTCTCGTAGATGGACACTTGTTCGACTATGGATGGCACGTTGAAGTTGACTGAGGTAGTCTTACGACGGAGGTTGCTGCTCATACATTGTTGGGAGACGCCTGAGCAGAAGCAGAGGGCGCAGCCGTGTCTGAAAAGAGAATTCAATAAATTTATTTAAATAAAACATATTATGTATTAAAGGAAGCAAGATTATGAAGGTATTATTTATGAAGGTAGTTTCCATTTTCTGTTAATAAGAACTTCAGTTGCCTTATCACGGCTATATTATACGCATTATATCAGCTATTAAAAACTCTTAGCTATATTGTAAATGCAATGTTTTGTAGCAGACTGTACTTTTTATGTTTTATGCCAAGGGTGACCAAAAATACCTGGGATTTACCGCTGCTTATAGACATCTGCAGCAATTGGGGTACTTAATGCTAGTATGTGACCTTTCCAATAAAGCCTTGCATGAAAGATTACAATTAATAAAGATAAAAGAAGAAGACATATATAACATTGGTTCATGAACATATCTTTGAATCCAATAAGATCGTCTACCAACCTGAAGTCATTGGACAAATAGAAGGAGTCGTTCTTGCACTGGTCGCAGAACCTTCCAGTGACATGATCCTTGCAGGCGCATTCTCCTAGCAGTTGAGTCTCTCGGGTTCCAATAGGGTTGCATCGTTCAGCTGGTTTGACGCGGCAAGAGTCGCCAACGACCAATGGATTGCCTTCGTAGCCTGGGGCACAGACTTCACAGTTCTTGCCTTCGTAGCTGTGGAATAAAAATGAAGTTACAAATATGATTTCGTTTAGTTTGCCGGCATAATTTCTACTCCGCTCTCCTGTGAGTGGTTGTGCATAGTTTATGTGATGACACACACTGATGTAGTGTATCCTTAAAGATGATACAAGTGAAAAAAAGTTCATTGTTCCATAATATTATACAAGCAGGGAACGAAACGATTCGAGTCGGGATTTGTGGAGACCTTATGGCTAAATCACTATGAGATTATATCAGACTTAGAAAAAATATGACGGATTCCAGACTTTTGGATTTCCCATCAGCCCTGACTAATATTACAAATTTTGACTTGCTTTGTATTTTGTTTTAATTTTTAGTAGATCTATTCTTAAAAAATATTCTATCAATGCTAGCTAAGTTGCACACTAGAAGAATAAATACACCCATACACATTGGTTATTAAAAGAGCTTACCCAGGGAAGCAGTCGCAAGCCACAGATCCATCAGACGTGAGCGAGCAGGTCCTGGCGAACTGGTTGCCTCGGTTGGTCAATGGGCACGGGCAAGGCTTGCAAGCGATGCCTCTTGAAGGATCTCCGTAGGTGCCGGCAGGGCAAGCTTCACGCACGCAGTTACCCAACCAAGGACCGCTCTTTTCACGCACGTAGCCGGCTGCGCATTTCTGTTAGAAAGTTTATTATGTTATTTTAACCGTTTACCGTAAATACAAAGTCGAATATATAGCTTATCTAACAATGGCTTTGCAATTTTGGCTTACAGAAATATTTTTTGAAGTTCAACTCAACATTTGTTGCAAACAATGTTTATTTATCTTAAATTGTCAGCGTTTTTAGAAAGCATTATTGTCTTAATGTTTCATTCTATAGAATCTGCTCGAAAGTAAAAGTGCTGAAAAGTAATCTGCTTTGTATACAAGCAGATACTTTTCGTAAACTTAGAATTACTAGGTAGATATAGTTTACAGTTTTACTTCCGTTTATTGGAATTATGAAATTCCCATTTAGACATTACCTAAAAAATGTTATAGCTCATAATGTTCACATTACTCTGGTGTCGAGGACACGTTGAAGGATTTTTAATAATCTTGGTTAGCCACACAACCTATACCTAATTGTACGATTTTTAAAACTAGAACTAGTGAGCGTCGGGTTCTGCAGGCGTGAACTCCTGATGAAGGACATCGTAATTATCCGAAACCGTAGTCGAGATATTCTCGACAATATTAGACGTGCCGTTTTTGTTGTTTTAGTTATAACTAATTAAAATTGTGATTTTACTCTGTCAGTAAAGGGTCTGTTGGAGTATAAACCCCAATTAGAGGTTGGTATAATGCTTATTTTAGTACCTGGCAAGACAGTCCTTCGTAGCCAGGCGGGCAAGTACACTCCTCGACCAGACTGGCAGCGCCGAGACCGACGTTGGTGTTGTGGGCTGATTCCATCACGAAGTTGCTGATGTTGACTCCAGCGTTATTCAGGTCGGCGCGGAGAAGGATCGTGTCCACTTGGTCCAAACTGTATGAAATTTTACCAACGTTAACAATCATGTATCATTAAGGACAAGTTGTTCCTCTAAATGTCAGAAAATATGTTTAATTTTCAAGCAAGCATATTATACGACTAGACTGTTCTAGATTTATCATTCTTCTTCTACCAGGCTTGAGAGCCAGACCCAAGTGAAGCCTGATTTATGTAATTTTCACGTTTTTAATATCGTTTTGCTGTATCCTGCACCAATAAAAGCAGCATCAGTATTTAATTGCCCACCACTGGGTTAAGCTTCTCTTCGATTTTTTTATACCACCTCATAAAAAGTGCAGGTGCAGTATCGTGGTTTTTGCCAATATCTCCTGCATATTGTCCTGTGATCTAGCTGTTATTATTATTTATGTACAAATTAATTTACTTGAATCATATAAAATATAAATAAACTTACGCCATCATGATGTCTTCCCTGGAAGCCTGTTCGAAGCCTGAAGGTCCAGGCTTCTGCCAGTTCTCGGGAGTGAAGCGGATTTCGACGGAAATGTCGTTGGATGAGCCTCCTCCGCGTTGGAAGTTGAAGAGTGTTGCGTATTTACCCTAAAATTAATATTAGGTTTAGTTTTAAAAGGAATAACCTGTGAGAAACCTAGAACATAAAAAGATGCTAACTTATTTAGCTTCCTAAAATCTTCCTAATCTCTATTTGATTTAAAATGTTTATTAATCACTAGCTGCGCCCATTGGTTTTACCAGCTGAACAGTAACCCTAAAGGTATGTTATTTCAGGTTCTAAGCTATCTATATACGTATATTAACCCATCTTAACTTAATAAACTCGACTTAACATCGCAGACCAAGTCGAAAGGTATTGAAAACCAGCGCTGGGTGAACGTTCCTGTGCATTGTGCATCCAGCATACGCTGCATGCCCTCCTTTTGTCCACTTTTTATATATGTTTTGTTTTAGATTTAACATAAGTACTCTTTTTTTATGTTGTGAAGATTCCATACCACTATGTATATGTATGTATGTGATTAGAAAATAAATTATGCTTTTTTGATAAAATTCAGTTCAAGCGGTCCTCCCGTTTATATTATATTATTGACGCCTTAACATTCCCTTACCTTAACAATAACAGCGGGAGCAGACTCGTCAACATAGTAGGCCCGTCGATGAGGAGCCATGGTGAACTTGATATGGCCGCCGTATGACGTCAGTTGGTTACCGTTGTAAGTCTCCGGCAGAGTCAGGTACGGGTGGAAGCTGCCGAGAGACCTCTCATCGTAGGACTCCAGTTTTGTTACCTAAGTAAGTACAAAAAAAATATTCCTTTAGCCTATTATAATAGAGCCGTAATATAGCTATAACGCTTATTACGTCTTTGGTTGAGGGACGTACTACACTAGTAGTTCGCCTCAAACTGGGACCTCGCGGCCCAATTTCCGTTAAACCTTAGACTTTAGACCTTAGACTTTTTTTAAAATATCCTAATACAAGAACTTTAACTTTAAGTCGAAAAAATACACCCGTTTATCCTTCAAAAAATGTTTTGACCCTCTGAATAAATCAATATTCATAGAGAACTTGCCGTTACCCTATGTTTATGAAATTTGGCATACCTTAACATATATTTTAAATACAGGAAAAAATTTGAAAACTTTTAATCTACTATATAAAAATAAGTCGGGTTTTCCTTCCTGACGCTATAACTCCAGAACGCACGAACCGATTTCCACGGTTTTGCATTCGTTGGAAAGGTCTCGGGCTCCGTGAGGTTTATAGCAAAGAAAATTCAGGAAAAATTTCAACAGAAATTTAAAACGAAGCCATCTGGTGGCTAAACGGAGTTCGCCGGGATTGCTAGTTTTTAATAAAATTAATTCATTTAAAAATAGCGCTATTTAAAGAACGTAATCATCGAAGTTAAGCAATGTTATGCGTGTACGTATTTGGATGGGCGCGTACGTAGTGATCTCAACTTTTTGCTGACTTTTTTGGAGAGAGCCACCAGTGGTCTGCGCTGCACTACGGTGTGCTCGTGCACCTTTATTGTTGAATGTGCCGGCACAAACTATTCTAAGTTTTAAAAAGTTTTGCAGATAGGCTACACAAATAATAATATATCTTACTGCCAGCGAAAAAGCTAATATGCCCAAGATGAAATTGTGTATTTAATAATTAAAAAGGCTGCAGCCTTATTAAATGGTCTTATAATGGTCTTTTCAAAATACTGAACCATTTTAAAATTGCGACTATCAACCTAACAAAATGTTACTGTCTTTTATGGGAGTGAATCGCAAATCTATAATGATCATATCTAAATTATGAACCATTTTGAAATTGCGTCTATCAACCTAACAAAATGTTACTGTCTTTTATGGGAGTGAATCGCAAATCTATAATGATTATCTCTAAATTATGAACCATTTTGAAATTGTGTCTATCAACCTAACAAAATGTAAGTGTTTTTATAGAAATGAATCGCAAAACTATAATGGTCAACCCTAATTTCTGTACCAATTTGAAATTGCGATTATCAACCTTACATAATGTTTTTATCTTCTAAGAAAATGAATCGCAAATCTATAATGGTCAACTCTAATATCTGTACTAATTTGAAATTGCGTTTATCAAACTACCGAAATGCCCCATCTTCAACGACAGTGAATCGCAATTACATAACGGTCCGTACTATTCGAACTAATTTCAAACTGCGTTTATCTACCTACCAAAATGTTCCCATCTCCTAAGACAGTGAATCGCAATTATATCCCGGTTACATTATTAATAAAAGATTTAACTGCAACTCTTGGGCCGATTTGGCTCATTTCTGAACATGAGAATTCTTTGCGTTTGTACTACCCGTTCGCAAAGTTCCGTCAAGATTGGAACTTCGGTAACGTGGTAATCAAGGAATCTCTTTAACTCTAGAACCCTTCGACCGATTTGGCTCATGTTCGAACTTAAAAATTCTATGGATATGTACTACGCGTTTGCAAAGTTTCATCAAGATTGGACCATCGGTTTTCAAGTTATCGCGTAACAAACATACATACAAACATACACTTTTGATAAAATATTTAGGTAGGTTATAAAAAATGTTAATAGCTCAGAAAAAAAATTATCGGCGTACCAGTTTTGAAATTATCGTCAGACCTATCTTAAAGACTTTAAGTCACTTATATCTCTGCAATACTGAAGCCTATTTGGCTTTTTTTTTTACTATAAGTATTCTATTAACCTATTTAACTGGTGTGCAAAATTTCATTTAATTTGGATTTACCGTTTTTGAGTAAATGTCGATCAAAGTTAGGCACCAGAGGTCAACCGTTAAACTGGTCAAAACGCAGGCTTTTCGCGGCTCTCGACTCTAAGACCTCGCTTCGCTCGGTCGATTAAGTATTTATACTTTTATAAAAAAACCGGTCAAGTGGGTGCATTTATATATGATGTGTCACGACATACCACAAAGCCACTTTGATGCGTTGTAGCGTATCCGTTTTAATTTAATTTAGAAAGAAATAAAGTATGCCATGTAATCTACAAGATACCCAATTTTATTTGGTCAACATCACATCCCTATTGCACATATAAATATTCTCAAGTGTTTTTGTATTACAATTTCAGTCTGGAAACAAGTAAGTAAGAAAATTAAATCCCCAGTTCTCAATTACGTACCGTAGCACCATCCCTCAAAGGTTGGTAGTAATAATGGTTGTTGATAGATGAGTCAGTGCGGACTTCGCCGGATGGAGTGACGGTGACTCCAACGAGCCTGGTGCCTCCTTGACCCAGGGGGGTGGGGATGTTGTAGGTGAAGAGGTCAGCGCTCTGACACTGGGTGGACTCTCCGAAACAGAAGCAGCGGATGCATTCGCGTTCGGAACGGGCTTCGCTGTAACAATAAAGAAGAACTTAAGATACTGTAGTGTTTGTATACTTGTCTCGGGTGCAGGGTAGTGGGGGCAACAGTCGCGTGCGAGCCGTTTGCAAGAGCGGACGTTGACCCTAGCTGCTGGTGACGTATCGAGCCAATATCTACCCCTGTTTTAGTACGAGTACTATAGATACAACTGTCCGGTACGTAACAATACAGGATCTCACGGAGGTCAAAGACAGAGCTACCATAGTTCTGCCCACTTATTGGTCCAAGCAGCTATTATTTATTAAAATTAAACATTACGTCTCGAAAAAAAGTTTCAACTGGCGTGGTCAACATGTTAAGAGAAGAAATATCTAAAAATAAATGAATCAAAATCAATTAGACATCTGATTGGAACTTTTTGGAAAATTTTGGAATAGTACTCAGAAGAATAAGAGCTCTTCAACAATCTTACGATAACATTTTATCTTCCAAAACTTTTTGTCTTATTTTTAAAGGCTGATTGAAACTGTAGTAAAAAATGTCGGGACTTAGTAGAGTAAGAGTACTTCTTCACTATATCCAATACGAAATTAACAGGTGTTGGTAACATTTTTCTTTCTATTCTCTAAAAACTTACTTGTTGAAGTATCCTTGAGGGCAAGGGCTAGTTTGACTGACAAAGACGATGGAGTCAGGAGTGGCGAAGGTAGTTGCTCTATTGTTGATGGCTTCAGCTGAGTATGCACCGCTGTGCTCCGGCTGGAACGAGAAGATTAATTTGCCTTTTATATATATGTAAGTAAGCTGGAAGACCCAATATAATATTACGTTATGTCTGGTGTAGTATCCAATTGCTTAAATTGTAAAAGTATATTAGGAATAAAAAATAACATAAGTTTTGATTTCCAACCATAGATTTAAAACTGTAACACGTCCATGAAAAACAACCACATGGAGCGGATAGGATCGGACGAAAACTGACTAATCAAAAAGCTTGAATTTTTCGACATCTCCAAATCCCAGCACTCCGATTGGCCCATTCTAGTCCGCTCTGCTCTACTCCACGTCAATGTATTCGCACCTATGTAATTATTTTTATCATCTGCTACTTCTAACAAAATTAATCCGCGGATCAGGTAATATGGATGGAAAGTAGACGTTTTTTCACTTTTGCAAAACTAGCGGATTGAGCGGATTGCATAGAGTATATTTTTGTAGCATGCTGCATAATATTTTTTTTCGTTTTGTGTTTCGTTTTTGTTAATTTTATTTATTAACTTACCTGCATATTAGGACAAGTCAATACACCGATGCCGTTTTCACTAGTGGAAGTACATTGTGGAGGGACGTGACCCCAGTTGAGACGCCAGGATATGACTGGAGTGGGTACTCCGGCAGCTTCAGCGGTGAGAATCAGTGTGTCTCCAGGGTTCAGCTTGAGGTTCGAAGGTTGAGGCGGTTTTGTGATGTGCACGGGAGCTGTGGAGTGGAAACAGCTATTAAAGACACTAAGCTAGTGAAATAACTAGACTGAAGAGTCTTAACATCTTATGACTCTTAAGTAAGCGTTGGTGCACCTAGAGTCTTACTTACCACAACCGATCTCATCGGATCCATCGAAGCAGTCGCTGCGTCCGTCGCAGTGGAAGCTCTTAGGCACGCACTGGTCGTTGGTAGAACAAGAGAACTCGGTAGCGAGACACGCTTGGCCGGGGAATTGAGGCTCGCAATTCTGTTCGTCGGAGTTGTCTCCACAGTCATCGTCCGAGTCGCACAGCCAAGTCTTCAGCACGCATTTGCGATTGGCGCATTGGAACTGATTAGGCTCGCAGACGCCGGTAAAAGCTGGAAGAAATTCAATTGTAACATGTGGACTTAAAGAAACCAATTGCGAAAAAACCAACACTGTAACAAAATGAAACGAAAGCAATTTTTAATTTCACCCCTTTTTACTCCATGTTTACCGTCACAATGGTATATTTCATCAAATTTATACTGTAAAGCGTGCGCTCTACTTGTTAAATTTACATTTAAAAATTGCTTTTGACCTTTTGTTTCCTTCAAAAAAATTTGACGCTGTGTAACTGGTCTATAAAAACACAAAAATGTTTGAATATGACTATCAGTTAATTTAATTATAATTATCTGATAGGTAAAGTTATATAAGAATGTGTACAATAACTGTCTCTATTCAGGAAGACACGTTGTGCACGTGTTCCTATTATATAAGTATACAGCACTAACACTACTTTTCAATTCACCTCACTTAAATCAACACGACATTTTTCCTTTTTAGTCTTCTTACTAGACCCGTGCTAATGGTTTTCTATATTTTTTTTATTCAAAAATATAAACTTACTGCACATATCTTCATCAGATCGGTCGAAACAGTCCACCTTGCCGTCGCAAACAGCGCTCTTTGGAATACATTCGCCGTTTCCACAAGTTGCTTCGTTAGGCCTGCAGCGCGCGAAAGTAGGTCTTGATTCTTCAGCTGAAGAAATTATAACCATTAGTTTAATGTAACCAAGAGATTGCTCTATGCAGCAGTCAAATGTTTAACTCTAGTTTTAAGTTAGTTTTAAATAATTAAATAAAAAGCCATTTATAAGTATTGTCACAGTTGTGTGTACATTATCCTAAATCTACTTAAATCTCTAATTAATCGAGCAATCTCATTTCCCCTCTCTACTTATCTTTTTTAGTTTAACTATTTCTTGAAATTTGGTATGCAAAGATGCATTCTATTCTATTATATTTATTAAGGTTCATCTTTGTTCATGAACAGCATAAACTCACTTGTATTATTTACTTCAGCTTTGCGACGACCAAGGCCGACCATTTGCGATCCTGTACGTTTATGCCGTTTATTTACAAAGATGAATCTAAATACTCACGAATCGTTTAGTGTAAAAATATTTATATTAACTTTATTTTTATTATTTATTACTTACGGGATGGTTCAGGTCTTTCCACAGTAAGAGATACTCTGACTTCTGAGCCCGGCTGGCCCAAGTAGCGAGGTGTTTGACAGATGTAGGTGCCTCCATCACCAGACTGAAATAATAATCGATATATTATTAAATATTGAATCTCAGTATAATATTGTATTATTTTCTTATTCAATTAAATACCCGCTCTTGCTTTTGCTCCATTACAAAACCGTTTAACTTGTTATTCCGTCTACTTGCGTTTTTTTTATACCTCGTAAATATTTAGTCGCAAGAAATCTGATTTAAGAAGTTTTTAAGTTGATGTTATTAAAGTGGATCTCATTATTACGAATAGTGAACGAAATTTGGCTGCTTATATCGTAGGTTAAAAGTAAAAACTTACGGTAACATTGAAAAGCTCGAGTCTTCCATTCTTATCACTAGAGCCAGGTTTCAAGCTTCTGCCGCCTTCTCTGACCCATCTTACAGGTGCCCTTATAGGTCCCTCGTCACGGCATTGGAAGACCACATCTCCACCTAAAAATACTCTTAATTACTATCATGAATGATGGAGAGCCCTTGCACCCGAATTCCCAAGATGCTGCATTCCTTTAGCTTGAATGACAATATAAATTTTTAGCACGATCCCAGGTATATTCTCTTGAATAAGCTTGCGATATCTGTTTCCATATAATATTGTATTATATTTATAAATTAACGTTAGGAATATCATGATATTCACACTTCATATCATTATCATCGTTTCGGACATTTTATATTTCTTTTACCAAGAGTTTATGCCTGTTGAGTAAGTGGGTACTCCCGAATGAACTATTTAGCACTATTGATTAAAATTTGTCATTAATTAAAAAATGTTAAACTACTGCTTCGTTATTGACTTTATTTTTTTAATGTTGTGTATCGCAAATGACACAGAAGGAGGTAGTGGGTCAATACAACGCAAGGGAGTTTATGGAGTAATTCCCATAAACCCCATAAAATCCTAACCGAGCCATACTCGGGTTTTGATTAGAGCACTACAAGAATCATGCCTAAAGTCTTCTAAACAAGCTTTTAACGTCACTACCACGAAACCGAATAACTCACGATTTTTCCCCTAATCATGTTACAATGTTATTTTTTATACCATGGGTCGCAAGTATTTCGTATATTATGTGTTCTTTATATAAAAGTGTTGTATTATGTGTTATGATTGTGAGTATTATTGATTTGTTTTCACACACGGGAATGTTTTATTAATAATAATGATTATAAATTAAAAAAGTCAAACTAAAATTAAGTATGTTTTATGTGAGTGTAATGGAAGCCCAAACCATGTCGTCATGAATGATAAATTTAGAAAATATTATACTTGATTTTAAAATCCACCCTCTTTTAATATGGCATGCAATCCGATAAATATTAATAATATAATTATATTCTCATATACCAATTATGACAATTATATGAGGATTTAAAAATATGTTATAAAACTAAACTTCAAACTCGAGATATGCGAGACTTTTAATACACAATTTGAATAAAAATAAAAACGAAAATAAAAAACAAGACAAGTATAAAGACTGACGAATTTTGAATTTGCTTCTTTTTTTGAAGTCGTCTTATAGCAGATGCATATTAAGCTTCAAAAACTCCCTCATAATTTTTTTAAATTATTATGATTATTGCATGACGAGATTGAACGACCATAATAATATATCAGGATGACCGGCGCAATGCCACGCAGAATTGTCTATTTCAAAACATTGAGTGGCACTCTATCTGATGATATGGACTATCATGATTCTTACCATCAGGCATCTGATCTGTTCATCTCGTGACTAATTGTCATAAAAATAATAATTTCAAATGATATTTAAATATAAATAATATATAATAAAGAAAATATAATCGTTATAAAATATCAAAATAAGTTGATGAAATGAATTAAAGTTATATAATGTGTATTGTAATTATTTGTGTTACTCGTATTATAATTATTCCAGACCAAACCCGTTACATTCATATAATAATATATATTTCATATAATATTAGGTGCGTTAAAAATCCCGTTATTTTTGCCCAATATTATAATTTAGGCACCGACTCACCAAGTGTAGCTGTACCACCACCATGAAAGAAACAATAAAGAATTATTCACAGTGAACTTACAAAGTATGCCAAATTTTAGCTAAATCGGTACAGGATAACTGCTTCAAATTCAGTTGCAAGATTTCTAACAGAGACACACACACATTGAAAGTAGTAGATAGATTTAGTTTGTGAAATGTCACGAATAAATTATCCTAACTGTGCAATATTTGTGTATAATAATATATTAGAGAACAGTCATAAATATACATAAGATAAAATAAGAACCCTGTTTTGACAAAACCTTCCCCATTTAAACAATAAGTTGGTTTTAGTTGAATTTTTCAGAGCGGAGTCTAGCACGTCGTATTTTTAGTCTTGTCCTCGCCTTCGATTTTATTTTCTACTTCATATTATATTCAACTATTGCGAGGAAATCGGTATTCTAAGTTTCTTTTCAAAAAGGTTAAGTAGACCAGAAACGAGGGCGAAGACGCGACTAAAATTACGTGTGTTAGTCCTCAGAGTAATCTCAATAAGCTTAATAAATCTAAATTACCTTCATCCCAAGAAAACCTTAAAAACCTTTTTAAAAATTAAAATAAGAGTTCCACCACCACTCGAATTCCAAAGAATAAAGTAATTTTTGTTGTTATATTAAATTCTCTATATTATTATGATCTAAAACAACATTTATTTATATTACATTTATTTTAAGAGTCTTAACATCTTATGACTCTTGAGTAAGAAGCGTTGGTGCAGTGCTCCTAGAATTTCACATAATTGTGAAATCCTAGATGGCACTGTACTGATTATGGGCAGCCGTTATCTCTTAACATCAGGAGAGCGTCTTGCTCGTCTTCTACTTCATAACATAAACAAAAAAATATTTAGTAGGTATAGTGTCATAAAATACTTCCAAGTAATTTTTACAGATGGTGCCTGGTACCTATCTCCTATATGTCCTATATATCTCCTTTTTTTTCTCTCAATAAAATTAGTCCCTATCAATTTTCATAGCTTACCTTGATCTTTGGCCTTTGTACAACTTTTGATGCAAATACTTTGATTAGGTACTTTGATATATATGGTGCATGAGATCAATTAAATAAGTATTCAATAAATACGACTAAATAATAAGATTAAAAATCATTAAATAATTTTACATTAAATGATTGAGTAATTATTTTAAAAAAGGGGAACACGAAAAATGCCTCGAGTACTTATTATCCATTATAAGAACAAAATATTATGTTTTTTCTAGTTCAATAAAAAATATTTTCATTTTTTTTTTCTTGTTAATAAGAAGCTTTCCTCTAAGCAACTACGCAATAAAAATAAATAATAAAATATACTCACCGAATCGTACAGTCTGTTCATCAGGATATGTCTTGACATTTAAAGCAACAGGGCCTGCAAATATAAATTAAACTTAATAAATTGTGCGCGTAATTCTCAGTAATTGTTACTGTATTATTGTTCGTTTATTCCGTAAACAATTATTGTTATTGTTCTTTTATAATTGTTTTGGTTTATTGTGTTATTATAAAGACGTTAAATAACCCAGTATTATTTGGTGTTAACTTTGTTTTAAGATCTGTAATTATTGTTAAATAGTTATTTGTATTAGTTATTGTTTTAAAATTATGTACACAATATTTTGTTATTTAGTAAAGTACTACAAACGTGTACGTGTATATTTACAATTGTATGTACATTTTTTACTTCAAGGATTAAAAGAAATGTTAAGTTATTGTTTAGTAATTTGTTCCAATAACTTGGAAATTATTATATTAATGGATAAGTATTTTTTTTCCTATGATAGATTAATTATTATAAAAAGATATAGGTAGTAACGTAGGATTAACGTTGTGGATTAGGGGTAAGTTGGTAAATGGACCATCACATGTTTATTATTTGTTATTTTAGTTCCCCGATTTTAGGGTATTATTCCGCTTTATACACAAGCCCAGTAACATATTCGTCAGGCTTACTCCCAGCTGGGCAGTCGAATTCGTCACTGAAGTCGAGAGGACAGTCAATATGACCGTCACACCTCAGTCGTTCGTCTATGCACGGTCCGTTCTCGCACCGCCACTCGTTTTCTTTGCAAGCGGCTGTCGATCCTGGCGTTGGTTTTAATTTCATTGTCTTTATTCAGGAAACACCAATTTCATAGGTTTATCCTTATTAATAAACTTAAACGCTATTTATTTAAGAAGTTTTAAAGGAGCCTCAAAACGCCTCACTGCGTTGGCCAGTGCGTCATAGCGAGTTTAAGTCAGTAAGAAATCATAAATAATTAATCCAAAAGAAAGTGAGAATCCTGGTCGGACTATAACTAGATGGACAGGAGATGACATCAAGTAGCGAGAGGTCGATAGATGAGAGCGGTAATGTATAAGGGGAGGCCTATGCTCAGTAGTAGGCACAATTTTTTTTCCTTGTACGAGTAGGTATAGGCTTTGACCACGATCTCGCGTGATGTTAAGCGACGATGCGGCCGTAGATGGCAGCAAACTAAACCTAGAAGGCTAGACGGGATAAATCCCTGACTACTGATATTATCGACCTAAGATTGGAGTAGGTATAAATCCCCATAAATTTAGGTCACCTGAATTTTGGTCATATTGACATCGACTATAAATGCTTAAATAGACTTCTAGCAATTGGGTGGAGTCTTATTAAACTAGGTTTACTCTAATTTACCTCTCGCCGATGATCCTGTCTGCGATCCTCCAGACGGGCGACCACCTGATCAACGGAAAACAAAAATATAAATAAAAAATGAAATAAATTAAAAAATAGGAGATAAAGTAGGTACCTGGATAGCCTTGGCTTGAAGATCCGTAGTTAGGGTAGCCAGAACCATAAGGATCTAGGAGAGAAGATGATAAAATTAAAAACAAAATAAATAAATTTAAATAAATAATGTTAAGAAAGAGATCCTACCACCACCGCTATTCTGATCATCTGAACCAGGATATCCTTGTCCTCCTTGACCGCCTTGAGACCCAGGGTAGCCTTGGCCTCCTTGACCACTAGAAGCTCCTTGACCGCCTTGAGAACCAGGGTAACCTTGACCACCCTGACCGCCTTGAGACCCAGGGTAGCCTTGGCTCCCTTGACCTCCTTGACTTCCTGGGTAACCTTGGCCTCCTTGGCTTCCTGGGTAGCCTTGACCACCTTGAGAACCAGGGTAACCTTGGCCTCCTTGGCTTCCTTGTCCACCAGGGTAACCTGAGCTTCCCTGTCCACCTGGGTATTCTTGGCCTCCTTGACCCCTAGGGTAACCTTGGCCTCCAGGGTAACCTTGGCCTCCTTGGCCTCCAGGGTAACCTTGGCCTCCTTGGCCTCCAGGGTAACCTTGGCCTCCTTGACCTCCTTGACTTCCTGGGTATCCCTGACCTTGCCCACTACCGTATGGATCTACATGAGAAAATAAAATCAAACTTAACACAAAACAAATAAATGAAAGGAAAATAGAGAACGGATGAGAAGAATCAAAACCGAAGTGTCTTTGGTACCTAGCACTAGCACACATTAGGAAAATCTATCTTATGAAGAACATAAAAAATATATAAAACTCTACCATTGCCTAGAGTCAATTGACTTTCTTGGCTAGAAGAGGTGCCTGGAGCACTAAAAGGGTTGATGTAACAATAAGAAGAAGAAGTTGATGATTTAATGAAAGCTTAGTACCTGGATAGCCAGGCTGACCTCCTTGCTGTCCACCACCTTGCCCGTAACCGTATGGATCTAATGCGAAAATAATTATGTTAAAACAAAATATAACCAATTATAATAATATTAAACAAAAAAGTGATAAAATATTATGTATAAAAAAGTGATAAGTTATGATGATGAAAAAAATAAAATAACAGACAGACTATTCTAATAAGGGCGGATCCCACGTTCCATTAAAAACTAGTAAATAAAAATTAATGAAACGTCAGGCTGTAGTAATAAATTTAGACACCGCGCTCAATAAAACCAACACATAGTACATAGTACACCACTACATAGTATAAAATAAATTCGCCTCCCCCGTCTGTCTGTCCCTATGAATGCTTAGATCTTTAAAACTACGCAACGGATTATGATGTGGTTTTCTTTAATGCATAGAGTAATTCAAGAGGAAGGTTTATATGTATAATAGAAGGTTTACATGCGTAATATAGTAGAGCAACACTTCTAATTTTCTGTTAGGTGCAGTGAAGTGTGCGCGGGTCTATTAGTATTTAAAAAAATACGTAGTTCGTTGCATTAAGCTTTTAGTGCGTGGTGTCTAAATTTATTACACTGTCTGTAGGTGAAATGATGAAAATTAGTTGATTGATTATATTAAAATAAATAAAATAAAAATTACCGTTAGCACCAGGCGCTGGGCTAGGGGCCTGAGTCGTGTAGGGATAGTTTCCATAAGGATCTTAAATATAGATAACATAAATTATATTAAAACTTTGATCTATAAAGCAATAACTAGATTATACTATTTTATAGGCATTGGAATAGTTATTTAGTATATACCTATATAATTTTAATTTTAAATTCGTTGCTTCTACAACAAGTAGGTGTGTGTTTTCAGGTCTAGGTGAATTTTAGAGTTATTAAGTAAGTATTATAATATCATACAAGTATTTAATAAATCTGAGAGTATTTGTTCTTGTAGAAAATAATGCTCTTGAAGATAATATTGTAATAAATAAAAATAATATAATTACATGAATTTCCAGATTCGGATGAACCGCCTGGCCTATACGGTCGTTGGTACGGGCTCTGAGTGGTCTGTCGTGAATCGTATCGGTCTAAAATAAAATTAATTAAATTAAAAATAAAATAATAATAAATAATAACCCCCCAGCGATTGAATGAATTGTAAAAAAAATATGATAAATTGATGACAAAAGTTGCAAATGAAAATAAATGACGATAACTTCTTCTTTCAAAACTATATTGAAATCCCCAACACGAATTATTGCGTCAATATAAATTTTAAGCCGGCTACACACAGAACCTAAATGACCAGCGCGATCCAGGGCGGTTTTTTAAGTTCAAATTTATATTGTGGGCGTGATCCGGCACTTTATAAGATAAGATAAGATAAGAAACACTTTATTGATCCACATATAAAGTATAATGTGTGTCTTGTGTGTGTGTGTCTTTATGTGTGTGACCCCAGCTTTATTGTTAAGTTTTATAAAGAGATGGATACCTTCAACAGTCAACAGGTGCAACATTTGAGTAATCACCTAATTTTATCTGAAAAAAGCATTTTCAATTCTTGGTTTTAGTGAAGGCGAAAGTTTAACGCAATATTTCGTGCTGCCTTAATCACAAAAATACTATTTTGCAAAAATCATCAGCGAACAAATGAACACCAACTTCAAAGCACATTTTTAACGATCAGCTTTACACCCACTGAAAAGACCTATATGACGAAAGCACAAAATCCCTGCTGTGAACGAAGCATGCCAAAGACATCACGAAAAAGCTGCCCAAAATATTCCTTTTACCATCTGGTGTAGACGAAGAAGACTCTGGTCCATATAAATCGTTGTTCGAATCGTCAGTGTTTGAGTCGAAATCGTCACCTATTCAAATAATTAACGTAAATAAATCGAAATTAAACTGAATTTAAAAACCGATTCTAAAATGCCTTACCACCATTGTCGTAGGCTTCGCTCGTAGCCGGCGAGTACAGGTCATCTTCTATAATACATTATGATGTCATAATTTGAACCTTATTACAAGGTTTATTTAGATATAACATAGTTCATTTTTTTATTATATCTAAAATGACGGTTTGGCATTTACTATAATAATAATGTATGCATAGGTATACAATAATTTCAAATCTAAGAGGCCAGGTGAAATTGTATTTTGTAGTGATGCAGGCGCGCGTTTTGTGATGTAATGAAATCTTGCAAGTTCAAAGTTCAATTTGACCCACTTCCCGGTATCCGATTGAGCTGAAATTTTGCATGAATAAAATAAAATAGAGCAATATTATTACGACATCGAGGTGTACTTTGGTGCTGAATGGTAATAATAATAAAAGCTTGTTTTTAAAAAGTTTTTTGTTAAATTTCACTTGTTTTTGTTGCATCATAATAATATGAGATATAATAAAAATATGCCATACGGTCGTAGGTAAGTAGGTACGTAAAAAAACATTTTTAAGTTTAAGCGATTGTCCATAAGTGTCGTCATTTTAAATTTGTTTTTAAATGAACTAAGTTATAAAAATATTGCGTTAATTTTATATTTCATGTCATAAAACTCAACTTACCAGTAGTTCTGGGGGTGTAATCGCGAGGTCTTTCCGTGCTTGGTCCGCTAGGTTCACGATCTAGTACAAATAAAAATGGTAAACGAAAAAAAAAAACAAAAAATATTTATAAAAAAAAACAAATTTCATAACGTGCATTAGATCCATATCTTCTTGTTAAATACTCGTATATAAAAGGAAAGAGTGACTGACTGATCTATCAACGCACAGCCGCTGAACCGATTGGGTTGAAATTTGGAATACAGATAGGTTTTATGACGTAGACCTCCGCTAAGAAATGCTTTGGCCACGTGGGCAAAGCCGCGAGCATGAGCTAGTTTTTTTTTTTTTTTTTTTTTTTTATGTGATTAAGTAGAAGACGAGCAAGACGCTCTCCTGATGTTAAGAGATAACGGCTGCCCATAATCAGTACAGTGTTACCTAGGATTTCACAATGATGTGTAATTTTAGGAGCACTGCACCAACGCTTCTTACTCAAGAGTCATAAGATGTTAAGACTCTTTAGCCCAGTAATTTTACTAGCTACAGTGCCCTCCTACCGGAGCACAGTAATGTTTGCACATCACTGCTCAGGCGGTAGAATAACTGGCACTATTGGGGTACCCACCTAGACGACCTCCTGCAAAGGAAGTCTTCCCCCGGTAAAGGTAGTTTTATTAATAAATAACTAAAACTTAACAAAAAAAATGAAATTTAATTTTTCAACACTTGCATTATACTCATATTTGTTTAATAATCATAAAACTTAATAAAATAGAAAAAGTAATAAGTAAAAATTACCATTTGTTCCACTGGGGTAACCAGGTTGACCATAAGGATTGTACTGTCCTAAAAGATAAAGGTATTTTTACACCAACTATGAATGATTTACTTCTATATATAAACATGCTCTACATTTATTATTACTAAGAGTTTTCGCTTATTATCATTATTTTTACATTTTTCATGCACTATAAAAGTTAGTAATTAGACTTATTATAACATGCATATTATGAATTATTTCCTTTATAATAATTATAGAGGTATTATAAATCAGTCATAGTTAGCGTGATTTTTTTTTCAAATTCTTAGTTAACTTACTTGGTTGTTCAGGTTGCCTTCTATTGTCTCCATTTTGGTCCCTTCCAGGCGCGTATATGTCTAAAATAGAATAGAATAATTATTTTTTTTATAAAAATGCTTTTTTAATAATATTTTTTTATACTTGCAATTTTGTCCCTTAATTTGCTCTATAAAGAATTAATAATTTGAATTGGACTTTAATGGAAAGCAGAGAAATATAATAATGTATAAATATGTCCTTTTTTGGAGTTCATAATAATACTAGAGAAATAAATACAATTAAAGTTGTGAGGTTTAGAATGGTTTTACAATAACATTAACTACAGAATATTTACAATTATTTACATATATCAAAGGACATAGAATATGATATAGAGGTAGCAAAAAAGCCTTACAAATTCAGTAGAATTATTCATTTGTCGCAAACCAAATAAAAAAAACAAAATTCTAGTTTTTCCAGTGTCAATCCAGCAAAAATTTATCAGACGTTAATATATAATAATTATTGAAAGTAAAATCTCTTGTGGTTCTTGCTTATGGTGAACGTCCATCTATCCGTATCGACCGCGCCGAATCTTCTTCCGAAAGTGTGCGGGGTTCATTTTTCATTAGATTTCATATAAAGAATTCTAAAATTCGTTTTGTTCGACTTGTTCGCCGCGTTCGACTCGGATAAGTGTTTGCGTTTATCTTTAAAGATATAATAATTTTTAATCCTGCAGCGATTGAATAATTCTATAGCGCTCAACCAAAAAATAAGAAGCAATAATCTCACCAGGATACGCAGTAGAGGTTGGTTGGTATTCAGTAGTGTAACTAGGACAACCGTTCTCATCGTCAGCGTCAGGACAGTCTGGGCGACCGTCACACCTCTGCCAGTTCAATATACACTGACCAGAAACACATTGGTACTCGTCTGACTGACACTTTGATGCTAAACAAAGGGAGACAAAAGGAAATGTAGCGCAAAATAAAATACGATGCGGTTACTACTAGGGTAATTAAATTGTATTGAATGGACTCAATGTGACGTTGAATGTTTAATTTGTGTGGTGTAGAATACTAGCTGAATGGTTCGATATCGTAAAACTCGACGAAATCGGGAAAAGTCTTACGTAAGAACAGAGATGTGGTTTTGCAATTCTCCTTCTACTTAAGAGTTTTCTCAAGCTTTTTTCCAGACCAATTGAGGATTTCACATCGTCTACTACTTATGTCAAAAATGGAAGTCACATTGAATTCACACAAACAAAAATATATTCTACTAATATCACATTATAATACATGCGAGATCTAGTGCAAACTACTGTGCAATTAAGTTTAGCTATCTAGGCATGATTCTACCTATCCTATTTCATCAAATCTAGTAACTAAAATATAATTCTTGGCACTCAAAAAATTCACTGGTAAAATATACATACATAGGTAAGGCTGGATCTACACTATCAAGTCGAACACAGTACGTTAGCGATCCGATCTCAGTCTGGTAAAATATTATTATTATGGAAAACAATGTGTGAACAATATGGAAACAATGTGATGTGTGTCACACACACGTGTGTACTATCCGTAACAGTTAAGTTCTGGTCTAGTCCCATTCCAGTCGGGATCAGTCATGAAGAAATTTAGTCAGATTTTCTAATAACAACAATATTTTAACAGACCGAGATCGGACTGGGAACGAATCGTGATCAACCTTACAGCGTGGATCCAGCCTAATTCGGCACTAAACTATGACGATGGAAAATTCTACAAAAAAAATGATCGACTATTTTTTCATGATGGAATGGCATGCTAAAGACACTCGGGTTTGATAAACCAAACTGGATTTCAAAGGTATACTAATTTCAAACGGGTTTTCATGTACCAGCGTAGCAGTTTTGCTCGTCTGAGAAGTCGGTGCAATCATAAATATTGTCGCATCGTCTATCACCGCGAATGCACTTGCCATTGTTACAAGTGAACTCAGAATCGAAGCACGGGGCAGTGGACGGTGACCGCGAAGCTCGCGTCATGTACCAAGCTGTATAAAATCTTTACTATTTAAAACTTACTGGAAAATCTAGTGAAATTACTGGGCTAAAGTCTTATCATCTTATAACTCTTGAGAAAGAAGCGTTGGTGCAGTGCACCTAGAATTTCACACCATTATGAAATCCTAGGTGGCATTGTACTGATTATGGGCAGCGTTATCTCTTAAAATCAGGAGAGCGTCTTGCTCGTCTTCTTACTTCTCCGCATAAAAAAAATCTACAAAATACTCTCCATTAAACGGGTAATAGGCATACTAGAAATATTTAACTTTTCTTTAAGTCGTCATAAAATATTCAAAGAAAAGGTTTTGAAGCCTAGAACCTTTGTTGTGTAATATTAAACAACAATGTTGGGAAACTTTTTAGTTTTATATTCTCGTAGAACATTTTTTATATGTTGGCTTTTAATAAAGTAAGGTTTTAATATGGCCTCAGTTGGTGTGTGTGACACCTACCTACCTATAATAAGCAATTTTTTCGGCTTTGGGAGTCACTACAGACCTGTCTTTACCTTTTACACCAGTTTGAGCACAGAAATAAATTTAAATTAATTCTTCAATTTGCAAATAGTTATTAAATTTAACAACTGTTATTAAGTTTAAATTAAATAACTATTATTAAATTTAAATTCAAAAACTGATAGATAAGTATTAAATTTAAATTAAATAAATGTTATTTAAAAGAGCAAAAGTGTGCTCTCATTGTGCGTTTTTAAGCCGAAAGTGCAACAGTATTGTGCTAACATTAAGCTAGGCGAATCGGTGCTTAGTGCTTACATAAAATTAGTTTTTTTGTCTAAACCCTATATAGTGCAGAAGTTATGTGAGTTATAAAAAGTTTAACTGTTGGAAATACTAAAGTGCCAAATTTTATACTTTTGTGTACATAAGACTTAAATAGTAAATATTGTTTAAATATAAGATGAGGTCTGTCAGGCGTGCATGCTTGCTACCTCTCCACGCCTAAATGGCTGAACTGATTGAGCTGAAATTTGGTTTAGGTTTAGATAGCTTAGATCCTGAAATAACACATCAGCGGGTAAAACTGTTGGGCACAGCTGTATCATAATTATGTACTATGACAACTCAAGAGCTGTCTAGTCTTTTTTAAATAGATCAGCCTGTGACCACAATCTCGTGTGAAGGTAAGCGACAATGAGGCCGTAAATGGTAGCAGACTTCACCTAGAAGGCGGGATAAATTCCTTCCTGGCTTTAATAAACATCATGCCGGAACACGGTCAGAATGGCCGTTTGGCGACACGGTTTTATCCTATGGGTGACTAGCCACGGCTGAAGCTTACCACCAGCTCTTATAATCGTCGCAGTTAAAGACATTACCTAACACTGACCTGTTTATACTTACTTACTGGGTTGGCGCGAGAACCCAAATTGGGTTTTGGTCTCCGAAGAAAAAAAAAAAGAAAATACGATCCGGTCTGACCTGTTTATCCTCATCTTACATTCAAACTTCAATAAATGACCATCATTTCCAGTACTTACGGCAATTCTCCTCATCGGAGTTGTCATAGCAATCGGTGTTACCGTCACAATGGAACTCTTGGCTGATGCAGTTGCCATCGCGGCACTTGAACTGACCGTCCAAGCATCCTTCTGTTAGTAGGGAATTGTTAGTTATTAGTAAGGCAAAAAAATACAAATTATTTTATTAATTTTGTCAGTCAAAATTCTAAACTACTCGTATTTGCGAGCACGCAAATCTACAAAGTTTTGAGCGTCAAGATGACGGGACCATGTATGGGATTTACATCTATTTTTTTTAATAAAATGAAAAAGTGACCAATTAACTAACTGATCTAACAACGCGCATCACAAACCGCTGAACGGATCGGGTTGAAATTTGGAATACACATAGATTTTACGACGTAGATCTCATCTAAACAAGGATTTCGCCACGCGGGCATAGCCGCGAGCATAAACTAGTCTTATATACCTCTATGGTAATATTTATTATCTTTTTGGTACTACTTGCTATCCCAGTTCAAAATTTAATTTAAATTAGCTATCTCAACAGATAAAGAACGGTACAGCAAAATAATATGTGGTCCCGCCGCCCGCCTATCTTGAAATTGATGCGCCACTTTCGGAAAGTTTTTACTTTATGTAGGTACATATTTTTGTATCAATTCATATGCTCGTAAGTACAGTTAACATAACAGTTAAATGAATGTATGTATGTATCAGTTTGGGATGGGGCAATGAATTAAAAATTATATTCATACTACTCGTGTGTCGGGGATGAGTTAAAGAAGTAATTTTAAAATGTTCAATGATACTTGTTTCAAAAAGTTAATTGAGTATGAGTAGTTAAGCCACTCTGGCTCAGGTGGTTTCCATTTTAAATCCACATTTACGATCCATGCCTTTAAATCATAGTAAAATTAAGCAAGTAGGCCAACCAAGGGCGGATCCAGGATTTGGTTCCAAGGTGCAGAAAGGCAAGAATATTATATTTTTTACTATGAAATAAGTGTGTTTAGCTCGCTCTGAACAGTTAGAAAGTTCAAATATCCTCTATAATAAGTGCGCAAGCAGAAAAAAAAAATAATCTTGACCATGAAATATGTGCAAAATTCGTAAGTCTACAATGCTTCTGGGGGGGGCCTTGGCCCCCTGGCCCCCCCATAAATCCGCCTATGAGGCCAACCACCACAGTGGTAAGGCGTGCACACACAAAATCTCAATCTCCCTCGGTATCCGACATTCAAGGACGCATCGCAAGCTGTTGTTCTTGCAAATTGCCGTAAGAGAAAATGATTTCAGTAAAAAGCAGTTAATGTGTCAACCCTATAATATTCCAAGCAAATTTATTTACTTTCACCTGTCTGTTGTCTGTCTGTCGGTCTGTAATCAAGCAAGTTGCAAGTTATATTTGACCCACTTCACGGTTTCCGATTGAGCTGATATTTTGCATGCATGTATTAGTCGGATGTCAATGCAATATTATTATGACATCGAGCTGATTTGATGATGAAGCTGGAAGGTGGCCGTAGGAACTTCGTAATTAAACGATGTAACCCCATGGAGTTTGAGCTCATTTGATTCGTCTTGACGAGTACTTCGGTTCTAGATGGTAATAACTAGTAGTTCGCCTCGAACTGGGACCTCGCAGCCCAATTTCCGTGGTAAACCTTAGAATTTAGGCCTCGACTAAATATATCCTAATACAACTTTAACATTAATATTAAAACTCAAAATACAAAAATTCAGAGAAATTAAAACTCAATAAACCTACGTACCGAGATTTTTAGAATATAATCCTTCTTAGAGTTTCGTTCCTCTGAAGGAAAAAACGAAACCCTAATAGGATTACTTGGTCATCCGTATGTCTGTCAAGACCCATTTATACTCTACATTCCGTAGAATTGTATATTTTACCATAATACACAGATCTATGGCCGCTTGGTACCCGAAAATTAAATTTCTAAGTTAACGTAGAAAAATATACACCCGTTTATCCTTCAAAAACGTACCTACATTTTTTTGACCCTCTGAATAAATCAACATTAGGGAACTTGCCGTTACCATAATATATTTATGAAATTTGGCAGACTATAAGTACATATATTTTAAATTCGGGAAAACTTCTGAAAGCTATACACATTTGAATTAATTCATTTAAAAATGGCTCTATTTAAAGTACGTAAACATCGAAGTTAAGCAATATTATGTACGTACGTATTTGGATGGGCGCGTACGTAGTGATCTCAACATTTTGCTGACTTTTTTGGAGAGAGCCACCAGCGGCCCGCGATGCATTATGGTGTGCTCGTGCACCTTTATTGTTGAATGTGCCGGCACAAACAATTACTCTAAGTTTTAAAAGGTTATGCAGACAGACTACTCAAATAACCTTACTGCCAGCGAAAAAGCAGAGGCTCTCAACTCTAAGAGTTCGCTTTGCTCGGTCGAAGATATAATATGTATGTATTCATATAAATTATGTATTTAAATTATATTTTGTAACAAAACGATTCAGCGAGTTTTTTTTATTCTATCACCACTTCCACAGACATTGTTACCTGCTTATTATTGTTTATGGTCTCCACTTTCGTGTTTTGCCAGTGGCCGTAGCATGCCACACAGAATCCCGACCAAACTTCAAGAGTAGAACTGTCATCCCATACATTCACAAAACTATAATGTATGGCATGACAGTTCTACGCTTGACATTTCAGCGGGATCTCGTTTGGCATGCTACGGCCACTGTAAAATATTATTTTACTTGACAGCGAGTTATAGTCCGGTACATTGTGTTCGGGATAATTTATACAAAATTTTAGGCAATGTGACGTAGTTATGTCGTCATAATAATATTATATTATAATTATGCCTATACTACTAAATCCAACTTTGGTTGCTTGCCATTAGCGATGGGCATAAAATAACGCTATTAATAAGGTTTTTATTTTAAATAACTATTTAACTTTATTTTTATTTTACTTAAATTAAAAAACATTATATTTTATCGATCGAGCGAAATGAGGTTTATAAAAAGATTAAAAAAACAGCACAAAACGTGTACTTACCTACATGTATGTGACACCTATCTCAATAGCAAATTTAGGCGGCCGGACTATAATTGACGCAATTATTGGTATTACGCAATGTACTAAAAAATAATGTTATTGAAAATAAGATAAATTGCTTGAAATTCTCGAATTATTGGACTTTATCGCTATTAATTCTTTAGCTTGATCTACTTGCCTGCTCTTTCTTGCCTGTAGGATCTTTCTCAAACTTAATGTACCTAACAAATTGTGCAAAACATTATAATTTAGTCATCTTTATAACTCTACAACCCTTGGATCGATTTGGCTCATTTTCGAACATGAGAATTCTTTTAGCTTATACTACCTGATCGCAAAGTTCCATTAAGATTGGAACTTTGGTAACGTTGTAATTAAGCATTTTCTATAACTCTAGAACCCTTCGACCGATTTGGCTGATGTTCGAACTTAAAAATTCTATTGACTTAAACTACGTATTTGCAAAGTTTCATAAAGATTGGATCATCGGTTTTCAAGTTATCGCGTAACAAACATACATACAAACATACACTTTTGATAATATATTTATGTAGGTTATAAAAAATGTGTGTATATTAGAAAAAAAAATATCAGAGCACCAGTTTTGAAATTATCGTCAGACCTATCGTAAAGACTTTAAGTCACCTATATCTCTGCAACCCTAAGGTCTATTTCGCTATTCTTTTCACTAAAATTATTCTATTAACCTATCTAACTTGTGTGTAAAGTTTCATTTAATTTGGATTAACCGTTTTCGAGTAAATGTCGATCAAACCTAAGCGCTAGAGGTCAACCGCTAAACTGGTCGAAACGCAGGCTTTTCGCGGCTCTCGACTCTAAGACCTCGCTTCGCTCGGTCGATTAAAGCTTGTTTTTAAAAAGAGTTTTTAAATATCACTTGTTCCAAAACACTGTCAGTGGGCCTACTTGCTATAATTTCACTATGTTTAAAAGGTTAATATACAATTTTCAAAGGTTTCTAAATCTTACGTCACATTGAGGCGGGACGGAACGGTAAAGCGGTCGCGATCTTCATTTTGTTCCTGCCCGCGTTCGCTTTATGTGTGACAGGTTACGTACAAACTAGAACATTACAAAAATTCCGTCCAGGATCGCGTTCGCCTTACCGGCTCAGTGTGACGTAAGCTTTAGTGTGACGTAAGTTTAAAGGTACACACCATGTGTAGCGATCATAGTTCGGTTGCAATTGTCTTCGTCGCTGCCGTCGCCACATTCAGTGTAGTTGTTGCATCGTTGAGACAACTTTATGCACTCGCCGTTCGTACATCTAGAACAAACGGACTTGCTTACTGCCCTTATGTGTGTGTATAATAAAAAAAGAAATAAAACAATAACAATAAATATATCTGACTTTTTTTAGACATTAGCACACTTCTTTCTTCAATATAAACTACCTAATAAATAACTTCAGCGTAGTCGATCCTAAGCATTTTTAAGGATACAGTAAAATTTATACTGGATACAAACTGTCTACTATTATTGATTTCATTTGTATTCTATGTTGCGATTTCACAAAATTTGCTGACGTTACTTTACTGTTATTTCAACGGAGTTGTGCTAAATGCCTAAAGTTAAGCCGGTTCTCGACATTTTTCTTTGTAGGGTTCTCCACTTTCGGGAAATTTTCGAGAAAAGTATCTATCATATTGTCACTAAAAAGCTGCTTTTGACGTTTGTTTTGTAAGACAACATGACACAATGGAGCCGCCCTCGTAGCACATTTTTTTTATTGACATAAGACTATCAACTCCCGTCCCACTGTCAAGAGTAATTACTGACGTTTATAAGAGCACAATGACATTGGGAGTAGCTACAAATTGTATGCAATGACAGTGCGAGTAGTAATAGTACGACAAGTAAGAGTATACCGTCTTGATATATGTCGGATTATTCTTGACAGTGGGACTGGAGTCGCTACGCTTATGTCAATGTCTTACTTATGCTAAAGGGGTGGCTTATTAAAATATAGACAATAGACGCTAAGCGAATTACTACATTCGCGAAACACAATCGCAAGGCGTAAACGAATCGCATCAGGCACAAGAAACACTAATTTATTAACTAATATACTTATCTATAAAAACCAGCATATTTTTAAATATAAAATAACATAGGATTCTAATTTATGTTTGTTACCTAAAGTCGTCAGGTCCATCGCAGTTGTCACAGTTCCTCTCGTCAGATCCATTCTCGCAGTCGATGTTTCCGTCGCAAATCTTCGCGTCTTCTAAGCAACGATCGTCGCAGTAATGGTTGCAGTCTAAATAAATACAGTATACAATAAGTATTCAAAATTATTACTGTGGAAGATTCACTCGAAGATTATAAAGAAGTACCTTATTATTAAAAGTAGGGCAGTTATTGAAAAAAATATTATTTAAACTATTTTTTTACGCTTATGCTACGCAGTTGCGCTACGCTTTTTATGCTATTTATGTATCTGTGCGGGCTTCGTCGTGATTGCGCTGCGTTCGTAGAGCGACGTGGCAACGCTACGCTTTTTGCGAGGCTATGTTGTGTTATGATGGCTACGCTTCTTTTTCTATGCTACACGGTAACTTTACTACGCCTGTTGAGCAACGCTAAACATCGTCATCTATGCTACGCTAGGGCTACGCTATTTTTATATGGCTACGCTTTGTCTTTTTTATTTGAGTTTAAAATGTTAACGTATATTTCAAATCATTCTTTCAAAAATGCCCAACTACGTGTATAGAAAAAGTATACATAATATAGTAGACAATCGCAATGCTAATTGTATATAATACGCAAAAATCATTTGCAAAAGCTCGCAGAGTAAATATTATTAGTATTCTTAATTCATACCTACTTAAAAATAACCAAAATTTATACAGTCCTCCATTCATCCACATTCGTAATATATAACAAAACTCATTGTCTACTATATTTAAATAATAATTAGCATTCTTTCTGTTCTCACTATAATAACAAATAATAAACATAAAAACTATGTTTGCTGATTCTTCAATATATTTTAAGAGATTTAAAGAAACTTTTCTTTTTGAATAGGTACAATATCCAGTCGTGACCGAAACTTCGTATCGCATTGAAAAATCAGCAAATAATAACAAAACGCAGAATATAATGTTTTAATACCATCGCAATCCTGTTCATCTTCAGCTGTATCGCACTCCGAGATCGAGTTGCAACGAATGCCGCATTGCACCGATGATCCAGGGTTGCACTCCCATTGACCTTGCGGGCATACTCCATTACCTGTAATATTAAAACAATTTATACCACTGCCTTACGTTTAAAAGACACGGCGTGAATTAGCGTCCTCAAGACTGAGTTAGACCGCGTTCAATTTAGACATATTCTGTATTCCTTCGATTCATGACAAACGGACCGTTCTTCCAAGTAATTCGGAAGCAAAAAATTAAAGGGAGTAGTAAGCTTCCCAAAATCAATGTTTGTACGTTTCCGGAAAAATCTAATTTACACAAAAGTGTGTCGAAAATAAACGCCGTCTAGCTCTACTTCACTTGAAAGAAATTTTCAAGTTCACGCAAATTTATGTCGCCGTATCTCTGTACCCCGATTACACACTGACTCCAACTAAAACACAAACAGAAATTAAATCTCTAGAAAGAAACTCCAGGAGGTAAAATGGAAAAAAATCATAACGAAGTATCTGCTAATCTGAAAATAAAATTTACATGCATGGATACGCATGCTCATGCAACTATTTACAATTCGAAATAATCAAGGAGAATTCAACTAAGATATTTCAAAGTTCTTAAAATCAGGATGCAGTAGCCGTCTTCAAATCTTATAATTACCACAGTCTACACGAGAATCCGTTGACAAACCAAGTCACGGTTGGTGTTAATTACAGAAGTGCAATTTGATGTTCTGTCGACTACTCACCACACTGTAACTCGTCTTCTCCTTGCCAACAGTCTTTCTTCCCGTCACACCTATTCCCAATACTAATGCAAGAGCCATCACGGCAACGGAATTGACCTCTCATACATGGACAGTTTTTCTCGTCAGACCGATCTTTGCATTCAGTTGTTCTGTTGCATAAACCTTCGGCGGGTATACATTGTCCACTTGTGCATTGAAATTCGTAAGCCATGCATTGCTTGCCTGCCATAATAATAATGCACCATAACCATGAATATTATTTTAACACCAGAAAGGGAATAATTCTATAATGTCTAAAATTTTAACTTTTAATGTTTATCCCTTGCTGGTATTATCTTTCAATAAATATAGTATTTTATAACTATAAGTAGTTAAATATTATTACTCTATATAGAGTGTTAAGATTTTATGACTTGTCACTATCAAAAAATAATTTTGCAATTTCAAAATTTTAACACATAGTTATCAAGCAACAAGTTTGTAAAACTGACACCTAGTCACAATAATATAATAGGGATTTTAGTTAATAACATACTCAAGTGCTGTGCATAGTGCATAATAGAATATTAAATTTAACAGGCTCTATGATAAAATATTTTGCAGTACTGAAGATTTTATTTATCTGTAACCATGCATCTCATCACAAGATGGTAAGACATGTTTTGAATAGTGAATTTCTGAATAATAAATGTATAAAAAAAATAATTTGGAAAAAAGTCAAACCATAGTTGCACCCTAACTCATCCGAACCATCCTGGCAATCATGCGTTCTGTCACAATGTTTGGTTTTGGGAATACAGTGTCCATTATTGCATTTGAAGTCCTCGACACCACATGCTGTCCGGTAAAAAAGGTGAATTTAGAAAATTCATAATGATAATATAACAATATAAAATTTAGCCATTCTAGAAAAAGAAGACAAACCAACAAAGAGAAAATGTAAAAGGAGTTGGGAATGAAATTGAAACATTAAATGCTGAAGATTTCACTACCACCATGACAAACAAAATAAATATAGAAACTCTAATAAAACCAAAAAAAAAATGAGGAAACAAAAGTAACATACAGTGAGAAAATACACAAAGGTGAAGAAAATGAGAGAACGAATAGTAATGAAGGTGTAAAGAAACGAGAAAAATTTAAGCAAAACCAAGATCCCCGGTGTGACTTAACACTTACGACAATTATGTTCATCAGAATAATCTCCAGTAGGGCAATCGTAATGTCGGTTACATCTCTGAGCCTCTGTGATAATCTTGCCAGATTTGCATTTAAAATACCCCTTAGCTGGAAGTACATGCAAACCAATGAAAACCTCGGACGGGGGATCAAATGAGTATAGTTCTGAGTTCTATGAGGTCAAGCAATTTAATTGTGAAAATGGGGTTTGAAGTATGCGGTGAAGAAGCATCTGGAATCTGAAAGAAAAGGTCAGCGCACACAAGTCTTACCAGTGCAATGTCGTTCGTCTGACCTATCGGTCGGACAGTCCACTTTACCATTGCATCTCTTGCTTCGGTCTATACACTGACCCTGATCGCATTGCCACTGATCCGAGCTGCATGCTTTTAAAATTATGCTTATTAGTATTATGTTGGTTGTTAAAATATTAATGTGTGCAGTTAGGGTTCGTTTCAAGAGTATAAGATACATAAGATATTACTTCCATACCACGTGTTTAATTTTGATCAACGTACTTTTGCAAATCCTTTAATTGATATATAATCAAGTCTTTTACATTTACAATGGGTCCTGAAACAAACCCCAGAGTTGTTAGATACTTACGGCATTCAAGCTCATCAGCACCATCGAACCTGCAGTCCCTGTAACCATCACACCGAAGCAGCAGTGATACACAACTGCCGTCTCCACAACGGAACTTGCCTCTTTCCTTACACACATGGTGACCCTTCCATCCCACAGGTCGAGATACTTACCGTACCAATCCAATGACGCATGCATAGAAATTAAATGTATCAGTTGACGGATCCGTTCGAAAAGCATGTGTTTGAACTTTTTCGCTGTTACGTCACGTTCTGATATGACTCGCTGGTATCTTATTAGTTTGTTATTAGTTATTATCGTTATACATATTTACAATATTAATGATTTAGGACCAAAATGCATAGTTTAGTGCAGTATTATACTTTTTATTTATAGTAGAAGTATTCTAAATTTAAAGCTCACACACTCTTTAATAGCATCTTGATCCAATAGATATCAGATAGTCATATAATATAAAACTTCATTAGCGACTCATGTCTCATCAAATTAATTTATAGCATGTCGTAACAGCTCTGGTTCATTGTGCAACTAGTGATAAACCTCACCGCAATAAAGTTCGTCTGATCCGTCCAAGCAGTTTGCAAACCCATCGCATCGTTTCCTAGCCTCGATGCAAGCGCCGTTGATATCGCAACGGAACTCGTCCTCTCCACATGCTGCGTAATAGACCAAGCTAAAGCTACCTTGTACCTTTGTTTTAGGCTGACTTGCAACGTTTTTTACTCTTAATGGTCTATTCAAACCTGAGTCTGAGCGATATTCGCTACCGCAAGGTAAACAAAATTGCATAGAAAAACTCAGTGCAATATTTTGCGCTACCCAGAGAAATAGCAAGAATATCGACCAGGGTGGAACAGGTCTTTTAGTCTTATTAAAAAAATATTGCATTGATTTATTTTGACCAAATTATATAGGTATAATAAGATTAGGTATGTGGGTGGTCTTCCAGTCCTGAAGTACACATCTCAATCACATAAATGCTGGTGTATTTTAAAACTGGACGACTCTACTCTGACTGTTGCAAGTAAACCTTTGCGTGGAAAGATAATTTAAGGAGTTATAAAGATAGTGTACTTTATGCATTATACCTAATATCAGTTTTAAAGAATAGGATATTATTATAAGTACTAGTAAGGAGCATAAATATAATTATTATAAAAATTAAATAAATATTATATACCTATTTAAATTCCAAGATTTTGGCTTTTACTTGTAAATTATAAAAAGTTTTCATGCACTTTCCTCCTTTTCCATCACCGGGTAGGTACTTTAAAACCAAGCTCTTGTAGGAGTGATAAACTGTTTTGTATTCATATCTGTATCTCAACTTTGTCGCATAATATAATACGACAAAGTTAAGAAGCCCCTTTAAATTGCACCCTTTTTCTAGTATTTGTTCAGCTTATTAGTCTTAACTATTCCAATTAGCCAGACCATTATTTCCCCTATCCCAAATTTTGAAGAGCCCTTTACCAATATGAACCATAAGACTTGTAGGGGAAACTGGGTAACAATGGATAATGGGGAACAGTGAATAAATTCCAATAAGTATCTGTGCTTTAGTTATTCACTCACACCGAATGAACTGAAATGAGTCGTGGGTGATACCAATCGTTCAATCCAGTCCACACTGAGCTGTGGTTGGAGAGAGACCCGCTGCCGAAAATTGGGGAACAATGATAAACAAAAGTAAATTTTCACTACTTTTTGAAAAGTGTTTCACGTAGTTCTGGATTCAATTTTTATTTTTCTGATAGATAATTTGGGATCGGTAATGTTTTAATTTTGTGTTTTCTGTTTTACAACTTTAATACTCGTGATAGAATATTATTTTTTTTAATTAATTTGGTCAAACGGTCGTTGGGTAACAATGAATAATCAGCCGCTGGGTAACAATGAATAGGTTATTCATTGTTCCCCATACCAAACAAGCATGGGGTACAATGAAAATTACCTCGTTCATATTTACTTTTGAATCTTATCCTTTATTATTTAGGTATATAAAATGGCACGTAACTACATTCGTACTACACGTAGCCAAATAGATGAATTGGAAATGGATTCATTGAAATTTGAAAAAAATATAAAATTGACTTGCAAATGTACCCTATTGTAGCCTATTTGAATAAATGAAGTTTGAGTCAGCCTCGGGATGCCGGACAACGGCATATATCGACACAATGTCGATATGTTCAACATCTTCAAATTTCAACCCAATCAGTTCCGCGGTTTGGGCTTTGATTTAATAGATCAGTCAATCAATACTCTGTCAGGCATTCCTTCCATATATTTATTAGACATAGGTTGTATACAAGTGAAATAAAAATAAAAAAAACTTAAAAAACAAGCGTTTATAATTCTAGAACCATGCTATGTACTTTCTTCAAGAAATTGTCGTACGAATCAAATGAGCCCAAACTCGATGGGGTTACGTCGATTAATTACGGAGTTAATACAGATCCAGCCTTCTAGCTCCATCATCAGATCAGCTCCATGTCATAATAATATTGCATTGTCATCCGATTTGCACGCAAATTTCAGCTCAATCGAAAGCGGGAAGTGGGTATAATTTAACTTGAAAGATTTGATTACAGGCAGACAGACAACAGATAGGTGAAAGTAGCTAAAAGCTTGTAAAAACGTGATTTTTATACTTTTAATTACGATTTAAATTACAATTGAGAAGAGATTGTTTTTTAAATATATTTTTGATGAATAAATGCAGTTTTTATGTTACAGCCTTAAGAGTTAAATACAATTTGATCTTCAATTATTCAAAGAAAGTTATTTTCCAAGACAAACTCAAGTTTTTTTCACTTTTTGTGCCTCATATTTCCATTTAAATTCATTGTACCCCATTCATGGGCGTACCCAGCTTCTGGACTAGGGGGGGGCAAGCAATGGTGGATTCAGATTTTTTTAATGAACTTGAACTTTATGCCTGTATGTTCATTTTTTAACGTTGAGCAAGTACCTATTTAAAAGGAGCGCCATGCTTTGCTTTCAGGTAGCACAGCGCGATAAGAAAATTAAAATATTGTTCCTCAAAATAGCGCGAGCAGTTTGCTGCGAGCGCCGAGAAAACTTTATATTTGTGACAACAAAAAGAGCGCGGTTAACTTGCTTCGAGCGGTAGGAAAATTCAAATATTCTTATTAAAAAAGCGCGAGCAGCTTGCTGCGAGCGCCGAGAAAACTTTATATTTGTGACAACAAAAAGAGCGCGGTTAACTTGCTTCGAGCGGTAGGAAAATTTAAATATTCTTATTAAAAAAGCGCGAGCAGCTTGATGCGAGCGCCGAAAAAATTTAATATTTTGACAACGAAAAGAGTGTGGTTTACTTGCTTCAAGCGGAAGAAAAATTATAATATTCTTATTTAAAATAGCGCGAGCAGTTTGCTGCGAGCGCCGAGAAAATTTTATATTTTGACAACGAAAAAAGTGCGTTTATATTTCTCTGAGCTGTTAGAAATTTAAATATTTGCCCAGCTTGCTGCGAGCGCCGAGTATTTTTATAATATTTCTGACTAGGAAAGGTGAACCTAGCTCGTTCCGAGCTGAGAAAAGAGAGAGCTGAGCAAGTAACTTGGATTTTCTTACTAATAAGAGCGCGAGCAGCTTGCTGCGAGCCGAGAAAATTTTTAAAATCTTGATTATGAAGACTTTGCAAACGGCTTATTTCGCGCCCCAAGAAAAATATTATATTTCTGAACAGAAAATTTACTTATAAGAGACTACTACTTCTATGGCTACTATAACCTACTTAAGAACTTGCTGCAAGTGCCAAAAAAATATTATGAATACAAAAAGTGTGCACGCTCTTGAAAAAATTAAATATTCTTACTAAAAAGCTAAATAAAAATATATGACCCTGACTATGAAACGTGTGTGATCGGCTTATTGTGAGCGCCAAGAATTTTTTTTTATTGTACAGATATAATTCAAGAGAATCGATTTCCAGGGGGGGGCAGCTGCCCCCCCCTGCCCCCCCCTGGGTACGCCTATGACCCCATTGGTTCATTGTTACCCGAGCAGTTATTCATAGTGACCCAGTCCTGGGGAACTATGAATAATTTCCCATTTTTTGTTAAATGCCTCACTGAGTCGTAATTATTGAAGTTAACGTCCAAATTATGTGCTCCCCTTGTGCTTCGATAATGTATCTATAGTATTAGTGTAAAAATAATTTCCTAGATATAAAGAGTCCCCCCCGGTGGGTTCTCGCCTTTGCGTGGCGGTGGGGATAAGTAGCCGTGGTAGGAGGGACCACGGTGAAACTAAGAAGAACCCGAGGCGGTCGGCCGCTCCACGTCGGGCTGTAGTCCAGCGGTCCAAGTGCGAGTGGCCGAGTAGGCTGCGGTGCCTCCTTCGGGAGCATGCCAACGTTGGTGGGTCGTGGTGCGGTAACCATCGCACCACGGCTGTATGCGGGGGCCGCGGCGGGAGAGGAGTGATGGTATTGCGATGCGCCACTCTCCCTGCCTTCCGCGGCCCAAACGGGGTCGCCACCGTTTTTTGATGGCGGACGCGGTGGGGCCGCAGGGGAAGAGGAGTGCCGGTATTACGGTGCGCCGTTCTCCCTATCCTCTGCGGCCGATGTCTTGGAGGTTGGAGGTTGCGGTGGGGCCGCAGGGGAAGAGGAGTGCCGGTATTACGGTGCGCCGTCCTCCCTATCCTCTGCGGCCGATTGTGCGGGCGGGCGGGCTCATCATGAGCGCCGTGGCGGAAGACGGCAGTGGACCGGCAGACCGTAACTACGTATCCCTCGCGTAGTGATGGGCCACACCACTGTCCCATGTCGGGTGGGACCAGGCCCGGGAGGCTGGTCGAAAGGGCTCGGCCGTTAGGCGGCGAGCAGGGTGGCGCTGAGTCGCGGGGGGTGTTTGGTGGCGATAAGAGGGATATCGTTTTCCGAACATCCCCGGCGCTTCTAAATTCCGGCACCTGGACGGAAGACGCGGGGGCGTTTGCCGTCCATGAACAGGTCCGGGAGGTGGCGCGCACAACACCGTGCGCCATTCCGTATGGAGTTCGTCGATGGGGGACTGGATGCAAGGCTCTGCCGATTCCCAGTCCTCCGTCACAAAGACGATGCGGGAAATTCGCCGAGATGTTTTAGTGGGTATACCGTGCAGTCGCTCTGTACGGGAGTCCCACATAACCCTCCCATACCCCCGTATGGGTGGGTACGCGTAATGCGTTTTTACTCGGCGTAAACAAAAAAAAAAAAAAAAAAAAAAAAAAGATATAAAGAGTATAGTAATTTTTAGCGTTAGAAAAAACGTTATTCATTGTTACCCAGCTTCCCCTACGATAAGGTATGAATTATTTTAAACTTACTGCAATCCAGTTCATCTTCTCCTTCAGGACAGTCCACGACACCGTTGCAGGCCTTCTTGATTTCGAGGCACATCCCATTGTTACAGCGGAAGTCGTCAGCGCCGCAAGATTCTGTAAAAATACAATAAAAAAATATATAAAAATCAATAAAAACAATAATAAAATAATTAATAAACAATTATTAATATTGTTTGTAAAAATAATTGCCGAAACAAACAGAAATCTCCAGACTTCGATTAATTTATAATAGCGCCATCTAGCTACATTAGTTAGAACTACATCGACAGCTTCTTATTCACTGCTAAAGAAGCAAACGTAGTTCCGTTTACAGCCACTAGATAGCTCTTGATGGCTGGCAGCTATGTGAAAACGTTTTTCAGCTTTCAGTTTTCACGACACCTTCAGTGGAAAAATGGAAATTAAAAGAAAAGAAATTGTAGTGTATAAAATACAGAATACAAAAGACATCGTGTTATTTTCCTCAGTAAAGAAAAATAAAATAGACTTGTTTATTTTTTTACAAAATTCGCCGTTTTCATTATGTTATAAACACAACAAAAAAGGTTCTTTGTTGACTACAGAAGCCTTTAATAACACAATGCTTTGTAAAACAAAAGAACAACGTGAGATATTTTTAATTTGTTCTTTTTTTTCTTGTTTTCTTTTAGGCTTCGCACTGTCGCACCTCTAAAGTAAAATACGAAACCCTTTATATAAAGGGATCACATGTTTGGCCGTCTCTGTTCGGCTGTTGGCTAGTAACACCCACTAAGATTCATGTCCACTTCAAGGTACATTACTGCTTATGTTATTTTACACATATTAACGAGGAGGTTTTAGCAAGTAATATACGCATGTTTGTCTATGGATTCTAGAGATCCACATGTGGGTGAGCGATAGCCAATAGGCCTGCAGGAACGCGTGGTACTAATATAGGTGGTAATAATATACGTGGTACTATAACTAGGTACTCATATTTTCAAAACTTTCAGTCATTAGACTTTACAATGGTTAACACATAAGTTTGTGAGAGTATCTATAGAATTTAATTTAAATTACATAGGTATGTGTTAAATTATATTATTAAGTATGTTATTGTTTAAGAATAATTCAAAATTTTTACTGTAATGTAGTTCAGATTATTTGAAGAAGTGCCGTTGGTGTCCGTACTAGTTTTTATTCAAAAACTGTATTACAGATACAGATAAAGAACCGTTTATTTCATCATTTTCAATAAAACAAAGTTAATAGGGCAAGTAAATTAACAAATTTTACTTTGCCATAATATGTTTATGAAATTTTGCAGCTTTAAGTAAGTAAGGCGCGGTACCTAAGTACCTACTTAATATAATATTTTGAGTCCAGGAAAAAATCTGAATGTTTTAAATAAAATCATTTAGAAGCACTTTAATATTATTAGGCGATTTTCACACTGCCCCGCATGATGCAGCGTAGCGCGTGGATGCGTGTTCTTCCGTTGCTTGTAAGTATCTCCGTTTGTATGGAAAGCACGCACAGTCTAACACACTGAAAATGCATCCACGCGCGTTCATGCGGATCACGCGCATACACGCGGAGAAACATGCACCCCCGCGCGTAGGTGCGGGGCGAGACGCAAGGTATGGCACACCGAATCCCAGCCAAATCCAGTTTTGATTGAAGAAATGAGAACCGCCGTGCGTGAATCTACAAAACGCACCTACGCGCGTGAGTGCCCAAAAAACCCGCACGATGATGCAGATCTGCACTCCCGCAGGAACGCGCGTAGGTGCGTCGACACGCAATATGCAGCATGATGCGGGGCAGTGTGAAAATCGCCTTAGAGTACGAAATCAGTTATCACTTATCGAAGTTAAGCAATGTAATGCTTGTACGTATTTGGATGGTGAAGTGTGGTCCCTTGACTTAATGCTGAGATTTTTTTCGGCGAGCAAGTCCGTCTTGACCGGTTTTATTTCTATTAGTATCGGTATAATAATAATAAGTAATGTAAAAAATGTCAAGTTCAAACCTATTTGTGTGTCAACAACCAAACGTTTCTAGAAAGCTTTTAATAAAATATTATTACTCGTATGGGATGCCAGCTAAATCATATTACCAGTACCTTCGTACTTAGAGGCTCAACGTATAATATTTGGTTCCCTGGGCGGCAGATCTGCGATGTATGGGGGAGCTAGTGTATCTACGTGATTGATTTTATGTAGTATGCTATAAGGTTGTTAGAATATTAGTTCAGATGTTGGCCACTGTCACTAAGATATTTTAGACCTGTTTAAATTCAGGTTCAAAGGTTTAGTTAGGATCAAATTAGTACCTTTTGCAAGAAGTAGATAAGCTTAAAGATCTAATAGTATCTAATATAGTATGTCAATTTTACTAACTGTGCCTATAGGTTACACCAGATAAAAAGTCCTACTTATCTTTATGTATTGTTTCAGCGCTCGAAGAAAGCTATAAACCCAATTCAGCTCACTAGATTTAGGTTCAAAGAAGTAATAGTACTAAAGATATTAAAATATGTTATGTTATAGTTACAGTTAAAAGTATAGTTAGAAAATGTTATACGAGTATTTTACATCACATTATAACATAGTTCTTACGGTAGACCGACACACACATTCTAACTTACACATTTATCTCATAATACCTAATAATTATTGTGGTTTGACAAAAGTATGCAGAAGTTTTAACATTATTCGTTAATTAAATATCTCAAAGAAAAAAATATTACGTTAAGTTATATAACTCAGAACAGTAAATTTATATGTAGATGTTTCTACAAGTAACAGCTCAGCGATTAGCTCAGAGTTTAAGGGCTAGTGAACGGGCTGAATTGTTTCCATTGTACGTCATTTCAAAATGCATACAGACCTTGGCATGATTGTAAAGATTGTGAGCTTAATTAAATTGAAATAACATCATCCATCAAACTTCTATTAATAAATCAAAGAATGTTATTTACCTTAATGTTGACATCACGCTCCAAAATTAAATCTACAAAAGTAACGAATAAAAAAATGTCATACCGATTTCTACCTCGTTTTTAACTTGAAAAAAAAAGGAATTTTATAAAATACAAAATATTAAAATTAATCCAAGCTCTCCTTTATTAAGCGTAAACGAGACATCCGTTTAATTCTTAATAATAAGATAGTTTTCCATTTCTTTCTTCATTTCATTTTTTTTAACTGCCCATTACTGCAATGTTCTTATTAGTGCCAACGCATCCCAACAGACAGTGCTTAAATCGTCTGCAATAGACGCAAAGGCCGATGATGATGATCATATTCATGATCTTTTTGTGTAAGTAAAAATATATTTTAAAATGTGTTGTTACTTTCAAAGAAAAGCACACACCTTCAGCCTCGAATCGTCAAAAAATTAAGCGCTCACGAAGACTCACAATAAAAGCAAACAAATGTTCTTTTTCTACGTTGTTAAAATTCCGCGGTTGCTTCGTAGACGGGCCTAGTAGGTACGTGATATACTTATCATTGTATACTGTATACTAAATAGGTGTTATGGCCAAGTTTAGAGTTCGTGCATACTTGCTCCTTTCCTTTTTATATATCGACACAACGTGTTGGTTTTAAAAAGTCGCTCGTGAGGAAGTTTTAAAGAGCGAGATTCACCTGGAATATTTTATAAGGTACGGATTTTTTTTCGTTTTATGTTCTATCAATTATATTTATTGTTAAATGGTTACAAGGATAGCCCCGTAGGACTTAATAGAATCCAATTAGAACATTAATACTTAGAATAAAAATAATTAGGGTTTATTCTCCAATAAAACACCTATCTACAATGTAGATAGAGTACTACATTGTTAGAGTCTTCGTCAGTGCCTTCGGATTTAAGTCGGACATACTATGACTCAGTGGTCATAACTGAGCCACGATATACTTATACATACGAGTTATACTAAAATTATTATGTATTATTTTTATTTTTTATTTTTTTTAGTCTAACATGCTGTCCCACTGCTGGGCAAATAACCTGTCTCTTCACGCGTTTCTATCCTGCGCCACCTCAGGCCATTATTGTCTCCCTATCCCTATGAGTTTCTTGCTCGTTCTTCTCATAGAGGTGCCTTGCGAATGAGCGGTAGAATATTAAAATAACAAGTGAAATTTAAAAAAATACTTTTTAAAAACAAGCTTTAATTATTGTTATCATCTTGCATCATAAAGTACTCGTCAAGACGAATCAAATGAGCCCAAACTCGATGGGGTTGCGTTGTTTTATGACAGAGTTCCTTTGGCCACCTTCCAGCTCCATCATCAGATCAGCTCGATGTCATAAAAATATTGCATTGTCATCCGATTTACACACGCATGCAAATTTTCAGCTCAATTGGAAACCGGGAAGTGGGTCAAATTAAACTTGCAAGATTTGATTACAGACAGACAGACAGACAGACAACAGACAGGTGAAAGTAATATAAAGCTTGTAAAAAATCTAAAATTGACTTGCAAAAGTGCTCCATTGTAGCCTATTTGAATAAATGAATTTTGAGTTTGAGTTTGATTGATAAGAACTAAAACAAACAAAACTTTAAACACTCCATTAAGTTATGACTTAAAGGGATTACTAATATCAACGATAACTTTATTTTTTTTTATAAACTTTTTTGATACCTGTTTGTTTATCAAAGTAAAAATGTAAGATGCAAACGGTACTATTAAAAGGATATCTCTTTGAGGTATAATATTTATTGTCGTTTCCAATCTTGCAATATTTATGCACTCTTCTTTAAGGTATGGTTCCTTGGACGGCAGATCTACGACGTATGGGGGAGCTAGTGTCTACGTGGTAGATTTTATGTAGTATGTTATAAGATTGTTAGAAAATTAGTTCAGATGTTGGCCACTGTCACTAAGGTATTTTAGAACTGTTTAAATTCAGGTTCAAGGTTTTTGAAGTGAAAACTTCTTTATCATTTTCATTCATTTCCTCATTCATTTTCTTTTCATTTTTTTTTTATTTATGTAGAGCGGCTGAGGTATTACTGCAGCCATGATTGGCCTATTGTGATCTAAGGGTTTGGTAAAGGTTTGGTTAGGTTCAAAGTAGTTCTTTGCTCGTTCTTTTGCAAGAAGTAGATTAGCTTAAAGCTCTTATAGTAAAGTATATAAATTTTGCTAACTGTGCCTTGTGAAAAAAAAATTTAAAAAATATATTTTATGTGTTGTCTTTTCCTAGCCTTCAATATTAATACTAAATGTACAAGCACCGAGCAAACAAACGTGACGATTTACTTTCTATCAGACATTATTTATAGTGCGACATTTCAATGTTTTTTACACGATTCGTATTCCGTTTGCAAGTGACATGCTATTGCGGATCGGTTATCCTTTTTGATTTACGTTATTTTCTACACATTGAGAATTTACTAGCACTTGCATCTTGAATCTTGTGTGCCTGAAGAACAAAGGATATAAGAAGTATTGCAAGATTTAAATTGGACTTAACAGACGTTTGACTACAATCTCATATGGTAAGGCTATTCACATACTATATATAACAAGCGGACCCGCGCGCACTTCATCGTGATTAATAGAAAATGATCAGTGTTCTTCTATTATATTATGCATTTATTATACCTACCTATAAACCTTTCTCTTGAATCACTCTATCTATTAATGAAAACCGCATCAAAATCCGTTGCGTATAAGATATAATAATCATACGATAGGCTGTCGCTCAATGTGAGGTGAGCCTAAGTCATTATGTATGTAACGTAACTATTGATTATTGATTTAGGTGTTACTTTGCGGAAATCGAAAAAAAAAACTTTTTTTTTTCCGAATTCCGCGCACCTCTTAATTTCAGATTTAAAGTTATAACTAGACTTTCTTCTAGACTTTCTATGCACTAAGGTTCAAACTCCTAAGGTTATGCCGCGTCTGGTCACCACAGCTTGTATTTCCGAAGTTTTATTTAACAATTGACCATGACATTGAACCGTGACTCTCACGATCTAAATACTTAAGTTGAAAATAATACCAGGTGTGAAATGCTAAAAGGTGTGGCCTACGAGCACGTATGGAAGTGAAATGAAAAAGAGCTTATACTCATAGAAATATACCGATTTATCCGTAGACAAAGTTACCTAATCCTTATTTTAGGAAATTTGTCTACCTACATCTGAAAAATCTAAAATAAATAAAGCGATTTGAAGTTTGACTTGGCACAAATACATAATAATATTATAAAATACGAATTTTAAGTAAATCTAACATCAAATTATTGTTCTCCTGAAAAATAGGATAGGTTGATACGTGTACACTTTTTTTAAATTTCTTACCCAAATGGCTAAAATATTTCATATTAGGTATATAGTGTTTATGCGTTACATCAGATTCAAATCTGAAAAATTATGGATCGTTAACTGATGTAGTAGTTTTCGTACAAATTTTACTATGGCTACTTCAGTCCGTTATCAGACCATCAAATACAGTATCTAGCTTGTGCTATATCTAAATGCTGAAATCCTTTCTTAGCGAAGGTTTACGTACATTATTTATCCGTAAAATTGTTTATCCCTGTTCCAAATGGCACCCAATCCGCTCAGCGTCTGGGCTGATTAGTCAGTCGGTCAATCAGTCACTCCACTAATAAATCAGTCGCTCTATTATTTTAAATATTTAAATTAAATAATAACAAAATCGCAATATTATTTCATTTTAATCCTATCTGTTAGCCTAAATAATATCAAAGTAATCAGTGCAAATTTTAGTTCATAAATTCAAATAGATAATAATTATTAGAATATCAAAATACCACTCATAATGTGTACATGCTGATATAATATTATTTGGTTTTGTTATTGCATTTGAAATTATAAATCAATGAACTATTATACTTGTCGGAGAAAGCACCGGGATTTTGATCACCGGCGTTCCCCATGATGTGTTTTTATTTTAAAAGTCAGTGCACACGGCGGTGCCGTCGGGAACCGAACGCGAAGTGTATCATCACTCACTCTTGCGCCGACCGAACTACTGACTTTAGAAGATCGTTTATTCCTTCATGAATGAAGCCTTTACAGCGTTCACATACTAGCGTGACGTCAGAGGTGGCACGGGACTCACCTCGACGAGTAAGCAGTACTAGTCTGGTTCAACAAAATAATAAATCCCTCACATACTGATACCCTATAATACTGATTAATTAATTAAAAGCGCCAAAAAAAAAATTAAACACTCGTTTTATAACTCATGTCTTGGAAGTTGAGGAAGCGAAAGAGGTGTGTCAGGATCGTACCAAATAGAGGGAAATAGTCTCTGCCTACCCCAGCGGGAACCAGGCGTGATTATATGTATGTATGTCTTGGAAACTACTTATCCGATTTTGCTGAAACTTACTCTGTCCCCTAAGTTAAATTTAATGTAAGCCAATAAATATAAATAAAATATCTGACAAGTATTATGTATGTGATTAAATATCTACGATTTAATAAATAAACTTAAATACTTAAATAGAGGGTACAATATTTCGGTGTCGTTAGTAGGTCAGACACAATAGATATTAATTAACTATGGAAACTTAATCCTAATAACGCAATATGTAAAGTTAAACTATTAACCCCGGGCTCGACGCAAATTCTTTAATAATATGAACTAGGTTTGATCTTTCTGAGGAAGCCATAAATAAATGATAACATAATAATATGATTTCTTTTCGAAGTTACAGTAAATATAAATAATTAATAGGCCAGTTCCACTTGCGACATACTCTTGCAGTGTCAAATAGTAAAAAACAAAACAAACCGTGAAAAGTTACTTTTTGAATGAGAATTAGATATTGCGCGCGAGTTTCATTTATTAAAATAGGTATCTCTTGTGAGCAGGTTGAACAACTCTTCTTCTAGAAAAATTGGAAATAATACAAAAATATCTTATGGTGTATAGACAAGGTTATGTGTTTGAAACTTTGGATAAGATCGCTTTCAGCGATTAAATCGCCAATCGTAACACTTCATTGATATACTGTCTCAAAGCTACTTACAATCATAATCAAAAAATAAAAATAAATAAAATAAAAAAATCTCGAAGGTTTAGTAACTTTTCTGTAACCAGAAATCTAAATATGTAAAAGGAAAGAGTGACTGATTGACTGATCTATCAACGCACAGCTCAAACCGCTGAACGGAATAAGTTGAAACTTGGAACACAGATAGGTTTTATGACGTAGACCTCCGCTAAGAAAAGATTTTTGTACGCGGGCAAAACCACAAGCATAAGCTAGTTAAAAAAAGGATATTATTTTAAGGTACTGAATTCTAAGAAGCGACAAGGCCGTTTAGTTTGTACCTCTATAGAGTTTCAAAATAAACCATAACATAGCAAGGTGACCCTTACGAGGCAGACGTCTTATGGTTTTTTTTTTCTGCTTGACCCTTAGGGCCTATGCAGACCGCCGCTTGCTTTGGACGCGAAAAATATACTGAAAGTAATATCATATAACTATAACGTCCAAAAATTTAAATAAATGTAATATAAATGCTCATTATTCTAACCGGTTTTTTTATATGATAAAATACAGTTGGTTTTAGCGACAAGCTTTTATAATATAAAAATGTGCTTAACTTTAAATATAGGGATTTGTTTTTATTTGAGAGCGTATATATCGAGTGGCGCTCTCTTGTTCGCACTATTTGACAAATTTTGAAATATAAATTCATAGAATTAATTTATTATATAATACCTATAATTATAAAAAAATGGCATGATGATTTTTTTTTAATATTGCTCTCCTTGTACACATACTATAATATATACGCTCTAAATTCTTCATGTTAGAGCATTTCTATAATATATGTACTTGTATATCGTCATTTTATAAACGACTTTTTTTGTGTGTTTTTTATTCTTTGAATGATAATAGATTTTTTTAGGAATTTGAGTCACAATTTTGAAATATCATTTCTTATGACTGTATAGCAATTATGTCAGACATAGTTTAGAAGGACCCATTTTACTTGTAACTATCACTAGATCTAATAATAAATCGATCGCATCGCAGTCAAAATAAACTGTATGTCGGTCTAGTTAGCAATCAGAACAGAAATAGAACTAAACTCAGGTGTTCCGTAATCCAATTAGTATACAAGACGTATCTCCCTTTAATATTCCACAACTACCCGCGTCTCTTGTTCTTTTGAATAATTAAATATGGCAACGGGTTTATTTATATTTAGAAAAAAGTACTTAATTCCAAAGCCTTCTATAAAAAATAGGTTAGCCTTTCACCACGATCTCGTGTAATAAGCGACGATTCAGCCTTAGATGGTTGCAGATTAAACCTAGAAGGCGGGATAAATCCCTCCCTCTTCTCTCTCTCTCTCTCTCTCTCTCTCTCTCTTACCATCCTATAATTTATTCTTTCTACTATTTAATATTACAAAACTGAAATTTCTCTTTGTTCGTTTGACCCAAGAATAAGGTAAAGGAAGACAAATTCGTTTGCGCGATCTAGGATCGCATACATTTTGACAGGTTTTGTTATAAAATGAAATGCTACGCCGGCGCCCCCAAGATTAGAAACGCGAAAATATTTTTGAAAGTATTTCCAGTTTGACACGTTGAAAATGGCAAAAGGTTTCCATAATACAATAAATGTATTTATTACGGAAGGTATTTACGGTTTTAAAATTAACTTCTTCAAAAAAGTAAATTCTACAAATACGGATATATTTAAGTGTTTGTTAACCCTAGAGTACTAAGCATCGCCTGACAGGCCGCGCACGGTCAGTTTTTTTCGATTATTTCAAAAACGCGCCCGCGAATCAATTTTGGCTTTCGGGTCAATTCAGCATACACCGAACCGCAGACGTGAGCGCGCGGGAGTCCAGCGGGGACGCTCCGTTTTCGAGATATAAGCTACTGGATCGCCTGGGAGGCGATCATTAGTATTAAACGGTAAGTTTTATTTTTTTAGTTAATTATTTTGATTTGCGTTTATTTAGCATATAGCCTTCGCAAATGTTTATTTTCCTTTTAGATGAATCTCAAAGAAGAATAAATAGCCGCTTCTTTACTAAATGAGAACTCTGTGAGCGAAACTGAGGACCACCTGGAAGGCGACCCTTATGGCACTGACGTTAGCGCGGCAGATGCTTTTTTCGTGTCATTCCGACTAAAATATATCTTTGAATCCCCGTCATTTCAGTACTAAATCAAGCCACAAGTAATGCGTTAGGTTCACCAGTTCCAGAAAACGCGTCAAAAGAAAAACCACCAGCGGAAAATCGTATTGTTTTGCCCTGACTTCATATTAGTTTGTAGACAAAAATTTGGTGTTACCATAAGTTTTATATATTGTTTTATAAAGCTTATATATCGGATAGTAAATTAATGCCAAAAAAAATCAAAAAATATATAGAAGTTTTTTTTTAAACAGGCTTAAAAAAATTTTGTGTTCTGATAAAAAATGTTCATAATTGTATGTTTTAAGTCTTATTTTAAGACTAATGTTAATTTAAAAAAAGAATAATCGAATCAGTTTTTGAAAGGATAGATGTTTACCTATTAATTTATGTTATTTGTATAAAAATATAATAAATAACTAACACAATAAATTGGGTTTATTTAAAAAGTAGCCTCCCAAGCGATCATTAGTATTAAGCGGTGGTAAATTTACATTAGTACTCTAGGGTTAATATATAACGTGAGCAAGAAAGTCCCACATAAGGAAGTAAGTCTTAAATAAGATCAATCATTCCTCAGCTTGCGTCATCTTTGAAACCAGTGATCATAAAAAGAGCTAAATATAATATTATAAAGATTCATAAAGGTGTTTTCCGCTAATCGATACTGATAATCTCTTTGTAGGTGCCGTGGATGCTCAAAGCCATGAATATTGATGGCACATCTCTTATGATCAATTGACTCGTGACCGGGGATGAAACCTCTTCACTCCCTTACTTTAAAGAACGGGAATTATAAAACGGATTCTAAATATTAGGCTGGATACAAGAAATTTCTTAATACGATAAAACTGCACTTTGCATCATTTGTGTATTTCTTGGTTTGTAATAATGTATTATTTAAAGTATATACATATGTAAGTATTATATCTGTTATCCTAGTCACCATAATACAAGCATTAAGTTGCTTAGTTTGGGGTTAGGTGGCGCTGTGTGAAATGTCCAGAAATATTTATTAATTTTTATTATTATTATTAATAAGTCACATGGGTACACATAATATGGATAGTGAATAGGTCCAAAACTTAGATAACAGGTATTTAGTTTTAAGATATTTTAATAAATTTTAAGAAACATTGTTTTTTAATAAACATTTAATGTGACAATATACACCCAATAACTTTTTTTATACAACGAAGAAAGAAGACGAGCAAGACGCTATCCCGATGGTAAGAGATAAAGCTGCCCATAATAATTAGTACAGTGCTACCAAGGATTTTATAAAGGAAAAATTCTGGGTGCACTGCGCCAACACTTCTTACTTGAGAATCATAAGATGTTAAGGCTCTTCAGCCCAGTAATTTCACTAGCTACAGTGCCCTCCTACCGAAGCACAGTAATGTTTGCACAAAGCTCAGGTGGTAGAATACCTGGCACTGTTGGGGTACCCACTTAGTCGACCTTCTGCAAAGGAAGTCTACCCCCGGTGAACTATATTATGCATGTACGAGTATGTCAGGTACAAATCTTGCCTTTTTTTCTATTAGAGCTAAAGTTAGCTACTGTACTGCTGTAAAGTGCCCTAATGCTCGTATTGTGATGGTAATGCATGCATTTTTACTCAAATAATAATTTAGCCTAAACGACCCGCTCCGATCCGAAAGATTAACCACGGGGTTGATAATATTATTAACATGACATTGAGATAAGCTTTACATAAACTAGATTTTTTACATATTTTTATATTCAAAATCTCACTGGCTTTATAAATAAATATAATTATTTTACCTACCGACTGTGTCAAGCAGTTGCGTATAGAATTTGTGTTATTTTAAGGACTAAATTATCCCACCTCTACATAGCTACCTACCTATTTATGGAGTTTGAAGATTTGTGATCCAACATATTTTTAGTCACATGATCAACTTTGACACTGGATAGCGCGGAAACCTGACTCTTTACGAGGGTGAGTGTCAGATTTTTATTTGGTATTGATGACACCTATCAATTTATGAAGGTATCATCACTGCCCACGATTTTGAAAAAATATACGAAATGGCGGTCCTCAATGAGGTTTAAGTTACCTGATGCCACGCTCCGTATAACATTCTTCAAATACCTTTAAAATAAAGTTCAGTTATTTTGGGGTAAAGAGGTAATATCACACATGAGAAATTTCCCCAAAAAATAAATCAATTTTTATATCATTAAATTATTATATTAATGGGATAGCAGTATATAATGAAGTTACTTTGTACACCCCTTAACTTTGTTTTAATATGAGTGCAATTAAACAAAGAACAAAGAACGATTATGCCCTACAACATCATCTGGTCTCTGTTGCATCTCAGCTTCAAAGTTCAATAACTTTCATCAATACACTTTCTGTTGAAGCCATAATAGTATATTATAAATTATAACGTAGATATACCATACTTGCCCTTTGAATAAATGCTAATAAAAAGTTATACAGCCCAATTTAAGAGACAAAAAATGTAGGAAACTCAAAAAAAAAACACCTTTTCATACAATTTACTTTTCACTTTTAACAAATCTTCTGCACGACATTAGTTCAGAATCCATTAAAAAATTGGGGTATATACTCCAACAAAACAAATTACCCTACTAACACTAGAGTCGTTCCTGGTGCAAATAATGTAAATTGCACCTTTCCATCTATTTATAAATTAATTTATTATGTTAATGAATAAAAACATTTAATTTGTTATATTAATTAATTAATATGGCAAATTCCTTTAATAATAAGATACAAGCAAAGAATACTACATCAAAGCATGCATGTATTTATTATTGAATCGTAAATTTCTAGCTAAAGCCCATTACACACGGCGCTATACTATATCTTGCTATATGACTCCTGGTACCATATAGTATCGTATCGCAAGGCCTTGCTATACCTCGCTATGCCGTGCTATATTATTTTTAGTGATGGCCGGGTTACTGATCGGAACTATATTTTTTAATAGTTCATTCTTTGTGATTGAATAAAGTTGAGTCGATCTTTGAAATAAAATCAAGTGACATTAACATTCCTTTTTTCACAAATCAAGTGATATTAATGACTACTTTTTTCCTCTTTACAAACGCACTCAAATATTTGGAATAACTTGTCAATGAATGCTTTGAGTGCATTTAGAATAGGTTTATTAATACAAAAATAAAGAAAATTTATATTATTTCAAAATAAAAACAAACAAGTGCAAGTTGGACTTGCCACATACTTGTATGAAAAAATGTTATCAACATGTTGCGTATAAAATTACGTATAAAATATTATTATTCCAGAAATCTGCCCTTAAGGGGAAAAATACGGCGTTTAAATTGGAAATCTGTAACCGCTGCTCCTCTCTATCTCTCTTCTCTCTTAATATTAACGTGGTTCAGTCTTCAAAAAGGGCACAACAGTTTTTTTTTTCCTGTGCGGGGTCTATTTTATGCACTTTCATATATGCACGCACGTATGTCCTTCACAGACCACTTTTCATCAGTTAAAAGCTAGTTAATATTTTTTAGGAAGTAGGTACCAGGAGTACCAGAAGTAGGAACGGAGATTCAATCACTTGATTGCATATAGTTCCACAATGATTCCCCAACACTACTTAAACAAATGAATTTGACAATTTTTTCTACATAAAGGATGTTTCTTTTTTCCTTGATTTTGGTTTCGTTCCAGTCTGCTCCTGGTATAATTAAAAAAAAATGACGATTCAACGAATTCTGGATTTCTTGACGTATCAAGAAATCCAGAAAACTTTATTCGAAATTATCATCGTTTACTAAAAGTATGAGAGTTCATCGAATAAGATCGATTTGAGTTAGATTTGACCGACTTTATCAGAGAATTCTCGAGTACTTTGGCCAAATGGCATGGATGGAAATCTAGAGATGGTCATTGTTTCGGGCAAAATCAAAGGAAAGCGGTCCCAAGGCGGTCCGATGTGCTGGTCAGATCAGATCCGCACCACCCTCGAAGTTCCTGTTAAGATAAGATAAAATAAAAATATATTTATTATCAGTTCCAAAAAGTACATACATGAAAAATTATACACATAAATATAGTGACATGTTAGTATGAGATACGAACAGAAGATAATAAAACAACTTAAACAATAGGTACCTACACTGATAAATGGAATAGGCTCAGCATAATGCTGGGCAGGGAGGTCCTGCACAGCGCTGATTTTCAGCCTGCCCCGTGCTCGACTAAGATGACGCTGTTGCTGTTGTCCTGTTGTCTCGTGGCTCCTGGCCATGAAAATCGCATCCAACCAACCCAGATAGCACTCCATCATCAGAAATCGAATCCTACAAAGGAGGGGTCATGACTCCCAGTAATAGAGAATATGACAAGGACAAGGAGAAGAACTCCAAAAGATCCATTTCCGAGCATAAATGTCGAAAAAAAACTAAAAATAATGATTTGTTTTTTTTTTCTTTAGAGGTACCTACAAAACCCTTGAAACAATGTGTTTGCATTATTACAGTTTTAACTGACAATCACTTTTGTAAAAAAAAACCATGGCAAACTCATGGTACGTACTTTTTAAAAATGTGAAAAAAAATCATGAATTTTTTCACACGTCCTGTATAAGACTCAAAATTGACATTGTCAACAGCCATGTTGCTGTAAAACCATACAATTTGGCAAATTCCATTTGAACTAGATAAAAAAAAAATGCGTAGCCATTTTGTAGCATGACTTAGCCGGTTAAGCGAAAGTCTACTGCAAGGTATTCAAAGCTTTCAGTTATTCGGACAAATAATCATTATGCATAATATGAGCATCTATTACAAGTAAATAGGAGGTGAAATTTAAAATACAAATTAAATTAATTTGTTTCGAAATACTAACACAAAGAACTGTAAACACAACAAAATATTTAATAAAAATAAAAAACATTTTTTTCTAATTTGTTACACAGCGGTTAAGCATTTGCTACTATTTAGTTTAATATATCGCGTAGGTAATATGAGTTTGTTTTCTTTTGTCTCCGTAATACAAAACGGCTTAGTCATTTTATCACCTAGTCAAAATGAAAAATGGCGGATTCTACGCATCAACTGTAAATTATAGCGCGATATAGCGCTATATGTCATTTATAGCTACGTGTGTGACGGATGCCGATTTGTACTGAAGCTATGCCGCGCTATGTGAAGCTTTACAGCGCTATATAGCGACGTGTGAAATGGGCTTAAATTATCATATTGTAAAATGTCATTGTGTGGCGAACTAAAGTCACCGACATAGCCCAGCGGATTAGCAAGCTGAAGTGGCAATGGGCAGGCCATATAGCGCGGAGAGCGGATGGCCGATGGGGTCGAAAAGTGCTCGAGTGAAGACCACGGACTAGCAAACGCAGCGTAGAACGTCCACCAACAAGGTGGACAGACGACCTTATAAAGGTCGCCGGAAGACGCTGGATGCAGGTCGCTTCCAACCGGTACATATGTAAGTCCAAAGGGGAGGCCTATGTTCAGCAGTGGACGTCTTACGGCTCAGATGATGATGATGATGATGAAAATGTGATTGTTTATTTAAGTAGCGACCAAATTGTGATTTGTGCAGAACACCCGAACATGCAATAAAAGTAAACAGATTAATAAGTCGCGACACTGTCCCGCCCCGAACGGGATGTCGGGATTCTGGATATTATGTTTTGTAACCAACCGGCCATCACCCATCCTGATTGTATCCCGCTGGGCGAGATCCTACATAGATCTAGGGATTAAAGATTCGGTAACTCGATGTCTAAATCCTAGGATATAAGACTACTTAATTCGACTAATATTAAAAACGCGAAAGTTTGTATGATGTGTGTTGTTTTGTGTTTGTTTTGTGTGTGTTTGTTTGTTGAATTTATGGATGTATGTTTGTTACTCTTTCACGCGTAAATGGGTGGACCGATTAAGCTGAAATTTGGTATTGAGATAGCTTAGACCCTGGAATAACATTATAGGCTACTGCTGTACAGTAAGTTAAACAGCTGGACGCAACAGCTAGTTAAACATAATAGTCTCATTTTGATAACGTTCTTTATACTTCATTTAATCTTACTATAATATTATAAACGTGAAAGTTTGTAAAAAAATAGATGTCTGGATGTCAGGATGTCTGGATGTGTGTTTGTTACTCTTTCACGCCTAAACGGGTGGACCGATTGAGCTGAAATTTTGTAAAGGGATAGCTTAGACCCTGGAATAACACATAGGCTACATAAGTACTGCGGGTAAAACCGCTGGGCGCAGCTAATATATTTTATAATCGTAAATATTATGACGACATTTTGTATATAATCATACGAGTACCATAATATTAATCATTTTGATGTATTTTTATAGATGTACGTACATAATTATGTTTTTCAGAGGGTAATTAATAAATACTTGGATGGCTGACAGAAATGTTGACGAAGATGCCTGAAAACTTCTGCGGCCTTCCGCATGACTGATTTTTTGATGTCGTGAGATATTTCCAAACTATGCATGTGAGTAGTAGTTCGTAAAAGTTTGGCCCTAAGTTACTAAATTCCTTCTCTCTCAGGAATCTCATTTTTCATATATGTATAATTATTGAAGCTTAAGTTTTAAAACTTTAATCTAGCTCTATTTAATAGATTCATTTATGAAAAATGTTTAGTAAGTAAAATGATTTCACGCAAAAAAAAATTGATACCCCTCGTATTTATGACGTATGTATAAATGTTATTAAAATCTATACGCACCTAAGTACGTTGATTACCTACGTTCTGTTGGAGTAACCTGTTCTGTTGGAGTATAAACCCCAATTATTATTGTTTTTGTTACAGAGTTTAAAAATAACTCCAACATTCTGCACGGCACTGCACTGCGTTTGTCACCCTAAAGTTGTCAAATCTCGTAATGCCCAGTAGTTAGCAGACCAGACAGTAGGGTAAGTAATATAGAATATGAAGAATGTAGCACATTCTTCATTGATTGATTTTAAAATGAAGACATCGCGCGTTCAACATCGATATTCACTGTCGAATTTAAAATAGCACATTGCATCAGCTCAGTCAACGCGGTTACACTGAACTAGAACAGTTAAAACAACCGACTAAAATAAATATGACAATGACCACACAACCTGCTCTACACATGTTTATGATATTCGATATTTTTATGGGTTTGGACTAGTTAAAAAAGTATGTCCACAACATCGGGCCGTGACATGAAAAAAATAGAAACAATTTACGAAAAAAATAAACACATTATAATTGCTAAGCGAAGTAACACACACAGAATTCTCTTAGATAACTGAGATACAGTTCATAAACATGCTGTTTACGCGAGTGAGCTCAAGTAAAAATGTAAAAAAGTGACAACAAATGTCACATCCAGAATTTGAAACATTTAGATCCTTGTATGAAAGCCAGTTGGGTGCTAAAATATGATTAACCACGCCTACGGCAAACCGCAAATGTACTCCGACCAACGTTTCGACCAAATGTTGGTATTCAGCAACACAATTAACGCTGAGAATTCACACTTTTTCAGTTTACTTGCAGCTTGGTTTATTTGTTAAGCAGATTGGTTGGAAATCGTTACATACTCGTAGTATAAAGTCGCTCCACTGCATGAAAACTTAGGTATTTTATACTATCCAACGAATATTTTATGTTGTTTTTAAGCCCCGACGCAAAAACGACGGGGTGTTATAAGTTTGACGTGTCTGTCTGTCTGTCTGTCTGTCTGTAGCGTGTGTCTGTCTGTGGCATCGTAGCTCCCGAACGGATGAACGGATTTTGATTAAGTTTTTTTGTTTGAAAGTAGAGTAAGTCGAGAGTGTTCTTAGCCATGTTTGGTGGAAATCGGTCCAAGATGGCCGCCGTTACAAAATGGCGGATTAATTTTTTCTTCCACGATCCCCTCAATATGGGTATCAAATGAAAGGGCTTAACTAGTAGAATACAGCCCATTATATAAAATTTAAAATCCAAGATGGCCGCCACCACAAAATGGTGAATTAGGTATTGCGTTGGGGGTTTTTTAAATTTTAAATTTAATTCACTTGTTATCTATTGATTTTGGTACAGTTACTGTTGTTGATTTTGTGACACCGTAGGTACACCTACGTCAAGAACAGCTAAATGTTTATTGATATAAGCCTCAGAAAATCTCCTTACATAATAATATAAAAAAAAAACAGGAAAAGAAATCACCTTATCACTTACATTCTTTAGATTATATAATTCCGTTTCACAAACGGCCTACGCCCGTTTACAAACGAAAATAATTGTTATGAAAACGCTTCTCTTTGATACGACTTCCGTGTTACCCACATAGGTAAGTATACTTACATAATATGAAAAACCAAAAATAACATCAAGAAAACCGGCATCGTACATATAAATTAAAACTTCCTACAAGTACCTCTATATTTATTCCTGGATATAAGCTGTAATTATATCATATCACACACAAATTAAAAATCCTGGTATAATAAAAAATACTTACGCCTGATGAACTGCGCGCGAGCCTGAATCACGCAGAATGCAGCTAACGCAAGGGGCACCCATGCCCCTTTGTGGCTCCTCATTCTAAGAGAGAACGGGCCTTTTTCATTTATTCCAGTGTTCTATGACCCGCGACGACCCAGTACTGCACAAAGTTTACATAGTTGTTATACTGGTACTATACAGGGTGTTTTTTTCCACCATCCCACACATCGACCAGTCAAAGGATGAAAATTGGCGGCAACGGACTCGTGTAACCAATTGTTGAATGTATCGAAGTTTTCGGTGCGATAGCTTGTTGTTGCAGTTTTTGACGTGTGAACTCTTTGATAATACAGTATTTTATGTGTTTTTGTTGAAAATCAGTCACAATAATCACGGTATGTTAAGCGAGACTTGAGGGTGCTGGTTTTGTTAAGTCAGACAGAATTGCTTAATAAAAAATTTAACTATACAAAATCAGAGCATTATTATCTAATACGTTTACGTATGTGTTGAGTCTAACTATAAGACTTGTAATTACCCTTAAATGACCTACTTTTCAAGTGATTTTGTGTCAAATGTCAAAATAATTTTTAAATAAGAATTTTACACTTCGGGCTTTACCCAACTTTACGTGAAAATAAAATGATTTCCAAAGAACTTAATTCTACATTTTTTTTGACTCCTATATTTAATAAATTGCACTAAGCCTATCACTGTAAGTATTGCATGTTGTCGTTACAGGTCGTTCATCATTCATCTTCTTCGATTGAGCACGCTTGACTTCGGCCGAACACATCTGTCATGATGACAGATGTCATTACTTTCAAACTTTTGTTTTTGCCGTCACAATAACGCGCCGACTCAAATTACACACAGAAACACGGCTTTCTGAGGTTATCTTTTCAAACCATAGATCTAGTATAACATACATTGAATGTCATTTCAAATACGCGTGACCAATTTTGCTTTGTCAATGAGTGAAAAATATAAAACTCTGAGGAGCTTATTAAGACGTGTGCCGATTATAATTATTAAACCAAAAACGGTCATAGTATTTTAATAATAATATTCCTAAATAGTTCACACTTTTGAAAAGGATCACACATTAGCTAACCATTGACTGACTTTGTCTGAGATTCCGAGCGTCCATTCATTATGTTTTCCATTATTGTGCGTGCATTTTATGAAGCCGTGTTTCTGCTAGTTCTATGTTGTGGTTTGGTGCTAAACACCGATTATGCACGGTATCGGTTATTATTTATTATTTAGTAAGGCGAATCTTGTTGGATCTTTTGAATAAAAAAAAGGTGCATTAAATCACAAATGAGACCGTTCTGTGATCATTAACTTCATTTTAATCCACTATAAAAAAAAACGAAAAATAAAATTGTACATAATAGAGTCGGACTAGCGCACGAATGGTTCCTCACCATTATTTATACTTCATTATATATTATACAATTTATTATTAATCAATAATTATATATTTAATACAAACGGCAAAAAACGTTTGTTGTACGGTTGCACCCATTTTCTATTTATTTTATTGTTTTTAATATATTTTAATATACTAATGGAAACAGAAATTCATCAGCTGTGTAAATTTCAACTGTCTGACTATCACAGTTTATAAAGACAACTTGGTGACATACAGACGGACGGACAGTAGAGTCTTTGTAATTTCCGTTTTTACACTTTAAGTATGTTAGCCCAAATAAAATATTATAACTTTTTTAACTGGGAAAGCTTTAAAAAAATATTTTAGTGCCTCACCGAGAAACATTCTCAAGTAAATTCAATAAATTTGGTTTTTTAAAATTCGTGCAAGCGAGAGTCCCACGCAAAGACGAAGCTCTTAATATATGTACCTACATACGTGTAAGTAGAGACGTGAAAAATGTAAGATTCTCCGATAGTGATGTCACCGTTGACGTAATGTCAACAGAATTTAGGTACACTTACAGTTGACACACTTTAGTATAAAAATTCATCTGTAACAGTGACTTTCGACGGTATCGAGTTTCCTACATCAAGTGATTAAGGGCGCTTAGTCCGCGGGTCGCTCTCTCGCTCGTACTATTTGACACATTATGAAATATAAATTCATAGAATTTTTTTTTGTAAATTCCTCAAGATGGTCGCTACACAATATTATTGAACACATTTTAAAAGTGTTTACAGTTTGATATGTTAAAACAAGGCAAAATAAGATTTTTTGAAAAATTCATATTTGCTTCAACACTGAAAACACATATAAAATGCGTGCAATATTAATAAGTATTGTATTCTATGACAGCGCCCATTTACGATGACAGTGTGACATCTCAAAAAGCGTAATTTTACTTTAAACTTTTTGCCTATAGTTGTTCTTAAAATGACGCTTATTGAGATCACATACTATCAAAGCAAGTGAAAGCTATTTAGCCAAAATATCTTAAAACTTTGATATTTTCAGATTTTGTATCGACTAGTATTGAAATATAAATTTGTAGAATTTACTTTTCGAAAATGTCTTTATTTTCTATCCTACTCTGCCTGTATCCACCCACTGCTGGGTATAGGCCTCCTCATGTTCACGCCACACCTTCCGATCCCTGTGCGAGTCTCATCCAGTTCCCTTCGACATATTTCACAATATCGTCTGACCATCGAGCTGGTAGTCTGCCTCGATATCGATATTTATTTTCTATTTAAATGAAAAACATTACTGCTTAATTTTTTGTCAAATGCAACTTAATACAGCGAAAAAAATGTCAATTGATACCAACGCAAGCTTGAGTGACGTTTGAGTGAAATCGATTGGGCCCTTAAAATCCGTGCTACAAATTATTCCTTAACTTGACATATACGAGTCGAACCCTATATGCAGATAGATAACAAATAAGGTGACAATAAATCAAGGTGATTGTTTTACGGGTACCTTATTTGGTAATTTGATATTTTGGAGCGATCTTACGTGCGAGAGCATAAAATTTCGAAATAAGTTAACATTAGCTGTTACATTTGATTACTAATAGTAATTTCTTTAATAGTTTTGGCTCTATCCGAGAGTGGTATCACTCTGAAAAAAAAAATTGTATAATTTTGAAGCTATTTTCATTTTAAGTAGGTACGTTATAATTAAAATAAAAAATAATTAATTTCAAGACCACCTGGGGCCCTTTAAATTAAAAAGGATTTTAAAATAGATCCTTTCCTTTTGTTTCCGACCCATTATACCTCCTTGTAAAACTGTCCTTTTTTTGAAGTCGGTAAATAGTTAAAAACTTAAGGCTTTTATAATATCAAGTCGCGAGTATCAAGTCGAGAGAACCCTCTCGCTCACACAATATCACAATATTTGAAATATAAATGCATTGAATTTACTTTTGGATGTTTTATTTTTGGAGAAATTTAGAGTTTTTTTAAATTATTTTTTGATTAATGATTAACTTGATAAAAGCCTTGATTGAAACTAGTGACCTATAAGTGGAAATCCCTCGTCATGATGTCGTCACGCGCAGTCAAGGTTGAAAACTGTTATCTCTTATCAGATAACATGCCTCCTCTATGACACAACGTAGGATTATTATGCTCTAACATTTTTAGAACAGAATTTTTGGTTAAAACACCTTTGGCCGATATCTTTCAGATGGTAATTTCTTACTATACAATAAATAGTATTGAGACCAAACGTTGGGAGTATTAAAACTTAAAACTATTTATAATAAATCCACAATAGGCAGCATTATCGCTTAGACAGCGATCTCTTCCATGTAAAAGGCTCTAGAAATCTATCCTGTACCAAAGACGATTATATAAATTATGTCTTTCCTTATACTTGTAGGTAGATATAAAACTTTTGCATATTTTTTTTATCAAAACGTAAGGCGCTTGAATCCGATCGGGGCAATCAGAACACTTAGCATCAAACACCTGATTTGCTCGTCTTTTCATTATGGTCTTGTCCTTTTTTTCTTTAGTCAAAAATAAATCTGGCAACTTAGAATAGAATAGAAATACCGAGGGTAGACTTCCTTTGCAGGAGGTCATCTAGGTGGGTACCCCAACAGTGCTAGTTATTCTACCGCCTGAGCAGTGAAGTGCAAACATTACTGTGCTTCGGTAGGAGGACACTGTAGCTAGTGAAATTACAGGACTGAAGAGTCTTAACATCTTATGACTCTCAAGTAAGAAGCGTTGGCGCAGTGCTGGGTAGCACTGTACTAATTATGGGCAGCGTTATCTCTTACCATCTGGAGAGCGTCTTGCTCGTCTTCTTACTTCGTTGTATAAAGAAAAACACTCTTTATTGTAGGCCAATATTTACATAACTATACACTGACATAAAAATGTATACCAACTGAACAGTACTTATTAATAACTTAAAATTAGACATACATAGATAATGTTTTACAATGGGCGGCCTTATCGCTACTATAGAAAAGGCATTTTTAAAATTTCTTTGTTTTTTACGTTTTAGTCAGGATTTTACTATTAAAAAATCATTACAAGGGTCAAGTCAAGGGCTTTATTTGACCTACTACACCATTGCACAATTACATGAAAAGCGCATCGCTATTCGTGATAGTGACATATAGATCAATATTTTATCACATTGTTCATCAAACGAATCTTGTTCTATATTTAGAATAGAATACTCTTTATTGTTCACACAAATACAACAATATAAATTTAGAACTAAGATCACACAGAAAGAAGTGTTACAATTGGCGATCTTATCGCTAATAGCGATCTCTTCCAGACAACCAAGCAGGGAAAGGAAATACATAAAATAGAGCGACGGTGGTTATAAAGATATATATGGAGACTTAGGTACATATTTTTAATCATAGCTGTTATTTATTTTTTTATAATTATTTTATTTTTACTAAATAGGCCTACGTTTGACCACATCCCACCTGATGGAAAGTGAAAATGCGGTCGACGATGGATCACGTAAGATACCTAGAAAGGTCTCACTCGTGCCTTGAGATACCCAAGTTGTACCGCTCGGGAAACACGGATTACGGCAAAGTGTCCCAAATGCGACCAGTTCTGATTAAAACGATGAAAAAAACACTTGGTGCGAGCATTTTATTGTTTTTTTTTTTTATATATTTTATTGGTGGCAATTGTCTTTTTTAAGAAAAAACAAAGAAGCAATAATAGGATAATAATAACTACTGTTATTGTTTTAGATTGCCAAACAGACAGAACAATTCAATGATATTGATTCGATTGATATTATGCATTATTTTAAAATGTTTGTTTTGAATTTACCTATTAGATATTTTCCAAAACACTGTTCAAAAGTTGATGATCTCACTGAACAAAAATATCTGTTGTTTCATGTTATAATATTATTTGAAACTGATTTTGATTAGATTGGCTGAGCTGAGGTGGCAAATATTACTAATTAATAAAAAAAAACATTAATTTCGGACGCTCGGCCCATATGTCGATGATATGAAATGAAATTTAAAAATACATTAGATTATAAGAAAAGTATCATAAAAAATTAAATTACATATAAGGTAGGTATTAGGTACGAGTATACTATAAATATTAATACATTATACAAATCCTAGACTTGGTCTTGTCATCTTGACGCTCACCTTTTATAATAATGTACGTATTTTAGTAATTCAGTTTAAGCATACAAAGAAAGATTATAAAAACACAAGAAATGTTCTGTTCACAGCGTTACCGCACGTTATAGTTTTATTATATTCCCATGACGTGAGCCCGCTGCGAAAACCAGATGTTGGTTCAAGGGCTTCACATGGCACACAAATAAAAAATAAAAATATATGTACCATCATCATCGCCGCCTATAGCCAAGACGGTAGGGCTCATTATTATATTATTAGGTATATGACATTATTTAGTAACTATATCACACATTTAATGTTGAACATGTGAATTGGTAAAAAAAACTGTGATATTTTATGTATATTGCGAGTAAAGATGAAAATAGCATTTAGATATAGATGTACACAATAATAACTATGCTATTGCATTAGGTGCCTCATCAGTTAAAAATCTGCTAAATAAATGAAAGGAGACTGACTGATTGACTGACGCAGGATCTATAAACGTAACGCACAGGCTTAACTTCTGAACGGACTGAAAAATCTACATTTTTATCGCTCCGGATCGCCATTGAGAACTAATTTTCAAGTCAATTCAACTTGGAATCATTTTTTTAACTCTATCAAAAATATCAACTAGTTAATAAAAATTAAAAATGTAGTAAATCGCGCGTGTGACAAAAACGACTGTGTCTATTTTAACTCCATTTTAACTACCTGTACATTGATGTGCATAAATGCATTTAAATGGTTGCATGTCACCTCGCCGAGCGGAAGGAGGTGCTTTTTGTAGTAATGTCATACTCTACTGTAATGTAACTGTTATATCCACTGAATAAATTGAGCGATAGAAGAGCCCGTAGCTACGAGTTAAGGTGCAAACGCACTAAGCAGCAACTGCACTGCAGCGGCGCGGGCGGTACGGCGCGGCCATGTATCTTTGTATGAGACATACCGCACTACGCGGCAGCCGTGCAGCGCGGCGCGGCATTTTCATACGAGGGTTTCTTTCTTTCAGATGTGGTTAGGACTACAGCGCTGTACCTAAGTATTATGCTGTACCTACTTTATTATTGTAAATATGTTTTTGAAAAATAAACGCATTTTATTAGTATTATTTCATTATACAAATTACTAGGCCGAGTCGTTGCAGTGCATTTCCCGCTAAGTGCGATTTGATCTTTAGTCACCAGTGGTAAAAGCTGAGAGCAGTAACGCACATGTGATAATTTTTCAAACAAAATATGCTGCTTTTTGTAGCAATGTCATACTCCACTGTAAACCTTAATGTAACTGTTATTATATCTACTGAATAAATTTAGGGATAGAAGAGCCCATAGCTAAGTGCAAGGCGCTAGTGGTAAACGAAGAAACGTCGGTTTAAAAAACAAATGTTCACTGTTTATGGTGAGATAAGTTTTTTTTTTAATATTCTTATATAATTTCTAAATAGAGTTGCGCTTTAAAATAGAATTAACTTATAAATATTGACACAAAAGTTATTTATCTAAGACTATTTTAATACATTTTCATCTGATTTAATTTGGCTCGATTTAAAATTATCATGTCTAAGTTATAATACAATCCTTTGACGGCCAATCTATCATTAAGTAATTGGTAGGTTCACTACTCATTTCGCATTCCCTAGCATTAGTTGTAGAGGGCGAAACTGTTTATGCTACAGAGGGTCACACTGGTTTTATTCTATTTTTTTATTAGGAATTTGCAAGGAAATATGTGTATAATATGAATGCTAAAATCTCACTAAATAAGTAATAACAAAATTTTAAAAAAAATGTAATTTTATTTGATTCGTATTTCTAGCCGCTGCGCCGATGGTCTATTTTTACCGTTTTACAAATATTTTTTCATTATAATATTATTTGATCATAATAATTAAAATGTATGATTTATTCATTAATGCCTACCTATTTATTATTTGACTTTCGAAAGGCATGATTTTATAGCCTGAATCAGAATATTGATTTTTAACATATTTATGAGTATCTTTAAACTAAAGATTTTACAAAATTTGTAAAATATTCCTATTGAAAAGTGCAGTATAACCGTCCTCTAAGCCCTAAAATGCTGCAGGAATACTTATTTTAAGTACCTATCTAATTTGGATTTTTAATTTTCCCCAAGTCAGCCAGCGTTATGCCACAAATGCGGTAGGTAAATAAAGCGCTTTATTACTGCGCTGGGTGTTTTGAATTCAGCCAATTAAGCGTTACAGCGCGTCATTTGAACTAGTGCCGATGCAGAGGTTGCTGCGAATGACGAAACTACACTAAAAGACGAAATACCGCTGGATACAGCTTTTAATCGGAGAGGTAGATTTCAGAACTGAACTTTTTTTTTCATAATAATTTTGGATTAACTATGAGACGTGGGTAAGTTGGCGGAGTAAAGATGGCGATGAAATATTATGATAGACGTACCTAACTTTTCAATTAAAATCTTTAATATTTAAGTACATAAACACACTTTTTAAGTACATAAATAAAAAAAAAGGGGGTTTATACTCCATCAGAACAGGTTACCCTACTTACACTGTCAGTGTCAAATCAAAATTTATAGGTAAATTAAGTACCTTACAAAAATATAGTTTGAATATTGATACTACGATATGTGTTGTATACCTCTGGATTAACGATAAATACATTATATACGAAGGTTTAGGTTAATTTTACTATTTACTAAGAAGCTAATAATGATGGCTACCATTTTTTGAAACATAAACTAAAATACCAAACCAAATAACTTTCAACGCGAAAACTTGTACCATTGCAACGAAATATTTATTATAGTGACAAAGCGAGACGACAAATAAAATTTGTCATGATTAAAATTTAATACGACATTAAAATTGACAAAATGTTCAAGGACATATACAAAATAACTAGAAATCTACCCTCATACGAGTCAGGGGCGCACCAGAAAGTGTGTCATCCATTCCAGTGAAACTATGACACCGGTACCTTGCTGTAATCAGTCGCACTGACAAAAACACCCTGATTCACATACAGCCTGCGACATATATAATACAACCACCTTGAGATGAAAATATTACGTTTTTTTTGTATGACTAAGCAAGAACACGATCAAGACGATCTCCTGATAATAAGAGATAACGCTGCCCATAATTAGTACAGTGGTACCCAAGATTTTACAAAAGGTGAAATTCTGGGTGCACTGCACCAACGCTTCTTACTTGAGAGTCATAAGATGTTAAGACACTTCAGCCCAGTATTACGTGCTAGAGAACCCGGTGAATTTCGTATCTACTTGTACCCGACAAACCGTCGATCGAATTTAAAATCTATAAAATTGCAATCTAAACAAAAACTCATGGAACAACCAAACTGTGAGAACGAGTAACACTCATATTCCGCAAAACTATTTCTAGATTTATTCATAGTCTAGTCGACAAATCTATTTCCAAATATTCGAAAAACTGGTGTTACGGTCAACCGAGTTTGAATGCTCCGAAAACTATTAATCCACGTAACAACGATACTATAGTAGGCTGGAAACGATGTTCAGAGAAGCCAGATAGGGATTCATCCCGCCTTCTAAGTTTAGTCTGCTAACATCTTCGCCCGTATCATCGCTTAATATCACGCGAAAACGAGGTCAAAGGTAATTATTTTATATTAACTTATGAGTACATTTTTTTCTATTTTATTTATTAAGAAATTACTACAACTACTGAACTGATTATTAAGAAACTTGACGAAACACAATAAGCGAGTTTTTATCGTGATTTACGCAGGATTCTATTCGAATTTAGGTATTTGTATTTGTCATATTTTCTACTCGCATATTTTCTATTTCACAAATGTTTATGCTAGGTCCGCTAAACTAGTTCTATGCACTATGTCTACACATAATATTTGCTTAATGAGTCTGTTAGTCCTTTAATTAACAGAGAGAACTTTCGGCAAAGACATGGCTCAAGTAAAGTCTTTAGCGGCTGATTCTAAAGTTAATCTGTTATTTCTCTTTCACGATTTTGTGATTTTAAGCAATACTATTTTAGGCATAATAACTTAAATTGTTATTAAACTACTTGAAAAGTGGTCTTAAATCGTTCTCTGTAATGAAAGTTGTATTAGTTTACAAAGTTATATACTCGTTGCATTTTTTCACGTTCTGTTTTACAATCATTATTATGTAGGTACATTGTATACAAAATAAACCATAATTTGATAATATTTATTTGAGGTAGATAGGATCCTATTCACAAAAAAGTCAAATAAAATATGAAATTTCTATGTGTTAATTTTCTTATTTTTAAGTACATAGGAGTGGTGTTTTTGGTTATTGCTTACGTAGCGACGCGTCCTTTCTTCGCATCGATTTTCGCATTCGATTAAATAATCGGGGCGTAACTATTGACTAGTTTTTGCCTCAAGTTTACACAACCTATTGTAGAAAAACACCCGTCATCGCACTGAATAGGTGTATTCCAGTGACAATAGTTTTAATCAAGTAGTGATGCGAAGCGCAAATAGTTGCGCGACTAACGAGCTAAAATGTTTTAATTCGTGTTTGTTCATAAGTTGCATTATGGGAATTTACCTTACATTATCATATAATTTGACCGCTTTGTTTATATTTACTGACCTTATTTACTAGCCTATTTAGAATTTTATCTTTAAGTTGTATGTAATTTTGATTCATTGGCTTACTTATGAAATATCTGACTGTCTCGTCATCGCGAGACAAAACCCCTGAATCTAAAATTTTTGAAATTTAGACGATAGGTCGACAGACGATAGGTAGGGCGGTAGGTGGTGGGCTTGAATTTCACATCATTGTGAAATCCTAGGTAGCACTGTACTGATTATGGGCAGCGTTATCTCTTAACATCAGGAGAGCGTCCTGCTTGTCTTCTACTACATCACATTAAAAAAAAGGTAACTTTTATCATCTAGACTCCACAATATAAATAAATAAATAAGAAAGAAACAAGTAAAAAAATCATTTTTTTTAAATATTTAAGTGTTTAATGAGTTAGTTGCAGTGCGCTCTAGTTATCTATATAAAAAAATAAATAGCAATCGAATAAAGTCAGATCTATCTCGAAAGCTTTACTGTTGTTAACAGAAAATATGATGGAGCTAGCTTTCTGTCCCTCATTATTTAGTATGCATTAGGTACCTGATCTTATGAGTTCTATCGAGTATCATATCTCTCGGAGGTGTCATGTTTCACAGTAAGAAGAATCTGACCTGACCATGTGGTCAGTCCCTAACATGTTATAGAGCACTGATTATATTATGTTAGACAAAAAATGTGTGAAAGTCACGTATTGATTCGGTTGTAAATTAATACTTGATAATGTCTATATAATATAGGTATGTATTATATTATCTCCGTTTTCAAAATCGTACATTATATCTCGCAGATATACAATAGTCCTTTGCTAGAAAAGGGAATAAAGATATTTTATAATCTAGCTCACTTATTGGTATAAACTTACTAATATTATAAACGTGAAAGTCTGTAAGAATGTATGGATGTCTGGATGTATGTTTATTACTGTTCTATGCCTAAACGGGTTGTAAGATTAAGCTGAAATTTGGTATAGAGAAAGCTTAGACTCTGGAATAACACATAGGCTACAGTACAGCGGGTAAAACCACTGGGCGCAGTGCATCCATTTAGGCGTGAAAGAGTAACAAACATACATCCATGCATTTATACAAACTTTCGCGTTTATATTATTAGTAGGTTATTTTTTAAAAGTATTTCCAGTTTGCTGTCATAAATTATTAAACATTTCACCGTTTTTTACCTAATTAGGAAAAATATAAAGTTGTCAATGATACCACAGACAGATATAAAATCCGTGTTATTTATTTTCATTGCGTTCAGTCGAATGCGGAACACAAACTTACGTAAATTCGTGATCGAAATTATAACTTGGAATCATTATCATAAGTCGGTTAAAGAAAGTGGTAAAAGCAACAAACAAAAAGTTTCTGTTTAAGGGAGAATTGTAAATAATTCGTACTAAATCACAATAGTTTCTTCGCGAGCACGTAGCCAGGACGGTTGTAGGGGCAATTAAAATATTAAACTTTTGCACGTAAAAATATGTAGCGAATAATACGATTTTGTAAACTACCGTCAGCGGTATTCGTTTTAATCGTTATAAATCACTTCAGGATTCATGCATAAAAAAATGTGTCGAGAACAGTTTTTTCTAAATGTTTTAATCTCATTTTGTTTCCTAAAGTGCGTACTGCCACATGTGATATGTATTATTTAAAAATCGAATAAGATTAACCAAAATTTAAAAGAGGATTTATTTTAATAGGTCTAAGAAAACTACAGGTACTTATTACCTTTTGATATTATATATCTATAGCAGTATAAACTTGTTATTTTTGATTTGACTAACTATTTATAGAAATGTAGGATCACAACGCAACATCTATTTTCCTTGCCCTTGAAAATCTTTTGTACTCTTTTTAGAAAGGTCTCCGCTATAAATAGATTTAGCGTAGACAGACAGTTATCTTTTTATTATGGTCTACAATATATTTGCACTTTTAAAAAATATTTTAATCCGAAAAAATAGGAGGAGGTTTCTCGATTCGACCGTATACATATTTTGTTCAAAACTTTTATCTATTACAATTTTTGTCAAATAATAAGTAATTATTTAGCGCATTAGTACCTAGTACCTACCTTGTATTATATTGATCTCCTCTTGTTGTATCGCTTAAGCATAACATGCATGTATAATCCTCAGACTTAACACATTGTTTATTTTTATTTTGAAATTTACCATTAAGCTTATCTATATTGTATATTGATCATAATATCTAAGTGATTATAAATATGTTATATTTTTTGCTTTAGTGTTTTACCAGTGTTAAGTGATTTGCATACCGATTACCCAATATCTTTTGCCCTTAGTCCGGCCCTGCGATCCGCATAGCGTTCCGGTTGTTCGACAAAAACGTACAAGCGACGTTGCGGGACACTTATTTAGAAACTGATATTAATTTCAGCGAGGGTACGGCTTGCGTGCCCCTTCCCGTTATTAGACTTTGGCCCAAACTATAGACTGGCGCTTTTTGTTTGCAAAATTGATACATAATTTAATTTTATTTAACTTTAACGTAGTGGGTGATTCAGGTTTATTAAATAAAATTTATTGATTTTAATAATATTGTTTGTTTCATTTACCTAGTTGGCAGAGCGTCTAGGATGTGTCGTAACTTGTAACACGATAAATAATGGCATTGTGTTACAACACAAAAACAAAAATGATCAGTGATTGAGTTTTAAAACTTTACGCAGGCGGCCATGAATCTTAGTAAAAATAAAATATTATATGTAGATACCTTTTTGTATTTCATATCAGGATTATTTTTTTTCAAACAAATTGTCATGATAAAAAATCCAAACAGCAATGAATCTTAAAGAAGCCATCAGCGAAATTTATAACAATTTTTACAATACTCAAAGTCTACTAGAAAATTATATTGTGGAAGACACGCTACTGTCTTCAGTTTAAAATACCGTCGGTTATAGGTAGTTAACCAGTTGGGCTTTATGCTAATCTGCTGAAAGGCACGACATCGTATCGGCGAGTCTTTCAAAACTGATGTCTCCAATGAGCCCATCAATTTTCGAATATTTGCTCTAGTTTCCATGATTAGCTACCGTTCATAACAGTCGGCGGTTTGGACCGTTTAGGGTATAACTTTTATTTATAGTTATAGTTATTTATAGCGTGCTTGTATGTGTATAGCAGTAGGTCATGGATGACACAAATAAAATTTTTGGGCATCGAAATGGATTGATAACTTTAAATAATAATAAATGGGGTTTATACTCCAACCGTATTGGCCATACAACCTATATTGTTATGGGTTGTGTGGCCAACCTATTTGTCAAATGTAAATAAATAAATATTTTTCAGAATCTTTTTAATGTTTTTATTTTAATGATTTTTACTCCGAGTTAAAGATGATTGAATTTTTTAATCGAAATTGGTAGATCAGTTTTTAAGATATGATTTAAACGCGGCCCTCACTCTACTTTATTGCAAGCGAGCTCGAATTCGGTTTAATATTGTTTTAAATTCACTTGTAACAATTTTTCGCAATAACTATTATAATTAATATAAATAATTCATTTCAGAATTCAAAGAGAACGTACAAAGTTAAATACGAGTATGTGCAGAAAATTCGCCATAAAGCGATATTAATTTTTCGGGACTGAACTAGGGGAGACTGGGGATAATTGACAATAAGGATTGGTAGACTAGCTGCTGAAAACACGTCAACATTACGAGTATGCGTTATCCAATAATAGCTAAGTATTAGACTCCATAGCTTCGGACCTCTAGGGTATGGAGTCTAACGCTTTGTTGTGATTGGATAAAGCAACATAATGAATTGCCAACGAGTTTTCGATGGTTAGTCTTTACCTTTTTTACAAAAACCAGCAGCGGCAGGTAGTCTACCTACACTTATATTCAACGATCCCCGGTCTCCCCTACACAAGAATATTCAATCTCCATATTTTGTAGTTCCTATGTAGAATTAGTCCATGGAACTCACATTCAGTAAATCATTATTACATTTTTCTAGGAACATAGAGAAGGACACAATATTTGATTACACGATAGCATTGCTTTGTCATACAAATGTTTGTGTTTTAATTTTCATCAGGGTTTGGGATTTTTATTGTTTTTTTTTAATGAGTATCTCGCATCAGTGGTCTTAAAATATTTAAAAGTCGTATTCTAGGAATAGGAAATGTATTGGAAACGAGATTTTAAATACTAGTGGCTGCCTTTTGTTTTGTATGACTTGACTACCACATAAAACATTATTGTTTTCTTTTTAAATTATTTTTGGTAAAATAGTAAATAAAATAGTTTTCATCAAGTTTTTGGTCTTCCTAACTCACAATAACGAGTCATTTTCATAAACAAACAACATATATGTTACTGCTAAAGTCCGAAGTGAGGCTACACCTAGGTTTAGCTGGTTAAACCTAAGTTTTAAGTTATTATATTTTATTTTGTGTATTAAGTTGTAGGTTTATTATTATAGGTAATATGTATTATTTATGTAATAAGTAAGTAGTCTATTTATTGTTAAGTTTTGTAATAGTATGTTACCTTTTTCCTATGATTGTCAGCCCCCCTATATTTTAGAACATTTTCTCCAGCCTTAGGGCAACTGGTAGAAAATGCTATTGTAGCATTAAGTTAGTCCTAGCTTTGTGCTGAATAATAAATAAATAAGTTTTAAGGGTACGTCCTATATAAACATATCACCGTTCTGATAACATACACATAGAATTGGCAACTTCCCGTTTTTAGTCGGTTAAAAATGTAATCCATCGAATTCAAAACGAGGTTTTTATTACCCGCGGCTGGCAGTCTTCGGTTGCAAGTGTCGAGGCAGAGTTTCAAAGTTACCTGAGTCCCGCAAAACCTTTTGTTTTCTCATTTCAAGACGAACTTTACACCCTCTTCAATCCCGCATTGTTGAAGCCATGCTTCAGTTTGATAGTTTATTCAATAACAATAAGAGTTGTAAGACATCCTTAGACTGAACGCCTTGTAATATTGTCTTCTACTTTAAAGGAAATTCATGAAATTTGCGGTTTAAAATGTAAAGGTAAATGTAGCGCAATTTTTGGACCAATCTGACAAAAATTTCGTTAGCTTTCAGCTAACCATTGTGTCAATTCAATATTATTTATTAATTAATTAATAAAATATACAAGAAAAAAAACATTTTAAATTTTGCTGTTTCAATAATACTATATATTATAAACGATACAATATCATTGTTACAAAAAATCTTTAACCTATTTAATGCAAAGAGTTTGAAGATTTGTGGACATACCTACTGATAGTTGACATCAACATCAACAATGAATATATTCTGACACCTACCCTCGTAAAATGTCAGGTATTGGAGTTATTAAGCTTCAAAATTGATCACATGACTTCCATTTACGAAGCATAAAAAAATCAAACCCCTTTGATTCCCGTTAAATTAGGTTAATTTATAATTATAATAAATGAAAGCGACAAATATTTTAATGATCTGTGCTATGCGATAAAACAAGAGACGATCAGAATCGCCCGCTCCATCCATTACCGTTTTATGATTAGAAAAACAGGTCTTCGAGAGCAATCCTACGCATGTTTGATCCAGATGTATTAGTAATTAGTTTATCTTACGCCTACGAGGTGGTTACTGTATGCTTCTGAGACTTTGTAATATATGCCGGGCATTACCTTCTTTCTTTAAGGATTAAATTAGTAATCGACACTAAAATATAAAATGTTTTTCATTTGCCATGTTTGTTTGGGTCAAATCTAGTAATTGAATTTGGATTAAAGATTTTGTGTTTTTTTTCGAAATCGTGGCCAGAAATGCAACCTATATAAATCGATATCGGACATCAATACCAACAATAAATATTCTGACACCCACCCGCGTCGAGTTTTTATATTGAATTGAATTAAATTAAGCGTCAATGTTGATCACGTGACATTTTTTAAATAATATAATATGCATTTACGGAAACAACTGAACCGATTGATCTGAAATTTAGTATCAAGGTAGCTTAGACTCTGGGGTAACACTTAGCCTTTTTTAACTACTATTTAACGAAGAAAAGTGAAGAAAAAATATCCTATAATTTTAAATTTTTTGCCACGAATCCAGTAACAGGCCATTAACTTTTCACCGTGAATTTTGAATATGGTATAGCTTCGACAGCATTTATTTTTTGTGTACCTCTAGTTTAGCTGCACCGCGCAAGTTCATGTAAACGAGTAAAGTTGCTGGTTGTCAACAGTTACAACTTAACTTTGCTTTAACTAACCGCACTCGTACATTGTCTGCCAAATTAGGGTTCCGACGGAAAGTGGCGGACGGTTAAACACTTTTATTTTTAAACGGGTTCATTACGAGAAAATTTTGCACTAGTGGAGTAATTGTGAACAAATGGAAACTGTGGCACATCTAAACTTTACCATTTATATTCATCATCATCAGCCTATGTTCGTCCACTGCTGGACATAGGCTTCCCCCATGGCACGCCACTTAACTCGGTACTCCGTCTTTCTCCTCCAACCACTCCCAGCGACCCTCCGGATATCATCACCCCATCTCGCACAAGGACGCCCTACACTACGTTTGCCGAGACGCGGTCTCCACTCTAGAACACGTCTATCCTATCAGTTATCGGTTCTGCGGCAAATGTGACCAGCCCATTGCCACTTCAGCTTGCTAATCCTTTCGGCTATGTCGAACATTCATGTTATGAAGGCGAAAGTTCGTCTCGATTTAGTGGCAATGATCGAAACGGCCGTGTCTAATAATTTCGACAAAAAATTTGTTCGGTTACGGTTAGCTCTTATAATCATTAATTAGTACTAGCTATGCCTAGCGGTTTTACTCGCTGTTTAGTAGACTATGTTTATTCCAGGGCTAAGCTTTTTTATATATCAAAATTCGGCCAAATCTGTGTTTCTATAGGTATACAATAGGCGGGATAGTATAACAAACACTCATATGTACTACCAACTCAAAATTTATTCTTTTTCGCATTTACAATATTAATAGGATAATTGTTATGTAAATTGTTTTTTAAACATACAATGGAATAAAGAACCTCCTCTTCTTTGAAATAGGTTAATAAAGTGGGATAGTTTTGTATAGGCATATTAATTCTGAGTACTAAAATTCAGTGTAGAATACTAAGAAGCACTTGTAATTTAAGACGAAGTGACAGCCTTAAGGCGCGTACACACATTCCTAACAATAACAAGTACTGTTGTCAGGAGAATGGGTGGTGACGGAAATCGGTTCTCGTTTTACTTTGACAAAATATTATTTACTAGGTACTCCCAGCGGTTTTACCCGCTCTACAGTAGCCTATATGTTATTCCAGAGCCCAAGCTATTTACTCTTATATACCTACCTATAAAATTTCAGCTCAATCCATCCACCCGTTTAGGCGTGAAAGAGTAACAACCACATATCCATACACATAAATAATATTAACTTTTATATTTATTACATTAGTAGGATAATCACACTAATATAATAAAGGCGAAAGTTTGTGTGTATGTTTGTTACTCCTATTTAAAAACGCAGGTTTTCTGGCGACGGTTTGTGTTTAATAAAAATCGGTTCATCCGCTTCAAAGGTATCAGCTCTTTAGCTCTTATAGGAATTTTAGTAGGTACATATATTTAAATTTTGACTTGTTCGCTTTTTTTAATTGAAGTTTTGTAAAATTTTATTTCTCCGTAACTTTTTAGATTTTAATTTGTTTTTAATTATTTTTTGCTCATTCATATGAGCTCATTAAAATAGTGTGAAAGTAACTCAAGAGCACAGTTTATTATGTCAATGATAATTTTATTTGTATATTATTATAGAATGACCTAACTGGCTTATCTTAGGGTCCATAAGGGCTACTTGTCTTGATATCGAATTGTGTCAGCCTTGCATTTATAAAATATACGTTATTCGTACTAAGAATTGAAGTAAGTTTGTTGAAAATTTTAAAAATAGGGTTTTGATCTATGACGATTTTAGGTAGGTACATAATACATTTATACTTTGCAGACAATAAAAAAAATACAAATCTTTTTTACAACGATTAAATTTGATGAAATTATTTGCCCTACAAACTACATCTGCCCTAAAACGCAGTATTACCTAGAATGTGTATAGTTACAAATATTCCAACTTATTACACACAAAATGAAAAATTCATTCATTTTGACATTTTCCTTTTAAATGTTGTCTAATAATTAAATGATTATAATCATTTAAAAATTCTTATTATTTTAATATCTTATTAAATGTGAGTTTTATGTAAGCATAAACAAAATAACAAAAGTATCAAATTGTCATACAAGAAACACCCCCGTCTCAGCTCCTACATGTTTTCATTCCATCTGAACATCTCATTGACACATCAAAGCGTTAAAACGTTTCTCAAAATAACACTTATTTACTACAATTGCGGTATCTTACGTTAGAATAAACACGTTTGTATTCATGAGGGTTATGTAACAATATCCCGTTGGAATTAAAGGGAATATTAATTTATTTATTATCATAGCTATGAGTATGGATTGGATGCTGAAGGCTCCGTCACAAAGATGATGCGGGAGTGCCGCCGAGAAGTTTAAGTGGGTATACCGTGCAGTCATCCTGCACGGGAGTCCTACATAACCCTGGAAGGGTATACGCGTAATGCGTTTTTACTCGGCGTGAACAAAAAAAATACCTATGAGTATGTTATTTTTCATGCAATCACTAGGTCTTTAGGCTCTCGCGCACTGATGACGATCACTATTAACCGACAAAATTAAAATGTTTACTTGAGCCATCAAAGCGATAAAGTCATAAGACGTTTCTTAAATGTGTCGTATAATGTGATGGGATTACGCGATGAAGTCAAAAAATATCTTTTTAATTGTTACATGAAAAGTGAACTGTGATTATAGACTAGTTGAATTAAAGCATTTTGATTTTGGACCTGTTTATGTAACATCATTGAATTCAGGTAGAAATTATTAAAAAATAATAATAATCTTATATTATGTCCACGAAAAAAATACCGAATCTTCTAAGCGTTGTAATGTAAACGGTGAGCATAATTTTATTTACTCGTCTTTCGGACAGATTTGACAAAGATCCAGGATCAAAAGGAATGGATACATTTTTAAAGGGAATGTTATTGTTGGTACCACACAAGGAGGTTCTTTCACAACTGAAATAACAGAGGTGAAATTATAAATAAATTTACTTAAACATGTTTATGTGGATTTGCACAAATGTGTACTGGATAGTGTTAGTTATTATAATACTGCTAACTGCGCCAAATTCAAGCAAATTTCAGCTCTATCGGTCTACTCGTTTAACCGTGAAGAAGTAAAAAACATATAATATACTTATTATATATTTAGATTAAAGTTATTTATTGTTATTAAATTTAGTATATGTACTCATATGTAATTAAAATCTATACAACATATTTATTTTTTCAAAAAACTATAAAAAACACTACATTCAGGGGCTGCGCAGACGACAGACTATCCATGACGCACTTTTTAGTCTGTGAAAATAGAACCTATGCAATTATATGCAGTAACGCACACGACGCGCAAAAAGTCCGGCGCGTTACTGCATATAATTGTATAGGTTCTATTTTCACAGACTAAAAAGTGCGTCATGGATAGTCTGTCGTCTGCGCAGCCCCTCATCATAGTTACAAATATAGACCTATTTTATTTAGTAAGTAGCGCCATTGTACAAGTATTATTTACACGGATCCCACGGATCGAAGATTTTACTACCTCGTGATTTGTGCGTAGTAATCTTGCGTTAATAAGATATGAATAGTAATGCGTGTGGTCTCTACTAAATACTATACTTAATATAGGTTTTTTAATTTTTTTATGTGATAAAGTAGAAGACGAGCAAGACGCTCTCTTGATGTTAAGAGATAACGCTCCCCGTAATCAGTACAGTGCTACTTAGGATTTCACGATGATGTGAAATTTTAGGAGCATTGCTCCAACGCTTCTTACTCCAGAGTCATAAGATGTTAAGCCTCTTTAGCCCAGTAGTTGGTACTTATAACTTCTTTTAATTTTAAAAAATATATTTTTTCGATACACACAAACGTTGTCCTAACAATAACATATTCGAAAAAAAAAAGATAATGCAATAATTTAGTGTAAACGTTAAGCGCGTACATAACATACATTTCGATGATTCATTTATATTAATATACATAGGTATCTACATAGTACGAGTGCGATTAATGCTACCTATTCTATTAATTTAATGTTACAAAACAGAAAATTTAACAATTATGATAAGTATTTAGTTTTTAGGATATTTAAAACTACTATAAATTAAGTTTTAGTTTAATCACTTTATTTTATTTTTTAACCCCCGACGCAAAAACGACGGGGTGTTATAAGTTTGACGTGTCTGTCTGTCTGTCTGTCTGTGTGTGTGTGTGTGTGAGTATGTGTCTGTCTGTGGCATCGTAACGCCCAAACGGATGAACGGATTTTGATTTAGTTTTTTTTTGTTTAAAAGTAGAGTTAGTCGAGAGTGTTCTTAGCCATGTTTGGTGAAAATCGGTCCAAGATGGCCGCCATCAAAAAATGGTGAATTACGAATTGCGTTGGGGGTTTTTTAAATTTTTTAATTTAATTCACTTGTTCATAAATAAACTATTGTAGTTATAACTTTCTTAGATATGAACCAATTTACAAGATGGTTTGAAAAGGCCTAAATTTAATGTTAGATATTGTTTGTTTCATAACTTTGGTGTACAATAAAGGGTTATCTATCTATCTATCTAAAAATCAAGTTATCATTTAATCTATCTACTCAAAATAACTCATAGTAAGTAATGACATTTCCTAAATCGAAAAATCACGTTAAAACTTTGTTTACTTGAGCCCTATCGAGTAAATCAAAGTACTGTCACTCACACAAGTCATTAGAAGACACGTTTAATAAAGATAGTGCCATCAATTTTCACTTCAAGAACTATCGCGATAAAATACTTTATTTGCTACACAATGACGAAGTTTAGCTGACCTATAATTGTAATTATTAATAGATATATTAAAAAGCTCAAAAGGAACTCTTTTAAAGGAGGCTGGCAAATGAACCAGCAACACGTCGACCTATTGGGATCTATTGAAAAGGTACTCTGCGCTTTGGATTTTCATATCTCGTGAAAATTTTCGAACAAGTGTGACTTATTAACGTGTCCTCACCTAAAACCTTATAGCGTTTTATCTCGGCCATTTTTATATTTTACTAGCTGCGCCCAGCGGTTTTACCCGCAGTACTACTGTAGCCTATGTGTTATTCCAGGGTCTAAGATATTCCTATACCAAATGTCAGCTCAATCGGTTCACCCGTTCAGGCGTGAAAGAGTAACAAACATCCAGACATCCATTCTTACAAACTTTCACGTTTATAATATTAGTAAGATTCACAAACCAAAAAATACGTATCTGATATGTTATTTAATAATTTAAATGACGGATTAATCAGACCTTGTTTAAATCCGTATTTATAACACTGGTATAATAAAGGTGCTATACCGCCAAAACAGAAAGTCTCACAGAACAAAGCCTAGATTCTAGATCAGTGTAGGCAAAGGTCGGTAGGGTTGTTAACCCGATATTCCCGTTAGCACCCAACATGCGCGCGCGCCTATCCAAATACATTTTATCCTTTATATAGGGCAGTTGTATTCTGACCAAAGTAACTGGCCACATTATGCATTGTCGTCATCTGTGTTTGCCGATACAACTTGTGAATCTTTAATGCACGAGTAAAATAGTATCTACTTTCTAGGGATCTATCGTGATCCATCGTCGACCGCATCCGCACTTTACGTGGGGGTGTGGTCAAACGCTATTTAGTATATAAAATATCTGTAATTTATAAATCCGCACCTATTACAATAAGCATAACAAATAGATGAAACATTTTTTTAATGCAGAAATACACTTAACAATTAGTATCGTAACCTTATACTTAGGAAGAAGGACAGAGTCGGTAATAATACATTAGATTTTATATCAAAAATATAAATAATAAATATATTACGGTCCAAAAACCAGGATTCGGACAAGACTAACCGGATTGGAAAAATATCTCTAAATGCATTATTTTTCTCTTAATTATCATAATACTTATATCGCTTAATTTACATAATTTTAGAAGAAGAATTTAGCAGGAGACTTATTTTTACAAAAAAAATGCAATGTAAGAGTACATTTTTTGTTTGTCCATCCTGAAAAAAATATGATTTTTCAAATCGGTTCCGGCATTTTGGAGTAATTTAACCATACATAAAAACAACTTTCCTATACCCTATACCCATGTAAAGCTGAGCTACAAAGCGTGCGTGCAATGAAGACAACCATATTTCTATCCATCATCTGTGTCATGGTATTTTATATCATGATTCCGTAACTAAACCTTACTGCCACCATATATTTAGATTTGACAGTAAAACCATTCACGAAATGGGTTACAATAGGCTTGCAAATAAAATAAATGAACTGATTTTTATAGAAACTAAGTTAGGAAATAAGTCTGGTTCATTGTCATACAACTTAACTTTGATAATTCTAAAAAGAATTCACACCCATAGGCTAATTTCAGGACATTTCACACAGCGCCACCTAACCCCAAGCTAAGCAACTTCATGCTTGTGTTATGGTGGTTAGGATAACGGATATAATTACATATATACTGTTTTCGTAAATACATCTTTAGAAAATGGACTCAAAGACAGCCTCCGCCAAGTGACAGGACTTTGTTATTAGACTCCGATAAGTGTCATCTATTTATTACCTTTAAATAAAAGCTCAAAAGGGTCTCTGCGCGTTGGACTTTTATGTCTCGTTTTAAACCCGGGTGTTTGAGATTTGAGAGTGACATTCTAAAAAGTGAAGATTTTAAAATGCTATTTTATTCTTTATTAGTTGACTTTGTGAACTCTAGCACCCGACAGTAGATAAACGATTTTTTTTATTCGATACGTTGATCTTTTTATTACAATAAAACATTATAAAGTCAGCTAATGTTACAATTTTATTTAAGAAATACACTTAAGATTTATTCTATAATTATTGTCCCTATTGTTTTTCTTTTGTAATAAAGGAACTTATAAAAATAATATTTCTAGATAAATGATCTCTTTACAATACGTATTGTACTCGGATTATGCTATTGAAATTGTAAGTTCCTATTAAAGTAAGATTTCTGCATCTAAACGAGTGTAGGTGTAACGCTTTTGTATAAAATAATATAAAAATATAAAGCTGTCTGCTGTCTTTTAAGGAAAAATTTGCATTTCTACAATAAAGTGGAGTTCATAGTTTCACAATATAAAAATATCTAAAATTAGATATTTTAATAGCTTACTTTCAGACAAGTTAGGAAAAACTTTATGGTGGTTCGAAATAATATTTTTTATAATAAATCTATTGTATTTCAAATTTTACACTAATTCTAGTAAGGCACGAATGCCTACGAAGGGTACTTTTCTAGGCATTGTCCATCTGGTGGTAAGAGGTACGTAGGCCTATTTAGTATAAAAAAAGCACAATTGGTTTTTAAATTTGAAAAAAAAATAGACATTATGAAGAAAAAAGCCGATTTTCATATTTTAATAGTACTTATATATAATTTTATTATAATATACCTACTAGTTTTAGTTATTTAATATGCACCAAAATTATTCGTTTTGCTCACGTCTCCCGTTTAATTTCATAATATTTATTGTCTCGTTTTTCGCACAAAACCGTCGCAGGTATCATAACTCAATAAACGTGAATAAATAATTATTTTGGTATTCTGTGTGAATACTGAATGTGTTTGGAAAATAAATGTTTTTAACTGCATTTCTACATACAAATCTATTCAAACCAAACAATGCTGGTAAAATTATTAATTCATTGATGATTATTTATTTATTGAGAAAATTGAAAAAACTTGTACCTTTGTCTTCAAAATTAAATATGAAGGCCCAAAATATTTAGTTTTCTCTCTTCCTTGACTTAAATATTTAGTTTTCTCTTGAGTATATTGTAATGAAATCGTTACGACATTAGGTCATAATCACCAACTAATTACCCTGAAGCAGTAAAATCTTACGCGAGATACGAGTCATCTTACATTTGTTTGCTCTGATAACGCGATAAAGAACATAAAACTATAGACTGTCGCCGAAAATGCAGCAATTTAAATTGAAACCGTCAAAGACCGAAGTTACAGAAAAGTTTTGCTAACTGCACCGGAAACTTCTTCGCAAATTTAAAGAGCCGTTAAGTCGCAGCCAATTTTTCTCGGTCGAAGGCAATTCGAAGTTTTAAATAAGAAGTTCAAACCTGGGTGTATCACTGATTGAGAAGTTTGGTCGTTGTGTGGGATGATCGCGGAACTTACGCGAGATGGCGCGAGAGAGGACGTGCGACAGCGCGCTCCACCGGCCACTGACTGACTGACTACTGACTGAGTGCCGCCACTCGCCACGGGTTTCGTGGGACTTTAGAGGCTAAATACTGGCGGCGATTATGTATAGTGTAGGTGCATCTACTGAGCCCCGCGCGTAGTACTCACTGCACAAAAGTGCAAGCATTTTTACGACTTACAAATTTTAAATAATAATATTTCGGGTATGTTTTTAACGAAATTTTTGATACTACTATTTCTCACAATAACTAAAAATCTAGACTTCTCTATTATATTTTTATTCAAATTCTACCACAATAGAACAGACATAGATTGAAAATTCCTACTTATTTTTACCTCTCAATCACCGAGAAAATTACTATAGAATCTCACGGGGATAGTGCTCTAAAATTATTATGGGCGATGCAAAATATTTTAGAAATGAAATTGCTTGCAAATCTAGATCAGATTTTATAATAATTTGAACTAGAATTGAGAAAGTATTTTGATGCAGCCTTATTAGTGAACGTTGCGTAGCGTTAGATGTCCTGCGTAGCATAATTTAGCGTTGCTTAGCAGCTACGTTTTCTACCTCAGTGGGTAAATGTGACCTATATTAAGAGCGTATATACCGAGTGAAGCTCTCACGCTCGCACTATTTGAAAATTATAAAAAAAAAGTGTGTGCGTGTAACCTTTACGCGCGATTGAAGTAAAACTTCAATTTAATATCCCGTGAACATTCACGAATTTTACTCGACACTGGCAAAATGCACATGTTGCCATATTATTAAAAAAAAAAAAGAAATTAGACAGACCATAGTATATGACATATACTTACAACCAATCAGAATTATTATTTTTAAATGGCGGAAACTACACAGACTATAGTAAGCGTAATTTCCGTCAGAAAAAAAAAAAAAGTAAGCGTTACTTCCGTCAGAAAAAAATCTGAGTTACTCCCTAGTCGCGCCTAAAGAAGTTTTACTTCAACATAAATTCATAGATTTAATTTTTTTAATATTTTTCCCCATGCCATTCTTTAATATATCAAACTAAAAAACACTTTAAAAATATGTGCAATAATATTATGCAGGGCTGATCTTGAGGAATTTTCAAAAAAATAATTCCATGAGTTTATTTTTCAAAATTTGTCAAATAGTGCGAGCGAGAGAGCGTCACCCGATATATACGCTCAGTAGTCCTGCGTAGCGTAATTTAGCGTTTCGTAGCAGCTACGTTTTCTCCCTCAGTGGGTAAGCCGAAGGCCGAAGTAAATACAAGGGAGTTTTTTTTTTTTTTTTTTTTTTTTTTTATGTGATGAAGTAGAAGACGAGCAAGACGTTCTCCTGATGTTAAGAGATAACGGCTGCCCATAATCAGTACAGTGTTACCTAGGATTTCACAATTATGTGAAATTCTAGGAGCACTGCACCAACGCTTCTTACTCAAGAGTCATGAGATGTTAAGACTCTTTAGCCCAGTAATTTCACTAGCTACAGTGCCCTCCTACCGGAGCACAGTGATGTTTGCACATCACTGCCGTTCAGTTTATGTTTATTTACAAATATGAATCTAAATACTCACGAATCGTTTAATGTAAAAATCTGTGGGTAAGTGTGACTTGTATAGTTAATAGTTAGCATACTTTGTTAAAACATTACTTTGTAAGTTCTTCGGCCAGATTCCGTAGTTTGACGCTACGTACCCGACTAAATAGTAAAACTTCAACTTCGTGTGGGTCAGATCGCACGGTCAGTTGAACAGTAGTTCTTATAATTTTTAAAGACTTTTGTATGCAAATGATATTTTATCGAAGTAATTGTGACAAAATTCACCTCTTGCAACTTTTGCTAGGACCTAAAACAGTTTTAACTATTTCATCATTGGAATAGAAATTATAACAAACTAGCTGCGCCCAGCGGTTTTACCCGCTGTACTGTAGCTTATATTTCAGGGTCTAAGCTATCTCCATACTGAATTTCAGCTCAATCCGTCCACCCGTTTAGGCGTGAAAAAGTAACAAACATACACACTCACAAACTTTCGTCTTCATAATGTTAGTGTGATGTTTAGCCATACGACAAGAAGAAGAAGAAACAAGCGACTGTTTTCATCCTCTTTACTCCTTCATAGCCCATGTTTATGCATACAAAGAGGACCTAACCGTCTTATCACTATCGCAACTGCAAGCGCAATTCATATAAAACTACGTCATCATTGAATCCAGTTCTGAGCAATACATAGTATAAAATAAAGTCGCACGCCGCGTTTGTCTGTTTTTTTTTTACTCCCGATGCAAAAACGACGGGGTGTTATAAATTTGAGGTGTCTGTCTGTCTGTGTGTGTGTGTGTGTGTGTGTGTGTCTGTCCGTGGCATCGTAGCTCCCGAATGGATAAACGGATATTGATTTAGTTTTTTTTATTTAAAAGTAGAGTTAGTCGAGAGTGTTCTTAGCCTTGTTTGGTAGAAATCGGTCCAAGATGCCCGCCGCTACAAAATGGCGGATTCCTTTTTTCTTCCATGACCCCCTCAATATGGGTATCAAATGAAAGGCCTTGACTAGTAGAATACAACCCACTATACTAGTAGTTCGCCGCGAACTGGGACCTCGCAGACCCAATTTCCCTCAAAATAGGTATACATGGGTAAAAGTTATAAGTATCTACGAAATATAAATGTATGGAAACTTTAACCTATAATATTCGTAAAAGGAAAGGAAAATGCCAAAATTGAAAGTAATGTTAAAACTTAAAATACGTAACGGATATACCTACATTAAAAAAATCTTTATCTCTGTGACTATTTTATTGTTGTGATCAAAATTTCAATAGTAATAAAATATGAAAGGTTATGTGTGTATTCACTTGCAGAAAATAATAGAATAAAATAATAAATATTACTATAGTTTTTAAAAAAAATCTCAAAAAATCTTCATAGTTTGTAGCACTTGTTTACGAAGAAGTTGCCAATGCAGTGGACATTAGAAGAATTGAAATTGGAAAAAAATATCTAGCTTTACTTGTGTTATACAGCAAATTTACAACAGTTATTATATTGATATTGTAGCTAATTCTATAACATTTTTGTCGTTACAGCCGATGATGACTTAGACTTGGAGCGAGAACGCAGAGCTATGACAGTCACGCGTAACATCTAGGCTCGCAGGTTTTCAAGATGTATCTACAGCTACTGAGCAAGACAAAGTGTCCTTGTTCAAGGCATTATCAGACTTTTTAAACGTGCAGCTCGTCGATCACATTTGCACTTTCCATCAGGTGGGATGTGATCAAACGTAGGCCTAATTATTAATTATTTTTTTAAACAAAAGACTTGTGGATGAACTTTACAAACTACAACTTTACAAAAAACGGATCCAGTACAACAATGCTTTCAGGATGCTTTTGGCGCTGTCTCGATACTACAGAGCGTCAGGGATGTTTGCAGATGTTAGAGTGAATGATGGTTTTAATGGCATAATGATATGTGATAAACACATAAATAACAATCCCAATAAGTTTCTTGCTCGTTCTTCTCATAGATATGCTTTTCGAACTAACAGTAGAGTCTTAAAATACTTGGGGGGGGAGGCCGAAGAAGGTTTAATTTTTAGGTTTTTTGCTTATGCCAATTCGAGTGTAATGTGCCCAAACTCGACGGGTTTACTAATAGCCATTGAAGAGGTTCAGTAAACACCTCCTGGCTCCATCATCAGATCAGCTCAGTGGTACCAAATTATTGAACTGTCATCATATTTCTAGACATTTACAAAGTTTCATTATGGTACGACAACCAGAAGTTGGTCAAATATTACTTATATAAGATATTATTACCGACTTTGTATGGAAAACTAATTTCAGCATCTTAAAAATAGACCATGTTTGGAAGACAACGATTGGATATAGATAAAAAGTGTTAAAGCCAAAGTTGTAGGAAATTTTAAAGCTTTTATAATGTAGTACAACAAAATATCGTACTACGCCCAGTTTTTGACATTTAGGCAAAAAACCTAAAAATGGGACCTTCTTCGGCCCCCCCACCCCTCGGGATCACCTCGGAGGGTTGGGGACTTTTAGTATGTTAATCTCCTGAATAGTCAAAACAAAGTTCCTAAGTTAGTTTTTCTGCTTTCGACTTTTCGATCCACATGCCTCTTTTGGGCACTCATTGACTGGACTACTATTTGAATAAAAAATGGGTTTAAGTTTCACCCGCACGATCATTTAAATTCATAATATTTTGAGTAAATCAACATGGCTATTTACTTATCCGTTAGGGAACCGAACCTAGGACCCAATTATCAAAAATGTATGAAATGACGTATTACGTCGTATCGATTTTTGACAATTCGGTCTTTGGTTCGGTTCCCTGACGGATAACTGAATATCCCTGCAGTTCTCATAATATTATATTCGATAAACATTGTAATTTTGTATATTCTATAACTCTACAACCCTTGCACCGATTTGGCTCATTTTTGGACGTGAGAATTCTTTTAGTTTGTACTACCTGTTTAAAAAGTTTTATCAAGACTGGATCATCGGTTTCATTGTAATAAAGCAATCTCTTTAACTCTTGAACCCTTCGACCGATTTGGCTCATGTTCGAACTTAAAAATTCTATGGATTCATATTACGCGTTTGCAAAGTTTCATGCAGATTGGACCATTGGTTTTCCAGTTATCGCGTAACAAACATACATACAAACATACACTTTGGCTAATATATTTGTGTCACTTATAAAAAATGTGTATATGTTAGAAAAAAATTTATCAGAGGTCCAGTTTTGAAATAATCGTAAGACCTATCGTAAAGACTTTAAGTCACCTATATCTCTGCAACCCTGTAACCTATTTAGCTAATTTTTTCACTTAAATTATCCAATTAACCTTCTTAACTTGTGTGTAAAATTTCATTTAATTTGGATTAACCGTTTTCAAGTAAACGTCGACCAAACTTAAGCATCAGAGGTCAAGCGTTAAACTGGTCCAAACGCAGGCATTTCGCGGCTTTCGACTCTAAGACCTCGCTTCGCTCGGTCGATAAAATTTAAATTCCAAGATGGCCGCCACCACAAAATGGTGAATTACGTATTGCGTTGAGGGTTCTTAAAATTTTTAATTTAATTCACTTGTTATAGATAGAGTGATTAAGGGGAAGGTTTTGTGTACATGCATAATATAGTAGAGCAGCACTCATATTTTTTTGATAGGCGCTGCGAAGTGAGCTTATCCACTAGTAATGTATAAAATGTAGGTATAATATTATATGAGTAAGCTTGTGTAAACGTCTATAAATAAATCTGTCAAGCCCTTCATTCCTAAACCCTAGCAACTAGTTGGCTAGTCCATTCACTGGCGGCACGATAATGAGAATGCCTACCACTTGAGTAGCTTAGCGCATACTGCCGCTAAACGGATTATTTCATACTCGTATTATATGCAGGTTTTAGCAATCAAGCACGGTCACTAGGGTTTCTTATTCAATAATAAATTATTCAATAATAATATATAATAATATTCAATAATAATACAGTTTTATATTTAAGGAAATATATCTTAACTAGCTTATGGTCGCGGCTTTGCACGCATCGCAAAATCCTTTCTTAGCGGAGGTCTACGTCATAAAAACCTATCTATGTTCCAAATTTCGACCCAATCCGTCCAGCGGTTTAGGCTGTACGTTGATAGATCATTCAGTCAGTCAGTCACTCTTTCCTTTTATATATTAAGACGAATATATCTAACAAACATTATAAACGTGAAAGTTTGTAAGAATGTATGGATGTCTGGATGTATGTTTGTTAATCTTTCACGCCTAAACCGGTGGAGCGATTGAGCTGAAATTTGGTATAGAAATAGCTTAGACCCTGTATAACACATAGGCTACAGTACAGCGAGTAACACTGCGCATCTAGTCTAAATACTAAATATATAAAAGGAAAGAGACACTGACTGAGCTATCAACGCACAGCCGAAACCGCTGAATGGATTGGGTTGAAATTTGGGACACAAACAGGTTAGTAAGCTAAGAAAGGCGCTACGCGGACAAAGCCACAAGCATAAGCTAGTCGAGTATATTAGCCATCAAAATAGAGATCGGATAATCGATGTGACAGTTAATTATTGTCATTTATTTTAACAACAATAACAAGTGAATTAAATTAAAAATTTAAAAAACCTCCAACGCATTTAGTTCAAAATGTGTAATTCGCCATTTTGTAGCGGCGGCCATGTTGGACCGATTTCCACCTAAGAACACTCTCGAGTAACTCTACGTTCAAACAAAAAAAACTAAATCAAAATCCGTTCATCCGTTCGGGAGCTACGATGCCACAGACAGGCACACACACACAGACAGACAGACACGTTAAACTTATAACACCCCATCGTTTTTGGGTCGGGGGTTAAATATAGGTAGAATAGAAAACACTTGATTGAACACAACACGTACAATAGAAAATAAAATAAAAACTTACACATTAGAGAAAAAGTGTGTGTATAATTATTTTTAAGGATATTTTTTCATAAGAATTGTATACAAAGATTTAGCTATAAAAACTTCTAACTTTTACTAAGTTCATAGTTGATTAACGTACCTATAAACAATCATCTAAGCCTGGCTACCAGTCAACTGTCAACAGCGGCTAAGTGACTTTTTATTCTCAAAAATAGTTGCATCTCCTTTTTAAATTAGAATTCGTTCTATAATAGCCGAGATATTATTTATTATTCATGTTAAAGAATGACAAGTCAGACGGTCAGCCTGTTGGAGAGCGGTTACCGTCGCCTTTAGGTAAGTTACACAACCTATAAATTGTGATTTGACTATGACAGTGTAAGTAGGGTAACCTATTTTGTTGGAGTATAAACCCCAATTATTATTATTATTTTTAGATAATTGCGAGACGAGTGGTAGTTTCAACGTATTGTCGGTCAAATAGGCGGGTCACCATTGGCCTAATATTCCGAAATTTCATGAAAAAGCGTGCACTTTAAAACTGGACGATCCCTATACTTTTTGTCACCATCTGTACTCATATCAGATTGTCATTTGTTAATATCATAATGATGTTATTAGAATTTATGAAAAGGTGCAAAAAATCTCATCCAACAAAGATGTCAGAGGTGCTTGCAATTGTATTTTAGGGTTCTTCATACACTGTATTTAAAACGGTGTCATTAATAACAAAAAAATAACTCTTTTTTTCCGAAAATAAAGTATATCAGCGATATTTAAGAAGAAGTAGCTTAAGTAGTAAAATGTGTACTCTATCTGCGAAGACAACTTGAGGGCGAAGATTTAAGTAACATTAATAGGCTGTTTCTTCCTTTAGACGCGACACAAAAGGGCTTATGAGCCTAATTGGAAGATGCGAAATTTTCGACCTTATAATTTATTATTTTATTTTTATACAACGAAGTAAGAAGACAAGCAAGGCGCTCTCCTGGTGGTAAGAGATAACGCTGTCCATAATTAGTACAGTGCCACCCAGGATTTTACAAAGGTTAAATTCTGGGTGCACTGCGCCAACGCTTCTTACTTGAGCGTCATAAGATGTAAAGACTCTTCAGCCCAGTAATTTCACTAGCTACAGTGCCCTTCTACCGAAGCACAGTAATGTTTGCACATCACTGCTCAGGCGATAGAATAACTGGCACTGTTGGGGTACCCACCTAGTCGACCTCTTGCAAAGGAAGTCTACCCCCGGTGTTCATTATAGGTTAGCCTTTGACCACAATCTTGTGTGAAATTAAGCGACGATGGGACGATATATGTTAGCAGACTCGATAAGCAAGTTTTCTAGTTGAAAAGTCACCTAAGTGATATTTTAGGGTCAAATTATTTTGAAAAATTTTAACCCCGATTAGCGAAAGTTCGAATATGAATCCATTCATAAGGCCATCCATTCATACAACTTTTGGTCAATTGGGGTTAAAATTTGACATACCTACAATAGAGGTCTACCTACGGGATGGGCGGATGTTGGGATGAAATTTTGTACGAACACATAGTAGAGTGCCCGTTTAGTGTTTAGGCATAATAAACATCCATTCACCCCTTATAGTCTCTCCATTTATTAAAAAAACATGTATATATCAACATGTATAGTAAGATATGTCTACATTTGACCACATACCTTTTGATGCGCTCGTAATGTGGAAAATGTGATAAAAATTTGACAGTTTCTTTTTGTTTTTGCTCTAAGAAAATTGTTTCAATTCATTGCATTCTGATCATATTATGTAGAAGAACTGTTTGTATTGTTATTATTTTTTGTTGCGTTTCCATTTCTGACGTATTATATTTAATAGGTATATCCGACACTAATAAAACGTTGTGTTGAGATACAATATATCTCATTATTTTCAATTAATAGGTTCGTAATATTTCCGAAAATGTATTATATACAGAATTCTAGTTTAATGAAATATTTATCAATTCTCACTTAAGGAAGATTTCAATAGATTGTATCTACCAAAAATCTTTTCAATTCTGCACAATTCTATCTGCATCTTTTCTTTTACAATCGCTAGCCAAAACAGTGCATACTAAATTATGCCCTTTGCCACAGACCTATAACTCCCAAAATCTGGTCTGCAATCTTTTCCTCGTTGAGATCACTCTTTAAAATGTGCTCATCAACATTTCAAAACATGTATCCTTGGTTTTCAGACGCAATTGTGTTATTCAATTGTTAACAATCAATTTAGAATGAATGATGATGAATGATAAATCATTGAGGCAGATGAAGTGTTAAATATATGTCACTTGGCAACTATGTATTGTCATTATTATGTATTATATAGGTACTAGCTGACCGACGCAACTTCGTAGGCGTCTTTTTTTATAGGCTTTTGATCTTGCCTAATTTTAACTGATGATGAGGCCGAAGACGATAAGATACTAAATCTAAAAGACGAGATGTTTTAAATAATAATAATAATTAGTTTTAAGTAATTTTTAAAAGCTTTATCAGACAGAACTTACAAAATTATATATACATCTCACGTGGAGGGGCAGAATGTAGGTAAGTATAGGTCTTTACTCTACTGTGGAACGATCTTACGACTAAGTTATTAAGAGCAAGACGCTCTCCTGATGGTAAGAGATAACGCTGTCCACGTTTAGTACAGTGACCCCCAGGATTAGCAAGGGAAACAGCGTGATGACACAGTGCGTCCTTGAATAACGGATACCGAGGGAGATTGAGATTACGTGTGTGTAGTATACACGCACACATACAATGCACTTTTGTTCGGTATCGGCCTACATTCTAGAGGTATAATTTTACTATGATCGTATCGCAGTGGGATATTAATAATGAACCGGCCAACAGTTGATTTCTAGTTTGCGTTTTCATTTCGGACAATCGGCAATTAAACGGTTGGAAGTTTGGCAAACTGATTATAGGTAGTGGGAAATCGGCCGGTGCATTGTTGAGCGTTGAGTGATGAGTGCCGACTAGTGGCGCGTGCCAATTCTGAACGGTTCGAGTAAGTCTGTGGGATTTTGTGTGGTCTACTATTGAATTAATAGAGCCAAGCGGGAAAGCGGTGGATACGGGCTGTATACTGTATACAGGCTCAATATACAAAAAAGTTAAAAGTAACAATTTAGGATACGAAAAAGGAAGAAGGGAACGCGAAAAATGGACAATGAAGAAGAATAATTAAGACATGTTAACGTCAAAAGAACAACAAAACTTATTGTTCTGAGCGCCTAAGATTAGCCAGCTAAACCTAGGTGTAGTTGCTTTATTAATTAATTACATTCGAGTAAGATTTTTTAAGGAAGTGAGAAGACGAGCAAGAAGCTCTCCTGATGTTAGGAGATTAACATTGCCCATAAATAATTTAGGACCCAAGATATCACAATGATGTAAAATTCTAAGTGCACTGCGCCGTAGCTTTTTACTCAAGAATCATAAGATGTTAATATTTCAGCCCAGTAATTTCACCAGCTACACCAGCTCCTACCGGAAGCACAAGTATATTTTTTTATACAATTATACACACACAGCACAGTACAGTATAATGTTGACGAATAAGAAAAATAATTTTGTCGTGAAATTTTGAAAGTTTTTTATCGTATTTTTCAACGAATGGGTTCTCTCCCATTTATTCGTTATAAGTTAGCATTTGATCACGATCACGCCAGATCTTAAGCAACTAGATAGTAGCAGACTTAACCTAGAAGGCGGGACAATTCCCTGCCTGGCTTCACCGTACATTATGCCGGAACACAGTAGTAATGACCGCAAAGTAAATCTACTGCTTTTGTTTTTGAGTATATTATTAGCTCTGCTATAGCAAATAGATGTTTTAAAAGCTTCATAATTAGAAAATACATCAAACAAGTCATGAAGCATTTATTCCGTCTCGTTAAAATGATTCTCCGACCCATTGGCATAGTTTGTTTCTGCATAAAAACATATTCTGGTAATGTTTATAGGCGAAGATCCGCAGCGCGTAAGCGAGTCCTAGTGACCGGCTTTGTTTTACCACCTTTCGGGAAGCCGTAAACTAAAATTTAGTCTAGGAGCTAGCCGCACGTTTTACACACTTGTTTTAGAAGTTATGATTGCAAGTATTCTTAAAAAACATAATTTTAAATCCGACAGTTCCACGATCCACATTTAAAAAATAAAAATTAGACATGTTTAATACGAAATTTAACTCTATGATTTAATTGCCGATAAACATATTATCTTCATTTAAATAAATACATACATACATTTACATAATATTTTTTTTTTATAATACATACATTTTTAACATCAATTAAATATAATTCAAAAAACACGTCATTTAAAAAAACCCAGTTGTTATTTTTTTTAATATTAGTGATCTCTTGATATTAGTGCTCTCGAGCTGTTAGTGACTTTTTTATTTAAATTTCTTGATATTATGTTTATCAAATTAATACTAATAAAGACATTGGGCTGTAGCCTTCCTTGTAGGTACTCGGTAGGCCTGTGTAAATAACTCAATCAGTTTTGATTGAACATGAGGCAAACCCTATATTGGTGCGATGGCGCTATATTGGTGAGCGTGGGTGACTTCATACGCTCAATTGACTCAAATTATTCAGAACAATTAGCGACTTATGAAATCGGTTTTAAGACAACAGCCGAAATAGAATTCGTAAAGAAAGCTTATTACAAGTTCCAATTTTAGATTTTTTTATTTTAAAGCGGAGAGGCGTATCGCGAGTTTCATTAGGTAAATATCGCGTTGTGCTTATCTAGTTACGAAGAATAATTTAAAATAAAATATTATACCTATATATACAATAATTATTTTTATAAGTGATATAGTTCGTGATAACGTTTGTCTTTTATACAACATGCTTAAATAACAGGATCGATTTAGTTGAATTTTGGTTCAAAAGTATATCCAAGCTTTTTGAACATAGGCTACATTTAAGACAGTAAATTGCTCTAACTTTCTAAAATAATGGATTTAAAATTTCATATTATAAGCAATCTCATTCTACTTCTTTAAAAACCGTCATTATATCGTATAATATAAGGAACTATATTAAATCTCTGATGAACTATATTATATATCGTATAAAAATAAACTATAAATTATTTTTAGAACAACGGTCTCCTAAACTAAAAATGCCGTACTAAGTTACAATATTATGTAGTTTGCAATGCGTCGCGCCGCAGGAATTATTATTAGCTGTTACCTGCTAAAAGATACTTAAACCTTACGTACCTTTATTGTAGCCTACATTTTAATAAATTAAGCCTATATTACATGTAAAAAATTAACAACTAACTTAAAAGCGAAACTAACTTAAAAGTTGTTTTTCTGTTGCTGTTTCACCGAGAGAGCGATAAAATAAGAAATCTTTTTATATTACACCAACTTGCAATTATTACGTTCGCGGCATCTAAATACGTTATTTAAACTATATTTGTTCAAAATTTCAACCAATCCGTTTAAACGGTTTGAGCTGTGCATTGATAGATCAGTAATTTAATCAATCAGTCATGCTTACCTTTTATATATAGGTATTTAGATTATACATTTATGTGTCTATGTGTATGATCATCATCATCATCTTAGCCGTAGGACGTCCACTGCTGAACATAGGCTTTGGACTTCCCTATACACCGGTTGGAAGCGACCTGCATCCAGCGTTTTCCGGCGACCTTCATAAGGTCTCTCCACCTCGTGGGTATACGTCCTACGCTGCGTTTGCTAGTTCGTGGTCTCCACTCGAGTACTTTTCGACCCCATCGGCCATCCGCTCTGCGTGCTATGTGGCCTGCCCATTCCCACTTCAGCTTGCTAATCCGCTAGGCTATGTCGGTGACTTTAGTTCGTATACGGATATCTTCATTTCTGTGTGTATGATAATATAATATTACATATAGGAGTATTAGTATATTTATTAAATGTGTCAAGATAAGGCATTGTCTGTAAGCCACCGCTGCATTCCGCGCTCACCCAAACAAACTTTCATGGAGATAAGTGTCATCGACACCTTTCCGGTACATTTCGAGGAAAATGACTCATTTTAAGAGTCCCATATTATTACAAGAGTTTTCGAAATTCAATTAAAAAAATATATAATATTAATTAAATTATTTTATTTTTAATGACTCATTCTAAGGACCCTTATTTACTGTCACGAGGACTTTCAAAATTCCAATTTTAAAATATATTAATTAAATACTAACATTATTTAAAGAAAAATTAATTATAGAGAAACATTATCTTACGATTCATGAGCGATAGTGTTACATAGGACTTAGGACTCCATACCTATTACCTATGTACCTTTTGAATACCTAGTACCTAGGTAAGACTGACTGTAATGGGCATTGGGCAGGCATAATTTTAGACTAATCCACGTGCATTAAAAATAGAAAATATTATTATCGTCTTTTAGCAATATTCACCTACATAATGTGTAATGTGTGTGTGTGAATTAATTGAGAAACAAAAATTAAATAGTAAAATATTATACAATGTATCCTTAACGCTACTTTATTATATATTTAAGAACCTTTCTAGAGCGATTCTGTCTTGCACTTGTTTCACACTCAGATATATGTACATACATACTAGCTCAGTCCCTACTCCCTACCAACAGAACATCGCTCTTGATTCCCAGCAATAAAAAAAAAACATCATTGAAGAATAAAGAAATTTATTTGCATAAAATGTGGTACATTTAAATGATCATTCAATTTTTCAATCGCGTTAAACATACCTATGTAGTTAATACAAAAACTAAAATATTAACTCCAAACTATGTCATATAGAATGGTACTAGGGAACGAGGTCGCGGCACGCAAAGGCCCGCGCCCCAAGAACAGCTGAAATGAAGACACTGCTCTATAAATACTACATAAAACTTTCGCAAATCAGTACTGAGTTTCAATTGAACGAACTTAATGAAAACGGATGGAAATGGAACTAAGAAATCCCTTACATAATTCGCTGTCTAAACAAAATTGTACACAGACACTAGCGCCTTCTTTCACATACAGTACAATCGTAGACAGCCTGTAATTTTATTTACTCGTCACAATTTGTTTTGATGCGCACTTTGCAGTACTTTTTATTGTACGTTTTCACGCAATGTGTTTGCTCAAACAAATACAGTCAACTAATTTTTTTTCAGCGAATTGGTACCTTCAAGTACCTAATTGTAATCATTTATTGTCATACTATTACAAAAGATATGTGACTGTAGTACATTATACAGGGCTATAAAATACATATAAATATAGTTTTAGAACCTTAGACATCCTATATTTAGAACACCTAAAGTTAGGCCTAGATACAGTGAAACCACGCAACCATTAAATTTATTATTATAGGTATTGACATAAACTCCTAACTAATAATAGACTATTATTTTGATGATGTGCTATATTTTGTGCAAGGCCTGCAACAGCTTAAGCCTGGCATGCAATTACTGCGATAAAGTTGCCGGCACAAGTCTTGCACCAGATAAAAATTGAATAATGTATCTTGCTTAAAATCAGACGAGATCGTAATCAAAAACTAACCTTAAAAAATATATTTTGTTTGGGGATGATTGCAGGACATCACAGACCTCAGTATCTATTTACTAACATATTTTTTGTGAGTGAATGTGTTTGTAAATTATATAAATAATAAACAAACGACATTGCTCTAAATACGAGAATGAAAATAATCGAGAAAAGTCCGCGAAAAAAAATTAAATCCCTGTATACTAATAATAAATGTCCACAAATTAGTATATCTGTATAAAAAAATAATGTAAAATTATGAAAAAATACTTCCAAAACTTGGGGGTTTTCGGGGAATAAAGAAGCAGGAATGTTTTCCTTCCGATGCAAACACAAAATTGTAATATTAAGAAAAATTTGATTTTTATTGGTTAAACAATGATCGTGGTGTAGAAGTCGATAGAAAATTATGAGTCTACATACATTTCGCTGATTCATTTTATATTTATTTAGGCTATGCACACTTGTGTTCACTTTACGTGCCGGCGCCTGTAAAATCCATGGTGCTCTTGGATTACTAGAACAGATTTACAATGTGCTTTATTTGTCATGTAAGTGTAAACAATGACTCTTAGATTACGTCATAGTTACATCATCTCTTCTCGAAATAGATTATAGGAATTAACTACTTTTGCATAACGATAGGCATCCTACATTTAAAATAGTTTTAGCTAAGGTTTCTTGTGACTTACAAGCATGTTTTTTTTTCTTATAGCAACGGCTCTGCTTTGCATTTTAAATCGAGATGCAATTTTTTTTAATGTGCCAAATGTCTTTATTTATAATAACAAGCTGACAATAATACAGCTACTAAAGCAGTAAAGAACACTTTTTAAAATCTATGATGTCCCATTGTTGTAAAAATACTCCTGTCTTTGTCTCTAACTAAATCTCTCCATAATAAATATTTTTTCAGGCCAACCAGTCTGATAGAGTCGAGAACTTTTCTAAATGTCCATCTAGTCCGGCCTCAATGATTTCTAAAGGTATCCTATCTGTGGTTTTAGTGCCCATCGGTCGGCGTACATGTGAAATGTGACTGACCACCTCACGACCCGCTTCCTTTACTAAGGACATATTTTAAAATAATTGATTAAATAAATACTTTTACCGCCAATTGTTTACCTATCAATAAATATTATCTAGCTCAAGCTAAGTTTCTTTGTATTGGTATGCAATAAAATATTCTAATCTATTCTATTTTTTTTAGTAAAATAAAATAATTAGAGTTGATTGTGTGTAACAATTAACTTCCGATTGAACATTGGACCAATTTTTCAGTGTCATGATTTTTTTAACCCCCGACGCAAAAACGACGGGGTGTTATAAGTTTGACGTGTCTGTCTGTCTGTCAGTCTGTCTGTGTGTGTGTGTGTCTGTCTGTGTCATCGTAGCTCTCGAACGGATGAACGGATTTTAATTTAGTTTTTTTTTGTTTTAAAGTAGAGTTAATCGTGAGTGTTCTTAGCTATGTTTGGTGGAAACCGGTCCAAGATGGCCGCCGCTACAAAATGGCGGATTACTTTTTTGTTCCACAACCCCGTCAATATGGGTACCTATCAAATGAAAGAGCTTAATGAGTAGAATACAACGCACTATAATAAACTTAAAATCTAAGATGGCCGCCACCAGAAAATGGTGATTTACATATTGAGTTGGGGTTTTTTTTAATTAAATTTTTAATTTAATTCACTTGTTATAGATTTTCATTATGAAAAGGCACTTTAGTGTCTGGTTGTCGAAGCTTAAGTCCGCTCTTAGTAATTTAATGCTCGACTCTGTAATGTTACATTACAGTTACACCAAGTCACGCCTTAACTAAAGTTAACACAAGCATAACATAAAAACCTTCCTGGAATACTCGTACCTACAGCGATATCAAACAAGTAGATGAAGAATTGTGTCAACGCAAGTACTCTTGGTACTTGGTACTAATACTTAGTACTATTACTACTAAGCTATTCATACCAAGTGCATATCAGTACGGTTAAGGCTATATGGAGTATGCTCCTTGGATTTACGACCGCTCAAACACATGCTCAGGGTGTTACTAATATTCTTCTTTTCGAGTCGTAATAAATGTAAGCCGTAGACATTTATATAAAGATACTTTTTTATTTATATTATCAGTAGTTTTAGCCAGCATATAGCCAATTCTGCAGCTCTTGCGAATGTTAGATTTTTTTATTTATTCATCAAAAGTGTATATTATTGTATAGTTAATGAATAAAATGTTCGATATACTCGTACATTTTTATACAATTATACATTTTATAATAATAAAAATATTGTATAATATTTGGCACAAAATTGCTCCGAACCGGGGATTATACGGTGCGCAACCTGTTTTAAGTGTTTTTTTTTAATTGAGACTATAATACTCGTCTTAGGTGGTTAAAAACGATGGCCACTTAGTTCTTTAATAATGTAAATTTAAGCGCCTACCGATTCCTCTTGTCGTTTATATAAATTAACAATAATTATATTAGACTATTAATTGGACGCAGTTAAGCGAAAATGTTCCAATCCACAGGCGTGTCAGTTTGAGATAAATGGACTTTTGTATTTTAGCCGTACTCCGTAAATGAAATAAATATTTTGTTTTCTTACAATAAAACTCACAGTTTTTAATTATACAGTTTAAAACAAAAAAGTGTACGGCTAAAACACAAAAGTGCGTTTTTCTCAAATTGACCCCCCTGTGGATTGGAACATTTTCGTTTAACTACGTCCAATTGACAAAAAGCTCATCAACCTGTATCAAAGTCCTAGACGTTAACACATCAACTGCCGTTTCTAGGGTGACGAAGAGCAACGCGTGTTGTTGTACAAGAACTTGGAAACAATTTGCGGACGCGCGACGTAAATCAGAGTGCGAGCGACAGCCGTGATAACGTCGACCTTAGGGTTACCACGCGAAGAATGTCCTAAGAAAATAAATAATTTGTTCTGTAATCCGTCGGAGTTAAAAACTTAATCTATCAGATTCAAGTACCTTTATTGTAGGTTGTGGAACGTCTAATATATTATCTATTTAACAGTTTTTAGCTAGATTATTTGACTTGGAAACCATTGTTTTAATATATATAGATCTAACATATAGTTTTGAGTAGGTACAGAAAAGTAAAAACAAAATATGCGCATTAACTAAAAAAAAATAAAACTTAATAAAAATCGGTTCCAAATTGGAACATGATTAACATGATGACTCTACCAGTACCTCGTATGAGGCCTAAACCATTTTTAAAGCTCTTTTTAGGGTTCCGTACCCAATGGGTAAAAACGGGACCCTAGCGCTTCGTACTAAGACTCCAATATCCGTCCGCTGTATCTCATGAACCATTACAGCTTACTTAGAGTGATGAATTAATTAATACTCCGACAAATGATTCAATCTTATTTAGAGTTGAGTGGCAACCTTAGTAAGACGCTTCCGCAGCGACGCGACGTCGCACCGCACGTCGCGTCGCGTCGTCCTGCGGCCGACGGCTCCCTTATCGGAACCAACCCTTTTTGGATCGTCTTAGGTAAGAATAGCATGATTAGTACTACAGGTCTTGTAGTAATCTTGGCGAAGTAAATCTGCAGGGCTATTTTCACTTATCCGTTAGGGAACCGAAGACCGAACCGAAGATCGGATGGTTAAAAATTAATGAATTATATTATCGTATTATGCCGAATCGATTTAATAATACATCATCATAATCTTTCATCATTTCATACATTTTTCACAATTCGGTCTTTGGTTCGGTTCGGATATGTGAATATCCCTGCAGTTGGAGTATAAAAAATCATTTCGCCATTGCCAACATTCAGCACCGAAGACCGAATTGTTAAAAATGTATGAAATTACGTATTAAGTGATACAACTTGATGGCTAGGAAGACGAAAGACCAAGTTGAGTGGTGAACCAAGGAAGATTCTATGTCCAATGTCCAGCATTGGACAACCGTGGGCAAACCGTGGGCGATGATGAATTAGTGAGGCCCTGGGTTCAAAACTTTTCGCCTGAAAGCTACGGTGTTTTGGAAGGCACGTAAAACTGTGGGTCCCTAAAAAATATGTAGGAGGCACTCGTCAGGTCATGTTGCAGGCTCTGTAGTAATCTCAACGACCTAAAACTGCAAATATAGGTTGGCCACACAACCTTGTGATATGACTCTGACAGTGTAAATAGGGTAACCTGTTCTGTTGGCGTATAGGCCCCAATTATTATTATTATTTTAATAAAGATCTTCTCAATTACACAATCTCGGGACAATTCAAGATCTCTTTTATATCAGACAGATCACGTGGTTCTCGAAAAATAGGAGATATGCCACGAACGATCGCTGTGGCCACTTATTTATTATCACGTTTCACAATGTGGCCCATTAAACCACAATTCAGGGGTTATCATAATATTATATGTGCCACTTATCAACACTCAGCCTACCAATATTTAGTTAATATTGTAAGAGACAGTAGGGACAACAAACCAACTCCCACCTTAGATAATAAATCCAACGGGAATAGGCGCCAGAACTCTCATGCGAAAAACTCTCCAGTTTCTGTAGAGGGGAGACCAATGATATAGACCAATGATACGTTAATGAATTTTCGATAATGTCACTACGTACTCTACCAAAATTGTCAAACACTGGCACACGAGTACTGCTGTATGTACTCGGATAACCTATATTGTGATAAATAGTTATAGGATAACCTATATTGTGACAAAACTACACAGCATAAGCCCGGCGGTCCCTTTATGGCAGCGAGAGCCACCTGGTAGTGACTTATCTAGTTGGACTTATGATCTAATACTCCCGCACGCGACCCCGATATTCAATTCCATAGAGAAACTTATTTTTATGTCAACCATGTTGTACTCGCTCACGAAAAGATCAATTTGTCATTGATGTGAACATTTATGCAAATTCACAGAGTAGACAGTTCTGTTGCCTAGTATTTTGGTAGCTCAGAGAGGCAAACGCGATTAAGTTTATTTTTATATTATGCCGTTGACTTTAGACGATTATTTTTTGCTTATTTTCCTTTTTTATACGGAATACCCGTATTTTAATAATAAAACAAAGGTCATAGAGGAATATATTTTTATCTATAACTGTCGATTGGCTCGTGTAGTATTCACGATAACATAGTTTAATAAATATCTAGGATAGTGTTAATAGATATCTAAGAAAGCAATGCATCGCAAAATAAAAAATATTATAGATAAGTAGGTAATTGATAAATTGATAGGTTAAGCTTAGTTGTACTCACAAATTAGATCGGAATTAATACATAGTATAAAACAAAGTCGCATTCCATGATCTCGGTCCCTATATATCGCACGTTCAATAATAAACCGGCATAACTCAAAAAATCAGGATTCCTACTTTTGTTAATAAAACGCACTAAATCCGATTAAAGAATCAGTAGGCACTTTCACACCAAGCAAAATAAACCAAAATGGCTGGTTTTTAGACCACCCCTCTCTTTCCTACAAAAGTGCGCGACAATTCATTTGTGCGATTCAGTTTTGTAACGACCGCGATTTGAAATAAGTGTCGTTGTTTTTTTACTACATTGGCGTAATGTAAAATAATTCGGTTTATTTTCTAACGCAGGTGAGACTTAAAATGTTTATTTATTTCTAAACTAGCATGTTTTGGTTTTATTTCACTTTAGTAGAAAATGCAGCATGACCTATTAAGACTTGTTGCAGTTTATTATTAATTTGTAATTGTATAGACAAGATAGATTGCGTATTAGTGCGTTTTAGTATTAAATTATCTGTTTTATTCGAAAAGCAATTAATTTTACATCACTTTAATACTGAAACTGTTGGTATAAATGAATCGTATTTGCGTTTATTTCAGTTTAGGTTTTAAATTCTCTTTAAGTCTAAAAGTGCTCTAGCAATTGATACAGTTTATTACAAAATTTCAAGTCAATTTAATTATGTTTCTAATAAAATAGTATTGTATTAATTTCTAGTTCCATAGTTTTAATCCAAGATGACGTCTGCAAATAGGAAGCAGTAGTGCCTTAAACTTCTTAAGATGAGTAAAAGGTAATGCTGATGTACTGATACGGATAATTATAAGCCAGTCGAAATAAAAGTAAGTAAATAAAGTCGTGTTTACGTAGTTATAGACCTTGTTACTTTTTCTCTAATTTTCTCGTAATGTTCGCAAAATTAATTATTGAGGGCTTTAATTTTTATTTAATGTTGTATATTAATTATTTAAGAGATTTTTAAATGAAACTGAAGACAAAATCCAGCACAACGTACAGGGAGATAAGGCTTCCAGCTCGCCATGCAGGAAATCAAGGTACCACCACCATCACCACCATACAGTATATTGAAATTCCTAGAAATTTACACTATTCTGTTATTTTCCGGAATCAAATTATAATCTCTGTATCAGATTTCAGCCGTTATTAATTGTCCTTACAAACTCCCACCCCCTTTTATCCCCTTTAAGGGTTGATTTCAGGAATAAAACTATCCTCTCTCCACCTCAAACTCAAATTACATAAAAAATAGTTAAACGGTTACCGGATTTCTTGCATAAATTTCGCACCCTTTAAATACTGGTTTCTGGAACCAGAACTGTTTTATGTCCTATCCCGGGAAAAACCGAGAGCTGGAGCTGGTTCACGGATGGCTCTAAAATGGGAGGTAATGTAGGCTGTGGAGTGTATTAAGTCAAATCTTTGAAAACAAAGCTTCATTACTCATTTTATTTTAATAATATAATTTATTTATTACGAAAATTATGTCCTCTATATATCTATTTACAATTTAAGAAGAAGAAAATAAACATAACACCATACACTCATGAAAAATATCATAAAGTTATCAACAAGGTAGAGACCCAAAACTTTGACTGCGATTTCCCAAAAAAGTGAATTTTTGACTTATTCCGGTTTATTATTGAACGTGCGATATGTATGCTTAGATCTTTATCAAATCAAATCAAATCATTTATTGCGAGATAAAGGGTACATCGAGTTCTTAATATAATTTTATACATAAATTCTTCCAATATCAGCCTAGTTAGGCATGCAATGTCAAATACAATGAAATAATATTACACTAGTAGTTCGCCGCGAACTGGGACCTCGCAGACCCAATTTCCCTCAAAATAGGTATACATGGGTAAAAGTTATAAGTATCTACGAAATATAAATGTATGGAAACTTTAACCTATAATATTCGTAAAAGGAAAGGAAAATGCCAAAATTGAAAGTAATGTTAAAACTCAAAATACGTAACGCATTAACATTAAAAAAATCTTTATCTCTGTGACTATTTTATTGTTGTGATCAAAATTTCAATAATAATAAAATATGAAAGGTTATGTGTGTATTCACTTGCAGAAAATAATAGAATAAAATAATAAATATTACTATAGTTTTTAAAAAAAATTCTCAAAAAATCTTCATAGTTTGGAGCACTTGTTTACGAAGAAGTTGCCGATGCAGTGGACATTAGAAGAATATAAATTGGAAAAAAATATCTACCTTACTTGTGTTATACAGCAAATTTACAACAGTTATTATATTGATATTGTAGCTAATTCTATAACATTTTTGTCGTAGCAGCCGATGATGACTTAGACTTGGAGCGAGAACGCAGAGCTATGACAGTCACGCGTAACATCTAGGCTCGCAGGTTTTCAAGATGTATCTACAGCTACTGAGCAAGACAAAGTGTCCTTGTTCAAGGCATTATCAGACTTTTTAAACGTGCAGCTCGTCGATCACATTTGCACTTTCCATCAGGTGGGATGTGATCAAATGTAGGCCTAATTATGAATTATTTTTTTAAACAAAAGACTTGTGGATGAACTTTACTACAACTTTACAAAAAACGGATCCAGTACAACAATGCTTTCAGGATGCTTTTGGCGCTGTCTCGATACTACAGAGCGTCAGGGATGTTTGCAGATGTTAGAGTGAATGATGGTTTTAATGGCATAATGATATGTGATAAATACATAAATAACAATCCCAATAAGTTTCTTGCTCGTTCTTCTCATAGATATGCTTTTCGAACGAACAGTAGAGTCTTAAAATACTTAGATCTAAATAATTGTAAAATTTACTTTTAAAAGTGAAGCACTGTAGCCTATAGTCCAGTAAAAGAAGAAATGTGGATCGAAAAGTCGAAAGCAGAAAAACTAACTTAGGAACTTTGTTTGGACTATTCAGAACATAAACATACTAAAAGTCCCCACCCCTCCGTAGTGAGCCCGAGGGGGGGGGGGGGGGGGGGGGGAGGCCGAAGAAGTTTCCATTTTTAGGTTTTTTGCTTATGCCAATTCGAGTGTAATGTGCCCTAACTCGACGGGTTTACTAATAGCCATTGAAGAGGTTCAGTAAACACCTCCTGGCTCCATCATCAGATCAGCTCAGTGGTACCAAATTATTGAACTGTCATCATATTTCTAGACATTTGCAAAGTTTCATTATGGTACGACAACCAGAAGTTGGTTAAATATTACTTATATGAGATTTTTTTTACCGACTTTGTATGGAAAACTAATTTCAGCATCTTAAAAATAGACCATGTTTGGAAGCTCATAGCTGGACAACGATTGGATATAGATAAAAAGTGTTAAAGCCAAAGTTGTAGGAAATTTTAAAGCTTCTATAATGTAGTACAACAAAATGGGACCTTCTTCGGCCCCCCCACCCCTCAGAATCACCTCGGAGGGGTGGAAACTTTTAGTATGTTAATCTCCTGAATAGTCCAAACAAAGTTTCTAAGTTAGTTTTTCTGCTTCCGACTTTTCGATCCACATGCCTCTTTTGGGCACTCATTGACTGGACTACTATTTGAATAAAAGAATGGGTTTAAGTTTCACCCGCACGATCATTTAAATTCATAATATTTTGAGTAAGTCAACATGGCTATTCACTTATCCGTTAGGGAACCGAACCTAGGACCGAATTATTAAAAATTTATGAAATGACGTATTACGTGGTATCGATTTTTGACAATTCGGTCTTTGGTTCGGTTCCCTGACGGATAACTGAATATCCCTGCAGTTCTCATAATAATATTATAATCGACAAACATTGTAATTTTGTATTCTCTATAACTCTACAACCCTTGCACCGATTTGGCTCATTTTTGGACGTGAGAATTCTTTTAGTTTGTACTACCTGTTTAAAAAGATTTTATCAAGACTGGAACATCGGTTTCATTGTAATACAGCAATCTCTTTAACTCTTGAACCCTTCGACCGATTTGGCTCATGTTCGAACTTAAAAATTCTATGGATTTATATTACGCGTTTGCAAAGTTTCATGCAGATTGGACCATTGGTTTTCCAGTTATCGCGTAACAAACATACATACAAACATATACTTTGGCTAATATATTTGTGTCGCTTATAAAAAATGTGTATATGTTAGAAAAAAAAATATCAGCGCTCCAGTTTTGAAATAATCGTCAGACCTTTCGTAAAGACTTTAAGTCACCTATATCTCTGCAACCCTGGAACTTATTTAGCTAATTTTTTCATTAAAATTATCCAATTAACCTTCTTAACTTGTGTGTAAAATTTCATTTAATTTGGATTAACCGTTTTCAAGTAAACGACGACCAAACTTAAGCACCAGAGGTCAAGCGTTAAACTGGTCCAAACGCAGGCATTTCGCGGCTTTCGACTCTAAGACCTCGCTTCGCTCGGTCGATAATAGAAAGATCAAAATATTATAATATCTAATATTATGTTAATTACAATGCCCCATAAACATAGAAGCGACATGAAGACTGTTTTAAGAATTCTTCTATGCTATAAAAAGTTTGTGTTAAAAGCCATTTTTTTAGTTCAATACAAAACTTATTGTACGTCAAATCTAATAAGTGTTTAGGGAGAGAATTGAATATAAGAGGCGCCATATACAAGCAACTTTTACGACATAACTGCAAAGTAGGTTTAGGCATCTTTAGATGGATATGAGTAGCTTTCCTTTTGCCTATATTCTCATGTAGATCAAATAGATCTGGATTACCTTTTATGAACCTAGCCATTTCGTAAATATAAATGCCAGGCACCGTCATGAATCCTTGTGATTTATACACGGGCTTGCATGAATCTGACCATTTCATTCCATACATAGCACGTATGCATTTCTTCTGCGCAATAAAAACTCGCGCAATCCCCGAAGAATTACCCCATACAGTAATTCCATAACGTATTATAGAGCAAACATAGGCATGATAAACCATCTTAACTGTTTCTTGCGATGTACATTGTCTCAATTTCTTGAGAGCAAAAACAAATCTATTTAACCTAGAACAAATGCTTTCAATGTGTTCATGCCAAGTTAGATTGGCATCGATATGAACACCCAGAAATTTTGTGTAATTAACTTGCTCGATAACTTCATTAGAGTGGCTAATATCTAGCTTAATAGGTTTACTCTTAGATGTTTTAAATTGAATAATTTTTGTTTTTGTTAAGTTAATTTTTAATTTATTGAAATCGAGCCAATTTATTATTTTTATTAAACAGTTTTGTATATTTTGTACATAGTTTTGTATATTTTTATCTTTGCAATGAATAATAACGGTGGTGTCGTCAGCGAATAGTATGCTTTCATATTCTACAGCGAGGGGGAGGTCGTTCACGTATAAAAGAAATAAAAGCGGCCCCAATATGCTTCCCTGCGGGACCCCACTATTATTAATTTTAGGCTCAGAGTCAAAATTCTCAAGGATAGATGTGCTTTTATTAAGTTTAGTTATCCGAGTCGTTTGAAGTCTATTGGAAAAGTAAGAGCAAAACCAGTCCTGAGCTTGACCTCTTACTCCGTAACTATATAATTTTTCTAAAAGAATGGTGTGGTTAACAAAATCAAAAGCCTTACTAAGGTCCAAAAAGAGAGCACAACACGGGATATTATTATTTAAATTATTCATGATTGAGTTGACAAGTTTGTAGATAGCCAAGGTTGTAGTCTTGTCTTGCCTTTTAAAAATACGCAATGGATTTTGATGCGGGTTTTTTCAAGAGGAAGGTTAATACGTAGGTTAAGTGCATAATATAGTAGAGAAACACTGATAATTTCGCAACGAAGTGCGGGTGGGCCCACTAGTTAACATTAAATATAAACATTTAATAAATATACTGATATAGATAGGTAGGTCATTATAACAAAAAAATAGAATAGCTCACCAAAAAAAGAAGTTATTTCGGTCGTATCTTTATTAAAATTGCTATCTTTGAGGTTTAAAAGAAAAAAGGTAAAAAAAGAAATTATTTTCTGTCTTAATGTTTTTTTTATATTTAGGTCATTTTCTGAAGTGTGAATATTCTGTAAAGCTTGATCTATGACCGACGATTCACTTTGCCGGGACGGGGCCGGATTCGTTTCAGGCTGATTTGCGTGAATGTTGGAATTTGTAGATACTTAGACAATAATTCAGTGGAAAAGCTACCGAGAACTTTCGTGGAACTTGTTTGCATAAAGTTACTGTTTCAGTCGATTATCCCATTACTTTGAGCGATCGATTACTAGTTTATTCCTGTGGTTTTACTCGTTGAAATACTATTATTTATTTATCATTCAGCTCAAAGGAAGGATTAACGCATTTTCTACCAGTTGTCCTAAGGCTGGAGAAAATGTATTAGAAATGTATTTTCACATTTAAATGTATATCAAACTAGCTGCGTTTATCCGCTGTATGCCTATATGCTATTCCAGGGTCTAGCTCAGCTATCTCTATACAACATTTCAGATCAATCGGTTCACCCGTTTAGGCGTGAAAGAGTAACAAAACTACATCCAGACATACCTACAGACATCCATACATTCTCACAAACTTCCGTTTATAATTTTAGTAAGATTGTCACTTGGATCTCTACGTGTTAGCTTTAACACGACGAATTCCAAAACATGTTGATTTCAAAGGCGTAGGACACAGTTTCGTGTTTGTTGTGATATAATAATACAAGGTTTAAAAGGTTTTACAAGGTTTTTCATTAAAATTAAATTATTACTTAGAAATAAATCATATACTGCTGCTACAGCTACTACTACTGCTAGGTGCTTTATTTTACTGTGCTCCGGTAGGAGGGCACTGTAGCTAGGGAAATTACTGGGCTAAAGAGTCTTAAAATCATATGACTTTGGAGTAAGAAGTAAGAAGCGTTAGTGCAGTGCTCCTAGAATTTCACATAATTATGGAATCCTAAGTAGCACTGCAATTTATACACTGCATATTTATACGCTCATTTTCAATCATAAAAGAATTCTTAAGTTGTGTACAAATATTTTACAAAGATAATTTTATAATAAATTATTATGAACATAAACTAGTAGTTCGCCGCGAACTGGGACCTCGCAGACCCAATTTCCCTCAAAATAGGTATACATGGGTAAAAGTTATAAGTATCTACGAAATATAAATGTATGGAAACTTTAACCTATAATATTCGTAAAAGGAAAGGAAAATGCCAAAATTGAAAGTAATGTTAAAACTCAAAATACGTAACGCATTAACATTAAAAAAATCTTTATCTCTGTGACTATTTTATTGTTGTGATCAAAATTTCAATAATAATAAAATATGAAAGGTTATGTGTGTATTCACTTGCAGAAAATAATAGAATAAAATAATAAATATTACTATAGTTTTTAAAAAAAAATCTCAAAAAATCTTCATAGTTTGGAGCACTTGTTTACGAAGAAGTTGCCGATGCAGTGGACATTAGAAGAATATAAATTGGAAAAAAATATCTACCTTACTTGTGTTATACAGCAAATTTACAACAGTTATTATATTGATATTGTAGCTAATTCTATAACATTTTTGTCGTAGCAGCCGATGATGACTTAGACTTGGAGCGAGAACGCAGAGCTATGACAGTCACGCGTAACATCTAGGCTCGCAGGTTTTCAAGATGTATCTACAGCTACTGAGCAAGACAAAGTGTCCTTGTTCAAGGCATTATCAGACTTTTTAAACGTGCAGCTCGTCGATCACATTTGCACTTTCCATCAGGTGGGATGTGATCAAATGTAGGCCTAATTATGAATTATTTTTTTAAACAAAAGACTTGTGGATGAACTTTACTACAACTTTACAAAAAACGGATCCAGTACAACAATGCTTTCAGGATGCTTTTGGCGCTGTCTCGATACTACAGAGCGTCAGGGATGTTTGCAGATGTTAGAGTGAATGATGGTTTTAATGGCATAATGATATGTGATAAATACATAAATAACAATCCCAATAAGTTTCTTGCTCGTTCTTCTCATAGATATGCTTTTCGAACGAACAGTAGAGTCTTAAAATACTTAGATCTAAATAATTGTAAAATTTACTTTTAAAAGTGAAGCACTGTAGCCTATAGTCCAGTAAAAGAAGAAATGTGGATCGAAAAGTCGAAAGCAGAAAAACTAACTTAGGAACTTTGTTTGGACTATTCAGAACATAAACATACTAAAAGTCCCCACCCCTCCGTAGTGAGCCCGAGGGGGGGGGGGGGGGGGGGGAGGCCGAAGAAGTTTCCATTTTTAGGTTTTTTGCTTATGCCAATTCGAGTGTAATGTGCCCTAACTCGACGGGTTTACTAATAGCCATTGAAGAGGTTCAGTAAACACCTCCTGGCTCCATCATCAGATCAGCTCAGTGGTACCAAATTATTGAACTGTCATCATATTTCTAGACATTTGCAAAGTTTCATTATGGTACGACAACCAGAAGTTGGTTAAATATTACTTATATGAGATTTTTTTTACCGACTTTGTATGGAAAACTAATTTCAGCATCTTAAAAATAGACCATGTTTGGAAGCTCATAGCTGGACAACGATTGGATATAGATAAAAAGTGTTAAAGCCAAAGTTGTAGGAAATTTTAAAGCTTCTATAATGTAGTACAACAAAATGGGACCTTCTTCGGCCCCCCCACCCCTCAGAATCACCTCGGAGGGGTGGAAACTTTTAGTATGTTAATCTCCTGAATAGTCCAAACAAAGTTTCTAAGTTAGTTTTTCTGCTTCCGACTTTTCGATCCACATGCCTCTTTTGGGCACTCATTGACTGGACTACTATTTGAATAAAAGAATGGGTTTAAGTTTCACCCGCACGATCATTTAAATTCATAATATTTTGAGTAAGTCAACATGGCTATTCACTTATCCGTTAGGGAACCGAACCTAGGACCGAATTATTAAAAATTTATGAAATGACGTATTACGTGGTATCGATTTTTGACAATTCGGTCTTTGGTTCGGTTCCCTGACGGATAACTGAATATCCCTGCAGTTCTCATAATAATATTATAATCGACAAACATTGTAATTTTGTATTCTCTATAACTCTACAACCCTTGCACCGATTTGGCTCATTTTTGGACGTGAGAATTCTTTTAGTTTGTACTACCTGTTTAAAAAGATTTTATCAAGACTGGAACATCGGTTTCATTGTAATACAGCAATCTCTTTAACTCTTGAACCCTTCGACCGATTTGGCTCATGTTCGAACTTAAAAATTCTATGGATTTATATTACGCGTTTGCAAAGTTTCATGCAGATTGGACCATTGGTTTTCCAGTTATCGCGTAACAAACATACATACAAACATATACTTTGGCTAATATATTTGTGTCGCTTATAAAAAATGTGTATATGTTAGAAAAAAAAATATCAGCGCTCCAGTTTTGAAATAATCGTCAGACCTTTCGTAAAGACTTTAAGTCACCTATATCTCTGCAACCCTGGAACTTATTTAGCTAATTTTTTCATTAAAATTATCCAATTAACCTTCTTAACTTGTGTGTAAAATTTCATTTAATTTGGATTAACCGTTTTCAAGTAAACGACGACCAAACTTAAGCACCAGAGGTCAAGCGTTAAACTGGTCCAAACGCAGGCATTTCGCGGCTTTCGACTCTAAGACCTCGCTTCGCTCGGTCGATAAAGACTGGCAAGATAAAAGTTTTTAATATCAAAAGTAGCAATTTAGTTCATAATTTTTAAAGTTTCGATTGTGATAAAAATCCGCGATGTCACCGTAAGGTCTGAAACCTTGTGAACTGATAAAATATGGAGGTAGTTGCCGCAAGCATCATACTAATATTAAAAATGCGAAAGTTTGTGAGTGTGTATGTTTGTTACTTCTTCACGACTAAACGGGTGGACCGATTGAGCTGAAATTTGGTATAGAGATAGCTTAGACCCTGAAATAACACAAAAGCTATGGGTAAAACCGCCGGGCGCAGCTAGTTTTAAAAATAATTGTTGCAATAGGGATGTTGACTAAAAATATTTTTTATCAATTAACTTGATAATAAAAAAAAATCGTTTTCTTTTCTTTGTAAATTTGATAAGATTCGTGTGGGATATACAACCCACTAAAAACACGCAAAAGACGCAAAAGAACACGTGGCCGCAGCCCAATGCGTTGGTCCGACCAGATCCGCACCACGCTCGACTCTACCGTCTACGATGCTCTCCGGGTAGCCGGAGATAGGAGCAGATGGCGCTCCATTGTTCGGACGAAAGTCATAGATGGAGGGGGTCACGACCCTCAGACATGAGGAACACGACTGATGGAGGATACAACCCACTGCTATGTTATTTAGTGTCAAACTGGCCGAACTCGGGTCGGTACATTTTGTATGGCGTAGCGAGCCCCAACCAATGAATTTACTTATACCGTTTTACGCATTTGATATAAGGTGTAAAGCCGGCGTTCCACTTCACGTAAATGATCGCACGAAGTGTCAGACACTCATTTTAAAAAAATGCTCGTTTGAGAACCATCACTACATAGTATAAAACAAAGTCGCCTCCCTCGTCTGTCTGTCCCTATGTATGCAGCTATGTATGTAGATCTTTAAAACTACGCAACGGATTTTGATGCAGTTTTCTTTAATAGATAGAGTAATTTAAGACAAAGATTTATATGTAAAAAAAAAGGCATAATATAATAGCGCGAAACTGATAAATTTCTGTTAGGCGCAGCGAAGTGCGCGCAGGTCTACTATTAACTATTTTTTTTTAAGTCACACATAAAGCGAACGCGGGCAGGAACAAAATGAAGATCGCGACCGCTTTACCGTTCCGTCCCGCCTCAGTCTGACGTAAGCTTATGTTAAAACGCGGCATCTTTCTCGATGTCTAGGTATCACTGTTTAAACCATTAGGTAAGTGCCTATCTACGTTAAAATCAGGGAAAAGAGAATAAGTTTTGATCACAATAAAAACATGCAATTATAATGAATACTAGCTAAGTATCGATTGCTGACAGCACGCGAGCTTCTGCTTTAGATATGAGACCAGTAAAAGGATTTTTATCGATATAATTTATTTATTTACAACAGTGAGACTCTTTTTTGCAAAAACTGGCCAGAAATAGCCCAATGGTCATTCCGGTGCTTTTTTGTCCAATTTACCACTGATACAATTTTGCTACGAAACTAAGCGCATTGATACATATAATTTGAATGGAGTGAGACGGAGAGACTCATCTATCAACGCACAGCCTAAACTGCTGAACAAATTGCTTCACGCAAAAATAATTTCTGCACGCAAAGCCGTGAGCATAATCTAGTTATTAAAAACTTTTTGTAATATAGATAGTGTGATAAAATGTGCTACAAACGAGCAGTTTCTCTAAATTGAACACTTTTAAACCAAAGCAAAATCATAACAACGGCCAATTTAAAACAGTTTTTAATTTACTAATGTACAGCGAGTTTCAATTACGATAACTTTTTGACCTTTTATCCAAAATCAGTGAATGAAGCTACGTTAATCAGAGGTTGCGTAACAAAACAAAGTTTATTTACAGCTATGTTGTAATTTATTGTTATTTTGACCTAGAACCTATTACTATTTTATCTACACTGTAATTACAAGTAACAAGAAATAACTTGATACTCGTTGCTAACTAATTATGTTAGCAAAGTTTTAACTGACCTTATCAATGGAATAATTCTTGAATCTAGATCTAAGTCAGATAATATAGACTTAGTGACTTTGAAAACTAGAGTGTTATCCATATTAACTACGTAAAATAACGATTAAATTCACAGATATTAGAATCGAAGCTAGACTCGACCCTGCGGGGTTCAGACATTTACAATCTCCTTCATCTGGAGTTTACGCCTAGAGGTCGCGGCGCAGGCTACTGATCTGGCAGGGTAAATTTATTTCCACTTGGCTTCACTGAATATTATGGAACACGGTCATCATGTAAACTACGCGACACGGCTTTTTCAGTGGGTGGAATACGCTTCTGAAATGCAACACGATATTATTTTACTAAATTATTCAAAATTTATATAAAATTTATCGATAAAAATACTTATAAAATATCGATAAAATTTCGTTCCAACGCCATCTCTAAAATCCTTCCCTAAACGATGCACCCAGGGGTCGAATTGTCTTATTATGAAAATTATGTTCATGGTTTTATCGTCGTACTTATTGTGTACTTTACCTTTAACAAAATTATGGATGAAATTTGTCTCGACGTTTGCTAATATTTTGGTACTCTTTTTATGAATATCAGTTAATAAAATATAATTATTGTTATAGACAACGTTTTTATGACAAGTATCTCTCTATAAATACAAATACAAATTATTTATTCGTAGTTTTTAGGTATACGTCATACACAATTTCCTATACGTATTTGTAAAAATTATGGCCAAAGCATGAAATGACAAATATATGTGTTTGTTACATCTTTTACACCTAGACAGTTGTGCCAATTTAGCTAAAACTTGGTATATAAAAAGATTCCGACAAATTGAAAACCATTCCTATTTTGAAGTTGGTTACAATTACAAACGCTTAGTTTTAATGTTAGGTGATCTTTCTGGTTGTATAAAAATAGCTCGGCAGCTTGTTAAGCTCAATTTACAAGCTTTCACAGGACGTTGAACTGATCGAGCTTCATAAATCTGTATCGCGAATCTTCAATCGGAGGCGATACTCTGATAGGTTAGAATACAAGCCCCTACCACTGTTTCACTAAAATAATAAATTACTTAAATGTACAGTCAACTACAAAGAGATGTATCCATGTTAGGCTTACAAAATGAAGTAAATTTTCATTTGCCACAATGAACTACCCTTGGTTCGTGATATTTCTAGTAGCAATTAAACTTTATATTATCATCGACTCAATTTAATATGCAACAATGATGTATCCCATTACTTTTCCTTAGGTGATACATAATAATAGCATTTAAAATGAATCGAATATAGTATAAGATTTGGTGGATACTGAAAATGTCACGAAGTAAGGGTAAATAATTTTTGCATACTAAAAGTTCCTTCATTTTGTAAGACTAACATGGATACATCTCTTTGTAGTTGACTGTACATTATGGCACCTTAAGCGCTCTCTCGCTCGCACGCTAAATTTACAAAATTAAAAAATATGTGTCCAATATTTTTTAATCTACTCGTCCTTCATCATCAACATCGCTATTGAGAAACCTCCTTCTTTTTTATCGGTAAAAAATCCAATTTATTTAGCGTGTGTGAATTTATTTGAAACTAGGTTATGCTAGTTTTAAAAATGTATAAAATAGTTTGTGTCCATGTTATAAAGTTTTATAACGAGTGCAGATGATACTATGCTACTAATTTTTTACCGATTTTTAAAAAGAGGTACCTAGAACGCTATATTGTTAGAATGTGAGATATATAATATACTATTCTTTAGGTCTTTCAAGCAAATATGTTATACGCACAATATACTAAAATTGTTTTTATCTTTCGATTTTCTCTCTTCTCTGTCCTTACAGACCCTACCTATTGAACAACTTACGAAAACATTTTGATATCAAAAATGGTTAAATAATTTACAAGATATTAAGAATTAAAACGCCTAGTATCGGTTCAGCTTACGAGTATTTGAAACAAGCCAAAATTCTATCTTTTAGCGTTTCGTACTTCTAAAGGGAAAAAACCCTCATAGGATCACTCGTGCGCCCGTCTGTCTGTATGTCAAAACCCATTAATGAATTCACGACTTTGCAAAGAATATCTTAATTAATTATAAATTTTGCACGCCTCAAAGAGGCAGAGTGTTTAGGCGCTAAACTAATTTAAGATCTCATGTACCAAAATTCTTGTAAATAAAGGATTTATTTCTATCTATCTACTCAGCGTGTATCCCACTGCTGGGTAAAGGCCTCCACATGTTCACGCCACACCTTCCGATCCTATGCGAGTCTCATCCAGTTCCCTCTGACATATTTCACAATATCGTCTGACCATCGGGCTGGTGGTCTGCCTCGATATCTATGCCCCTGTCTTGGATACCACACTGTGACGAGGACTAGAATTTAATTATTTTATGATTTATTTATTACATAAATCCAGTGGTAATATCGTCAAAGATAGAGTTAGTTCGGTTACAGGCCCAGCCGTTCAATTTGTACCAATAAACGCCTTAACAGAGGCGCCTCCATAAGTGGCAGACATAATAAAACAAGTTATCTAATATTAAAACCTTGGAGTGATACACTTTTAGTTACCGTTTCATTGAATTAATTTGTCTGACAGAATGTTTCTAAGCGAATAATTTAAAGCAATCGTGGTCAAGATCAATTGGACGAGTCATACTAGTCTAGTACTTGTAGGACGAAATTATTACTGTTCTAAAGATGTGACATCATCCTGTCTTTGCAAACAAATTAAAAATAAATTTGTAAAAAAATAAACATTTTTAAAACTAGCTTTTATTTATACGTTCTAAAATGAAGAAAACAAAATTTTAAGTTACTCGTATAATAAATTTTTAAAAAATTCAGCTAAATAATATTATGTTGACTATTATTTTTCTTTTGCGCCATATTTCCCATGTCGTTTGGGGTCGGCCCTTCTTTTTCTGTGTCAAATATATTTGCTATAACTACATTATAATTAAGTTGCAAAATTTGTATCGGACATACAGTATACATGCATAGTATCTGCAAAGTCACAAGTCACATTTAAGTTTAGTGAATAACTAGCTCAGAGACAGATGCATGAGCGTTATGTCATATACTCCTGTTTCCTCATTGCATAATGATGAGATAAACACTCACACCGTATGCAGTATTAATTAGTAGGATGTATAATTGCTATTATTAATAGGTGTAGGTAGTCTCTGTAACGAGACATACGAGTATAGGCCACATAAAAAATAAGAATAATTAAAAAAAACCCATCGTACGAAGCGACATTTAAAAAGTATAAATAACCTACTTTGCTTCTAAGATTCCTACCGCAGCTAACAAAACAGCTGATAATTTTAAAAATAATTTTGATTAACTTAAGAACTAAATATTGCTAGGAAATCAGCTAAATGCACATCCAAATCGGCTGTTTCAGAGCTACGGTGCCACGGAGAGACATACGGAGCGGTCAAACTTATAACACCCCTCGTTTTGCGTAGCGGGTCAAAAATGGGGTTTTTACTCTTTATACTCCAACAGAACAGGTTACGTAGGTAGTCCGATCCTGTGCGAGTCTCATACAGTTCCTTATGACATACTCGACAGTATCGTTTGACCAACGAATTGGTGGTCTGCCTCGAGATCTTTGCCTTGGGTACCATATTGTCGTAGCCTTGGTCCCCCTGATTTCATCTTGTTTCCAAGTGTTGTGCCCATCTCCACTTATAAACTTAATACGAGTTTAAATCGTAAACCCTCTGACGTTGAATTAACAACCAATCCTGTGTTGAAATTAACCCTTAACCGGAATCGTGGGTCAATTTGGACCCAACGACAACTAAAATACTGTTTTATTTCGAAACGCGCGAAGCTAGACGTTTGCGCCCCCATGTAATCTCATTACGTCGCAAGGTGCGGCGGGGGCCGGACTTTCGGCTCTTGAAGCTTACTGGAAGTGGAGGTACGTACGATTGCCGGGTCCAATTGGACCCACGATTCCAGCAACGTAAGTTTTACACTTAGTGCATAGTTTTTTATTTTGTATAGTTTCAGGCGTTTTATTAGCACAATGACGCAATATCTTAGCGAGAAAGAGATCAGAGAATTATTATTAGATGAAATTGATGGAGAATCAGAATGTTTAAGCGATTTTCAACCTTTTTGAAGACGAAAACATAAGCGACAACGAAAATCCGCAACTCGAAATTTCGTCTAACTCAAGTGATTCTTTATCTGATAGCGATATAACAGATGAAGATGATGATGATGAAGATAGACAATCATCAAGTGGCACATATTATCGAGGTGAAAATCGGTTCAAGTGGTATATCTTTATTGATCGATTTTTATTCGTTTTTAGATTAGGATGTCACTTTTTTTGTGTTTTAGCTATCTCTCAAAAAAATTATGTTTTTGTTAAGGGGAAGATACGTAAAACTTCATTATGTAATGTTTTTTTTTTCATTTTAAGTTTTTTTATTATATAAGTGCATGTTAAAGTGATACAAAAAAAATCTTGCCAAAAATAAGGCTTAGTATTTAGATTATAAAAATAAGATAACTTTAATATGTTTATAAATAAACGTTGATTCATATTATGAAGAAAACATGTTTTATTATGATACTTATCCATTTATGTGGTTATTTTAAATAATATAGGAAATAGGAGGGTTTTAAATTATGGGTCCGAATGGACCCACAATTCCACTTACGTTGGTCAAAATAACGATTCCGGTTAAGGGTTAAAATAAATGATGTGTCAATAAGCGAGTCGGGGTTTATTGACATGGCCCTAGTCACCAGTCGGTTGATAGTTGATACAGAGATGTTTATGATTCATAATTACTGGAGCCACTTGTGAATCCAATCGCCCACGTAATGCACTCCACATTCCGATCGGACTTGTAGAGTGACCATGGCTCTGAGGAATTCGATCATAGTAAAATTACAGCAAGTAAGCCGACACTGAACAAAGGCACGTACGTACGCAATGTGTATGTGTGTGCGGCGCATACTAAACTTGGACACAGAAAATGTCAATCTCCCTCGGTATTTGGTATCCGTCATTCAAGGATCCATCGCCTCGCTGTTGCCCTTGCCGCGGCAATTAATGACTTCAATAAAAATGAAGTTTATAATATTATGTCATCCTTTTGCTCCAAGTGATATGCAGCTAAGTATTTGATTTCCTAAGCACTGTCAAAAAAGATGGTAAAAGGATAATGAGGTCTAGAATACGGCCGTAAATGTGGAGTCAAAATCGACAGCTATTATAGTATCTAACTTTATAGAAACAATGCAATGTTTAACTAATATTCAAAGAAATGGTTCACTCAAATAGTAAAATATCCGTATAATATTGATGTATAAAAGCACATTTCCATTTGCTAAGTCAAGCGAGAATATCCTATAATTTATTAACCCATGGGGAACGTAATATCTTCAATACGATTACATAATTAACTTCCCATTTGAGATAGACGCTTACTTTACTGTGTTAGATAGAGGGTACTAGCTTTTCCCTGTGATGCTGTCATAATTGTGGTCCGTGGCCCAGTGGTCAAAAATCCGCCATATGATCTGGATCTCCGAGTTCAATTCCCGTTCTATCCAATCCATAATAATATATCATTCTATCCATAGATTTCCATACATCACTTGCGCGTTGATGTCGAATACCTACCAATTACAAAAACAATATAAGTCAATTAATACGAAACCCTGCCGTTGCCTAATTAAAAAATTATCATAATCGGTTGAGCGGTTTACAAGTTATGAATTAATAAAACATACGTTTCACCCTATTTAAAGCAAGCTTGAAGTTGTTTTAAGGTTTCGTACCCAAAGGGTGAAAACGAGATCCTATTACCCACTGTTTCTTTTAAATTCACTTGTCATATTTTTAATCGAGCCTACTACCACTTGGCCACTACATAAGTATTTTTTTCTTACAGTAGTAGAAAAAAGTAAGGAACCCATTTTAGGTCACTAAATATTGTTTGAGTTTGCATTCAGTTTACATTATAAAGTTTTGTTCGCTCGTATAGGCGGCCATACTCGAACAGGAAATAATATTATAAACAAATAAATTATGAACATTGAACGGCTCCACTTCAGTCATCCGATTATATATTTATAGTACAATTAGGTCATAGGCAATGTACTTGAGTAAGAACACTTATGGTCCTTGAGAATGTTAGTTGTTAGTTGATCACTGACTGTGGTAAACATTTGTGGCGTTTCAAAGACAAAACTGACTTTTTGCAGCCTCTTTAGTACACTTTGATATTGACATAAAACTAGCAACTCCCACTGTCAAGAGTAATCTAACATACATAATATATGCGCTACTCTTGCTACTCGAACTGTCATCGCATACAATTTGTAGCTACTCCCAATGTCATTATCCTCTTACAAACGTCAATTACGATTCATTTTGCCGCGCTTTTGGAAAGCGGATGAAATTTTTTGTATTCTTGGATAATAATTTTGCAATAAGTGCTAAACGCGTATTAATAGTGGGTTTAACCCTTTGACGACCACGGGTACACCCGTGTCCCAAGCACAAAAGTGTAAAAATCTAAATAAATACTAGGCCAATTTTAAATATTTTTTTCTTTTCTAATATTTTAATGTCCACTTTAACCATTCATAGCTAGCAGCCCCATAAAAGTAGAACTATATTGTGTCTATAATCTATAAAAGATGACATATCATCTGGTGCCAAAATGAAAAAGTTTACACAAGATTCACAAGATGTTAAAGTGAGAATCATAAATTAATTTCATGAAAAAACTATAGCCTGGTTAATGTTATATTTATATAAATTACTACACTATATGATAATCTGATCCTAATAAAGCTATAAAGTCATAAATAAAATGGGACAGTACTGTCCCTATGGTCGCGAAGGGATACTTTTTTCAGACGACGATATGAACAAAATATTATGATTGTTATTCAAAAACCGAATAGTTACCAAGCAATATCAATAAAAGAAAAATAACTGATTTCAATAAAGTCATAAACCTTTAAAAATATCGTGTAATGAATAGAAACAGCCAACTGTAAAACGATATAGATTCTTAGGATAGCCTTAAGATAATAGTAGTCGTCATAAAATGCATTCTTGTATCATATAAAAAATCCGTGTGAATTCGGGTAAACTTTCTACCTGGGTAATTAACGGTACCTACACCGTTAGAGCCGTATTATGCAAAGCTTCTCTTACTGTCCCGTTAGGATAGGACGCATGGGTTACTGTTTAGCCAGACTAGAGGGTAAGATTGGTTGCATAAAAGTGCACCAAGTGATGGTCAATCATGTCATTCCAATAATTGAAGCTGGCTACCAGTCAAGCTTCCAGCTGATTACCATGGTAAAGTCGTAACGCTCGATTAGGTACGATTTTTTACTAAATATGTTTCGTATCACACTACAATCAAAATATGGGTGGCATTGGTCTAACGGATCAACGAAATAATAACACACGAGCTTAATCGCAGGTCAAAGTTAAAATAAGAATAAGAAGATAAGATATATTATCTAAGACTATTCTTCGACCTTTTTGATACAACACTGAACAACGCATATACCATGTACACAGAGAAGCACGGTCAGAATAGATTGATTGGTTGTTTGTAGATCAAGCAAGTCTCTGTGGCTTTCTGAAAAAATGAGTAAGTACCTACCATATTATGCAAAGCTATAAAACGATCTACCCTATTACAACCCATCGAAAAAAAGATAAACAGAAAACGATGCGCGTATTGTGCACGTTCCAAAAGATAATCTCACTAACAACACCTGTATATGCAAAGTTCACCTATAATATACGACTGATTATATTGTTTTATTATGTACCTTGACTCATTTCTTATAAATTAATAATTATAGGTAGTAAATTTGCGTTTTTAATAAGTGTTTAGATCCTAGATATTCCTCTAGCCTTGAAACAAAACCGAAAATAATTTCGAATAAAATTTACCGTTAACGACCATAGGGACATCCATGTACCATTAAATTCCAAAAAAACTAAAAAAGGTTTTTACTTTTTGACTTTAAAATATGTTTTATAGACATCAAAAAGATCATATTATACAGAAATAACCATAACATTACCTCTCCTAGTCTTATGGTCCTGAAAGGGTTAATAAACGTTGAGTGTTTGTGAATGTGATTTACTGTCGAAGAATGGAAAAAAGTTCAACAGTCTGCTATTTTCAAGAATCGTCACAAAATGAATCGATGTGATTCGATAAACGCCCACTCTTTATCGAATTTTGGAGGGAATATCCTCCAATAAACAAGGAACTTAAAATTATAATAAAGGGTCAGAATATTTTTTTTTTTTTTTACTCGACACTGGCAAAATGCAAATGTTGCCATAATATAAAAAAAAAACGTCAATTACTCTTGACAGTGGGATGCGAGTTGCTAGTCTTATGTCAATATTGAAATGTGCTACGACGGCTGTGTAAAGAATCAATGAAGAGGGAATGGTATTATAGAAGGGCCTTTTTCCTTTTTAGCTTATTAAAATGATATCTTTTAAGCGTGGCAAATTTTCATTATTTCCTTGTTGTTCATTGGTGCATCGGCTGTCAGTTTATTTTCACACATTTGACAGACCGCTGCCCGCAGAAATATTACACGCATTAGAAGCACTTTGGGCAGGTCTCTATTGTATAGTCTAAGTAAAGAAATACCTTTTTCCAAAAGGTGTGAATATAACATTTGTTGCAGTAGTAAGTAATAAATTCTTCTTAAATTAATAACGACGCTCACAGAAGATAACCTCAATAGCACGTCAAAAGCGGCAACTTTACCGCATTTTTAGACTTGCGTTGTAATAAAATAAAAATATATTAACTCTCATAAGAATTACAAACTCCATCATGCTCATTGTGATTTAGTGTTTGCTTTAAATAAATTTTAGATCATTAAACTCCTAAGATAAAACTTTTATTGCCACTTATATTGAGCTGGTAAAGTAGACACACTTGTGGCAACTTTACCATGTCATCAGATTTTGTAGAAAACGTAAAGATGCCACAGAACTTGTGTTAATACAGTGTTCCAAACCATTTAATAACATTAATTTAATTCAAACTCAGAAGGACTTTAGTTTGGCCGCCATACATTTTGAAATTTTACCAAGTTATCTGTATCGGCTTAAGTATTGCCGTTTTAAAAAAAAAGGCAAATGAATGACATCATTCGGAAATGGTAAAGTTGACAAAGGACCGTCAAGTTGCCGCCTTTGACGGCACTGTTAAAGCTATGTTAAAAAGTTAAACGAGAACAAAATCATCCCTAGTGTGAAAATGACATGAAATTTTGTTTTACGGAGATAATTTATTCAAATTATTTTTATTTAAATTAATTGAATTCTAAATAAATAAAAATTAGCACTTACCTTAAATGCAGACTGCAGATGCTCAATATACTGCTAGACACTATAAAGTAATGAAATTACTTTCTAGATTGTGGAGGTAGAAAGAAGAAACTTTCTAGGTCGTAGTTAAATTATACGCTTATATAAGCGATTTCTGTTTGTTTCGGCTTAAAGAATTTAAACGAACAAAATGTAACTTAAATACCTAATCAATTTTTATTAACAAAAAATCCATTTAAATCATAGAAATAATATAGTTGGCCACACAGTCTATACTTTTGAATGACTCTACACTTAATAATAAATAGGTAGGGTTCAGTTGGAGTATATAGGTACCTCTTATAATGAATGACTGAATAAGCTACATTTAATTTAGCCACAAAATAGGGGTTTAAGTTTTTATACACAAAGGTAGACTTTAACAGAGAGTATTGCTTATCCCCTGGCTCTCACGTTGCTTTGGATAAATATAGGTTATTTTATTACCTATTAGGAGGATTAATTAGGCCCCAGGTTTCTATAAGTTCTCTTATTTCTATGATCCAGATGGTTACCATTAAAGTATAAGGCTTACTTGATTCGCAGTCACGCTCGTCGGTACCGTCACGGCAATCGTCCTCCTGGTCGCAAACCTTGGAGTTGGAGATGCAGCGGTTCTCATCACAACGGAACTCTCCGGGAAGACACGCTGAGGACAAAACAAGCTGTGAGATCTCAATGATACAAGCAATGTTTTAACATGTAAGAACATTTTTTTTTGAAAATTTACTAAGATAGTATTAATAAAATTTTATTTTAAATTTGCGGTCGTAGAATTTCTTAAAATAGCAACGTACTACGCAGAGTACATTAGCTCTGTAGTACGCTGTCAATTTAAGGGTTAAAAAATATATATATTAAACCGATTTCTTTTAAGCGAATGCGAGACGTACATTTTATAATGACCTGTACCGAATATTTATATTTTTATTAATTAAATGACTAATTTTTTTTCCTTGTCAACATCCCCATACTTTGGACCAATAAACTCACTTTCATTGTATTGAGGTTGTTCTGGCGGCGAGGTGGTCTGGTAAACAGCTGGAGTGTATTCAGGATAAGCAGGCGTGGTATACAACGGCTGGTCACCGCGTTCGGGTTGAGATTCTAGTTGGTAAAACAAATAAAAATAAAATAAAACAAAACTAAAAGAAATGAAGTAAGGAAAACAATATAATAAAAAGACAAGAGTAACTTTATATTAGAAAATATAAACTACTAAAACAGCATAATTATTAGCCAAGAATCTATAATTATCGCTTCTTGGATTTAAGAACTAAACCATATAATTAACCAGTTCTTAAAATAAAACCTAAATAGAACGAAAAAACAGCTCTTAAATTGCTTAAAGTCTTTATCTTCACGATTTGGCTACAACATCTTTCAATATTATTATGGTTTATTAGTCCATTTTTTTATTTAATAAATGTTTAGACTTTGACCAAGATCGTGCCTAATCTTAAGCGGTAATGCAGCCGAAGATGGGAGAATGGGAGTAGACTAAACATATGTAGAAGGCGGTAAAAATATCTCCCCGGATTCACTGAACATCTTGCCGGAACACAGCCATAATGACCGCTTAGCGACACGTGTTGTCCAGTGAAACCACACGGTTTCGCAAATGAGATAGTCTAATCCACAGAGTAACGAATATTAAAGAGAAGCAAAGCCGAGAAAAACAAAAAATGTGTAACAGATGTGTATTGTGTATAGTTAACAAGATAGAAAAGGAAAGCAAATCTATTGTTACTGAGACCATTTTTGTTGACAGATTTGTATGATAAATCAAAATAAGTCACACGTTTTGAAATGTAAGTTGATTTACTTATATGCTCGATCTATTTATTTAATTTATTATTCAGCACAACGTTAGGACTAACTAAATATTAAGTAGCATTTTCTACCAGTTGACCTGTAACTGGAGAAAAAGTACTACTAGAAAAAAGTAGCACTGGAGGATAATGGGTGCAGACAATATTAGTGAAATAAATCGATAGTCTGAACCAAAACAATAGGTTTATATTTATATATTATTATGTAACTTCCTACTCTGTAACCTAGGTGTTAGTTTATTTTAAATTAAAAAATAATCAAATAAAAATAAAAAATTGATGTTTAAAATTTCCATACCAGTATTACCACCGCAGTTGCTTTCATCATCTCCTAGCGGACAGTCTTCAGTACCATCACACAATTGTTCAGGGCATACTGTGACGGAGGAACTGGCGCAGGAGGTAGGATTCTCGCAAGACTGACGCTCAGGCGGACTCGTTGGGAATGCATTAGACCACTGGTTGGTCTGCTCTTCTAGGCGGTCTTTGGTAGAAAAACATAATAAAATGAAAAAAAAGAAAAATAAATAATAAAAGATCCATAAATAAATGTGCATTATTATACAAGGTTTTACAATGGTTATAAAACAAAGACGTGTTATTTTCTTAGAAAACAGGGTCACTTACATCTAACATAAATTTTCACCCAACAAAATTGGTCATTCTTTAACATTGATTTTTCTTTAATCAGAGATTATTTTTGATATACTATGTGGGTGACATGCCAATCTTAAGAAAATCTAGGATTCTTAATCACTGTCAATATTCAAATTTGATTATAGGGCCTATTGACTATTCCACACTGGTGGCTATTACCGACAAAAATAAAATGTTCTTATAGTCATGGAGCGCAAAAGATATAAGACCTTTCTTAAATTTGTCGAATATAGTTTTAGTGAACGCAGCCAAGTTGAATTGCATTTTAACCTTGCCACTCTACCTATGTTTATACCTAGTCAGGTCATAAGTATTGTCACACAGTAAAAACTTTTCTTTTAGAATGCTGGCCACAAAAAAGTTTATTGAATTCGAATTTCGAATTGTTCATGAAAATAAAAATGTATACTTTTTAGAATTTTACTCATTTTTAAATATGGAGTGGACGCTTAAAGAAGACCATGTTGCAGTTATTGCGTTGCATCGTTGCGGTTACGCGCCAATTCAAATTTTTGACATACTGAAAAATTTGAATATAACCAAAAGATTCGTTTATCGTACCATCAAACGATACAATGAAGACTCTAGTGTAGATGACAGGTCAAGAAGTGGTCGCCCTCGGTCTATTAGGACTCCAGCAGTGATAAAAGCTGTGAAGGCGCGAATTCAAAGAAATCCCAAACGTAAGCAGAAACTGTTGGCCCTTCAGATGGGGCTAAGCAGAACCACGGTGAAAAGGGTGTTAAATGAAGACTTAGGGCTTCGGGCATATCGAAGAAAAACAGGACATCGTTTAAATGCTCGTCTAATGGACCTGAGACTGAAGAGATGCCGCGCTTTGTTGAAGCGGTACGCGAGAAAAAAATATCGAGAAATTCTTTTTTCGGATGAAAAAATTTTTACCGTAGAAGAGAGCTACAACAAACAAAATGATAAGGTGTACGCACACAGTAGTGAAGAAGCGAGCAACCGTATTCCGCGTGTCCAACGAGGTCATTTTCCATCCTCGCTCATGGTATGGTTGGGAGTTTCTTATTGGGGCTTAACAGAGGTACATTTTTGTGACAAAGGTGTAAAAACGAATGCAGTTGTGTATCAAAATACAGTCCTGACGAACCTTGTGGAACCTGTTTCTCATACCATGTTCAATAACAGGCACTGGGTATTCCAACAAGATTCGGCGCCAGCTCATAGAGCGAAGAGCACACAAGACTGGCTGGCGGCGCGTGAAATCGACTTCATCCGGCACGAAGACTGGCCCTCCTTCAGTCCAGATTTGAGTCCGTTAGATTACAAGATATGGCAACACTTGGAGGAAAAGGCGTGCTCAAAGCCTCATCCCAATTTGGAGTCACTCAAGACATCCTTGATTAAGGCAGCAGCCGATATTGACATGGACCTCGTTCGTGCTGCGATAGACGACTGGCCGCGCAGATTGAAGCCCTGTATTCAAAATCACGGAGGTCATTTTGAATAAACTTTATTGTCATAAGAATCTATGTTTTGTTAAGTTCATTTTGGTATATAAATGGTTACATAATAAATAAACTTGTTCCAATAATTTTATATTAAACATGTGACAGAATTTAGGTAAGACAATTTTACTCTTATCGGTTAATAATAATAGTCACTAGTGTGCGTAGTTTTTGGATATATTTTAAGGTTAGTATCTGATTTTTTGTCACAATAAAGGGCCACAAAAACTTATAAAACCTTGTATCACAAAAGCATGCAACAAAAAAAATGAAAAAAAGCCAAAATACCATCTTCGATCGGGCAACCCTGCTCATCGGAACCGTACCGACACTCAGAGGTGCCGTTACACCGAGCACTGCCTGATATGCAGCTGCCATCATCACACTCGAGCTCGTCTACTTGACACGTTTCGAATGCTGAGCCTGGTTTTAAAAAATAAAAAAAAATCAGCAAAGAAATCAAAGCAAACGGAAAGTTAATAAAAAAACAAATGCCTAAATAAATATCTATAATAATAATAAAAGCAACTAAAAGAACCTGAAATATGTTTCTGGATGACATAATAATTCTGTATGCGCATTTTCTTCATTCGTTTTTTCTTTCGCTATTATCATCTGATCCCGCAGGTTTCTATCATAGCAATAGCTTGGGCTCAACGCCCGCCTACGGCAGCCCATTACTCATATATTTTATAGGTACCAGGTCCTATGCAACACTGTGCTGATTGCCATCTACATAGATACATCATAAGTATTTTTATCCCAGTAATTGGGGTAAGTTATACCTACAACCGATGCGAATCGCGGTTTATCTTGAAGTACTTCAAGAAAAAAATAAATCCAGGTGGAATCTTGCATTAAGAAACCACCACCATTAATTCTCCTTTAAATATGATGTGTGGCTGATGTAGCCGGCAGCCAATCTTCTCATAGAAAATCCTACTACACTTATGTGTGTATTGTAAATGGTTTCAAGTATCCAACAAACCTGGGTTAACAACATTCGCGCTGAAGTCGTCATCCTTCACAGAGACGTCTCCAAGGTAGCGGTAGTTACGGATGTGACTGCGCAGATCTGTCTCGATGCGGTCGGTGTCGTCGAAGCCGTTGGTCACGATGTCCAGGGTCACCTTGCAGGAGAACTCGTCCGCAAGACGAGACCTGAAACATGGGAAGAGAATGCTTAACTCAGGAAGAAAACTGGTTGCATTTGGAACACGTTGCCGTCATCTGTGTTTCCCGAGCGATACAACTTGGAAATCTTCATGGTACGAGTGAAGGTACTTATGTTCTTAAGTGATTAATTGTCGACCGCATCTGCACTTCCCATCCAATATTTGGTCTACTTCATCACTCTGCCCTTTACATGCAACTGATACACAAAGTTTGCGTCAGTAAATCTTTTTTTTGCGCTGGGAATAATGCTTTGTGCATTGTCACCCTACGCCGGGGGACATAGATGTTGATGTTGATGTACTGCAATGGACTTTTGAATTTAGTTACTATTTTAGCTTTGAAACTAAGGATGCTACTACCTACTTTGTTTGTCTTGCCTTATCTCATTGTTTTCATGTATATTCATTTCTTTAGTTTCACTTATCAATACGATTTTAAGTATACTAAGCCATGACTTACTGTATTCTCACAAGGCTAGCCTTCTGCGTGCCCGGAAGGTGCTCGAAGAGGACGTTGACGGAATCAGCCAGGGTCTTGGAGAACTGCTGGAACTGAATGGAGTCCCTGTTCGAGTACTCCACTCTGTAAGGCTGCACCACCACGAACGTTACGCGGAGGGTCTCTGAAATCAGTTAAGATTCTAATTAATAGGAGAACTTAAAATTATAGACCAGATTTACACATGCTGTGTTAATGGTGCCTTTTTGCGGCAAGAGCTATTTTGTTCTTTTATACGTGTATTGTCAATGTTTTTCTGTATGTATGTGTTGTGGCAAATCTCTTCTTTCATTCTATAATGAGAAAACTCTAAGTGAAGATATATCAACCAAAAAAAATCTGCACGATAAACTAAAAAGTACGCCTGTCTAGTTTAACGGTAACTAGAGAACAACGACTTAAGCACATAATATTTAAAATAATAAATGAGTTTCTTTTCCGTTCATCTCTTTTTTATCGTTTTCGTTTTTATTTATCGTTAGCCACAAGACCTTGGCGCTTGACTATGATAACTGACTACACAGCAGCTACAGATGGTAGAGGTAAGAGGGATTTACTCTGCCTACTTTCTGTGTGTGTGTCTTTAAACAAAAGTTACCGCTCATCAGCAACCTATAATTGTGATTTTACTCTAGCAGTGTAATTTCGGTAATCTGTTCTGATTGAGTAAAAATTCCAACTATTTTTTTAACTTTAACAGCTGTAAGTACAGAAATTGCCATTAATATAATTTAAAAGTACTTACTCTCGCCAACATCCGGTTCGCTTTTCTCAATGTTAGAGCCGGACCCTTCGGCATGATCTTCATCGTCTTTATTGTCACTGAAAATGGAATTTTATATATTTAGAAAAGACAATTTCGTTATGACATACTATTATTTTCCTGCGCTCATTTTCCCAATATGATGGATAGGACGCACTCATTGGGTCATGTTGCTGACCTTGTAGGAATCTTAACGACTAGCAGTTTGGTCAGGTTTTAGGCTAGATAAAAAAATAATTTGTAGGTTGTCCACACAACCTGTTACTTATTATGAGTTTGGCAGTATGATTAGGATAAGCTGTTGTTCTGTTAGTGTAAGTATCCTAATACATTTTTATCATGTCACTTTCTGATGTTATCCAAATATATGATCAAATATTTAATTAGTAACTAGACTAAAGCTTAACTGAACTAAAAGTCATTACCATCGGTGTTTCCCGATTAATACACCAAGGCGCGAGTTAAGCCTTAAGCATCTTACGTGATTCATCTGCACTTTCCATCAGGGAAGTTGCTAAACGTAGCCCCATTGCGTATAAAAAGGTGTTCCCTATCTCTCTCTCGTTTATGTCGCTCCCTTATGATTGAGGATCGTGGTCATCATGTGTTAAAGATGTCAGTGCTGTGGCACGCCCGACGATCTGCCTCACTGGTGCCTGTCCATTACATCTCTGACGATCCAGCAAGACTTGGTCGGAGGGGCCTATCACTTGATCGCTCCATCTGGTGGAAAACCGTCCACTGACACGTTTCCCTTCCGTGTTCCCAACTACGATCAGCTTTTCAAGGCTCCCGTCCAAGTGACCACAAGGTTTCTCCTTCTGACTACGTGGGACTGGCTAAGTAATCCCAAGGTTAAAAATTAAAAGTACTTACGACACGGTGTCGTCCGTATCTTCAGTAATAGACTCATAGTTCTCGGGTGGCGGAGTGGTTGTCGTCGACGATGATAGCAGGGAACTGAAGGGATCTGAAAATGTATTATGTACCACATTAACTCCAATACTAGGCTTGCAGTAGCTGTAGTTTTAAGTGTTGCTATTTTCTACATTTCTAAAATGCATCACTCTAAAACACTATATAATAAAATGTTATTTAAGTAATCATGATGTTTTTCGCCTTTTCCGAAAATGGTTGTTTTTGAGTGCCTTTAGATCAAAATGTGCGATATTATGTTCACAAAATTTATATAATCATCATTATTTATTATTCAAATTCTTTATACGTACTGCATTTTATATACTATTTCTAAAACAATAAAAACAGTGTAACAAAACTGTAACTAGAATATCTGCCTAAAGCGGGAACAGAGCCCAAGTTGGCACTGTTCAGTGTCGCATGGTGAGGAAACTCTACATACCCACTATTCATATTTTTTTAGAAGAATAGTGCGTAATGTTATGCGGAGGGATGAAAATCATGTGACCAAAAAGTCCATGAATGTTATAATAAGTGGTAATCCGGGAAGGGGACGCCCGAAATAGGTTTGGAAGAACTGTGTGAAAGAGGATATGCGTGCTAGGGGAGTAGATGAAGATATGACGGATGATAGAGCAGAATGGTGGAGAAAAACGTGCTGTGTACGTGTTGTGTTTAGGTAGGGACCTAGTGTGGGATAAGGGCAGGAAGAAGAAGAGTGCGTAATGTTCGCACAACGCTAGCTTTGGACCCACCACCAATATTCGCTATACAATTATAAATTAATTATTATATCTACCCAAAACCATAATAATAATCACGTAGAACTGAGCTTAAGCTAACTATGCATAAACACAACACTACATAATTTTAATGATATGTATTTTAAAATGCTATATATTTAAGATAACATCTAGCATTCTAGAGCCTATAAATGTTAAAATTAATATTATATTCGCAGTTCTAATTAATTTATCTTCGCACATCTTGTACTAAATGTAGTCACCAGCAAATTATTTTCTCATTTATTATTAAATCGTGGTACATAAAATAAATTCACAAAAGTAAAGGTTTTCATTCCGCGAATCTACCCTACAACGCTTTTCCCGGAAAATAAATGAAGATAATATTGTTGCCGACAGAATTCTAAAGGAGAAACATATTAGCGTTTGAATGCTTCAGCTTAAAAAATAGTAATACCTTCTAACTGGAAATGTTTTGCCTCGATTTTAAACAATTAAAAACAGCATTTTTGCTAAGTTGTTTTCGTTAAATAATTTATTTTATATTAGGATAAAAATGAAACCATTTTGTCTTCATTTTTTTCTCTTTAACTTGTAGAGTGTTCAATTTGATTCGATATTCTTGTCTCAGCGATAGTTTTTAATTTGTTAAAGATAGGCACTATTTAAAATAAAGAAAATTAAAAACTACGATCTGTCAATTTACAGATAGAAAAGATCTGCTCAGATCAGCTATTTTTTATATTTTTTATAAAGGAAAACTATATTTGCCACCAAATAATTCAATCGAGAATTGCTAGAAATTGCTTATTATACCATTTCCCTTGGAAAAGTAAATGGAAAAACTATTTCTTACAGTTGTTTGGTAAGAGAGATTACAAAAATTAGACAGAATGAAAGAATAAAATAAATCAAAATTTGTAAAAGGACTGATTTATCGACTGATCTATCGACAAATGTTCCAAAACGCTGAACGGATCGTGATAAAAATTAGAATATAGGATAGATTTTTGTGAAGGAGATAAGATTTCTTGTTCATGTATCAATATGGTCAAAATATATCAAAAATACTTACTCCACCAGTCTCTCTTATGTCGCCTGAGGGTTTCGACGTTGCTATCGTCCTTCACCTCTAGGAACTCCTTCGAAGCCTCTTCATCGCCTTCCCAGTAGATATCTTCAGCAAGGGACACCTGAAATTAAAATGAAAAGCTTCTTTTAACACATTGTTTTTATTCAGTACAGGCTTTGACCACGATCTGCCGTGATATTAAGCGACGATGCGGATGTAGATGGTTGCAGATTAAACCTGGAAGGTGGGATAAATCTCCCTGGCTTCACTGAACATCATGCCGGAACACGGTCACAATGACCGCTTAGTGACATGGTATTTCACTTTGTTTAAAAGTTTAATGCACTTTATTTGATTAGGTTTAATTCTTTTGTAATTATAAAATTACCTAAAAAAATGATTAGTTATCGATGGTATAAAAAAAGGTTTGCTAGATAAGGCATTAGTTAAATTGCTGACACTAAGTTTAGAACAGTGTTAAGGACAATCAACGTTTCTACATAGGTACATAATATTATAGTGAAACCTTTTCGAGACAAAAATAATTATGTAAGGGATGATGTTACGTAACTGGGTCATTTTCAAAAAAACTGTACACTGCGGAAAAATTGATGAAAATTTGTAAGATCGTGGCAAAGCATTTATTGTGGCCAATATATATTAATTAATCATTTAATTATTAGAAATTGGTATTAAAATAAATAAATTTAATAGATTAACGGAAAAATTAAGATTTTACTACACTCAGGTATCACAATATATTCTATTCCGAAACTACTTATTAATGTTGATAAATAATATAAATAAAGCAAGTTTTGCAATAAAAAGTTGTTTAATCAGTGTAATGTACCTTAAAGTTCATTAAAAATATATTGAATAATAAAATCAACTTAACAAACTCAAGGAATCGTATATTAAGTTTCCATTACGTTACTCTCTGGATAAAAATGAGGAATAAATTTACTTTTTTTCTATTATTGCAGCACTTAAGAGCTATATAACTAAATTACTACTGAGAGACCAAAAATATTAAACTATTAAAATAAACGCACCATAAAAATCACATAGCTCTTCGTTAATAATTAAAACTTAGACAAAATTATAAATGGGACAGTCACGGAACGGAGTGCATTGGTAATGGAAAAGATTTCTTAAGCCTAAGACATACTGACAGTAAAAATCATCAAGCAGAGAATTTAATTATTACAATCAATAATATCTTCACCAAAACATTTTCGTCGTATGAAATCGTAATTATTATTGCCTTCATTGCACGTAATACACAAAACCAATTTAAAAATTCGCCATACATTTTGCTAATTAAAATGACTGAAACTAAATAACCAATTTTAATCTAACCACAATGTAGCAATTTTTATAAAAATGCACACACTTTGCTAGTTTTTAGTCACAATTAAATCGGGACGTCCATTCCGACCAACTAAACCGACCAACTGAAATTGATCAACTATTTTCTTTCGAATTAACTTTTTAGTTGGTTGGATTGGAATACTTTAAAAATTAAAATTTATTCTTATCTACACAACTCAAAACTATTTTTCTTTCCCAACCGAACAACTTTTTCATTGGTCCGAATAATGTTTTTAAACCTCTTCAACGTGAATTATTTTTCTAAATACACAGAATGTTAAATAAAACCAAAGCGTACATACATGACAGATGACAGCTATCAACCTTAAAAAGTCAATATATCTCGAAAAGTAATCGTCCTAGAGTGACACTGACATGGAAGAAATGAAAGGTCTTGAAGAAATCTTCATTTCAGATGGCAGCTGTCAAACTTAAAATGTCAATATCTCGAAAAGTATTCGTCCTGGAGTGACGCTGTCATGGAAGAAATGAAAGGTCTTAAGGAAATCTTCAAATCAGATGACTGCTGTCAAACTTACGATGTCAATATCTCGGAATTTTCTTGTCCTAGAGTGACGCTGTCATGGAAGAAATGAAAGGTCTTGAGGAGATCTTCATTTCAGATGACAGCTGTCAATTTCGGAAAGCGTTGGTCCTAGGCTGATCTCGGTCCCGATGACAGCTGTCATTTGAAATGAATGTTATTAAAGAACATTCGAGTAGTGCCATCTTTATGTTACTCACTTTTGCCAAAATGTACAGTATGCATTTAGCTTTATGATTCCATTCCGAATTTTTTTACTTCCACTTCTACGTTACCTGTGTTTTGGTTTCGGAAAAGAAGTAACGGGTACCGAGATCGCAACAACATTAATTCGTTAATAATATATTAATGTAGTATAAATTAAAAATTGAATATTATACACGATTCCATGATAATTATAGAATTCATCAATACATTTTGTAGAAAATTGACTATTTTCCTTAGCTTTCTTTTTGGTTTCGGTCTCGGAAAATCAAAAATGGACCATTGGTCACTTTCACTGTTTTGCTGTTGCAATCGCCCTCCAAATGAACGAATCGAATATTGCCGCTGTTTGAGTGATAGACTTAATGTTGCTCTTGATATATAAGCATTAAATTTGGTGAACTTATAAATATATAGCCTAAAAAAGTGGTTTCGGAATGGAATTTTCCACATTTCAAGAATTACGTCCTCGATTAAATTTATTTATTAAATATAATAATAATGAAGGGTGAATCCTGAGAGACAAAATTTTACGTGTCTGGGGGAATAAACTACCCGTAACATAAAAATTCTACCCAAGGGTATTTTTTTTCTGTTAGTTTAAGGTTTAATCTACTTAATGCATGATAGATATAAGGTTAAATTTAGCTGCAAGTATCTGAAAAAAAATGTTAAAGCCCTGAAATTTGATTACCATGGGGTGTCCCTTACACTTTTTTGGAACAAAATATATTTTTTACACCAATTTATAAACGGAATTTTATTAATTGCTGTGATCTAAGCTGTAAAGGGTGAACTGTTATATGATCAAAAAAATACGTGAAGGCTGTACACAGCGGAGTTTTAGAAAAAATAACAAATTTAGGTTTGTCCCCGGACAAAAAGTGATTCGCATGGCGCGCGACATAACTACTCACATTTCACAAGCCAAAAGACTTAGAAGCTTGTACGCACGCTGTTGGCTAACTTCAATTGCGCTCTAAACATCGTGAAGAAATGTTACTCCTTTCGTGGTTATAAACTGGATTTACGAAGGTGAGAAATTGATTACCGTGGTTTTGGTTCACTAGATCATTGATTACCATTTCCATGTTTAAAAATATTTTTTTATCCATTACGATTTGTTGACTAGGGTGTGCAGTTAGGAAAAGGGTATTGTTTATCATATATTTTATTATTATTGGTCTATAATTGTGGTATTTAAAAATATTGACAAAAAACTATACAATTTTGATTTCCATGGTATTGATTCTCATGGCGTTTTACCACGGTGATCAATTTTCCCCTGAGTTTTCTAGCGCATTCTTTCACTTTTTACCCAACTACAGCGAAGCCGCAGGTATGGAAGTGATTTTGACAGTTTATATTTGTATATTTCATTATTTCAGATGTTTTTTTTCATATTGTATACATCACATTTTTTTTTATTGTACTATAGTAGACAGCCGCTCTGGCTTATGCAACACCATTATATCCCCACATTAAAATAAGTCGCTCAGCGAGCTATGGAGAGGGCTATACCCGGGGTTTCTCTACGTGATCGAATCAGGAATGAGGAGATCCGAAGACAAACCAAAGTCACTGACATATCTCCGCGGATCAGGAAGCTGAAGTGGTAATGGGCAGGCCACATAGCACGTAGAGCGAATGGCTGATGGAGTCGAAAAGTGTTCGAGTACCTACTACGTACAAGCAAACGCAGCGTAGAACGTCTACCCACAAGTGTGGCAGACGACCTTATTAAGGTCGCTGAAAGACGCTTGAAGCAGGTCGCTTCCAACACCGGTTTTATATATGGAGGTCTAAAAGGGGAGGTTTATGTTCAGCAGTAGACGTCTTATGGCTGAGATGATGTATGATGAAAAAATAAAACGAAACTATGGGCTGACTACAACTTCAGTCCAGATTAACCTAACTAATGATAAATGTACAATCTGATGACAGCTTCTGGAGTGAATCCTGTCAGTGACTGTGACTGTGATTGAGAACTTAATCTCATATTCTAGGACTATTTATTCAATATTTTTACATTGTTTAAGACAGCAATACGTTGATTTTATTTAGTTTACATGATTATTATATAGAAAGCCAATATAGACCTTTTTAATACTTTATGTTTGGTGTATATTTGTTTGGATCACCGTTTTTAATCATTTTTATTTTATATGATTAGTATGTAGAGGTCAATATTTAAATAATAACATAGAATTTAAACAAAATAGTTTTAATTTTGATTCCCATGCCACATTTTATTGATTCCCGTGGCACAAAAATTTAAATTTAAATATCTTCTGAACAAAACAAGTTATAATGATGCCTATTTGATGGATGTGCTTATAATTATGGGAAATTTGATGTTTTACATGTAAAATTCAATAATACTTTAATTTAAAATCTGCCACGGGAATCACTTAAATACGCCCGATCTCAGGATTTACCCTGAACTTAAAATTATAGCGTTATTTTAAACTAAAGCAATAATATCTGTATTTTCCGAAAATATAAACATAAGTATAACTTATATTTGATAAAATTTGAAATTTAAAACTTTTATTGCGTAACTTGTAGTGTGGGACATTGTAATTTTTAATGCTTTGCTACTAAAATATTTTAATATCTTTGTTGGTAACTGTGTTATTTATGAAAATAATATATAAAATACTTAAAAAAATACCGTTAATTATATTTTTTGTACTAATTCTACTTAGACTTTACAAATATTAATTATAATTACAGGTCAAGTAATGGGACAACCATAAAAATGAATGTACAATTTTTTTGAAAATGACCCAACTACGTACAAGAATCATAATTAGAAGATCATCTAGTATGTTATATAGGTAAAATAATTGAGACAGTAACGTGTAACTTTACCGAAATTACGTGTGGGCGTGAGAAGTAAACTAAGCAAACGAATCGGGATAACTTGCCAAGAATTATGTATTTTCGGGCACCTAAAGGCCGTGTTGGGATTATGTAAGAATAGGTAAATAGGTGTTGTGTGATTGGCCACTGGCTCACAGTCTGAGGCTCGCCCCGCCCTCGACGATCTTCATTTCGTTGCGTCACTCGCGCCCGAAACTGGGACACGAATTTTGGCTTAACCTTCTGGTTATTGTTCACTCAATTGTATAAGGTATTGTCATTATTATTGAGAAAGTAGCCCGACTGACGGTGTTTAGGGATATAACTGAACATTGCTCGGAGTGTAGGGTTCACATATTATTATAGACTAGCTTGTGCTCGCGGCTTTGCCCGCACAGAGTAAGCCTTTCTTAGCGGAGATCTACGTCATAAAACCTATCTGTATTCCAAATTTCTACCCAATCCATTCAGTAGTTTGAGATGTGCGTTGATAGATCAGTCAGTCAGTCACACTTTCCTTTTATATATTTAGATATACTTTTTCTACTGAAGTAAATTTTTCTCGAAGCAATCTGCAAGGACACCGTTGCAAGCAGCGTTGCGATGCGGTGCACTGAACACGACATATTTTATAATATATACTGACGATGTGGTGCATCCCCAAATGTCGAATACCGAGGGAGATTGAGATTTCGTGTGTGTACACGTACGTATGCACTGCGCACACATACACATGGCGTATGTGATATGTGCATTTTAAACGCAAACATACTTGCAAACTTTGACATTAGGTAAAAAAACCAAGAGTGAAAAAGGGACTTTTTACATGTTATTTAAAGCCCCATGCTCCACTACCCGCTTAATGACAAATTCTCATTCAAAAATTCTATGATTGGCGCAAGTGGAGCTCAAAAAATAAATAGTGTTCCGAACATTCCTATCAATTTCAGCAAAATGATTTTTTAGACTAATTTTATTGAACTATTAATACATTTAGACGTTTCATCGATCTGCCGTTTCAAACAAAACTGTGAACTACGAGTAAAATAGAACAGGGCCTAAATTCTGCACAAAAAAGAGACGACGGCGCAGTAAAACGTAAGCAAAAAAATAGCCTATAAAACACATTTTCAATTTTAAAAACACCACTTTAAGGCGACTAAAAGATGCTAAATTAAAAAAAAATGAAGTTGCATTTGTTTTTGTACTGGTATCGTAAGAATTTTCAAGATTTGTTTTCAAAATTTTGTTATTTTGACAGCGGACGTTAGTAAAACGAGAAGCGATTTTGGTTATAAATAACAAAATCCGCAGTCCGCCTCAAAGTTGAACTGTCTAAAAAGCGTGGACATCATAAAACAGCTCGCAGCAGTCATGATTCGCGAATAAATCGCATCGCAAGCCGCAATTAGGTGATACTCGGTACGAAGAAGGCACAAGAGGGATCTATTCGCAATTTTCGTTAGTCCAATATGATCCGGAGACGAGTGTGGTCGACACGATGTGCAAGCTAATAAGCGAGGGGACTTTTATCAGATGTTCTTGTTCGCGGTGTAAATAATTCAGGTTAACTTATCAAAGACTTGTGAAAGTCTGAACAAGGCCAGATACTGTATTGCTTTTTTTATGAAAGCACATCTACTTTCATAATGACATGAGTTCGATCTGATTTTAAGATTTAACGCTAGCCTACTTCTTTCGCAGTGTTACCTAAACCTAGGCACTTGAGAATTACTAGGTCTTCCGCAACTACAAAATTAGTGATTTTTTTCTCGAATCCTGTCATTATTCATAATTACAATGAAAGTCTGTAAAACGAAACGCATCGCTGGTTTTTTTTTATATTAACGAGGCATTTTGTGGAGGGTGAGCATAGTCAGCAATAACACAGTTTAGCGTGTAGCGTTCATGGACCAGTGGTCGTACGTCCGTCTTGTAATCCAGAGACCCTGTGTTCAAATTTAAATATGTGGCAAGTTTAGAAAGCTACGGAGATTCGAAAGGCACGTAAAACCATGGGTTCCTGCTGTTTCCTATAAGATATGTAGGCAGTCGTTGAGTCATGTTGCAGGCCTTGTAGTAATCTTGGCCACATGAAACTGCAACATATGTATAGATCTGACTTTGACAGTGTAAGAAGGGCAACCTGTTCTTTTGAAGTGGGTATAAAACCAAATTATTATTACAAATAGGTACAGACATATTATGTATAATCATAACTGGATCACGCTCAGCGTTGCCAATTTAGCATTTTATATGCTAAATTTGGCATATTTTCTTTCTGTTTAGCACATTATTTTGTCGTTTAGCATATAGCATATTTTTTTAGCATTATATACATAATAAATTTGAATTAAATATGTATCGAAGAACATAGGAAATATAAAAAAGAATAATCAATATCGGAGTAATGATCAAAAAATACACTGTACACGCATCCACTTGTAAACCTCTTCCGGTTTTTTCGTTACTAAATAATATTATTATAAACATGAATCGACCTAAAGCAAGCTCTTTTGTTCTGACCAGTGTTGTTTCTAACCAGATTTATCACAGCATTCTTCACATGCCTTCTACTTGCTTCATCTATAGTTGCAGATGAAGACCCAGTCGACTAATGTCTGTTCGAAATGTAGGCAAAACGGTTAAAATCTAATTTTTTTAATACATTTTTATTAAAATTATATTTAGCATTTTATTTTAGCACTATTTTTTAAAACTAGCATATTTTTGGCATTTTTTTCACCACACTTTAGCACATTTCGCCTTGCTATAGTTGGCAACACTGATCACGCTAGGGTGAGACTATTCCCCACTACCGTCCCTCCCTCCCTCCCCTCTGTTTTTCCTCTAATTATTATTATTATATATCATTTTACAGGCAGATATTATATAAATCCAATATTTGATAGATGAACAAGATTAGTCGGAAGATAACTAAAGATTCAGTATTCCGAAGAAACAGACCACTTTTTAGCAAAATATGGTAAGCGTCAGTAATAGGCAAGCTTTGGCAGCGACCTCCCAGTCCACTAAATAGCCTCGATTTATGGCTCCTACGCGACCAGATATAGCTTGAACCGCTTGAACAGCTTCAACACTTGAAGCTTAGAGGAATAGGTCACAATTGGAGCAGCTTGTGAAATGCAGATTTAACTTTAAAAGCTAGTTTTTAAGGTTCCGTACCCGAAGGGTAAAAACGGGACACTATTACTACGAGGGGCGGCTGATAAGTCCCCGGCCTAAGGTACTTAATGATAAAAAAATAATATTATGTTATATTTTTTATTTTTCAATATAATCCCCTTCAAGTGAAATACACTTTTCACATCGTGAATATAAGGCTTTTAACCCGTTGAAAAAATATTCTTTAGATTGCTCTTGAAAATGGCTTTCCACGGCTGCTTTCATCTCACTGTCGTCTGAAAATCTTCGGCCTTGTAACTCCTTTTTCAATTTTGAAAAAAGGAAAAAATCGCTGGGAGACAGGTCCGGGCTGTAGGGTGGGTGGTCAATTTCAGAGAACCCTGTGTCTTTTCAGGCCTGCCTTGCAATGCGAGCGGTGTGAACTGGTGCGTTGTCTTGCAAAAACAACACACCGCGCGCCAATTTTCCACGTCTCTCCTGAACTACTGCTTCACGTGCCTGAGTCAATAAATTAGCGTAATATTGACCATTCATTGTAGTTCCTTTAGGAAGGTAATCAACTAATAAAACTCCCTCACTATCCCAAAAAATGGTTGCCATAATCTTTGACGCCGACTTTTCGACTTTGAATTTCTTCGGTGGCCTCTCCCCCTGTTTTTCCATTTCATGGATTCTTGTTTTGATTCCGAATCATATTGACGTATCCATGTTTCATCTACGGTCACTATTCAGTTACAAATTTCGTCCTAATTGACCTTGGCTAATTCCAAAAACTCTTCGCAACATGCGAGTCGTCGCTGCATGTCAAGCGGCGTGAGCATTCGCGATACCCAACGTGCACAAATTTTTTTCACGTGCAAATGTTGGTGTAAAATCTCTCCGATACGTTCTTAGCTAATTAACAATTCTTCAGCTCTTTGCCACATTTTAATTCTAAGGTCGGCTAATACAATATTTTCAAATTTTTCGACATTTTCTCTAGCCACTACGGTTACCGGTCGTTCCGGACGGGGGTCATCTTTACAGGTCTCTCGACCTTGTTGAAATAATCGTGCCCATTTTTTGACAGTCGTATATGAAGATCCAGATTCCTGAAGAATCGATGACATTTCATCAAAAATCTCTTTCGGGGTATTTCCTTTCTTCACAAGGAATTAAATCTCTGCGCGGTGCTCTAAATTGCGTGAATTTCCAGTTTCAGTAGACATGGTGATGTTGTTCGTCCGATAGCTCGAAAGATAATGAGCCTATTTAAAAAATAACTTAATATTTACACTACCACTGAGCCCTGCAATTAGTGGAATCAGTACAGAGATGATTAGTCTTTGCTAAGTACCTTAGGCCGCGAACTTATCAGCCGCCCCTCGGTCAAAACTTAGATTTTTTTGTATGCGTTTTAAAATCGTTTCAATTACGGTAGTATAAAGAATTAGCATTCATTAATTATTATAAAAGTATATTTTAGAGAAAATTTATAATCAAGAACTTAATAGATCTAGTAATGATCTTAAATAAATGTTTTTTTTTATTTGTTTTATAACTAATTGAATAAATAAAACACATTTAGGTTAATAACTAGCTGACCCGCGCGCACTTCGTTGCGCGTGAGAGTCAATTAATAAAGCGAATTCGGTGCTGCTATTTTGACTATGATTGTATTTCCATCCCCGCGACTTTGTAAGCGTAAAATAAGGCATGGCTATAATATTTGCTCCCGCTGTGGATAGCGAAAGTATCGGGCTGGATATTTCTATGCAGTTTTGTTCGCTACCGTAGGAACCAATGCTATGTCCTTTCTCAGAGATCACACTATTTAAGTTTAGCGGTTATTGATTTCCATCACAAATTTTCACGCCTCTCCTCAGGAATTAATACTATTTGTGGTCCTTTCCCGGTAACTCTTTAACTTATCTCTATTATAATTTTTCTAAGCTAAATTATAATTATAGGTTACTAATTTCTCACACCATCCTTCCCGCGACTCAAATCAATTCCGTGGTTCCTGAATTTCCATTAAAACTCTGACCCTGAAGGTGGGGGAAGGATCAATACTGAGTCTCCTTAAAAGTTAATTTCTGACATAACAAACTATTCATTAACAGAACCAAAATTCTGAGTACTGGTGAGTTCGCAAAATCTCTTCTTATCGGTCGCCTACGTTACATAAAAAATACGTTGTCCAAATTTTAGCTTAAACGAAGAAGTGGTTACCGATATCCTACACAAACTGCACCCCCTCTTTCCTCCCCTCAAAGGTTGATTTCTGGGATAAAAAGTATCCCATATTTTTTTTAAGTCTCAGTCTACCTTTTTATCAAATTTTAACTCAATAGGGTCCTATTTCCTATACAAACTTTGACCCCCTAACGCTTCAATTCGAAGGTAATTTTTGACATAAAACTTTTTATTATTCCTCAACACATCCCCAATAATCTTATTGTGGATTTGTATACAAAAGTTTTTTAGGAATAATAATTCCCGTTCCCGTAAGAATTTCGCAAAATCCCCTCCCCTCTTACGGGTCGTGAAAGTCACATAAAGAACACGCTGTCTAAATTTTAGCGTAAAATATAACTGGTTACTGATTTCCTACTCAAACTTCTACCCCCCTTACTCCCCCGCACCTCTCCCTCTTAAAGTAAATTTCTGTCTAAAATAATATTCAGTGTTCCTAAACAAAACTCAAACCATGATTCCACAAAATTTCACCTGAATTGGTTTAGCGGTTACGGATTTGCATACAAAAGTTTTTCGGGAATAATTCTCGTTCCCGGGGGAATTTCGCAAAATACCTTCATATCGGTTGCTTACGTTACTTAAAGAATACGTTGTCCAAATTTCAGCTAAAACAAAGAAGCGGTTAACGATTTCTTACCCAAACTTGCATCCCCCCTTTATCCCGCCTTTGAGGTTGATTTCTGGGATTTAATTGTCCCATATCATTTTGTAGAAATCAGTCTACCTCTCTACCAAATTTCAGCTCAATAGGGCCAGCGGTTCTAAATTTCCCATACAAATTTTGTACCCCCCTTACCCCCTCTTAGAAGTTAAATTTTGTCATAAAAACTATTTAATGTTCCTCAAAACAATCCCAACAATCGTTTTACAAAATTTCAGCTCAATCGGTTCAGCGGTTAAGGATTTGCATACAAAAGTTTTTTAGGAATAATTCCTGTTCCCGCGGAAATTTTGCAAAATCCCTTTATATCGGTCATCTACGTTACATAAAAAATACGCTGTTCAAATTTCAGCTTTAAAAGATGGCCGATTACTGATTTCCTACTCAAACTACTACCCCTTTATTCCCCCTTCAAGGTTGACATTTATTTGGATTCAATCTACCACTGTACCAAATTTCAGCTCAATAGGGTCAGCGGTTCTAAATTTTCCATACAAACTTCGACCTCCCTTTACCCCCCCTTAAAAGTTAATTTTCGTCAAAAAAAAAAAAACAATATTCCTAAACACAATCCAAGCAATCGTTTCAACTACTAAGTTTCAACTCAATTGGTTCAGCGGTTAAGGATTTGCTTACAAACGTCTTTTAGGAATAATTCCCGTTCCCGTGGAAATTTTGCAAAATCCTTTTTTACCGGTCATCTACGTTACATAAAAAACACGCTGTTCAAATTTCAGCGTTAAAAGATGGCCGGTTACTGATTTCCTACTCAAACTTCTACCCCCCCTCTTCCCCCTTCAAGGTTGATTTCTGGAATAAAAAGTATTTCATATCATTTATTTTGACTCAATCTACCTCTGTACCAAATTTCAGCTCAATAGGGTCAGCGGTTCTAAATTTTCCATTCAAACGTTGACCCCCCTTTACCCCCCCTTTAAAGTAAATTTCTGACATAAAAACTATTCAATGTTCCTAAATACAATCCAAACAATCGTTTTACTAAATTTCAGCTCAATCGGTTCAGCGGTTACGGATTTCCATACAAACGTTTTTCGGGAATAATTCCCGTTCCCGGGAGAATTTTACAAAAATCCCTTTTTATAGGTCGCTTACGTTACCTAAATAACACGCTGTCCAAATTTCAGCTAAAACAATGAATCGGTTAACGATTTCTTTCACAAACTTGCAACCCCCCTTTCCCCCTTTTAAGGTTGATTTCTGGGATAAAAAGTATCCAATATCTTTTTTTAGGACTCAATCTACCTGTGTACCAAATTTCAGCTCAATAGGGTTAGCGGTTCTAAATTTTCCATACAAACTTTGACCCCCCTTTACCCCCCCTTTAAAGTAAATTTCTGACTAAAAAACTATTTCATGTTTCTAATCACAATCCTAACAATAGTTTTACAAAATTTCAGCTCAATCGGTTCAGCGGTTACGGATTTGCATACAAACGTTTTTCGGGAATAATTCCTGTTCCCGAGGGAATTTAGAAAAATCGCTTCTTATTGCACGATGAAGTTTTCCAAAGAATACGCTGTCCAAATTCAGCTCGATCCGTCCAGCCGTTTGGGCTGTGCGTTGATAGCACGAAAGTGTACGAACGATTTTATATAATAAGAAGATAAGTAAATCTTTAGATTGATATAACTCTTTTATTTAAAAACCGATTTAAATAAAACCAACACTATTTAAAAATTAGAGAAATTTGCAACGTTTTAGCGAAAACTGCATACAATTCGGTTGTGCCGTTTTATCACACATAAGTAACATCCTTTTTACAAATTAAGCCTAATAAAACTACTCTGGTAAATTTTCGTTTATGGCCACATCGATAGATGGCGTATTTTTAGTTTGTCGCACTTTTTGCTTTTTGATTTTTTTGAATTGAATTTACTTTATATTCTATTACTTTTACTTCAAAATTTTGATGTAAATTAGGGGCGATGTGTCCGATATAAATGATTATTATTTATTTTATTATTTTATTTTACGTTTCCCTAGGAAAAATTGACAAAATGTTTTACGAATTAGATCGCGCAAGCGACTTTTTCGCGTCGTTTTGTTCATATGCGTATTTTCACAGTTCACCTTAGTAAAGGATCACAATGAATGGGGAGAAATTTCCATTCTTATTATATGTATGGATGGATAAATTCAAATATTTTAAATTATTTAATAATTTCCCAAATAGGCTTCAAAATTTACAAAATAAGTAATGCCATTTCCATAAAAAGACCCATAAAATAGTCTTGTTCATAATAGGACGAATATACAAGAAACAACCTCTATAGTTTAAAAGTTTTTTCACACGGTCACACAATTAGTCCATCGTCAATTTTTAAGTCCCATAAATATTGAAACATACGAGTACGTGCCTTATTGCGATGACTCAGACCGCATCACAACATCTATTATAATTATAGTAGCGTTCGTTGAAAAGTCGTAAACGAATTGCTACTGTTCTATCAATGTTTATTAAAACCAATCTTGTCAACTCTACGTAATAAATATTGAGAATAGTCAAATTGTATAAATACAGGATGTTTCTTTTTTAAAATCACTATAAGCTACGAGTATCATCTTCTTCGTGCCCTTATCCCACAAGGTAGGTTCGGCACAATACGTCTTCCTCCTCCATTCCACTCTATCCATCATAATAATATTATCTTCATTCCATCTTCACTCCTCCAGTAAAACGACGTCAAGAGAAGTCTTTGCGGCCTGGTCCTTGTAATAGGAATGTTGACAAAATCTTATTCTGTATTTTTTTTTATACTAAACAGGCCTACGTTTGACCACTTCCCACCTGATGGTAAGTGAAAATGTGGTCGACGATGGATCACGTAAGATGCCTAGAAAGGTACCTATTCACTAGTGCCTTATGTGTACTCTTAATATTGTTTTAAAGTTGGTGGAAAAACTGAAACGTTAAAAGTAGCATGAGGGTAAAGAAGTTTATGCCTAGTTATGGGCTTCTTGGATCAAAATGCCTTCTAATTAAAAGTAAAAGCATATTATTCCAAAATCATTTCAGCCCTCAGCGTTTTAATAGTGCTATTCTAAAACATCTCTATTATATTGGTACATATTATAAACTCTCGTATTTCAGTAGTAAAGGTAATATTTCATTATATCATTAACATAAATATTTTATAATTCCCATTGTATACGTAATAATACCGTCGAAATTGATGCTCTTAATAGGTTTTACTTTGCGAATTCAGCAACAATAACTTTTTGCTACAAAATCTAGCAAACTATTTCAATTGTGGACGTTTTGCTCTTAGGGTATTTTATTATGACACCAAGAACTTGGCTTGGGGGACCTTCTGCTCAAAAATAGTCCAATGTTATTCCAAATCTAAAACAAAACATCTTCTATAAGGGAACAGCAATACTATTTAGGTTCACAAGCATTTTTGTTAAGATGGTTTAGAGAATGATTTATAATGACTGTGATGGTGGCGCCTATATTAGGCCGAATCAACATTTATGGTACTTGATTAACCCATTTATGAATGCTCCACGAATTAGGGTCAAAAATTATTGACTTTAATTTTTATTACAACGTCATAAATTGAAATCACTATTTTAGTTTATTAGATTTAGACCAACATTTCCAGTGTAATTTTTACATACCAAAAAGTTCATTTTGTGCCTTAATTATTTTCTTTAAAAAAGACTTATCTTTTTGAAAGAAAATAATTAATTGTTGAATTTTTCGTTCGAAAAATTATTATATTATATTATTATATTTAGCCTAGACTGTCCCACTGCTGGGCAAAGGCCTCCCCCAAATTCCTCCATTCCTTTCGATCTAGCGCCGCATCTTGCCAGCCCTCCAGATACGAGATCAAGTCATCACACCATCGTTTCCGGGGCCGGCCTCGATCGGTCGAAAAATATTAAAGAATATTATTCCTAGGCCACAAATATCTAAGCTTGAAGCTAGTATTCTTCTGATCTGTGCTTGAAGCAAAAACTAGAAATTGTTCTTTTATAAGAACTTTTAATGCACAAAAAAAATGTTGGTCTTAATCCTAGTCAATAAATAAATAGTCCTTAATTAAATCCAGGTCTTTTAATTTATAAGTTACTTAAACTAGAAATTAATACAAACTTTAGTGACAAAAGTAAACAGCCAAATTTCGTCAAATTGGTTTAAATATACAACGAAGTTAGAAGACGAGCAAGACGCTCTACTGATGGTAAGAGATAACGCTGCTCATAATCAGTACAGTGCTACCCAGTGCACTGTGCCAACGCTTCTTACTAGAGAGTTATAAGATGTTAAGACTTTTCAGCCCAGTAATTTCACTAGCTACAGTGCCCTCCTACCGAAGCACAGCAATGTTTGCACATCACTGCTCAGGCGGTAGAATAACTGGCACTGTTGGGGTACCCCCCTAGTCGACCTCTTGCAAAGGAAGTCGCCACATGACGCATAGTGTGCGAAGGGTCTTAGCATTACACGGTGACCAATTTGGTTGCAGCGTTAATGTTTCATAAACAATTCTTAATTTTAGATTTTACGGCCACCGATCGGTACACCATAACGCCATGGCCCATGGTCATGGCAAGGAGTTGTAAACCCGTTTTTATAACTCCATAATTCTCGCATACATTGATAGGTTTACTTTTTAACCCCCGACGCAAAAACGACGGGGTGTTATAAATTTGACGTGTCTGTGTGTGTGTGTGTGTGTGTGTGATTGTGTGTGTGTGTGTGTGTGTGTCTGTCTGTGGCATCGTAGCTCCCGAACGGAATAACGGATTTTGATTTTTTTTTTTGTCTGAAAGTAAAGTTAGTCGAGAGTGTTCTTAGCCATGTTTAGTGACAATCGGTCCAAGATCGCCGCCGCTACAAAATGGCGGATTACTTTCTTTCTCCACGACCCCCTCAATATGGGTATCAAATGAAAGGGCTTAACTAGTAGAATACAACCCACTATTTAAAATTTTAAATCAAAGATGGCCGCCATCACAAAATGTTGAATTACATATTGCGTTGGGGGTTTTTTAAATTTTTAATTTAATTCACTTGTTATTCCTCTAGAGAGGTATCGCACTCGTCACACTTCACACTAATAGCATAAAATTTGTGAGTGTGTATGTATGTTACTTCTACACGCGTAAATGAGTGGACCAATTGAGCTGAAATTTGGTATAAAGGGAATAACACATAAGCTGTAGCTTATGTATTAAAGTCTCATTTAATTGTCATTGCCTACAAGAGACGGCTTTATTTAATAAGATCCCGGTTTTTACTTCTACTAGTTTTTGTTGTATTTCTTGTTCTAAAGAATTCTTTTCTTGTACTAAATTTCAGTTCAATCAGTTCAACCGTGTTTTGCATAACTTATTTTACAAAATTTATGTTAAAAAAAAATTGGCACACCACCAAAATTCCATTTCGCTTAAAAGGACCTGAAGCTGTATTGGCTACACTATATTGGTAATAGCAATCTCTATAACCCGACTAAAATCAAACGTTATCTTACTAATATTATAAACGTGAAACTTTGTTAGAATTAATGTCAGGATGTCGGGATGTATGTTTGTTACTCTTTCACGCCTAAACGGGTGGACCGATTGAGCTGAAATTTGGTATAGAAATAGCTTAGACCCTAGAAGAACACATAGGCTATAGAACAGCGGGTAAAACCGGCACAGCTTATAGATAAAGCAAGGTTAGGATAATTAGTTTCTCAATGCACATGTAGATTAAATTAGATCACTCTTTACTGAACTCATTAATCACAAAAGAATAAGCATAAACTTACACATTTCGTTAAAAAGTGTAACAGTTGGCGGTCTTACCGCAAATAGCGATCTCTTCAGGCAACCAAGCAAATTAAGGAAAGACAGAATAAATAATAATGTAGGTACTTTTTATTTTGGTCGGGTTATTGTGATTGCCACCAATAGAGGTATAAATTATCCAATATAGCTTGGTTAACGAAAGTTGGCACGTTTAAAGTACTAACACTAAAGCAATCTGAATATATAAAAGGAAAGAGTGACTGACTGACTGACTGATCTATCAACGCACAGCTCAAACTGCGCTGGACGGATTGAGTTGAAATTTGTCATATAGATAGGTTTTAAGGCGTAGACATCCGCTAAGAAAGGATTTTGCCGCGAGCATAAGCTTGTATCATTATAAATACCCAGAGTTTTTTTTATAAAAAAAATTGATTTAAGTCACATCCCACACTTATTCACGTACCTACACAAAAATAGCGAAATTTGAAAATGTGCTTTTTAAATGCCTTTTGTTAAACAATCCTCTAAAGTCTAAAGTCCAATGCACTCAAGGTTAACACTGTATTATCAATCAAAACATAATAGATACAGTACGTCTTAGGAACACGCTAAAATTAAAATAGCTTCTTTTGCAGCTGTTACCAAATTGGTTTAATGTAAACAAAAGAACCTTAGAGATCAGACCAAAGTGAGGATGGATTTTTAACATGCGCCCACAAAATTATTAAGTGAGAAACAGAATTGGGTCAAGAATTCAAGATCGGATGTTTTCAGTGTAGTTAATGTAAGCAAAGATTGTTATTAATCTGTAGTAATATTTATCAGGAATTTAGTTTCAAGGTAACGTATATTATGTATACAAATAAAGACTTTAGCAATCGATTTTTGCACCAGACATGCGTAATTCTAATAGCGAAGAAGTGGTAATTGTATTAATTGTTGATTTAGTTGTATTAATATTACAGGGATATTGACGAGGTGAAAAAATATTAAAATATATTAAGTAAAACAATATTAGATCATGCGCAATTATTATTTTTTAAAAATAGCTGAAAATATACCTATAAACGCATTTATAAGTTTTTCGGTCGGCACCACCCAGTAACTTCAGAGTATAATAATTTTGTATTATAATACGAGATAACAGATCGAACATTGATCGATCGTTTGATCTTAACAGTTTTTTTTAATATACGAAGAAAATGTTTTAATTATTTTTCATAATCTAATTTACATACAACTTTTTTAAACATCCCTGTTGAAAGCTCACTCTCGTATTTTTTAGTCTTTTATGTATTTATTAAATGCTGTATATAAACTTTAAACGGTAATATGCTTTGACTAATTTGCTGGCAAGACAGCTCATAAATGAGATCCTTCGAGTAAAACCGCTAAATGCAGCTAGTATAGGTACAAAAGGAAACTCATTTTTGTCCTTTCTCATTTGGTATGCGCGAGTAATGATGTAGCTTAGAATTCAGGATGAGATGGGCCATTGCCGCCCTTGAGGATCTGTTGCAAAAAATTCGTAAAAAAAGAACTTGAGACTAATTTTTTTATATATTTAATGAGAAAATATACTAAATATCACGTCCGCCAAAAATCTGTGTTACAATCTAGTGTTACTTTTTAATTTTTGGCGATTTTCTAATAAACTCGTCCTTATTTTTTTATATTAATCAATATAATGTAACAAAATTAGCTAGTATAAGAGTAAAATATTTTAAATACGAATACATTTTGTTACTCTATTCCTTTCATACTCTGTTTCTTTTTGTCCTGATTTTTCCATACAAACTTTAAAATATTGTTTCAACATATACAAAGATGATACAATTGGCGGTCTTATCACCAAAAGCGATGTCTTCCAGACAACCGTGCAGGGAAAGGAGTGACGAATAGTACCCGTACCAGTACATCAATCATACAAAGTAAGCATATCCTTATGGATTACGAAACGAGCGCGCGCAGTTATTTTTGAGTGGTCGTAAGCTAGAAGTTGCCAGGGTGTAGGGTTTCATCATTAATAGCTGGAATAATGAAGGCCCGTCTAATTGTCTTAACAATTAGAGCCTCATCGTACGGACAGGATGGGTTGGGAGCCCCGTTTGTAAATCACAAGCAAAACATTACACTTCTCACGTTATGGAATTTGTTAAGAGATTTCAAAAAGGAGGTCATTGATTCGATATAAACGAATATCTATAGGAAGAAAAGAAGCAGTCGCCATAGTCGAAATTGGACAGACCGCATATTGTTAATGTGCTTAAGGTAATCCTGTATTTCTTTCATACAAAATATAAAACATTCCAAAACAGTAGGAAAATAGAGTTGAAGCTTTCATCATAGCCGAATTCGGACAGACCGGATTATCGTCATTTTAATATCTTTAGTTATTTAATATCTTTAATGTTATAATAGAATTACATTCTTGTTTAAAATTAGATTAAATTAATTTTCCTATAAAACTTTTAGTAATGTTATGTTTTTCCAAATTTCCATATGTATATGATATTGTACACAATGTTAATATTCAACTTATAAATTCTATAATACATGGGATGTCGAAATACTTATTAAATAAATAAATAAATCGTCATCATTAAATTGAAAATGCGAGACTTAGATTCCAATATTTCTTCCAACAAATAGATTTGAAAATAAAAGCATAATCCCAAACTCAAATAGATTTGAAAATAAAAGCAAAATCCCGAACTCAATTATGTACAAAAGTTTTCACCGTTTCGCAGTAGTGATCATTTTCTATGTTACATACAAAAATACAGCGTCCAAAACGAACGTGCGTTCGAAATACCTTAGCTCAGTAATTAACCAAATCTGCAATGACCAGAATTTGGTTTTAGTTTTAATATACTTATATTGGCTTTGTACATAAATATATCGGCAAAATACTGTAGGAATTTGCGATTTAAACTAAATTTTAGGTGAACTTTATTTAGTGGTTAGTTTTGTTTTTATTCGATTGATGCAATGAACTTAAAGCTTGGTGAAATTTATTTTACTCGTATTATTCATACTGGGACTAATTTAATGATAAAGAGGCATTTATTTCTACTACGTATTTAACAGCCTTGTTTAGCCTTATAATTGTTGCCGGAAGACACTGGATGCAGGTCGCTTCCAACCGGTATATATGGAAGTCCAAAGGGGAGGCCTATGTTCCGCAGTAGACGTCCTATGGCTGAGATGATGATGAACAGCATTTTTTCTAGTCTAGTCATTGTATATACCACTGCACTGCTAGGCAAATACCTCTTTCAAACTCACATAATATTACAATGTATCACTACATGCACTGCTATAAATAGGCATAGCCTCTTTCTCTTTCAAACCCATATTATAATAAAATATAACTTTCTATCCTGATCAGTATTTGTGACCTCAGCAGGCTTAGACAAGCGCAATCGCTAGTGGATAACGCTAAAAAATCATTGGGATGACAGATTTTGTGAAAAAATGATTGATAACCACTGTCATCTTAGTACATTTTTAGCGTAAGTAACACAAGCAATTGACGCTTGTCGAACCCTAGGTCATCTCCTTTATCAGGACAGTCTCGGTTTCTAGGCCGTCTAAATTGCGGTGCTTATTGTGGGGATATATTTTTCCAACAGTCCGGGTGGGTCACAGGTTCACAATTTTTCCAATATCTTTTACAAAAAAAAAATAGGTACAGCTAAGATTAATGTATAATAATAACTAGGTACTAGGTACACTATCACGTCGTCAAGGTGATAGATGAACATTATTCACTAGAACCTACCTTTTTTAAATGGGTCATGATACAAAATAAAAGCGGGAATAATTAAAATAATTAAAATAATTAAAATTACATTATTGCCTTGTGGGCTTCTTACGTCACGACTTTCGACAGAACAAGGTCCTTAGAAGTTTGACATACACATTGAGAACGAACTTAAAAAATGTAAAGCTTATTATTTTGAAGACCACGTTGGTTAATAAAGGGAAATAAATTAGGGTTAGCAAATTTTGTCAAGCAAAAATTTCATAAATCGCTGCAATCTTATACCTTAGAACAAAATACACGCTGGGTCGAAGCGCGACATTGAACCCAAAAGAGCAAATTATGACGCACAATGTGAGCGCTTCCATGTGAACTGTGCCTTAAACTAAACCTCCGAATGGCTTGTTTTGTCAGCTGCGTTCTGTGTAACCACGTCTAGACTAAGCTATAGGTAAAGTATAGGTACTTTACTTATTTGACACACTTTTTCATATTGCACACCTTAATATCCAAAGAAGTAGACGAGCCAGACGCTTTCCTGACGGTAAGAGATGCGCTAACTCTTACCGTCAGGTGGTGCTATTCATAATCAATAATCAGTAGGCACAATGCCACTCAGGATGTTACAATGATGTAAAATTCTAGGTGCACTGCACCAACGCTTCTTGAGTAAAAAAGACGGAAAATGTTAAGTCTCTTCGACCCAGTAATTTTACTGCCCTCCTGTCAAAGCACAGTAATGTTTGTACATCACTGCTCAGGCAGCATACTTTTAATTGAGGGTAACACCGCGTTGCGTCACTAGTGTTCGATATTACCTATGTAATTATTAAGGATAGATGAAATACTCATATTTGTGTCACTCAGAGTAATGATACGAATTAGGTAATGGTATTCAAATGATCATTCGTAAAGGTATTAATATCGTTGTCCTAATGTGATTACATATCAACTCTGTTCACTGATTCAAATGATGACAAACTGATTGAAATTCGGCCATTATTGTGATATCAATGAGTTCATCTACGATTACAATGAATACGGTCAAAATCAGAACTACGCAATATGAAGATCAGAAGTACCCAAAATGCTCTGATTGATAGGCGGTGGCGACATCATTTGTGTTAATTTGGATTGTACTTAGCGCCCTAGTGCATTAGATGGCCAGGCTAAGCGGCTATAGGCTGTATCACGCACTGGTAACTTTCACTATCAAGAGACAAAAGTTAAACGCTCTAGGAGACATTAATAGAGCACTAATAATTATGTTTGTGGCTAGCATGAAGATCGTAATCCTACATGCATATTAGTTATAATCTACTTGATTATTATTGGTTGATTTGTATTATTTAGGAAATTAAATTCAGTTCAAAGCTTTGGAAAAAAATTGTTTGTTATAATTATTACTCCAATGAGTTTCTTGTCCGTTCTTCTTCAAGAGATAAGTACTAAGTACTTTCCAAGTAGGAGGAAGAATTTTTTTTTATTAATTATTGTATTATACATATTATTATAAGTGAATAAGTGTTAAACTCAGTTCAAAAGTTGTGGGGAAAATTTGTTTGTAACAATTATCCCAATGAGTTTCTTATTCTTTCTTCTCCAAGAGAAGACTTCTACCCGTGCTTCTACTTAGAACTATCCAAGTAGAAGATAGAATCATTTATTTTAATTGCATAATATAAGTGAATAAATGCCCTGCTGTAATCTATCTGCACAAACCCTTTTTGAATTCGTTACTTCTGAACGCACCGTGGAAAATCGACATTTTGTAAGTAGGTAGCTAAGACCCAGACAGATCCATAACACAGATCCTTGAATAACGTAGCTAGAAGGCATAGTAAAAAGAAAGGTTGGAAATGCGAATGGAAAATACAGGTGAATTCTGGGAATCACGCCAGTCAGGAGAAACCTACGTGTAATTATAATTAGACTCCACCATAAAGGTTAATTACCTTTTGCAGTTTTGTGTTAAGCTGTACAACCACTTGCACTAAGGTATTTTCAAGAATTTGTCTGAAAAGACTACAGTTTGCTCGTAATGACATACAGTTGTCTTTCAACCTAAGGAAAATTTTGAAATGGGATTATGAAAAGCATTTCGTATCCTAAAATACCACCACCGTCTTTCTAAAACTTGTCTTTTTCTTCTGTCTGGAAGAGATCGCTATTAGCGATAAGACCGCCAATACTAAAACTTTTAAATCAAATGTATTTATCTGATGTAATTATCGAAAACCGTAATTTTTCGTGGAACATAATATATTGCGCTCAAATCATACCTGATGAAATGACCCCAATAAGGCCTAATACCCCAATGTACTGAATAACTAATAACCCCGTATAATATATAAATAATATCAGACGAGAATATTTTTATATTTATATAATCAGAAAATGTCGCGTAATGTGACTACAGTATCTTCCGACAGGGTATAATGGAATATGTCTTAGACACGACTTCCTTTGCATAATGACTATCTAGGTACTTTATTATGGACCTAGAAATTTACAGATATTGGAACTACGTTAAACATGTTATGATGCACCTTAGTACGCTCAATATACGTATTATATGTACACGTACACTTTTTAATACGTCCAATTAATTAATATTATTCATTATCTTGTTTAAGAGGGAAAAATTATTTCGACAGATTCAGGAAACGGTTGAATGGATTCCCCATCCCCCTCAAGAACAGACGCTGCGTAGACTTGTCTTGCTGTCAAGTCAACTGTCATCCCATACATTCACAAAAGTACAAGTCCTACAATGTATGGGATGACACTTCTACTCTTGACATTTCTACGGGATCCCATAAGTCATGCTACGGCAAATTATAGATATTACGAAAACAGTAAATGCACTCAACTCAAAGAACCACTTATCTATCTTGATACATAACATGATCAAAAACCCAACCCAAAAACAAATAAATCAAAAACCAAATCAAAGAGTTTCACTTCTCACAAAGACTGCATTTTCTGATTCATTTTGCATCACCCGTAACCTGTTGAATCAGTACAATATCTATATTTATATGCTCAGTGAATATCTACATATAAGTAATTGTCTGCGTAAAAGGCAGAGATAGTGATATTATTATCATCTGAATAAATGCCGTGAGTTGGTCCAGTTAGGTGAAATACAAGCAAATATCTTTACCTCCTGCTATAAAGTCAAAAGTGCGGCTAATACAATTTTACCTTCTTATTTTATACTTCTTTTGCTACTCAGATCTTCTGATCTGGAAATTCAGGAGGGGTCCGAGACTCCAAGGTACCGTTGCGCTAAGATGAAGTTGAGAAGGACCTAAGTAATCTCCACAAGGAAGAAAAATAGGCGGAAGGGCAGCGCGGGATAGAAATAAATAAATATGAATTTATCCAAAAATAATTTTATCCGTGAAGAAAATAATATAGAAATATTGGACTGGTTTTGTTACTTTGTAAAATAAGAGTTCTTTTTGTAATTAAATATTCTATTTCTGTGTTGCAACTAACCTAGTAATTAGTATGGTATCTACCCTGATACATCACATATGTCTGAGCAATATCTATGATGATATAAAATTGAATGGTTTTCATGTAGCACGTCTTTCTAGGAAGCACTACAACAAATTATATAAAAGGAATACGCGCAGTGCTTGGCGTTTGCGACTGTGCGACTCGATTTGTAACGAAACATGTTCTATTTCCTCGTCAATTTTGTATTTTCCAATGTTGGAGGCAACGACAATATCGTTTTACTTCTCTATTAACATGTTTAAGATTAGAGCTGTACCTGGTCCGGGCTAAAAAAAGCCTGCCGCTAGTATAGCGAGTGGAAAAACCGCACATAACTAATTATTATAATAGTCGCCGGGATTCGAACTCGGTGATACAAAATTACATCTTCACCACATAACCCCTTGGTCACGTAGGCTTCACAATTCACACACACACATTCGTGAAAAGTATCGTTTTTCCTTTAAATTTTTCGTAAAAGAACCGAGACCCAGTCAATCTATTTCATAAATCTCTATTGTATAATCAATATTCGCCCCAATAATAATCGGTATAGAGTTTACATTTGATTGATGATAAGATTAACCCTCAACCGCTCATCAACGCTGTCTGTCTCGGCTTATGTGATTGCTCATTTCCACTCTCAACTCTCAACCCCTGAGTCATGTCACAGACAGCTCGTCAAACTAGCGACATTCTGCAACATTATAGCTAATACAGTAAGGACTTTAACCCGTATATCAATGTTTTGTATAAATCTAAACTGATTTATGATCAGTTGAGATGTTGATGTTGATGTTCCCGCATGGGACAAATGTTTGTGTGATCCACAGATATTTGTTTCTGGTCTGGGTGGTTTTCAATATCTATTATATGTATGTATTTATAAAATAAAAGTATAATATAAGTATTATATCCGTTATCCTAACCACCATAACACAAGCATTAAGTTGCTTAGATTGGGGTTAAGTGGCGCTGTGTGAAATTTCCTGTCCTGATATAGTTGATAGATCAGTCATCTTGACTGATTGACTGACCTATCAACGCACATCTCAAGCCGCTGAGCAGATTGGGCTAAAATTTAAAAAACAGATAGGTTTTGTCCACGCAAGCAAAGCCTCAAGCATAAGCTAGTATAGACAAGACAAGATCCTCGCCAGAGGCCGTATTTTTACTGTTCTAGACAGTTTATTATTTGTTGGCTTAAGCTAAATCCGTTCAGCCGTTTAAAAATGAAGAGGTAAAAAGCCATACTTGCATACAAATCCATGCGTTTACTTTTTTACTATTAGTATAAGCGATAAGACTGCCATTTCACACTTTAGTTTTTAATTAATTGTCTTTTAATTTAAGGTTTTCCTGTAAATATGTGTGGTGTTTCAATATAAATAAAGTTATATATTCTATTCTAGCTCTATAATAAATACCCATTGACCATCTTCCCTTCTGTGAATTCAATCCATTTATGTTTGTAAAGCAATTTTCCCTTTGAATTTCACTATGTAGGCACTCGGGGCAAGCTCATTGCAATCCTGCCTTTGATACAACTTGTTGCACCGACTGACCGTTTTGTCAATACAAGGGTGAAATGTAAACAAGGCAGTGAAATAACACTCACAAATCTCTGTAACTGAGACAGTCTTTTGATCCGCTCGAATGTTATAACTTTCCTTCTTTCATGCAGTACTGGCTAGCAAAATTTTGTTTGTTTTTATACTCATTCAACATTCACTTTTCATTCACTTTTTTTATTAGCAGGAACTAATAAAAAAAAGCTTCTAAATAGCCGTAGTCGTATTTAAAAAAATATATCATAACTGACTCGCGCGACTGACTTCGTCTGCGTTGGTTAAAAAATACGTTAGGACCTATCCTCAAACTTACCAAATATCAAGCCGTTATGGAGGAGTTTGATAACTGTGACACGAGAATTTTATATTTTAGAATAGAATTACAATGGAGATACATCTTTCTTTTGATGAACGTGACGTCCTACAAGTGTTAAACAAAACCTACTTCCTAATCACACATCTATCGGATCAACAGGCCGTTGATGGAAACATCTGCCCTGTTTTGCTCGGCCTTGGTTTCGGGAATGCGAACGTTAGAAAATACATTCCCGGAAGTTTGATGTGTGGTTGTGAACAGGTATTAATTTCAAAGAGCACCTGTTCTAGGAACGCTAGAAATTTGGAGCATATTCAAAGTTGTGGACCGTCCGAAGGCCTGGCAACTAGTATCCATTTACTATTTTCAGGTTTAGTTGAGTTTATATTGAGCTAGTTTGTCCTCGCTTCACTCCGGAAGGTAAACATTACATCAGGCTAATACGTGTTATAAAGTGAGCGTGTATTTGTTACTTCTTCAGTTAATAACTCATAAACTAATTTCAGCGGATAAAAATTATTGCTACTAAAGTTGTATAATACAAAAATTATAATTATTATTCGGTACAGCAATATTATTAAATGATTTATCATTATAATAATAATTTTCTTTGATATTTTGTATCACTACTTTACTAATAATTCTATTGACATTTTTAATATCTTGACATTTTTGATTATTTCCAATTCTATCATAATTTTGTAGTGTAAAATTTTGTCGAATGAATATTGCTGACTACACTGTATTTACAAACTAGTAGACCAACCTCAAATACGCAAATAAATATACATATTTGTGTTTGTAAAATAGTGCAGCCAGTTTAATTAGAAACAGGGCTAAATTTACCTGCATCGCATAAAATAATCTTCGTTAAATTTCAGCTACACTCTCACATACTTATTATTATGTTAAATTAATTTAGGTATCGTGTACGCAGCCTTAATTAGTTTTGAGCTAATTTTAAAGTAAATCTGCTGACGTAAGCTTCTATAGAAGTGAGTATAATCTAAACATCTCTAGGTGATAGCCTCATCGGTTTGCCGGAACGCTTATCTCCAGGCACGAGTTATAGGTACATATACTATTATAGTATACGATTTCCATCTATAATAGCTGGAAATCGGGTCGGTTTTAAAAACGAATGTTTAAATAAAAATAAGAATTGGGTTTCTTAACTTAGAGTTATGGATATGTGAGAAAAATCCTGTAATATCTTTAGGTATATACCTCTAGATTTTATTTATTTTTAATTGCGCTAAGCAGATTAATCTACTGAAAAGAATCTCTAGAGCTGAATATAAATTAATTACCCATCAATTAAGACATAAGATATGTTCATTGCCAAAAGTTTTCTGCAACGTTTTACAGTAGTATAAGTAAAAAAACAGTAAGACATTTAAATACTGAAATAATTAGTCGTTAAGACCCAAACTTGTGCTTGTATCTTGAGTCTTGAGCCTCCGAAGTGATTTTCAAAATGGGTTAAAATGATGTGCGTTAGCAATAAAAATTAAAATAAGTACATAGCAGTAGGTTTATTCTGAACATAAGTTTAATTAGATACATAGCTTAGGCCTTGAAATTAATACACGGAGAGATTTTCAGCAGGAAAAACAGCCAGTAGGTTTTTAAGGAAGAGAGACCTTGTTCACATCGTGAACATTCGTCAGTTCCTTGGAACACACCTGACTTGGAATTACCGGGGTAGACTTCCTTTGCAGGAAGTCGTCTAGTTGGGTGCCCCAACAGTGCCAGTTATTCTACCGCCTGAGCAGTAATGTGCAAGCATTACTGTGCTTCGGTAGGAGGGCACTGTAGCTAGTGTAATTACTGGGCTTAAGAGTCTTAACATCTTATGACTCTTGAGTAAGAAGCGTTGGTGCAGGGCTTATAGAATTTCACATCATTGTGAAATCCTAAGTAGCACTGTATGGATTTTGGGCAGCGTTATCTCTTAACATCAGGAGGAGCGTCTTGCTCATCTTCTACTTCATCACATAAAAAAAAACATTCTATTTTTACACTTTATGTTGAGAAGATCCCCATGCAGCCTACAAGGGCAGCTTATCTCTTAAAGAAACTCAGTGCTTTGTGTTTTTTTATAGATTTATTGTATCCAGCTCAATGCTCAGACTTACTTAATGTTAAAATAGCATTTTCTCCAGTGTATAAGTTTACCAGATTGTCCGCTCTAGTAGAATATTTTTCTTTACAATTCCTTTGTAAATGCACAATAATCTGTTTATCTATATTTTGTAAAAGAGCGTTTGCTCTGCAAGGACAGTTTTACTAAATAAATAAAATATAGCTTATAACAGTTGTCGCAGTGTTTTTTTTCTGTGTATATATTGTACTATTGGACCCGCGCGCACTTCGTCGGGCTTAATTGAAAATGATCAGTGTTCTTCTACTATATTACGCATGTATGTTATACATAAACCTTTCTCTTGAATTAGTCTATCAATTAATGAAAACCGCATCAAAATCCGTTGCGTAGTTTTAAAGAAGGGACAGACAGAAGCGGGAAGCAACTTTATTTTATACCATGTAGTGATGTACCATGTAGTATGGAATATGGTTGTTAGTCTGTATATGAAATTTTGCTGTCGATATATTTTTGATGGACAAAAACTCTTTTTTAAGCTATTGCATAGCTTCTATCGCGGGCCTTGAGCGTGGGAACCGAATCCAGAAATTCCGTAACGAAAAAAACTTAACACCCCCCACTCCAACCGGTTAATTTAATAAAAGAAAAAAAAAATGTTTTTTTTTTCGGTCACCACGCTCAAAGTTTAACTTGAATTAATATCAAAGAAAATAAAAAAAAGGAAAAAAAAATACTGCATTAATAAAATAAATAAATAATTATAATTGCATAAGTTGATAAAAAATGCTATGCAATAGCTTTACCGCGGCAGTCTCCGAGTGCCACACGTCTTTTTTTTTTAATTAATCCATAATATTGCCTTCAAGCCAAAGAGCTTCTCATTGCTTCAAGCGCACAATGTTCTCTTATCCATTTTGACAGTTAATACCGAGTATGCCGAGTATGAGATAAATTTGCAATCAAATTCGTAATAGCATAATATTTAAGCAATATTCATGAAATTCAATACACAAGTTGTTTAGTCAACAGACAGGTAGAATATACAGATTTATATCATGGATAGATACCGTGCAGCTATGTAAAGTGACAACCCGTGATGATATTGTCAATCTCTATACCATACCATACCATACCACACCTTTTAAATTAACTTAATTAATTGTAATAATCCTTTTTGTAATGATTTTTAAAATCATCAATATCGGTCTAAACTCTGCAAAGTTAAAAAAAAATACGCAATAATAAATAAAGTAGGTACCTACTACATCCATAATGAACAACTATTAAGTATGTCGGGACAGGATATCGGGCGCTTAGCTTAGTAACCTATATGTGTCACTGTCACTCTATTGTCGCTCATACTGGAGCCACTCAGGCATGGTTTACAGCGTGGATATAACGGGCGAGAAGAATAAGACTACACACCACAATATGATTAGTTTTATTACACTTGCAAACAGTTACATTACAATGTGATTAGGGATGATATTACACAACTCAGAATTACACAATATTAACGGGGACCTTGTGTTCCGCAAAGCTACGAACGCTTCGATAACTAATTCGATACCCAAACCGTATAGTGACCGTCCCAGTCACCCTTCGGACATAACGTCCGTCCGAGGTGCCGTCCCGAAGTAAAGTGACCGTCCCAGCCGCCAGCCAAACGTAAAGTGAGCCTCCGTCGTCTACACAGCTCAATATAATACCTCACGCCCGTCCGCCCTACCGCTCGCTCACAACAGCGCCCCTAGCGGACGACCGTGCAACTACTCGACTCTCATTGGCTAACGTCACTTCCCGTCACTCCCCTTTACTTGTCAACCGATCACGAAAATGCGATGTTGCCTGCGTTACACAAGAGATGGCGCCACTTCCGTCTCTGGTCCCCCGAATTTAACTATGTGGCGTCTAAACTAAGTAGCTATAATCTAAGCTGCCGATACGGCCTTCCTGACGCTCGCACGTCCTCGGGCGATCTTCTTGCAGAGCGAACTCCTGCAGGGTGAGCTCTCCCAGCGCGATCTTACTGCACATCTATAACAAAAGGATATCATGTTAATTGATTCCACATTCCACCGCTCGTTCATCCTGACATAATTATCCTGACATAATATCCTGACATAATTCTTTCAAAAGTGACAGATAATTGAGGCTCTCATTAGAAAATATACCCCAGCGACTTAGTATGCCATCAAGTTCGGTTGTGACACGCGACAGCTCAAAACTCAAGATGCACCAGCAGTACAGACCGGATAAAAGTGTCTCTTCGATCTACAGCCACCACAGCAGCTAGTAGGATACGACCCAGATCACAAAATCCTTTCGACTGACTCTGGACTCACTGCACCAACAATAGCCCGGATAACAGAGTCCCTTCGATCTACGGCAACCGCAGCAGCCAGTAGGGTTCGACCCGGACCCCTGCATCCTTTCGACTACTCACTATGCGCTCACCGCATCAACAATAGCCCGGATAACAGAATCCCTTCGATCTACGGCAACCGCAGCAGCCAGTAGGGTTCGACCCGGATCTCTGCATCCCCTCGACTATTCACCATGCACTCACCGCATCAACAGTAGCCCGGATAACAGAATCCCTTCGATCTACGGCAACCGCAGCGGCCAGTAGGGTTCGACCCGGATCTCTGCATCCCCACAACTACTCACTATGCACTCACAGCATAACAATAGCCCGGATAACAGAGTCTCTTCGATCTATAGCTCCCGCAGTAGCCCATAGGGTTCGACCCAGACATCTGAATCCTTTCGACTATCTCACAACACACATCGAACAGCCGTGTCACCTCCAACCGCAACTGATCACATCACTTTGTCTAGGTAATTTCACTTCAAGAGTTGGAAACTATTATAACTCGAAATAAAAACCCCCATGAACTACACAGACTCTCCCTTACGACATGGAAACAAGATAATTTGCTACCGACTACCGTGAAAAAAGGCTACTAATTCAAAATTTTTTTTTTTTTTGGTTTTGTTGGTTTGGTTTGGTTTGGACCTCTATCTCACGTGGTGCCTATCGACTAAACATAAAAGACGATACAAATCCTTTCTCTCTCCTCCCCCCCTTTTTTTTTCTCTCCTCCCCCCTTTTTTTTCTCTTTCCTCTGCACACTCAGAACGACCGCGCGTCGCACGACCACACGCGCTGATGCTCAGGATAGCGCGCCATGTGACCGCACACGCACCGATGCTCAGGCCAGCACGCCAAGTGACCGCACACACGCGCCGTTGCTCAGGACAGCACATCGCACGCTCGTATGCGCTGCTGCACGTCACTCATCTGTAATAAAGATACCACAGCACAGAATTTCGTTTCCTTTACCTGACTCAATCCTAACCTCAATTGTAATGTAAGCCTAAGATCTCTGAATATCGTATTATACCGGTACACAAACCGGTGGCATTAAAATTGCAATTTTCAATAGTGCACCTAACCTAACTCAAACCTAACCTCATTTATTGTAATCAGTCTAAGACTAAAATCTCAGAATTTCTTATTTTACTTCCATTAACACAACGCGAGGGCCTTATTAATTATCAGATAACACTTCTAAGCTTTGTTCTAAGCTGACTACACTGCGAGCCATGTTCAACTATTTACAAAAAAAGTGAGGGTAGGTAATTAGCATTGAGCGACATTAAAACTTAGCTCAGGCATCAAATTCTCCACTACCGCTCATCGCACACTAAAATGCTACTACAAGAGTAGACAAAACAAGCTACGGTTACGTAGTCTGCAGTAGGCATGAACAAAAAAAATCATGGAATCGACTCACCAAATAATGTTCATCGCTGATACAGCTCGATCTCTCAGATCGTCTCATAGTTCAGTCACACCAAGGTCTACTCGTTGCTTGACCAGCAGCGACGCAGGTCACAGCGCAGCAGACTCAGCACGCACGCATACACACACGTATGCACGCACGCAAGCAGGAACAGGCGAGCACACACGAGCGCCGGCAAAAGCGCTCCACTGCATGTCACCCGCGTGGACATCTGCGCAAACACAGCACGCAGATCGCGCACTCAGCACTCGCCACAGGAAAAGACAGGTGCGGCAAACAAGCAGGCAAACTGAAACATTGAAAAAAACACGTTAAATTCTTTCACCGTTCTTTATCCCACTTCTGATGTCGGGACAGGATATCGGGCGCTTAGCTTAGTAACCTATATGTGTCACTGTCACTCTATTGTCGCTCATACTGGAGCCACTCAGGCATGGTTTACAGCGTGGATATAACGGGCGAGAAGAATAAGACTACACACCACAATATGATTAGTTTTATTACACTTGCAAACAGTTACATTACAATGTGATTAGGGATGATATTACACAACTCAGAATTACACAATATTAACGGGGACCTTGTGTTCCGCAAAGCTACGAACGCTTCGATAACTAATTCGATACCCAAACCGTATAGTGACCGTCCCAGTCACCCTTCGGACATAACGTCCGTCCGAGGTGCCGTCCCGAAGTAAAGTGACCGTCCCAGCCGCCAGCCAAACGTAAAGTGAGCCTCCGTCGTCTACACAGCTCAATATAATACCTCACGCCCGTCCGCCCTACCGCTCGCTCACAACAGCGCCCCTAGCGGACGACCGTGCAACTACTCGACTCTCATTGGCTAACGTCACTTCCCGTCACTCCCCTTTACTTGTCAACCGATCACGAAAATGCGATGTTGCCTGCGTTACACAAGAGATGGCGCCACTTCCGTCTCTGGTCCCCCGAATTTAACTATGTGGCGTCTAAACTAAGTAGCTATAATCTAAGCTGCCGATAAGTATGTGCCTGTATACAACAACAACAGTTAACATAAGTTTTTTAAAAATATTTATATAATACTAGCTGCGCCCAGCGGTTTTACCCGGATTTCTATAGCCTATGTGTTATTATATGGTCTAAGCTATCTGTATACCAAATTTCAGCTCAATCGGTCCACCCGTTTAGGCGTGGAAGAGTAACAAACACACATCCAGACATCCTGACATCAAGACATCTATTCTTACAAACTTTCACGTTTATAATATTAGTAAGATTAGTAAAGTGGTGGAGTGGAGCTAATTAAATACCTACTACCACTAGGTAGTAGGTATTTAATTAGTTATAATAGGTATTTAATTTTTAATGCATTTAGATCTCAAAATCTTTTTCTCACGTAACTTTAATGGTCAAATTATAAAAAAATCATCTTTCAAGTTTTCCATATTGTAGGAAATGCATAATCTCTATGTTTAAAAGTGCTAGAAAAGTAAGTTTCTTACTTTTAAAAAAAGTGGAAGGAAATATGGGACTCTCCTCAAAAAAAATATTGAATTCGCTCATGATCATCAGAAGGGCGGCATTTTCTTTAGTGCCCAGGGAAGCAAAGGGTAAATCCTTGTTCTTACTTGAAAACAAGACCCGTCCCGCTTTGACGAAAATTATAAATGGTCACGTTATAAATAGCTCAATATTTAAATGTGACCATTTGGGATGTTATACCTTTGTAACAAAATAAGAATATACTAAATTTGTCGAGTTACTGATAAAAAAAATTACGTAGATGTATAAAAAAAATCCGACTAATTGTGAATCTATCCTTCTTTTTTAAGTCTATTAAAAAAGTTTTTATTTTGAACTGCTTCGGCTGTTTTTCTACCAACTTTTTTACAATTATTTTTTTAAATTATTTTTTGTGTTATTCCCTTTTTGGAAATGAATGATTTTTTTTTATTAATGTGCCTCATTAATTAGGCAATTGTTTTCATATCAAAAGCTAAACATACAAACTTTTTAAAATTCTATTGTTACTGATTAATCAACATAAAATTTAGCTCATTCATTCCCATTTATTGACAGTTAATGCCGTTTTCACGGCAACAGGATTTAAAGTAAAACCTAGCAAGAGGCGACAGACGCCCAATTGAATAAAAGTAGGTAACACGTAGGCTAATATTCTGTCGGAATTCGCTTCGAATAGAATGAAATGGAATTTGGAATGATGGTTATTTAACTTACTGGACTTTAGGATTTAAGTTTGATAGAGCCCTTGAAAAGGAGCAATACGATACGTTATTGTGAAAATTTTCCGAGAGATACATGTTCCTTTTTTACAAGTTTTACATGCCATTTGTTATCCTGGAAGTTGAAGAGATAAGGTCGACCATTATGTTAACACTAATATGGGTGATTCCTGAGAGACAAAATTTTACGTGTCTGGGGGAATAAACTACCCGTAACATAAAAATTCTACCCAAAGGTATTTTTTTCCTGTTAGTCTAAGGTTCAATCTACCTAATGCATGATAGACATTAGGTTATATTTAGCTGCAAGTTTCTAAAAAAAAATGTAAAAGCCCTGAAATTTGATTACCGTGGGCTGTCCCTTACACATTTTCGGAACAAAATATATTTTTTACACTAATTTATAAAAGGAATTTAATTAATTCCTGTGATCTAAGTTGTAAAGGGTGAACTGTTATATGATCAAAAAAATACGCGAAGGCTGTACTCAGCGTAGTTTTAGAAAAAATAACAAATTTAGGTTTGTCCCCGGACAAAAAGTGATTCCCATGGCGCGCGACATAACTACCCACATTTCACAAACCACAATACTTAGAAGCTTGTACGCACGCTATTGGCTAACTTCGATTGCGCTCTAAACATAGTGAAGAGAGGCTCCTCCTCTCGTTGTTATAAACTGGATTTACGAAGGTGAGAAATTGATTACCGTGGTTTTGGTTCATTAGATCATTGATTACCTTTTCCATGTTTAAAAATATTTTTTTGTCCATTACGGTTTTTTGACTAGGGTGTGCAGTTAGGAAAATGGTATTGTCTATCATATATTTTATTATTTTTGGTCTATAATTATGGTATTTAAAAATATTGACAAAAAACTATACAATTTTGATTTCCATGGTATTGATTTTCATGGCATTTCACCACGGTGATCAATTTTCCTCTGAGTTTTCTTGCGCATTCTTTCACTTTTTACCCATATACAGCGAAGCCGCAGGTATTGAAGTGATTTTGATAGTTTATATTTGTATATTTCATTAATTCAGATATTTTTTTATATTGTATACATCAGATTTTTTATATTGTACTATAGTAGACAGCCGCTCTGGCTTATGCGGCACCATTATAAAATCCCCACATTAAAAAGTCGCTCCGTGAGCTATGGAGAGGGCTATACTCGGGGTTTCTCTACGTGATCGAATCAGGAATGAGGAGATCCGAAGATGAACCAAAGTCACTGACATATCTCCGCGGATCAGGAAGCTGGAGTGGTAATGGGCAGGCCACATAGCACTGATGGGGTCGAAAAGTGTTCAAGTGGCTACCACAGGCAAGCAAACCCAGTCCACCCACAAGTGTGGCAGACGACCTTATTTAGGTCGCTGAAAGACGCTTGAAGCAGGTCGCTTCCAACACCGGTGTTATATATGGAGGTCTAAAGGGGAGGTTTATGTTCAGCAGTAGACGTCTTATGGCTGAGATGATGTATGATGAAAAAATAAAACGAAACTATGGGCTGACTGCAACTTTCAGTCCATATTAACCTAACTAATGATAAATGTACAATCTGATGACAGCTTCTGGAGTGAATCCTGTTAGTAACTGTGACTGAGAACTTTATCTCATATTCTAGGATATATATTCTTCTATATATTCAATATTTTTACATTGTTTAAGACTGCAATACGTTGATTTTATTTAGTTTACATGATTATTATATAGAGAGCCAATATAGACCTTTTTTAATACTGTATGTTTGGTGTATATCTGTTTGGATCTCCGTTTAAAATCATTTCTATTTTATATGATTAGTATGTAGATGTCAATATTTAAATAATAACATAGAATTCAAACAAAATAGTTTTAATTTTGATTACCATGCCACACTTTATTGATTCCCGTGGCACCAAAAATTTAAATTTAAATATCTTCTGAACAAAACAAGTTATAATGATGCCTATTTGATTGATGTGCTTATAATTATGGGAAATTTGATGTTTTACATGTAAAATGCAATAATACTTTGATTTAAAATCTGCCACGGAAATCACTTAAATACGCCCGATCTCAGGATTTACCCATATACAAAAATTTAATTAAATGTAGACTTTAAAAATATAATTTAATGTACGAGTAGTATTACTATTTGGTTTTTCAATAAAGTTTTTGAATAAAAATAAATTTTATTCAAAACTTTACTGAAAAACTAAATAGAACTACTCATACATTAAATTATATATTCATAGGCTATAACAAACATCTTTGTAAATAAACGGCATAAACTCACTTTTTTTTTAATTCGACTACGTGCCGACCGTTTCGATCCTGTACGGAGGATCTTCGGCACGGAAACGGTCGGGACGAAGCCGAAGTAAATACAAGTGAGTTTATGCCGTTTATTTACAAAAATGAATCTAAATACTAACGAATGTAAAAATATAATAAACATATTTAAATGTAGTCTATAAATTGACATAGTACAACTGCCAATGGCTCAGTGGTTGACTCCATTGTTGGTAAGTAGATTGACTCCAGTCTCAAACACTCGCCAACTCTCGACGAAGCTCGGCCGCAGACGCGTTCCATTTTTAGTCGACCCCTGTTGCAAGAACTTTATGTTACGACGTTTAACTAAATTCTAACATACAGGGTTATAGTTTGGGCTCGCGACTTTACCCGCTTGGAAAGATTCTTTCTTTGTGGAGGTCTACGTCAAAAAATCTAACTGTATTCTAAATTTCAACTGAATTCTTTCAGCAGTTTGAGTTGTCGTTGAGAGATCAGTCAGTTATTTATTCAATTAATTTAGATTTACGGGGCTATATAGGTATATAGATTTATTTGTTTTTATTCATTTTTTGTAAGCTGAAAGATTTTCCTTATTTAGTTATTTTTATATAATCTACGTGTTAAATACATACACAGATCCTAACAATAATATGATAATAATTGATAAAAAATGATAATTATTATCATTAAGGCCAAGTACTAAGATGGGCGCTTTTAATTTTGGAACACAATCGATTGCGACGAAACAAAAAATACAACGGAATAGGGTTAACAATAAATAATGTATGACAAGTAGACCCGCGCGCACTTCGTTGCGCCTAATAGAAAATTATCAGTGTTTATCTACAATATCGCACTGCCGTGCCCCCGCCAAGTCGAGCAAAATAAGCGGCACGGCCGTACCATCCTTTTCTGGAAGCAGTTCAGACCATTTTCGACCCCCTATAACTTCGTTCCGGATAAAACTAAAAGCTTCAATTTTTAACAACCGAATATGCATTGTATTAACACGATTTATTCCAAATTTCATTCAATTTGAACCAGTAGTTTAAGAATTATAACTAGTCAAAGTTTTCTAATTTTGTCACTCACTCACTCACTGACCGATCATCAAAAGACTAAGGCACTTCTAGCAAACATAGAAGCTTCAAACTTGGAACATACTTAGAGTTTATTGTATAAACCATAGGAAAACTAAAAAAAAAATGCAATTTCGGTCTAGTTTTCGAGATACGTAAACTACATAGTCGATCTATTAATTTAAAACACAAAAGATTTTACCGACTTGGTAATACATGGATCTCACAACTTTTTACGGTAGAAGAACTGCGAGTTGCGAGACTCGGTATTTTTTACAAGTTATGTTTTTGGAGGTATTATACATATAAACCTTCCTCTTGAATCACGCTATCTATTAAAAAAGACGAGTGGCACTCGGAGACTGCCGCGGTAAAGCTATTGCATAGCATTTTTATCTATAGATGGAAAAACTAAAAAGTATCACCGCTGTGCCGGTCGGAGTGGGGGGTGTTAGGTTTTTTTCGTTACGGAATTTCTGGATTCGGTCCCCACGCTCAAGGCCCGCGATAGAAGCTATGCAATAGCTTAAAAGCCGCATCAAAATCCGTTGCGTAGTTTTAAAGATCTAAGCATACATTGAGACAGACAGACGCGGGGTGCGACTTTCTTTTATACTATGACTATGTAGTGATTAAAGATTCTAGACTTGCTTAAAGTCGTTTCAGAGGATAACAAACGCTGTGACACTAGGAGTATAAAAAAAAGTTGAGTTCACCTATATATACCTACTTACATATTAAAAGTATAAAAAATATATAATTTTACCAAAGCGCTAAAGAAACCGCGTAGTTAGGCGTATAGCATTGAATAAGTACTCGCAAAGTCATTACTTATAGTCTGCAAGCTTTAGAAATGCTAGGACTGGGAGGGTGACAAAGGGCCCTTGCGACTTGGGCGACATCTCCCCGTGACAACTTTACCTTAAACATGTTTATATCTTCGTGTATTTTAAGTGTGGGTTATAAGTCGTGAAAAGGGGAAGAGTTAGGGTAATATATATGAAAATTATAACCATTTATTTATTTGCTATTATTATTGGCTATTGCATTTAGGTATAGTCGGCCCTAAACAAGGTAAGAGCCTGTCCCTAAGGAACCAGATTACAAGTTTAGAAGTATTATATTATTATTACCTATAATTTAATATAAGAAATACGAGAAAAACGATTGGAAAGAAGTAACAAGTGCGCATAATTACATCTGTACGTAATTATTTTTATTGATCTAGTTATTACTAGTAACTTAGCGGTAAGCTAACCGCTTAGCTTTTAATATTATGAAGATTCATGAAATATAAATTCTTTTTTTTTGGCTAAGCTTTAGATGTTTTTGTTATTATTTTTAAATATACCCCGTTCGATCCTTTATTAATTTATTTACAATCTTAGGAATACAAAACAGCTGATATATAAAAAAAACTATCTTTTTATACATAATTGAAAGCCAGTTTTTTTATTATTTATAGGTAAACCTTTGACCACGATCTCGCTTGATGTTAAGCGACGATGTGGCCGTAGATGGCAGCAGACTATACCTAGAAGGCGGGATAAATCCCTCCCTGGCTTCACTGAACATCATTCCGGAACACGGCCACAATGACCGATCCACACGGTTCAAATCATCATTTTTATATGTGTGTGTAACAAATAAAATATTTTCTTTCTTTTCTTTCTTCTTTCTTTCTTAAATCCCTACAAAATGTGAGACAGAATCAAAATTGTTCGTAAGTGTTCGCTCGGCCTAAGCGGTTGACACACAAAATGTATTATGATGAATTGTCGGCGCCTGCTCTGCCTCCAGACAGGAATGAGAACCCTCACGTACCTACTTTTAGCCGTCTCAGTATTTTAACAACGAATTCTGGCTTTTTTAGGGTACCGCAACTCTAGAGCTATTTTATTGCATACTGGCTTAGGCTTTACGCGCGTCGACAAATCTTATTTTAAGCGGAGGTCTATGTAATTAAACGTATTCAAATTCCTAATTTCAATACAATCAAGGTCGAGATATGGTAAATTAATAACTCAAAAACTACCCGTAAAGTTTAAAATTTCAAAAAGAAAAGATTTTTTGAAGTTTGTTCAAGCGTAGTGTTATATTTTTATGTAAATCATGTCTATTATAATAAATGAAAATTTCAATTTGCATTTATAATACTAGAAGGAGTACCTAGAAAGAAAGACTATCAAAGTTTCCTATAGATATTAATAAACGCACCAACATGCTTAATAGCACAAAGTTCCCCAAGTAAACTATCGCACATTTTCTTAGACATGTTTGACCTGAAATGAACTTGTGTTTCAAAGCGCGATGTTCAAGTTACTTTGAAATCTTCTGTCAGGATGCCGGAGTTCTCTTTAGTTCCTAACAAAAGTTCTAAATAGACTGACCCTTTAAAAAAGAAAGTGAAAAACGAATATTATGGTTAATTTTTTCGTTAGAACAAAAGGATGTAAAAAGTAAACAAGCACTTTTTAAAAAGCGGAGGTGGCCAAGGGGCTATGTGGTACGGATGCAAATCTGGACCACCGAGTTCGAACCCCAGCCCCGCACCAAAGACTTTAATTAGTTATGTGCAGTTTTTTCACTCGCTGTACTGGTGGTTGGCTTCGCCCGTGGCTATTTACCACCCACTGAACAAAACCATGTCGCCAAGCGGTCATTGTGACCGTGTTCTGGCATGATGTTTAGTGAAGCCAGGGAGGGATTTATCCCACCTTCTAGGTTTAGTCTGCTACCATCTACGTCCGCATCGTCGCTTAAGATCAGACGAGATTGTGGTCAAAGGCTAACCTATAAGAGAAAAAAAAACAATTATAAAAACGTTCCTTGGACGAAAATGATACCTTGCTTTAGAGAAGTGGAAATAGATTGGAGACAAGTAGAGTGAAGTGAAGAAGAGTAGAGTGACGGGTAGTGAAGTGAAATAGAGTAAAGGGTAGAAAAAATAAATAAAAACTTTCAGACAAAAAATTGTATTAAAACGAGCTTACGAAAAGCTCGCGGGTAAAATTTTTCGCTCCATAAAATACATAATAACAATTCGGTTGCGCGTTTCCAATGTATGGATCTATTTCGTATTTATCATCACTCAAACGTTAACCGAACCCCCCGTAACACGTTTTGTAATTACATTTATTATTTATTTACTTTCACTTGTCTGTTGTCTGCCTGTCTGTCTGTAATCAAATCTTGCAACTTAAATTTGACCCACTTCCCGGTGTCCGATTGAGCTGAAATTTTGCATGCACGTATAAATCGGATGACAATGCAATATTATTATGACATGGAGCTGATCTGATGATGGAACTGGGAGGTGGTCATAGAAACTCCTTAATAAAACGACGTAACCCCATCGAGTTTGGGCTCATTTGATTCGTCTTGACGAGTACTTTATGGTAATAATAATAAAAATTTGTTTTTAAAAACTTTTTTTTAAATTTCACTTGTTATTTTACTCGCTTCAACGCTCAATTTATTATTATTTTAAAATTGCATACAATTTTATGGAAACATTAAACATTAAAAATTATTAAATTTAGCTAAAAATGAAATTATTTAATGTCAGAGATTTAAATCGAATGCAATAAATGTGAAAATTATAATCATAAATTGGGTCAAGCCGTACGACTGCCAGCTAAATATTATCAATGGAAACAGTTACCCATCGTGCATCGTCAAACGCTGTGGGATGAGTGTTAACCACTAATCGATACATAAATAATAACTTAATTTCGTTTTAAAACATGGGTTCTTGCCTGTGGGTTCATGTAATATAATTAAATTACTACCGCGCGTAATTCCGACAAATCCGATAATGATTTTATCAATAATTATCGACATACTTAGTTCCAATAATTGTGAGTTTAAAATTGTTTCAACAACGCTGCGGCTTAATCAGAGATCAAAATAAGTAATTTAAATTAATCCAATAAAATATATTAGTAAAATATTATATTGAATAATTATATTAAATTAAATAAATAGATTTTTTAAATTTGCATAATAATGATGATCTACCAAGACGTTTCAAATACGTCTCCTAATGGATGTATGATTAATGATAGAACTCGACTAAATTTTAAAGTGCTCCTTACTGTGGTTGCAAATCCATCTTACGTTCTGGCCATGGGAATAAGTACCTGAAATTTAAAAAAAAGAATAATTAATTTATGCATTTAAGCGCAACCTGTACCTATGTATAAATAATAGAAATAATAAATAAATATTTCAGGACATTTCACATGACTATGCTTGTGTTATGGTGGTTAGATAACTGATATAATATAATACTTATATATAATTTTCTTTTATAAATACATACTTATAATAAAAATAATAATATTATAAGCTATAACCATCCATTTAGAATGCACATCCATAACCTAGTTCAAGTAGTTTCCATTAATTAGCAATAGTCCCGTCACTTGGCGGAGACTGTCTCTGAGCCCATTTTCTATGGATGGACTCACAGACAGACTCCAATAAGTGTCACCCATTACATTTATATTAAAAGCTCAAAAGGGCCTCTGCGCGTTGGACTTTTTGTCTCCGTGTACGCCTATAAAAAGGCCCGGGCTTAGCCCGTGTTAAAGACGACATTATAAGCTATAATAGTGCTATGTGTAGCGTATAATATAAGCTTTCAATAGATAAAATCAGTTCAATCATTACGGCGATATGAAGTGACTCTATTCGTCTATATATGTGCCAATTCTCAACTATTTCATTGCGCATATTCGGAGTTCAACACGAATATAGCGAACATCACACTTATATTATGTCACACTAATATTTTAAATGCAAAAGTTTGTGAGTGTGTATGTTTGTTACTTCTTCACGCCTAAACGGGTGGACCGATTGAGCTGAAATTTAGTACAGATATACCTTAGATCCTGAAATAGCACATGGGCTACAGTAAAACCACTGGGCGCAGCTAGTAGCCCATAAAAAAGCGCGAACACCGAATATCGACGCGAATTGCCACCGCAAGCAAATTCGTCAACTGCCTAACTATACCTAATATTACAGACGCACAATATTCAAACGGCGAGAGATAAAGGTGGGTACTCATTACAGCGATCTGAGGCTCAAGTGTCGCGTCCTACAGATCCTTTGTGACTTGTGAGTGAATTCTTAATGCCCCACCGAGGAGGTCTTTAGCTTATGACACCATCTTACTACTGATCCAAACCGGTGCTAATTTAAGTGTTTGGTCTTTTGGATGTTGTGTACTTGTTGAACGTGAATTACGAAGAATTATAGAGGTATAATATAATTATTATTATTTTTTATGAGCCCGTTTAGTGAGTGACGAGTCATAAACTGACTATATATTTCATAATGCATTCATGCAATCCTTATGAGTTTCTTGCTCGTTCTTCTTATAGAGGTGCTTTGCGAACGAGCGGTAGAGTGTTAAAATAGAAAAAAATGGAAAGTTGACTTGCAAAAGTGCTCCACTCACGCACGCACGCATCCACCAATAAATACTACATCAGTAAAAAACAATTGTATCTACCACAGATCGATCATACGCAAATTTACAGAGAATCCCTGTTCCAAACCACTGTCAAACGACAGCGTGCCCAAAATGCAGGCAACATTATAATTATGATATTACTAGCTGCGCCCAGCGATTTTACCCGCTGTACTGTGTAGCCTATGTGTTATTCCATGGTCTAAGCTATCTCTATACCAAATTTCAGCTCAATCGGTCCACCCGTTTAGGCGTGAAAGACTAACAAACATACATCTAGACTTCCAGACTTTGCATACATACATTCTTACAAACTTTCACGTTTATAAAATTAGTAAGATGATTAAAATATCAAGAAAAAGTGGTTGTAACATCTCTGTAAAGCTACAATACGGCAACAGGGGTGGGATTAAACCACTCATGAAATGTATGTAAGCAAAGGACGTCTGATACTCCGACGGAAGTGTACAAATAGCTATAAACTGTAGGTAGCTATATCACCATTGTTAACGATCCTTATCCCGTCAAGCGTACGGAGCATCACGGTTCTTTTTGACGGTCAATGCTATGTTTATACCTATATATTATGCACGTCTCTTTGATAGACTGGTACAGTATTATATAGCTATACAGTATATCTATATCATATAAATTACGTTAATGCATCCATATTAGATCAATCTACCGATGTTATCGTCTAGAGCAGCCTCGTTGGCCGTTTTACTATAATCCCAGCATCGTGCTAACGAATCCGATCAAAACAATGTACTCGTATACTCCATATTTTTACACTTTCAATCTGAAAAACCATTATTCAAAATTTCGTTTTTTGCGGGTTGATCTGATGCAATGCTGAGAGCTTTTATATGTTTTGTTTAGCGAAGTAATAGTTAGGTCTGACCTAACAATAGATACCTACATTTAAAATAAATTCTAACTTCTATTTTCACGTTTAAAAATCAATGAACTGAAAGTGAATTACGAATGATACTGTAGTTAAGATTTCTGCACATAATATATATTTTTTTTATGTTTTAATCAAGCTCTGAATTTTAATTTTTGTGTATTTGTATGTTTTTTTGGTTACAATATTATGTTTTATGCAATAAATTAATTTAAAAAAATGAGTTAATAAACGGTTTTTAACCACTGCTGGGCTTCTAATCGGACCATCGGGAGATCTTAAGATCTTTGACTTTGTCTAGATAATCTAGGCGGTGGTGGTCGAGGGGTTTTGAAGTACAGGTGTGATTCTAGATCACCGGGACCGTCTGCTTGTGTGTCAGCGTTATAATATGTAATAGTCAACCTTTCATCCCGTTTTGTCAATGTCCATTTCTACTTTAGACTAGCCTAGCCCGCTAATTTCATCTCAATCCGTCCACTTGTTTAGGCGTAATAAAATAAAAATATGCATAAAAACTTTCGCGTTTGCAATTAATAGGTACAATCGAAATAGCAGTTTAGCATTTTATTTTCCTTAAAGACGCGCAACGGTCTTTCAATGACGTTTAGCATATTAAATGTAGCCAATATTTATCTAAATGGTTCAAACGAAAGAAGAAAACTTTAATTTTATAAAATAAGATCTCTAGATCACTTTGCCGCCGTCAACTCGTGACAGTTTTACCGCCCAGTGATGCAAAATTGTAGACGATAAGAACTAATTCCTTTGCGAAAAAGTCTGCCAGTTTCTGCAGGGAGAGCAACACCGTACAGCAACCTACACCACACTAATGACTTTTCTTTAACGTCAGTAGGTACGCACGCACCCGACAATATTGTCAAACACTGGCATAAAATATATGCTTACGAGTAAAGTGGACATACAAATAATATGCCCGGATTTTTGGCAGCGGAGAACGCCTGACAGTGGCGGATCCAGTTGGATTTGTGATCTACGTCGTCGATGGTGGAAAATAATTTCCGAATAGTGTCGCAGACGGTCCCGGCTTAGCCTGATGTAATAGTACATACATAAATTCATACAGTAATGGAGGTGCCGTGTTTCAACCGCGGATATCCACGGACCCGATTGTCGATTGTTATTCATCGCCGGCCGTCGAGGATCAACTGGACGGAGAATTTCAATGCAACAATAATATGAACACTTTGATTTTTGTATTTTTTGCAGATATATCAAATCCTTTTGGATTCGAAGGGATGACCCGCGCTGCACGCTTGCATTTCTAAGTTTTATTAGGTTTTCATACTTGTTTTGCGAGCTAGAAAATGTTATCAGCGACAGAGTTACAAGTTTAAACTCATCAGCTGAATGGCTGAGTGCCGCATACGTAACTATACTCCCTATGTTTTCTACCCAATTTTAACCTTTGAAATGCTATGATATATGTATGTAGTTACCTACTAATTATCAAATGGCGCATATAAAACTAAAATTGCGTATTCAACCTACACATAAATCTTTTTTTTTATGGGTGAAAAATATTAAAGAAATGATACTACTACAGCTATGTACTCGTACTTACAAGCTTATTATCCAGTGATAAAGAATTGTACTATCCACACATCATCCACATACCAATCCACAAAAAACTCCAAGTGCTCGTAACCACAGTCAGTCAGTCAATATTGTAGATGACTTATAATAAACTCTGAAAATGGTTTCTCTGTATCAGATTGCCCGTTTCTATACAGATTTGTAAACAATAACTATAAATTAGAAAAGTAAAGGTTTAACAGTCGTAATATTAAATTGGCGTTGAATAAATCGTACCCACCTTCACTATAAATCTAAAGATTTTATTGTTTCATTGCAAAAAATTTAATTGTTTAGTTCGTGACTTGAGACATAGCAATATAAAACACATATTATAGGCATAAATTTTATGTTAAAGTTATGCCTATATTATAAAGTTTATGCCTAAGGGCTCGTTCATCATCGTCCGTAAAGAAAAGCACTACACGCATGCCTATTGCTGAGCTCTCGCGTTTAAACGGCTTTAAAATTTGAGCCTACACTTCTTATATGTGCCAACATAGAAAAACTACTATAAATAAGGCACTAAATATCAACATATATAAATTAAATTTTCGAATATACATTATTATTTTGAACAGTGTTTTTTTCTGAGAACCTGATACCAACCCTTTAGAATGAACAGACATTCTGTCATCGGAAAAGTTCACGCGACTCCACTATAAATAAATATAAATATTTCAGGACATTGTACACAGCGCCACCTAACCCCAAGCTAAGAAACTTAATGCATGTGTTTTGGTGGTTAGAGTAACGGGTATAATACTTATATATTTTTCTTTTGTAAATACATACTTATAATAGATATTGAACCTCCCAGACCAGATCATAATATTATAGTACCTAGGATGTTGGTATGCGTGCGCGTTTTTAATCAAGTCAATGGGCTTGATATAAGTGCTTCATTGCTTTAAAGATTATTCTATTTTATTTTTAAACTTTCTGAATGCAAACTAATAATATTTTATTGGTCATGCCTTTTGATATAGAGACTTTGGCTTCTTTCTGGTTAAGCTTTCAGTGAAAGCATGGTACTCCTTGCTCCTCGCTAATTAAAAACCTTTGCGATATCTATTTACTACCTAAGTTATTAATTTTATTGATACTAGCACTGACACAAATAAATTAATAATCATAATATAGGTATTTGAAAACGAGAAAGTGTGTGTACTTCTACATACTTCAATGGCTGAATTGACTAAACTAAAATTTGACGTATAAAGAACTGGCCAAACTTTTGGTGGAGGTATCAGGTGACCAGAATGCTGGCTTGTATTTTGCACAAAAAATAAGTATTTGTATTAAGCGGGGCAATGCCACCAGCATTCTGGCTACCTATCCCTCCACCATAGGTTTATTAGATTTAAATTAAGATTAAGAATTTATAAGTTTTAGATTATAGGTTTAGTTTTGTAATGTTTTTTATTCATTGTCTTTTAAATTTAATCATTTAACATTATGTATGTTCTAAATATAAAATATGAAATTTGACGTAAACGTAGTGTTGACCCTCAGGGGGTCACAACATCGTGGCCACCTGTGAGACAAAAAACAGCTTACGGATTTACATTATTTTATGAAAATACGCAATATATTGATATTTTAGGTCATAAACTAGTTGAATAACATTTTATTGTCTCAAATTGCTTTAAAATTTTGGAAAAAAACTAAACACATAGGTATTATTGTCACAGTGAAGCAGTTTGACAGAGTTTGACAAACAACATAAATCGGCCACGCTGAAAGGGACGGAAAAAAAATAGGTTCTCCTTTTTCTTCACACAGAATTTTCCCTATTGCCATCACACTCACACATAAATGGGTACTTCTAGTTGTATTACTTCTGTGCTGACCCTGTAATAATGGTAGCTTATTAGAAAATTGAGTTTGTTTATTTTTTTATATTGCATTTAACTGCTTTGTCACTCATTCGTGCATTTGCCAGTGTCATGTTTTATTTTTAAGTTAGTCGAGTTATAATTAGAGCAAGTTTAATAAGAACCCCTAAAAAAGAAAGAGAGAGAACTCGAAATTATTTACTAAAAAGAGAGATTGCATTTATTTAATCAGTGTAAGGACACTATATGATCTATTGTCACTTTTATTCGGACTATCATTTTGGTCACTATTATTTAGCTTTTCTTTTGTAATCACAAGAAAAACAATTCTAAATCACTTCGCTTCAATAGCATATGCTAAGAAACACTTTCAAACATGTTATAAAATATTCCATCATTATCACGAATTAAACACTCCTAAAAGTACAAAACCGATAAGAAATTTAGAGCGATAGCAATCTTTAAAAGGGGAAACCAACTTGCAATTTTGTGCACTCAAATTTGATAAAATATTTTATTTTTTCACATCCGTTAATATATTGAAACCTTTGCAGAAAAAGAAAAATTGTCTTTAAGCAAAAAAGGTTCATCACAACTGCGAGTATAAAAATGCCTGTGTAAAAGTTGCTTTGACAATTAATATCCTATCCCATAGAATTACGAGAATAATATTGTACTCTACTAATATCTCTATGGGAAATTTAATTAATTGGTCAACAAAGCCGCATAACAGCAAAAAATCTCTTACGGATATGTATAACAATATAGAAAAGGAAAGCGAATATATTGTAACTGTAACCGTTTTTTATTGACAGGTTTGTATGAATTGCCTGAAAGTCCTAACGAGCGCCTCAGATTTTTTTTGACGAAAGGTTACGAGTCTTGGACTTACACTTTATTGAAACACAAAAAAATGTACAAATAAAATTAAAACTAAAACACTTAGTGCTACAAATCGCGGTCTTATCGCTAACAGCGATCTTCCAGACAACCGTGCAAGGAGAAAAGAATACAAATATACACAGGGGTTGTTGGTGTGATAAAACTATACTGTAGATAACAGAGACAGCGTTTAAATACGTAGCATCATTGATTCATTGAATCTATTGGAAACGTCGCGTTGTCTCATCAAAATTGTGTTACATTAAACGTCCGATCAGAGTTTGGTATCACATCGCGGGAATCGATCAGTGTCGAGCGGTCAACGGGAACAAACCGGCGGGCGCTGTTAAGAGGAGTTCCTTGTCCAGACGGAGGTTTTCCGCCGCCCGTCATCTCGCCGTATTGAGATTGATGCTCCACCATTGTAAGTCGACTTCTCAACTTGCACCGGCCACGCGGAATACTAAACGGCCCCCAATTAGCGATAGATCCTTCCAGCGGCTCCCCGCATACGAAATTCTCGTCATAATTTTTAATATAAGCCGCCTTAAGTATTGGATGTGAGTTGGTAACTTTATGTTCCGGGATTTTTTGCGTTAATATAACAGTAACATTTTTTATGTTAAGGAGTGAGAAGACGAGTAAATTGGGCAATGGTAAGCATCATAATTGCTCTAAACAGACAATGCCACCCAATTTTGAAATACAAAATACTGCGTGGCACTGTAAAATCGTGAAATTTTCTTTTTACAAGCTCTTATTTACTTTCATCTGTCTGTTGTCTGTCTATAATCAAATCTTGCAAGTTTAATGTGACCCACTTCCCGGTATGCGATTGAGCTGAATTTTGCATGCATGTCTAAATCGGATAACAATGCAATATTATTATGACATCGAACTGATCTGATGATAAAACTGGGAAGTGGCCATAGGAACTCCGTTATGAAACGACGCAACCCCATCGAGATTGGGCTCACTTGATTTGCCTTGACGAGTACTTTGGTGCTGAATGTTAATAATAATAAAAGCTTGTTTTTAAAAAGATTTTTTTAAATTTCACTTGCTATGTCAAGGAGTGAGAAGACGAGAAAGTCAGGTGCCTGTTCAGCATTATGATTGCTCATATCAGGCACCGTGCCACCCAGTGTTATGAAATAAATCAAAATTCTGCGCGGCACTGCACTGAGTTGAATCTCGACTTGCCCAAAAATTTCGCTGGTACCATTGCCTTTCAGTCCGGCACACAGTAATTCAGGCATATTACTGCTTGGCCAATGATTTTTCTTCGTTTGCTTCGGAAATCATTTAGAAGGTTAATGGCCAATTTTGTTGAATCTGTGGTTGCTTTTTAAAAATATTTTTTTAAATTTTGTCGAATCCGCAACCAGCTGCGTTGCAAGCGGGTGTTAGGCTAACGTGCCACAGAGGTCGTCAAAAATTGCTTGTCATCATAATTATATCGCTTTTTCAACTATACAAATTAGTAAAACATATAATAAAAGGCACATTAAAATTAGCATAGCTTTTAAACGGGGCGTGAACTGTTGTTAATCATTTAACGAGACGTTAAAGGGGCTAACGTGGTGCCTTAGTTCGGCCACTTAGGAAAATTACTGGTTTTTATTGATGCTTGGAGAATCAAGAACTTTGAGAAAAAATTTCTTAGGTAACTTTTTCGACTGAACCAATTGAGGTGAAAATTGATGTGTTGTGTTGTTGAGCTTAGAACTTATTAATATTATCTAGTTAATCCTTAATATACGGCAATACATTAAAAACAAACATGACCGAAATTCCTGCTTGATGAACCAACCAATTTTGTAAAAAATGACTGGCAAAACTGTTACATTGAATAAGTTATTTGTAAAATTCATTTTAAGCTTTTGAAAAATGTTAGTAATTCTTGCTATGAAATTGTGCTTGACGAGAATCAAACCTATATAGTTTAACCACATCCCACCTGCAGGGCTATTCACTTATCCGTCAGGGAACCGAATCGAAGACCGAATTGTCAAAAATGTATGAAATAATTGGTGTTTATAATTGGTGTTTATACTCCAACAGAACAGGTTACCCTACTTACACTGTCAGAGTCAAATCACAATTTATAGGTTGTGTGGCGAACCTATATGTTGCAGTTTCAGGTCGCCGAGATTACTACAGGGCCTGCAACATGACCTAATGACTGCCTCCTACATATCTTATAGGAAACAGCCGGGACCCACAGTTTTGCGTGCCTTCCGAAACACGGTAGCGTCCAGGCGAACTTTTTGCCACACACTGAGATTTGAACCCAGGGTCTCCGTATTAAAAGCCGGACGTATGACCACTGGGCCACGGACGCTAAAAAACACGAAATGACGTGAAATGTCTCGTCAAGTTGATACGACTAAATACGTCATATACACAACGTCATACATTTACATCATACATTTACGTCATACATTTTTGACAATTCGGTCTTCGGTTCGGTTCCCTGACGGATATAAGTGAATAGCCCTGCAGATCAAAAGTGCAGAGATGAGGTCTACGACGCCCAACTAACATTTAGGTGATAAGAATTAGTGCTACAAAAGCTGTGTAAGAGAATTAAAAAATCTAAGGCGCTATTAAGGCGCTAAGAATAGGTGGTATAAGCCGCTATAACTACCTTTTAACCCTGATTTGGGCCCACGAATTTAGAACTTAAAGTTATTTAAGAGTTCTAGAGGAGTAATATTTGGGTGATAGTAAGGAGTTAGAGTGGTGCTATTTGAGCTGTTGTTACCACTTTAAGTGTTTAATGAGTTATTGTCAGGTTACAATCGCAACCCTAGAGTGGTACACAAGTGGTATGAATTACTCTTGTAACTTTTTAGTTTGTGTATTAGTGCTTATTTGAAACAATTTATATCTTAGGAATATATCGCAGATATTAAGTGGCAGTTTATACAACATTAGGCGCCAACTGTTTGATTTATTTACATACTTTTTGTGATTTTGTTACCCCAACAGCATCTAAATATTGAGCAGAGTAACTATATATCATGTCCAGCACAACATTGAGTTTTTAAGTGTAAAGACGACAAATAAAAATTAATTGATAAGTCAATGTATTTTTGATTCGTTGTTTGATTATAATCATTAAATCTCACTGCGGTGATAAGTTTTTTGTAAAAACATATACTAGTTTTCATCTCAATTTTAATGCGCCTCTGAAATAAACTACTTTTGATGATATTCTGTAGAAAATAAATATATAGTCTCAGATACTTTTGTTTCAATTATGGAAAATAATAGTTTCTAATAGTGTATATAGGGTTTTAAAAGAAAAGTAAAAAAAAACTATTTTGAAAAGTAAAGTAATAATGTTTAAAACAAGGTTTCATCCAATTTTTTTTTATAGGTTATTTTTATTTTAATGGAGTCAATTTGCAATCACTTATGGTTTCTGTTAACTCTGTTATGCAAGTCAAAGTTTTTAAAGAATGATAATTAGCACTCCTTAGCCACTTTTAGTTCTACAATAGGGTTTTAAAGCAGAAAAAATATGTTAAGTTTGCATAAAAGTCTAATTTGGAGCCATTCGCTGAATATTTCTAGGGTTCCGCTGTTATTGTTTGAAAACCCATTTTTGATAATAATTATGTACATTATATAGCATTTAGTCTGTATTTATAATAAAGTCAAAGTCCTTTTTTATGTTTCCATGGGTGCCTGATCGATAAAAATAATATTTCCGTCAATATTATGAAATTTAGAGGAGTGGGTGAGATATTAGATGTACCTATTTAAGGAATTTTAATTCTGTAACTCCACTTAAAGTGATATATAATAGTTATAAAGTTTGCAAATAGTGCTTGCCGCAGTATATACTATAAATAAGAACCACTGTATGACCTGTTGTTGACCGATTAACCGCAATATATAACCTTAAGTGTTATTAAGGTGGAATCAAACTCTTACAGCATTAATTATAAGCTAGTTTATAATAAAAATACTTCACTAAAACGAATAACATTCTTAATACCTCTAAGAGCTCCATTGAACTTATTAGGTTGTAAACAGCATTTAACTAACTCTGTTCTAGAACCAAAAGTGTTAGTGAATAACTGACAAAAACTTTTAGTGGTATACTCTTCCACCACTAGCTCTTAGCTATAACATTAACCCTTACAGTGTTACAAGATACGTAGGCTAACTCTGTTTAAGAACATCAAGTGTCAGTTAACACCTGACAAAAACATTTAGTGTTTTACTCTTCCTTAAGTTATAAGAGTACCACTAAAAGTGTTACAAGACATTAAACTAACTCTGTTCAATGACATCAGTCGTTAGTAAGTGGTAGTAGACACCTTAAAACTTCTTTTAGTGTTTTAGACTTTTTAAAGCTATAAAAAGTAGTGATATAATGGTCTCGACTAACTCCATATTATCACCTTAAGGTTTTTATTTTTTTTTTAATACCATTACTTCTCTCGAAGGTTTAATTATTTGTCCTTAACACCTCAATAATGCTTAATTCTCTTACCGGAGCTCTTATATAACATTTGTGTAACTATAAGCTTTAAAAAAGGTTGCCGTTAGCACTAAAATGTTTGTTGGGGGATCACGATAGAATGGCACCTTCACTCGTGCCTTAAAGATTCCAAGTTGTATTGTACGAGAAACACGGAACCTCCATTTCCATTTTCAATAGATAATTATTTAGCTCATCTATTTTATTGTCACTCATTGAAATCAGGACGAAGGTTACTTATTAAACGTCCAATTATGAGTTATAAAATAAATATGACCACTTCACTTTATAGACTAACTTTATTAGTCTTATCTAGGTACACCTAAGTGCTTAATAAGTTAGTCTGAAAACTTAAATCCAGGGTCGGATCTAAGGAATGGTAGGGGCATACATTCCTTCCATTATACTATGCCTTATGTTGTTCGTATTAGTAACAATTAAATAATCTTGACACTTGAAGTAAGCAGAGTAGAAAAACTAAAAAAAAACAACACAATTATTTTTTTATCCCAAATCAAAAGTAGTTGAATAATTTAACTATTTCGTAATCAAAGGTTAAATTCACCCCATCTCCCCAAAATATTGATACTCGATCCGCTACTGGTGAATTCCAAGCAGCCCTTAGGGCTTCGTAGCATCGCGTCTCTAAAAGGTTCCAACATTTTCAAAGTTCAAAACATAAAAACTAAATCTTTAGAAAAGTGCTGGATCTTATGAGCGTAATAACATTGATTCGTTCGAACCGTGTAGAGTTCAACTGGTATTAATTTGCACTTGTTAGTTAAACGAATATTCCTAATGATTAAAAGAACGATGTGTAATTATAAAATGGGTAAACTTTACATTAATAACATTAATGATAACATTAATTTTGCAACCTAGAAAGCTTGTCATTAAAGAATTAAAAAAAAAATTGTGCGTGTACTAGTTTACACACGTAAGAAGTGAAACTTCTTTAATTAAATTAAATTTAAATTTTAAATTTTTTAAATTCATGTTCATTGGAGAAAGTGAAAGTACTCTTCGTCTGAACCAACCGTGGTAGGGGCAAGAAACAAAAGATGGCGCGTAACTGAAAAATGTGACGGTAATTTTTTTCCAACGCCGATAAAGAAGTTTCACTTCAAAAATCGATTAGGTATCTGAAAAAATAAACTAAGAATCTATTTACCTAGAGGTTAATTTAGTTTTTAAGTTTAGGCTATAGGTTTATATTTAACTAGTTGTAGTTTATAGTTAATTTTCTTTTAACCCTTTTTTATCATAATTCTATAGTATATAAATATACATTTTATTATTAAATTTACCTAGAGTCGATCGAATTCAGAAGCGAAGCTCTAATAAGATTTCTTAGAGTCCGTATATTAAGTCTGCAAAATATAGGAATATCTTATGTAAGTACGCATAGATGTGAATCAAACTACTATTCATAGAGACCGGGACGTTTTGGTGTCTATGCATTTTATTTTCATCCCTTTTTACAAGCTTTTATTTACTTTCACTTGTCTGTTGTCTGTCTGTCTGTCTGTCTGTCTGTAATCAAATCTTGCAACTTAAATTTGACCCACTTCCCGGTGACCGATTGAGCTGAAATTTTGCATGCATGCATAAATCGGATGACAATGCAATATTATTATGACATGGAGCTGGTCTGATGATGGAGCTGGGAGGTGGTCATAGTTACTCCGTAATAAAACGACGTAATCCCATCGAGTTTGGGCTCATTTGATTCGTCTTGACGAGTACTTTATGGTAATAATAATAAAAGCTTGTTTTTAAAAAGTTTTTTAAATTTCACTTGTTTATAAAGTGTTGTTTAAGGGCTTTGAAACCAAAATTTTTATTATAGTTGTGTCTTTTGTATAGAACTAACAGAGCTACGCGGTTAGACCGGTGCAAGACCCGGTCCTATGGAAAAATCAGGATAAAGCCTTTAATATAGAAGACATCTACTAAGAAAGGATTTCATAACAGAACCAAGCTTAGGTTAGTTAAGAATACAATAGATCATCAGACATCAGAGAATACATTAGGACTTCATTTAAAAAGTCATGTCTACGAACAAATATAAGTATACTTCGATGGGATGTGTATAAAACTGATTATACTCGTTTTCACTGAGATATCTGTCTAGGGCTTAAATTCTCTATAATTTACTTGGTTAACTTACAAATCAGACAAAGTTGTGAGACGTAGCGGAATATTAACGAAGCTACCCCACCCACCGACTATTAGGTTTTCTTAGAACAGAAACAAGTAGATAACATCCATTTTTAAATTTCATTCGTAATCCATGCAAAATCCTTTAAATGCCTATAGCAACATTGCTATTTAAAAATGGTTTATCTACGTTTTATTATAATGTTAGTATGAATCGGATGATTTTATTAGCATTTTTATTTTGCATTGTCAACATAGGTATGACATAGTTGGCCTAAAAGAGTTGCTGATTTATCAATAAGACGCGACTCGCTTCCATTTAAGCAATCAAATTAAGCTTGTTGACTAGGTAGTACTTTGTCACAATAAATGAATTGTACATTTGCTTAAGTAGTAAGAGTTGTTCGTGAATTTCATTACGACAAGGTACGGAGTGATGTTGCGCATGCACAAGTAGTCATGTGTCATCGAAGTCACAATATTGTTTGCTGCAGTAAGAGAACTTGCAAAATTGTGCACTAAAACTTATTTAATTTTTCAAAAACATTTGCATGCATTAAAAGACGAAATTTTTTCTAAAGATATAAGTTTTGTCTCAAAGACGTATTATTATTATTAGGAGAACCTCAAAAGGACCTTAAGCCTTTTCGACCATTTCTGATATTTTGTGGCACTCCAGATGAGTTACAATTCACTGCTGCTCAAAGACGTAACAAAAACTTTTTTTAAGGCGAGTACTGCATATTCTAACGGTACTGATTAAAAAATACTGGGTTTATGTGAGACTCTATTAGGATGACAAATTCAGTGCAGTGTTGTGTGTGTACAAGGGCGGATCCAGGATTTGGTTCTGGGGGGGCCAAGGTGCAGAAAGGCAAGAAAATTATAATTGACCATGAAATATGTGCAAAATTCGTAACTCTACAGTGCTTCTGGGGGGGGCCATGGCCCCCTGCCCCCCCCCCCCCCCCCCCTAAATCCGCCTATGTGTGTGTAGGTTAAAAACCTAAGTAAGTAATATCGCACCTGTTAATGTTAAAAATTGATTAAGATCTGGTTAATGCCTAACGCGTTTAATTTTTTTCATTGCATATTATGACGCAGCGAAGAATGCGGCTCTGAAAAGCCCTGAAGATAGCAAGTATATATTATTATAATCAATAAATAACATGGCGTGGATGCTAATAGAATACTCAAAATATAAGTATGAGTCACCAGCAATCCTCTAACCAAAGAAAACGTAGATTTATAATATTATATAAAAAAACTATAGTGTAGTATAAACAATGTAAAGTAGTGTAAGTGCTGCATATGCATTATATGCATAAGAACACATGAACAAAGTGTCTTCTCCGCAATATAGACAATAAGAAAAGTGTTAATGGACACATTCTTAGTTTAAGTCTATCTATCAGTTTAAGTTAAATGTAAATTACTTATTAGTCTAATTTAAGGCTAGATTGTTTTTGTAAATAGAGTGTAACAAACATGATGTACTCTATATTAATAAAAAAAAAAAAAAAAAAAATTATGACGCAGACATTTACGCATTAAAAATTATTTTCAACCGCAAAACACAGCGTGTCTGTGTATCTAAATATATAAAAGGAAAGAGTGACTGACTGACTGATTTATCAACGCACAGCTCAAACCGCTGAACGGGTTCGCTTGAAATTTGGAACACAGATAGGTTATGTAGACCTCCACTAAGAAAGGATTTTACCACGCGGGCAAAACCGCGAGTACAGGCTAGTAATATATATATATATATATATACGGTAGGGGTTTTCAAGGTTTTTTTTTATAATTTTGTTAAAAGTTAACAATAGGTGAGCGGTAAGCGTCGCATCGTATAATCATATATAATATTTTTATAATATTTTATTTGCTATTATCATATATAATATATATATATATATATATATATATATATATATATATATATATATTATATATGATAATAGCAAAACTATATAAATATTATGTAGGTATGTATTATACGATGCGACGCTTACCGCTCACCTATTGTTAACTTTTAACAAAATTATAAAAAAAAACCTTGAAAACCCCTACCGTTGCGTTGCAGTACGAAATCAAACGCAACTTATTTTTTTTTCCATTTTTGACGTAGATGGTAGCAAACTAAACCTAGAAGGCGGGATAAATCCCTGGCTTCACTGAACATCATGCCGGAACTCTGAACACGACTATAGTGACCGCTTGGCGACACTTTTTTAATATCTTCCATACTGACTGTATGAATGCAAGTGTAGGCTAGACGGACATATGCGACATGCGTGCGAAATAGGACACCGGCTAGTGACAGCCGATCCAACACATTATTTAAGGGGTTAATAGTCGCTGAGCCTCTGTCTCGCTCGCACGATATAACAAATTGTCAAATAACAATTGATAAAATTTACTTTTTGGAAATGTGTTAAATTGAAAATTTAGCTCATATTTTTATACTATTTTTATACGTATTCCACGTTTGCTACCTTAAATAACAATAATGGCATTCTCAATTATTTGAAAAATATCTATCTTTAAACATGCCTCAACCATTTTATAAAGAATCAAACGTGGAATACTTATAAAAATAGTATAAAAATATGAGCAAAATTTTCAATTTAACACATTTCCAAAAAGTAAATTTTATCAATTGTTATTTGACAATTTGTTATATCGTGCGAGCGAGACAGAGGTGCAGCGACTAATAGTCGCTTAAAAGTATAAGTAATTGCTAAGAACCGTCTGCTGCGTCCTTTCTTTGTTACTTTACACGTTAAAGTTGCTGTTGGCGATAGTATTGACAATTATTTCTCTTTTTATAATATACTAGTTTATTCTCGCGGCTTTGCCCGCGTGGCAAAATCCTTTCTTAGCGGTGGTCTATGTCATAAAACCTATCTATATGCCAAATTTCAACTCAATCCTTTTAGCAGTTTGGGCTGTGCGTTGATAGATCAGTCAGTCAGTCAGTCAATCAGCCACTCTTTCCTTTTATTTATTTAGATAAGATAAGACTAGCTGCGCCCAGCGGCTTGTGTTATTTCAGGGTCTAAGCAATCTCTTTACCAAATTTCAGCTCAATCGGTTCACCCGTTTTGGTGTGAAGAAGTAACAAAAGTACACACACAAACTTTTGCCTTTACAATATTAATGTGATTTTTTTTGTTGTAAGTTCTTGTACAAAATTGTGATGTTTCAATAAAGTTTTGTCTAATCTAAGATGGTTACGAAATTTTTTTTAAGTTCAGTTTTTTTTTATTATCCCTCTAAGAGAAACTTTGACCACGATAATATGATCTTAAGCGACAATTAAGCATTTTTTTTAATCAAAATAATTCGAGTTTATACTCCAACAGAATAAATAGGTTATACAACATACACTGTTAGAGTCAAATCACAATATTATTATTATTACAGGTTGCGTGGCTAACCTAGCTAAGTATGTTAGCCCAAAAGCTTTGACTAGTCTCGCTACGATACGGCCATAGATGATAACAGACTAAGAATACGAAAACCGCTTGACCGATTTTAATAAAATTACAATCTAAATATATAAAAGAAAATAATGACGGACTGATCTATCAGCGCAGAGCTCAATCCGCTGGACGGATTCTCTTGAAATTTGGAACATATATAATATATAGGTTTTATGATGTTGATATTCGCTAACAAAGGATTAGGCCACGCGGGCAAAGCCGCGATCACAAGCTAGTACGAGAAACTTTTAAACAAATTATCATTTTCCTGCCCTTATCCCACACTAGGTAGGGGGTCGGCACAACACGTTTTTCTCCTCCAATCCACTCTATCACCCGTCATATCTTCATCCACTCCCCTAGCACGCATATCCTCTTTCACACAGTTCACCTTTGAAACAATTTTTTTTTAATTTTTCAAATTTTCAGAAGTTTCGAGAACATACATAAAAGAGATCGCATTGTATATCTCCTTCTTTTTAAAGGTTAAAAATAACATCAATTCATTAACATAATGCACTTTATAACGATTTAACAACAGACAACATGGCCGAAAGAATGACTACCTAGAAACAGCTCTGCATTTTTAATTACAAAATATCAAGTCGACAGCCTGTAATATTTATTAGGAGTAACCAACATAGATTTAAAAATCCGCTATGAAGTGAACGTTAAAGAATGCAGACACGCAGATTACTCGGAATTGGCTTTGTGACATGAGAACCTGATCTTCTTTAAATTCGGACCATCATTAGAACAAAGACTTAAAGTAATAAATTTTAAGAAAATTCTAGATTTTTAACTTTGATACTCTAAAAATAGCATAGGGTTATTAAAAATATGTGATTTAAGTTATTTTTTTGTATATTTGAAAAACGTTGTTGAGAAAAACGGAAATACAATTGCAAAAATAATATCTAAAAATTGACAAATAATATTTTCCAAAAGGATTTTTTTTATTTTAGCGTTTGACCACGATATAGCGGGATAAAAAGCGACGATGTGGACGTAGATGGTAGCAGAATAAACAAAGAAGGTGGGATAAATCCGTCCTAAAAATTTAAAATTCTACAAATTTATATTTCAAAATTCATCACATCGCATCGTGCGGGCGTGAAAATCGCGCGCTGATATATGGCCCTTAAAGTGACGCGACATATTTAACTTTATTACCTAAATACTAAAGTCAATACGTTTTTAGGTCACATCGTTTAAGTTATGTGTCTCAAGTGCCAATTGAAAAGTAACGATATATTTACCGCGTTTATTTCGATGCCTCAATGAAGCGACCATTCGTTTACACAAGTGTTTTATTCTAATTTATTTTAAACGATGCACCAAATGTTGTCTGACAATTGGTGAGCCACTTAATTCTTTACGTGAGTAATACTTATTACTTCGCAATTTGGTCCGGACGAAGTTCGTTCCGGGAAGGGGGCGCCCGAAAAAAGGTTTGGATATGAACTGTGTGAAAGATAATATGCGTGCTAGGGGAGTGGATGCAGATAATATGACGGATGATAGAGCAGAATGGAGGAGAAAAACGTATTGTGCCGACCCTACCTAGTATGGAAAGAAGGTCTGGACGAACTTAAACGTACACAGATACCCTAATAGAACAAATAACAGTTATAATATGATAGGTGGTGTGGCTAACCTATATGTTGCAGTCTCAAGTCGCCAAGATCACATCCTTATTTATTTTATTACTTATGCGCTAGGACTAACTTAATGCTAAAGTAGCATTTTCTACCAGATCGCAACCCTTACACTTGCAACCCATAGATTTGAACCCAGGTCTCCAGATTACAACTCGTACGTACGACCACTGGGCCTCGGACACTACATCAACGCAACATAAAATGAAAGAACCAACTCCCTTTTAAAAATTAGTCAACAAAAAAAACTGTGAAGTTTAATCGCTAATTGCATTTACAAAATAGGTTTCTATTTACAGACGTTCCTTTGAAATCGGATGGAAAACGAAAGTCTAGGGCGAGGCATTCGCTTGAGAACACATTTTTTCCGTTTCACTGCATCTTGTGATACTTTTTTACACTTATTTGATGTCACGGAAACAGTTGTCAGCTTTGCAACTGTTGTTAATTTTGAAGTCAGTTTTGAATAAAACTATGTATGAGTTCAGAAAAGTTGGATGTACAGTTGGAGTTCAAAAAATTTTACCTTTGACCCTTTAAAATTTAGCAACACTTTTTTTTAATGTAAGCGTTTTGTGTTGCGAAAGCCTTTTGTTAAACGATTTCACCCGTTGCAGAAACCATACAAACTACCATCCAACTAAAATGGAAACAATTGTTTTTCTTTTTGTGTAAAAAGCCATATAAATTAAGAAAGAAAAAGGGAAAGCTAGGCGCACCTATTTTAAGGTAAGGTTGACGAAATTGTCGACCTGGTAACTATCTGCTTATTACGGTTTTGGCACCTTATATTTTTTTAGAACAAAACTAGTTAATATTTTAATCGAATTAAAAAAAACAAACAAGAGAAACAAAACAGCAACAAGAGAAAATTAAACAGGAAAATAATTTCCTGTTTAATTTTCAAATTTAGCACAATAAAATACTTATAAAATATGTACTTTTTCATACTAGGTAAATAGGCTTACGTTGAACTACATCCCAATAGATAACGAGTTATAAGTAAAATAGCACAGAAGTATCTTTCCTTTTAAGGTCTTTTATAATCAAAGTTATTTTATAAATATCATCAGTATCACAAGTAGGTTAGTAGGGTTATGTCATATTATCATCGGTATCGAGACTCAGGCGCCTGGTGACGTCACAGCCCTCAAACGAGTTACCTCGGTCACCCAGCCTTATTTGGACTTCGAACTTCAATAAGGAAAAGTACATTATTATCATAAGTGACATAATAAGGGTCATCACACGGAATTGAGCAATTAGTAACTTGGAAGCCCTAATTTTTTATTCAAAGAACAGATTGAAATGATGCTTATGAGCGCAATGAGGGCAGGAAGAAAATAATTAGTAAAAACATAATTTTCTTTAAATGAATCGAAACGGTGTATCGCGATATCAGTTTTACATAAAACTAACGAAATATACATTATCTTATTAAATAAAAGAAAGTTTTCACTGATTGACTCTTTTTGGAAGCAAAGGCGAGAGCTTATCTCATAAACTTCTTTTTCTTCTAGCTCTGACATGAGCTGTATTTTTTTACAAGCTATATCTTGCAATATATGTACCTAACCTATGTGTTTATGTATGTCGGGTACAAATCTTGCCCCCCATTTTATTTTTAACTAAACAACACAAGGGGGTCGAAGAGTGCTCGAGTGGAGACCACGGACTAGCAAACGCAGTGTAGGACGTCCACCCACAAGGTGGACAGACGACCTTATAAAGGTTGCCGGAAGACGCTGGATGCAGGTCGCTTCCAACCGGTACATATGGAAGTCCAAAGGGGAGGCCTATGTTCAGCAGTGGACGTCTTACGGCTGAGATGATGATGATGATGATGATGAAACAACACAACGTTACCTATAAGTATCTATTACTTCAAGTTATACAAAGAGATTGAAAATACTTACAGAATTAGAATACTAGAATCACTAGAGTCGTATCAAATCTAAATTCATTCACCTGTTGAATCCATGGCAACACAACCAAGATCAGAACCAGAAACTAAATAAATGCAAACGTAGAACTAGATGCCGGAATCTGGATGAGTCGATGACTCATACGAATGCACCAAAATACGTACCAACCATCGCTGCATATATATGTATACAGCTGGTCGGTGAGTATGGGGAAACGAGCGCGCAATGTATATGTAACTTACCATTATGTTTGTGTGGTGGGAAGAAACAGGTTTGGAGGGATATGCAAGTTTTGTGCTTGCTGGTTATTTTGTAACCAGAGATCGGGCTTCGGTAGACGGCTCGAGCCTTTACAAATATTTGCACTCAATTTCCAAACGGGAGTCGAATGTGAATATTGTTAAATTAAGGCTTTCCAGGTGGTATGAAGTGTAACATTGCATTTAAAAATCCTACTTTAAGATACTTGGTTTATGGTTTTAAAATTTTACGTTTAAAATTAGAAATGGTTTTACACAATTACAGGATATTTTTCAACTTTGTCGGACTTTGTTATACGACAAATGTAAAAAACGTCTATTAACTTTAACGCTCTATGAATCTTAAGAGCTTTTTTATTAGTGTAATAGTAGGCCCTCAGGGCTAAATTGTTTACCTATTCTTAATTACACATAATTTATTCTAAAGACATTAACGTTGTTTAGCCATTAAAATAAATATTAATATTATTTATTTGGTATACTGCTAATGACAATTGACATATTTCTGTGAAACATGACCTTTCGCGACTGCGACATGACACAATACTCGTAGGCTGAAGTGCATACCTACTGCTCAATATAAAATTTTATATATTACTAACTGACCCGGCAAACTTCATTACGCCAATTTTTTTATAATTTGATTTAAATTAATTTGATAATCGGTGGTGGCCAAGGGGTTATGTGGTGCAAAAGTTATTCTGGATAATCGAGTTCAAATCCCAGCCGAAAATTATAGTTATGTGCGGTTTTTCCACTCGCTATACTGGTGGTAGGCTTCGGCCGTGGCTAGTTACCACCCACTGGACAAAAACCGTCGTCAAGCGGTCATTACAACTGTGTTCCGGTATGATGTTCAGTGAAGCCAGGGAGGGATTTATCCCGCTTTCTAGGTTTAGTCTGCTGCCATCTACGGCCGCTTCGTCGCTTAGCATCACGCAACAGCGTGGTCAAAGGCTAACCTACTCGTATAATGAATAAAATCATCTCAGACCTACCATATACACAAAAAATATAAGTACATGTTGGTGGAGTACAAGAACAGACACCGAGACACGAAATTTTAATAATATTGAACTGTAAATTAAAAAAAATGACATTGAACTGTGAACTGGGCCTAGTGAGACCATAAGAAAAGATGACCATGAAAATATTTATAGTTCTGACTTCTTCCATAGATTACAGAATATAGGACTACTTCATTGTTCTGTGACTTCTTCATACTTACTCAACTTACTCATATAGGTAGACACATAGGTCCACTTTTAATATGCACGTCGTTTAAATGAATAGAGGAATAATCACTTTGCTCACGAGTGCAATTTAAGAATGGATTTTTATAAAATAGTAAAAAATATTGTACGTTACAATATTAATATCGCGTTGACATCACTTTTTAACGCTCACTTAGAAAATTACGCTTCGCTTCGCCCCTGGTTAAAAAATTATGACATTTTATTTAATTTAAATTTTGTAATAAGTGACAAACACCTATATAAAACGGCGTGTTAATAAAAACATAAATGACGTGAGTCCGTAGTACAAGGCAGACTGGAAGTATTAAAATATACATTAAAGTTATAAACTTAGTTATGATAAAATAATTAATTTTAGTTATGAGCATAATATTTTGTTGGCTATATTTTTCACATATTTTTAAGTGACCAGAATAATAATAATTTATCCGAGTTTAAACGTTGAAATTCGCCGTCGTACCAAAGTCGAAGACGTAGGTACACGAATAGCCAGATTAAAGTGGAGATGGGCAGGACACTTGGCAAGACGGGATGAAAACAGGTGGACCAAGGCTACGACAATATGGTACCCAAGACAAGGACAGAGATCTCGTGGCAGACCACCAGCCCGATGGTCAGCCGATATTGTCAAGTATGTCGGAAGGAACTGGATGAGACTCGCACAGGATCGGAAGGTATGGAGACTATGAGGAGGCCTATACCCTGCAGTGGGTGGATACAGGCTGAATAGATAGATAGATAGAAACTCCAAATAGGTTACCCTAATTACACTGTCAGAGTCAAATCACAATCATTAAGTTGTGTGGCCAATCATGCATTTTCGTATAGAGTCATAGAAATATATCTACCTCTATACATAAAACAGAGTCCCTTTATTTAAAAATTTTGGTATATTTTTGTTTATTTTCTAGCTAGCTAGCAAATATGTACCCTCTACAATGTACATACATAGATGTACTCAAGATTTCGTAAGAAAAAAATCCTATTTCAAAAAATGTCCCATAGCACAAATATTTACCCCGAAATATAGCTTTCAGATGTAAAAATTAAAAATCATTTCAAAAAAACTGCTCAAAGCGGTGGTGGTTTCTAAACAAAACAACATAATTTATTTAGTACCTATACATAAAAAATCTATCTTTAAAATATTCACTAGAATGTACGTCAAAGGGAGAAAAATGGAATCCTACCTAGAATTTAGAATTTATAAATACATAAATTTCTACATAGGTAAATTCCAGATATAAGAAATAGTTTTCTATAATGTACCTAGTTTCAGATTTTCCACAACAAATCGAATATAATATCTAATAAATTATATATTAATCAATCTTAAGGATTTTGTCTTTGCGTACGATTTACAAATTTTGGAATATATTATATTCGTAGAATTTACTTTTTGAAAATATTTATCCGTAAAGCAATGTAATAATATTTTAAAAGCATTTTAATACCTACTAAAATTTACTTACTTCATTGTTCATCTATCTATATACTACGTTGCATCTTTCAGTATGTGTTAATGTAAGAGTTCCTATAATATCCACATCTAAATATTATATAATCTTTTTACACTGTTTTTTTTTTTATGGCAAATGCCTTTATTGAGAAAAACAAACTAACAATACTACAGCTACTTTTACACTTAGATTGGGAATTATTTTTTAAATTTTAAGCTATTCTATATAATTGTGGTGTCAATAAAGAGTTATCTATCAATGAATCATAATGTTATAGCGCCCATAAATCCATACATATAATAAGAATGGAAATTTCTCCCCATTCATTGTGATCCTTTACTAAGATGAATCGTGAAAATACGCATATGAACAAAACGACGCGAAAAAGTCGCTTGCGCGATCTAATTCGTAAAACATTTTGTTAATTTTTCCAAGGGAAACGTAAAGTAAAATGATAAAATAAATAATAATCATTTATATCGGACACATTGCCCCTAATTTACATCAAAAATTCTAAATAAAAGTAATAGAATATAAAGTAAATTCAATTCAAAAAAATCAAAAAGCAAAAAGTGCGACAAACTAAAAATACGCCATCTATCGATGTGCCTGTAAACGAAACGTGACCTTTAGTTTAATTTGGGCTAAATTTGTAAATAGTTTGTGTCACTTGTGTGGTTTAAAAACACCACCGATTTGAATAAAATTTTCACTAATACGTTGCAGTTTTCTCTACTTGAACCTTAGTGTTGGTTTTAGTCAAATCGGTTCATAAATAAAAGAGTTATATCAATCTAAAGATTCGCATATAAAATGCTAATAAACAAGAAAGGTAGTCATAGGAACCGCGTAATCAAAAGACAAAACCTCATCGAGTTTGGGCTCATTTGATTCGTCTTGACGAGTACTTTGATACTATATAGTAACCAGGGTCCGATGACGGAGCTGGAAGGTGGCCATAGGAACTCCGTGATTAAAAGAAAAAACCCCATCGAGTTTGGGCTCATTTGATTCGTCTTGACGAGTACTTTGATGCTATATAGTAGCCAGGGTCTGTACATAGGTAGGTATCATTTTACACCTTATTTTTAATTTCTAAACCATGTAAAATCATCAGGAAACAAATTAGAATTCATTTAAATTAGTAAATGTAAAATATCAGTAATAAATATCTTTTTGCTGCTTATTTTTAATTTCTAAAACATGTAAAATCATCTGAAGATAAATAGAAAAATTCATTTAAAGTTCATTGTAAAAGTAAATTATTTTTCATACAAGCTAGCGCCACGGAAAATAATGGAACTAATGTCCTAAGAAAAAGAAATATCGTTTATTCTGCAAAAAGTTTTAGAAAAGAAGTCCTGCGTAACCTAGCGGAACTAAATAATAGATTTATAATTACTGTGAATACTTCATTTATTATTAATTTTTTATTTGTTAGATTAATTAAATATTATGTACCTATTTAATTGAGAAATTAAATATGAGAAATTATGAATTGTTAAAAATCTGTAGATATTTTAACTTAAAATCACGCGATTGTGGCGCTCCATCTAGGGGGATCTTTTGTAAAAATCACTGGTTATCCGGAGACACACAGACATAAAATCTGTTCACACCCATTTAGGCATACATCCAGACACAAACTTTCACGTTTATAATGTTAGTAAAATTTTGCAATGATTATTATAGAACCTTTTATCTGTGTTATAGATAATCATAGGCGGATTTAGGGAGGGGGGGCAAGGGGCCAAGCCCCCCCGAGTCATTAAGCAAGCTGCTCGCGCACATATTATAAAGGATGTTTAAGCTTTCTTACTGCTCAGAGCGAGTAGGCGGATTTAGGGGGGGGGGGGGGGGGCAGGGGGCCAAGGCACCCCCAGAAGCATTGTAGAGTTACGAATTTCGCACATATTTCATGGTAAAGATTAAATTTTTAATACACCTCAGTGGTAGAGTCCTTCTCACGAATGAGGTCCCGCGGAATTTTGCGGAACTAAATTAAATTTTTTCGATAAATTCTGGACTTCATGCCATAAATAATTTTTCACCACTCTCGCACGAAAATAGTGTCTTTGGTCATCGATTTCAGTGAGCAAAAGCCGTTTTTGCTCTCTAGAGAGGCAAAGTGATTTGAATTTCGAACACAATTTTATTGGCTATGAAGTTGGTGTGTTCTGAAACTTATTTGTGTACAATTTTTATTTAACTGAGATGCACATAATTTTTAATGTTATTTATTGAATTTTAAGTTTATAAATTGTATTTTTTCAATAATATCTATTCTATTATATAAAATCGTTCGTACACTTTTGTTCTATCAACGCACAGCCCAAACGGCTGGACGGATTGAGCTGAAATTTGGACATCGTATTCCTTGGAAGATTTCATCGTGCAATAAGAAGCGATTTTTTGAAATTCCCTCAGGAACAGGAATTATTCCCGAAAAACGAATGTATGCAAATCTGTAACTGCTGAACCGATTGATCTGAAATTTTGTAAAACGATTGTTGGGATTATGATTAGAAACATTTACCTTTTAAGGAGGGGTAAAGGGGGGTCGAAGTTTGTATGGGAAATTTAGAACCGCTGACCCTATTGAGCTGAAATTTGGCACAGAGGTAGATTCAGTCCTAAAAAATTGTATGGTATACTTTTTATCCCAAAAATCAACCTCTAAGGCGGGAAAAAGGAGGTCAAAGTTTGAAAGGGAAATCAGTGACTAATGACCCCTTTAAGCTAAAATTTGGTTTAGATATAGCTTGAGCCTCTAAAAAGGATATGGAACAGTTTTTAACCCTGAAATTGGCCTTAGAGTGGAAGTCAAAAACCGCTAGCCCTATTTGATATATAGATGTATGTATGTATGTAGTTTGAGTCTCCAAAAAGGACATTTATTTATTAATTGAATAGTTTTTAACGCTCAAAAACATGTAATAAGAGTTCTTCTCATACAAAGTACAAACTGTTCTGAGATGCCACTATTTTTCCTCGCTCTGAAACTAGATGGCGCTGTTCGTCGTTAAAACTCGCAAGCGATATGTTGGCCATGATCGACTAATGTTTAAACTTATGTTACTAAACTTTTGCGCATTTTGTAGTATTATGCTTAAAGGCGGTCCACAGTCCATGTTATTCTAAAACCTGCAGTGTTACAGACTGCAATTAGAAATTTAATTTTTTTTTGGTCGAATGTCATTGTTAATTCTTTATATTTAGTTACTTTATTGTTGATGTAGATTTATTAATAATATACGTTTTGATGCGTTTTTTTTTTAATTTGAAAAATAATCATTGGAGACTTCTAAAAGGCCTGAAATAGCTTTAATTCCAGAAATCAAGCTTTAAAAAGGAGGGTCAGCGTTTTTTATGGGAAATCAGTAGCTCTTCTTTAGTAGAAATTTGAAATAGATACAGATACAGTTGGACCCATAGGCGGATTTAGGGGGGGGGGGGGGCAGGGGGCCAAGGCCCCCCCTGAATCATTGTAGAATTACAAATTTTGCACATATTTCATGGTAAAGATTTTTTTTTTCTCGGCGCTCGCAGCAAGTTGCTCGCGCACATATTATTAAGGATGTTTAAGCTTTCTAACCGCTCAGAGCGAGCTAAACACACATTTTTCGTAGTAAAAATTATAATATTTTGCCCGTCTGGACCTTGCCCCCCCTCCAGAACCAAATCCCCTAACAACGAACATAATGGGGGCCCTTAATTTGGCCATAAAAGTAAGGGAAAGTGAAAGGGAGGGAGATCAGAGTTTTATAGGAATTTAGGAACCACGGTATCGATTTGAGTCGCGGGAAAGATAGTGTGAGAAAAGAGTAACCGATTTAGCCCAAATTAAAAGTTATCGGGAAAGGACAACAAATTATTTTTCATTCCGGAAAAAGGAACGTGGAAGTTTTTAAATGCATTCTAATTACGGCCTACGGCTAAATTGATTAGCTGTAATTTAGTATGGAGATATTTTGAATTCCAGAAAAGGACACAGGTTTGTTTCCTGTGGTAGCGAAAAAAAAACCGGTCAAGTACGATTAAGACTCGAGCACCGAGGGTTCCGTGCAAACTCGTAGGTATGCCAAATTTCAAAAATCTAAGCTCACGGAAAGTACCCTATAGGTTTTGATTCCCTTGCGAGTAGTTGCGAGTTTAAGAATATGCGGCTAGAAATTACTGTTTCTTTTGATTTCGCTCACATAGAGGTTTTATAGACCTGAGTATTTGATATTAATTTCAATATAATACCTCTATGCGTTCTTGAGGAAAGGAGTAGTCAATGTAGAATTATTAAAAATATTTTTTATACGATGTTACTAAAAATACAGTTTTCGAAAATTTTCCTTTTTTTAGACTTTGCTTTGTACCAAATTTCAAGATTCTGAATTCACCGGAAGTACCCTGTAGGTTTTGATTCCCTTGCGAATGTCAAAAATTTGCGGCATATTGGATTAATAATATAGTTTCGATTTGTTAAAATATTATCTTTTGATTGCGTTGGCTTAGAAGTTTGATTTTTTTACAGCTCTAAGAGGGGGTATTTTCTCCTCCCCTATTCTATTTTCTATAAATTTCAGCTTAATACCTTCACGCGTTGCTGAAAAAAAAGGGTCCTGACAGACAGACAGACAGACGGATGGACGGACGGACAACCCTTATAGGATCACTTTTTTTTTATTCATTATAGGTAAGCCTTTGACCACGATCTCGCGTGATGTTAAGCGACGATGCGGCCTTAGATGGTAGCAGACTATACCTAGAAGGTGGGATAAATCCCTCCCTGACTTTGACCCTTTAAGGATTCCGTTTTTTCTTTGAAGGTACGGAACCCTAAAAACTGCATAGAAATGACGACCTCTGTGGCGCGGTTGGCTAATACCCGCCTGCAACGCAGAAGGTTGCGGGTTCGATTCCCGCATGGGACAAATGTTTGTGTGATCCACAGACATTTGTTTCTGGTCTGGGTGGTTTCAATATCTATTATAAGTATGTATTTACAAAAGTAAAGTATATAAGTATTATATCCGTTACCCTAACCACCGTAATACAAGCATTAAGCTGCTTAGTATGGGGTTAGATGGCGCTGTGTGAAATGTCCTGAAATATTTATTTTATTAATTTTTTATTTAAATACTTAGCCCGATTTTCTTCGCTTTCCAGAGCGGGAGCGAATATAACCATAAATAGACGCCCACAAAGCAGCGGGGATAGAAATCAAATCATTTTCAAAATGGTTGCAACAATATTTTTGCATTATAAATTGACTGTCACGCGCAACGAAGTGCGCGCGGGTCAGCTAGTTACAAAAATAAATTAAAACCACACTATGAAGTCACTAAGTAGTTCATACTCGGAACATGACAAGATTCACAAGGCTCGCACTAAAATCTGTTTATAAAACTCAGATTTACTCAAATCATTAGAAAACGCGCAAAGTACTATGGTATACAAGAAATACAAGGTCTTAGAGACGTCACGGAACCGGCTATAGGCAAAATCCGGCCTATTGAATAAAATGTAACTCATTACAAAAAGTTTACAATTATCCGACATCAATTTATTTTTATTATATTCTTCTTATGAAACCTACTGACATGTTTTAGATTAATAAATAATTTAATGCCATTAAATTAACGATACGAGCCCGACGAATGCCTGGTCTTAAGCAAAAACGTCTGGTCATTACCGTCACAGTGTTACGAGTACCTATAAATATATGGGTATTTTATAGGTATGAAGTCCTACTGAAATTGTCGTAACACATTCTATCACACAATTTTAAAGTTTAAATTGGTTGGACACAGCTTGTTCTAAATAAACACTAATTATACTCGTATTTTCAGGTGGAAAAGATAATAAATTGCAACCTATTTTTCAGCAAAACAAGTAGTAATATTAATATAATTAAATTACTGAGTGTATTATATAACATTTTGCGACTTTATTTGAACAGTTGTAGTTGCGCTATAAGGATATTATATTTGTATACTCTTTTTCTAAGTATTATAATAATTTCCTATATCTTTGCATCGTATTTTCACTTTTGTAAATTTGGTCAGGAAATTGCCGCCTGAGCCTGATGTCCTCCTAGAAAGATACTCTTGGAAGATGTTTGCACTGAGACCTAGGACAGCACCATTAAGACTTAAATGTACTAGTAGATACATAGGTAACCAGCTAATCGGCAATTGGCATTCATCGGCATTTGTTGAAAAACACTAAACGACCTGGGTACTTATTCAGACCTACCACACACATTTAAAAAAGACTAAACATCGGTCAAGTCGTCTCGGAGAAGGTCGATAATAAACACAACTTTAATATATTAGAAAAAATAGTATAAATCACATTAAACTTATAAAAATCTGTAAATGATAGTGTTGAAAAATTATATAATAGGAAGATATTCAATAGTATTTAATTACAATAATAAGTTTATAAAAAAAAAATATAAAAATCCGTCCAAAACAAAGTCTGTCCCATCTCTATACTCTATACTATTAGGCATTATTACTGGCCGTTCACACTAACCATAAAAAATAGTTACGTAAGTGGCGTTCCATGAAAACTGAGTTTTGTTTATAACGCATGTGTCCACAAAAACCGATGATGTTAATATTGACTGATTGATGTTTTAAAACACAGACAATTTACGCAACAGATGCCGTGGCTATTAAAACAACGTTTAAAACAAAAAGAACACTAATAGGCTGCATGTACTTAAAGCCGCGTCTCCAGCTCTTCTTTTGGTCTACACTTTCAACAAAAACACGTCAATACACAGCAAAACTCCCCTACACAAAAAAAAGGTAGCACTCCGGGAGTGCCGGCAGAAGTGAAAACTTCAATATTAACGTTATGTTTAATTATAAGTATAAAAGTACTATCATTTATGAGGTAGAATACAATGTTTATTTATTGCGCTATCGTACACACATATGACAATTTATATGTTGTTATTTATAATATTATATCGTTATTTATATATTACATTAAATTTTATCTCTCAGAAAAATCAACTTCCATCCATAATTTCGACGACTTTTACACCATCAACAGAGCAGCACACTCAGGCACGGTAGAAAGAGTGGGAGATACTAGTTCCTCTCCCTTCCCCTCGATCTTACGCTTTTTCGATCAGCATCACGTGACCCTGACGCGAGTTTTAAAGTTTTTACCCATACAAAAAAGTGCTCAGCGCCGCTAAAGAAGTTTTCACTTCAAAAAAAATGTCTATGCTTCAAGCGTCAACAAATGTTTTGGATCGGCTATGGAAAGGGAAAACATTTGTTGAAGATTACCGCCGGGCTCAGCTAGTAAATAAATAAATGAATAAATAAACAAAGCAAAAACATTTGTTGAAGCTTGAAGCATAGATTTTTTTTTTTGTGTGTAGGGGAATTTTGCTATGTGTTGACGTGTTTTTGTTGAGAGTGTAGACCAAAAAAGGAGCTGGAGACGCGGCTTTACAAGCTATCATAGTATACAGCAGGGCTATTCACTTATTTATCTGGGAACCAAACCGAAGACCGAATTGTCAAAACTGTATAAATAAAGATACATTTTACTATAATATTTAATTAACGTGCTTCTGTGAAGGCGACCGAGATTTGCTCTTACACTTAGATAGACAAGCAGAGTAATTACTGGGCTGAAGAGTCTTAAACATCATATTATGTACGTCTCTCAAGTAAGAACGGTTGGCGCAGTGCACGCAAAATTTTACCTTTGTATAATCCTGGGTAGCACTGTACTAATTTTGGGCAGCGTTATATGTTGCCATTAGGAGAGTGTCTTGCTCGTCTTCTTACTTCGTTGTATAAAAAAAATGAACTCGCGGTATGTATGTTTATACATTATATCTGTGTTTTAAACCATTTTGGGATATGACGTTTGAGAGTTTGAGGTCGTACCTTGTTCTACTCGTTAATAACGTAGAATGTCATGAGCTAAGCAATTTGCTACTTTGACACAAAAACTAATAATTGCTTGTAAATGTTTAAATAATTATGCAGATATTATAATGCAAGTTTGATTTTAATAGAATTAATGTTCCCAGCAGGAGAAAAACGTGTTGTGCCGACCCTACCTAGTGTGGGATAAGGGCAGGAAGATGAATGTTGCCAGCATTCTGCACTCACTGCCATAATTGAATAGTTGTTTGGAGCACTTGGATTTTTCGATTGCACGCTGTGGAAACTATTATTAATTTTTATTGTTATCAGTTATCAGTGTAATGTAAGTTAATAAGGCAAATTTGTTAGACACAGAGATAGGTACATACCAATTTAATAGCTAAGAATGAATATTCATTTTTATATTTTTATACTCACAATGGAATATGATTAAAAACATGAAAACTAAAGTCTAGATTTTTTGTACGAACGTCACAAGTCGTTAATTTTTAAATTACCCACGTACGTAAGACATATATTATTATTTACTAATTTTTATATCCTAGCAAATAGCTTTGTCCAATATTCTACCGAAATTCGCTTCGGTAGAGTAAAAAATCTGGTTTTACAAGACTCATAAAATCTGTCAAGGTAATCGCACTGAAGTGTTTCTTTAGGTCTCGAAAGACTACTATGATTTTTAAAAGCCGATGGATCCAATGCAGTTTGAAACCTTTTTATCAGGTGTATACTATAACTGTAACCTACTATTACAAAAAAAAAACATTTTATCTGAGTATCTATTCTTATGATCTCTCTAGATTAGATTCTCTATAAATAGGTAAATTAGATTTAAGACAAAAGATAATCCAGTTTATTTCGGTCGTGTCTGATTTGAATTAAACGTATAGTACTACAACTCTACTGATCTCAACACTGCGGGGTTAAGATAAAAAATTCTTTGATTAAGAGTTTTTACGTAAAAATTTGCCCGTGGGCGAAATGACATTCGGAGTGTCGCGTCGCTGAGAATGGGTGGAGGAGGAAGATGGAGGACCGAGTTGAGTGGCGTGCCATGGGGGAAACCTATGTCCAGCGGTGTATGTGAACGTAGACTTTTTTTTAATATTTCAGGACATTTCACACAGCGCCACCTAACCCCAAGCTAAGCAACTTAATGCTTGTGTTAAAGTGGCTAGGATAACGGATATAATACTTATATACTTTTCTTTTGTAAATACATACTTATATAGATACAGAAAAGCCACCCAGACCAGAAACAAATATCTGTGGATCACACAAACATTTGTCCCATGCGGGAATCGAACCCGCAACCTTCTGCGTTGCAGGCGGGTATTAGCCCACCGCGCCACAGAGGTCGTCAAACTAAGATGAAAGACTGATGATGATAATGACGTAAAATTTGTCTTATTCGCAAATAAAAGTTGACTTAAAGACAGGGACATAACATATATATACTAACATATTATGTCTTACGCATCTTAACCCTGCTGATATTATTATATTACAATGTCATTATTATCAACAACTTTTGAATTTCAACATTTAATATTCGCAATCAAGGCACGTAAACCTCATAACATCCTCTCGTTTAATACAAACTGATCTTAAAATGAGCACAAATTAGAATACAATGCGAAATTCTCCGACCAAACGTAGTTACATTATATTAATTCAATGTGCTCATAGCTATAATTGTTTGCCGGAATAGCTAACATATTATCAAACTCAAACTCAAACTCAAAATTCATTTATTTAAATAGGCTACAATGGAGCACTTTTGCAAGTCAATTTTACATTTTATTTTAGTATTCTACCGCTCATTCGCAAGGCACCTCTATGAGAAGAATGAGCAAGAAACTCATAGGGATTGCTTTTTTTAAATATGTGTTTACAATTATTATCTTGGTTACATAATTTATTTACAGGTGGTTGCAGAGGTTTCCAGGCATCTTTGTCTTCTATGTATTGGCTAATTTTATAATAGGCTTTCTTTTGTAATATCTCTTTAACACGGCTTTTGAATTTACCTTCTGTGAGCCCCGTTATTTCATCAGGGATTTTATTATAAAAACGTACACAATTCCCTAAAAATGATTTATGGCTCGTTTTGGACAATCTGAATCGAGGTACAGCTAACTTATTCTTATTTCTAGTATTAAAGCTATGAGTGTCACTATTTAACTTGAATTTATCTAAATTTTTTCTGACATACATAATATTTTCGTAAATGTACAAAGATGGTAGGGTCAGTATATTTATCTCTTTAAAGACCTCTTTTAAAGAGTCTCTTGGGCGCATCTCATAAATGGCACGAATTGCACGTTTTTGCAGTATGAAAATAGTCTCAATATCTGCTGCCGACCCCCACAGTAAAATACCGTATGACATTAGACTATGGAAATATGCAAAGTAAACTAATCTAGCTGTAGCTACATCTGATAGTTGCCTGATTTTATACACCGCATATGCTGCAGAGCTTAATTTCCCTGACAATACGTTAATATGATTACCCCATTGTAACTTAGAATCTATATTCATGCCAAGGAATAAAGTTGCATTGTCAAGCTTTAGTATTTCACCATCAAGAACTACATTCGATTCTATGTACCTAACGTTAGGTAATGAAAATTTCAGGCATTTAGTCTTTTTCGCATTCAATAACAGATTGTTAGCTGCAAACCATTTAGATATTACTACTAAAGCGTTATTTACATGTACAAGCTCACTATCTTTCCTATCCACTTTGAATATTAGCGAGGTATCATCGGCAAATAAAACGATGTCTGCTAGGTCTTTAACCATGTAAGGGAGATCATTTATATATGCCAGAAACAAAAATGGACCAAGTATTGACCCCTGTGGCACTCCCATTCTAACAGGATGGCTTGATGAAATGACACCGCCAATATCCACTTTCTGCTGTCTGTCCGACAAGTAAGATTCCACCAAGTTCGAGGCATTTCCATGAATTCCGTATACCTCCAACTTCCTCAGCAGTGTGCTATGATCCACACAATCAAAAGCTTTGGAAAGATCACAGAATACGCCAATAGCATCCTTTGAACTCTCCCAAGCCTGAAGGATCAGAGTCATAAGGTGACTACCTGCATCAGTCGTAGATCTACTCTTGGTGAAACCATACTGACTTTGATGTAATATTTTGTGTTGATTGAAGTGAGACAGCACTTGGTGCAGCATGTATCTTTTCAAAGACTTTGCTCAGGACAGGAAGGACCGAGATCGGCCTATAGTTAGAGGGATCAGTTTTGCATCCCGATTTAAAGATTGGGGTGACTTTGCTAACTTTCATCAGGTCTGGAAATGTGCCTTTATCTATACACAAATTAAACAATTCCGATAAGTAAGGAGCAAGGGTGTCTATAAGCGACTCTACCAATTTAACCGATAGGCCCCAGAGGTCTTCAGTGGCTTTTACATTTAGGCTTTTATACGTTTTTCTAACATAATTTGCCGATACATGTGTAAAGGAAAAGTCAGGTATATCATGTTTAAAATTTTCCTTTAGATAAGTTACTGCTAAGTCGGGAGAAGAGTCAAGTGACTTAGTTGAATTTAACGCGATGTTAGAAAAGAAGTCCGCAAAGATATTTGCAATTTCTTCAGAACTTGATATTAATTGATTATTTTGTAATAATTTATATTCTGTATCCTTAGTTTTACTTTTACCCGTCTCTCTATTAATAGTATTCCAAACGGCCTTAACTTTATTGGTTGATTTGCTTATTCTATCTCTAATCATCAAGGCTTTAGCTTGGATGCAGACGGCTTTGAAAGTCTTTGAGTAACATCTAACATATTCTACAAAGGACTCTGAATTATTATGGGCTTTATCGCTGTACAATTGGTACATATTATCTCGGCTTATTCTTATTCCCTTTGTGGCCCAGTCGGCAAACTCTAGTTTACCATTACCCTGTAATTTCCTCTTAGGACATATCTCCTTGAATTCTTTACTTATTACTGAGAACATGGTTTCGTAATTAATATTAGGGTCCTCCGCGGTGAGGTTAGTATTTGCTAGATTTACCTCTACGCTGGTATTTAGTTTTTCTAATCTATACTTAGTGAGCGGCCTATGCTCAATAACAGTCTTACTTTTAGTATGATTGGTTTCAAATCCTAATGAGAGTGCTCTATGATCGGACCTAATACCTGATGTTAACGTTAAGTTATTACATTCACAGTTAGTAAAAATATTATCGATACAGGTCGAGGAATTGCCGGCAACTCTTGTAGGCTCACAGAATAAGTATTTCATGCCAAAGGAATTGAAGAGGCTAATTAAATTCATTTTATCTGAGGATTCTACCAATATATCAGTGTTAAAGTCACCGCAGACAATTATCGATTTATTGCTCCTTGATATTTTATTAAGTATAGTTTCCATTGCAGATAAAAATGCCGAGAAATTTGAGCTTGGCGGCCTGTACACACATAGTAGTATGTGCCTTCCAACCTCAACACAAGCCACCTCGCAAGTGCGTTCGACAGAACAGCCGACAATGTCAGTTCGTTCTTTATATTTAATACATTTTTTTAACAGTATAATGGAACCACCTCCCTCGGCGGATGCTCTGTTGAACGTACTAGCTACTTGAAAATTATTTACATTAAATGCCATTTTGTCGCTTTTCAACCAAGTTTCACAAAAACATAATATGTCATAATTAAATTTATCTAATAACAGCTCAATATCATTTATTTTGCCAGAGAAGCGATTTATATTTTGATAAAATAGATTTAATGTATTATTGCCGCCCTCTGTTGTCTCATGACTTAGTTTAAATTTTGTTCCACAGTGAATTCATTAGTACATATACTAACCACTGTGGAGTCATTATAAAACTTAGTTATACTACTTATAACTATGTGTATATTATATGCCAACAATTTGGCAATAGTTAACATAGATTTTTTCGAACAATACATATTATTCGAAGTCAAATAAAAATTAGTAATAAACTTATTACTATCAAAATATAAAAGTTTGTCACTATGACGACATGTCAAATTATGAAACAGATTGTTAAGGACATGTATGTGCTTATTTTGATCTGACGTTAATGATGAAGAATATGGGAGAGCACACAAAATGATCCTAGAACAATCAATTTCAAGAAGAGAGGTTATGTTATTAATAATCTCCCTTTTGTCAATACTTAAACTATGTCCTATCATTATTATTACAATTGTGTTTTTGTTTATACAGGAATTTATTTTTATTTTACTACATATTTGTGAATATGACGCACCAGGGAAGCATAAATTGGTGACATCACAACTAGACTCATTACCTAATAATGGACCTAAACCTACACCGATTTCATCAGAATACACAAATACCTTATGTTTACTACTATTATTTGTACAATCATCTACCCTCTGAGCCGCCGCAGGAGTAGTACATGGCGGTGACTGTGAGTCAGGCACCGGTGACATATGCGGTTGTGACTGGATGTGGGTGTCACATATAGATGACATACACTCTGTATTAGTTGTTGCCAACTGCACTAGGTCTATGACAGTATTGTAGTGTTCTGCTAGCTGAGTCTGAGTGGTAGCGTAGCTTTTGAAGATATCTTGGAGTGAGTGTTCCCTTTGCAACAGCTCGGAGCGTAGTGCCAGTATGTCCTTATCATATATTTGTTTTAATATTTCTAACTCCTCTATACAATTTTGGAGTTGTTCTTCTAAGTTAAATTTATTTTTAATTAGTCTTACATTTTTTGTAAAATATTTTTTACATTTTAATTTTTGTGTATACCTCCGGACCAGTTTCTTAACTCTTATATTCTTTTAATTATAATAACTCACATTAAAATGTTGTGTGCAAAAGATGTTGAATCTTAGGATGCATTATTTGTAGTTTGCATGAGATGTTAGTTTGATTCTCTTTGGCTGGACCATTCTAGGTTGTCAAATTCTTTAATAGGTATTGTTTGATTTAAAATCATGGGAAACAATTAAGTAGAATATTTTACGATTAAATTATTTTGAAATAAATTGGTTTTCCATCAAAGAGTAAAACTCATTGTTTTCCATTCAAAAATTATACTTAGACAAGAACTTTCTTTTTCAAAAATATATACACTATTATCTTATAAGCTTTATCATCATTTTCGGCACAACGTCTTCCTCCATTCCACTTAATCACCCGTCATATCCTTCACTCCTCTAGCACGCATATTCTCATTCACATTCATTTAAACTTTTTATAAACATAGGCATATCTACTCCCCAGAAAATACATCACCACATATGTACATACCACCACCACCATATTCATACTACTGTAGGCGATGACTCGCCACTCACTGAACGGGCCTATAAAGGCACATGTATATTACTGTTATACCTAGTTAGCACGTATTTTGTAATTATCAACCAGTCCTATAGCCATCAAACGGCACCAATGAAGCCCCCTTCAAACTGTGGCGTGCGTAGCTACGCACGAGAGTACATTGAGTTACATTGTGCTTTGTCCACGGGAGCTCCCGTGGACAAAGCACAATGTAACTCAATTATTGAAATCTCGCACAACCTTTCGACATCGAGTTCGGTAACTGAAAATCCAATTCCATCGGCGATCGAGTGGGATATCGCACGATAGAATGAGCGAATCAACTTACTGAAGCGTCGTATAGTTTTACAGATGTCTTTGAAGTACTTGAAAACGATTGGAACGGACGCTTCCCCGTCGGTAACACCTCGTACACTCAGTTGACGATCGGGGAAAATATTGCGCAAATTAATAAAATACTTTTTTTAAAGGGCTGTTACTCTTATGTCAATGTCGCGATTTATTTACTGTTTCAGTGAACATCGTGCCGGAACATGGTCATTATGATCTTGTATCAAATGCTGAAGTTACTGTGTTTATATTCAGCGGTTCATAAAATGAGTAACATCGCCAGGTTAAGCAATTCTGGAATAGAAATGTGGGGCTCCTTATCGTTATCAGCATTATAGAGGTACATAGCGAGTTCCTTTGCTTTATGAAAGTGTTGTTATAACTTGACAACGTTCAAAACAATTGTTCGTAATAATAAAAATGTGCAATAATGTTATAATAATTATAAAATAAAAAACCATGCAGTTTGGTCTATTAAATTACTTTCTCACGCATAAACCTTTTGGAGGCTAACGATAAAGCAGTGGAGCTTGCGCGATACTGGGCTAAACAGCTTTGACATTATACCTTTATTTTAAAACGAAATTTAATAAATAATAAAATATAGCCATTTTCGACTCGAAAAGAAGAAGACGCATAAACCCCTCATAATATTGATCGGAAATTAGGTGCTAGTACATAGCTTAGATCCTAGATTAGTGTAAATAAATTAGTACGTTAAATGCCCGACGATATATTTAATACGCTTTTTTTAAATGGGAAAGTTGCATTACGCCTCGTTGTGCACTTTTCCTGGGATAATAAAATATGGGTACTAAATATCGTTGGACATATCATGTATTAATGTGTTTTTTTATAATAATTACGAGGATTATTTTATATTTACAAGGTTATGCTCTTTACCCGCGTGCCAAATTCTTTCTTAGCGGATCTCTACGTGTCTGTGTTCCAAATTTAATTCAACCACAACAATCAATACAATTATTAGGTACAATAAAACAAAATAATTAATATCGCAGAACTAAAAACCACAATGCAATGAATATATTATCAGCACAAATTCAATGGAATTCGGCAAACGCATTCCTTTTGGCTCCACATAGTGCGGCTCAACGTTCGCCAACGATGGCCGGGGCGCACAGATTATATTACATATTATTTATATATGCACTCGGGACACAGATTAAATAAACCAAAAAATTTTGCTAGTTTCAAATAGCTATTCACACAAAATGGTTTCAAATGACCCATGATTGATTAATATTCAAAATATAATTAAAGTTATTAGCTACGGCAGTTATAAGTGAAACTATTTTTAACTGGTATACCGAAGTCATTCGTCTATAGACAAAAATTTGTTCGTGCATAGACAAAACACCACTCAACGAATCATTGGCCACATAGTGTGGACGATCTTAGATGGCAGCAGATAGGGCGACCTAAGCCTGCTGGGGCCCTAGACAAGAGGAAATCGTTTGTCGCTATCGATAAAAAAATGTACTGAGATGACAGTCGCTATAGAAAAGCAAACGAAAACGACTATCATCTCAGTACATTTTTTAATCGAAAGCGACAGACGATTTGCGCTTGTCTAGGGCCCCTGGTCCGTTATCGCTCATGGAGAGTAAAAACGTATTGACCAAATAGATGTCTTGCCGGGTTCCAAAACGCCTTGGACCCGGATTTTAATAGTCAATTAACGATGTCATCTTTATAAAAATAAGCAAATTGGCACATTTATCGTTATTTTAAGCATTGTGCAAGGCGTCACTAGGGTCAACCGTTGATAAACTCGCAGATAAGCGTGATTTTTACAGTACAAGTGTTAATATTTTTCGTGGTATTATCGCGGACAACTCAGAAATAACGTATTATATTATATGAGATGATAACTTGGATAACCTCGTATGGACAATCTTGCGACTGTTAGCTTCTTTTAATTTATGTTTTTATGCAAAATGCAGGTCTGTTTGTTGCTAACTTGTAACTATAACGGCTGGAAATGTGGAAGAGATCGCTATTAGTGTATCGCTATTAGTGCAATTGTAACACTTATATTAGATATTATAATTATATATTAAAATATTGTGTTATAAATTTTTTGCACATTTTAAATGAGAATGGTGTGAATATGAACTTTCATAAATTTTCATTGTAAAAATTATATTTTTGTAATTTAGTAAAGAAAACATCAAATTCAAGATTGAACGCAATAAAATTGCCATTACTATTTAAGACTTGGACCATATTACTATATAGGATTTACTACAAAATTGGTGTAACGTAGTAAGTAAATATTAAAAATTTTAGAATAGCCCGAGAGCGTAAGCCAACCTAACATAATATTATAATTATCCATCTAATTTTATAATAATATGTACATTTACAGATTTTCATATTAAAGCAGTTTAATAATGACCTAGAGATCGGAGTTAATGGAAACACCAGCTGCTGCGATGTCGTTGAGTATAAAAAATAAAAAACAAAACAAACAGTTCAATGATTAAATATTAAATTTGGTGAATCTGTAACAGATTTTGAATCATAGCCCAAGACTCAAGTTGGGTCGCTGCGCTACATTAATTAAAAAATGTAAATTAAACAAGTATTAGCTGATCGACACAACATCTTAAGAGACTATTGAAAAATACATTACGACAGATTTACATACTTATAGTAAAATCAAGAATCAAAATATACAAATAAAATTCATTTAAATCGGTCAAGCGGTTTTGGAGGAGTACGAACATAAACACCGTGCCACGAGATTTTATATAATATTAGAATATTCAAGGTCATTTTGATAACAAGTTAACAGCCGAGTCTCGAATATCATTTGAAAGTGGAATCGTTTATCATTGATTTAATTCGAACGTTTACCATGGACTTTTTTTTTCATATCGTCAATTGTTTTCATCAAGACGTTATTTTTTTTATTATATTAATGTTTTTTTTTTATTAGCTTTTGACCACGGTAGATGGTAGCAGACTTGAAGGCGGGATCAATCCCCCCGGGTTCTCATTTCTGTTTATGTTGAAAAACCGGTTTTTTTTGCAAGGACTGATAGAGGTAGACAATGCATTCAAATTAAGAATGTTATGATTTAATACTTCAGATAATGTCAACTTTAATTCAATGATCACAAGTATTATTAATTTTATGGTAAGAATATATCTGAAGTCTGAAGAATATGTATGTCTTATTTACTCATAGTGAAATGTGATGCAAATTAACACTATGCGATCTTTAGTTAATTCCTTATTAATATTGTATTTTATCAGCTCATAACGATCTCTTTTTTAAATTAGCTAATAGTCCCACAAATTAATAATAAATTATTTAAGACAACATTCATGTCTTCTAAACATTACAACTTAGAACCGATTTTGATGATATTTGGTGCAGAATTACTTATTTAAAGCCTCGGGATCTGACAAAGGATGGTTTTATGCCATTTTTTATCCCGCGGGATAAAATCATTTTTAACACGGATAACAAACAATACTGGGCGTTACTAGAGGAGAATCGAAATAAACTCTAAAGCTCTTTTTAAAAGTGTACACGAAGCTTTATCTTCAACAGATAATACTATAATTATTATTATCTTTAAAATATATCATATTTAGTGAAGTGCATTCTTGACCTCTGGTTCTCATTCCTGATATAAAATTAAAAGTTTCTCAGTACCGGGAAGTGACCCATTTAAAATGTTGTTATTTTTCTCGCAATCATTGTTATCATTTAATTTTAATTCTTTTATAATATGATAATTTTATTTATTGACGATAACTTAATAAATAATTGTGTTATCGTGTAATCGTGCCATGTTTATTCGACTTCGAAAAAGGGTGTTTCTGATTCGTCGGAATCGTTTTTTTACACAATATTATTATTTTATATTATTTTCAATAATTAAAATGACTTATTCCTACTCGTAGCTGTCTGAACTGTATAGAAAATTCTGTTTTTGTTGCAACAATTAAATAATTCCGAGGTTCCCGTTGAAATTTTGGCAATCTGTCTAGCAATTTTCAAGTTATGAATTAATTTGAATTTTATTTTTATTACATATATTTTTATTACATTTTTATGTTGGTGAAATGTTTGAGCTTGCTGAAAATTTCATAAAGCATACTAAGCTAACACGCCTATACAATATTGTCAATGGGCTTACTGCGTGTGCCTCATATTTGTTTCATGAAACTGCTAATTAAATAATCGATTAAACGTTCTTTTTACAAGCTTTTATTTACTTTCACCTGTCTGTCGATCTGTCTGTCTGTCTGTCGGATGATAATATAATATTATTATGACATCGAGCTGATCTGATGATGGAGCTGGCAGGTGGCCTTAGGAACTTCGTAATTAAACGACGCAATCACATCGAGTTTGGGCTCATTTGACGAGTCTTGACTTTCGTGGTAGACGATAAACGCCGAAACTATTGATTTTGGGAAAAAAAGGTTAACGCATAAATTGTAGGAAATTTTCGCTACAATTATTTTGTATAAATATGTTTTTCCTGTAAAATGAGTCGGAAAGGAGTTATTATCAAAAAACTGTTTTTAAGCGCCATTTTTTCAATATGGCGGCGCGAGCGGCAAAGATACGAGATGATAAAAATATAATAAAAGCTTGTTGTTAAAAAGTTTTTTTTTATTTCACTTTTTTAGGTGTGACTTACACAATACAATTAAATAGTTCAATGGCTCGAACTATTGTCAAATTTAGGTACATCAGTATCTAGTTGGCAGGAAATGAGATAACCCATTGTACTAATAAAGTGTTTTAAATGTGACAAGACGGTTGTACTACATATTTCTACACTTTTAAAAAGGTTTTTAAGTTAATTTCTCTAAGTTAACATTTTTGACGAGTTTTGGCGGCAAGCCTTGATCATATTATCATTAGCTCCACGTCTTTTGCTTAATAATCGTGTAGAATTTGATTGTTAGCGTGTAATAATGGTGGAATATTGCGTGTTAAGTGTTTTTGAATGTGCACAGATGTAGGCAAGTGATATGGTGCTGAAATATGAATTTTGGTGCCCCCTCCAAAACTCCTCCGAACTTTCAGTAAAATTCCACCCATTTTACTGGAAGACTCACGTGACTAGACGAGCTATTAAGCTCACTCTGACTCTGACCTGACTTATTACTTAAAAAATAACATTTAACTTGACACTGGCAAAACACGAAAGTGGAGACCATAATTTAATATTCCGTGAACATTCACGAATTTTACTCGACACTGGCAAAATGCACATGTTGCCATATTATTAAAAAGAAAAAAAAAAAAAAAAAAAAAAAACATTTTTGTCATTTTATATTTGTACCTCTAGGTTCGTGACGTCACCATCAGCTACAAATTAATTAAATTACTACATGAGAGAATGAAAAAAATAAATATAACATTCAGTTTTTTTTTATTAAAAATATATTTAAACAAATTAAAACATTTGAAATTATCTTCTGAAATTATTTCTCTAACTGTTTTAAATAATATTTACGCAATAAGCCCCGTTTCATAAAATTAACATGAGTTTAAATCGCGTAAGTTTAAAGTATTATATGGTTAAAAAAATTAAAAAGCAATAGTTCAAAATTTAAAGAACAAAAAAAAATAATACCTACGTATTTTTTAGTTTGTGAATAAAATATAAATGGCTGAGACTATAACGCTTATAAGTTTTCGCTTGGGGACGTGCTACGTCACTATCCAGTACAAAATATACCGACTTCGGTCAGTGACGTCACGACTAAGCAACTTTGGTGCGTACACCACACGTTTTTTCGTCAAAATTACAAAGAAAAAAAGTGGCTGTGACATACGGACGGACGGACGGACAGACATGACGAATCCATAAGGGTTCCGTTTTTTGCTATTCGGCCACGGAACCCTAAAAAACGTGTCCAATATTTTTATTAATCAATCACAATTTATTTTTTTATTCAACATCCCTATTTAGCAATGAGATCCACCCAAGGAGTTAACAATACAGCTATAATAGACCAAAATGCTCGCTAATTAAGTAGCCAGCCGTCAGGTCACCGACACCGTTTACGCTCCAGAGTTCCATAGAGACGTCTCACACAACATAACAATCCTTTTGAGGAGTCATCGCTTGTGCAAACTGCTTATGTGTCACTTCCAGGGGTGGCACGAACATTTTTTAAACTTTTTTTTTGTAGTAATATAAGTATTATATTTCCTTTATCCTAATCACCATAACATAAGCATTAATTTGCTTAGCTTGGGGTTAGGTGGCTCTGTGTGTAATGTCCTGAAATATTTATTTATTCATTACTACTATGAAAGCACTTTACGGTGCTTCTACGCCGAAACTATTGGATTTTAGGAAAAAAAAGTCAACGCATAAATTGTAGGAAATTTTCGCTACAATTATTTATTTTCGCTACAAATATTAAACATTTTTTTCCTGTAAAATGAGTCGGGAAGGAGTTATTATCAAAAAACTTGTTTTAGGAGCCATTTTTTCAATATGGTGGCGCGAACGGCAAAGATACGAGATGGCCAAGTTGAAATTTGGAAAGAGCTCGTCATAATCTATTTTCAAAACTCCCGAAAACTTTAAAGGTAACCTCGATTTTTTCGACCAAATGACTGGACTACTAATAGTGGACCCGCGTAGGTTTAAAGATCGTGTACTTACAATATTATGTTTGTGCCAAATTTCAACCTAATCCGTTTAACGGTTTGAGACGATATGAATAAGACAATTACATTTTCTTTTAAAGTAAGCAAGTGTCATCATCATCATCAGCCTATGTTCGTCCACTGCTGGACATAGGCCTCCCCCATGGCACGCCACTCAACTCAGTCCTCCGTCTTTCTCCTCCAACCACTCCCAGCGACCCTCCTCTTCTCGCCCAAGGACCTACACTACGTAAGCAATTGTATGTAGCAGTATTTATTGAAATTAAATTCTACTAGTTTCAGATATGCGTTTATTGATCTGTCAGTCACGCATTCCCTAATAAATACAGAAAATGACATACTAATAATAGCAAAATCTAAATAAGCATATGTAAACCACTTCAAGGAAAATTACTAATAACTATTATATACAAGATAATCTATATTATCCTCTAATATTATAATAAATATATGTCTGTCTGATTGTTACCTCTTCACACCTAAACCACTAAACCGATTTAGGTAAAATTTGGAACAGAGGTAATTCAAGTCTCGGGAAACGACATAGGATGGTTTTTATACCATTTTTTTTATCTCACGGGATAAAAGCTTTCTTATTGCGGGACGTTACTATAGTAAGATTTCACAATAGGTCAGTTCTGGCCGCAGTGATATGCTAAGCCACAAAAAGTAAATTAATTTTTTTTTGTAAGATATAAGACATAAGTAAAATGCTGGGCTAATCATTTATCCGAATCGAAGACCGAATCGATTTGATATCTTAAAAATGTTTTATGTAATGAAGTATAAAATCGATACGACTTAATACGTCATTTCATACATTTTTTAAACGGTTTTATTTAGCTCACTCTGTTTGTTTTTTTTTTCTTGGGTCAAATTTAGTAATTGAAATTTCACCCTCTTCCTGTCAACCAATTGATCTGAAATTTGGTATACGCCTTTGGTTCTGGTGACAATACAATTATGTATATTCAATACTATTGTAAGACCAAGATGGCCGCCGCTACAAAATGGCGGATAACGTATTATTTTTTAATTATATCAATATGGGTATCAAATGTTACCTTTTTTTATGACATTTCAAATCGATTCGGTCTTCGGTTCCAGATAATAGCCCAGCAGGACAGCCCTACGAATCTCTATTTGTGTTGCAGCGAATAAGCCGAGCAAAACATAGGTTACCTACAAGTAGGACACTTACGACTTTTTCCACTGAAAGGTCTCAATATTCTGGTGATGAAATATGATTTATGATTGCAGTATCGCAGACACGAGCCTTACAAATCAATACCATTTTCGATTAATGCGAATAAATAATAATTAATATGTTTATTGAAATATTAATAATGAGATATTAAGATCGCATAGGAAAGACTGGAAGCGGTCCACATTATAGGATTAAGGCCTATTCCCAGCAATGAGCTGAGAAGAGCTGGTAAGAAAATGATGGTGAAGGTGGTGATTGTGGTCATGAATTTTTTTTTTGATGATGATGATATCAATACGTCAAACTTTAGTTGATTAGAATGATTTACCCGGCGCCATTAAATATAATAATCATTTACACTGTCATCAACAAGCATTTATCGCTCTATAATGTACAGTCAACTACAAAGAGATGTATTCATGTTAGTCTTACAAAATGAAGGAACTTTTAGTATGCAAATATTATTTACCCTCACTTCGTGACATTTTCAGTATCCACCAAATCTTATGCTATATTCGATTAATTTTAAATGCCATTATTATGTATCACCTAAGGAAAAGTAGTGGGATACATCATTGTTGCATATTAAACGAGTCAATGATAATATAAAGTTTGATTGCTTCTAGAAATGTCACGAACCAAGGGTAGTTCATTGTGGCAAATGAAAATTTACTTCATTTTGTAAGCCTAACATGGATACATCTCTTTGTAGTTGACTGTACATAGAGACAGGTAGTCATTTCTGAAGTACTGTAACTTATTTTATTTCAAAATACGAATACGAACTGACTGAATGAATGAACTGAATTTTAAAAAATGCCAAACGAAATGAAATTGTAATTTTTTATAATATCAAACTATTTACTATTCACAAAACAAATATTATAGAACTTACAAGTAAACATTGTCGTATTTTTGTCGGAAAAATTAAATTAAAAGTAAATTCTGCGAATTTATTTTTCAAAAAGCATACTGTTGCGCAACATATTCCTCCCTTATCTACGTGCATAAATATGTATGTATATACCTTTACATGTTACTTTTACGAGTAAACTGCATAAAAATTGGCCCACCCGCTTAGCTTAGAGGCTTAAGTTCTTCACTCCTGTATGAAAAGCTTTTAAGTATTGTTTACGAAATTGAGTTCAGCTAAAGAAGGGTTCCATCAGGCGACATCAGTGCCGCCTCCAGGACGTTGGGAGGGGCTTTGAGGGGATTGACCTCGCTGTTAAGCAAGGTTGTAGATTTCGAAGGTCAAAAAATTACTGCGAGCACACCAAGTCATTTGTCCTTTTTGTTTTTTACGTTCCTATTATATATACACTTTCCGATAGATTATTTAAAAGACAAAATATAGGTACGTCAAAGACAGGTCACCTTATCCTAAAAAATATAGAATTTCTGCGAAAAAAATATTGTAAAGATTTACGAAAGTTTTAATTTAAATGGGTGTCAAGTGTCATGATTAAACACATTTGAAGCACTTAATCCAAATTTATAATATCTTCATTGCCATTCCGCACTAGAATAAATTTGAGGTTGAATTAGACTTACACGAAAACCTATTAACTGAAAATAAAATAGCAAACAATTTTGACTTATACGATTTTGGGGCGTCCTTGAGCCTCTATAGCTTAAGTTATAAGTGTGAATTTGAATTAGATATACACGAAAACCTATTAACTGAAAGTTAAAAAAGTAATTTTGACGGATATCATTTTGGGGCGTCCTTAAGCCCCCATAGCTTTCCTCTGAACCCGACACTGGGCGACATTATTGCGCCGACACTTCCGTTACACATTCAGATTCTGCATTCATTTTACGAGGAAATGACAATAAAAATATGATAACCTCAATTGCAATTTGCTGATAATGTGAAATCAAAATCAGTGCATAAAAACGTACTATCTCCTTCCCACATACTTATTAAGTGTTACCATCGGTTTTACCCGCTGATAAGTACCCTATCTTACTAATATTATTAACGTGAAAGTTTGAGAGAATGTCTAAATGTATAGTTTGTGATAATGTCTCACGTCTAATATTGTCGAGAATATCTCGACCACGGTTTCGGACAATTACGATGTCCTTCATGAGTTGTGCCGTTTTTGTTTTTACTTATGGAGAACACTCGCGATAGTTTTAAAAATTGTCTAAATGTATGTTTGTTACTCTTTCACGCCTAAACGGGTAGACCGATTGAGCTGAAATTTGATATAGAGATAGCTTAGACCCTGGAATAATACATAGGCTACAGTACAGCGGGTAAAACCACTGGGCGCAGCTAGTATACTATAATATTATGTATATTGCATCTTTATATCATAAAGTACAAACTACATGTCGTACATCTAGATCTAAAGAGAGTCAACTCAAAAACGCACATTTTTCCGAAAAAGCAACTACCGGTTACTCTGTCCTTGTGAAAAAACTATCCAAGAACACGTGTGGCTGAGAATCCAGTTAGTCTTACTGTAAGGGTCATAATATGCAGTTTAGAAGGTAAAATGGAAGCTAATTAGCAGTTAGCTAATGTATCAGAGTCATAATAGTGTATCATATTATGTAAAATACTGTAGTTAAGATGCACATTATTTATGCATGCACATTTATTACAAGCTTTATATTACTTTCACCTGTCTGTTGTCTGTCTGTCTGTAATCAAATCTTGCAAGTTTAATTTGACCCACTTCCCGGTTTCCAATTGAGCTGAAAATTTGCATGCGTGTGTAAATCGGATGACAATGCAATATTTTTATGACATCGAGCTGATCTGATGATGGAGCTGGAAGGTGGCCATAGGAACTCCGTCATAAAACAACGCAACCCCATCGAGTTTGGGCTCATTTGATTCGTCTTGACGAGTACTTTATGATGCAAGACGATAATAATAAATAAAGCTTGTTTTTAAAAAGTATTTTTAAAATTTCACTTGTTTTTAGTTGTAACTAGCTTATGCTCGCGGCTTGCCTGCGTATTAAAAAGTATTTTCTTGGCGAAAGTCTACATCATAAAACCTATCTGTGATCCAAATTTCAGCCCAATCTGTTCAGCGGTTTGAGCTGTACGTTGATAGATCAGTCAGTCACACTTTCCTTTTATATATTTAGAAGATAAGAAGTACTAAATTAAAGTTATGAATATTTGCAAGTCTTTATGGTTACAATGTGGTTTTGTGCAATTAATAAAAAAATAAACAAAAAAAAATCCAATTGTTACACTTTTTGTCCAAATGTGTAATTTTAAGCTTATTCTTATCTAATTAGTATGGATTTCAATTATTAAGAGTAATGTAATCTACTCTACTGTAATCTTGTACTAGGGTTTCTTTAAAGATGTATTTTTATTTCTCGCAACAACTGTAGGTCGCTTCTATTATATTTATGCCTCAAGTTCTAAGTTGTGATATCGACTTACCAACTATCCACCTGACTGTAAAGTTATAACTAAGTTATCTAACTTATAGGGCACTTCCCGTTGACCTAGAACTATCAAGCAGGGCTCAATACCATTAATAAACTAAAATTTTAGGGTTGAAAGAATCTATAAAAACATCTACAGTAAACAATTATCGTCAAAACAACCGTCTACTGATTTTTTAAATAGTAATTAAATAGCTAAGTATCGTCTGTATACTTTGCTACATTTTCTTTTAATAGTTATATCTTACTTATATTATAAAAGTGATCTGGATGTATGTTTGTTACTCTTTCACGCCTAAACGGGTGGACCGATCGAGCTGAAATTTGGTATAGAGATAGCTTAGACAATAACTTGAAGTATAGCCGATAAAACCGATGGGCGCAGCTCGTTCTTAAGTAAAGAATTATATTTTTTACTTTGGTTAGTAACATTGGTAATTAAAAAAAGTTTTACTAAATTGTCACATAGGAAATATTGAGACCCAAAAAGAAATACAAAATGAGGTTAAAACGTCATAAGCACATAATAAGAGTTTTTGTATACAGTACCACCTACTTACCTTTAAAATCCTAAATATATAGGAAAGAGTGACTGACTGACTGAGAAACGCACAGCCCAAACCGCTGAACGGATTGAGTTGAAATTTGGAACACAGATAGGTGTTGACGTAGACCTCCGCTAAGAAAGGATTTTGCACATGGGCAAAGCCGCGAGCGTAAGCTAGTCTTGCATAAAAGTGATATATAGAAAAAAGTCTTTGCTTTATAGGGTGTGCTACTTCAGTTCACTAAGGTGTAATGAAATATTAAAATTATATTTTAAAATAGATTGAGAGTACACTGAGCTACGTTGAGACAAAAGGTAGAAATAAAAGTTTAAAAGCTGACATCATTCTTAGGGAAGGCACTCGCATATAAATTGCAAAATGAGAAACCACTTTTCCTACATTTTTAATTAACTGTACTTAGTGTCGGACAGCTATTATAGAAATTAGTTTTTGATTTAATTTTATAAAGGAAATAATACTTGTAAGAGTTTAAAATATGGTAATATCTATTTTATATCTTTTAGATTTCAATACAAGTGATTTTACTCTCCGAGGAAACATGATGGTACTCGTATTTAAACATCGCATCTTAGTAACTGAGCTAGCTTTTCACTTCTCTTAGCTATTAAAGAAATTAGTTTTTGATATAGTTTTAACTACTGGGAGAGTGAAAAATATGAAATCTTCTTTTTTTTATGTTCTAGATTTGGCCAAAAGTGTTTTTTTATTCTTAGAGGAGTTACAGTGATTCTTATACAACACATCTTAGTGTCACTTATAATTATAATTTATCGAATGTGGTGACTCTCTTAATGGTGAACGCACATCTATCCGCAAGGACCGCGCCAAAGGAATCGAATTTTGAATTCTTTATAATATGAAATCTCATGAAGCCTCGCACACTTGCCGGAGTGGGATCGTCCGAATCGAAATAAGATTTCCTATACAAAAATTCTTTCGGCGCGCTCGATGCGGATAGATGTGCGAGCACCATTACAAAGCTAATGACTGAAGTTTTACTTAACAAAATATTGTCAGACCTTGCGAAAAATGTGAACCAGGGTTTTTGGCGGCAAGCCTTGATCATATCATTAGCTCCACGTCTTTTGCTTAATAATCGTGTAGAATTTGATTGTTAGCGTGTAATAATGGTGGAATATTGCGTGTTAAGTGTTTTTGAATGTGCACAGATGTAGGCAAGTGATATGGTGCTGAAATATGAATTTTGGTGCCCCCTCCAAAACTCCTCAGAACTTTCAGTAAAATTCCACCCATTTTACTGGAAGACTCACGTGACTAGACGAGCTATTAAGCTCACTCTGACTCTGACCTGACTAACTAACTTATTACTTAAAAAATAACATTTAACTTGACACTGGCAAAACACGAAAGTGGAGACCATAATTTAATATCCCGTGAACATTCACGAATTTTACTCGACACTGGCAAAATGCACATGTTGCCATATTATTAAAAAAAAAAAAAAAAAAATGTGAACCATGATGTCACATCTCCTTTTGGATAAATCATCATTGCATGATTTAATTTTTATGATACGATTTTAAAATTAACGTCAGCGTTAAAGAGCCTTCTACATTTTGAAAAAGACCTTGAAAACCCCTACCTATAGCCGTGGCGGAATCAAATGCAAGTACTATTTATTATATTTCTCAAATTTTAGTAAGTAACTCGAAAGTGAAAAATAATATTTAATATCTTCACGTTTTATATCTTTTTAATATTTTATATAAATGTTATATGTTATGTTATTTTATGTATGTATGTATCATAGTTTTTTTAAGTTATACATATATTAAGACGGTTCTCTGGTACATTGTATTTGTTTTCAATTTAATATTGCCTGAAATGTTTTTTTATTATTATTGTATCCTAATCGCTATCGTATTGCTACGCTCTCGAGTTGTCTAGGTACAGAATCGACACGCTTACGGACGTCAAAAGCTGCCAGGTGGTGAGCAGAAAATGCGTGAACAAATACTGTGACCAAAATAGACATGAGTTGATAGTTGATAGGCAGTTTTCCGGCATAACTACCTCCTACGTGTAAAGAGTGAAAATTTCAGAACTAAAACAGTATACAGATTTTTATAGTTTTTTCTAATTACTTACAAATTATATTCAACAAATTAAGGATAAAAATTTTCAATTGAAATATTTAAAGTAGTTTAAAGTTATTTATTTATTGTATTTTATTATTAAAAATAGAGTTAAGATGTTTGAGATGAATTTCGTTTAAAAGTTTTACTAGGGTCTATGCTACCCATTATACCAACTTACTACCTACTCCTATGGTACTACTGTAGCAATTCATTTTTTTCCCTAACAAAGCCTGTCAAAATGTTCTGGATCCTAGATCGCGCAAATGAAATAATCGTGACGGTTTGCATTTAAATATATACTCGTAGTGTAGCTAAAAGAAGAAAAGCTATCGGTTTTATAATTGTAGAAGTGCGATTTATTGCAATTATAATTAAAATCAATTTTAGAACGATAAGTGTGTAAAACTGCTGACAGCATCGCTTCATTGATCGTACGATGACAACAGCACGTGCCAATAAAATAAAATACCTACCTTAGTTTGTCAGTAAAATAAAATAGCTTATTTGGGAAAGTCAGCAATTTTGCCATAGGTTTAATCTAAAAAATAATAAAACCTTTCAATGACCACCCAGTTTTGTGAAGTGTCCTTACTCGGACAAAAAGGTGTATCTATAGTAATAGTAAAAGGTTCTTAACAACTACTAATATCCGCTGAAAAGAAGCCTATGTGTCTGAGGCCTACTCTACGTATATTATACTTATCTACCATATTTCAGTTTTTATAAACACACATCCATACTTTCGATTATTATAATACTAGCTGCGCTCAGCGGTTTTACCCGCTGTACCTGATCTTTGTTTTATTCCAGGGTCTAAGCTATCTCTCTAGCCAAATTTCAGCTTAAACGGTCCACCCGCCTTTATAATATTAGCGAGATTGGTATGATATCTAACTAAATATCTATACAGGATCTTATTAACCTGCAGAAATCTACTGGAAAGAATAATAATATTATGTAGTCTACATCCCTATTATATGTTGGCCACACAGCAACATAATAATATGTACCTATATTATAAGTACAAGCAGTTTCAGGTCACCAAGATTACTGCAAGGCCTGCAACATGACCTAACAGCCTCCTTCTACATATTTATGTTATAGGAATCAGCCGGGCACAGTTGCCTTAATATTAGCTTCTATTAAATTCGCCGCGATTTTTGATTGTCCGTAGTCCGTACCATGTCATTTCACACATGATGTTATAGCAAAATGTACCTAGTTGGAGATAATTGATTTATTGCCGAGTAATATTGTTGCGGGGCCTCTCTCTCTCGTTGATTTTATCACTTGAGAGATAATTTGAGACTACTACTGTATGATACAATAACCTACATTAGCTATGACCAACAGTTTTACACACTAAAAGTAGCCTATTTGGTATAAGTCTAGGGTCTAAGCTAGCTATCATGTATACCTGTTATATATATTAAATAGGTATTTTTTTTTTTTTTTTTTTTTTTTTTTTATGTGAAGAAGTAGAAGACGAGCAAGACGCTCTCCTGATGTTAAGAGATAACGGCTGCCCATAATCAGTACAGTGTTACCTAGGATTTCACAATTATGTGAAATTCTAGGAGCACTGCACCAACGCTTCTTACTCAAGAGTCATAAGATGTTAAGACTCTTTAGCCCAGTAATTTCACTAGCTACAGTGCCCTCCTACCGGAGCACAGTAATGTTTGCACATCACTGCTCAGGCGGTAGAATAACTGGCACTGTATATCAGATTCTGGATTTATATAGCCGTTTAAGCGTGAACGAATAGAATCCATTAATTTCATGTTTTGCGTTTGTAATAGGATAGTTTATAATACGGCATATATTACGAATTACTTTCGATTCTTTTTTTTATTGGAATTATTAATAATATTTTTAATTATATATTGGGAATTATTATTGTATTTTTTAATTATTGGAAATCAGCAGTCGTATTCAGTTAAACCTTAATAATATTTGCTTTTTATTTGGTTTACCTACATTTTGATGGTCTTAAAGTTCCATCTTTAAAATATTTAAATTAATTCTATTTACGTATGAATTTGAATAATTTGTTAATTATCACTGATTCAAACATTTGTTCAAAACTTGATTTCATATAAAAAATCTTCATTCAATGAATTAATGTCGGTGCGTACTAAGTTTAACTTAAAACAGGATTTAAGTTATAGATATTTTTATAAATACCAGAGTATCTATTATGGCAAAATCCTGTTTTGTGCTAAATGATAACAATAATAATAGTTGGTCAAGAAATTAATATTATTGAAATCTCGCTACAATTTTGAAAATTTTAAGATTACAAAGAATTACCATAAATTTAATTACAATAAAAAAGGCTTTAGGTTTAGCTTAGTACGACTTTATGTATTGTGAAATTATTAAAATTACTTATTTCGACCAAGAAAATATTATCATTATTTTATCTTTCTATTTTTATTAAATTATCTAGAGATTATCTAGAGAGAAAATGTAGGGCAGGACAGGTTTTTTTATAGCTCCAAATTTGTATTCAGAATAAAACCAAATTGAGTAGTTAGAACTAACAATCATTCCGTATACGTTATGAATAAATAAGTGGCACATTTCAGAGATGATACTCGAAAGTAGGTGACTCTATTATTATCGTAGTTCCTATCAGTTTATCGAATGATAGTGGTCACCGTATTTTGGATAATCTCGTTTGTATTTTGATGATTATGTCTAACGACTCTCTACAAAACTACTCAAACAAGTGGTCATTATACCTATTGGTACCTACCTAGTCCACGCTCAGATACTACTTTTCCCGGACAGCTTTGTTCTAAAGCTCATAGTATTTATTTTTCCAATAAAAATAAGGACTACAATTTATTGTATTCCGTTTCGAGAGGAAACAAATCTTAGTTATATTTAAAATACTAGGAATAACGTTTTCCTTATCTAAGTACGCATTCAAAATGACAAAAAAGTTCATAAGTTAGACGCCGGGCAAGTTCACGAAAAGTTTCTTTTATTACTTTGCGAACTTACACAAGTTATAATCTAGCTAGCTATACACTTCATACATACGACAATCTAGTCAAAAATATGTACCTAAAGTTAATATCACAGACGTAGCAAAAAATCTGACGCTCTTGCATTATTTTACATCGAAACAACAGCCAAGTTGAAACTTTTCGTAACTTTACGACAGTTTAAAGATCGCGCGACACAGCAGGGAAAGTGGACTGACCTGAATGAGTAGGGTCGCGAGCAGCAGCAGGCCCGGCCTGAGCCAGGTCCTCATGGCAGCGTCTGGTGCGGACGTATGGTGAAGTTTCGACGGACCGTACCGACATGCGCGCAGCGGCGTCCGCGCTGCACCGCTGCCTGAACGCGAATGCCGAATCACAATCGCGAGGAGCGCAGCGGGACCGTGCCGCCGCAACCGAAGCCTCTCCCGCTGCCCGCTCGCACTCGCTACCACTCCCCGGAATGCACCTCCGCGAAATTTTGATACCACACTAATACATTAGAGTATCCCCGCTTCATTTAATTATGCAAAGTTTTGAACCTTTGCAAAATAACTGTAAAATCATTGCGCCATCCCGCGACCAAGTTTCGAGCCCTGCAAAGTTCCATGACCCCTCTCTTGCGCTTATCACATTGGCGCATGTGAGAGTAACAAGGTCTGAAATACGCGCGTTTTGCTGAAGCGAATCTGCGCCTTATTGCTATGGTGATAGACGGTGTGAGTGATTAGTGAGGTGATGTGATTCAGTGGGTGATATCGGTATTTGCTCGTCGCGCCCAATTCCTTCCTCGGTTTAGTAGATATAAAGTCATTTATATAATGCATCATGTTATAATCGATCTTGCAAAAAAATTGGCCAACATTTTCAAGGCAGACTTTTTTAACTGTTCAAAGTCTGGGTGCAGACCGGATGCATGTGGGATTTTTAAATAAATCCATAATGTTTACCTTCAAAAATGTTGAGTTGGAGACGGCAGGTGTTCTGTGGTCAAATAATGCTATTTATATTATTAAAATTTATGGAATCAAGAAAACGAATAGAATAATTGTATCCCATTGGAGAATATCTAAACAAAAACAGGAAAAATACGAGTTATTTTGAACTATGAAATTGCTATATTTTGAACTCTGGTTCCAGTAACTTGTCCGTCAGATCCTTAAATAGAATGCGTCTTAATTAATTTAACCTAAATAAGTATTATAGTTATATATTTTACTGTAATAACAAGTGGAACAAAACCAACTTTAAGATAGCTTTCAATTAGCAAGTGAGACGCATAATTAAAAAGTAAAACTTAATTTATTGACATACAAACTCAAACTCAAAATTATTTTATTCAAATAGGCTACAATGGAGCACTTTTGCAGGACAAATTTACATTTTTTTTATATTTTAATACTCTACCGCTCGTTTTGCAAGGCACCTCTATGAGAAGGACGAGCGAGAAACTCATAGGAACTGAAATGACAGCAACAGATAGTAAGTAAATGACATTAAAGAAAAAAAACCATGCATAAGATCAATCACTAACCCTCCAGGTCCTTAACTTTGGTATTTGTTTTGGTTTATTAAATATAAACTTATCTTAAAAACTACTGTTCCGATTTTGATGAAACTTGCACTGTGCCCCAAGTAGAGCTAAATCTAAAGCCATAAAAAAGAATGATCATTATCTAAAAAGTTTCTGAAACACGACTGTTTTTTACATGAGGAGTGTAAGTTTCAAAATAAAAACGCCACTTTAGAGTTACCGAAGGGTGCAAATTAAAAAAAAAACTTTTTAAAAACAAGCTTTTATTGTTATTACCATCTAGCACCAAAAACTCGTCAAGAGGACTCAAATGAGCCCAAACTCGATTCTGTTGCGTCGTTTAATAATGGAGTTTGTATGGCCACCTTCCAGCTTTCTCATCAGATCAGCTCTGTGACATAATAATATTGCATTGTCATCCGATTTACATTGTACATGCATGCAAAATTTCAGCGCAACCAGAAACCGGGAAGTGGAGCAATTAAACTTGCAAGATTTGATTACAGACAGACAAAGCACAGGTGAAAATAAATAAAAGCTTGAAAAAAGTGGCATTTCTTTACTAAATCGGTAAGATTTTTAGAGGTTTTTTCCAAAATTTTGTTAAAATTTGACAGTGAACAACGAGACGAGTCATGAATTTGGTCGCGAATAACGCCCCCGGCTCCCTTGAAGTTTTATTTTTACAAGCTTTTATTTACTGTCGCCTGTCTGTTGTCTCTCTGTAATTAAATAATGCAAGTTTAATTAGATTCACATCTGATGATTGAGCTGGAAGGTGGTCATAGGAACTCCGTTATTAAACGACGCAACCCCATCGAGTTTGAGCTCATTTGATTCGTCTTGACAAGTACTTTGTTGAATAAAAGCTTGTTTTAAAAAGATGTTTTTGATCTTCACTTGTTTTTGGACATGGCATTGCAATGCATGCCGTGTAAAAGGCTTATTACACCTGGCTAAATTTAGAAGCCTAAATTCAGTCGCCACTGAATTAAGTCAAGTGTAATCACATTTAGCATCCTAAATTTAGAAGAAAGAATCGTTCATTCTAATTTAGATTCTGAATTTAGTGACTAAATTCAGCCAAGTGTAATAAGGCTTTTAAGCAAGTAAGCTATATACTCATATAGCTATATATATAGCTATGTATTTTGCTCCACACTTACATCAGTAGAGGTCGAAATGTCACCTTATCTTATACCTACCAAGGTATCATTGTTTATAATTTATTTAAGTAACTAATCAGCCGGTCATTAGCGCGTTAAAGAAAAGTATTTTCCTATTTAATGTTACGTCTGAAATCCCAATGTAAACAATAAATTTGTAAACAAAGACGGAATAAGCTTTAAAAGACATTCAATTTTTATAATACTAGTAGTGGTCCCCGGCTTCGCGTTATTTTAAGGCTATTATTTTTATGTTGGAGACAGAGAGGTATACAGGGCAGACGGGCCTTAAAATCAGACGCCCTGGGCACATTAGGATGATAAATTTTTTTTTACCAAAACGTAGATAATATACGAATAGATACCTTATAAATTTTCATAACATATGTATGTTATGAAAATTTATAAGCTTTTTTAAATTTATAATTTATTTACATTTACTCGTATTAAACATGCTGCATTCGTCAAGTCTGATTTTCAGGCGAGAGTAGAGTAGCTATTGGCTATCGTTTGGTAGTGAAGTAGGGCTCTTCTAACACAGGTTATTGTAACTTAAAAGAAGAGCCCCAAACCCTGTAAACAATGTATATTTTGGGAAAATAAAAGATTTTTGTTTTCTTTTTTGAAGTAGAGACCCCAAATACCCAGGGGCCCCAATTCATTACGGGGCCCTGGGTACCCAATGTGCCCAATGGGGAAGAGGGGCATGGAAGGACAGATGATTATCGTCTGCAACTCTAGTATAACCAACGGGTGTCATTGTCGACGCATTGACGGTCACATGGTTTAAATACCTCATTAACCCATCGCAAAAACGACGGGTGCTATAAGTTTGACGTGTATACCTGTGTGTGTATGTCTGTGGCATCGTAGCGTTGTTTGAGAGGTGAATTAGTCGAGAGTGTTCTTAGCTATGTTTAGTGGAAATCGGTCCAAGATGGCCTCCGCTACAAAATGGCGAATTACATATTTTCATAACGTTGAGATTTTTCAATTTTATAATTGACTTGTATTCATGTGAATAGTCAATTCATACAGTTTAATTTAGTCACTTTCTATTTAAATTCTGGTCTTACTCTTAAATAGTGATGACTTATTATATTATTAGTTTTTTTTTTTCGTTTTAAGCGTGGCAAATGCCTTTATTGAGAAAAACAAGCTAACAATACTACAGCTACTACAGCAATAAAGAACACTTTTATTAACCACAGATCTACAGAAAATCCAAGTGTTCCAAACCACTGTCAGATGGCAAGAGTGCCCAGAATCCTGCCAGCATTGCCACGTTGAAAGTAAAAAGAAGTATTTGAAGTAATATAGAGGTACATAATATTCTCAGCGACGCGAAGATTACAAATATATTGTAAGTTGGGAATGTGATTGCTCTAGGATGCATTCGAGCTATGCGACAATATCACGGTAATAATAAATTGGCCAAGCGCTATTCGGGCTACGCACAATATAGGCTTCCGTACTGGCAAATCGAATATTAACTGCCTTAACTTTCATCAACGATAACTTTATAACTAATTGAGCTTCTCTTAACTGCTATAGCTTTTCTGGAAATTTTATGATTTAAAGCATATTTTAGATTTTTTCAGTTTTTGAAAGTCAGTAGTTTAGATTTTAGAGGGAGGGACGCTCGAAAAAAAGTTTCTTACAGCATCCTTATTTACTGGCGTTACCAACTGCCCGCACCAAGCGTTTTGCTTCGTCGTTTTTATTAAGAACTGGTCGCATTTGGAACACTTTGCCGTCATCCGTGTTTCCCGAGCGGTACCACTTGGGTATCTTCAAGGCACGAGTGAATAGGTACCTTTCTAGGCATCTGACGTGATCCATCGTCGACCGCATTTTCACTTTCCATCAGGTGGGATGTGGTCAAACGTAGGCCTATTTAGTATAAAAAAAAAGAATATATTTCAAATGGATCACTAAATCGAAATAATTTCTTAACAACCCGTACCTCATATTAAAATACCTATTCAACGTTACCCCACGACATGATGGGATCAGCCACGAAAGAAAATTTCATCCCCATCTTACATGTTTGGGAGGTACCCTAGATTAATTAATTTTGGATTATTTTTTACCGTTCTCTTACCCTTACTATAATACATACTTACTATAATAGTATTAACTTTATCTGTGCTAAATTACAGCTTTCTAGGACTTAAATCTGTACGCAGCTTTACGTAACACAGACGGACAGACGGACGGACAGACTGACGGATAGACAATGCGAAACTATAAGGCTTCCTTGTTGACTACGGAAGCCTAAAAGTAGATACGATATGAACTCTCCGATATCAAATAATTTTAGAATTTTACAAATGGTTATCTCTCCATTTTTAAAGGTATTAATATTTTATTATACCTTGGCTGTGCATTTATCTGTAGGTCTGTCATAATGAGATGTTTTACATTAATTATTATAGAGGTCAATCAACCCTAAATTATACATTGTTCCTATTTTAGAAGTCAGGATCAATTTTGTTAGGCATATGCCAAACGAACACAAAAAATGAATAAAATGAACACAAAAACAATTGATTAATAAATGAAATTGAACCGAAACCGACCGACCGACCGTTTTTGAATGAGATTGATTTTTTTTTGCACATCTGGCAATTTTTTTTTAGTTAAACAGGAGATGGACTAAAAAAACTGCCCGCGACTTTGCGGAGAAAGTATAGAGTGGAAAGCTGTGATTTTGCATAATGATTACGCTAAGAGAACGGTAACAAAAAATAATTTTATTTACCTCTATATTAATTAATGTAGGGTGGGTACCGGGTACCTCCCATACACATAAGATGAGGATGTAATTTTTTTTTGGCTGATCCCATCATTTGGGATATCGTTGAATATGGATTTTAAAATGATGGAGGGGTTGCTAAGAAACTTTACAATTTAGTGTTCCGTTTGAAAGATATTCAAGTTTAAAAACTTTTTTGAGCGTCCCCCTCCCCATCTAAAATCAAAACTACTGGCTTTTAAAAAAAATTGACCTTGAAACATTCCTATTGGAAAATGGTTGAAGTGAAGTAATAAAAGAATAAATATAAAAACGAGACATGATTTAAAATGTAGCATTAATTATAATCTTTATTTAAAAACATATCTTAATTCGGGCATTCACAGCGAAATAAAACAAAATAGGCATCCCAATATCAACAATACCGGCACCTACGGGTTCACTCGATAACATGGCGGGTCGCAAGTTGCTACTCGCTGATAATTTTAATAAAGTCTTTTTTAGACGCTCACGTGTTGCCACTTATCTGTCCCGATTTGCAACTTTACACACAATAATAATAACTGGGGTTTATGTTCCATCGCAAACTCAGATGCATTTACATAGGTATACATAATATTTATTATATTCAAACTAGCTGCTACTGCTGGAGCCTATAATATGTTATGACAGGGTCTAAGTTAAGCCGCGGATGAATGCTTCGGCGTACCCGTTGCCCCAGCATTATGGCGTCCCGCAGGACACCCCCAGGTTTTTTAGTGGGTATCCCCGCCGCTCCCATCTTTGGCGGGGGAGTCCCACATACCGCCCCGCGCCCCCCGGCGTGGGGTGATGATGCGTAACGCATTTTTCCTGGGATAAAAAAAAGGGTCTAAGCTATCTGCCGCGGATGAGTGCTTCGGCGTGCCCGCTGCCCCGCCATTATGGCGTCCCGCAGGAACACCCCCAGGTTTTTAGTGGGTATCCCCGCCGCGCCCATCTTCGGCGGGGGAGTCCCACATACCGCCCCGCGCCCCCCGGCGTGGGGTGATTATGCGTAACGAATTTTTCCTGGGTCAAAAAAAAAAGTTTATAAGCTGTCTCTGTAACAAATTTCAGCTCAATCGGTCCACCCAAGAGCAGATACTGGGCAGCAAAATTGCATACATTACGTGCTTAAACCTCCTTATATAAAGTTAAATAACAAACGCAGCAATGTTTAATAATAAAATCATGGAGTAATTATTCTGATCTGTGAATAAAATGTACATTGAAGTTGTCATCTAATCGTAGTGGGTAAGAATTAGCTGATTGGCCCTGTGGTATGTCGGTAACTTTGTTCCCTGCCGGGTCTCCACAAATCATATCTAATTATGGAGGACTTTTACAAGTAAAGTTTTACAGCTAAATTTTTTATATTTTAAGACTCTACCGCCCATTCGGAAAGCACCTCTATGAGAATAACAGGCAAAAAATTCACAAGGATTATTTAAAACATGTCGAGTTTACATTGTTGTACATATTGGGTACTTAGATTTATTTTTATGTTTAAAGGCACCGGTTGGTTTCCCATGCAGAAGTTGCCAAGCATCTTTGTCTTCTAAGACAGATAACTATCGAGGTATACGAGTTCTTCAGCGGAGATCGCAAGTATCGGCAAACGTATCTACTGTAGAGTGAGATAACTAAATAATATGGCGCGGCTACCCAAACTGAGTCATGAGTCATGGCTTCCAACGCAAGAAGACCCCATCCCTGCCATGTCCTGTCGCTTCCCATGACTCAGCATGAATAACTCTTAGGTCCTCTTCTTCGTCCCTATTCTTATTCTATATGGGACGACGATATCATCAATCGCTTGGATTGGTCAGAGCAGGAAGATGGAAAACATGTTTCAGTAATGTGACTTGTGACATCAAGTGACATGGGGGTAGGCCAGCAGTGAACGAACTGGGGCTGAGGATGATTCTCCAACAACATTGATCCATCGTCGACCGCATTTTTACTTTCTATCAGGTGGGATGTGGTCAAACGTAGGCCTATTTAGAATAAAAAAAACACTTAAGGGGGATACTGCTAGAATCAAATCACCACTATTGTAGTTCGTGTAGCAAACCTAAATAGGGTAAGTATATTCAGGTCGCCAAGACTCTTTCAAGGCCACCATCATGACCTAACGACTACTACCTAGACAGAATAATATTTTATTTATAAGAAACAGTCGGGACCCATACAGAATCCATAGAGAATCAATTTGAATGTATAAAATTGCGGCAAATTCGCCATTTCAGAATAAGGTCCACGGGCAAAATGCGAACTTCTGTCAATAAGATTTTTACTTAGGAACTTACTACCCACCATACTTAGCCTAATAAGTAGTAGGTATGTGTTCAATACAAAAGAGCTCACAGAATACGTGATTCGCTCTATTATTACATATGATATTATTATATTATGATTTTTTTTAAACTAAGTAATGTAATAATAATATTTGATATTAACCTTAAACTCCCAAGCGGCTCGATCGAGTCGCAACAGCCCCATTCGAATTTTTTAACCCTTCTTTTTATGTACGCTAGCGCCATCTCTTAGGATGTTTTGTCATTTTTGCCAGAACCAGCAGGCACCTAGTTCAAAAGAATTCAAATAGATGGCGCTGAAATAATTTTTTAAACAATGTATGCCGATACCGCGACTGTTAGAGCTTCATTATCTTCATACCTTATTCCTAGAAAATAATATTGTTATTATTGAAAATAAAACCAATTTTAAAATCAATACTTTGTTTATTTCATAATTTTCACAAACTTGTATACTTACTTAATAATTTTAACACCAATTTAACAATCAGGTACGTTCATTATTTAATTGTATGATTTTATTTCATTTTACACATATTTTCCCAGGAGGAGGCCAAACTTGTATTGTATCTTGTGGACGTACACTTCTCCTGGATTTAATACTGCATTTGGGAAGTTTTTCTGTAACAATCGAAAAAATAAATGTCATATTAATTTCATACAAAGCAGCGCCTCTGGCGGCTATCTTTACGAACTGCACAAGGGTGATGTAAGTGTACACTACTTATATCAATATCTTCTAAACGATATTCAGAATTCAGAAGCTCGTTGGTAGACAAGCACGACGAAAAAAAAAAAGAAAACCATAATTCTATGTATATACCTAGATTATTAAAAAATATTGGACATGTATTTTTTTTGTTGTAAATTTAATAAAAAACGAGTAAGTTACAACGCCCTATAGCTGCGAAGGAGATCAGAACGTCACTATTAGGTAGGACTTGTACTTAGTAGAGAAACGTAGGGCGTCTCCCCCCACCATTTTATATTCGTGATATCTCGGTGAAATTCAATAATATCAACAAACTAAAACATATCGAATATTTTTTTATTATTTAAATTACGGACTTAAAATTGTATTTTAAAAATGTATTTTAAAAATGTTAACCTTGTCGTCATGCCTGGGCCCAATACAGCACCTAATCGAGAGGCTGACAATATTAATGCTGAGTCAATAGAAGCTACTAACGTGGTTAATGGCATCGGGGTAGTTCTGCGGCATCAGGCAGAAGAGACCGTGCTTCTTGTAGTGGGTCCCCGCCTTGCCGATCAACGGCACGTAGCCGACACTTTTCTTTCCCTGGAACAAACACAACATAGCCCCGTGAAACAAAAGTGCATAGAAATATAGCGAAGAATATCATCATTATCATCTCAGATATTGGACGTCCACTGCTGAACATAGGCCTACCCTTTGGACTTCCATATGTACCGGTTGGAAGCGACCTGCATCCAGCGTCTTCCGGCGACCTTTATAAGGTCGTCTGTCCACCTTGTGGGTGGACGTCCTACCCTTCGTTTGCTAGTCCGTGATCTCCACTCGAGCACTTTTCGACCCCATCGGCCATCCGCTCTGCGCGCTATATGGCCTGCCCATTGCCACTTCAGCTTGTTAATCCGCCGGGCTCCGCCGGGCCGGGAAAGAATATCGCTCAGGTTTAAACAGGCCTTGAACATCAGATAAAATAATAATCTAAAATATAAAAAAATAATATAAACGGAAAGAGTGACTGACTGATCTATCAACGCACAGCTCAAACCGCTAAACGGATACGCTTGAAATTTGGAATATAGACAGGTTTTATGATGTAGACCTACGCCAAAGAATAGAAACTATTACTACGTAAAGAAGCGACACTCACCTCCCCCCGCCAAATTTTTTTCCTCCCCGCCAAATGGTCTGCGAGTTGGCTACATGCACAGGGTTGGCAGTTGGCAGTAATCAATAGCGCGTATATAATAATTTTGAATTTTTACATATAACATAACATTATAAATTGGGTGTTATCGTTCGGTGTATAATTGATTACGAATCAGTTATTCCAACATGAATCTAAAGTGTTTCAGATTCTAAATGGGTCCTAAATGTATTAACAGCCTTAAATGTATTCAAATAGGTCCTAAATGTATTTTTCACATTTTAATTTTCCACAATAAAAAAATTTCAAAACTAAAAATAACATTACGTACCTAATAATTATAATTTATGGGCCCTGTCGGATATTGCAAAAAGCGCCATCTAGTCGTTACAAAACGTACCACTTGCTGCAAAGTGAGTTTCGTGTCAACCCTACGTAGTTTACACACACTATGATGAGTATACGCACGTTACGTGTTCAATGTAGTAGTAGTAGGTAATTATTCTCCGACAATCGTACTGAGTGTCATGGGCCTGCCTACGCTAAGAAAGGATTTTGCCACGGGGGCAAAGCCGCGAGCATAAACTAGTAATATTATAAATCAGAAAGTTGGGAAAGCACACTATCAGACTAATATCATAAAGGCGAAAGTTTGTGAGTGTGTATGTTTGTTACTCCTTCACGCCTTAACGGGAGGACCGCTTGAGCTGAAATTTGGAAGAAAGATACCTTAGACCTTGGAATAACATATAGGCTACAGTACAGCGGGCCAGCGGGTAAAACCGCCGGGCGCAGCTAGTATCTAAATATATAAAAGGAAAGAGTGACTGACTGATCTATCAATGCACAGCCTAAACTGCTGGACGGATTGGGTTGAAATTTGGAACATAGATAAGTTTAATGTCGTAGACCTCCGCTAAGAAAGGATTTTGCCACGCGGGCAAAGCCGCGAGCATAAGCTAGTATATTATAATATCTAAATCAAGTTCATAAACAGTCAGTCACCTCGACGCTCCCTTCCTCCCCAAATTCTTCCTCGCCACGTGCACTCGACTCGCTCTCAGAACCCTCTTCCGCGCTTTCTTCTTCTTCCTCACCTTCAGGAGCACTCTAAACAATAAAAAAAACCTATTTATTATAATCCAATACTGCTAATACCTAATGACATTCATAACTTTAACTTTTCCTACCACACAGGATATGGGCCCAAAACATTAAAAAATTTCAAACATATATATTGCGTAATTATTCTTTTTAGGTTAGACTTTGACCACTATCTCGTCTGATCTAAAACGATAATGCTGTAGAAGATGGTATCAGACTAAACCAAAAAGGTGGGATAAATCCCTCCCTGGCTTCACTGAACATCATGCCGGAACACAGCGTTTACGTAAAAGTTTATGTATATCGAGCTATTTATAGTTGACTAAAGCAGGGGTTCGCTCCAGTTATTAAGAAATCTTTTCCTAGTGGCTTTCACCAGATGTCACAATAAAATCTACTTTTATTTATATCTGTAAATATTAAGTTACTGTAAATTTATGTAAGTCCGTTCAGTGGTTAGAGCTGTGCGTTAATAGGTTAGTCAATCACGATTTCCTTTTATAATATTTAGTTGACCCGTCAAAATCAGATCAATTTAGGAGTTTCAGGGGTGCTTTTACGGGCTGTTCAAACCTTAGGGCTTCTTTTAGAACTCTGTCTCGGCTGCGTCGTAATTCTCGTCAATTCTCAAATATAACAAGGTATCAAAATCACTTTCAAGCAGAATTTCAAGAAGAATTTCACAGCGATACAAAGTACAAAGTATAACGAGATTTGGTAGAAGCCTTGATTTTATTTGTGTTTGCTTTGACCACGAACCTCGATTATCTTGTCAGGGTCAGGAAGAAGATTCCCAGTATAGAACTGCATACCAGGTTGGTTGCTGTATACTTCGAGCACTCTTCCCGTTATCGGGTGCAATGCTCTGAAATCAAGAAAGATACCTATGTACCATACCTTCTTTAAAAATAATTCTAAGCACTGGCACTGGACAGTGTGTGTGTAGGGTAGGACTGTTTTTGATAAACAAAGCTAATCATGATCTTTACCAACAGGCCTCCGATTTACTCGTCTTGTCATCAAAAAGATGTTAAAAATGTATCTAATGATAATTCATATAGGTACCTAAATTCAGACAATTCATCGGCTGTGAGTGTCGAATTTCGTCGTATTTTTTGGAATTTAAAAATAAGTTTTAACATAAAATAATTGAAGTTTGTTGTTTAAAAAATCGACAACTGATAGCGACTCAAAGGCGATGAGTTGCTTTGACGTGAATACAATAGGCAGGTACTAAATAACCCCCAGGAGAACAATAATGTGCTTCACATTCACCTGCACGCAAGAGCAGAAAAAACTTTAACGTCAAAAAAAATTAAAGCTGTAGTATTATTAAGAAAAAGATGTATAAGACCAATATAATGATTCCTCACCTCGCTTGGAAGGTCAAATCCTGTTCGGTTCCCTGGCTGACGCAGAAGTTGACATCATACCCGCCCAGGGGTATCTTGGGCATCATCGTCCGAAGCACCCGAGGTATCCTGAAGTCATATGCTGTCCCTCCAACCACTTTCTTCTCCCCTGTAAAAACGAAAAGGATCTTTTTAGAATAGGTAATAATTATTTATTCGTTAGTACAAAAAATTCTCTTAATATCTCAAGATTTAATAAATGCAATACCTACAATTTGTTGAACTAACTGAGTAGTTATGAGTTATGACAACCTAGTCTATGAATTCTTACAACTTTACATAAACATTCCCCGCTAAATCTATCACTTATCTCCTTTCTCTACCTAAGCTACTTAGGTTGGCTTTTGGCCATACAACATATACATATAATTATTGTGATTTGACTATTTTGAAATTTGTTCTTTCTGCATGTACATTTTTGAGTTACAATTACAATCCGGATTTTGAATTAGCTTGGTATAAGTTTTGATTGTAATTTGTCTTCCTCATTAAATAAATAAAGTAGGGTAACCTTAAATGTATTCGCGACTCTTCAATAAGAGAACAAAGCATAAGTAAATATAACTAACCCGTAACAATTCCCTCTTCATCCGCTTCTGTGTACTTGTCAGCGTTGATCGTTACAATGTGGTCGTACATCGTTTCACAGCCCGCATGCTGGAAACAAATATAAGACTTATAGTTATATTATTGCCACCAGTGTTAATCAGTCAACATGGTCTTTGGACGATCCTCATGATTAACTATGTAAAAATACCGACTAAATTCACGCATATCAGAGTCTGAATAATTAGGCTCGGACGATTACGATGTCCTTCACCAGGAGATAACGCCTCGACTACCCAGCCAGCGTCACTTCAACTTATACCTATATACGAGTTTGATCGGTATTTTTACTTAACAAGGAGGATAATAAGGATAACGCTCGCGTTAGTACCCAAAATCGTACCGACATGATTGTTAATTTTAATACTAACATGTCCAGCCAAATTGAAGTAAGGCGAGTGGCTCAGGTTAATAGCGGTGGGTTCACTGGTGGTGCACTTCATCTCGATCTTCAGGACGTTGTCACAGAACACTTCGAAGCTGACTTGAGCCATCACTACGCCAGGGTACCCTTCCGAGAACCGCTCCGACACGTGGCTCATGATAACTTTGTTGCCAGTCACGTATGATCGCCAGTTTACCTGGAAAATGGATGAGATACGAGTTAAAGCTCTTTCCATGAGCGAAAGTTAGTCTGCACATTTTTATTCTTATCTAGAAAACTACCAAACCGATTATAATAATATAATAACTTGCATGGGTACCTAAGTTAAAACTATATTATTATTATAATCTGAATTAATTATTAGAATCTTGTTCAAGTTTGGGAGATATATTCGGGGGCAAACTTTCATCTTTAAAATTTGGTTTACTTGTTTGGCCTTACAGAATTTCCCTTTACACGTACGTAAAAATTAGTCGTATTTGAATTAAATTACACAAACGTCAAACTGATTCCTTCCTTTTTAAGTAGGTACTAATTACTTGAATGAGAAGCTCTTAGGTTTTTTAAAAAAGCTTCTTAGGCCTTTTTCGTAAAGTGCATTTTACGAAGTGAAATCACCTTGTCAAATCCAACGTAACCGCCATGGTAGTGGTGGTTTCCATTGTTGGTGGACAGCATGAACATCCTCCCCGAAGGTCGCACCACCATCGTACCTTCTCGAATCTTGTTCGCGTACCGGCCTATCGTACCGCCGAAGTATGGGTTCCTCGGTTGAAAGTACTCTGAAATTTTACATTTGCCAAAACTGTTTAAAAGAAAACTTGATTGGCTGATCTAATACAGCTCAAACAGCAGAATTTGACACAGAGACAAATATTGTGACCTATACACCCGCTAAGAAAGAACATCTTAACGAAAGCGTAGGCACAAGTCACAAGTACTCTAGATTACATAATATATACTTGCATACTTTAAGTCTATCTATCTACCTATCCACCCACTGCTTGGTATTATAGGCCTCCTTATATTCACGCCACACTTTTCGATCCTGTTCCGAGTCTCATCCAGTTCTCGCGGACATTTTTGACAATGTCGTCTAGCCATCGGCAGTCTCCCGCAAAATCTTTTTCAATGCCTATGAAGCCATACTGTCGCGTCGCAGACTTGGTCCATCTATTTTTTTTTACTTAAACCCATAATATGAAGCGGAAAGTATTATTCTATAATATGTACGTAATTAGCCTTTTGCCAATTAAAAAATAATAAAAAGAGTAGGTTACCTTCTAAGGTGTCGAATCCTGCAACAACATCATCAGGAACTCCTTTTTTGTCAGGCGCTTGGATCGAAGTGATGGTAGCTCCATATGTTATTACCTACGAATATGCAACATATTTGTAACCCGAGACGAATAATTGTTCTAAATAAGAGGACACAAGAAGGAAAATATTATTTCTATCAAGCTTCTCCAGTAATTTGTTTGATTTCAAAATTGGTTCAGCTGTTCTAAATATTTCCGCTTAGCAACACATTTGCCCATTTATCAATATTAATAGAAATTACTGTAAAGAATCTTACCTGCACAGTCATCCTATTCTTAGTTTTCCAAGTGTACCTCCTGACTATGTCGATGTTAGTGCTTGAAGCGCACGGACTGCCTTCTTCTATTGGGGGCGACATTTCCTTGACAGCTCTCCTTGTGGACTCGAAGACACTGGACCTACGACGACGTTCCTCCGCTGAAGGCTTCGGCATGAACCCGAAGCCGTCAACGATTAGCTCCACGTCGGGGATCTTTGGCGGCTCAGGAGGTGGAGGTGGAGTAACTGGCTTGATAGGCTCCGACCCATCCCCACTCGCTTTATCCGCTTCTACGTCACCCATTATTTCACTGATAATTTAGATAAAACCAAACGCTTTTAATTTTTTTTGAGCCGAATTTTATAAATTTTGTAAAAAATGATTTAAAATTTTACAAACACTGTCATTTTTGGATTGTGAAAATGTTTGTCGATATCGATTGTTTTGTAATCCAACAAAGTTTTATAATACAAGGTTTTATAATCCTAATAAAAAAGGTCGAAAATAAATTATTGTACAGAAATTTTAGATTAGAGATCCACAGAAATAAAGTTCAAGATACCGGTAGAGATACCGAGAGTGCGTTGATTTGTGTAAAAACAACTTCGTTATTATTAGCGATGCTACTATTTGTTATGCTTTTTTTGTTGTTAAAGAGTAAGACAACACAGATAAAGCATTTTTAGTATCTACTAGTAGACCCGCGCGCACTTCGTCACGCTTAATAGAAAATTATCAGTGTGTTTCTACTACATAGGGACAGGCAGACGCGGCGTATATTGAAACCCTACCTCTATTCAGCACCGCGACCGAACTGAGTTGCGGGAGCTTTTCCATAGGTGAATTCTCAAAATGCGACTTTAATCCCTTCCGCTATTCAGCACCGCGACCGATCTGAGCTGCGGGAGCCTTTACGTGCATTCATTCTCTAATTGCAACTTTAATCCCTTCCGCTATTCAGATCGACCAATGTTTAGTGTTTGTTTGCTACTAATTTTAGTTCTGAATACTGAATGAGACGTTGACGAATTGTTAAGGAAATGTAATAAATAAATACGAAAATATAATTATTCTATAAACTTTTATTTATTTTTATTACTGATATACTTAATATGGAATATGGTATATACCTACTCGTATAAATATATAGTACAGATTTTGCAATATATTTTTTTCTTTTTTAAACTCAGTCTTGCCTCTTGTCTTGTCTCTTGTCCTGTCGCATGTCCTTTTTTTCCTTCCGGTCTCTTTTGTATTGTCTCTTCTGTCTTATCTCTTGTCCTGTCTCTTGTCCTGTCTCTTGTCTTGTCTCGTCTCTTGTTTTGACTCGTCTCATGTCTTGTCTTGTCTCCTCTCTTGAATGACTAAAGGTATGTAGTATTTGTAGACTGTTTTACGCGCTACGAAGTGCGCGCAGGTGGGCAGGGCTTGAATCACAATCAAATTCCGTTGCGTAGTTTTAAAGATCTAAGCAAACATACGACAACAAGCGTTTTCATCAAACAGATTTAAATATTACCCTGGAATCAATCCCCGAGTTCAGATCGGTCGATCTGAATAGCGGAAGGGATTAAAGTCGCAATTAGAGAATGAATGCACGTAAAGGCTCCCGCAGCTCAGATCGATCGCGGTGCTGAATAGCGGAAGGGATTAAAGTCGCATTTTGAGAATTCACGAATGGAAAGGCTCCCGCATCTCAGTTCGGTCGCGGTGCTGAATAGAGGTAGGGTTTCAATATACGCGCAGACGCGGGAAGCAACTTTATACTATAAAGTGATTTTTACGTGCTTCTGTTCTCAGAATATTACTCCACTTATTTCAGACACTCTAGTAATCTTGTGGCTTCTATATTATGTTAATTTTGATTACTTATGTATCACATACTTCCTGAACAATGCATCTTTTATTTTTATTGCCACATTATAAAATTCATTATTATGCAAATAATGTGGGTAACTAGAGTAGGTACTGAATAATAGTCTCATAATTATTTAACCCTGTTATCAAGCAAGCGGCACACTCAGCTTCTCATTGTTTCTAATTTTCCTAACTTTCTACAGTCACCGTGAAGTACACGTTAATTCGAAGCGAATTCACACCGAAGGTTTTAACATTTTTTATAATGCAATAATTATGAGGCCAATTAATCAAGCAAACTATTTTATTAAGAAAGTTTTACATAAAGTGAGCCTTACTCTAAGACATTGATTTTCAGACAATACGAGTATAAATACTTATTATAGTACAAAAGTGTATTCGATTGATTTGTGCACGTCTTAAATTATTGACACACGGAAAATGAAGAAACTACGACACTACAAACAATAATTTGTACATTATAATAAGCTAATCAGACCCAAAATACTTTAACAGCTTGTTTGTCGAGGTCCATGGAATCGTTCTTCCACTTGGAAGCTTCGCTCAGGATGTCCGAGATATCGTCCATGTAACCTACTTCCTTGCACGGCGACGGTGGTATGATGCTTATAATAGGAATTCCTATTTCTTGAAACGAGTTCATCGACGAGAATCCACTTTCATCCTCGATAAAATTAGCCGCGTTGTACTCATTCCGTTTCTCGACTAATCTCTGCGTCTTCGCCGATAATTCCGTTTTCATTAGGTTTTCCTTTTCAACTATTTTCACATCGGCAAAGTCGTTTTCCAAACCGCAGGTTAGTGGTGAGGATGAGAGAATGAAATCTTGTATGGTTTTGTCTTTTGACTCAATGAAGTTATTTGTGATGTTTGGGAAAGAATCTTCGCTATCGCAAATAGTATTCAGTATAAAGGCATTTCCTTTTCCCTCGGTCGAGTTAAGCGATGACGTAGAGTCTCGTTTAGGGCTTCCTTCTTCACAAGTGTCAGGGGTTTTAACAGTCATATTATCATTTATGTCAATGCAAGTGCAGGCGAGATCTGGTATTTGGGTGCTGAGTACAGTCGTGGCAAGAGTGATCAGGCGGGACATTTCTTCGGTCAATTGACGCGTAGTATCTGTTTCGGAAATCAATGGTATCTTGGACGGACTCCTGAAATAGATTATTAAAAATTATTACCCCACATAAAGTTACCAAAATACACAAAAGAAAATGTAAACCCAAATGACTTACCAAACGTTCTCTCTGCATCCATTAACGTTACTTATGGACTTGCTTATCTTTTTAGTGCTTATTTTCTTAACGGGACTTAGAGAAAATTCTGAATTTTTGTTGACGTGGACGACGGATCGTGAACGCGGCAAGTCTGCGAGGTTGAAAGATCTCGGAGTCAACCTCGATATCATCTCCTTCCTGGAACCCACGTCTGGCTTCTGACACTCGATGTGCTCCTTCACTCTGCTCAGAAAACTGACAATCTGCTTAAGTAAAGCAATGTGCATCTGTCTGTTTGCCTCTGTCTGAAAATAAATCATCGTATTGCATAATTTGTTATATATAAACACGCCGTTACAGTTACAGATATAAACAATTTGCTACACAGTTATTACAGAGGAGAGCAAGGATTATCAACAATCGCTGAATGTTTGTAAATCAATTCGCGTGGCATTACGTAGTACAGTTTCGAAATGAATGTATTGGTGCACCAATGTTACCGCGAGCATGTCAACCAATGTAACAATGTACCTGCGACAGCTGCCACCTCAAGGTCTCCACTTCCATGTTGAGAGCGCTCACTTCAGTGTTCCTCATGTTATCAGAACCGTTGACCTTCTTATCCGGTGGCTTCACAGCTTCACCATTTTGCTCGATGACGTTTTTGGAAAGTTGAGAACATGGCTCAATTCTTTCTGGAGCCTGCAACAAAAAATAGACAGAATTCAACAACATGTAATAAAAGAAACTGTGTCGTTCAATGTAGTGTCATTAGAGTTGAATCGGAGCCGGAAGCTGATGAATCACGCACCTGCAGACAGTTTCACTATAACTACCTTCGGGTCATCTGTAATGGGTATGTCGTGGGACAGTGATGCAATACGTCGACACCACGGATTACAGAATATCGGATCTACTTTTGTATTCTGTGGTCGACACCACCAATAACAATAATAATATCAAACCGTCTCGGTTGCAACGGCAAATGAAGACATAATATATAGGCCAAGAGCTTAAATGCGTTGACGAAATACGTGACCTAGGTGTTATTCACGACTCTAAGCTAACATACGAGAAACATATTGACAATATTTCCAAAAAAGCCAGCAAAACCATGGGATTTATTTTAAGAACAAGCTCTCAATTTAATAGCGTTAAACTCACTAAAACCCTGTATTGTTCATATGTGCGTAGCGTGCTCGAGTATTGTTCACAAATTTGGAATCCACTTTACGATGTTTATATTAATAGGCTGGAATCAATTCAACGTAGGTTTATGAGGCACTTACAATTTAAATGTAAAAAATACGATATAGACTACGAATCTAGATGTAGGAGACATCATATTCTCCCGCTTCAGGAAAGACGTAAAATTTCAGACATAATATTATTAGTCAAAATAGCACAATCTCAAATAGATTCTCCTCAACTACTCTCTAAAATTGGTTTAAAAGTACCTACGAGGCCCGTTAGACAACCAATCTACCTTAACGTCCCGCATTGCTCGACTAATTATAGGCAAAATTCATTTTTTGTTAGATCAGCGAAACAAGTAAATAAACTTGGTGACTCACCCGACTTAGATTTTGATATATTTAACTCCTGTCATGTTACACTTAGATCCTTATTTTCAAAAAGTTGGCTTGGTGTGAATTCCTAACTGTTTTATTTAATAACATAATTTATATCTATCCGTATATACTTCTTATTATTATTTCGTAACTGCTGTTTTTGTAACTCGTTTTCAAAATACCTTTGTATTTTCGTATGGTTTCCTATGTAGCTTTCTCTAGTTTGTTACCCATTATAGTTGTGTAAAGCAAACAAGTAACTTAGCTTCAATATGCGAAAACTTGTAAATGGTGACTAGAAATTTACATATTTTACCCACTAAGATACTTACACTGTAATGTTTTCCGAATAAAATAAAATAAAATAAAATAAATAAATAATAATTGAGCTCATAATTATGTGAAATGTGACATTTTTACTTGAAGATCGTGAGATTAAACGACTGTATTATATAATAATGAATGTGGGCAAAACACAATCGAACCGACTAACGGGCCCATTATTAGTGCAATTCTCGCAAAAAAACCCTGAGCACATGTGGGTGTCAATGATTTGCAGTGTCACACCCGTCCCACGCTCTTGCCTCGATTTGTGACCTCTATGAGCACAATGAAAATATTATCTGCCGTTATACAAACTACATTGGATTTGAACTGATTTTTCTGAACCAAGTTCAATTGGGTGATTGCAAGACAAGTATCAATAAGACTACCACCATCAACTCGAAAGATATCTCATGGACAAAACAAATTCTATTAAATAAATATGCAGAGGACACTAATATACGGATTTACTCTAGTATTAAATTCAAACTCAAAATATTATTAAATAGGCCACAACAAAGCTCGTTTTATCAATTTTAAAAAAAGGTCCTCTATTTCCTTATCACCTTAATTTCCCGCGCCCTTTCGAAAAGTATCTCTATGAAGTAGTTTATGTGTATCAACCATTATATTATTATCTAGAACTATAGGGCTAGTTGAAAAACAATATTTCGATCCAACATCATCAGTCATCATTAAAATACTTGTTACATAGAATAGTAAACAACGGTGCAGCAGATAATGCATGACCCAGCCGTTCCCAACGATTTAATTTAGCGCACGCCAACAAAGACTATTGTCCAAGGGATAACAATTGGTTGGTATGTTGGGAGCTCTAACTGTTCTACAACTACACGGATTCCAGGAGATTCGTTTATTTACACTTCTAAATTGTATAATTTAAGAGATAGATTCGTCTACCAGCATTTTAGTGCACATATTTTGGTAGCATACACCAAATTTCAGCGTTATATAAGGAAGCTCAAAATTAACGATTCTAATTTATCTATTTGATATTATCTGAATTGATTTATTTATATGATGAAACCTATATAATATTATAAACACAGATCAGACATGATTGTAACAATAAGTATAATGCCCCACCTTTGAAAAAAACAATTTTAATAGATTATGATGATGATGATTCAATATGCATAATATGATGTTCAGCGCCTATCTATTTTAAAAAAAACATTTATGAAATAGTAACTTCGTACAAGCACAAGACGACAGACCAGCGTAATAAGCTTTTAACAAGAGACAAAGATATAAAAAGAATATTCTACAGGATACTGCGTTCGTCATCCATAGACATAGGTTGGCTTCTTTTTGTTTTTTTTTTGTCTAGTCTGAAGATAATTGTGAATGTAGACTAATCAGCCCATGAGCACAGAGAAGCGAGGTGTCTGGTTACAGACGGTGCCAGGTTGCCACTTCTCATATGTCGGGGCACTGGCTCGGAACCGACAAGCGTGATCAAGGCCACTGGAACAATCTCAATTTACAATTTTCCAACGATGGTTTAACCATGGGAGAATTATAACGCCATGATTATGAGGGAAATTATGATTAATGGAATTAGGCTCTACTTTAAATAATTATTATATTCAGTGTTAAATCCGCTCTAATAAAATAACTTTGCTTTAACTTTTTCAGGGAAATTAAAAAAAAATATCATGGTGTCTCAGATCGTAACAGTATCTATTATGCTGCACCCAGTAGTTTTACACGCTGTACTGTAAGCCTCTATGTTATTCCAGGGTGAAAGCCATCTCTCTACAAAATTCCAGCTCAATCGGTCCGGCGTGAAAGAGTAACATCCATACATTCTTACAAAACTTTCACGTTTTTATAATATTAGTGTTATAGTAGAATAGGGTTATTAGTCAAAGCAGTTGTGAAAATAATATAAAAATATAACTTATGGCCAATCGACAAGAAGAATCTGTGTGACTTCCTAACCATCCGAATACTTAGGTAGCATTGCAGCTGTAATGGGACATCGTTTAACAACAGGCGAGCGTAGAGTTTGTATCATTCATCTTCGATAATAAAAAAACTTTTTAAAAAACAAGCTTTTGTTATTATATTACCATCTGGCACCAAAGTGCTCGTCAAGACGAATCAAATGAACCAAAACTCGATGCGTCGTTTAATTACGGAGTTCCTATGGCCACCTTCCAGCCTCCAGCACCATCATCAGATCAGCTCCATGTCATTATCATCCGATTTATACAAGGATGCAAAATTTTAGCTCAATCGGAAAGAGAAAAGTGGATCAAATTAAACTTGTAAGATTTGATTACAGACAAATATACAGACAACGTACAGGTGAAAGTAAATGAAAGCTTGTAAAATAATAGGGTCCCATTTTTACCCTTTGGGTACAGAACCCTAAAAATACAACAGAGTCGCAGGAACTTCAACTAAAATTAAAACTTTTCAAAAATCCGTTTCATAATCCGTTGACTGCATCATTTTGAAAGAACCCTGCTAGAAAATATAATTATGTAATGCATGCATGTCATTATTATGATGTTATTCAAAATAATTCGCATGAGTTTATTTTTAGTTACTTTCTACTCTCCATTAGTTTCTAGAGTAGCTAACAATTAAAACGCGTCAAGTGCGCGCCACAATGTTATGTAAGGCTGATTCATTCGGTGACAATTCATTGATATTATGATACGAGAATTAAATACATAGATTTACTATTCAAAATATGTGATATAAAGTTGATTTTAACAGACTTTAAAAAAGAAGGAATGTTCACAATTCGTCGGAATCTATTTTTATAACTAAAAACAACAAAAACGGCACAACTCACGTCTAATAATGTCGAGAATATCTCAACCACGGGTTCTGCAGGCGTGAACTCCTGATGAAGGACATCGTAATTGTCTGAAACCGTGGTTGAGATATTCTCGTGCCGTTTTTTTTTTGTTTTAGTTATGGAGAACACTCGCGATTGTTTTAAAAATCGTGTCTATTTTTATGTTCGCCGAATAATCAAAGAGCCCGATCTTCGTGTCTTCCGAAGTTCTTTTTAAATTTTATCGAAATATTGTTATTCTACGATCTAAGCTTAGTTTAGGCGTGAAGAAGTAACAAACATACTTTCTCATTTATAATATTATTTAGTATGAAAACGTGCGCCTCGAAAAAAAGTAAGGCGATACAGCAGATAGGTACCACATAATAATATCCTTATGAAAAATACTTAGTCCGAGTAATTTTTCGATCACAATAGGCCAATCATGGCCGCAGTGATATCACAGCCGCAAAACATAAATAAAAAATAGTCCGAGTGAATGCCTAGCTCAGTTGCTTAAATGTATGACCTTTTGTCGTCTCATACCTACATTCAATATACATAAACTTACCAAAGACATACCGTTAATTGTTAATGTCACAAGATTGATGGATTAATTAATTAAAATATTTAATTTGCGTACTATATATTTATTTCTTAAATATTAAAATTAAGTGTTGATTCTTATTTACGAGCTCAAGAGTAACTAAGTTTATTATATTAAGTGGCGAGTAATTAATTTTTATACTGGTTTGAATTCCTCGATGCCTCTTAAGTTTAGTTGGCCTTTTAAATCAGATATAAAATTGTTTATAATATTTATTAATAGTTTCAACTTAACAAATAATAACATAATTATGAAAACGGTCACACACAAACAAAACTTTAAATTAAAAATTTACAATTTTATACATAAGACTATAGAGATATGAGATTAAGGTTAATAATTATTGTAGTGTAACCTATAACAGTAGTTCTTTTTAAAAACCTTAGGTATCTTGCATTCTCAATTTTCTCAAACTTTTTTTTAAACCCCTTGGCCAACTTCTTAGTAATTTAATAACAGATTTTATGACAAAAACTGTTCATTCAAGGCCCCCCGCTGAAAAGTACGTGAGAGTTCAATCCAATTAGGTACCCATGACATAATATTTAAAAGATAACAAAAATAGTCTACAAAATTCAGATAGAAAGTCACATTTTGTAAATATTTGAGATCACTGCACTCGCGTTCTTAACTATTTTTTTTTTCTTTTTAATAACTGACATCAAAAAGGAGGTTAACACTCTATAAACTAATATTACCCATCTAAATTTATAGTTTTAGCTTTTATGACGTAGACCGCTAAGAAAGTATTTGTCCACATTGGTAAAGCCACAAGCATAAGCTAGTCTATGTATAATAATTATGTACTTGACGACCTCTGTGGCACAGTGGGCTAATACCCGCCTGCAACGCAGAAGGTTGCGGGTTCGATTCCCGCATGGGACAAATGTTTGTGTGATCCAACAGATATTTGTTTCTGGTCTGGGTGGTTTCAATACCTATCTATTATAAGTACGTATTTACAAAAGAAAAGTATTACATCCGTTATCCTAACCACCATAATACAAGCATTAAGGTTGCTTAGCTTGGGGTTAGATGGCGCTGTGTGAAATGTCCTGAAATAATTATTATTTATTTATTTATGTAGTTAGTACTCGAATTTTTTCGAAAAATAAAAAAAATCACTATAGTTTTTTTTTTTTTACTTTTATTAACTTACATTAAGTTTTAATAAAGCACGGTAACAGTTTTATCAAAATCTACTGCACCTAAAAACGTGTGTCTCATTGAACTCAAAACAATTTCTCTTGTATTTATTTTAATAACTTAAATGTAAGTATGCAAAAACTTATTTAGCTTGTAGGTACTTTCACTGGAAATCATTTAAAATTATAATTAGCGCTAAAAATCGCTTGCGCATTAGCAAATTGAGATTTTGTATATTATTACGCGTTTTTTTTATTATTTGGTACGCAATAAAGTATTATTCTATTCCAAGGGCGGATCCAGGATTTGTTCTTTGGGGGGTCAAGGTGCAAATGGGCAAAAAAAAAAAATTTTTACTACGAAAAGTGTGTGTTTAGCTCGCTCTGAACAGTTAGAAAGATCATACGTGTCCGAGCAGCTTGCGGCTAGCCCCGGGAAAAAAAATCTTTTCCATGAAATATGAGCAAAATTCGTAACTCCACAACGATTCTGGCCCCCTGCTCCCCCCTCCCCCCTAAATCCGCCTATGTTCTATTCTATTGTTCTTGGCCTTGAAGGAGATGGCAGCACAAACTTGATGGTCATTGAGAGGACTGGACTGGAGAAACAGAGTGTGCGTGTTTGGATGTGTGTGTGTGAGAGAGAGACAGAGATATTTTTGTATGTATATTTGGAAAGCCTGAGAATAAGTCGTAAAGTATTCTTCACCAGGTTTAGAGTGCGGATGAAGTTGTGCGAGTCAACTAGTTTTATTATAACAAAAGTTAGACAAAAAACTCATTTTGAAAAAGAGACAATGCTGTATTGTGACAATAATAGTTTTGTGATTACCTTGTGCCATAGCTGTCGTATAATATTATTATTTAAATGCTAAATAAGCTGGTTGCCCCTATGTATTAACTTGTACATGGACAACCCTCGCACATCAAATCCTACGACTATAAAGGCTCGTGCACATTGAACGTAGAAATATTATGATTTATTTCACAAATTAATTTCTCTTTTTGTAATAATTGGATGATGAAAGTCTTGCGTTTAGTCAGTCATAATCGTGTACAATACCGTAGCCTAAATAGAATATTCGTAGACAATAGCACCAAAAAATCGTCCTTTTTCTGTCCATCAATTTTACCGGGGGTAGACTTCCTTTGCAGGAGGTCGTCTAGGTGGGTACCCCAACAGTGCCAGTCATTCTACCGCCTGAGCAGTGATGTGCAAACATTACTGTGCTTCGGTAGGAGGGCAATGTAGCTAGTGAAATTACTGGCCTAAAGACTCTTAACATCTTATGACTCTTGAGTAAGAAGCGTTGGTGTTGTGCACCTGGAATTTCAGATCATTGTGTAATCCTTTTAACATCAGGAGAGCGTCTTGCTCGACTTCTTACTTCTTCGCATAAAAAAATGTCATTGCTTTGTTACCATACAAGTTATTGTTCTATGGCTACGCTGGACAGTGACAGTAATTTTAAGAATTTGTATCTGACTGCAGAGGGGACAAGAGCGCCGGAAATGGATAGAAGGAGAAGAGGCCTACAACCAACAATGGATCCCGAACAGGCTCCTATGATGATGATTATGATGATCTGACTCGGATCGGATGCAATCTAACAGTGCTCTACTAATTAGTGAAATTTGGAGTTTAGCATCAAACCTCAGCCGGCTTGGGGAACGCATACAATGTGCACTAGTTGTTATGTACAGTCACTGGTGAGGCAAGTCGTCACGCATAGCCAGCGAGCCGTGACCCCTGCTTCCTGTCAGCTCGGAAGCACCCAGCCCTGTTCCAAGTGCCCTTTCAAACCCGACCGGTCCGGTACAAGGTTATAACCTGCACAAAGGGTGATGGAATTTGTGTGCTCCTATTGAAATGTGTTCGTTAATTTACTTTTACAAAAGCTGGAGGTATTGCTCCGTTGATGGCGTCTGTCATGCCTTGTGCTAGATCGAACTAGGCATAATGTGCAGAAATATCGTTAAATAGATATTTTTATTCTTTATAGGTTAGCCTTTGAACACGATCTCGCCTAATTTTAAGCGACGATGTGTAGATGGTAGCAGACTTAACCTAGAAGGCGAGATAAATCGCTCCCTGGCTTCACTGAACATCATGCCGGAACAGCAGTCGTAATGACCGCTAGGCGACACGATTTTGTCCAGTGGGTGGTAACAAGCCACGGCCGAAGCCTACCACCAGTAGATAATAGCAATCCAGAGTTAGCAATTCCTCCAACTTCACTATAGGAACACAATTCTTCTGTACATATTTGGTCGTTGCCACTCCCGTATCGCCATTATCCTTATCTATCCATCCTTACTAGCCATTCTCGTAACTGCCATACTTTTAACGTGGATGCTGCTTAAATCTTTCATAGATATAAAAGGCCCAGTGATGATGCCAAAAGAGACATAGAGCAATAATACCGGCGAAAATATATCATCTATCCAATTTGGATAGATATAATTGATGTAACGTCTCGCATGGTTACCTAGCACGCAAAGAAACGTAACTCTGATTATTTTCTTTGAAAATAGAAAAAAATATTCAGGGTTATTGTTACTGGTAATTCAGAGTACATCGGGATGTGGCCTTATTGGGGAAGTTTGGGTATGATCTTAGCGCCTTAATAAATTCCCGCGAAAATTCACAGTTTGAAATCATCTTATTCCATTTTTCTTAAAAAAAAAACAAGGTAATTATTTTAAAAAATCATAAAATAAACCCTGTAGGTACTGAATTACCAATAACTCTGTAAAAGTACAGTCCGCGGCAAATAAGTTGAAAGACAAAAATGGATTGAAATTAATTCATGATTCAAATAAGTTGCGACGCGGTAAGGGCTACGAAAGCATTTTGTGTAGACGACGCGACGGCCAGTTAGGTTCCGCTGATGCGCTCAGATTAAACAATTTGAATAAGTTCAATTGGAGAGCGCATGTTGAACGTTAGTTTGAGCAATTCACTTATCATAATAACGATGCCTTTCTATTTACACATCTTAAAATAATATATCCTGCTTTGGTCTTTTTATACCTATAAGATTAGTATAGAATAAGTAGGTAACTCTTTATTGCATACTAAAGTTTAAGAAATAGGTATCCAATAAAGGGTTATCTATCTATCTTCTCGTATAAATACAAGACAAACTTAAAACTAGAGGTAAACAATCGGCGGTCCTATCGTACAAAGCAATCTTTTACTGACAACCTGGTTGGGAGGAAATCTGAGGAATTATATCAGCAAAGAAAAAATCCCATAGCAGCATTATCATGAGCAAAGAATCTCAAATTTCTTTGGCATGAGGAAAAATTCGTCCTAAAAATAATTTTGCGTCAATTAATAGCATGTTAGCACTAAAAATCAAGCGTGTTTTGGTCGGTTTATTGGCGTAATCAGCTGTTTTCATCAGAATTCTGCTAACGAGGAAGCGTGGGGTACCTACATCATTAGTCGTTGCGTGCGCGCAGTGCGTGAGTCGTGATTCTTAAGTAAAGTGTACGTTTGTTACATAAATCACCTTGACTTGAGGGCATTTGTCAACGGAATGTCTTTGTTTTCAGTGTTAACTGCGGGCCAAGCACAGTTAGACATTGACATAAGACTAGCAACTCCCGTCCCACTGTCAAGACTAAACTGACATATATCAAGATGCTACTCTTCCTTCTTCACATACATCATCATCATCAGCCTATGTTCGTCCACTGCTGGACATAGGCCTCCCCCATGGCACGCCACTCAACTCGGTCCTCCGTCTTCTCATATAATTCTAGACAGTAGGCGGGAGTTGCTAGTCTTATGTCAATGTCGAAATGTGCTACGAGGGTTGAGGTCTTGTTGGTTATCGCCATACCTAGAGGACTCAATCATAGAGTGCGCATTACCGGAGGTATGTTGTTGCCGTCGATGCGCATTAACGCTGCATAACTCAGTTGAACGAGCCAATACAAACTAGCCGTATTTGTTAATGTCTTTGAACCAAAGAGTTTCTACTTTGAACGAGCCAATCTATCGAACCGTCCCCGCACCCCGCCTTGTTTTGGCGGTTTTCATACAGAAAATCACGAAAGCGGTTTTTTTTTAGTTTTTTTTACTATGGCTATCGCGCACGGTATTCGAACTTGATGATCCAAAAACATATTATCTGCACCACATAAACCCATCGCCACCACCGCTTCACTATTACGAGTAGTAAACCTATGTATTTTTAAAGTCGGTTAGTGTTCGCATGTTCGCAATGAGATAATAATGTTTTTTCAACACAAATTGATTTATTGAACCGATATTTTTTATGCTTCACTGTGTGCACGGAGTCATTAGGTTCGAACATAACAAAGGTAATTCCCTAACGCACTCACGTATCGGTCTTCCCTACATTACGTTTGCCGGTGTCCATACATTATAGGCTTTTTATTATTACTTTTTGTGGTACTATTGACTGACTAGAGAAAAGAAAAAAAAAGTGAGTTTTAGTTCTATTAACTAAAACTTACTTATTACCCATGTATCGGTGATTTTTGGGCACTAAAGATATTATCATCGTCTCCCGGTGCGGGGTGACGATGCGTAACGCATTTTTCCTGGGATAAAAAAGTACTCAGGTACTGACACTAACAACCGAAGTTGTGCAATAGGTGGATATAATATTCTGTTAGCCAGGCAACCGCTCAAGCTCTCTTTCCTAATACGAAGGACCTAAACTTGTGGTCAGTTGTGGTCGCGTCCCACATCGCGGCAAACTCGATTTTAATTATTTATCATGGCCAGGGAACTTATAGACTCACAGACAATATTATTACCTAAGCGTATCCTATATTATGAGGTACTTTCTATGCATGTCATGTCTTAATGACGTTTGCTTCGGCTACGAACCAATACGAGTACATACGGGTAGATCCGGCCTGGGCAATCGTAACGCAATATGTGATATTTTAACTATACAAATAGTACTGTTGAACTATATTATGTTGCCGCTAAAGCCTAGGTTAAGAAAGTTTAGTTTATCACCATCACTACAAAGTATAAAACAAAAGTCGCCTGTCGCGTCTGTCTGTCCTTATGTATGCTTAAATCTTAAAAACTACGCAACGGATTTTGTTGCGGTATTCTTTAATGATTCCAGAGAAAGGTTTACATTATGTACTTATAATACATGTAGAGGAACAGTAATAATTTTGTGTTGGGGCATCGAATTGCGGGTCCGCTAGTTTTATCTATAAATAATAGATAGTAAGTAGTAGTATGTAGTCCTGTTAAAACGAAATGCGGCTATCTAGGCTTAGACAGCTTAGTTTATTTTTAATATTATAGGGATATTATGTTCTTATCTAAATATAGAAAAGGAAAGAGTGACTGACTGATCCATCAACGCATACCCCAAACCCCTGAACGGATCGGGTTGAAATTTGGAACACAAATTTTATGATGTAGACCGGTAAGAAAGGATTGTGTAGGATAAAGACGCGAGCATAAGCTAAGTGCACACGTATTCAATCTAACACGAGATCGTTCCAACCGTACCTCGTACCTCGTAACACACAAAACAATGACGGCCCAAGCCATGGTTTTACTTACAAATCCTTATGTTTCCGCTCCGGTAGACTCTTACACAATCGCCGAGTACGGAACAGTGTAGTTTTTATCATAAAGCAGGTGAGTCAGCCCGGATCCCTGGTGTTTGAGCATGTTGGTAGCCGAGTGGAACGGTTTAATATGTATCTACGGTTGCTTAGGGTATGGTGAAGCTTTTTAACCTTGTTTCTTTGTTGGGCTCAGTTACATGGGTAAATGCCGGTGCTTGTAATGCGCCTTTACTATTAGACAGTTCTAAGTATATATATTAACAGTATCTAGTGTTAGAGCGCTGCCGCATTACTGCCCATGCGAGTGTGATCAAATGAAGACTGATAATGGACAGAAGTAGAGCCATAGTAGCTTTTTGTGCGAATACTGCAATGGCTACTCATTTTGCCGTCAAAAGTAGCCCGGTGTTAGACAGAAATATGTAGGATGGCTGTAGTGCTTTAGCAGACGTACATAATGTTCTAATGGCTACATCAGACTGTCATCTCAAGGGTACACGAACTCGGATCAGATTCAGTTAGTGCGGAAACGCTCTTACTGTCCAATTACTATAGTTACTGACTATTGCTCACCTGTAGTTAGATATGAACTGTCGTTTCGCTGGTGGTGTGCCTCGAGATCTTAGATCTCTTTTATGGAACTATATAACCATTTCTAACAGTAACTATAATAGTTTATGACCTTCCTTTCAGTATTGCTTCATCATATTACACCCTCTATAAAGTTATTACAATAAAAACAAATAAAATCGCCGCGAAATCGATCAACATTCCGAACGAATCGAAACACTGCAATTTCATAGCGAATACTATAAACATGTAATATACAGAAGAACGACTCTATTAGGTGGTAATTAACAGACGCGGTTTCTTTAGTTATGATGTAGTACTTAATTATATTCAGTAAAATAAATTTAAAGTCGACGACCCGTAACACCCTCCAGGTAACGATTATTATAAGACAGTTTTTGTGTATTTCTCTTTTATGCAAAAAAATAATATTTTGCAGTATAGCTGTAACGCCATTTTATGAATACTTGTTGAGGTGCACCAGAATACCAGAACACCAGAAAGGTCTGGCAGTGCTTTTTATTGAAATTTCTTGAAAAGTAACATATTTAGTTGCGCGACTATTTGTTCATGAGTGTTATTTGCTTGCTTAAACGTGCCTCCTTTCTGTACTGTTAATTTTATGGCAATAACAACATGCAAACACCAGCAAAAACGATTTCAATGACAAACAAATTCTGTGAGACCCCATTTTTTGCGACGTATCGAGAGTGGTCTCTAGTCTCACTCTGTCTCACCTACAGCCATACAATGCCGTGGATAAAAATGGAACTTACATGTACCATTGCAATAAATCTATGTCACGTGTCTCAACACATACAAACTAGCGCCCTCATCAATTAAGTGAAACAATAACCTTGGGAGTAAAGACCTTGTCATAATTACCACAATTTGATCTAAAAGTACAGCTAACTCGAGTTTTTAGTCAAACGGTTCGGTAGAGTTAATCACAGGTTTTTGACGATTATAGGCCATTGACCCGAGACTACCTTCTGTAAGTTTTAATTAACGGTGTTTTTACTTTAACTGATTCGTACGTTTTACAATGAAATAATTGGACTAATGAAAAGATGTTATTTAATTAGAGTTTTAAAAGAGAAGGGAATTTGTAAGGTTTGTTTGTTTTTTTAATTAAAAGGTTCTTAACTAGCAGTGCCCAGGGGTATGACTCGGTGAAAAGTAGTCTATGTATTATCTTAGAGTCGAAGCTACTTACATATATCTCAGCTCTATCATTCCGGTCATTACGGCATGAAGTGGTAACAAACATATTATATCCATCCATAATTTAGTCGATAAATCATAATAATATATGGATTAATAAATTATTCCAATAAATATTTCTCTATATCAGAACTACATGTGGATTCTGTACCCAAATGGTTTTGTATGCGACGTTGCTAACATTTTTTTTTCAAAAACTTCAAAAGACACCGAGCAACTCAAAGGCGACGAGTAGCTTTAACAGGAATTCAATCGTGAATTACCCCCTTCTAAGATCCGGGATTTTTCCTCGATTGATGTTAAAATAATGTCAATGGTATGCAAGTCGGCTTATTAAAACTAGCAGAGACTTCATAAAGTTTAAGTTTACTAGCATATAAACATAATGTCGTGATTACCGTCGCAGGTACCACCCACTTGACTAGCTAACGACCCCGCTTGGCCTGTTAGTAGGTCTCATTCACCCACAATATACTTCAATAGACTAGACACTAATTTGGTAAAAATGGAGCTCAGTTTGGTCCAAAAGCACCACGTAATATGAATTCGAATCATAAAATGATCATCATATATTATAATATATTTCGATTGTTTTTTTTTTTAAGTTTTTGTATTATATATAAAAACTGTGGTGTCACAATAAAGTTTTTTATTCTATTAGTGGAAAGTGTATCCATCCAACTCGGACTTCGCGTGAAGTTAGCTTTTGATATAATTGTTTTGTTTGAAAATCTCGTGGACATTTGCAGGCAGTGTGGCTAGCCTAGTCGACCAATTGTGTTTTACTTTTAGCAAATCTGAATTATGTTTGTTAACAAGTGAATTAAATTAAAAATTTAAAAAAAACCCCAACGCAATACGTAATTCACCATTTTTTGATGGCGGCCATCTTGGATTTTAAATTTTATATAGTGGGCTGTAATCTACTCGTTAAGCCCTTTCATTTGATACCCATATTGAGGGGGTCGTGGAAGAAAAAAGTAATCCGCCATTTTGTAGCGGCGGCCATCTTGGACCGATTTTCACCAAACATGGCTAAGAACACTCTCGACTAACTCTACTTTCAAACAAAAAAAACTAAATCAAAATCCGTTCATCCGTTTGGGCGCTACGATGCCACAGACAGACACATACACACACACACACACACACAGACAGACAGACAGACAGACAGACAGACAGACAGACAGACAGACAGACAGACAGACAGACAGACAGACAGACACGTCAAACTTATAACACCCCGTCGTTTTTGCGTCGGGGGTTAAAAAGACTTCAATACTTATAATATAACAAATGAACCAACTATAACAGCGACCCAAATAGAGTTTTGGTCTCCCACAAGAAACTCAGAACGCCTACAGATTCAACAAGTGAATTAAATTAAAAATTTAAAAAAACCCCCAACGCAATACGTAATTCACCATTTTTTGATGGCGGCCATCTTGGATTTTAAATTTTATATAGTGGGCTGTATTCTACTCGTTAAGCCCTTTCATTTGATACCCATATTGAGGGGGTCGTGGAAGAAAAAAGTAATCCGCCATTTTGTAGCGGCGGCCATCTTGGACCGATTTTCACCAAACATGGCTAAGAACACTCTCGACTAACTCTACTTTCAAACAAAAAAAACTAAATCAAAATCCGTTCATCCGTTTGGACGCTACGATGCCACAGACAGACACATACACACACACACACCCACACACAGACAGACAGACAGACACGTCAAACTTATAACACCCCGTCGTTTTTGCGTCGGGGGTTAATAACACATTACAGAATAGGAATAATGTAGTAGTTACAAATGCAATATCCCCTGAGCTGTGGCGGCTATTTTGCGCAAATTGGCGCATCTCTGACCGTACATCGAGCAAATTGTCGGTGCGTGTGATTAAAATAACGATTTCTCGAAATTTTTGTATGGGAGGTGTATATGAAACCACAAATTTTTTCTTGTGTCTCATACGAGTTATACTCGTATTATTTTGTGTGCCGAAATAATTACCAAGAATTTTTTTATTAAAAATAATTATTGCCGAGTGCTATAACGTGGGTTTGTTCAAATCAAAAGTGAATAGGTTCTTACTAAATAAGCGTGCTACAACTTCGACTGCATTGTAACTTATTACCAACAGGTGAGATTGCGGTCAAACCGTTGATTAGTCTGCTATAAAAAAAAATTCTCCCCATATAGTAAGCGCTAAAAAACCAACTAATTATATACTCATACAGTCATCTCATCCGTCATCTCTCTAGTTTCGCGGAACATGTTGATCGCTATCTCATGATTAATATTTAACTTGGATGAGCAAAAAATGATATGAGGAAATTATAGTTCTCAAGACGTGTATTTCGGCCTTATAAAATTGAGTGATTTTCCTAGCTGATAATGCCATGGGCCATGGACTTATGTTTTAGTAGCCTTTATCCCAGATTTGTGTTTCTTTTGTCTACGTGAAGTTATTTTCTACTAGTTCGAAGAAGCTCTTCTTAAATTGTTTTTGTTGTATAGTAGAACGGCGTAGACTTTAAAACTGAACGGTTTTTATTTGTTTATAGAGAAATTCTAGAAAACGTTCTGAAAACTCTTATCCTGGAGAGGAGTAGCCAATATAGATAAATGTCAGTTTTTAGAAAACTAACTTCATAGAAGTTTTCACGAAAAAAATAAACGATAAAAGGTTACTTTTAATAACAATTTAAAGCAAATAATTTAGTATCACATCACATTATTATTATAAATGCGAAAGTTTGTGCGTTTGTGACTGTGTATGTTTGTTACTTCTTCACGCCTAAACCGGTGGACTGATTGAGCTGAAATTTGGTATAGAGATAGCTTAGACCCTGGAATAACACACAGGCTACAGTACAGCGGGTAAAACCGCTAGCTGGGTGCAGCTAGTATTATATAAAAAAAATATATGTTTATCACAGGAGTGGACAAACATTGGTACAAAGTACAGGCACAAAGAAACAAGTGAATTAAATTAAAAATTTAAAAAACCCCCAACGCAATACGTAATTCACCATTTTGTGGTAGCGGCCATCTTGGATTTTAAATTTTATATAGTGGACTGTATTCTACTCGTCAAGCCCTTTCATTTGATACGCATATTGAGGGGGTCGTGGAAGAAAAAAGTAATCCGCCATTTTGTAGCGGCGGCCATCTTGGACCAATTTCCACCAAACATGGCTAAGAACACTCTCGACTAACTCTACTTTCAAACAAAAAAAAACAATTTAAAATCCGTTCATCCGTTTGGGAGCTACGATGCCACAGACAGACACACACACACACAAACACCCACACACAGACAGACAAACAGACACGTCAAACTTATAACACCCCGTCGTTTTTGCATCGGGGGTTAAAAAGATCGGTCATTTAAAATAGCCCTACTATACGTTAGTGTAACAAGTCTTTACTAACCAAGAACGTTACTCTATCGTTCCGGTTCAAGAAGCACCCAAATTGAAGAAATGACTCAAGTTCAGGCTTTAGGGTGACGGGGGCATTGCCATGCAATACTATTACAGAAACTAATTGACTAAGCACCACTTAGGCACGGTAAAGTAGGTACCTATCTCTTTACCGTGACTTAGGACTTAGGTGCTAGACATACAGAAAAGATTTAGTTTTAATTTAAAAGAAAAAGCCGCTTTTGTTAGGTTAATTTAATTTATAAGTATTATGTGACAATCTAGTCTTCTTCTTCTTCCTGCCCTTATCCCACACTGTGACAATAATTCTAGTAAGATGTTTTAATTTGTAGTTTATTAAAAATATGTATACCTTTATAGAATTATTTATTTATTTAATAAATAAATAAATAATCGTTTATTTCAGATATAAGACATAATATTAAACATACAGGAGCAGCAAAATATTTATCTTCATCCATATTATGTTGTGTTATGATTGTTTATTAAACTTAATTAACAAAATCAGAATTAAAAATAAATTTAATTGTACATAATTAGTTTTTCATTTTATCTTTACATATAAGGTCAGTTCTGGTCAAGTATGATAGGTAGTATACAGCCAGTACAATCTGGTTTTTCGATTTTCTTAGTCTATCATGAATTAATTAAGGACCGTCGACAAAAAACACATTAAACTCTAATTATTATAACATTTTTTACAAAACATCCTTGGTGTTATCTTACTTAGGGGTGGCCTCAACATTTACGATTAGAAAACATGTTGACCTAAAAAATATGAATGAAATAGAACGAAGATATTCACAATAATCATTATACTATGTATAATTGTACTAATAAATCTATACGTATTATATAAAGAGGTAATCTGACTATCTGACTGACTCATCATCGTAGAGACGAAACCGGACCGATTGAGCTGAAATTTGGACAGCGTGTTTAGGTGGCATAGGCGACCGATAAGGGACTTTACGAAATTCCCACAGGAATTGTGTTATTCCCAAAAAACGTATGTTAGATATGGAAATCCGTACCCGCTATTTAATAATAAAAGATTTTGTGGTCTTACGGCAAAGTTGCAGCTTCAGTAGCACTATCCAAAAGCCAAATCAAAGACTGCTTCAAACATACTCTGCCGTGGTATAACTATAATGCCGTTATCTACCAAAATCTAATTTTGAACTATGAGCAAAAAAACCTAAAAAAATAAGGTACATAATGGTATGCGTCTAGATGTCAGTTAACGGCATTATAGTTATACCACGGCAGTACTATTTGATAGACTAAAAAAGCTATGTTAATTAGTCACTACTCTAGATCACACGAATACAGTGGGAATCAAATATATTATGGCTGCATTGTAGGTATTGTTTACAAACACTATATTATTAACTCAATCTGGTACTTTAATTTCACTTGATTGTGTTTTTCTGTTCTCATGGTATGTCATTGTAGCAAAAGTTTTGGTTTACATAAATTGGGGAAATCTTGGTTCTTAGGCGTTTTAGACAATGTAATTTGTAATTAGATATTGAGGTTATAATTATTATGAAACATCGTAACCATAATGATTTTACCGTTAGCCTTTGAAATAATAGATATTTATTTTGATCGTTTCATGTAAATTTATAGTAATACTAGCTTAGGCTCGCGGCTTTGCGCGCGTGGCAATATCTTTTCTTAGCGTAAGTCAACGTCACAAAACCAATCAGTGTTTCAAATTTCAACTCAATCCGTTCAGCGGTTTAGGCTGTACGTTGATAGATCAGTCAGTTACTCTTTCTTTTTATGTATTTAGATTATTTTTTAGCTAACATACCATTAACCGTCCCAAAATAAGGAGATCATCATCATTTACCAGGGGTAGAATTCCTTTGCAGGAGGTCGATTAGGAGGGTACCCCAACAGTGCCAGTTATTCTACCGCCTGAGCAATGATGTACAAACATTGCTGTGCTTCCGTAGGAGGGCACTGTAACTAGTGGAATTACTTGGCTGAAGAGTTATGACTCTCAAGTAAGAAGCGTTGGCGCAGTGCACCCAGAATTTTACCTTTGTATAATACTGGGTAGCACTGTACCTACTAATTATGGGCAGCGTTATCTCTTACCATCAGGATCAGCAAAGCGTTTTGCTCGTCTTCTTACTTCGTTGTAAAAAAAATCGAAATATGATACATTCGAAATTAATTAGTTCCTTTACCAAGATATTGTTCCCTTTCTTTGGTGGTGGTGTCGCCCTCAACTATTATAATTTGTTAAATCCCGTCATGCCCAGTAATGACACTGGGAATATTGTCCTTCAGTCATCATCTTCCTGCCCTTATCCCACATTATGTAGGGTCGGCACAACACGTCTTCCTCCTCCATTCAACTCTATCATCCGTCATATCTTAATTCACTCCCATAGCACGCATAATATCCTCTTTCACACAGTTCCCCTTCGCGAATTTCCACCTATCACCATGGACCTACCTATAATATATTCATGGACTTTTTGGTCACATGATTGTCATACCTAAGTAATGCCAGCACATTAATGCTTGGCGGATGAATAACTAGTAAAGGATACTTTCTCAGTCTCCTACTAAATCAAAATCAAAAGTTGCACTTTGAGCGTCAAGACCGCCTTTAGTTTAAATTTTTGTTGGTAAAATTTACTTTATATGTGGATCAATAAAGAGTTTCTTATCTAGTATTTAATAGTACCTATATAATTAACTACACGATATTTGTTTAATAGAGAGCTGTATTTATTACTATTTAAAACTCTGATTATATTAGAGTTAATTGCCGTTATCACTGTAACCGTTATATAGATCCTATCGTTTAATTATATGCAATTACTTATATACTTATAAGCTTTTATAGCATGGTTATTATAATAGATATTAATGGGTCTAACGACTGGTTCATATCTTCCTTTATTAAAATAAATATATAATCATTATTATTATTTATTATTCTTAGAACAAGGTATTCCTGACTTTAGGGTGCGTTTCCACAGACAAGAAGCGGTCTAGATTAAACCGATCACTCGATCTTTCCGTTTATCCGTCTTAAGGCTGCTTAGTTCGCGTGACGCTCTCTTGCTCGCACTATTTGACACTTTAAAATATAAATTCATAGACTAACTTTCTGAAAATTCCTCAAGAGGGTCGCTGCATAACATTATTGCACACATTTTAAAAGTGTTCTCAGTTTGATATGTTAAAATATGGCACGTTTTTTTTTTTTTTTTCAAAATTGCTTCTTATGCTATTTTTTTATATATAACACTGAAAAACTTTCAAAATGTGTGCGATAATATTGTGAAGCGACCCTCTTGAGGAATTTTCAAGAAGGTAATTCTATGAATTTATATTTCAAAATGTGTCAACTAGTGCGAGCGAGAGAGCTTCACGCGGACTAAGCAGCCTTAAGAAAAAAATGTGTCTGTAGTTAGGTTAGTATTACTCAATATTGTATGAACGTGTATGTAATCGTTATCAGCATCTCTGAACTCAGGACACTCCTCAATGATAATATATCATTTTGACTGACATCGAATTCCTTACATTCCAGCCTTTTTCCATCGTTGAGAGGTTAACATTAGTATATAAAAAAGAGTAAAAATATAGCTTCATAAGTTTCACTGCACGAGTTTATAATTAATAGAATAAAGTTATTAAACCTACATACTTCAACAGAGGAGAGAGTGATTTCACAATAATTCCTCGGAATCTTTTTTTTTTTGACGTGTGTTCATCGATTACTTTTGGACTGCTGAAACTATTTACAATTTTATTTTTTGTTAGATAGAGTAGAGTAGACTTTTTAGGTGGTCATATCTACCCTAGGTGATACTTTATTGAGACCAAAAGAAAAAAAAATCAAGGCGGTTTCAATTATATTTCATTGAAACCGCCAGTCATACATGTTATGCATATAATTTTTATAAACTCTCTTACACTCGTTCAACACATTATAATATAACGTAGTATAACAAAAAATATTGTTTTCAATTATAAATAAAAAATGTCACGATATTCATATTATTTTATTAAATGGTTTATGTTATACAAAAAGTTGATATTTGTTATATGTCTAAAGCCTTTATCGAGAAAAACAAACTAACTATACTACAGCTACTAAGCAGTAAAGAACACTTTTATTAACCACAGATCGGCCACAAGGTAATCTACAGAATTTGTTAAAATTATCTTGTAAATTCATTACAATTTCTTTTGTTAAAGTTAGACAACAAAATTTACATTCTCTAACATTATATTCTCTATATAGTAGCACCTTTAAAATAGCCAGACTTAATTAACTCCTATAACGAGCTGCTTCGCTTAGAAAAGTGAAATTTTCCCATTACATTCACTTTACCCTTTGACATGGGCAATGAGTAAATAGCATCTCACTTTCACTGTACCTTGGAACAAGCTAGGGATGATTTTGCTGAACCGGTCTGTTTGCCCTTTAACTTCTCTTTTAATAAACCTATCACCTTGCCATCTTCTCGCCCTTTGTACCGTACAGATGCTAATTGAAGAGAGGTTTTGTCTTAATAATTTTATTCACCAATATAGGTTAGCTGCTGATCACGACAATATAACTGAAGATGGTAGCAGGTGGGATAAATTTAACGAAACTACAAAAACTTTTTAAATTTAAATGTATAAAATAAAAACGTGATTGAATGACTTATCTATCAACGCAGCGCACAAACTGTTGAGTCCAAATTTGGCACACACGTAGATTTTATGGCATGAAAATCGGCTATGAACTACGAATAATTAATGTTCCCTAGTTCGTTGGCTAAGAAGGGTTTCTTAATACGGGTAAAGCCGCGAGCATAAGCTAGTATATAATATACCTGATTAAACCTATGCCTTTAATAAGATAAATAACTATAACCGACATTAATGTTGACAATACTACAATTCTAGAATTTCTTCAAGAATTGTTGTAGAACCAAAAAGCGGACGCTGAAAACTAAACATCCAAATGCCTCGTATTTATGTAACACAGTATATTACGTGGTAAAGTTGAGTAAGCAGCTAGTTCAGATAGGTCATTTAGGATATCTAAGATCGAGACGAACAAAACAGTTTCGTCATGTTGGCGAACGTAAGCGCACCTAAGAATTGCCAAGTAAGGCGAAACGGGATGTACTACAGTAGAATGGGCATAATTTACTGTACACATATTTGATCTAGCGGACTTTTAGTTGCAGCCACTGACTTGTCACTGGAGCAAGACCTAGCAGGAAGCGGTACTGATAAAAAAAAGCCCGAGCTCCACTTCGAGCAATAAATGTCTTTTGATTCTAAAATTGCTTATGACATTTTTTCGCAAGTGGAATTCAGTTTACAGAATAATAGTGTAAATAAGCTACTAACATGACTGTAATGGTTGATCTAAGACCTCATCTTGTTCAAACTGGTTCCTGATTTCTTCAGCGAGCATCTTGTGTAGGCAGCCGACTGCCGATATATTATCACAATAATGGCAACACCGACGGCAGAGCAGGTGGTGTTGCTAGTTACCATAACCAGATTGTGGCCATTATGTCATGGCGAGCAATCGTGCAAACTTGATAGATGTAATAATGCAAATCGCATTTTGTAATGTATTGCCATATGATTTACTGTTCTTGTTGATCATCGGATTTGTGTCCCCTGGGTCATAGACTGGTTTGATTCGGTGTCATTTACCCATCTTTAAAGCATAAATATTCTTACTGAGAAATATAATATGGTCAGTCCACATATGGTCCACATCTACCCTAAACGACTAACTACTCGACGAACCATCTTAGTTCGAGTAAGGGGCAGCCTGAAAAAATGCAACTACGCTAACTCTGCGCTGCGTTGACGTAATTAAACGCTGAGGCTGTCCCTATTGCCAATATCTCTGTGTAATTCTTTATTAACTGTTTTAAAATCTCAATTGTTTTTAAAATGTTTTATTTTTATTATTATTATTCTATTTCTCAAAAATTGTAACTTCTCTCATACTGCATACTGTTGTGTTTTTGTAATGATTGGAATTAATGTCTTTTCTTTCTTTCTTACTTTATATGTTATAAGGAATGCCATCGTTTCCTTCTTTCATTATGGACTTTAGTGGTCCACCAATTAGCCTTTATATTTGCCATTATTTTGATGCTAAACTGTCACAGTATTCTTCATCTAAATGATAGTAAGATCCGAGTGGCAACTCTATTATCATAAAAGTTCGCATGTAATCCCTGCATCCTACTATAAAGAAAATTCTTTACTGAGGGCCTATAGGCTATTTCTCATCCACTACGATTGATGACAACTTCAATGTACATTGCTGCGTTTGTTATTTTACTCATATTAATGAGGAGGTTTGAGCAAGTAATGTACGTAATTTTGTCTATGGATTTTAAATGTAGTTTTACATGTAGTTTGGTGATAGCCAATAGGCCCTCTGATTGGACATAAGACGTAATTTATAAGTCATTAGTGATAAGGTACACGACAACTCCCTTGGCCAATAGCGTCAATTTCTTAAGAGTGCTGATAATCATTAAAGCAATTTGTTGAGAAAATCCTCACCTATATAAATGTTTATGTGCAATAAGTATATAGTAAAGTGGTAGTATATAAAAGTAAATTAAACATACGTGTTGATAATAAAATATGTGGCACCTCTATCGCTATTTGTCTGGTTTCTCAAGTACGAAGAGATTCATTCTCAACTCTTATCTGGCTTTCAGCCGTGTTTCGTAAGTTTAATCGTTCTAGTGTTCTCACTAGAAACGTTTACTTAATCGCGGCCTTTAGAAACCCTTGTTGATTTTGCTTGCAACTTGAACCATCTGGCGATTTTTTTTTTATACAACGAAGTAAGAAGACGAGCAAGACGCTATCCTGGTGGTAAGAGATAACGTTGGTAGAATAACTGGCACTGGTGGGGTATCCACCTAGTCGACCTCCTGCAAAGGAAGTTTACTCCCGGTCGGTAATGGTACGAAGTATGAAAATATGAAAATTTGTGCACTTTTCTCGTTAAAACTAAATCAATTAGCCGAAAAATTAGGCTGGGCCAGCATAACACGTATTTTCTCGTCTTTAAAAAAAGAGTCGGGAATAAATTATAATATTGAACAGAGTATAAAAATGAATTACAATTATAGAAGTGAATAAATTATAAATTATAGTATTGTATAAAATAGCTTATATTCCCAAGTTTTCGCAAGTTCTAATCCTATCTTTGCGGATATATGGCACAATATCTATCTCTGTGCCATATTACGTAAAATAATAGTAAAACTGGCATGGAAGCTACAGGAACAAATAAATGTCAGAAGAGAAAATAGAAAGATTTCCTATATTGTGACGCTAATAAAACAGGTAGAGTTCATCCACTTTTAAACTGCACTACTCCGCTTCATGAAACCTTCGTGACGTGAAACATACCAGCGTACATTATTAAATTGGACAATCTCTACAGACTATTAAAAACGTGAGAGTTTTAATCAAAACAAACGATTAAGGTCTTCCTTATGGGATTTTTAGAATGGTTGAAACAAGATTCTCATGGCGAAGGAGATAGGTTGAGAACACAATGGTGTTTATCATCCTTTCATATCGCGAGAACAGAGCACAATGGACAATACTTCCGCTAGGGAATGGTGTGTTCACACCCTAATATCTACTAACAGTTCAATATTAACTACTTGCTGAAATGGCGCAAAAACTCACGAGTTGATTTTCAACTGATTTTAATAAAGGAGGGGTTTCCTATTCGACCTTCCTAAAACTGAATTTTAGGTCGTCAAAATGAAAGAATTTGCAGCTTAAAGCTGCCAAAGTTAAAAATATCTATTATGAGCATAATTTCTCAATAAGTTCGCATCCTATTTAAGCTACTGTTTCTTTAGACCATTGAGTCAAAGAAACAATGACTGAAGGTCAACCGAAGAATGGCGGTTTGGCAATTCATTACCTAAGTACTATATATGTACATACTTCGTATTATGCGGGAGCTGTTATGATTTTTGTGCGAAAATCCTACTTATGCATAAACGCAAAAGTTTGCTAGAATGTGTTATGCAACTATAATTCCCGAATCAAAAAAAAATCCAAATTCGTTTAAATTATTTATTAAATTCCAAATTCTCGAAATCATTTTGTTTCAAAAGGTCCCATTGACTTAAGCATTAGAGCGAATTTTGAGTTATGAATTTATATTTCAAAATTTGTCAAATAGTGCGAGCGAGAGAGCATCACCCGATATATTCGCTCTTAAAACGTGCGTTTCGCTCTCGACTATTGAGAGCGAGCTGGTTGATACTTTTATTGCATAGAGAAAATATTTTTCAATTGGTTCTATATAATTATTACCTAAGCCATCTTCGTATAAACGACATAAAATAGTTACATAACAACATACATACATAAAACTACATAATATTGTTATGAAGATTTGTCAAAAAAAAATACATTTATAACTTTAATTTAGAAACGATTCGTGATATAGCGAAATTTTAATGCCTACTAGTAGAATAAATTAATTTAAATATTTTTGAAGATTATATTATGTTATAAAGTCGATAATATTACGTAAATGTATTAAAATCCAAACTTTCTATCACTTTTTTTAATGTATTAGAAAATTTTATTTTTGGTGTAAATATTAGATAATATATATTTTAAAGATTTCCGTGCAACTTTACAATTGTTACGTATGAGAAGGAGCATGAAATTTAAACTCTAATTACATAACATGTTATGCAAAATAAATGCAGATATATTCAACATAATGAAATCACGAGCGCCTGCTACCATAACTATAAAGCAGACACCTCGAAAAATAACGAAAATAATAAATATCGCCGCGCTGTTTATAAGAACGAGCAAGACCACGCAGCAGTGGCCGTAGCATGACACACGGGATCCCGACGAAACTTCAAGAGTAGAACTGTCATCCTATACATTCACAAAAGTACAATGTATGGGATGACAGTTCTACTCTTGAAATTTCGTCGGGATCCCATGTGGCATGCTACGGCCACTAACCAAGTAACGTTTGACATTTAGCTTGTCAGGATGACTTAAGAGCAAAAATAATTAAATTGCGGGAGATGCGGAGAGGATGCGGATGAGAAGACCGGGAGGAGTGGAAGAGGAAAGCAACCGGCAATAGCCGGGAAAATGCTCAATAAAAGAAGTTAGTAATGGTATTCCTGACGTGATATCGGTCATAACCGACGGGTTGTTGGTCATGCTAGACTGGGTAAATCCTTCCCTGGCTTTACTAAACATCATAGTTTATGAAACAAAAAAATTAAAAAACAATACAGCTTCACGTTTGTATTTGATGCGCGGTATCTGCCCGTAACATTATGCTCAGTAAATTTTATTATGTTTGGATTATTTTTTCTTAAGATCCGTAAATCTAATGTAATCTCGATCTCAGGTCAATTTTTGAATATTTTCTACATTTATTAACCAAATGACAATTCGTTAGCTCAAAATTTTATGGGATTTTGTAATCTATTGTAAAATGTGGAACAGTGGATCACATAAAATTAACTTATACAATGTGTTAAGTGTTACAAAAGGTTTTGTAATGTTTAGGAGATGCATCTACTAACCCTTTCAAAACTGGCGTGCACAATTGTAGACATAAGATATAATGAAAAAAATTGCATACATACCTTAATCTTAATACTAAGTAGAACGGGAGTCACATTTGTCCACATTAAGAAAAACTAGATTTTTCCGAAAAGTTGAAGACTAAATTTTTTTTTAGTTTCCATAATACTTTAGACACAGAGAATTTACCAATTCCTTAGGATGATAAAAATAATTCAGGCCTGAAAGGGATAAACTGTACATTAGATTGAACTATTTATTTTAGAGAAAAAATAATTTGAGTACATACTTATTATTTTTACATTATTAGCATTAACAATAATCCACAATAAACTCTAACATAAATCATGGAAAATTCAATTAAAGGATTGGAGGTTGCTCTAAGAAATTCGTTTAGCGTGACTTTTATATTGCTCTTAATTACATCCCTTGTTCGTAGGCTCTCAGGGTGGTTTAGCTGAAAATTCTAAAAAAAAAACTTTACTTTCTTTTTTTCATGAGAGGTAAAACAATTTTCAGATAAAACCGCCAGTCATGATATTTTTTTTAATATCAGATGCATTTTTTTTTGTGACAAAACAAGCCAATCAAAAGTCAGATGGTTAGAAACAGTTTTTTTCCACAGCGCCACCCAATGTTATGACAAATTCAAAATTCTGCGCAACACTGCACTCTGCCTATCACCCTAATACATAATATTATATTAATAGTTGTAAAATCTCGTCAAACCCAGTAAAGCAGAAAATAAACTTTTAATTTAAAAATTTAAATTTAAAGTATATTTTCTGTCATTATGACGGTCAATAAAGAGTTATCTAAGTACGAAAGCATTTTCCGTTAGTTCCTATTTAGAATTCTAGTCAACTCTTTCGTGACTCCCAGTCGTGCTCACTTCGTCCATCGATAATGCACATAAACCCCACCTAAACTAGACATTTCCTTTAGGAAACATGAATATTTATGAACGACATTATGGGTCCATCCAACCATGATGTTAACTTATGACAGCTGCACTGTTCTTTTATTTGTAAACATAACATTTTCGCCTGGACGCTACCGTGTTTCCAATGGCACGTAAAACTGTGGGTCCCGGCTGTTTCCTATAAAATATTTTATATATGACATGTGCATTCCTTGCCTTAATCTTGGTGACCTGAAACTGCAACATATAGGTTGGTCACACAACCAATAATTGTGATTCAACTCTGACAGTGCACGATGAGTAACATGTTCTGCTGAAGTTTAGGCCTCAGTTATGCAATACTTTTATATATAAAATTATTAAGTGACTAATTGACTGACTGAATAATCTGTTAAAACAGTGCCCAAACCGTAAAACTGATTGACTTGCGCGACTATTATAATAGGTCACGCAAATGTTTTTGAATGGTTTAAAAATTAATAAATTGTGGTCATTCAAAAAAGACCATAAGGCGAAGGCCTAAACGGCTGAATTTTTAAATGACCTGAAATTTGCTATGTGTGTATGGTACTTTAGTACTTAGTACTCAGTATACTAGAAATTTTGAAAACTTTGGGAAACAATTAATTTGTTATTACAATCCTGATAAGTGAACAGATTTGAAGCGAATATAACTAAAAGGCAGTTAAATGGTGCTAAATATGAACACTTTCACTTCCACAAATTAAAATAATACAAAAAATGTCGCATGCCGGAAAGCGTATATTGAAACCCTACCTCTATTCAGCACCGCGACCGAACTGAGATGCGGGAGCCTTTCCATACGTGAATTCTCAAAATGCGACTTTAATCCCTTCCGCTATTCAGCACCGCGACCGATCTGAGCTGCGGGAGCCTTTACGTGCATTCATTCTCTAATTGCGACTTTAATCCCTTCCGCTACCCAGATCGATCGATCTGAACTCGGGGATTGTTTCTAGGGTAATATTTAAATCTGTTTGATGAAAACACTCGACGTATGTTTGTTTAGATCTTTAAAACGCAACGGAATTTGATAGTTATTCAAGATAGAAGTTTATGTTTACTTATAACAATTGGACCCGCGCGCACTTCCTGGTGCGTAAAACAGTCTACAAAATACTACCTACCTTTAGTCATTCATTTATTAATAAAATAAACAAATATAAAATAAGGTTATTCAATTCAATAATTTTATTTCGGAAATCTTCCATATAGTGTTGTTACATTAACTTACAAAACCTATGTTAGTATGATCCTTAAAAAACTATAAAAAACACACGCCTATCGATTCATAGATAAGACATGACGAGATAAGACAAGAGACAAGACAAGAAACAAGACAAGAGACAAGACAAGAGACAAGACAAGAGGCAAGACAAGAGACAAGACAAGAGACCAGACAAGAGACCAGACAAGAGCCCGGACAAGAGACAAGACAAGAGATTCTTACTCTTGACTCTTACTCTTGACTCTTACTCTTAACTCTTACTCTTGACTCTTACTCTTGACTCTTACTCTTGACTCTTGCTCTTGACTCTTACTCTTGACTCTTACTCTTGACTTTTTCTCTTGACTCTTACTCTTGACTCTTACTCTTGACTCTTACTCGGACTCTTACTCTGACACGTATACCTCTAATAAGAGTGTGAAACTCAAACTGAGTTTTAAAAAAGTAAAAAATTGCATTGCAAGATACTACTACTCGTATATATACGAGTACGCACATGTAGGTATACCATATTCCATGTTTAGTAAAAATAAAAGTCGTTAATTTTTATTACATTTCCTAAAAAAAATTCTGTCTCATGCAGTATTTAGAAGTACAAGTGTCAAACAAATACTAAACATTCAATATCAAAAGTCAAAAGTTTCCGCAACTCAAAAATACTTGAGTGCTGAATACTGGAAGGATTTCTAATTTATAACGGTAATATTGCGTACGTAAACCGTCCCGCATTTCAGAACTGAAAGTAGGGTAGCATTTAAACTCTCAAACTGCATATTTTGTCGTTTAAAAGCTCCCGCATCCCAGATCCATACTGGCGCTGAATAGAGGAAGGGTTTCCATATACGCTGCCGGAAATCGTGACAGTTATTGATAGCACAAAAAGAACAAAAACAAAACAAAAATAGACAACATCAATAGGTAGACGACAATATAACGAATCCAAAAACTAAAACCTTTCAAACATTTATAAATACTACCACAATGAATACACAAAGTAAAAAAAAACTTTGATAAAAGGTTAACCTTGAAGAAAATTGGTTAAAGAACCCTCTAATGATTTTAGAGTTGTCAAATAATTATAGTAGGTAAACCCACAATTTTCAATCGTAGAGCACCTCAAACTTCTGCGAGAATCTCCAAAACAATTCAAATGGGGTAAAAAGTGGCCATACCTGTGGTAGAAGTTAAATCTTAATAATAACTAACAGTATTTTAATATTACAGACAAAGTCATTAATCATAGGCCAAAAAACGCCAGCGTAACACAAAATCTATTTGAAACCGAAATACGACCGGTGCGGATGATTAGTTATTTCGAATTGAAAATATTAATTAAGATATTTAACCATTTTTATTGTACTTATAATGTCAGAGCTAGACCATTACACTCGATTTATCTTAATTATACTTACCAGGGTCAGGCTAAGCTTCGACTTTTAACCTACCTTTAATTTTGTCGTTAAAATAATTATTTAATACTTATAATGTAGATATTATCGCTTACATTAGTTAGGGCTTTAAAAAGATAGGCTTTAGAGTAGCTACTCACATTGTCCTGATCGGTGCTTGGAGGCAGTTTCAAAGAAGTGTCCTGCCTGACGGTGACCGGCGATCTCGAAGTGTATCGGTTTGAAAGCTTCCTGGCAAAGTTACTCTTGAAGTCCTCGCACCGCATTATAGACTCCACCGGCCGACCGAACTCTTCCTCTTTCCCGATTATTTCTGCCATGAACATTTTTATCACATTTTACAAAAAAAGAAAAAGTTCATTCAAGTTCGATTTTCAAAATCGTCGGAAGCGCGCGCGCATCTGCGATGCGACCGTTAACGGTTGACGAGTGTTTTGTACTGACGCACCTGTCTCTGCACTCATGAACGGACGTAGAAACCTACGCTCTTTCATAATATTTATCATATTTTAATATAATAATAACATAATTAAAAATTTAGTAAGACAATATCCGAAGTCCCGAAGTTTGTATTTTGTGTGTTGTGGGTATTCTAAAATTAACTGAAAAAAAATATTCAGTTTCAATTTTGGTCGAGTGATTGTATATCAGCGCCATCTGTTGGCATTTGTCTTATGCTAGAATAACCTTTGATACTGGTACACTCTACGAGACTACCTACGAGCTGTTTTGCGTTGCGTTGGTGTTCTTATGTCGAGATAAAAGCTATACGTCCTCGTAGTTAAGAACTTAATCATCAGATGTCACTACATACATAACACTTGGAACCAGATTACAAGTAAAGTATCTCTTATGTAGTTACCTACTGTTAAATGTAGGTATTTAGAACTTTATAATTACAAGCGAAATGAAAATTAATTTATAGTTATGTATCTTTTTTATTTCAAACACATGTAAGCAGTTGTTTAGAAAAACTTGGGAGAGCTTTTATTAAGAAAATTACTTAGGTATGTGGCACTGCAATGTCCCTGTAATAATCATAATAATAATCACTGAACTATATGTTTAGATCTATCTCGGTGAATATATAAGTTTTTCAAAATAAAATATTCTTCTTGTTATGTCGGGCATAAAATAGGGTGGTTTCGTCGGTTTTCCGGCCAGCGTTAGTTTCCGGCCAATCGGAGACTTAGCTTCAGAAATTCTTAGAAAACAAGACTTCTATCTCCATTTTTCAAACAAAATTTAGTCCTTGACAGAGAGGGATAGACGGCTAATCCTTGTCAACACATAACGGTCGTATAGCATTATCAGAATTTTAACAAATCACTGTTGATTTTTGTGTCTACACTAAGCGTGTTTAGTTTCGTACAAAATTACAAAAAAAATAGTGAGCACGTGATGCATTTGGAGTAAGTATTTCATGATATATCCATGTATTACTGAGTGATAGTGTTTAAACTGCTTTAATAATAGATTTTTAACGTATTTTAACAATTTTTTAAACAAAATTATGTAAAAATACGTAAAATAATGAGTGGTCGCGAACTACAATATATTATAAATGAAATTTTAGTTTGCGGCCATATGGTCGCAAACTGACTACTCGGTTTACTTTTTTATTTCTTTCTGGTTTCCATAATATTGAAGGTATTATAATTCAGTTAACCTTTTTCACATTTGCTAAATGGCTTCTTTGGTTTCATTAGTTTGCGGCCATCTAAATATTCGTAAATAGTACAAATACTCCACACATCCACATACAGGTCGCAAACTAACGTCAAGACGTTAGTTTGCAACTTGGATGAACGTCATTTTGCGACCGCCTCAAAATGTATGGGAAATTAATGACCGCTTACTGAATGTGGTCATTTGATGCCTTCATTATACGACCACTTGAATTAAGTTCATATTATTGCAGTTTGTGTTAAAGAATGTGCTCAACACTAAAGAAAAAGGAGACTGAGTTAAAATACGAATTAACTCTGAGAGATAACCGTGCAGGAGGATTCGGTATAAGAAAAAATATGTAGAAGGATAAAAGAGTTGACGAATTTAAATATAAGAGGACTAGGGAAAGACGGGGAGAAACAAATAGGTGAATAGGTAGAGAGGCTTGGTGGTGATAGGTAGGGATGCCAACGGAGATGAAGTCCAGTCATTCAGGGAAGCCATGGTTGAGCGTATGAGCTTGGCCTGAGAAGCTGTTTCCGATTGGGGAGCAGCTAATTTTGTTATGTTTAATGCTACAAAAACTCAGGCGTGTCTATTTACCGCAAAAAGGAGTCGATTCATTGAAACTCCTTCTTTCCAAAATGTTTCTTTACCGATAACTAACCAGCTTGAGTTACTAGGAGTTACTCTCACGCCTGACCTTAATTTTGGGAGTTACATCGAATCTAAGGCTCAATTGGCCGCCAGGAAGCTGGGTATTCTGGCAAAGGTGAGGCAATACTTCACACCGGGACAGCTGCTAACGCTGTACCAAGCACAAGTTCGGTCGTGTTTGGAGTACTGTTCTCATCTTTGGGATGGTGCTGCCAAGTACCAGCTTCAGGCACTGGAGTCAATTGAGAGACTTATGGAATCTCGGCTGCAGAGCCTTGAACGTCGTAGAATGGTCGCTTCGCTATCGGTCTTCTATAGGATTCATTTTGGAGAGTGTGCGCAGGAATTACACGCACTAATTCCTCCACGCCCATTCTATCGACGGTCGTCCCTACACACGTACAAACATCCCTACTTAGTCGCGCTACCAACAGCCCGCACCAAGCGTTTTGCTTCGTCGTTTCTGATGAGAACTGGTCGCATTCCCCGAATTCGTGTTTCCCGAGCGGTACAACTTGGGTATCTTCAAGGCACGAGTGAATAGGTACCTTTCTAGGCATCATACGTGATCCATCGTCGACCGCATTTTCACTTTAAATCAGGTGGGATGTGGTCAAACGTAGGCCTATTTTGTATAAAAAGAAAAGTGAATGGTTCCTTCCTTACAAAATTAATCAGTGGAACATGATAATATGCTGTGGGATACGCAGATGATATTATAGTGGTAATGATCAATGGCGAATTTCTAGATATTGTATCCAGAATTTTGCTACAGGCTCTAAAGATAATGTAAGAATGGTGAAAGTGAAAAGTCACTTTAATTCGGCACAGAGTTGGAATGATCTATGGGTAACGACAAGACGTGAAATATCCCAGTACGTCCTTAGAGAAGGAGCTCACATGGAATCTGCACGCCAAGAAGGTGACAGAAAAAGCTATAAGGGTTTTACTATGTGTTGGTCAGCGTATGCCATACCCGGGGACTTCGTCTTCATCTACACTTCAATGATACGCCCAATCTTTCCTACGGCAGCGTTTCATGCTGGCTTAGAACCGAACTTACATACAACAGGAGATGAAAGCGTTTTACATACTGCCGCAGGCCGCATTTGGTATACAGTATACAGATGGTTCAAAAACGGGATCCGGTACAGCATCAGGTATCTACTCGGAAACTTTATAACAGTCTGGGTCTATACACTACCGTTTTTTGGTCGGAGATGTATGCCATTATAGCATGCGCTGAAGAAAACATAAAGAGGAATGTGAAAGATAAGATCATATCTACATTCTCAGTAACAGTCAAGGCCTTAAGTTTCTGCAGACTCCTCGTTCCTCAGCTCAAAACTAGTCTTGGATGCTGTGAAGGCTCTAAACAAAGAAGGCTGCAGCAACAGAGTACAAGTTTGGGTACCGGGCCATGTTGGTATATAAGAGAATGAGTAGGCTGATGGACTTCTCAGAAGAGGATCAGCAAATGACCAAGTTAGGGTCTGTCAGCATGCACTATCAATAGCCAGCATAGTAAGAGAGAGAAGTAGAACTTAGTGGGGTCACCGCTTTAATTATCCACTTCTTCGAAGAGTAGGAAATGATAAAGCAGGGGTAAACACCATAGATCCCAATGCGTCGATGCGTTGCTGGCTTTTACAGTCGGGCGACACTGGGTTGATGGCATCACAGCGATCGGAGAAAAGACCTGGATGCGAACTGCTCGGGATAGAGTTGCATGGCACGAAGGGGAGGAGGCCTTTGCCCAGCAGTGGGACGATATGGCTTGACAATCATGATGAGGTTCCTCGATTTTAAGCATGGTTTTTAAAATAAAATATTTTGAATAATATGGAAAAAAATACATTAGAACATTTCAAAAAGAAGGGAGAGGAGAGGAGGGAGTTTATAAATGAAGATATAATTCATTATATTTTATTTAATAAAATAATTATCGTCATTTTGTTAGAATTTTAGTGGCCGTAAACTAAGATGAGGGTGGTCGCATATTAACAAAAGTGGCCGCAAACTAGTGAAATAGCTACTTTTGGAGAAAAAAATTTTTTTCTTCAAATTTTAATACTATTACTACTACTTTTTAATTTTTTAAATAAAACTTGATCATGTATAGATCCGCAAAAAAGATTTTTCATAACTGTCAAGAAGATTATTCATATTAATAAGCTAACCTAAAGTGGGGAACTCCACTAATCGGTCGCAAACCAGCGAAATGACCCTATGTAAATTCTTTTTTCTATATACATAGGTTATTTTCTTTTTGCACAGCTGACGAGTGACATAATTCTGTCATATATACGAAAAAACGACGTTAAATCGTTTAATCTTTCAAAATGGCAGTACAACCGTAATGATGGAATATAAAAATAACTAAAAATTACATCAAAATGGTTTACAATAAAGTTTAGACACATAATAATAAATTTTAAATGTGTTCCCTCAAAATCATCATAATGGAGAATTTAATAAAATACTTGTGACATCGTGGAATGGACGATAAAGATGAAAACGGTTTGTACGGTTTGATGAGGCCAGGAATACATTGTCAGATTAATGCTGAAATTTCCTCGTTGGATTAAGGGGACCACTACGATAAGAGCGGACCAGAAACTCATTGGGATTATCTTCTAAAAGTATCTACAGACTACAGGCCTATATCCTTTTCTGTTTCCCTCATAATATCAAAATAGTTCTCAACTAATTTATTTAAAAAAATATGGGTTTAAGAAAAGCAATCTTCATTATTTGTTCTTTCAGGTCCAGTAAATATACCCCCTCCTATAATGTTATTGCAAAAAGCTTATAAATATATTAAGAACAAGATCATAATATTCTAATCTACGAAATATAATAAATTAAACGAATTATATTAAATTAATGTAGGTAAGATAATCTATATTTCTAAGGGTTATTTTTTTTGTGTGGGAATATTATCACTCGTGGCGAAATCATCTTATTGGAGCCAGGACTTAAAACTTGTCCAGGCTTAAAACTCGTCACACACTGGGTTTTAATCAGAAGACCTCCGGGCCTCCGGATTACAACCCAGACTTACCACCAAAAGCGTTGACTTTTGGTGGATAGAAGCTATGACTCAACTCGGTCCATCTCTCTTCTCCACCCACCCCCAGCGACCCTCCGGTGATCATCACTCCATCTCGCCCATGGGCGCCCTACACTACGTTTACCGAGACGTGGTCTCCACTCGAGAACTCGTCTAACCCAACTGTTGTCGATTCTACGGCAAATGTGATCAGCCCATTGCCACTTCAGCTTGCTAATCCTTTCGGCTATATCGGTAAATCTAGTTCTCTGTCAGATCACCTCATATTCACATACCTACTCCTATATCTACACTCACATTATTCTCTAGATTACAAACCTTGAAGTAAGTCTGACTTTAGTTGTTACATAACTCAATTTTGTTTCAGTAATTGTACCATTAAATATTCAATAGGAGGCAGCAAAAATAGCAATGAAAAATGTCACCACCAGAATTCCCCCCAAAGTCAGCGATTTGCAGCCAATTCGACCTCGTGGAAATAGTGTTCCTATGCGTTGCATTTACTTTTCTACTGATTGTGTTAACGCAAGCCTGTAGAATAGTCGCGTCAGGATTTATGAATGTAACGATTTAATATGGAAACTATGGTGTAAGTACTCATAATTCCAGATTCCTGATCATCTATTTACTCTACATATCCCCTACCTCCACTTGTGAATCACTCTGCGTCATGGAATGAGGTTATGACATTGCGCAGGAAAATAGTAATTTAAAGGAGGGCCGTCTTTGAGAGACAATTTTCCTGATGCACTCGCTGCTTTATTTATAGAACATTTTCTCCAACCTTAAGGAACTAGAACAGTAGAACATGCTATTGTAGCATTAAATTAGTCCCAGCTTGTGCTGAATCCTACTAATAATCACACTAATATATCACACTAAGTGTCACCCATAGGCGGATCCAGGATTTGGTTCTGGGGGGGCCAAGGTGCAGAAGGGCAAAAATTTTATATTTTTTACTACGAAAAGTGTGTGTTTAGCTCACTCTGAGCAGTTAGAAAGTTTAAACACCCTTAATAACATGTCCGCGAGCAGCTTGCTGCGAGCACCGAGAAAAAAAATATAATCTTTACCTTGAAATATGTGCAAAATTCGTAACTCTACAATGATTCTGGGGGGGGCCTTGGCACCCTGCCCCCCCCCCCCCCCCCCCCCTAAATCCGCCTATGGTGTCACCCATTACATTTATATTAAAAGCTCAAAAGGGCCTCTGCGCGTTGGACTTTTTGTCTCCGTGTACGCCTATAAAAAGACCCGGGCTTAGCCCGTGTTAAAGAGCTACACTAATATTATAAAGGAGAAAGTTTTTGAGTGTGAAGTTTCTTACTTCTTCGCGCCTAAACGGATGGACCGATTGAGCTGGAATTTGGTAGATATAGATAGCTTAGACCCTGGAATAACACATAGGCCACAGTAGGTACAGTGGGTAAAACCTATGGGCGCAGCTAGTAATAAATAAATAAATATACATCTTACTAATATTATAAACGTGAAAGTTTGTAATAATGGATGTCAGGATGTCTGGATGTTTGTTACTCTTTCACGGCTAAACGGGTGGACCGATTGAGCTGAAATTTGGTATAGAGATAGCTTAGACCCTGGAATAACACATAGGCTATAGTACAGCGGGTAAAACTGCTGGGCGCAGCTAGTATAATATAAATACTGGCGCAAAGCGAAGCACGAGGACTTTACCTATTTTGTTTGCCATAATATATATTATTCTGCTATCACACTACAAATTCCACGTAAATCCGTCCTCGTATTAAACTCTTTGGCAGTCGACATCACAAAATATATAGTATGTCAAATCATCATTAAAGCAAAAAAAATATGATACTTAAACAGTATATCATAAAAGTAGTTTATCAAATGAGTTACCTATGTTATTTGAGCGATATATCTTTGTTGGTTAGTATAGATTATGAAATGGTATAGTAACTATAACGTATATCAAATAAATTTATATCAACTGTCTATTATGCAAAAGTCTTTTATATCGGGGGCAGACTTCCTTTGCAGGAGGTCGTCTAGGTGGGTACCCCAACAGTGCCAGTTATTCTACCGCCTGAGCAGTGATGTGCATACATTACTGTGCTCCGGTAGGAGGGCACTGTAGCTAGTGAAATTACTGGGCTAAAGAGTCTTAACATCTTATGACTCTTGAGTAAGAAGCGTTGGTGCAGTGCTCCTAGAGTTTCACATAATTGTGAAGTCCTAGGTAACACTGTACTGATTATGGGCAGCCGTTATCTCTTAACATCAGGAGAGCGTCTTGCTCGTCTTCTACTTCATAACATAAAAAAAAAAAAAAAAAAAAAAAAAAAAAAAAAAAAAAATCCAATGAACGGTATTGAAAAAAAAATCGGTAAATTAATTTTCGACCAACTACTACGCACCCGATTGCATCGATATAGATGCAGTCTTTTTACTGTATATGGAAATTGAAACTACAATATTGCTTTAAATAACTGTTTCCTCTTGCTGCACTGCATTGGCTATGTCGGCACAAGTAGGTTAAAAATAGTTGATTGATCACATCTTTATCGACGCAATATATCATCTGTTAAAAGCTAGAAAAAACTCCTTTCAAATTGAAAAACAGCATCCAAATCGGTTCACCCGTTTCAGTACGGTGCCACGGATAGTCAGACAGAGCGGTCAAACTTATAACACTCCGATTTTCGTCGGGGGTTAAGATATGATCATAAAATAAATAATCATGATAATATTATAGGTGTGATCCTTTTTTCATTGCCAGTTGTGAAATTATTCGAGGTGGTGAGAGATGTGAAAGTTGAGCTGATAATTTTAATGGGAATCAAACGTGACGTCATCGCCCTGCCATTTTTTTTAAATATAATAATGGCTACACATAAATACCCATCTAAAGTAAAACCTAAGCCTGTTGCTACCTGTGGCACAAGTCCTTCATCAGCTCCTGAACTGTGCTTGTGAGTAAGCTTTAACCGCCGTGTTTTAGTCGTGTCCTCGCCCTCGACTCATGCTTACTCCAAGAAAAGGGTTTTCTAAATTTAAAATATTGTTAAATGTTGTTAATGTTAAGTAGACGCCATTTTTTACTTCGAAATTGAGTAGAATGCGAGGATTCGACTAAAAATATGGGGGACATTACACCGATATTTTTAGTCATGTACTCGCTCTTGACTCTGTGCTCTACTCCACCTATATATTTAGACAAAAAGAATATTATTTTCTTAGTCAAAAAATGGCGCCCACTCGACATTTTTTTTAAATTTAGATTACTGTTTTCCTCGAAAGAGGCAGAGTAGACTCGAGGACGAGGATACGGACTAAAAATAAGAGTGTTAATTGCACCGAGAATTTAAGTACTGTATAGGTAATGTCATTATTCACGTAGATTAGACTAGCGTTTGCGACGATATCAGTCGGGTCTCGAGAAACTCTCCCTGTACTCTGTGCTTCTCAATACATAAAATATTCAAAACGTGCTAGTTTTCAGTATCTGTGTGTTTCAAAAGTCTTCGCCGTTGTACCAATGTATCAATGCAATTATCATCTATTTCAGTTCTTCTAGGCTTCTTTTGAAAAGATTGATAGTTTATACCAATGCATTTTACAGCTATTTTAGTACTTATACCTACTTAGTTTGACCAGTGAAATACCTACTATTAAAATAATTTAAAGTTAAATTTATTTAATAGTATAAATAGTATAATAATAAGTCCGAAAGCCTGTGCAGTGCAGTGTAACGTAGGACTTTTTGTTTCTTGATTTAAACTAAATTTTGTAATAGTACATACTAATTTATAATTAGTGCTCATTCAATTTTGAAGGTAGTCGTCTAACAGGGATGTTGACAAGGTCAAAAAATTATTTAAAAGTCTGTAATTAAAAATTAGATAGGTACCTGCTGGTACCCTTTTTTGGGTTTGTGAATGAACGAGTAAATAATAAAAGAAATAAAAAATACCTGAGATATATTTTATAAAGCATTATAATATACTAGCTGCGCCCAGCGGTTTTACTCGCGGTACTTATGTAACCTATGTGTTATTCCAGGGTCTAAGCTATCTTTATACAAAATTTCTGCTCAATCGGTCCACTCGTTTGGGCGTGAAAGAGTAACAAACATCCTGACATCCAGAGATCTAGACATCCATTCTTACAAACTATCACGTTTATAATATTAGTAAGAATAATATTAGCATGCGGTTGCGGTGAGGTTTTTTATGGAGACTCGCTACGCCTCCATCCAGTGCAAAATATACCAGAATTCAGCCAGTTATGTCACGACCAAGTATCTTTATCAAATTTACTAAGAAGACATCATCATCAGCCTATGTTCGTCCACTGCTGGACATAGGCCTCCCCCATGGCACGCCTCACGCCACTCAACTCGGTCCTCCGTCTTTCTCCTCCAACCACTCCCAGCGACCCTCAGGAAGGAGACATACGTGTCCAATATTTTAGAAAAATCTATTTTAAAACAAAAAGAAATAGTCTACATCCCTATTATAACTAGACTCTTCAGATAACCTGAGTTTTTTTTTAATAGTCTTGCTGCTGCGCCTGTTAACAGACAGCCAAACTTAAATATAAAAGAGAGTAACCCCAGTTGCTCTTCTATCGGGTGCTCATTGAAGGTAGGCGACTTTTCCCTTGTGGACGGAGTCTGCATCGTAGTGGCTGTCGGCCTAGGCTTTCTGATCTTGCAGAAGATTTGCAAGGTACTGTTTCGAAGGCGCCGCCGAAGGAGGACCAGTTGCTGTTGATGTTAGTTCATATTTTTAATTGCTTGTGACATTTATGTGTAGGTCTACTCATAGATCTCAACTCACCACTTAAAGGTTATTATAGCAAGAAGATTGTGTGTGTGTGTGCGGCGCAGACGTACTCTTGCACACACGAAATCTCAATCTCCCTCAGTATCCAACATTTAAAGAAGCACGCCCTTTTGACCTGTGGAACTCTAATTCTTTATTGGGGAGGGTTTCTCGAAACGCCCGTATCATTTTTAAACGATATTATTCAACTTGCTCTGTTTGCTTCACCTCTTAGGTTACACTATTTTTGCTCACATTTCATCAATCTTCCTGTAAAGTAAAACCATCATAGAATCTAGTTAAGGGCCTCGTTGTTGCGTGCTACTCTAGCTCGATGAATTTGATCGAGAGAGTCGCCACGTAAGACGAAGCCCTTAAGTAACTCATGGGTAATGGGTGCATTGATGGTTAATGGATTGCGTCAATAATGATGCTATTTTTTGACTGTGTATGGCCATTAATAAACATAAAACGTTTTTCTTTTTAATAATTAATTATTGCTTTTTTCGCTTACTGCACTGCGTTGGATATGTTGATCAAGTAGGACATGCAAATAGTCAGTCAAAGCGTCGTTTTCGACGCATTCTGTTAGTTACAAATGTGGCGTTTAGTTACTTAAAAGTAATGACCATTAAATAAAATGTTAATATGAAGACTCCTGTATTTTAAGTCAAATCCTCGCACTCGACCTAATCTATTTCTAGATTATAAAAGGTATATTAATTAAAAAATATTTAGGTCGAGAAGATGCCATAGTAGTAGGCGAGGACATGACTAATAATATGCCGGTTAGTGATATATTATTTTTCATTGGCAGTGGTGAAAATATTAACATTATGAAAATATATTACTCACGATTACGCTGATAACATTCATGAGAAGTGACGTCTCCTGAATTTTTTCCATATTAATATGGTTTCCCATAAAGCTCCAAAAAAACCAAAAGCAGCTGATACCCCGGAATGTTGCAAGACTACAAATGATTATTTCGATCATTTGATGTGAGTTAACACTTAATTACTCTACGTCCTCAAGTGTATCATCATCATCTCAGCCGTAGGATGTCCACTGCTGAACATAGGCCTCCCCTTTGAACTTCCATATGTACCGGTTGGAAGCGACCTGCATCCAGCATCTTACGGCAACATTTATAAGGCAGAAAAAGGAAAAAGAAGTGTATGCTTAATAATAATACAAAAATGTGTCAGATCGGACTAGCAAACGCATCTTAGGACCCACAAGGTGGACAGACAACATCTTAAGGGTCGCCGGAAGATGCTGGATGCAGGTCGCTTCCAACCGGTATAAATGGAAATCCAAAGAGGAGGCCTATGTTCAGCAGTGAACGTCTCAAAGCTGAGATGATGATGTGTTAGATAACCAGTGCAGTGCAGTTTAGTGTAGGACCTGAAATTTAATATGGTAGTTAAACAGTGTAACTAAGTTTGTAATTGACCATAATATGAGGTCTCATCCTTCCAGTTGACAGTCAATGCTCCTAATGCCATATTCGCACGCCCAATGTGATATCAGTCTAGACCTTATAGTCTGTTAGAGCGTCCATTATTAAAATACACGTCGTTATACTATAGGCACCAGTAGCATTTTAAATAGCTTAGTACGTTCACAACGGAAGTTACTGAATAAATAAATGATGGTGAGTGTGATCTCTTTTTACAAGCTTTTATTTACTTTCACCTGTTCGTTGTCTGTCTGTCTGTCTGTCCGTCTGTCTGTCGGTCTGTATGTAATCAAATCTTGCAAGTTAAATCCATGATCCACTTCCCGGTTACCGATTGAGCTGAAATTTTGTATGCATGTATTAATCAGATGACAATGCAATATTATTATGACATGGAGCTGATCTGATGATGGAGCTGGAAGGTGGACATAGGAACTCCGTAATTAATGACGCACTCCATCAAGTTTGGGCTCATTTGATTTGTCTTGACGAGTACTTTGGTGCTAGATGGTAATAATAATAAAAGCTTGTTTTTAAAAAGTTTTTTTTTAATTTCACTTGTTTATAGTTGTGCCCCTCCAGTTGACTCAAAGGAGAGCATATCCAGTTGTGCATCAGTTGCATGCGAGGTGACGGTTGTAGGGTTCTCTGTTCTGGACGGCCTCTTTGTGGTGGTTGTTATTGGTCTAAGCTTCTTAATATTGAGACAAGTGTGCAAGATACTTTGCAGACGCCCGCGCCGGACTAGAAGTTGCTAATATGTTAGTTATTTTATTATTTGTTGGGATTTATAAGCCTTTGAAATTTGAAAATATTTTGTGGAAGATTCGTCTCAAAAGATGGTAGGTACATGATTTTTTGCGTACTTATCTATCCTAACATTTATGTGTGAAGGTACTAATTTTATTTATTTTTTATTCAAAAATAGGTACCTATTAGTCAAATATACACGACACGTGACAAAGACACGTGATATGTGAATAATAAGGACATACTTTTTGTTGCCAGTGGTAAGAAAATCCACGTGACATTGGTACACATTTGTGCTAACAACTTTAACGGAATGTAGATGGTGACGTCATTGGCACAACATTTGTTATAATATGGTTAAAGTTTCAAAAAAACCAAAACAAGCTGATCAAACTGTGGTTCCTCCAGCACCGGTTTTTGACAACTGCTTGTAAGTAAATACCGAATTTCCACAATCACTCTTGATATTATTTATCTTTACAGTTATGTGTGTTTGGTCTAACTTTATGTTTCTACTCTCTTTATGAAGTAGAAGTAGTTAACACTTTATTGCAAAACAAAATAGAATGTACAAAAACAACTTAAAACCAACCACCAACTTAAAACAAAATAAAAAAACTAAATGTTACTATTTGCGGTCTTATCGCTAATAGACTTACTCGTGCGTCCGTCTGACTGTCAAGACCCAATAGATAAATAAATAAAATAAATTGTTTATTCAGTTAGGGCATTACAAATCACATAAATTACTAGTGAGAACCTATACCCCAAACTAGGCTCAAAGGCCCGTAATATGGGGTATAGGACTCCTACACACACTACAGGAATAAATTTAGAATTCGGCTTATTCGCGCAAAAGGCTTAATTGTGTAGAAGTGCGCTTATGACTGAACTACCTCTAGGTTAATAAGTTTATTTTCTAATAGTTGTGACAATGGTGACAAATGCCCATCGCTAGCGTGTGGTTTGAAGTTAGGCATCATCTCCTTAGTGGACGGTGCATGCGTCGTTGTGATCCTTACCCTGGCCTTGTTGCTTGTCAAACAGGCCTGTACTGTACTTTGCCGCCGCAGAAGAGGACGCAGCTGATGTTAGTTCTTTTTTTTTAATTACGAGTTTCTTTCATGACCTGTTTCTGTTTGTGTGTGTATGTGTGTTCACATCATACGACTCCTGTGTAAGAAGCGTTGGTGCAGTGCACCTAGTATTATATAGAATTATGAAGTCCTGAGGGGCACTGTACTAATTATGGGCAGCGTTATAGCTAACCATCTGGAGAGCATCTTGTTCGTCTTCTTACTTCAAATAAAAAAACCCCTTTATGCATAATCTCCTAAGTGGACGGTGCGTCGTGGTAATCCTTACCCTGGCCTTGTTGCTGGTGAAACAGGTCTGCTCTGCGCTTTGCCGACGTAGAAGACGACGCTGCTGATGTTAGTTTTTTTTCCTTTGATGACCTTTAGGTACAGCTTAAAACAGGTTTGTGTCCACGGATCCTTGGATTAGATTAAATCAAAAAATGACACCGAGTAGCTATATCCATCGACACCAGGACCCGTTTATACAAAAAAAAAACTAATGGAAAGTGCAGATGCGGTCGACGACAAATCACGTAAGATTGCCTTTTCCCTCGGGCCTTGAAGATTCTCAAGTTGTATCGCTCGGGAAACGCGGTTGACGGTGATTTGTTTTGAAAATTACCAGTTCCTACTTAAAAAATAGAAGCAAAACTCTTGGTTCGGGCAGTTGGTAGCACCACTAAGTATGGATGCCGCACGTCCGCCGTTACGTCCGAAGTTGGAAGGAGCTTCGAGGAATGAGGGTTTTTTGAAATAACAGCCACCAAGAGGCAGCATTGTGACGTCAGGTCCAGACACCTACTGAAATCATAGATAAACTAGAACTGTGCAGAGACTAAAAAAGATATTGGCAGCGCACATAATGGTATGGACCTCCTATCAAAGTGGCGCCAACTGGTGGCGTAAATTTTTGAGAAAACCCTCATTAGCTCGTGTAATTCTTGTGCACTCTCCGTAATAAATCTGTTGCTTTTTAACAGCAGTTTCTTCGAGCTGTTGTACAAACATTCCTTGCATGAAGAAGGGCAGCCATATCTGCGTTTTGGAAGATGTCTGGTTCTGCGGGGCTATTGCTGTGGTCTCGTTAATGTTGATGCAAGCTTACAAGATGTATTACAACTGCCCGCACTCAACGAGAAGACGTCGCTGTTGATGTTAGTGAACTGTCATAGTCCGGTCGTATCAAGAATCTTAAAGTCAATTGGATTTTGCGACATGAACACCAAACTGAAGCAAGAAAAATGACTTCATGGTTGAGTGTCATCTCTTTTTACAAGCTTTATTACAAGCTTTATATTACTTTCACCTGTCTGTTGTCTGTCTGTCTGTCTGTCTGTAATCAAATCTTGCAAGTTTGATTTGACCCACTTCCCGGTTTCCAATTGAGCTGAAAATTTGCATGCGTGTGTAAATCGGATGACAATGCAATATTATTATGACATGGAGCTGATCTGATGACGCAGCTGGAAGGTGGCCATAGGAACTCTGTCATTAAACAACGCAACCCCATCGAGTTTGGGCTCATTTGATTCGTCTTGACGAGTACTATATGATGCAAGATGGTAATGATAATTAAAGCTTGTTTTTAAAAAGTATTTTTAAAATTTCACTTGTTCTTCATACAAATTAAAAACAAAATACTGTCGTCAAAAATACTGCCAGCGTTTTCAATATGAGTGAGATAGCAAACAACCGTGACGTCATTTTCTTGCTTCAGTTTGGTGTTCACCTCGCAGCCTCCATTGGTTCCTTCTTCATGAGTCGTTTGAACTTTGCAGCTGCTACAGCTGTCAGGTGACACTGACAGATGACAGGGATGGGATCAGGCTCCCAGCCCCTTAAGCACAGACGCTCCGTAGACAAGTCTTGCTGTTAACTCAACTTTCATCCCATACATTCACAAAAGTACAATGTATGGGATGACAGTTCTACTCTTGAAGTTTCGTCGGGATCCCATGTGCTATGGCCACAGAAACAAAGTCAAAAATAGATAATCATCATCATCAAGTTTCATGTGTTTTGTTTCCATCACCGTTTCTTAACTTTATTTCAGGACAAGGATGCTATGGCAAAATGTGTTTTGCTAACAAGATAATAATTTCTAGAGAACTAGCCAAGAAGTACTACGTGATCCTGCTCTTGGGAATTACGTTATTCTGTCTGCTGCCCCATAACAACCTCTCATAAGAACCTTGTATTTGTATTTTTAAATAAACTTCTACTATTTGCCCGTAAGCTGACTTTTTCTCGCTGTAGAATATTATAGAAACGAAATATAGGATTGGTGTTTTAAACTAAAACATAGTAGGCCATTAATTAATATACACATTTAACCATAACAGAGGACATTTATTTTAAATAATTTTAAATTTTGTATTCTTACTAGAAGACCCGACAGATAACACAATGTTCGGAGAATCAGCGGTAGAATTTTATATATCGCGCGAGATACGAGTGTCGCGCTGGTCATTTTCAGTACTTGCATTCAAAATATTGCCTCTCATACTAGAAAGTCGGTGGTTCTAATTATCACTAACGATGATGTTGAAAGTATTCAGTGAATCTATGTACTACTTAGCACGTGACGACATAATCACTAACTGGCTACTGGCTACATATTAACACAGTCGTCCAGTCTTTAATTTTACTCCCTACTTTATCAAACATATTTCTAATGTTTATTTGTTTATTCAACAACAACACATGTAGGTACAAAATTAATAGGTCTTAATTATATGTCAATTTAGTCCTTCACATACCCTGTTAGAGCGCTTGTTGTGTGCGACCATGCAATCTTATCTACATTAAATATTAATATTTATTCAACATTAAACATTATTTCATGGCATTTATGGATCTGTGTGCACTTTTAAACTGATGATTTCAATCTATAAATCATAGTGTTACTTAATTGACAAAGCGGTCAAAAGTGGAACTACAAATTTGTTATTGCTGACGGTATTTTGAAGGCGAAACTAGCGACACCATGACATGTATATAGTTGGTACTGTTTATTATAGTTGTATAGTCGTTCTACGAAGCCGTCTAGACGAAGTAATTATATAGTAATCTGCGCAGAGAACAGGGTGTGCCTAAATAACATAAAAAAATGTCTTATTAACAATGTCGTGGAGTCGTGTAGCTTGCCGCAAATCTGTTTACGGATCAATCAATGAGTTTATTAACTCATTGGGATTCATTATATATTGCTCAACCTTTTTTCGTTTATATATGTATCCTCCATATTAAGATCTTTCATGTCGTTTCATCAAATTCACGAATGTACCATACACATATCTTACAACAACTGAGATACACAGCTTAACGCGCCTTCCGAAACATATGAGCGTTTCTTTTACTCCCTATAGGCTTTGGCCGTGGCTAGTTACCACCCACTGGATAAAACATGTGTTGCTGCTGTAGTATTTGAGTGAATGAATGAATGAACGAATGGCATTTGCTTGTCTCGAGGGCACGGGAAGTAGGGGCGACAGTCTTGTGCAAGCGGTTGGCGAGAGCGGACGTGTTGTCCCTAGCTACTGATGATGTAACGAACCAAGTAGTGATCCACTATTTACCCGTGTTTGTACGAGTACTACAGTTGCTATGCGTACATAACGACGATGTTCAGCCAGGGCGAGATTACTCTTGCCTTCAAGGTTTTGTCTGCTACCATCTTCGACCGCATCATCGCCTCAGATCAGGCGAGATCATAATTAAAGGCTAATCTATATTATTATGAGGCTACTGTACCCCACAGCAGGGCAAATTTTTTTTTTTTCAATTTTCAATGTACAATTATATTATGCCATTATTATTGGATATTGCATTTATGACATAATGTATAAAAATATGACTATTATAAAATTTATAATAATGTAATCACAATGCCCCTACGGGGTTGTAGTTGAACTAAGCTTTATTTATATAAGACCTGTAACACACCTACAATGTGATATGATAAATAAATAAATACCTCCCTACCCTTCCTCCAAATATCTCGGTCTTGGGCGATGAATTTCCATTCTTCCGCATGTGACTTGATGTCATCCCGCCATATTTTCCTGGTCTGCCGCGTGGCCGTTTGATAATGGGGCTAATTCTGTTGTTATTTTGGCCTTTGGCCCAATGTTCTTTGGGCATGCCTATCCCTAAATAGTATAAAACAAAGTCGTTTCCTATAGTCTGTCTGTCCCCATGTATGTTTACATCTTTAAAGTACGCAACAGATTTTGATCCAGTTTTTTAAATAGGTATATACATAGAATGATTTAAGAGGAAGATTTATACAATGTTTACTACAGGTACCTATAGAGAATACATGCATAATATTATAGCAGAGAAATACTGATCATTTTCTGGTAAGCGCTCCGAAAGGTGCACAGGTCCACTAGTAATTAATAAAAAAATCGTGTGACAACTGACAACCCTACTCGCACAGCAGTCGGCATTTTTCTCCAGTTCAAAGCGTGGTTTTTCTTCATATTAAGTCTTGGCTTGCGCCACGTCCACCTCCCGCCGTCGCCCTTCCATCATGCCGTAACAACAATTACTCGCTTGGGAAATATTGCGCTCAATAGCAGTTTGGTAACCATATCTAACGCAACGCTCCGATTTTTTAACAGATTGTACTATAATTGTTATGTAAGGTTCCGCCCACGGTGACGATGGATGACTAATGGTTAGTATGCTGTTGTTTGGTGGCGCTGGGACACTGGTAAAGATCTGCAGTCTGCACGCAGTCTTAGTTTTGTTTGCTACGTAAAGGTGTCTTGAACTTGACTGACCAATGTGACCTATTAGGAAAATTGATTGATTGTTAACTTAATTCAAACACCACAATTACTTCTATACAGAAAGAATTAAAATTGAAACATTTCTAATCTTTAATCAAGACTCAAGACTAGACTAGTCTCTATTTGTTTACTTTCAACGAACAAATCTGACCTAGATTTAACAAAGTAGGTTCAAACACTTTTATTCATTGCACCGTGAAATGAACTTCCGATAATAAAAAGCATTAAACTTGACTTAATTTAAATATTTAGTTTTAATGCAATTAATTAATGTAAGGTTTATTAAAATAACTACTTGTACCTGTCATGCTTTGCAATAAAAATAAAAGTATTAACGTTTATTAATTCTACGATTAGTGTTTCTATTAATATTAAATTAAATTATCATTTATTTGAGTAACATTGTCATCAAAATAATATTATATAAGAATAAAAATTTTAATAAACGAAAATTTAAACTAAGTTTACCAACTGACCCGCGCTTTTTTTCTATGAATGTTGATAAATATTTGCGACCTATTTTTATACTCATACTTTATATCAAATGTACAAAAAATATTCCACAAACAACAACAAAACGCAAAAACGCAGGCTAAGTCGCGGGTACAGCTAGATAAATAATTGTAAATTAAAATTTTAAAAATTAAGCTTTTAACCCAGTTATTACAGTAGTTCTAAGTTCTAAAATAATAGGATAGCAAACATTCACACTACATATCTCATTGCTCACATTACCTGATTTATTACTCCTATAATAGTGGGTTTAGTAAGCTAACATTGATTGATACGAGTATACCTCAATATCTATGTGCAATAAGACCACTCTAATCTTACACGTAATTTTCCTAAACGTCATGAACAATTTGTACAGCTGTTAGATGCAATTTAAAAATGGTTGTTAAATATCTCTTTGGTAGTAAAACCAGTTTGTAAAATGGAAGATTGCCCTTTACGTCGACGACCTTGGCCCGCTCGGAGAGTGCTTTCGTCTCGAACATATTATGCGTTATACAGAAACGTAATGAGGATGAGTCTTCAAGGGTTAAGCAGTAAGGGAATGTGGGTAATGGGTGTAATTGTTTTTTTAATTTCTTTGGGTAAACAAACAATGACATAGTATGTGCTTAATACTTATAAATAAACTTAAATAACTATGCCACCAACATCGTCTACCATGGTCTAATAATGTTAATAATTTTATATCGTAGGGATGAGCCCAAAAATGTTGCCCGTCAAGTAAATTATTAAAATAGTGGAAACAAATTTTTATTTATACGTATATTTAATGAAAAGCTAGTGAGATAGATACAACGCGCTAAAGTTGCTAAATGGCGGGATTTTTTTAGAGCAAGTGGTAACGTCCTCGCGCTTATTATATACTCAGAAACAAATTACTTTTTTTTTTATAACTAACGGACTAAATAGATTTTAATTATTTTAAACCTTGATCTTGAGCACATCCTAATTGCTAGAGGTATATATTTAATTGTTTTAAGGCTTTAATATGGTAATTTATTATATTTATTTTCTAAAGATAATAAATATATGTCGTGGGGAGACATCGTTTCCTCGGGTTCATCATCAGGATATAGGCCATCAGTAGGCGTCAGTGGGTGAAGTGCGAGCACAAAACAAACGATCACTTCTTTGTACATTGTTTATTACTCAACTATCACGTAACATATACACAAATGGACACGTTACACCAAATGCACGATTAGGAACGAGCAGCGAGTTCAGGGCACCGATCTTACTAATTAACCAAACAAACAACTATCATTAGACTACACCACGATCCAGCTTGATCAGCTCAACATGTTCCTTCCAAGTCTACTCCAAGAATGCCCCTCGAGAATAGCCGTCATCATTAACGTCACCTCGTATTCTATTTTTGAAGATGGTGCCCCGACCACGCTAGAGACAAGCTCTACTCATTCCTAAAGAGTTCTAATTGTTTGATAAAAGGAGTTCCAACTATAAATCGTAATCTTTTGTTCTTCGATATATATATTATGGGACTTTAGGAATTATTACCAGCCTTGATACGTCCCTGTACAAGTCTGTTACATTAAATGTCGTCATCGTAAATACTGCACAAGCGTTGCGTTGAACATCGAATTATCTTGCTTTAAAACGATATCTTTTTATGAATGGTGCGTTTCATCGATTGATTCTGCCATTTTAGAGGCCTGTTAAATTTTGCGGCTTGGCCGTTTTGTTACAACAATAACTTGAAATTATGTATAACAGAACAGTCAACATCATCATCTCAGCCGTAGGATGTCCACTGCTGAACATAGGCCTCCCCTTTGGACTTCCATATGTAGGTACCTGTTAGAAGCGACCTGGATCCAGCGTCTAATGTGAATAAATTATGCCCATGTGACGCTAAGGAAACGGCCAAGCAACATCAAAATAAAGAAAGGATTACTTCAGATGGTGAATCCACGAGCATAAGCAATTCTCTACCTACCCACTGTACTGTAGCCTATGTGTTATTCCAGGGTCTAAGCTATATCTATACCAAATTTCAGCTTAATCGGTCCACCCGTTTAGGCGTGAAGAAGTAACAAACATGTGATTAGTAACTAAAAGAAAAAGACAAAAGGCAATGAATTTCGGTTGCCACCTTTGATATACATTTGTAATTTGATAACCTTGTACAAACTCTAATACAACGAAATACTAGCAATATAAAAGGTAGGCTTACATAGGTACATAGTTTCACAACAGATTCATCATAGTACCAGGACACCAGAAATTCACAAGAGATCATCCGGATAAAAACAGAGTAATTCAAGATTTATCGACCGAGCGAAGCGAGGTCTTAGAGTCGAGAGCCGCGAAAAGCCTGCGTTTCGACCAGTTTAGCGGTTGACCTCTGGCGCTTAGGTTTGATCGACATTTACTCGAAAACGGTTAATCCAAATTAAATGAAACTTTACACACAAGTTAGATAGGTCATTAGAATAATTTTAGTGAAAAAAATAGCGAAATAGACCTTAGGGTTGCAGAGATATAGGTGACTTAAAGTCTTTACGATAGGTCTGACGATAATTTCAAAACTGGTGCTCTGATATTTTTTTTTTCTAATATACATACATTTTTTATAACCTACATAAATATATTATCAAAAGTGTATGTTTGTATGTATGTTTGTTACGCGATAACTTGAAAACCGATGGTCCAATCTTTATGAAACTTTGCAAATACGTAGTTTAAGTCAATAGAATTTTTAAGTTCGAACATCAGCCAAATCGGTCGAAGGGTTCTATAGTTATAGAAAATGCTTAATTACAACGTTACCAAAGTTCCAATCTTAATGGAACTTTGCGATCAGGTAGTATAAGCTAAAAGAATTCTCAAGTTCGAAAATGAGCCAAATCGATCCAAGGATTGTAGAGTTATAAAGATGACTAAATTATAATATTTTGCACAATTTGTTAGGTACATTAAGTTTGAGAAAGATCCTACAGGCAAGAAAGAGCAGGCAAGTAGATCAAGCTAAAGAATTAATAGCGATAAAGTCCAATAATTCGAGAATTTCAAGCAATTTATCTTATTTTCAATAACATTATTTTTTAGTACATTGCGTAATACCAATAATTGCGTCAATTATAGTCCGGCCGCCTAAAGTTTGCTATTGAGATAGGTGTCACATACATGTAGGTAAGTACACGTTTTGTGCTGTTTTTTTAATCTTTTTATAAACCTCATTTCGCTCGATCGATAAAATATAATGTTATTTAATTTAAGTAAAATAAAGTAAAATAGTTATTTAAAATAAAAACCATATTAATAACGTTATTTTATGCCCATCGCTAATGCGATCGCAACCAAAGTTGGATTTAGTAGTATAGGCATAATTATAATAATATAATATTATTATGACGACATAGCTACGTCACATTGCCTAAAATTTTGTATAAATTATCCCGAACACAATGTACCGGACTATAACTCGCTGTCAAGTAAAATAATATTTTACAGTGGCCGTAGCATGCCAAACGAGATCCCGCTGAAATGTCAAGCGTAGAACTGTCATGCCATACATTGTAGTTTTGTGAATGAATGGGATGACAGTTCTACTCTTGAAGTTTGGTCGGGATTCTGTGTGGCATGCTACGGCCACTGGCAAAACACGAAAGTGGAGACCATAAACAATAATAAGCAGGTAACAATGTCTGTGGAAGTGGTGATAGAATAAAAAAAACTCGCTGAATCGTTTTGTTATAAAATATAATATAAATATTATACATAATTTATATGAATACATACATATATCATCGACCGAGCAAAGCGAACCCTTAGAGTTGAGAGCCTCTGCTTTTTCGCTGGCAGTAAGGTTATTTGAGTAGTCTGTCTGCATAACTTTTTAAAACTTAGAGTAATTGTTTGTGCCGGCACATTCAACAATAAAGGTGCACGAGCACACCATAATGCATCGCGGGCCGCTGGTGGCTCTCTCCAAAAAAGTCAGCAAAATGTTGAGATCACTACGTACGCGCCCATCCAAATGCGTACGCACATAATATTGCTTCGATGTTTACGTACTTTAAATTTAGCCATTTTTAAATGAATTAATTCAAATGTATAGCTTTCAGAAGTTTTCCCGAATTTTAAAATATACGAGTATGTACTTATAGTCTGCCAAATTTCATAAATATATGGTAACGGCAAGTTCCCTATGAATGTTGATTTATTCAGAGGGTCAAAAAAATGTAGGTACGTTTTTGAAGGATAAACGGGTGTATTTTTTTCTACGTTAACTTAGACGTTTAATTTTACGGGTACCAAGCGGCCATAGACCTGTTTATTATGGTAAAAATATACAATTCTACGGGATGTAGAGTATAAATGGGTCTTGACAGACATACGGATGACCAAGTGCCTATTAGGGTTTCGTTTTTTCCTTCAGAGCAACGAAACTCTAAAAAGGATTATATTCTAAAAATCTCGGTACGTAGGTTTATTGAGTTTTAATATCTCTGAATTTTTGTATTTTGAGTTTTAATGTTAAAGTTATTGTATTAGGATATATTTAGTCGAGGCCTAAAGTCTAAGGTATACCACGGAAATTGGGCTGCGAGGTCCCAGTTCGAGGCGAACTACTAGTAATAAGGAGGGCGCACTTTAACTAGTGAAATTACTGGGCTGAAGATCCGTAACATCTAATAACTCTTGAGAAAGAAGCGTTGGTGTAGTGCACCTAGAACTTTACACCATTGTGAAATCCTGGGTACGGACATACCCAGGGCCCAGGATCCATAGTATTATGAGTTACGACCACTCGACCACTCGAGCACTTTTCGACCCCATCGGCCATCCGCTCTCCGCGCTATGTGGCCTGCCCATTGCCACTTCAGCTTGCTAATCCGCCGGGCTATGTCGGTGACTTTAGTTCGTCTACGGATTTCTTCATTTCTGATTCGATCTCGTAGAGAAACCCCGAGCATAGCCCTTTCCATAGCACGCTGGGCGACTTTGAGCTTCGAGATGAATCATGAACATCGATTAAATTATTATATATTTATTTTATATACTATGTTGAATATTAAATGTAATATAAAAGTTAAGTCAATACATAGAAGACAAAGATGCCTGGAAACCTTTGCAACCACCTGTAAATAAATTATGTTACCGAGATAAAAATTGTAAACACATATTTAAAAAAAACAATCCCTATGAGTTTCTTGCTCTTTCTTCTCATAGAGGTGCCTTGCGAACGAGCGGTAGAATATTAAAATAAAATGTAAAATTGACTTGCAAAAGTGCTCCATTGTAGCCTATTTGAATAAATGAATTTTGAGTTTGAGTTTGATATGTTATATAATATATTTATCATATTATAATGCGGGTCTTATAAGATACTCCTACTAAATTGTACGCTGCTCAAATATGAGTACATTTCCTATTTTGTTTTTATTTGTATAAAATGTAAATCCGTTATTAGGTTTAAGGGGAGAACAAGTGAATTTATTTTTAGCAAAAACATAAATTAAAATACCTTAAAAACTAACCTATCGTCTAAAACTTAAAAATACTCCGAAATCATATTATCTAAAACTAAATTAAATCAGTATTGCAATCCAGAGAGGTAATGCTGCCAGCGTTTTGGGCACGATGCCGCGCGGGCCCTTTTTAGATTTAGTTTAGATTTAGTTTGGTTTAAGGTATATTCATAAGTTTTATAATATTATTTAATAAATCCACAGGTCTTAATACATAAATAATATTTATGTATTAAGACCTGTGGATTTTATGAATTAAATAGAATAAAAAAATAAAATTACAATCATACCTTATAAGACTAATAAAAAACTACGTTTTAACTTATATTGCTAAAATGAGGTAATATGGGTAATAAATAAACCGATGGGCGCAGATAGTCTTGTTATATCCGTAAGATATTTTTTTGGTGTCAACCTTCCTCCTTAGTTCCTCTTTACATTTTATTAGTAGATTAACGAGAATCAATGTTACGAGTTTAGATTAAAATGAAAAGTGAAGATACGGTACGCACTATCATTGCTATAGCTAAACCACGGTAAAGAGTTATACTTTACCGTGGCTAAACTAAGGCCTATTGGTCGGAAAGTATCATGTCGCGTCGCCTCGCCTCGATTGTAAAGTAAAATTGTGTACACAAACCTAATTAGAGCGGTCCATTTGCGAGACACCTGTAGCGTATTCTCCCTTTAATTACAAGCTTTTATTTACTTTCACCTGTCTGTTGTCTGTAATCACATCTTGCAAGTTTAATTTGATCCACTTTCCAGTTTCAGATTGAGCTGGATTTTTACATGCATGTAGAAATCGGATGACAATGCAATATTATTATGACATGGACCTGATCTGATGGTGGAGCTGGAAGGTGGCCAAACGAACTCATTTCATTCGTCTTGACGAGTACTGTGGTGCTAGATGTTAATAATAATAATATAATAATAATAAAAGCTTGTTTTTAATAATTTTTTTTTTAATTTTACTTGTTTTAATCTAAGAGAGAAAGAGAGAGTTATTATGGAGTAAAATACTAACCTGGTTGCCGAAGGTGTGTGTGAGCGTCCAGCGTCGTTTTTGACATCGCATATAACGTGTTCGTGCCATAGTCTGCAACAAATTAAATAGATTAGATTAGATTCAACACTATCGCGCTACGGGTCGCGGGGAGCGGGTGGAGGAGGAAGACAGAGGACCGAGTTGAGTGGCATGTCATGGGGGAGGCCCATGTCCAGCAGTGGACGAACGTGGGCTGATGATGACAATGATGATGATATAAAACTTTATTGAACACTATAATAACAAAGAAAATAGTCATGTTGTTTATTTTTATGTGAGTATGCACGAGATTAGCTTAAAGCTAGAGTTGCTTAGCTATAATTATTATGTTGCGACCCGCTGTAGTTTGCGCCAGCCTTAAGGATATTTTTTATATACTGGGCTGTATTGTCAACAATATTGACTTTTTTATTTTTATATTAATAAATAATAATAAGAGCTGAGATATTAAATTGGTCTTCAATGTTGTCATTTTTCATTAAAAACCAATAACAGTTAATACAAAAAAATCTCAACAAAGATTGTCAGAAATCGTCAATTTGTCATCTCCCCTTCGATTTGACCGATTGCCTTTGATTTGATAAAAGTCATTATATTGTACTTATAACCTGATGTTCTTTGTAAATAATAAAACATTGTACTTTTTAAAGGTTAAAATAGTAACTAATATTCGATGTTTACATCGATTAGGTTTTCCTTTGAAAAAGTGGGTAAGTACAGTAAATTATAAATTTAAAATAAAAAAAGTGTGGAATGTGGGTAGATGTTAAAAAAAATACTGATGCAAGACTCGCGCGCTGTGATTGGTTATGGCCTTAGTACTACGAATTAAATCAATTACATACTTTAGTTTAATTAATAAAAAATACGTAGAATGGAATTAATTAGAAATGAAAAGGAAAAAAAAGATTATTATTTATAAATTCAAAAACAAGAAATGCTGTGATATGTGTATTTTGTTGTAAAAAGTACTTGTAAGATTTTATAATCAATGTTTCTTCCGGAGTGTTTTTTTTCACGGCTTAATAATATTATGTATCACGTTGAAATATTTGCCAGAATTTGCATTAAAGTTTTAATAAATGAAAATAAAGCACAACACGTTATAATATATATAGGTATAATTATTATTGGCTACATAATCTCTGTGTAACAGGCAAAGGACGTAAAAATGGAGCGTGTTTGGTTATTTACAATAATTAAGGTAAAGAAAATAAAATGAAATGATCTCACTAAATAAAATAAAGTGATAAAAATATTTTATTTTTCTTGTATAATTCACAAGTATAAACGTATTATTGATATTGATAAATTTATTTAACTAACAAAAGAAAAATACTCATATATAAAACAAAATTCAACGTCTCTTCTCTTTCTAACGCAAGCTCCTGCGCATCAAATCGTTGCAGTTTTCCAGATTTATCGCCATTTTGCTGTTTCACTGAATCTGGACAAGACGCAATAATTAAAATATATCGTTAGTAATAGATTTGTATGTTTTTCTAACGGGATTTTAATTTGTACATTCTAGCAAGTATGTAAACGAATCGATTCATATAAAAAGTGGTTACATTATTGTGAAATTATTAAAATAGTGTGGTGGTATTGTAACGATTTAGAAAAACACGTGGGCAAAATTTTTATTAATCAGCGTGTACTCGTTCATGGCCAGTTTTCTTGTGAGGTAAGTGCCTATTATAATAAAAGTAACATAGTCACACAAATATTCCCACTTTTGCATTTAAATATATAGTAATATATTATGTACTAGCGATTTCTTGACGATTTACCCGCTTCGGCCTTAAGCATTCTATGTGCGTGTATTTAAACATACCTTAATACAAATAAAGACATTTTTCGCTAGAATACACACAAAAAATAATAATATACAAATGATCTACTATATACGAGTACCTTAGAATCACACTAATAATTATAAATGCAAAAGTTTGTGAGTCTGTATGTTTGTTACTTCTTTACGCCTAAACAGTCCAGATTGAGCAAAAATTTGGTATAAAGCTAGCTTAGGCTCTGGGATAACACATAGGCTACAGCAGGTAAAACCGCTGGGCGCAGCTAGTAGATCTATAATGTCAATGATATGTATATTCAGCCTGCAACCAAACGATAAGTATTAAGTAGTGAGCATCGATTACTCAAAGATAGATTTTGATTTTTTTTTATGTTTAACGGTATAATTTATAATTAAGATTTCAATTTTTATCGAAATTGGTTTGGTACTTTTTAAAATATACATTAAAATTTGCATCTTGCCATCGATTTAAAGCAAGCTTGAAATCGGTATTAATACATTTTAAAATAATGTATGTCTCTGAGTTTGTGTTAGTAGGGAGAGAAAGGATGAACTTTGATAATAATTGGTACATTTTTTTCAGGAAGGAACGAAATCTATGCCACACGTCCCCACGCCAACAACGCATAGGATTAGCCAAAGGAACTGAAGCCAGTGAGCCGCCGCGTGATTCTCCTGATCTCACCTTGCCATAAAATCGGTAAGTCATTCCAAAGAACTGGTGTATTCTTCATTTTAAGAATAACTTTGTTAACGTATAAGTTTGGCCATTCAGAGCGGTAATGTAGCCTGCTTTTTAGGTACACTTCACTGAAGGTCATGACCTCAACGACGTTTATTTATAAAAAGTATTTAAATTATTGTTTAATAGTAAGGTAATGTAAATAATTGAAAAAAAAAAAATAGCACTCCGGGAGTGCCGGCAGAAGTGAAAACTTCAATATTAACGTTGTGTTTAATTATAAGTATAAAAATACTATCATTTATGAGGTAGAATACAATGTTTATTTATTGCGCTATCGTACACAAATATGACAATTTATATGTTGTTATTTATAATATTATATCGTTATTTATATATTACATTAAATTTTATCTCTCAGAAAAATCAACTTCCGCGCTTGTCTAAGCCCCCTGTGCCGCCTAAACAGAGCAGCACACTCAGGCACGGTAGAAAGAGTGGGAGATACTAGTTCCTCTCCCTTCCCCTCGATCTTACGCTTTTTCGATCAGCATCACGTGACCCTGACGCGAGTTTGAAAGTTTTTACCCATACAAAAAAAAGTGCTCAGCGCCGCTAAAGAAGTTTTCACTTCAAAAATGTATATTAAATTATTACGTAATACACAACTAATGTCTCATGGTGACAGATGCAGAGAATTCGCAACTTTTAAATCTGCTGTGTGGCTCTGTGTCTGATATAAAAAGCCGACATATTGGTTAACATCGGGCACCTGATTTGCTTGACTTGTCACTTATCGTCATAACAAGTGAAATTTAAACCAACTTTTTAAAAACAAGCTTTTATTATTATTGCCATCTAGCACCAAAGTACTCGTCATGACGATTCAAATGAGCCCAAACTCGAAGAGGTTGCGTCGAATTACGTAGTTCCTATGGCCACCTTCTAGCCCCATCATCAGATCAGCTCGATGTCATAATTATATTGCATTGTCATCCGATTTATAGATGCACGCAAAATTTTAGCTCAATCGAAAACCGTGAAGAGATCAAATTAAACTCGCAAGATTTGATTATGGACAGACAGACAGACAGGCAACGGACAGGTGAAAGTAAATAAAAGCTTGTAAAACTAAATAAAATCTTTGATATTTTCAGGATAGGAACAAATCTGAACTACACGACACGACCCCGTAGCAGATTATAAGAAGTAGGTACCTATTCCTGTTCTTGTCACCGTCGGGTTTGATGTAAAAACGGCGGAGAATCCAGCCCTACTGAACCAACTACGTTTGGAATCCTTATAGGTATTCCGGGAGGTATGTACCCACTTAACACGCGAGGAGGCGCTACCGGGTAAAATTTACCACATAGTGCATAAATTCGTATATATCTTTTTTTCTGATTATTTTTCAGCGATGCCACTTTAGGTACCTTTTATAGAAATGTGTGACAGTCCACCATTGCGAATAAACAGCGTATTTGGGCGTTTCGTTTAGCTTAAACAGATATATAAAGTCCTTGTGGGTGCTTCTTACCCAGTAGCGACTGTTCATGTCATATTATTTTTATAAATCTTTGTTAAGTTTTTTGATGTTTTATACTATGAATATGCCTTATATTTACTGTCATAAAAATAAAAAGAACAGTTACCACTTTTTCATAAATATTGAAGAGAAAAATACGTACAACATTGGAAGGTGCAACACCGAGTGTCGCTACCAGGTAAAAATACCACAGTGGAATTATTGAAAAAAAAAAACCCAAAATATTAATTAAAAAAATAAACAGATTGTAATTTATGCCATTAAAATATACAATGTTAAAGAATGTGCTCAATAAGTAGTTATAAAGAATTTTTACAAAAAAAAAATCATACATGACGTGTGATTATTTTTAGGTTACACTTAGAATTTATTTTTTCAAAAAATTGCCAATTTAATAAGTGTCGCAATTATAATTGGAAGCAAGAATATATTATGTTCATTCAATATTGATCGCGTTTTTTAATTTTTTTTATTAATATTAGAGTTTAAGTAGCGTTTTTTGAAAGCTAAGAGCAAAAAACGTTAAATTCTGGGCAGTGTTTTCATTATATATTAAAAAATATATTATATTAATAGATAAATACTTCGTTTATACATTATATTATTAGAAAAATATTCAAATACAACATAAATATTTAATAAATTAAAATATCAATTATAAACCGCCATTTTCACAATAATTCTACTGTGGTATTTTTTACCCGGTAGCGACTGTCCGTGTTGCAATATGAGGCGCGCCTCCCGCCGAGTTAAGAAAGTGAAGTACAGCATTCATGACGATTTTGGAAACTACCGTGAGTGTTATCCATTATAAATACGACATGACTGTACTCACGTAAATTATTCGTTGAGATATGTCTCAACCACGGTTTCGGACAATTATTACGATGTCCTTCATTACGCCGCCATCGTCGGTACTACAGGGGTGATGAGGGACATCGTAATTGTCCGAAACCGTGGTTGAGACATATCTCAACGAATAATTTACGGGTAGCCGTGTCGTATTTATAATTAATTATTATACTGTTATAGGATAGGGTTGAGTGAGTTAACATTAAGGTCATTAAGACCCTAAAAAATACATTTCCAAGTCAGCAGTGAGATGAAGTGGGCTGCAGATGATGATTTATATTTCAAAAGAAAATGTTTTTTTTATTTAATTCCTAGTTGTTCCTGGCTAAGTGGGTACTTAAAATTATATGTATAAAATAATAATACTGTACGGCTATATAAAGGCCCGGGTTTGACCCGGGTTTGAGCGACATAAGCGAGTTGTTATATTTTGTATTACTGGGTTATTATTTCTTTAGAACCTTATTTTGCATGATTTTTGTTTTCCGTCCATGTCAAATTTGTAATATTCTGTTGCCTATATATAAGTGGAAACTTGTAAATGTCCATTAATACTATATTGAAGTACCCTAGTGTAAGTTTTCCTAAACTTATAAATAAAAAAAATAAAATAATATTAATACTATTTATTGCAATTAAACAATACTTAATTCAACAGGAAAATTACATATTTCTTCTTGCTTAAAAAATGTTGAGCATGCCGAAATCCTCCTCTTTACTTAAGACAATAATAATAAAATTGTATAGACAGTTGAGAACATAATCAGTTAGATAGATACTGGATAAACATGAAACCTATCCATAAACTAATTCCTTAATTCTTTTGTGTTTCCTTTTCCCAACTTCAAATATTCGCGCCGACCGCCAAACGTCAGCGCGTGCGCCTCTTGCGGACATTTACAAAACTAATCGAGTCGAAAAATATGGCCAACTGAGCCTACACGCAAGTGCTTCTAAATTTGTGTTTTTCCTCCAAACTGTGTTATAAGCCTCGCTAAAGGTTGATTGACTGATTTTCGATCTCTCGTGTGAAATCCTAAATAAGAACCCGTGAAATAGTGGGTGCGGGAGAGCTAGCCGGCCGGCACGGTGCCCCGACGTTGGTTCCTTGTCCATCCTTCCTATCCAGGTGAGTTTATCTTATTTTCACTTCCCGGGTTCCTTGTGATTTCGAGATCAAGCATCAGGGAAATGCAATTGCCTTTCCAGTGAGTCCCCTACATTCTCCTTTTGTTGGTGCCTCCTGTGAGGATCAATACCTCACATTTTAATAAAAAATTACCTATTTTTCTCATATTTTCATGCATGTAGATGCTTAAATACATTAAAGTAAACGTACTTCAAGTTGGTAATAAACATATTTGGCAAAAATAACCAATATTTCATAGTTTTTGCTAATTTTTCAATAGTATTTTTCAAATAGAAGGTAGCTTCAAATCACGCGATCACGGCGAGCCGCCGCCGCGCCCCGTTCGATCGCTTAGTAGGTACATTATTATTCTAAATTTGGCTATTTAATTCAAAATTATATTTGTTTTACGTTTAAATTCTATTTAAAATTCAACTAATAATTTCACAATACTTGAAATTTAGTCAAACTAATTAAATTCATAGAAAGTAACTGCATTGACTGATGCTTGAAGAGTTTTCGGATTATGTTAGTTGTGCTTGATTTGTGAATTACACACTTATAGCCCATGTAATTAGAGTTGTAATTTGTACTTACTTTATTAATAATATTTTGTCAAAATTTGCCGACTTATACGTTTATGCAATAATTTCTCGACTTTAACCGTAAAGTTTTTTATTCTTGTTGTTCGAGGATTAATTTACCTATCTACATTCGATTGATTTATTACCTATTATCACGGTAAAGAGATATACAGTAGTTTGACTGAGCGTGATTTTTGAACATAAATACCTACAGTCTCGCGGTACATGCGCAAGTCATAGGGCTGCCGGGCAGCCGCTGCCCGCATACAGTAGGTACCTATTTCATATTATCTACTTACTTGAGCTACTATCTAGATGAGTTATTATAAATTAATTATATTATTATATATTTATTGATATCTTTATTACAAGCTTTTATTTCATTTTCAAATTACCTACCTATATGTATCTACTTATGTCCGCTTGGGAACCACTGAATGTCCGTTACAAAATTGCAACAGTCGAATGAGATTTGAAAATGTATTGTATCAAACTTATTACACCCTTCACCCCGCGTTTTTTGCGGCTAGGACTAAAATACCTAAGAACACTTCCGCCTAACTCACTTAGCAAACAAAATCTAAATCGAATCTATGAGACAGACACGTCAAACTTATCACACCCCTTCGTCTTTGCGTCGGGAGTTAAAAATAAATACGATTGATCACTCTTCAATTCAATAAAAAGTAGGTACATAATAACAGGTAGATTAATACTTACGAGTAAGTTGGTTCATAATTAACAAGCCTAGGTAGGTATTATTCCAGCATAGTAGGGATACCTACCAACTTACCTATCATGTCGTGGCGGCGTATATTGAAACCCAAGACAAAAAGCAAGACAAGAGACAAGACAAGACAACAGACAAGACAAGAGACAAGACAAGAGACAAGACAAGAGACAAGACAAGAGACAAGACAAGAGACAAGACAAGAGACAAGACAAGAGACAAGACAAGACAAGAGACAAGACAAGACAAGAGACAAGACTTGGACTCTTACTCGCACTCTTACTCGAACTCTTACTCAAACTCTTACTCAAACTCTTACTAGCACTCTTACTCGGACAAGAGTCCGAGTAAGAGTGCTAGTAAGAGTAGTGCTAGTAGTAGTAGAGTTCGAGTAAGAGTCCGAGTAAGAACTCGGACTCTTACTCGAACTCTTACTCGCACTCTTACTTGAACTCTTACTCGGACTCTTACTCTTATTCGCACTCTTACTCGGTCTCTTACTCGCACTCTTATTCGGAATCTTAATCGCACTCTTACTTGGACTATTACTCACACTCTTACTCGGACACTTACACGCAGACTTACACGAATTCTCACTCAGTTTCTTACTTGCACTCTTACTCGGACTCTTATCGGACTCTTACTTGGACTCTTACTCGCACTCTTACTCGGACTCTTACTCGCACTCTTACTCGGTCTCTTACTCGCACTCTTACTTCAGCAGAATACTTTTAAAAATAAAATAAAAAATAACTTCTTACTAACTTACCTCAAAAACAGCATAATATCGCATGCTACTTTTTTGCCATTTTATATAATTTATTATATTATGTATACATACGTCAAAAGTAAATAACGTAAATTACACTAAATACTTGCAAAAAACTATCGCGACGTCCGCCCGTCGCTGCGTGGCACCCGCTTCTGGATTAACTACCCACTTCTACCCACATCTACTCACTCCCACATTCCGACCGTTTCTATGGAGTCAAACTACTGTATGTATATCTCTTTACCGTGCTATTATTGTCGCTAACAATAATAAAACCAAAGAGCATATAAGAGAAGAGACGGCACTTAGAACAAAAAAAATTGTTCAATGTAAATGTATGAAACGGGCAAGAAGATCCAATACCAACATTACGGGCATGATTATCGATTATGACAGTGACAATTAACAACGCCAATGCTGCCAGCATTGCTTACGTGGTAGGGTTGTTCCTGCACCGGCTACATATTTTATCGATAATTTGTTCGTATTATAATTTCTCACATTTAGGTTATTACATATTACAGACTGAGTTAAATAATTTAGTCTACGTTTATTAAGTGGGTAAAGTCTATTATATATTAATACTAGACATTTACCCCATTAATAAACGTAGACTAAATTATTTTATTCAGTCTGCACTCATCAATAAGAGTTAGAAATTAAAAACACAAACAAAATTAAAATTCCTTTTATCATTTTAATATTAAAATAATTTACGTTAACACAAGTCTTCATTACCTTTCACTTATTTACAGTGCAGCTTTTCTCTAGGTACGTTTACTAAATCTTCGTGGCCCGTTGCATTAACCAACTGTTTACATCTGAAATATTAAATAATAACTATTATTATCAATAATAATTATTAAAGCTGTAAATTATTTTTATATAGGAAAAGTGATTATCGATATTGATAGATTTAAAAATGTTACTCATCACTAATATTTACAATAACAAATTTATTTTGCAAATAATTTTAACGAAGTTCTACTGGATCTTCAATTATTACCTCTACACAGAACTTAAGATTGTAAACAAATTTATATTAAATATACTTACTGACGCTAAACATCATTTTTCCATATGTTTTTGGTTATCCCCTCGGCGAGAGTTTACATCGTATATTTTGCATTAAGAATACCTGCTCGTACAAATCAATATCACACACTGAATTCTATCATAATATTATTAAGTTCAATACCAAAATTAAGGCATTAATCACTGAAAAACCTTTAAACAAATAATAATTATTTATGACTATTCAAGAACCGTTGAACTCCATTGACGTGATTGACAACTTGTAGCTCTGTGACTTTGATTTTTATAAAAGTTTGATTTTTGACAGTCATCAAGACCGTATAATCAGTCTTGAACAAGTGAAATTATAAAAATACTTTTTAAAAACAAGCTTTAATTATTATTATCGTCTTGTATCATAAAGTACTCGTCAAGACGAATCAAATGAGCCCAAACTCGATGGGGTTGCGTTGTTTTATGACGGAGTTCCTATGGCCACCTTCCAGCTCCATCATCAGATCAGCTCGATGTCATAAAAATATTGCATTGTCATCCGATTTACACACGCATGCAAATTTTCAGCTCAATTGGAAACCGGGAAGTGGGTCAAATTAAACTTGCAAGATTTGATTACAGACAGACAGACAGACAGACAGACAGACAGACAGACAGACAACAGACAGGTGAAAGTAATATAAAGCTTGTAATAAAAGCAATGCCGTAAACCTAAGTAGCAATATGGGTTTTGCGACTTTTTAATTTAGTCGGATAGTGCCGCCATTATTTTTGTTCCCCGTTTCATACATTCATTTTCTTCCTTAGAAGTTGCGCCAGCCTGAATAAAACTTACAATGGCGGAAGCCGAGTTACAGTCATCCGTCAAAAGGCGTGAATATGAGTTCAAATGCAGATTATTTACGATTTAGTTATTGCCTCTAAAAAAGATCCAAACAGAATACCGTCATTTAAGGCTAGGTACAAGAGCATTGAAAGGGTTAGGAATAATTTTATACAATCCCATGACAACGTGAACAAACTAAACTTAAAGTCTGATCCAAAGTATGAATTTGACAATAGTCCATTAACGTCGTTCGACGACTTGTACTATGCAGCGGTGGAGTTTGATGATTCATTGAGCGCATCCAGCCCGTCAGAGCCTGGACATCGGCATTCTTCTGCGCCTCAAGTGAAGTTACCTAAGTTGCAAATTCCAAAGTTTGATGGCTGCATTGAAAATTGGCAGACATTTAAAGATAGTTACGTACCGTTAGTACATAATAATGAGTCATTGTCTGACGTTGAAAAATTCCACTACCTACTCTCGTGCTTATCGGGATCTGCGTTGTCACTCGCTAAGGGCATTCCTATAACCTCGGCTAATTATTGCGTTGTGTACGGCGCTCTGTTAGATAGATACGATAATAAGCGCGTCTTGGCCAATACTTACATCGAAAAAATATTTAAACTTGCGCCGATTCAAAAGCCTGAAATTTAACCGAATTGACAAACATTTTATATGAAAGTGTTAACGCCTTAAAAGCCTTAAACATCGACGATTTAAGGAATTTATTTTGTTTTACCTCGCGTCTCGGCCGCTAGATATCGAGACTAAGAAAAGGTTCGAACTAGAAAATACCAATGAGATACCGACTTTTAACGACTTGGTTACCTATTTACAAAAATATTATATAAAGGTTCTGGAAGTGAGTCAGCCTCAAGTGACAGCTCCATCGAACTCGAATAGTAAACCTTCGCGTCATAACAATAAGGTCGAAAGTGGTACTCGCTCTCAGAGGTCGTCGTTTGTAGCTTCGAATAAAATAAATAATAACAATAACAAGTTCAAACAAATGCCCTGCTTATGTTGTAATGAATCTCATTCTATTTATCGATGTGGAAAAATGCATTCTATGAATATTGAACAGCGACAGAAATTTGTACGTGAATTAAAATTATGTTTTAATTGTTTAAGAGCGTGTATGTTGACCCAAGCGCAAATCTGTGATGTTCAAACATGGATTATTTTGAAAATACTTATTTTAGAACGGTACTTTTTTTCACAACTTTTAAAAGAACTTGTAATCTAATCATTTTATACAGAAAAACCTTTTTAGTTTTGACCGTTTTTAAATTACGTCAAGGTAAATTGATAAAGGTTTTATAGATTTACTTCTGAAGCAATGTTTGGACATGGGTATATCCAAATATACACGTCTTTATTAGAATCTAAAAAATTACTATTACTGGAAAGATCCTAAACTAGTATATTTATAGAGGAAAAGTTTGAATTATAGGTATTTCTTATTAAAATAAAATCATAAATATGTGAAATTATCACGAAATTACTGTTTACAAAACATTTTTTTTATACATGACTCTTTTATATTTACTCAAAATAATTACTTACCATAAAATAATAACATTTTTTTGATCCAATCGTATTTTTAAATTTACTTAAAATGTAATATTTATGTTTTTGCCGAATTTTTCAAAATCACTATAAAACGAAGCCCGCGTCGGTTCTCGCTTCATTCGGCCCAGAGGCCTCTCAGAGAGTGAACGTATCGCCACGGTAAAGAGATATACAGTAGTTTGACTGAGCGTGATTTTTGAACATAAATACCTACAGTCTCGCGGTACATGCGCAAGTCATAGGGCTGCCGGGCAGCCGCTGCCCGCATACAGTAGGTACCTACCTATTTCATATCATCTACTTACTTGAGCTACCTACCTACTACCTACTTACCTATCATGTCGTGGCGGCGTATATTAAAACCCAAGACAAGACAAAAGACAAGACAAGACAAGAGACAAGACAAGAGACAAGACAAGAAAAGAGACAAGACAAGAGATAAGACAAGAGACAAGACAAGACAACCTCCTCCCCTTCCCCTCCACCCCTTCCCCTCCCCTTCCCCTCCCCCTCATACCCTTCCCCTCCCCTCCTTCCCCCTCCCCTTCCACCTCCTCCCCATCCCCCTCCTCCCCTTCCTCCTCCCCTTCCCCCTCCTCCCCTTCACCTCCTCCCCATCCCCCTCCCCTCCTTTCCCCTCCACTTCCCACTCGTCCCCTTCCCCCTCCTCCCCTTCCCCCTCCCCTCCTTCCCCCTCCCCTCCTTCCCCATCCTCCCCTCCCCCTCCCCTCCTTCCCGCTCCTCCCATTCCCCCTCACCTCCTCCCCCCCCTTCCCCTCCTCCCCTTCCCCCTCCTCCTCCCCTTTTTAACTAACTGACCTTTTTAATTTTATTACCTTTCCATGTTGCTTGCTAAACAAGTGAATTAAATTAAAAATTTAAAAAACCCCCAACGCAATACGCAATTCTTCATTTTGTGGTGGCGGCCATCTTGGATTTTTAATTTTATATAATGGGTTGTATTCTACTAGTTAAGCCCTTTCATTTGATACCCATATTGAGGGGGTCGCGGAAGAAAAAAGTAATCCGCCATTTTGTAGCGGCGGCCATCTTGGACCGATTTCCACCAAACATGTCTGAGAACACTCTCAACTAACCTTACTTTCAAACAAAAAAAACTAAATCAAAATCCGTTCATCCGTTCGGGAGCTACGGTGCCACAGACAGACACACACACACAGAGACAGACAGACAGACACGTCAAACCTTATAACACCCCGTCGATTTTAATAATAATGTTATGTATGTTTTTAATAATGTTATTTCTGGATTTCCTGATAAGTTCAAGCTACCAAAAACAGCATAATATAGTATGCTATTTTTTGCCATTTTTATATAATTTATTATATTATGTATACATACGTCAAAAGTAAATAACGTAAATAACACTAAATACTTGCAAGAAACTATCGCGACGTCCGCCCGTCGCTGCGTGGCACCCGCTTCAGGATTATATACCCACTTCTACCCACATCTACCGACATCTATTCACTTCCATTTTCCACCGGTTTCTATGGAGTCAAACTACTGTATATCTCTTTACCGTGGTATCGCTCTGCGCTCCAAATTATTCTCGTCGCTAACCCACACATATAGTGCGATTATAGTTGGACCGCAAAAATTGATACTCTATATAATAATAACGGATTTTTTTTTTTTGGTCACATAATGTTATAGTACTATAGTGTTTGTTGATATTAAAGTCCGTTTTATTACAAGCTTTTATTTACTTTCACCTGTCTGTTGTCTGTCTGTCCGTCTGTCTGTCTGTAATCAAATTTTGCAACTTTAATTTGACCCACTTCCCGATTAAGCTGAAATTTTGTATGCATGTATAAATCGAATGACAATGCAATATTTTGACATGGAGCTGATCTGATGATGGAACTGGAAGATGGCCATAGGATCTCCGTAATTAATGACGCAACCCCATCGAGTTTGGGCTCAAACGATTCGCCTTGACAAGTACTTTATGATGCTGGGTAGTAATAATAATAAAAGCTTGTTTTTAAAAAGTTTTTTAAAATTTCACTTGTTTTACTTACATCTGTCTGTTGTCTGTCTGTCTGTAATCAAATCTTGCAAGTTAAATTTGATCCACTTCCCGGATTCTGATTGAGCTGAAATTTTGCATGCATATTTGAATCGGATGACAATGCAATATTATTATGAAATGGAGCTGATCTGATGATGGAGCTGAAAGGTGGTCATAGGAATTCCGTAATTAAACGACGCAATTACATCGAGTTTGGGCTCATTTGATTCGTATTGACGAGTGCTTTGATACTATTTAATAACCTAGACACAGAGACAGACAGACAGACACGTCAAACTTATAACACCCCGTCGTTTTTGCGTCGGGGGTTAAACACTTATAACACCCCGTCGTTTTTGCGTCGGGGGTTAAAAACTTATAACACCCCGTCGTTTTTGCGTCCGGGGTTAAAAACTTATAACACCCCGTCGTTTTTGCGTCGGGGGTTAAACACTTATAACACCCCGTCGTTTTTGCGTCGGGGGTTAAACACTTATAACACCCCGTCGTTTTTGCGTCGGGGGTTAAAAACTTATAACACCCCGTCGTTTGGATCATTCCCACTAGTTCCCCTTTTAGTTCCCTAGTGGATCTAGTAGGAGCTTTTTTCTCAGTAGTTCCCCATTTTTGAAAAGGGGATCTAGTGGGAATGATCACTTCTCAGTAGTTCCCCTTTTTGGAACGAAGTTCCTTACCGCGCGTTATGAGGGGGAAAAGGGGGAGAAGGGAGGGGGAGGGGAAGGGGTAGAGGGAGGAGAAAGGGGGAAGGGGAGGGGAAGGGGGAGAAGGGAGATTAGGGGGAGAAGGGAGGGGGAGGGGGGAGAAGGGAGGGGAGGGGCGGAAGTGGAGGGGGAAAGTGGAGGGGGAAGGGAGGGGAAGGGGGAAGGGGAGGGGGGAAGGTGAGGGGGAAGGGCGAGAAGGGAGGGGTGGGTGGAGGGGGAGAAGGGAAGGGGGAGAAGGGAGGGGGAGGGGAAGTGGAGGGGGAAGGTGGAAGGGGAAAAAAGGGGAGGGGGAAAGGGGGTTACATATTTTGAAAGCGCTGCGTTGGGGGTTTTTTTTTAATTTTTAATTTAATTCACTTGTTGCTATAGTAAGCTAGCTGTGCGGCGTGCGCATGTTTCTCTGTCTGTCTCTCTCTCTCTTATAGAAAGCAAGCCAGATATTTTCATTTCTATTTCGCATTGAACAGTGTGGTGTCGCGACGATTATTTTTGTTGAGTGCATACAGGTTTTATGTAAATAATAAATCGTGGGAACTTCGTTCCATCCGGGTGTCCCTTGACACCTCTTAAGTTTTTTATCATTATACTAGCTGCGACCTGCGCTGTTACCCGCGGCACAGATATTGCCGATAAAACTTGATTATAATAATTTTGGCCAAGTGGGGTTACGGCGTAGATTTTGGCCAAGTGTGATAACGGCGAAGATTTTTGCCAAGTGGGGTCGATGGCGAAGATAAGTACATGATAAGTACGCGGTCATGAAATAAATGAAAGATCTTGAGGAAATCTACATTTCAGATATATACCTCTGTGTGGTCGCTGAAGATTCACCAAAGGCTACTGTACTGTACCAAAGGCAAATCTCGAGTAGCTCCGTTAAAACCTACGACAGTGAACAGACTTGAGCTAAGCGCTGCTGTGCTTCTAGCAAAAGTGCTGTCTCACATGCATAATCTTCTCAAAGGAAAAATCCACATCAGCTCCATTCGAGCTTATTCTAAAAGTATGACTACCTTGTCGTGGTTGAACACAGCACCCCATTTACTTAAAATGTATGTTGCCAATCGAGTGGTTCAGGCCACTGATCTAATCAGTCCTGAACACTGGCACCATGTCGCCACGGAAGAAAACCCGGCTGACTGCTGCAGTCGTGGTGTGTCTTGCCCGGAACTTATTGACCATCCACTCTGGTGGAATGGCCCGTCTTGGTTGCAAGCCGAGCCTAGCTCATGGCCTTGCAAGCAAATGCTTCTCGCTAGGGAGGAGCTTCCTGAGTTTAAACCTTTAGCAACAGAGAATTTTCACATTGCTCAATCAGAGAATATCCTTCAAAGTCTAACTAATAACTCTTCATCTTTGTCCAAACTTCAAAGGACATTGGCCTGCTGCTTCCGTTTTATTTCTAACGCTCGAACCACCAAGCAAAACCGGACTCTGACTGGACTGACTGCTTCTGAACTCGAGAAGTCCATGAAGACTTTAGTCAAATTCACTCAAACTCAGTACATGGTTTCTCAGATCAGTCAAGTAGAAAGTCAACAACAATGCGAAAAATCAATACAAAAATTATCTCCCTTCCTGGATGAGGATGGTTTAATGCGAGTGGGGGGAAGGATCGATGAAGCCAATTTGTCTCCTTCTGTGTTACATCCCCTTCTCTTGCCAAAAGTTTGTCAACTTTCTCGACTGATTGTCGAGTATTTCCATTTAAAATACCTACATTGTGGTCCTCGCACACTACAATCTCTAATCCAACGACAATTCTGGATTATTGGATTGAGACTTCTTATACGCACTGTGCTCTCTAAGTGTGTTCGGTGTTTTAAAGTAAACCCCGCTTCTAGGCAGCCCATGATGGGTAAATTACCTTTTTTAATGATATTTATTTTATTAAGGCAGGTAACATCATATACTTATGAAGAAAAAAATATGTGACTCTTTTTGTTTGTTTGCCTATGTATCTGTTTCCACCAGTCCATAGGCAACAAATAAAAGATGTTACAGATTTATTATCATCGGGTTCGGTGAAATGGACGTTGCCTCAATCTTCTTCTAAGCACTCTCCGTTTTGTGACTGGCATTACTTCTTGTGGTCTATTGAAGTGTTTTACTATGTATAGTTATCTCACTTTTTTATAGTACAAGTAGTGGTGCACTTAAATCAACGCTGCTCCGATCTTCAAGAATTTGCATTGAGAAGAACACCCCTTCGTGGTGTGCATTACATCTTGTGGTCTACATAAGTGGTATATTATGTTGAATAATTATATAATAATAGCTTTTGTAGACTACTAGTAGTGGTGCACGAATATAGACGTGGCTTCAATCTCTAAAAAGTTTCATTAACAAGAACGCTACTCTTAAAATCTGTGCCCTAGTAAATAATTGGGGTTGATACTCCAACATAACAGGTCACCCTACTTACACTGTCAGAGTTAAATCACAGTCAATATTATAGGTGTGGCTAACATAAATTTCGTAGTTTCAGGTCATGTGCTAGAGGCTAAGTTACTACGAGTAATTATCAGCTGATGGTTTTTTTCTATTGAAGTAAAACTTCTTTAGGCGCGACTAGGGAGTAACTCAGATTTTTTTTCTGACGGAAGTAACGCTTACTTTTTTTTTTTCTGACGGAAGTAACGCTTACTATAGTCTGTGTAGTTTCCGCCATTTAAAAATAATAATTCTGATTGGTTGTAAGTATATGTCATATACTATGGTCTGTCTAATTTCTTTTTTTTTAAGTAAAACTTCTTTAGGCGCGACTAGGGAGTAACTCAGATTTTTTTTCTGACGGAAGTAACGCTTACTTTTTTTTTTCTGACGGAAGTAACGCTTACTTTAGTCTGTGTAGTTTCCGCCATTTAAAAATAATAATTCTGATTGGTTGTAAGTATATGTCATATACTATGGTCTGTCTAATTTCTTTTTTTTTTTTTTAATAATATGGCAACATGTGCATTTTGCCAGTGTCGAGTAAAATTCGTGAATGTTCACGGGATATTAAATTGAAGTTTTACTTCAATCGCGCGTAAAGGTTACACGCACACACTTTTTTTATTTGTAATTTTATATTAAATAAGTTTTGATGTCTGTATCTCTGTGTGACGCATAATTTCACTACCGTCTTTAGTAGTGGGGGACTTTAGTGCAAAACCTGTTTTTTTCTTGCAGAAGCATGAAACTTGGCACATTGATTCCTTATGTCAAAATAAGCTGATTTCGATCGGTAGCCTAATGGAAGGGGCCCTCTGGTAGCGGGGAGGGGGGGTGGAAAGTGCGCTCTACCCGGCTTTGTTTTAAAAATTCTGGAAGACCACGCATAGCTAATATGTCAAGTTTGGTATCAATTTCGGATAAATCGAGGACGTAGATTTCATTTCTAGTATAAAAAAATGACATTTGTGATGATTTGTTTCACAAAAAAATTAAAAATTAGAATTACGTAACTTAGTTTTTATTGTTCAAATTACTGTAAATTCAAAAATACTAGTTTTTTTAATAAACAAAAAATATGTTAATAAATTCTAGTTTATGTAGATTAATAAATATATAATTTTATATTACTTTTCTTAATAACCAACCGCATAAAAAAATCTTTTGCTGTCCCGGGCCGCAATTTTCTTTTTACCGCCATGGTAAGGGTTGTTAGTAAAAAACTTACTATTTCATGCAAAAGTTTAAAACTTGCCACAATTACTATTCCTTATGTTAAAATAAGCCGATTAGAATCAGTAGCCGTCGGTAACCAGCCTTCTGACAGCGGGGAGGGGGGTGAAAGGGGCGCACCACCCAGCTTCACTTTAAAAAATCTGGAAGACCACGTATAGCTAATACGTCAAGTTTGGTATTGATTTCGAATAAATCAAGGACGTAGATTTCATTTCTGATAATAAAAAACGCATTTTATGGGTTTTTAATTTTTAACCAAATTATAACACAAAAATAGTACTTAGTTTTTTTTATTTAGAGGCACTTTAATTCTAAATTATAGTAATATTTTTTGATAAACATAAATATTTTTTAAAATTTTATTTCAAGTACATTAAATAAAATAGAACTTTTTAATTAATTTTATTAACATTAACTCGTACATTTTTTTTAAGAGACTAGAGTCGCTATTTTCTTCTCACCGCTGCGCTGCTTTGTAAACGCCCATCAACTGCAAAATACGACTATGTACATTTATTTAACATGTTATTGATAAAAGAACTTGATATTATCGAACATAAAATACAGAAAAATCCTATGGAACATCATAATTTACTCTCCTTGAGACAAACTTTTAAAAAATAGGTGTGATAAAACGCGATAAAATCGCGGAACAGAAACTGCTAAACATAGTTATGAACCTAACTGTTTCAATAAAATTTTATGTAGCAAAATTATAAATACTCCAGGCTTAAAGCTTTTTTATATGAGTATGTTACATTCCAAGACTGATTCTTCCAAAGATAATATTGTTATTATAGCTCATTACATTTTAAGACCGTCTTCATGCAGTTTTGCATCAATCTCAGCAATCCGCCCTTTATTTATATATTAAGTCAGTTTCGTGCATAATATACTGGCCATCAAAACGGTGTTAGATAAATAAGGTGTCCCTTTGTTTGCTTATTGCTTCTAAAACCAAGCAGGGGGCTGGAAAATAGCAAGACTCGTATCCTTCAACTGGCATAAAAGTGCCGCTCACAAACCGGACTCTACCTATATGGTTTTGATATGATGTTTTGCGGTCAATGAAACTGCAGATCAAGCAGTAATTACTACTTGACAATCAATAACTATGTAGGAAACACCTTATCACAAAAAAACACTATTTGGAATATATACTTCTACTTCCATGATGGGTCTGTATACCAGCATTTGTTATACGCAGTTTACAAGGAACTTTGTTTGAGAGACGCTAGGCAAAACTTCTTGGTTAAGTCTAACCCATCCTTTCTTTTGGTTTAGTAATCAAGAAACAGACCATTCCTTTGTCTGACAACCTTTTAGTTGCCAGAATATTGTGCATGGAACTGATTAAATAAATAAATGCAAGGTTTATCATAATTCGTCATAAAATGTTTTGAGCTATATTATTATTATATTATGTATGGTGCATCCGTCTTGGAAAACAACATAACGATATAAATAAGCTGTAGGTAGGTGCCAGTAGTAATTTATAATTTTGCCACATTACATTTAATTGAAAAATAGATGCATAACTTTGGTTAGCCGTTTATTATTAAAGAGATACGACTTTTGCGCCTATTTTTTAAAAGTTTGTCTCCGGGAGAGTAAATTATGATGTACCATAGGATTTTTCTGTATTTTATGTTTGACAATATCAAGTTCTTATATCAATAACATGTTAAATGAATGTAAATAGTCGTATTTTACAGTTGATGGGCGTTTACAAAGCAGCGCAGCGGTAAGAAGAAAATAGCGACTCTAGTCTCTTAAAAAAAATGTACCGAGTTAATGTTAATAAAAATAGTATAAAAGTTCTATTTTATTTAATGTACTTGAAATAAACTTTTAAAAAATATTTATGTTTATTAAAAATATTATTATGATTTAGAATTAAAGTGCCTCTAAATAAAAAAAAAACTAAGTACTATTTTTGTGTTTTAATTTAGTTAATAATCCAGAAAATGCGTTTTTTAATATCAGAAATGAAATCTACGTCCTTGATTTATTCGAAATCGATACCAAACTTGACGTATTAGCTATACGTGGTCTTCCAGATTTTTTAAAGTGAAGCTGGGTGGTGCGCCCCTTTCACCCCCCCTCCCCGCTGTCAGAAGGCTGGTTACCGACGGCTACCGATTCTTATCGGTTTTTTTTAACATAAGGAATAGTAATTGTGGCAAGTTTTAAACTTCTGCATGAAATAGTAAGTTTTTTACTAACAACCCTTACCATGGCGGTAAAAAGAAAATTGCGGCCCGGGACAGCAAAAGATTTTTTTATGCGGTTTGTTATTAAGAAAAGTAATATAAAATTATATATTTTTTAATCTACATAAACTAGACTTTATTAACATATTTTTTGTTTATTAAAAAAACTAGTATTTTTGAATTTACAGTAATTTGAACAATAAAAACTAAGTTACGTAATTCTAATTTTTAATTTTTTTGTGAAACAAATCATCACAAATGTCATTTTTTTATACTAGAAATGAAATCTACGTCCTCGATTTATCCGAAATTGATACCAAACTTGACCTATTAGCTATGTGTGGTCTCCCAGAATTTTTAAAATGAAGCCGGGTGTAGCACCCCTTACAACCCCCCTCCTCGCTGCCAGAGGGGGTGCTACCGAGGGCTACCGATCGAAATCAGCTTATTTTTACATTAGGAATCAATGTGCCAAGTTTCATGCTTCTGCATGAAAAAAACAGGTTTGACCCATTTTTGTCGCTTAGTGACTCCACTATAGGAAAGTCCAGTGTCTTGTTATCAAATTAGGTAAAATTAAAAAAGGGCCTTATCACATCGAGTTTGCACGACTTGAAACTATAGCAATGCTTTTGAATTGTAATGTGATACGTGGGATATTGTGTGTGGGCTGCAATATGCAACCTCACTTCATCTAATTTAATGATATTTATTTTATTAAGGCAGGTAACATCATATACTTATGAAGAAAAAAATATGTGACTCTTTTTGTTTGTTTGCCTATGTATCTGTTTCCACCAGTCCATGGGCAACAAATAAAAGATGTTACAGATTTATTATCATCGGGTTCGGTGAAATGGACGTTGCCTCAATCTTCTTCTAAGCACTCTCCGTTTTGTGACTGGCATTACTTCTTGTGGTCTATTGAAGTATTTTACTATGTATTGTTATCTCACTTTTTTATAGTACAAGTAGTGGTGCACTTAAATCAACGCTGCTCCGATCTTCAAGAATTTGCATCGAGAAGAACACCCCTTCGCGGTGTGCATTACATCTTGTGGTCTACATAAGTGATATATTATGTTGAATAATTATATAATAATAGCTTTTGTAGACTACTAGTAGTGGTGCACGAACATCGACGTGGCTTCAATCTCTAAAAAGTTCCATTAAGAAGAACGCTACTCTTAAAATCTGTGCCCTTGTAAATAATTGGGGTTGATACTCCAACATAAAAGGTCACCCTACTAACACTGTCAGAGTTAAATCACAGTCAATATTATAGGTGTGGCTAACATATATTTCGTAGTTTCAGGTCATGTGCTAGAGGCTAAGTTACTACGAGTAATTATCAGCGGATGTTTTTTTCTATTATTTATAATTTTATATTAAATAAGTTTTGATGTCTGTATCTCTGTGTGACGCATAATTTCACTACCGTATTTAGGAAAGTCCAGTGTCTTGTTATCAAATTAGTTAAATTTAAAAAAAGGGCTTTATCACATCTAGTTTGCACGACTTGAAACTATAGCAATGCTTTTGAATTGTAATGTGATACGTGAGATATTGTGTGTAGGTTGCAATATAGTTATTGCAACCTCACTTCATCTAATTTAATGATATTTATTTTATTACTGCAGGTAGCATTATATAATTATGAAGGTAAAAATATGTGACTCTTTTTGTTTGTTTGCCTATGTATGTTTCCACCAGTCCATAGGCAACAAATAAAAGATGTTACAGATTTATTATCATCTGGTTCGGTGAAATGGACGTTGCCTCAATCTTCTTCTAAGCACTCTCCATTTTGTGGTGCACTTAAATCAACGCTGCTCCGATCTACAAGAATTTGCATCATGAAGAACACCCTTCGTGGTGTGCATTACATCTTGTGGTCTACATAAGTGGTATGTTATGTTGAATAATTATATTAAAATCACCTTTGTAGGCCACTAGTTGTGGTGCATGAACATCGACGTGGCTTCAATCTTTAAGAAGTTCCATCGAGAAGACCGCTTCTCTTAAAATCTGTGCCCTTGTAAATAATTGGGGTTTATACTCCAACAGAACAGGTCACCTTACTTACGCTGTCAGAGTTAAATCACAGTCAATGTTATAGGTGTGGCTTACATATATTTCGCAGTTTCAGGTCATCTGATTGGGGCTAGTATACTAAGAATTAATTGTCAGCTGATGCTTGTATATATTATTTGTATTTTATATTAAATAAGTTTTAATGCCTGTATCTATGTGTGACGCATAATTTCACTACCGTATTTAGGAAAGTCCAGTGTCTTGTTATCAAATTAGGTAAAATGAAAAAAAAAACTAAATTTTAAATATTCTCTGCTCCATATTCCAGTTTTTCAGCTTGCAAAATATTAGCGATAAAGATATCAATTATATTTTTAGGCAGGTTAGTATAGAAGTACACTGTAGGGCCTTATCACATCGAGTCCGCACGACATAAAACTATAGCAATGCTTTTGAATTGTAATGTGATACGTCGGCTATTGTGTATGAGCTGCAATATAGTTATTGCAACCTCACTAATGATATTTATATTATTACGGCAGGTAACATCATTATGAAGTAAAAAATATGTGACAGTTTTCGTTTGTATGCCTATGAAGCTGTTTCCACCAGTCCATAGGCAACAAATAAAAGTTGTTACAGATTTATTATCATCAGGTTCGGTGAAATGGACGTTGCCTCAATCTTTTTCTAAGCACTCTCCATTTTAGGACGGGCATTACTTCTTGTGGTCCATAAGTGTTTTACTATGTATTGTTATCTCACTTTTTATACTACAAATAGTAGCGCACTTAAATCAACGCTGCTCCGATCTTCAAGAATTTGCATCGAGAAGAACACCTCTTCGTGATGTGCATTACATCTTGTGGTCTACGTAAGTGGTATGTTATGTTGCATAATTATATTCATATAACTTTTGTAGGCCACTAGTTGTGGTGCACGAACATCGACGTGGCTTCAATCTCTAAGAAGTTCCATCGAGAAGGACGCTTCTCTTAAAATCTGTGCCCTTGTAAATAATTGGGGTTTATACTCAAACAGAACAGATCACCTTACTAACACTGTCAGAGTTAAATCACAGTCAATGTTATAGGTGTGGCTAATATATATTTCGCAGTTTTAGGTCATCTGATTGGGGCTAGTTTACTAAGAATTAATTGTCAGCTGATGCTTGTATATATTATTTGTATTTTATATTAAATAAGTTTTAATGCCTGTATCTATGTGTGACGCATAATTTCACTACCGTATTTAGGAAAGTCCAGTGTCTTGTTATCAAATTAGGTAAAATGAAAAAAAAACTAAATTTTAAATATTATCTGCTCCATATTCCAGTTTTTCAGCTTGCAAAATATTAGCGATAAAGATATCAATTATATTTTTAGGCAGGTTAGTATAGAAGTACACTGTAGGGCCTTATCACATCGAGTCCGCACGACATAAAACTATAGCAATGCTTTTGAATTGTAATGTGATACGTCGGCTATTGTGTATGAGCTGCAATATAGTTATTGCAACCTCACTAATGATATTTATATTATTACGGCAGCTAACATCATTATGAAGTAAAAAATATGTGACAGTTTTCGTTTGTATGCCTATGTAGCTGTTTCCACCAGTCCATAGGCAACAAATAAAAGTTGTTACAGATTTATTATCATCAGGTTCGGTGAAATGGACGTTGCCTCAATCTTTTTCTAAGCACTCTCCATTTTGTGACTGGCATTACTTCTTGTGGTCCATAAGTGTTTTACTATGTATTGTTATCTCACTTTTTATACTACAAATAGTAGCGCACTTAAATCAACGCTGCTCCGATCTTCAAGAATTTGCATCGAGAAGAACACCTTTTCGTGATGTGCATTACATCTTGTGGTCTACATAAGTGGTATGTTATGTTGCATAATTATATTCATATAACTTTTGTAGGCCACTAGTAGTGGTGCACGAACATCGACGTGGCTTCAATCTTTAAGAAGTTCCATTGAGAAGATCACTACTCTTAAAATCTGTGCCCTATAACTATTAAGGCATTATCACATCGAGTTCGCATGACTTAAAACTATAGTCATGCTTTAAATTGTAATGTGATACGTCGGCAATTGTGTGTGGGGTGCAACTCGTAGTTATTGCAACCTCACTTCATCTATACTTCGTTTCAAAAACAAAGATAATTTTTGCGGGGTTCGTAGGTTATATATCTATGAAAATATCATAGATACATTCACAAAAACTGATATATCCGATATATCTTATGATATATATATCAGATATATTATGAAAAATATCCGATTTATATTCAATTTATTAAGATATTGAACCTTTGAACCCTGCAAATTAGTTTAAAAAATTATCTTTGTTTTTGAAACGTAGTATAATTATTTATTTTATTACGGCAGGTACAATCATTTACTTATGAAGTAAAAAAATATGTGACATTTTTCGTTTGTATGCATATATTGTATCTGTTTCCACCAGTCCATAGGCAACAAATAAAAGTTGTTACAGATTTATTATCATCAGGTTCGGTGAAATGGACGTTGCCTCAATCTTCTTCTAAGCACTCTTCATTTTTTGACGGGCATTACTTCTTGTGGTCTATTTAAGAGTTTTACTATGTATTGTTATCTCACTTTTAATACTAAAAGTAGTGGTGCACTTAAATCAACGCTGCTCCGATTTACAAGAATTCGCATCGAGAAGAACACCTCCTTGTGGTGTGCATTACATCTTGTGGTCTACATAAGTGGTATGTTATGTTGAATAATTATATTAATATAACTTTTGTAGCCCACTAGTAGTGGTGCACGAACATCGTCGTGGCTTTAATCTTTAAGAAGTTCCATTGAGAAGATCACTACTCTTAAAATCTGTGCCTTTGTAAATAATTGAGGTTTATACTCAAAGAGAACAGATCACCTTACTTACACTGTCAGAGTTAAATCACAGTCAAAATTGTAGGTGTGGCTACCTATGTATAGGTATATGTTGCAGTTTCAGGTCATGTGATTGGAGCTAGTTTACTAAGAATTGGGGGCTAGTTTACTCAAAGTTAATTATATAATATATCAGCGGATGCTTGTTTATATTTTTGACGCATAGTTTTACTATACTGTGTTTGGGAAAGTCCAGTGACTTGTTCTCAAATTAGGTAAAATTTAATATTACACTTATGGTGTACTATATTATTAAAGACAATTCATTAATATTAATATACAAATTATTTTTTTTTTAAATATTTGCTAACACAATGAAACGTCTGCTCCATTTTCCAGCTTTTCAGCTTGCACTGAAATATTGACGATAGAGGTATCAAATATATGTTTAGGCAGATTATTATAGAGGTACACTGTAGGGCCTTATCACATCGAGTTTGCACGACTTGAAACTATAGCAATGCTTTTGAATTGTAATGTGATACATGCCATGGCTATTGTCTGTGGGCTGCAATATAGTTATTGCAACCTCACTTCATCTAATTTAATGATATTTATTTTATTAAGGCAGGTAACATCATATACTTATGAAGAAAAAAATATGTGACTCTTTTTGTTTGTTTGCCCATGTATCTGTTTCCACCAGTCCATAGGCAACAAATAAAAGTTGTTACAGATTTATTATCATCTGGTTCGGTGAAATGGACGTTGCCTCAATCTTCTTCTAAGCACTCTCCATTTTGTGATGCACTTAAATCAACGCTGCTCCGATCTACAAGAATTTGCATCATGAAGAACACCCCTTCGTGGTGTGCATTACATCTTGTGGTATACATAAGTGGTATGTTATGTTGAATAATTATATTAACATCACCTTTGTAGGCCACTAGTTGTGGTGCACGAACATCGACGTGGCTTCAATCTTTAAGAAGTTCCATCGAGAAGACCGCTACTCTTAAAATCTGTGCCCTTGTAAATAATTGGGGTTTATACTCCAACAGAACAGGTCACCTTACTTACGCTGTCAGAGTTAAATCACAGTCAATGTTATAGGTGTGGCTTACATATATTTCGCAGTTTCAGGTCATCTGATTGGGGCTAGTTTACTAAGAATTAATTGTCAGCTGATGCTTGTATATATTATTTGTATTTTATATTAAATAAGTTTTAATGCCTGTATCTATGTGTGACGCATAATTTCACTACCGTATTTAGGAAAGTCCAGTGTCTTGTTATCAAATTAGGTAAAATGAAAAAAAAAACTAAATTTTAAATATTATCTGCTCCATATTCCAGTTTTTCAGCTTGCAAAATATTAGCGATAAAGATATCAATTATATTTTTAGGCAGGTTAGTATAGAAGTACACTGTAGGGCCTTATCACATCGAGTCCGCACGACATAAAACTATAGCAATGCTTTTGAATTGTAATGTGATACGTCGGCTATTGTGTATGAGCTGCAATATAGTTATTGCAACCTCACTAATGATATTTATATTATTACGGCAGGTAACATCATTATGAAGTAAAAAATATGTGACAGTTTTCGTTTGTATGCCTATGTAGCTGTTTCCACCAGTCCATAGGCAACAAATAAAAGTTGTTACAGATTTATTATCATCAGGTTCGGTGAAATGGACGTTGCCTCAATCTTTTTCTAAGCACTCTCCATTTTAGGACGGGCATTACTTCTTGTGGTCCATAAGTGTTTTACTATGTATTGTTATCTCACTTTTTATACTACAAATAGTAGCGCACTTAAATCAACGCTGCTCCGATCTTCAAGAATTTTCCTCTTCGTGGTGTGCATTACATCTTGTGGTCTACATAAGTGGTATGTTATGTTGAATAATTATATTAACATCACCTTTGTAGGCCACTAGTTGTGGTGCACGAACATCGACGTGGCTTCAATCTTTAAGAAGTTCCATCGAGAAGACCGCTACTCTTAAAATCTGTGCCCTTGTAAATAATTGGGGTTTATACTCCAACAGAACAGGTCACCTTACTTACGCTGTCAGAGTTAAATCACAGTCAATGTTATAGGTGTGGCTTACATATATTTCGCAGTTTCAGGTCATCTGATTGGGGCTAGTTTACTAAGAATTTATTGTCAGCTGATGCTTGTATATATCATTTGTATTTTATATTAAATTAGTTTTAATGCCTGTATCTATGTGTGACGCATAATTTTACTAATGTTTTTAGGAAAGTCCAGTGTCTTGTCAAATTAGGTAAAATGAAAAAAAAAACTAAGTTTTAAATATCTGCTCCATATTCCAGTTTTTCAGCTTGCAAAATATTAGCGATAAAGATATCAATTATATTTTTAGGCAGGTTAGTGTAGAAGTACACTGTAGGGCCTTATCAGATCGAGTCCGCACGACATAAAACTATAGCAATGCTTTTGAATTGTAATGTGATACGTCGGCTATTGTGTGTGAGCTGCAATATAGTTATTGCAACCTCACTAATGATATTTATATTATTACGGCAGCTAACATCATGTACTTATGAAGTAAAAAAAAATGTGACACTTTTTGTTTGTTTGACTATGTATCTGTTTCCACCAGTCCATGGGCAACAAATAAAAGTTGTTACAGATTTATTATCATCAGGTTCGGTGAAATGGACGTTGCCTCAATCTTCTTCTGAGCACTCTCCATTTTGTAACTGGCATTACTTCTTGTGGTCTATTGAAGTGTTTTACTATGTATTGTTCTCTTCTTCTTCTCTCTCTCTCTCTTCTTTTTCTTTTTAGAGAAGACTGTATTGTTATCTCACTTTTAATACTACAAGTAGTGGTGCACTTAAATCAACGCTGCTCCGATCTACAAGAATTTGCATCATGAAGAACACCCCTTCGTGGTGAGCATTACATCTTGTGGTCTACATAAGTGGTATGTTATGTTGAATAATTATATTATCATCACTTTTGTAGGCCACTAGTAGTGGTGCACGAACATCGACGTGGCTTCAATCTTTAAGAAGTTCCATTGAGAAGATCACTACTCTTAAAATCTGTGCCCTATAACTATTAAGGCATTATCACATCGAGTTCGCATGACTTAAAACTATAGTCATGCTTTAAATTGTAATGTGATACGTCGGCAATTGTGTGTGGGGTGCAACTCGTAGTTATTGCAACCTCACTTCATCTATACTTCGTTTCAAAAACAAAGATAATTTTTGCGGGGTTCGTAGGTTATAATATGAAAATTGAAAATATCATAGATACATTCACAAAAACTGTTATATCCGGTATATCTTATGATATATATGTATCAGATATATTATGAAAAATATCCGATTTATATCCAATTTATTAAGATATTGATCCTTTGAACCCTGCAAATTAGCTAAAAAATTATCTTAGTTTTTGAAACGTAGTATAATTATTTATTTTATTACGGCAGGTAACATCTTATAATTATGAAGTAAAACAATATGTGACAGTTTTCGTTTGTATGCCTATGTAGCTGTTTCCACCAGTCCATAGGCAACAAATAAAAGATGTTACAGATTTATTATCATCAGGTTCGGTGAAATGGACGTTGCCTCAATCTTTTTCTAAGCACTCTCCATTTTAGGACGGGCATTACTTCTTGTGATCCATAAGTGTTTTACTATGTATTGTTATCTCACTTTTTATACTACAAATAGTAGCGCACTTAAATCAACGCTGCTCCGATCTTCAAGAATTTGCATCGAGAAGAACACCTCTTCGTGATGTGCATTACATCTTGTGGTCTACATAAGTGTTATGTTATGTTGCATAATTATATTCATATAACTTTTGTAGGCCACTAGTTGTGGTGCACGAACATCGACGTGGCTTCAATCTCTAAGAAGTTCCATCGAGAAGGACGCTTCTCTTAAAATCTGTGCCCTTGTAAATAATTGGGGTTTATACTCAAACAGAACAGATCACCTTACTAACACTGTCAGAGTTAAATCACAGTCAATGTTATAGGTGTGGCTAATATATATTTCGCAGTTTTAGGTCATCTGATTGGGGTTAGTTTACTAAGAATTAATTGTCAGCTGATGCTTGTATTATATATCATTTGTATTTTATATTAAATTAGTTTTAATGCCTGTATCTATGTGTGACGCATAATTTTACTAATGTTTTTAGGAAAGTCCAGTGTCTTGTTGTCAAATTAGGTAAAATGAAAAAAAAAAACTAAGTTTTAAATATCTGCTCCATATTCCAGTTTTTCAGCTTGCAAAATATTAGCGATAAAGATATCAATTATATTTTTAGGCAGGTTAGTATAGAAGTACACTGTAGGGCCTTATCACATCGAGTCCGCACGACATAAAACGATAGCAATGCTTTTGAATTGTAATGTGATACGTCGGCTATTGTGTGTGAGCTGCAATATAGTTATTGCAACCTCACTAATGATATTTATATTATTACGGCAGCTAACATCATGTACTTATGAAGTAAAAAAATATGTGACACTTTTTGTTTGTTTGCCTATGTATCTGTTTCCACCAGTCCATGGGCAACAAATAAAAGTTGTTACAGATTTATTATCATCAGGTTCGGTGAAATGGACGTTGCCTCAATCTTCTTCTGAGCACTCTCCATTTTGTAACTGGCATTACTTCTTGTGGTCTATTGAAGTGTTTTACTATGTATTGTTCTCTTCTTCTTCTTCTCTCTCTCTCTCTTCTTTTTCTTTTTAGAGAAGACTATGTATCTCACTTTTAATACTACAAGTAGTGGTGCACTTAAATCAACGCTGCTCCGATCTACAAGAATTTGCATCATGAAGAACACCCCTTCGTGGTGTGCATTACATCTTGTTGTCTACATAAGTGGTATGTTATGTTGAATAATTATAATATCACTTTTGTAGACTACTAGTAGTGGTGCACGAACATCCTATACTATAATTAACGCGAAATAGTTGTCCTAGGCTAATCTATATAATGAATTTAAAAAAATAATCCGTCCCTTCAACAAAATCTGTTTCATCAAATTGTTTTATAATTAACTGCCACGCCAAAATTCTAACTCTATTCGATGACAATACCAACCATTTGTCTTTTTTAGGGTACCGAGCCCTAGGCGATTTAAATTTTTTTCTACACAAAATTGAACTTTATTTCTTATGTGTTAAGATAGTTTTTTGAACGTTTGATATACAATAGAGGATTATAGTCTCTTTGAAGGTCTCAATAAGATTTCACGGGTAGTTAGTGTTAGAGCAACATTGTGGAAACGGCTTTGATTTCGGTGTATTTTTGATTTCATGTTTCACGGTGTCTTGGGTCCTTTGGGGGATAGTGGTGATTGAAGGGTAGGAATATTTTTGGTAAAACAAGTTTTTTGTTCTATTATAGGACTGGGAGGGAAATATCTGTCGCTCAGTGTCAACTCAGCTCAGTGGGCTTGCAAGAGATTTAAAAAAAAAACTTTTTAAAATCAAGCTTTTATTATTATTACATTTATAAGAACTACGTAATTAAACGACGCATGATGCAACCCCATTGAACTTGCATTCCATTGCAACCATTGATTCATTTGATTCGTCTTGACGAGTACTTTGGTGAAAACGTTAATAATAATAAAAGCTTGTTTTTAGGAAAATTTTGAAAATACTGTGTTTTAGTACTAGTTAATGTTGTAAAATTGTAATTTTCTTTTAAACTCAATAAAAAATAAAAGTCTTATTCTTATCTAATCTTATGTTGTTTTAGTTTTTTAGTTGGCTCCCTTTAGAATAAAATAGAATAGAAAACTCTTTATTGCACACTACAAATATCTACAATAAAATAAGCTAGGCTTTAGATGTGCGATAATTTTACTGATATTATAAACGTGAAAGTTTATAAGGATGTATGGATGTCTGGATATCTGGATGTATGTTTGTTACTCATTCACGCCTAAACGGCTGGACCGATTGAGCTGAAATTTGGTATAGAAATAGCTTAGACCCTGGAATAATACTTAGGCTACATACAGTTCTACAGTACAGCGGGAAAAACCAGTGAGCGCAGCTAGTTTATAATAATAGTTGTAAGTAAAATTGTAATATTGTTTTGGTTCAAATAATTACTTATATTCCAGTCTTATCTTATAACTAGCTTACGCTCGCGGCTTTACCCGCATGGCAAAATCCTTTCTTAGTGGAGGTCTACGTCATGAAACCTATCTGTGTTCCAAATTTCAACCCGATCGGTCCAGTGGTTTAGGCTGTGCGTTGATAGATCAGTCAGTCACTCTTTACTTTTATATATTTAGATGTGTTTTTTAGTTGGCTCCCTTTAGTTGTGCGATAATATTATAATAATATGGCATAATGGTTATTGCATCTTACTTATGAGGAATCAGAAAAACCCTACTAAAATAGCAGACTACCCAAACATTTTTTCACACTAACACACACACACACCTACATGTGTACACACGAGCACACGAGAGGAAAAATAAAACCAGTTGTTTTTAACCCCCGACGCAAAAACGACGGGGTGTTATAAGTTTGACGTGTCTGTCTGTGACAGGCAGACAGACAGACACACACACAGACATACAGACAGACAGACACACACACACACAGACAGACACACACACAGACAGACAGACACACACACACAGACAGACACACACACACAGACAGACAGACACACACACACACACAGACAGACAGACAGACAGACACACACAGACAGACAGACACACACACACAGAGACAGACAGACACACACACACACACACACAGACAGACACACACACACACACACACACAGACAGACAGACACACACACACAGACAGACAGACTGTTGTAAAATACCACATAAAGTTATTCTCAGATCAATAAAAATAATAAACAAAAACCAAAAATCTGGCAAGATGTTTCGGAGAAGTTCTATAATAAATAATAAAACTGATACAAGAGTTTTATCAGATATTCTTTATAATGTTAGACGAACATACATGTCGTTCATAACATCTCAAAAACATTGTGTACACTTACATTAATACGTTAGTATTAAAAGAATAAAAAAATGCATATTCTAAAACATGGCTTCAGTTTTGCTTGGGGCGCTGTACCTATCTGTTTTTGTCATCTTTGGCAGTTATGTCGTGCCTCGTGACATCAAAGATCTGTGCAGTGACGTCACGCAGAACTAATGTACAAAGGGTGTTATCATAACGCCTTGTGTCTCTGTTTCGGGGCCTAAAATGCTGCTTCACATTCGACAGACTATCCATGACGCACTTTTTAGTCTGTGAAAATAGAACCTATGCAATTATATGCAGTAACGCACACGACGCGCAAAAAGTCCGGCGCACAAATAATCCGTGTAATTCGGGCAGACCGCACCGCGCCGCGCCGCGCCGCTCCGCACAAAAAGTGTGTGAAAAAAATTGAACGTTTGCTTCAACGCGCGCTAACGCAGACGGCACACACTTTAGTCCGCAATCTGCATTTGCTAGGGGTGGACGTAACGCTTCTTTCTTCTTCTTTTTCTGTACTTCATGTACAAAATAATACTACGCGATCTCTGCACGATTTCCATAGCGTCTACGTCCCTACAGCTCTGCCGACAGAATGATCGAAGATGTGCGTCGTGTGCGTTGAGTCTGTGAAAAATCCGCAACCGACTTTTTGCGCACCATGAAGACTTTTTGTGCGCCGCAGACTCGATCGCACAAAAAGTGTGCCGTCTGCGCAGCCCCTAATAGTAATATTATTTTTATCGTTTCACGAAAAAAGAGCTTGTACTTTTAAGGGGCTGCGCAGACGACAGTCTATCCATGACGCACTTTTTAGTCTGTGAAAATAGAACCTATGCAATTATATGCAGTAACGCACACGACGCGCAAAAAGTCCGGCGCACAAATAATCCGTGTAATTCGGGCAGACCGCACCGCGCCGCTCCGCACAAAAGTGTGTGAAAAAAATTTAACGTTTGTTTCAACGCGCGCTAACGCAGACGGCACACACTTTAGTCGGCAATCTGCATTTGCTAGGGGTGGACGTAACGCTTCTTTCTTTTTCTTTTTCTGTACTTCATGTACAAAATAATACTTCGCGATCTCTGCACGATTTCCATAGCGTCTACGTCCCTACAGCTCTGCCGACAGAATGATCGAAGATGTGCGTCGTGTGCGTTGAGTCTGTGAAAAATCCGCAACCGATTTTTTGCGCGCCATGCAGACTTTTTGTGCGCCGCAGACTCGATCGCACAAAAAGTGTGCCGTCTGCGCAGCCCCCAAAGAGTAAAGTACAAATAATCGAGTGCTTGCGCATTGTACATAAATTATTTAAATACATAATAAATATACATAATTTACGCAATGCCTTGTAAGTAGTGTAACAGTTCTGCCAATTTTGCATTTTATTGTGTAGTGCCAAGGGACACTGTTATTATTAAATCAAAGATGCACAAACATAGCGGATGCTATGTGTGATCGAAAATTGTCACATTAAAAAATGCCTTATTTTCTACATATCAGTGACCGACATGTTTTCTACCATTTTAATGTGCAGTTGTTAAAAATGATACTTTGTCTTAAGACTTAAGTAAGTAATATAATCTGAATAACAAAATTAATTGTGATAATCATTGGATGTAGGTAATTTTACTAATATTATAAATGCAGAAGAGCCCTTTATTACCTCTTCAGCTGAAATTTGGTATATTATAATAAAATATCTTAGATTCTAGAATAACAAGTTATTTTTCAACGCATAAAACCGATGGGCCCTGCTAATGTTGTACATACAGTGTGAGTGCGAGTACTATGTAGGTACACGCGAGATGGGCGTACTAGAGGAACATCATTTCTATTTCAGGAGGTTCCATCCAGTAACTTTCTAGGTCTATGTGTACATGTAATATAATTTTATTATAATGGGGTAATTAAGTCGTGACTGTTGTCTTATCTCTTTGATCAAAGCCGAGAAATTGCGGAAAACTTAATAGTTTAATTTTGCCCTTTGGCTTGTTGTTACACTTAATTGTTAAAATGCATCATACACTTAGTAGTTAGAAGTAACATTTTAAGGACACGTGTGACAATTATAGTTTTATTAGTCTGGTCGAATTTTATTTTTTATGGTGTACCTGGCCAATTTTCTGCTCTATGCGAATTTTTGCAAGCTTTGATATATAGAAGTAGGTACATAACAATTTGACTGAACTATATAAACAAGACAGAGTTGAGGGGCGTGCCTTGGGAGAGGCCTATGTCCATCAGTGGATTAATGTAGCCTGATGTTGATGATGATGTTATAAACCATATATCCATTTAAGCGTGACTACGTAACAAATATGTATCCATTCTTCCATTTACATTTTCAGACTGTACCCTTTCCAGTAGTGTTTCCCATTTATGTTTATCAGGGGGCTCATCAAGAGATCGCAGACGCCATAGGTGACGGTAACCGTTTACTATAGCCTATGATGGGCGTCTCTCATATAATATCTATATATCCCAGGCGGGGCTTCTTCTTGTCTGTCTGTCTCTAACTAAAAAAAAATAATGGTTTAGTATATTCTGAATATTTAGCATATTATACTGCACAGTATTGTATTCGTTTATAATTTTTATTAGGGTTTTTCATTTCAACCGAATACTTTGCAAACGATTTTACAGACAGTCTTGTCGTAAGTGATCCTGTCATACTAGTCTTTGCCTCTCAAAACGTGTTTTAAACGTAATATACAAACGTCAATCCAGTGGCATAGAATTTAAGCACAGAATCTCAGAATTTGTGTCAGTCCGAGGTTCCCCACCTTTTGACTTACGACTTATGGCATAATAACGACCCACGACGGAGTTGAAGCAACTTATCTTTTGTAAATGCAATAGATAATGGTAAGTACCATTCAAAAGTGTTCAAAGCGACTAGCAGCAAGTTCTCAAATAGAGGTATTTTGCATTTTTTTTATTTATTTAGGTAAACCAATTTCCTAGGAAAAAAACTAATTTCCCGGGTATTCGATTTGGAAAAGTACTTTTTTTTTAGGTCGATCCATCCAGTAAGCTTTAAAGAGTACAATGAGTTCAAAATCAATAAATGAACCTAAAAATAATTTTATTCTAAATCTGACTGGGCATGTCACATACATGCCCAGATACGGAACTTACGCAGAGTTACGCAGGTAAAACAGGGCTAATTTATACCATAGATTAAAAAAAATGGTAAGATGTGGCACAACGCTATCGTTGCTATGCCAAATTTGGGTCTGTTGGATCATTGGATCGGAAAGTGTAAGTTGCCACGCCGACTCGCGCTGTGCCCTGGGCCTAATTGAAGCGGACCATGTTAGAAACGTCAGTACCGCATCTTCCAATTTTTTAAATCTATGGTTTATACAAAAATATTATAAAGAAGAAAGATTTGCATTTTTGTACGTTTGTTTCTTAAAAACAACTGGACGGATTTCGATTCGGACTCACCATTAGAATGCTACATTATCTCTGAGATTTTTTTTTTTTTTTAAAGTCGTGGCAAATGCCTTTTTTGAGAAAAACAAACTAACAATACTACAGCTACTACAGCAGTAAAGAACACTTTTATTAACCACAGATCGTCCACAAGCCGATCTACAGAAAATCCAAGTGCTCCAAACCACTGTCAGTTGGCAGAGTGCCCAGAATGCTGGCAGCATTGCCACGTTGAATGGCAATACTTATACGTTGGGCCAAATATACCCCAGCATTTCGGTCACACTCTGAGTAACATGGGCTATATCAAATCAGGGCGAAGCCTAGCCCGCTAGTTAGATACACACGATCTTTAGTTTAATCAGTAAAGACATTTATAATTTATATTTTCACACACCCTTCTCGCCGAAACATATGCCCAAACTAAGATAATGGGCCTAACAAAGCATACTATATTTCATAATAAAGTATTGGCAAACTCAAGTTAATGTTCTGCCACCGAAGTTACAATGTAAGTACTGCTACTTCAGGGAATAATTGCGGTGTTATGTAACTTTACATGTGTACCTATGTAAGTCAAGAGTGTTATTACATTAGTAATTAGTTCAGAACGAGATCTGAAGACAGTCTAGGAACTGAGAAGGGGTAAAATGTGTCTGAGCCTGTATGTCAAAGAATAGTGTGTATTGCGCCTGGCGACTAAGATTTTTTTATGTGAATAAGTAAGAAAACGAGCAAGACGCTCTCCTGATGTTAAGAGATAACGCTGCTCATAATCTGTGTTACCTAGGATTACAAAATGATGTGAAATTCAAGGTGCACTGCACCAACGTTTCTTACTCAAGAGTTATAAGATGTTAAGACTCTTTAAGCCCAGTCATTTCACTGGCTACAGTGTGCCCTCCTATCCTATCACAGTAATGTTTGCACATTACTGCTCAGGCGGTAGAATAACTGGCACTGTTGGGGTACGCAGTACGCACCTAGACGACCTCCTGCAAAGGAAGTCTATCCCCGGTAAAATAAGCAGACTCTTTTTTAAGACTAATAATACTAATATATAATCTAGTATTTAAAACTAAAAAAAATCCGATCCACAATAATGGGCGGTCTTATGTCTGTGAGCGATCTCTTTAAGCCTCTTGAGCCAGCCGTTGTACGAAGTAATTGAGTGTAAGAGTAGTAGAGTATTATCCCACATTCTAGGTTTAGTCTGCAACCATCTTCGACTGCGATTAAAAAAAAAGTTGCAATTGCCTAAACCATAATTAAAAAATACATACTTACATTTTTACACTAGATTAACCTCATTGAAATTTTATGAAATTTTCAGTGGCGTAACTACACCATAAGAGACCCCTGGCAAATTCTATGGGTGGGGCCCTCCCAGTAAAAATTGTTTAGTTCGCGCTGAGCGCTAAAGAAATTAAGTAAAATGCTTAGAGACTTATAACTGAGAGATTTTTTTTTATAATTCTGAACACAAAAGTTACACCGTTACAAAAGCTCATTTTGAGATCAAATCATAAAAAATTAGTCAGCGGCCCCCTAGGATCGGGGGCCCGTGGCATTTTGCCACCCCAGCCACCCTATAGTTACGCCACTGGAAATTTTATAGGTACAAAATGGAGCTTGCTTCCTACAGGTGCCCACGGTGCCTCAAAAACTGGCTTTACATTACCTCTATGTATAACTATACTTTGTACTATACTATTGTAGCTGAGCCAGCTCTTTGCTCACCCGTAGTTTCTATTAGACGCCTGATAATAATAATAAGATTTAATAGGTGCGTGTAATATTGCGTATACAATGTAGGCCGAAATTATTTTCTAAAAACAACCAAAATAACCACGGTTATCATTACATTAAATCGGTCTCTCATTGCAGCGTTACATTTCGGCAACCTTAATCATCCATGCTTCGTTTCAGCGTTTGAGATAACTTATGTAATCTAAATGCAAGCACGTTAGCAGAACTCTGGTGTTGACAACATTTTTATACCTTAATGTATTCGCTATTGGTTGCGTTTATGTACCGATTATAGTACATATCTCGATAATTCATATTAATTACAAGCTTTATATTACTTTCACCTGTCTGTTGTCTGTCTGTCTGTCTGTCTGTAATCAAATCTTGCAAGTTTAATTTGACCCACTTCCCGGTTTCCAATTGAGCTGAAAATTTGCATGCGTGTGTAAATCGGATGACAATGCAATATTTTGATGACATCGAGCTGATCTGATGATGGAGCTGGAAGGTGGCCAAAGGAACTCTGTCATAAAATAACGCAACCCCATCGAGTTTGGGCTCATTTGATTCGTCTTGACGAGTACTTCATGATGCAAGATGATAAAAATAATTAAAGCTTGTTTTTAAAAAGTATTTTTTAAATTTCACTTGTTTATGGATGGGTTTGTTTTTAAAACTAACGCCCATGGGGCGAGATGGGGCGATGATATACGGAAGGTCGCTGGGGGTGGGCGGAGAAGAAAGACGGAGGACAAGAGTTGAGTGGCGTGCTATGGGGGAGGCCTATGTCTTTTAGTGGACGAACATAGGCTGATGATGATGATGAAATATTTAAAAACTTGCTAAAAATAATAATCAAGATTTAATTCTTGAATACAATTTACCTTTTAATATAAATAATGTAATTACCTTTTTACAAATATTTTCAGAAGTCTCCTTGATGAGTACCTAACAATTTTTTTTTTAAATTTTGTTGGTAATCAACATGTAACAATTTTAACACATTAAACATACATAATATATAAGAAAAAGAAAAGTAATATAAAGAAAAGTATATAAATATTATATCCGTTATCCTAATCACCATAATACAAGCATTAAGTTGCTTAGTATGGGGTTAGGTGGCGCTGTGTGAATTGTCCTGAAATATTTTTGTTTATTTAATATAGAGAGTAACAATAACAAAATTAAACTATAATAATTACAGTTTTAGTTAATTATAATTAAACACTAAATAAATATTTATATTTGCATCTGTCAATCATTCAAAATGCAATAAAGAATTCACTACCTATACTTCATTTCATAAGGCCGTCGTAAACATGACTACCATAATGTTTAGAAACGAGTTCTAAAACAGTTGTAAACCCCTGGAACATTCACCGAAACCGCAGCGTCTAGTACCAAATTGTGCGAGACGCAACGCGTAGCTGGAGTAACCAAAACGACGGACAGATTGTGAGGAACTGCCAGTGCCAGCCAGCGGACAGCCCTGTTAGGACGCGTGTGTAGTGACTTGGAAGGATATACCCGTGAACTGTGAGTTGACTTTGAAATACGATCAGACGTAATTTGTGCATACTAGTTTCAGTGTCGTTGATATTTGCTGTGCGATTTTCTTAATGTTGATAGTTGATGGTTGAAATCAATTCAAAAATTAACTTTATTAATATGCATTATATTATTTTTATTACAAAAAAAACATTATAAAGAAAATATGAGTGCGACTGCTTTTTGGAATGTTTCACTTTTTAAAGTTAGCATAAGCTTAGCGAACTTATTCCAATAAAAAAAAAATTATAAACACAGGACCTTTAATTTTAAGTTTTCACGCAGACAATATAATTTATTATATTTCTTACACACATCAAAACTTACCTATAGATAATACTTTAAAACAAATGTACATAGGTTTTTAAAAAATTATTTTACAATCTAAATGTATTACTGGCCTTCAGGATGCACAAATCATTACACATAACTCTTTTTAACAAGTCCATAATATATATCTATTATAATTTAAACTTATCTTTAAAAAAATTAAAAGTTTTTTAATACAGCTTAAATTATAGCAAAATGTAGAAGTCTTAAAATAGATTATAATTTAAGACTTACATATTTAGTATAAAATGAATTTGCAACCGGCCGCTGTTCGTTTAGGTCTTTTAAACTACCTACTCAACGGATTTTAATGTAGTTTTCTGCTATAGATAGAGTGATTCAAAGGAAAGGTTTATTAGTTTAATAATAAAGTTAACACATGCGAAGCCGGGTGCGTAAGCTAGAATGAGTTTGTGAATGAAAGAAATTTAAAATTACATAAATATTTATTAATTAGAATTTTCAAAAATAAATATTATGCTATTGACACTTAAATATATTAATTTTACACCCATCTATACATAAATAATATTATTATAATTATATCAAAAAAGGTATTTTGCATCTCTAATACGCAAAAAACTTTGTCACTAATATGTACATATAAGATCACAATGTTACATTTGCAAAGAAATTAATTATTAATTACAACAGCACAAATATTTTCTGTTGTAAGTGTGCTTTTAGATCAATTTTATAATATAATGCAACAGCAGCAATCAGTATTACACACAACTTTGCTGCCAATTTCAAGTATCCAGTAACATGGTCGTGCATTTCACAAGCTCAATCTTGGTTCGATTCGAACGCGGTGTTTCGACACTACGATTAGCTTTCCTCTGAATGGACCATTCAATACATACAAAAGTCCATTTAATTTAAAAGATAGATAGATCGATAACCCTTTTATTGAACACAAAAGTCATAGAACAAGCAATAATATCTAACTTTTTTTTATAATGTGGCAAATGCCTTTATTGAGAAAAACAAACTAACAATACTACAGTAAAGAACACTTTTATTAACCACAGATCGGCTACATTAAATTAATAAACATAACACACTTTATAAACTATATCATTTTAGTTTTTCATTTATATTGAATGAATTGTACATTTTCGATTTCGAAGACAACTTACATAATTAATTGTAGAATAAAGTAAGGTTTTCTTTTTCTCCTCGACTAAGTCAAGGAGAAAAAGAAAACCTCTCTTTTTGCCGCACGTCTTAAACTAAAGTGATTGGTTTTGGACCCTAAGGTATATTTGGAGCAAGTAAAAATGCTCGATTCATCTTTGCAGACATAACGAATACCATCGCTATGTTTTTGTTGTTTTAAAAATTATGTAAAACAATTTTCAACATAATTTGGCCGGTGCATGAAAGTCACTGAGTCTAACCTTTGCTTCTTTTATTATTTAAATTAGTCAGGTCACGGTCAACTGACTTTACTATGAAACAGTTTAGCTCGAGAAGAAGTTTTTGAATACATTTTCTCTCACGAAATTATGTGAAAGGTTACCTAATTAAATGTAAAAAGGGTTAATATTACATAAATATTCTTATTCGTATTAAAATATACCTTTATTGAGAAAAAGTGGCAATACTAACTAATAATACGGTAGTAAAGAACACTTTTAGTTTCCACAGATCGGCCATAAGTCAAACTACAGAAAATCCAAGTGCTCCAAACCACTGTAGAATATTGGATTTGCTCTATCATATCAAATCACTCTTAAGTAACATTAATATATTTTTTTAGTTGTTAGCCTTTGACCATGAACTTGCCCGATGTTAAGCAAAAACTTGTATTATTTTCTGCATATAAATAGAGGAAGGCGTGACTGATTTACTGACTGACTAATCTATCAATGCGCAGCGCTAATTATCTGTAGAGCGGAATTAATACTAAATATAAATATTTAATAGGCCTCCTCATGCTCATGGCACACTACTCAACTCTGTCTTCCGTCTTTCTCCTAAAACCACTCCCAGTGACCCTCTGGATATCATCGCCCCATTACACCCAAGGATGCCCTACGTTTGCCGATACGCGGTCTCCACTCTAGAACAGGTCTACCCCATCGGTTATCGGTTCTGCGGCAAATGGCAAATGTGACCAGTGACCAGCCCATTGCCACTTCAGCTAGTGGGGAGGCATATTATGTCCAGCAGTGTCAAATTTCTGTTATAATAATAATATGAACAGCCGCTAAGAAAGGATTTCAACGCGCGTTAGTTACGAGTATAAAGGCGTAGGTTCGTATAAATCTGTGGTAGTTTCATACCACTCAACTAATAGAATAGAATGAAAATGAAAATGAAAAAATATTTATTTAGCTAAAGAACATGCAATACAGAAACATTAGCACTATGTATTTTATATCTAAGAGTTATATGTGTAAGAATCTGTGACTCCCTCACTAGGCTGGGCCTGTGCCGAGGGAGCCCACAATTTAACAGGATTTACAAAACAATAATAGGTATGTTCAATGAGTTTACCTATTGATAGATAGAGTATACATATTATAGTGGTATTATCTGTACCAGGACTAAAATACAAGTGAAAAACTTAGAGAAATAACAACAAAATTGTTTGTTTACTTATATAACTAATTTTACATTTATGTTGTTCAGATTAAGTTGTCGTTTATTATAATATTCCAATTTAAGATAAGTCTAAAAGTTCTTTAACAAAAAAGGCAATAAAAATAAATATAATAAATGGGACAATTGTGTGCTGTTTAATACATTATTTTTAAGAGATCCTCAGTTTCATTATAGGATAGATATGACAGCCAATTATATACGGTTTTCTTTACTTCAGGTATACTTTTATCCTTTAATTTACAAAATTTAAGCACTTTATTGTAAACAGTATGTCTCACTGAGTCCCCAAATCTTTGGGCAAATTTAGAGTTTACATGTGGTAAGGGAACCTTAAATACTCTACGTTTGGCCATTTGGTTGCAATTTTCAGAGTTAATGATTGATCTGTGCACCGACAGTGTTGTTTTAAGGACAAAAAGTTGGCGAATGTTTAGTACCTCTGCCTCTCTATATACATTGATGGTAGGATACCTGAATGGCTTACGGAGTATAACTTTTAGAACTGAGCGTTGCGCTCTTTCAGCCTGTATCATCACCGTTTTTGCCGCACTACCCCAGCATAGTATACAATACACAATTATGGATTGGCACAATGCATAGTACACTATTTTAAGTGTATCCAGGCTTGCGGCATCCCGTAAGTTTCGCATTATACCTGTGACTTTACGAATTCGTGCTGATAGTATTCTTATATGATTTTTGAAATTAAGATTTTCATCAATGTGAACTCCAAGGTACTTAATAGTATTCGTACGAGCAAGGGACTCACATGTGCAAGCCTTTGCATTACACTGTTTTCCATGCAGTCTAATGCTAGTTTCAGATTTCGGTGATGATGTTGAAGTTTTATGAAAACATACAAATTGAGTTTTTTTAGTATTCAGTGTCAGTAAATTATTTTGCAGCCAATTAGAGATTTGAATGATACCCTTTTCAGCAAGAGAGCACACAGCAGGCCAAGTTGGTCCGTGAAAAATCACTGCAGTGTCATCAGCATAACATAAGATATTGGCGTTTTCAATCAAAATGTCATGAATATCGTTAATGTAAAGTAGGAAGAGTATGGGTCCCAGTATGCTACCTTGGGGTACTCCAAAACGGACAAATTTCGGGTTGCTGGTGACCTGTCCAATCCTAACGCACTGTCTCCGCTCCGATAGATAACTCTGAAACCAGTTTAGGGCAATTCCTCGTATTCCCATGCCCTCCAGTTTACGTAGTAAAATAGGAACGGAGACAGTGTCGAAGGCTTTGGCAAGGTCAAGAAAAATACCGACGCAGCATTTTCTCTTATCGAGTTGCGACGACACTGCAGCGGTGAGTATAGTGACCGCATCCTCAGTACTTAAACCCTTACGAAAGCCAAATTGTTGGGAAGAGATCAGATTTAATGATTCAAGGTATGTTACCAGGCGTTTGTTTACTATTTTTTCTAGTATTTTAGAAAAGGTACATAAAAGGGATATTGGTCTATAGTTATCGGGGGAGTTTTTGGGTCCGCTTTTATAAATAGGACATACTGATGCTATTTTCCAGCTTTCCGGGAAGATCCCGTCTGAGAGACTTAGGTTTAGTATATGTGTGAGAGGTGAGATAATTTCATTTTTAATAAGTTTAATAAGTGCATTTCCTAGACCGTCAATACCCGGCGCTTTTCCACTTTGTAGGGACATTATTTCTTTCTCTATTTCCCCGTAATCAGTAGGACCCATAAAGAAAGAGGAGACTGGAGGATTTTTTGGTTGTACTCTATTTGCTAATGCTTCCTCAGTTTGATTTATGCTGGATAGAATGTTATTTGCAAGTATTTCTCCTACCATAGAAAAATGATCATTTACCATATTAACAGATTGTTCAGCAGTACGACTACCAGGTAAAGTTAGTAGCTCGTTTGGTTCTTTTTTACTAGATGAAAGGTTACATATATCTTTAATAGATTTCCAGAGTTTCCTAGGATTATTTTTGTTTTGTAGGAGCTGGTTGTTTTCGTATTCAGATCTAATTTTCCTTAATAGTCCTATGAAAAAGTTGTGATAGCGTGTGTAGGTTAGACGATGGTTTTTGTTATCTGGTTCGTTTCTGGAAATTAAGTGCAAACGGTCCCGGTTTCTCATACATCTCATGAGACCTGGGGTGATCCACGGTTTTAAGTTACAATGTGACCTACTAAGTTTAACTTTGCTTGTGTGTCTGCTAATTATATCAGCTAGTGTGTCAGTAAAAATTGAGTTTGCTTCATTTACGTTTGTGGAGTCGCAAATGCTTGTCCATTGTATAGCTGATAGATCTTGTTTGATGGCATCATAGTTATGTTTAATCATATACCTATTTGGTTTACTAGTTTGCTGCTTATTATAATTAAGGGCAACTATCACCGGATAATGGTCCGTGATCCGAACTTGACACACAATACCTATTACATCTTCAAAACCAGTTGACTTTTTGACATAAATGTGGTCAAGGCAAGCACGGTCCCTAGTAGGTTCAGTTATGGCCGGGAAAAACCCATATTATAACCCATAATATAAACCCATAATATAATAGAAAAACACTTTATTGCAACCAAGATACATAGGAAATAATGACTACAATACAAACTAATCTAATTACTAATCTAATTTATATCACGAAAAACACTGTTTGTAAATCTTGAATTCCTTTAAGCGTTGAGATTTACCAACATAGAAAGAACTTTTTAAGATTAAGTCAGTGGTTAAACTAGACGTCGAGCTACGTTTCATTTTCTATTACCTATAATAGTCATGGACCGCATCTGCACTTTTTATCAGGTAGAATGTGGAAAGAAGTCAAAAATGTCTTTTAATACATAGTATTTTATTATATTTGAAATATTCATATTTCTAGAATCTTGGTTCTAAATCCTTACAAAAACTAAAATTAACGTAAAAATGGTAAACAAAAAGTTAAGTAATACTTAATTATTATTTTAATTAATTCTGTAAAGATAACATAACAACAAAGCATTAAAGTTGAACTTGAATATAATTAACTATTTTAATAAATTAATTTAGTTCAAGCTCATGCATAAGTAAAAACTGTTTTTGAATTTAAATAATTATTTTGATAGGTGTAGGTGTGTATTTATTATCTAAATATTATAAAAGCGAAAGTTTGTGTGTATGTGTGTGAGTGTGTGAGTGTGTGAGTGTGTGAGTGTGTGTGTGTATGTTTGTTACTTCTTCACGCTTAAACGGATGAATAGATTGACTTAAAATTTGGTATGAAGATAGCTGAGACTCTGGAATAACACATAGGCTACTTTTTATCCTGATAAATGAAACAGTTTCTGTAAAAAAACCAATATATTAAAAAAAGTGACAGTTCTGAAATTTGACAATTAATTGTCATTTTGACATTTTCGATTTTCAATTGTTTTTGAAAAATTTGACAATGAATTGTCATTTTGACGTATTCGATTGTCAATTTTTTTTTGAGAAATTTGACATTCGATTTTCAATATTTTTTTTTGATAAATTTGACAAATGAGATTTTTAATTTTTTTTTGAGAAATTTGACATATTGAATTTTCAATTTTTTTCGAGAAATTTGACATATTCGATTTTTTATTTTTATCAAATGGGCTTACTATGGGTGCTTCATTTGAAAAATTTAGGGAATTAATAAATAATAAAAATAACACAAAAATATATTATTACAACAAGGAACTCATTTTTATTTATTACATAGGTTAGCCTATGTCCACGATCTTGCATGATATGAACGATGCGGCCTATAGATTTTATAAGTAAAAAAAATATTCTGAACTGACTTATGTCGTCAGCCGGTCTCATATTTAATGACAAAAACTCGTTTACAGGTTAAAGTTAACCAAAATGTGCACATTGATCGAACGGTCAAGTGGTTGCTACACCACCGCCACAAATATTTTGCAAGTCGTTGGGAAATGCTGTGTATGACGGACGATTCACGTTTATCTCAATTGTCCGTGAGAGGATTCCCGCTTAGTTGTGCAACCGAACAGCTATTTGGTATTGCCAAGTAGGCATTATAAACTGTGCTTTTAGATGCGCAATTTATATAGGTTTTCCTTATTTTTATGCTAATTTTAAGCTGTTCATTCAGTAAATTCGTATGTTTTATAAAATACGTCTGCATATTTTTAAATAAGTTGAAACTCGTTATTCGTGCTTTTTTTTTATTGTAAGTTTCCGTCCGCGTAGATACCCAAATGATAATAAACTTCTTAACTAAAAATATATTTTTGTAAACAAAAATGTTTATTATTAGGTATGACAATTATATTTAACATCCTTATTAAATAAAAAATATAATTTATTCTTTTCATTCGGTTGTCTGGAAGAGATCGCTTTGAGCGATAAGGCCGCCAATTGATAAACCATTAGTTTTAATTTTTTTGTTTGTAAAATTTACTTTATATGTTGATAAAGAGTCTTATCTTATTAAATTATAACTGATTCATACTCCACTTCTATATCCCTTGTCTAAGGTTAACTGATGACCTTTGAAATAAAAAAATATCCTGCCCTTCTCAGGAACAAACTTGCTCTAAATTTTATGTACATTGCAATTATACAGTTTTTCTTGTTACTCGTACTGAATTATGAATAAAGAAATATCAAATATTACAATAGCGCATTTATAACCCAAGGCACCTCCTCTTGGATTGGAAATAGAAATAAAGTTAGATAACAATGACCGACTGACTTGACAACATTGCCGCAGCCTATAATATCTCAATACAGATTAGGTTTAAAGGGGGCGAAGCCGTAAGCGTAAACTAGTATAATATGAAGGTCTGTTCTGGTAAATATTTATATTTATTCTGTAGGTATATAATTATCTATCCATCATCCTGGGTAAAACCGCTCTCTTAGTTTCGCCACTCCTTCCGTTTGCGTCTGGTCCAGTTTTTCAGACTTAAAAGATATCATCTGACCCTCGCATCGGGCTGATGGTCACACAATATTTTTTTTATATAAATATTTATTTCGTAGAAAAAAAAAACTATTTAAATAACATCTCTATGAATAAGTTTCTCTACCAAATTTCACTCTTGCTCTTCCGGACAATTATAGTTCCGTACAAAGGTTGGTTGCCTGGAAGAGATCGCTCACAGCGATAAGGCCGCCCATTGTGGACCAAATTTTTGTTTAGTTTTAAATACTAGTTTTTAAGTCCAATAATTGTATTGTTTTGGTTCCAATAAAAAGTATTCTTATTTTATCTTACATTACGCACTTATTTTTATGAATGAGGTTGAGATATAACCAAGAAAGTTGTTCCACTGAAATGTCTGCAACATAGTAAAACATTATAAAATGAAGTGTGCACACAGTCCACATTACGGCAAAAATCTCCCACCTCTCCTTTACTGCCTTCGGCTAATGAAAATTCTTTAAGGTTCCTTAAAGTTTCTCTAGATACTATAACGTCTCACCGTCACTGACTAGGTATTCCGTGACGCCGTTAACGATCTTATCACTTAAATTATTTAATAATAGTCATTATTTAACATACGTAGCTATTTCGTTCTATACAGTCTAGCATATTATAATTTTTTCTTTACAGAAGTACCTATCATCAAAAGCAGCCATGTCACGCAGACTAAGCAAGCGCTACCTGACCCCAGCAGAGGACTACGAGTGTCCTCTGTCAGAAGAGACGCAGAAGATCGCAGAAGAAGAACTTCGAGAGACGGAGAACTCTAGGACTCAGGCGCTGGAAGCGTTGAGGAGCTGGATGGAGCAGTGTCCTAAGTTTATGGCTGTGAGAATGGGTAAGTAGACTGTAAAATTGAGTAAAATTTTGTAAAACGTTTCCTAAGCTTCAACTTTTCATTTTTTGTTGAAATTCTCGGACCTTCCTCGGATACTTAAAGTATAGCTGCTTAAACCAATACTTGGCTAAAAGAAAACACTCACTGGCCTCAATAAGGTCTTGCGTTTTTCTAAGGGTGACAGTATCCTAAAGGACACTGGGAGTGGTAGGCGGAGGATGTCGAAGGTTCTTTTAGGACTGAAGGTTATTTCTAGTAGTGGACAAACGTGCCTATGTCCAGCCATGATGGTCGATGGTGATAGTCCTAGGACATAATTTGTATAGAAACTTAAATTCGCAGATTCCAGCTACCTCCTGCGATACCTCCGCGCGAAGAAGTTCTCCGTACCCATGGCTCAGGAGGCGATCGAGCGCTATATGCTGCTGCGTCAGTCGTGGGGCATCGCCTTCAACCAGCTCGACTACAAGCTGCCGAATATGACGGAACTCATCGACTTGGGGTGGGTACCTCACTTTCCTTAAGATCTCGTAGGATCAAACTGAAGGGCACCTTTCACACGCTATCCTTCCGTATAAACCGCATATCTCCTCCCAGAGGGCCTATTGGCTAATTCTCACCCACTACGATTGAAGGCAACTTCAATGTACATTGCTGCTTTTGTTACTTTACTCATATTAATGAGAAGGTTTAAGCAAGTAATGTACGCAATTTTGTCTATGGATTCTAGTGTTTTACATGTCGTTTTGCGATAGCCAATAGGCCCTCTGGAGAGAATATCGCTTATGTTTGGTTTGAACAGGCCTTTAAACAGGTGTATCTTGCATTGTATTATTATAATATTGTTATACATAAATTAAAATGCAAATTCTTGAATTACGCGGTACCTCAATTGGAAGATAAAAATATGTAAAATTATGTGTGTATGTAAAATTAAATTTATTTACCTAGACCTTGAAATTATAACATTAAATTATGAAACAGTGCTCAAAATAAAGGTTTTTGAAAAAGTTTTAGGTACCAGGATGGAAATTTAGCAGGAAGCTTTTTAGCCATTACGTAGATGAAATTATTTTTTTAGACGCTCAATATTTTTTTTTATGATCTAAATCTGACGGGAACTAATTACAAGTAATTTATTCTTCCTCTCTGGATGGAAGACGGCAGTAGCGAATATCGCACAGGTTTGAAAAGGCCTTCATTCGGTTTAACCTACGGAAAACTGACTTATTATTTAAGGATTTATACATATAACACTCGTAAAAGTATGTGCGTCCCGAGGTTTCCCCTGTAGTCCGATCCCAAAAGATGCTTATAATATTTGCACTTAAGAACGTATATATTATGTATATCGGATGACGCTCTGATGAGATTTTATGAAGAAATAAAATTTTATATATTGCTCCCCATGCTATTTTTTAATATATCAAACTGAAAACACTTTTAAAATGTTATGTAGGAATGATCTTGAGGAATTTTCAATAAATTAATTCTATGAATTTATATTTCAAAATTTGTCAAATAATGCGGGCGAGAGAGTGTTACCCATTATATTCGTTCTTAAATAAGAATAAGTATGTACGGTGTTCTTCAACGTTTTTAGATATCTAGGTAAATACCGATTTTATCGCAATTGATTGAGTGGTTTTTGCGTGAATGAGCAACACTATTACGTTTAATACTTTTAAAAAGGATGTTACAAAATGTGTATTTTTTACAAGCTTTTATATACCTGTGCGTTGTCTGTCTGTTTGTCTGTCTGTAATCGAATCTTGCAAGTTTTATTTTCCGTAATTAAATGACGCTACCCCATCGAGTTTAGGCTCATTTGATTCGCCTTGACGAGTACCTACTTTTCCACATAACCCCTACTCTTCATAAGGAAATGTATCCGTCCAAAGTTGGTTGCCTGGAAGAGATCGCTTTGAGTGATAAGGCCGCCCATTGTGGGCCAATATGTTATAATATTGTAATAGTAATTTTAAGTACATTTTGTTATGTGGCCACAATAAAGAGTAATTCAATTTTAAACTACTTTGGTGCTAGATGGTAATACTAATAAACGCTTATTTTAAAAAGGTTTTTTTTAAATTTCTCTTGTTTAATAATTTGGGTATCTTTATTTGTTTACATAGTTGTTACATCTATTCTCTTGACTATATATATAGCATCAACCTCGACCACTCTGAGCGTGGTTGATGATGCTGCATTTTCATTATTGACTAAAACAACCCTCCCGATGCGCCTCCACTTGTCACGGTCTCCAGCGTCTCGGGAACTCTGCACTACGGATTTGGATCTCTAAGACTACGGAGCATTCTGTCCGTAGATTCAGGATTTTTGTCTATGATAAAATTATCTCCAATTTTTTTGTTTTTTTTTGTAAACATATCAAATCAAACAATACTACCGCAGAACATCTGTATTAATAATAACAATCTAAGTAACGACTTAAACATAGTCATATCCAACAGCTCAATTATTTCATTATTTTGTGCGCAAAACAGACATCCCAATAAAATTTCGCACGTTACAAATTATCTCATTGCTAAAATATAATTACAAAAACTTGCTCGTAAAAGGATGTGTGAAAGAGATAGTGCTGTAGTTACCATGACCCAATGGCATTTCTTTATTCAAGGCCAGGGGTATGGTATGAAATTATGTAACATAGTAGGTACTCGTATATCATAAAATCTAATCATTACATTGCAAATTATTACAGCGTTTTGCAATTAGATTGTGAGATATTAATATAATTATCTCGTAGTTCTTGTACTTGCTACTAATTTCTTAAGTTGAGACATACTAGGTACCTAATTGGAAGATTGATCCCATTTGTAAACACGAGTTAGGTTGTTACTTCACCCTAAATTATAATTATTTAATGATTTTAAGGTTGAAAATGGAAGATAAATAAATTCTGTATTTGACTACATACTAATATTTTAAACACGAAAGTTCATAAGGATGAATGGATATTTGTTACTCTTACACACTTTAAACGGCTGAACCGATCAGGATGAAATTTGATATGCAGGTAGCTTCGTTTTAAAAGCTACAAAGTTAGCGAAAGCTTTACGAAGAAAAAAAAACAATAAGTCAATTCTGCAAATTTATATTTCAAAATTCGTCATCATGTGCGAGAAGAAAGAGTACGCATTATATTGAAGGTCCTTAATAAATAATATCATAATAGGTTGGTGTATAAATTTCCATCCCTAAATACCTAGCAAGCACCGTCGTCCGTTATTTATTTTTTCCTTCCCTGTTTAGTAGTCTGAAACAAGTGAAATTTTAAAAATACTTTTTAAAAACAAGCTTTATTTATTATTATTATCTTGCATCATAAAGTACTAGTCAAGACGAATCAAATGAGCCCAAACTCGATGGGGTTGCGTTGTTTTATGACAAAGTTCCTATGGCCACCTTCCAGCTCCATCATCAGATCAGCTCGATGTCATAAAAATATTGCATTGTCATCCGATTTACACACGCATGCAAATTTTCAGCTCAATTGGAAACCGGGAAGTGGGTCAAATTAAACTCGCAAGATTTGATTACAGACAGACAGACAGACAGACAGACAGACAACAGACAGGTGAAAGTAATATAAAGCTTGTAAAAGATCGCTTTTAGCGATAAACCACCAATTGTTTCATTGTTCATATATCGAATCGTATTTTAGTTCTACGTTCTTGTATGTTGTATCAACAAAGTGTTAAGTATCTTATCTAATCTAAATCATTTTTCTTTTCAGATTCGTATTCGTGAGCCCATTCAAAGACAAGGGCGGTCGCCGTGTAGTCATTTATAGACCTGGTAGCTATACCACATTAATACTCGTTACTTCATACCATCAGACACAAGTAGTATACATTTTATATTTATGCTTATTTATACTTTATGCTATAACCTATTTATTGATTTCATCCCACTTCTGAGGTGGTACTGGCTAACTTGAAAAGTAAATTTCGTTTTAAGCTGATAAAAAAAATGTTACAAGAAACTTTTGAAATATTTTGTAAAACTCAAAATGTGAGATTTGCAATCACAAATTTACCGGGGGTAGACTTCCTTTGCAGGAGGTCGTCTAGGTGGGTACCCCAACAGTGCCAGTTATTCTACCGCCTGAGTAGTGATGTGCAAACATCACTGTGCTCCGGTAGGAGGGCACTGTAGCTAGTGAAATTACTGGGCTAAAGAGTCTTAACATCTCATGACTCTTGAGTAAGAAGCGTTGGTGCAGTGCTCCTAGAATTTCACATAATTGTGAAATCCTAGGTAACACTGTACTGATTATGGGCAGCCGTTATCTCTTAACATCAGGAGAGCGTCTTGCTCGTCTTCTACTTCATTACATAAAAAAAAAAAAAGGTAGCACTCCGGGAGTGCCGGCAGAAGTGAAAACTTCAATATTAACGTTGTGTTTAATTATAAGTATAAAAATACTATCATTTATGAGGTAGAATACAATGTTTATTTATTGCGCTATCGTACACAAATATGACAATTTATATTTTGTTATTTATAATATTATATCGTTATCTATATATTACATTAAATTTTATCTCTCAGAAAAATCAACTTCCATCCATAATTTCGACGACTTTTACACCATCGTTATTATCAGAATCATCATCCCAAATTTTTACAACTGATACAATTGGTTTATGATAACTGAAGTAAGAAACAAACAGTTTTGATTCGAACCTATTTAAGTGTCTAATAAAGACCGCATCAATAGTAGTTTTGTATTTCGTTGTGCTAAAATTGCGATCATTTGATTCACATAGCAGCACACTCAAGCACGGTAGAAAGAGTGAGAGATACTAGTTCCTCTCCCTTCCCCTCGATCTTACGCTTTTTCGATCAGCATCACGTGACCCTGACGCGAGTTTGAAAGTTTTTACCCATACAAAAAAGTGCTCAGCGCCGCTAAAGAAGTTTTCACTTCAAAAAACTATCTTTACTTATTTAAGTCTGTACGTAATTATTAAAACAAAATATTTTTGAGTTATTGGGGTATTTATTTAGGCTTTTGCGTGCGTTTTTAATCTTCCATATCGCTTAAAATATTTCATTTTTATCGATTTACAATGAAATTAATTTTTCGATATCGCCAAAACTCCTCCTAAAGCTCAATAATTAAACTTGGACCGGCAACGAAATTTTGGTAGCAGTTATTTCGACTTGGCTTAAGTATTACGTCTACATAATTATCAAAATAATATAAATGTATGTATTATATTATTTTATTGTACTTAAATTACTACTACTATTCTATTTATATTTCAATGCTTGGCTTTCGGTACTAGCTTTTAGTTTTTTCGTTAGCAGAGCTTGACTACTCTTAAATTGCAAGTCGATCCTATACACATAATATTATAATGAAATTTTGTTCGACGAGCACATGCAATTTTAAAATGGTTTATCTCTACTTAATTATTGTTGCTAAGCTGTTGCTGCTTCACAGCATGCACTATTTCCATTGATGCACAATCATAAAGCACCCTTCATCTTTAAAAAATATTTTTATTTAGAGACGACCTGGTAAAATTGGCTTAAGAGCGCTTATTCAATTTGACGCTCTCTCGCTCGCACTATTTGATACATTTTGCAATATAAATTCATAATTTACTTTTGAAAATTCCTTAAGAGAGTATAATATGTGAGAGGTACAATTATATTACAACTTAAGTCTGGTCCAACTTTTTTAAGACCAACTTAACTGAGGTATAAATTATTATAACTCGAATCATGTCGACTCTAAAATAAACTCTAACTACGCCTAGCTAAAGTGAAAATTCTAACAGATCATTGTCTACCAGGTGTATTCGATCCGTACAAGTATACCAACCAAGACATGTGCCGTGTGATGGGCATCTGCTATGAAACTCTGCTGGAGGATGAAGAGACTCAAGTTCGAGGTCTGGTGCACTTCGCTGATGGCCAAGGAGTCAGCTTCCCCCATCTCACGCTGTTCACGCCTAAAGAAGCTGTTAGGATTGTCAAAAATGGAGAGGTTAGTACGCGCAATATTAAATTATAGATACATATTAAAGAATTTATAATATGGTATAGGATGGCGCAAAATTAATCATCCAATTTAGTTTAAGACAAAAAGAAAATCGGATGATTAATTTATAATAATGGTAGACCAAGTGTTACTCTATTAATTTGTTTTTAATAGAGTATGAAGCCCAAGACTCGCTTGATTATTTATTCTAAATTAAATTATAATAAAAATATACATATTTGGAAGCCTTTGCCCGTCAATGAAACAGTTCAGACTAAATAAAATAAAAAAGCAGTTTCTGGCCAAATTTTTGCTTCACAATCCTTATTAATACGCCTAAAGTATTTTAATAAATAATAATAACTGAAGCTCTAGGGCACTACCCACATTCTACTTCGTCGGTATTTTGAACCCCCATAAATTGAGTTCCTTTCGAATTTTTAACAAAGTTCCAAATTTCTTCAGAGAACCCTCCCGCTTCGTCACAAGGAGATCTACGGCATCAATGTCCACCCAACAGTCAAATTTGCCCTGGACTTCGGCATGAACCTCATATCCGAGAAGATCCGCAAACGAGTGAAGCTCTACAGCTCTCCTGAGGACGTCGAGATGGACAAGAGTCTTCTGCCTCAGGAGTACGGCGGCAAGATGCCCATGAAGGAAATGATCGGTTAGTAGGATTACCATTATTGAAGAATTTAGTTATTTTTACCAATGAGGTAATTAATCATCTTCCAGACTTTTTCCCAAATTGGGTAGGGTCGGCACAACGGCACAACCCTTTTTCTCTTCCATTCTACTCTATCATCTGTCATATTTTTATTCACTCCCCTAGCACACATAGGTAGGTATGACGTATTTCATCAACTAGTCTTGTCTCTTCCAGAACTATGGAAAGAGGAATTGGCCGCCAAACGCGACACTCTCCTCATGAACGACAAAATGGCGGTGAGACTAGAAATGTACAGCGAAGCGGCGCGGGAGGGAGCCATCTCAGCGTTACGAGCTGGTATGAGCGGCTGCTCAGGACCTGACGCCGTCGGCGACGCAATGAGAGGGCTTACTGGCAACTTTAGAAAACTTGAGGTCGATTAAACATGAGAAAACTTTCCAATATCGGTAATCTGGGAATCTTGAAGGCACGAGCGAATCTTACGTGATTAATCGTCGACCGCATTTACACTTTCCATAAGGAGGATGTGGTCAAACGTAGGCATATTTAGCATCTAAAAATATGTTGAAAAATGTAATGGAAACATTACGATTAGCGTTTAGGGAAACGATGCGATTTTAAGAGTGATCGACTCGTGTTTAACAAGTTGATTCAATTTTATACATGCCAAATAGTTTTGAAGAGATCCAGGTTATCGATTTATTTCTAGACTTCCTGTACATAGTATAATTTTATGTTAAGTTTGATAATAATAAAAAACTGTATAAAATAGGTGTTCTTGTCAGGTTCCAAGACCAAGCCTAAATACCTTACAAGACCAACTTATTTACGCCAAGTATCCTATTAATGGGATACATGAATTATTGCTGAATTTAAGTTAATTAAGACTGGTGAACTGCTTACATATACATAGGTATTAAAATAGGTAGTGCTCGTTAGATTAAATTAAAGGTAATATGATAAGCTAAAAGCTGGTCTGAGAGCGTTTTGGGTAAATTTGGTTGGTAACAATCTCATCTGGCAACAAAGATAAATGTTCATTTGAGATTAAACATAGAATAGCAAAGCACCGTTTTAATACCTCCTACAGTATAATACACGGTTGAGGTATGCGTTCTAGTAACACACGAAGACAGGACAAAAAAAGGGTGTAAGTCCTAGTTTTAGTGTTGGATAGTACCTATATGGATACTTTTTGGCAGTGTGGGTGATGTATTTTTGTTCGCAACTATTGTAAAACTGAACTGATTTTAAGCTAGCATAAGATTGATAAAACCTGTTACATAATTAAATTTAAAATGATACATAAGTATTTTCTTTGTTTTATTGATACCCTATGGCTGACAATGATATACAAAAAATTGGGATGGGCGGTTTTACCAGCTTAAAGGTAGTCTATATGTTATTCCAGGATATAAGCTAAATTTCAGACCAATCGGTCCAGCTGTCAACCATACAAACTTTTGCGTTTATAACCTAGATGCATAGGCGTACCCAGGGGAGGGGCAGGGGGGGGGCCTGGAAATCTAATTTCTTGAATTTTATCTGTAGAATAAAAAAAAATTGTTTGGCTCGCAATAAGCAAGACACACACGTTTCATAGTAAAGACTATATTTTTTTCTAGCTTTTTAGTAAGAATATTGAATTTTTTCACCACTCAGAGCATATTAAGTGCACATTTTTTGTAATCATATATACAAAATTGGCAATTGCGGCAAGTTCATAGGTAGTAGTATATCTCTTATAAGTTGCGATCGTGGTCAGAAATATAGTATTTTCTTGTCGTTAAGTAGTTCGTACGCTCTTCAAAATCAAGATTTTGAAATTTTCTCGGCTCACAGCAAACTACTCGCGCACTTATTAGTATGAATGTTTAGGTTTCTTGCAGCTCGGAACGAACTAAACTCACCTTTCGTAGTCAGAAATATTAAAAATACCCGGCGCTTGCAGCAAGCAGTACGCGTGTGAAAATATTTAAATTTCTTACCGCCGCACTCTTTTCGTTGTCCAAAACATAAATTTTTCTCGGCGCTCGCAGCAAACTGCTCGCGCTATTTAAATAATATTTTAATTTTTCTACCGCTCGGAGAAAGTTGACCACACTGTTTACGTTGTCGAAAATATCAAATTTCCTCGGCGCTCGCAGCAGGCTGTTCGCGCTATTTTAAGGAATAATATTTTATTTTTCCTACCGCTCGGAGCAAGTTACCAGCACTTTTTTCTGGTAAAAAATATAAAATTTTGTTGGCGCTCGCAGCAAGCTGCTCGCGCTTTTTTAAGGAAATATATTTTTGTGTGAGCTGAAAGCAAAGCATGACGCACCTTTTAAAAAGGTACCTGCTCAACGTTAAAGCATAATATACATGATACAGGCATAAAGTTCAAGTTCGGTAAAACATAATTGAGTTCGTCCTTGCTTGCCCCCCCTGGATCAGAATCTGGGTACGCCCATGGAGGGCACTAGTGTAGCATTTCAGTTTCCTCTAAACCTGTCAAAATGTAGATATACTGAATCCTAGATCTTGAAATGAATTTACAGTGACATTTTGCATTAGGCAATCTTCACCTGTGATTGTAATCTTCAGCTCAATAATGGTTCAAGCGAACACTTAGATCAATTACGACGAAACTAAACAAAAACTGTATACATGTGAACTGGACTTACCTCTCAAAATTTATATCCTTCTCAATTCAATAGAATAGATTCTTTATACAACGAAGTAAGAAGACGAGCAAGACGCTCTCCTAATGGTAAGAGATAACGCTGCCTATTATTAGTACAGTGCAACCCAGTATTTCACAAAGGTACAATTCTGGGTGCACTGCGCCAACGCTTCTTACTTGAGAGTCATAAAATGTTAAGACTCCTCACCCCAGTAAATTCACTAGCTACAGTGCCCTCCTACCGAAGCACAGCAATGTTTGCACATCACTGCTCAGGCGGTAGAAAAACTGGCACTGTTGGGGTACCCACCTAGTCGACCTCCTCAATCAACGTCGTCGTCTTCTCAATTCGTAGAGTTCAGAGTAGTTTGTTAGTAGTTTTGGGTTGTTCGTCGTAATCGATCGAGTCACAGGTATAGGTCGCGTCACATAAAAAGAACGCTGGCGCGTAAGCTGCGCAGTCAACGATTTATCGATCTATTGAGTGGTATGAGGGGAGCGCGGGGCGGGTGAACGCCGCACGGGCCACGGGATTGGCGCGTCAGTCGTCCTTGGCTTCCCTCCCGGTGTTCACGTCACTTTCATTCACAAAGTACTATCGCGCTCAAAAGTTTTTAATTACAATATGGTTTTACACAGACAAGTGAGAAAAATGATATATGCAGTGGCGGATTTACAGTCTAGGCCGCCCTAGGCCCCAGTCCATGAAATACCTTCACCTACGTCGTATATAACATGTCTACTCCTACTTACTCCTTAAACAGTGGCGGATTCAGAATTTTTTTTCTTGTGAACAAGGTAGGTTTGTACATTTCAACGTTTACCTACAATTTGAATCTCTAAAATAGGAAATGTTATATATCTGACAAGAACGTGCGCGTTAAACTCGTTCCGAATAGAATAAAATTTTAAAAAACCTTGTAATGCGCGAGCAGCTTGCTGCGAGCGCCGAGAAAATTTTACGTTTCAGACTACAAAAGATGTGCAATCAGATTTCTACGGCGCCCCCTAAAAAGCAATTCAAACCCATACTAAAAAGGAAAAAATTCCAGGATTTTTTTCTGGGCCTATTCCGATGGGCAAAATCATGGGCGTATCTAGAAAAAAATCCACTTTTCCAGCTTGCTGCGAGTTCCGAGAAAATTTTGAATTTTTCAGCACGAATGATGTGCGTTTAGCTTGCTCCGAGCGGCAAAGAAACTAAATAAGTATTCTTATTTATAAAAGCGCGAGCAGCTCGCTGCGAGCGCCGCGAAAATTTAGATTTGTTTAACATGAATGATGTGCGTTTAGCTTGCTTCGAGTGGCAAAGAAACTAAATGTCCTTATTTATAAAAGCGCGAGCGCCGAGAAAATTTTGAATTTTTCAGCACGAATGATGTGCGTTAAGCTTGCTTCGAGTGGCAAAGAAAGTAAATGTTCTCATTTATAAAAGCGCGAGCGCCGAGAAAATTTAGATTTGTTTAACATGAATGATGTGCGTTTAGCTTGCTTCGAGTGGCAAAGAAACTAAATGTCCTTATTTATAAAAGCGCGAGCGCCGAGAAAATTTTGAATTTTTCAGCACGAATGTTGTGCGTTTAGCTTGCTCCGAGCGGCAAAGAAACTAAATAAGTATTCTTATTTATAAAAGCTACAGCTCGCTGCGAGCGCCGAGAAAATTTAGATATTTTACAGCACGAATGATGTGCGTTTAGCTAGCTTCGAGTGGCAAAGAAACTAAATGTCCTTATTTATAAAAGCGCGATTAACTCGCTGCGAACGCCGAAAAAAATTTGAATTTTTCAGCACGAATGATGTGCGTTTATCTTGCTTCGAATGGCAAAGAAAGTAAATTTTCTCATTTATAAAAGCGCGAGTAGCTCGCTGCAAGCGCCGAGAAAATTTTGAATTTTTCAGCACGAATGATGTGCGTTTATCTTCCTTCGAGTGGCAAAGAAACTAAATGTTCTTATAAAAGCGCGAGCAGCTTGCTACGAGCACCGAGAATATTGAATTTTTCAGAACGAATGGGGCGCCACGGGCGCCCCAGCAGTCGCCCAACCGCGCCCCACCCTAACGCCGGTACTGTGTGCAATGAGCTCGTTCTGAGTGGTGAGCAAAATACATAATATTCTATTTATAATTGCGCGAGAATCTAGCTGCGAGTGCCGAGAAAATTTTATATTTCAGGCTAGAAAAGATGGGTTCTGAGCGGTGAGAAAATAAATATTCTTATTATAGAGCAGAGCCGCCAAGAAAAACCCATGGCTCCTTGAAGCCTTTAAAATATTTACGTACTTTTAGTTATTTCTTGTCATCAGTGATTTTTTTGTCACGATTGGCCGCCCCTAATATCTGGCCGCCCTAGGCCCGGGCCTACTGGGCCTTAGGGCAAATCCGCCACTGGATATATGACGTTTATAGTTTTATGAAGAAAGAAGCTGATAGTAATACAGTTGATAATTTAAAACAGTGCATAAAACGGACTGCAATGGCAACAAAATGTTCTGAATCTACAGTGAGGCGAATTGTAAAAGGCGCAAGAGATTCGGAATTTCTTATTGTTTTTCGAACTCCCGGCAAAAATAAAAGAAATAAACAAAAACCAATTACAGATATTGACAGTTTTGATCAGGGTGTTATTAAAGAGTCATTCACAATTTCCATATCACCGAAAAAGAATTGCCTACTATAAATAAGTTAAGAAAGAAGTTGCAGGATGACCTTAATTTCAAAGGATCGGCAGCAAGTCTCAGAAGAATAATAAAAACCTTGGGTTTTAAGTGGAAAAGAACAGAAACCAATAGAAAATTGTTAATTGAGCAATCACAAATAAGATTACAAAGAATTGAATATCTGAAAAAGATTAAAAAATATAGGGAGGAAGAAAGACCCATCATTTATACAGATGAGTCATATGTCGATAGTTCCCATGCTGCTCATCATTCATGGACAGACGGCTCCACCAAAGGCAATAAAAAACCATTATCGAAAGGTAACCGCCTGGTTATAGTGCATGCGGGTGGAGAAGGAGGTTTTGTACCGAACGCTTTGCTAACATTCAAAGCTGGTACAAAAAGCGGCGACTACCACGACAATATGAATTCAGAGAATTATGAGCGCTGGCTCCGCACTCAACTGATACCGAATTTACCAGCTAACTCAGTAGTGGTAGTTGACAATGCTTTATACCACAATAAACTACAAGATGCTGCACCAATCTCTACGACTAAGAAAGCAGATATGCAAAACTGGCTCCGCCAAAAAGGAGTAGAATTTGAAGGATCCATGTTAAAGCCGGAGTTGTATAATTTAATTAAAAAAATCAAAGACCAGTTCAAAAGATTTCATATCGATGCCATATTAAAGGACGCAGGCCATGATGTGCTTCGATTGCCTCCATACCACCCGGATCTAAATCCGATAGAGATGGCCTGGTCCCAAATTAAAGGATATGTCTCCGGCAAAAATGTAAGTTGGAACCTTACACGAATTACTGAACTAGTAAATGAAAAAGTAAATTTAATGGGAGCAACAGAGTGGGTGAAATTATGCACCAAAGTTAAGGAAATAGAGGCTGAATATTATAAAAGCGATCACGTGGTCGACATGATGACGGAAACATTCGTCATTCACGTAGGAGATGATGATTCCGAATCAAATGAAGAAGAAAGCTCGAGTAGCGACAGCGACGACGCCGAGGAGGATGAGATGGATACCACTAGCAACATCGCATCCACATCTGGTTTTCAAGTGACCGACGACGACTTAATGGAAGGAGTTTCAAAATTACCCTAATTTTTGTATTAACCCACTTGTTACCGAGATTACTTTTTGTGTCTCATTGCTACGAAATTTGGATATGTGCGTAGGTATTTAGGTGCTCTAATATCTAGGAAAATTCAAATAAAATTTCCAAATGTTTTGGAAATCCGGGAAAATGGTGTTCTTTATAAAGGCCAATAGTAAAATCCACTGCTATGAAGAGTGGACTTAAGTAAGAAATATAAAACAAACGAAAGGCTTGTTTTTGTTATGTATTTTATTCTTTGGTGCATTTAAAATATTTGTATTTTTTTTTATAATTGCACTTGGTGCAATTATAAAAAAAAAAAAACGTGACGTCACAAAAATTGCATAATTCTATGTTTTTTTCGTGATAAACAAAACAACACGCTGGTTTTTTTTCTTGGTATTTTATAACATAATGGTTGCCTTCAAACTAGAAAAGTTGCTGAAAATTCTTTTTCATCCCCCCATCTCGGAAAGTGACATGAATCACAGGATTTTTGTTTAGATGCGGGCCTTTATAAAGGACGATAGTAACAAGTGGGTTAAATGTATTTTCCTTCCTGAAATAAAAATATTTACTAAATTAAAAATGTTTTAATACTAATAAATAAATTCCATCTAATACATTTTGAATAGGTAATTAGGCACAGTTACCAATGTGGTCACCAATAAATATCTAATATAAAAAACCGCGATCGAAAAGCTAGTTAAAATTAAATAGGCCTAGTAGTTTTATGCGTGAGTGTACCCATGCGCAAGCTCATCCCCGCCACTTTCTTCCAGCGTTCTTTTTATGTGACGCGACCTATACCAACATCCATATTATGAATGTCACTAGTGCATAATATGAAATAATAAAATAAAGCTTAGTTTGTTATATCGTTTATTACAAAACTCCCTAACTACCTAATGGTAGAACATAATACATTTCACAATACCTATACAACTAAATTGTATAAAATGCGTTCGTAACAATATTAAAACCATGGCACGAATCAAAATGGCACATTCCTTGACAACACCTAAACTTATTTAAAGACCAGCTGAATCCTGCGCTTTCACCTGCTAAAAATAATAAATTACAGATGTGATTTCAGCAAGAACATTTAACAAACATCCAAATTTTCGCATTTACGAAATTTGTTTTTGACTGTTTGTAATTTTCAAAAGCTCAACAAAACAATATTTGTTTAGGCCTTAAACTTTTTTATTTAATTCATTTAACGTTATTTAACAATTCATACAAGTTTTCACTAAAACAGTACCTCACTTATTTCTCTGTGGGATAACTACTGTGCGTAAAGGCTAGCGCTATTTATTGTTTATACATTGTGCAGTTTTCGAAGATTTTAATTTGGCACAAAATCGACATACCGCACAAAACCAATATTCTTATCGACAGACAAGACCATAGGAAAAATTATGTGCTAACTTTGGCATAGTATTGTTTCAGAGGTGAATTCATATTTCATCGTCTCTGTCAATAAGAATATTGGGCCTGTGACATAAAATCAACGTTCTAAACTAAACGTCTTAAGTACACAAATAAGTACTAAATCAATTGGCACGTAAGTACTTATTAGTAAAACCTATTTAAATCTAAGTCAGTTAGAAATTACTATTTTAGCAACAGTAACATAATAGCTCTAATAAAATATATCATTAAACGTATTAAAATAGAATTAATTACCATAAAATTAACGTTAGAAGGATGTATAATAATAATTATAATAATAAGAAAGTATTAACTTATGTTTATAATAAAATTATATTATAGTTTTTATACTCAGTTTTAGGCTTAATTTCTACTTACGTAGAGTAGAGTATGTCGGTCTAGAATATAGACCAATAACAGTGCTTGAAATCTCTATTAAAAATCCGAGTACGGTGATTGGTGAATTCTAGCCCGCTCCGATTGAGTAAACACCTTAAAGGTATCATTCGACAGCTAACTGCAAACTTCGAGTTGTATATTGAAATCGACAAGTCGTATAACGCAGTACAAAACTGTACCTACAAGTAAGAACGTACCTCTACATAAAGTTGAGCTTAAGGTCATCAGACCCGGTGGCGAATGGGAATTTATTCTGATTCCCACCTGGAGGCCAAAATGTGGGGGCAAAATGGATGATTAAGTTGAACATGATGACCATTTCTAAGGAAATATAAATCTTTCTCTATAATGGCAGCCCGCATAGACCTATCTGCCTCGAGATCTTTGTCCTTCTCTAGGGCACTAGATTTTCATATGAGAATCAAAACATGTATTGGAAATGAACTACAGAAAAACTTAAGATTATTCTAGAGCTATAGATAGCAATAGAAGAAAAATATGCTATAGTTTAACTTTTAATTATATTTATTATATTACCGAGTTTAATTTAATGCGCATTTTTCAGCTGTTTGCAGAATTTATGGCTGCCGAATCATACCTTAATTCGAGTATCCGTTTAAAAAATGCCCTATATCGCTTACTGTAGATACTTATCTATAAAATCGTTAAATATCATCAACTATTGTCAAACGAGTATCATTTACTTTGGTTACTAAGAACATTGGCACTAATTTATTATTTCGTGTGAAACAGTTTTACGTATCATTAGCATATCTGCAAAACATCCTAAATTAATTTGTACGGGTATTTAGCATAACTATGCACACATAATATTATTATACAAAGTATTACAAAAAAGTGTATTTATACTTTAGGGGATTGAATATTTAAATTCGACGATTTACAAATACTTATAATTTTCAAGAGTTTAATTATAAAAAAAAGAAACCGACAAAAATGGTACAGTGGATCGGTCACTTTGTATTTTAACATTTTTTTATATATATTGTAGATTATTTTTGTTCTACAACTTTTTGGTACCAACCCCCTTAAAAAAGACTACACTTTTTTGTAAAACATAGTATTCTATAGGTATACTTATTATTATTTTAACATTTGCTATGGCCAGTCCAATAATAGGTATCTTATGTAAAAACGTGTAGCATCTAAATGGCATAAGAATCGGTTTACACATCAAAACTTTAAGGAACTATTGTTTAGTACCGTTGTTGGTCGAGATTATTTAAATTAATTATATGACAAAAACCTAGGCAAATTTGTTACCATATTTCATTGGAAATAGGCTTGTATGAAGTCTATTGTAATTTAAAATGTCATTTGTTAATGTAATAAAGTAATTTGTTGAAACGTACACATTAATTCTCTACAATTTTTTTTTTCTTTTCTAGTATTTTTTCGTGAATTGATTTGAACTGTTCTTTCTCATTTTGTTGTAGTTTAAGGCGTCTCTTAAGTAGAGCGGGCGCGCGTGTTTATATTGTAAGATTGTATGAAAAACGCGAACTAAAAGTCGCGTGCGCCCGCGCCGAGTTCCGGACGCCATATGGAATACATATTTATATATTATATATTTTTTGGTATTTTATGCCTCTTTATTTCTACACAATATCTCACTATACTTTTTTGGCAACAAGTTGAAATTTTTAAGTGGTAATAAAGCGCCTTGCAGACTGAGCCACTATTGTACCAATAGAGACTTGCAAAATTACCAAAACTCTCTAGTAACTGTTTCATAAATCTAGAGGTATGATCTCTGCCGAAAATTTTGGTGCAGCTCGCCAAATTATGGTCTGTTCGATGTAGCTATTACATTAAAATATATGAAACATGATAATAGTTGTGCTATGACCAGCGCTAGTTACTGCAATAGTTGCTGTCTGCAAAGCGCCTAAACGTAAATTAAAAACATTTTTATAATAGAAAAAAATGTAGTATTATCATATTTGTGTAGTTCTTATTTTTAACAATCTTTAAAACTGAATATTAGTACTTATATTATTAACTATAAGCTCGGCACAATGCTATGGATTTATGTATTAAGATCTATTGAATAGTATTTGAAGCAATGACAGTTCATAAAAGGAAGCCAAGCGATATTTTTTATATACTGTGACTACAAAATAATACTAACCATTATTATATTATTATCATGGGTTTCCGAAAAGTAACGCCTTATTCCATTAATTAAACTGTGACTGACATATGTTTATATGTACCACTAACATCCGCGCTTCACTTCGTGCACATTTTCGTGTGTATTGTCAAATTTTTATTTTAAAAAATCTTTTTACGTTTTTTATTGACTGAGAATTTAACACTGCGCGCGGACATGTGTGAAGTGGAGCTGGCCCTTAACTTTCAAATTTCAAATGAAAAGTATTAATGTTAATTAAATCCATCGATTAAATCATCACTTGTCTTTCCTTTTAAGCGGCTGCTCAACTTAGAACAAAACCAAATTATTTTATATTTGTTTTAAGAATTCATCACTTCGTGAACATTTATTGAGCTAAGTGCCTTTCAGAAACTGTCACCTATTTTAAGCGACACGATTAATGAGTTAAAATCAGCGTCTTTCTTTGAAATATAATACTGAGTTATTCTTCATGAGCAAAATTACATCTAGCTTTTCTAAACAACACATATGGAAAACAGACACAAAAAATACGTGTATAAGAGGTGATTATTACGAGGTAACAGTTTTTGACACAAAATAGGCAGAAACGGTACTGTAGAAATAATATTGGGCGTACGTAATGATCTTCAATCTAAAATTTTAAAAAATAACCACTAATGTATGAGTAGGAACACACAACACACCAGTTGAAGACACTAAGGGTGCATCATTCCTTTTTTCAGGGGGTTCCGTCCAGTAATTTTCCAGGTCCTTGTTGTAGGAACTTTTATTTCTCTTTTTATAACTTATCCCCAATAATATATTCTTCAGTACTGTAGCGTAAAGACTTACTTTGGCAACGTATTTATTTTAAAACTAATATACCTACAGATGAAAGGCATATGCAAGCCAGTTTAAATCAATACAGTCTTTTAATTGTGATTAAGTATTGAATAAATCAATTACATAGATAAAATTATTTAAAGAGTGTAAGTCTAAAAACTGTCATAATGGCGCTTTACCATTTCCTTTCACAGCTATGCATTATATTATACGACAAAGTAGAAAAACTCCTTTACTTTGTTTCTATTGACATTTTAATTTCGTCGCCTCGTAATCATATTATTATTATCTCAGTGTTGACTTAGGCCTTGTCCATAATGGACGAATTTTCCACGAATTAGCTAGCTCGCATGTCCATATACTTGAGGCATCCATACTACAACGATAGCGCGAATTATAACTCGCGCGCAAGCGATCGTACGATATTTATGGAAGCTATTTGTAGGCGCCATGTATGTCGTCCTACAACCGAATGAATTCGGGGAGAATTCAGTCCTCTCTGTACAAGGGTTAACAAGTTATATTTATAACTTGTCGGCCTAGAGGTTTTTTGGTCTCATAACCAAAAAACCCCTAGACCGAATATTCCACGTGAATTTTACCGTTTCAGTTACCAGAGTTTAGATTTACACTCTTTATAACAAATTTATTATTGCCATTTTAATAATATAACATCATTAACATAACACAGATTTCACTCGACTGTAAGAAAACGCCTACAATTTAAACTATTGTAGTTCAGAGCGTGACCTCTCTCGTTTCGTGTTTTTTAACCGTATAATTGCTGAGTAAAAAAGGTGTAGGAACTAATTGTGTGCGACGCCGCAGTGGCCTCAATGTGACGCACTTTTCTTGCGGCGAAACGGACGCTGAAAAGGTTAAAACATCTTATTTAGAATATATTATATATTTATCTTATCTTAATATGTATTATTTAAGTAGTCTATTTATTTTTAAGTTTTGTAATAGTAATATATAAATATATAGTAATCGACCGAGCGAAGCGAGGTCTTAGAGTCGAAAGCCGCGAAATGCCTGCGTTTGGACCAGTTTAACGCTTGACCTCTGGTGCTTAAGTTTGGTTGACGTTTACTTGAAAACGGTTAATCCAAATTAAATGAAATTTTACACACAAGTTAAGAAGGTTAATTGGATAATTGTAGTGAAAAAATTAGCGAAATAGGTTACAGGGTTGCAGAGATATAGGTGACTTAAAGTCTTTACGATAGGTCTGACGATTATTTCAAAACTGGAGCGCTGATAATTTTTTTTCTAACATATACACATTTTTTATAAGCGACACAAATATATTAGCCAAAGTGTATGTTTGTATGTATGTTTGTTACGCGATAACTGGAAAACCAATGGTCCAATCTGCATGAAACTTTGCAAACGCGTAATATAAATCCATAGAATTTTTAAGTTCGAACATGAGCCAAATCGGTCGAAGGGTTCTAGAGTTTTAGAAAATGCTTAATTTCAACGTTACCAAAGTTCCAATCTTAATGAAACTTTGCGATCAGGTAGTATAAGCTAAAAGAATTCTCATGTTCGAAAATGAGCCAAATCGATCCAAGGGTTGTAGAGTTATGAAGATGTTTAAATTATAATGTTTTGCACAATTTGTTAGGTACATTAAGTTTGAGAAAGATCCTACAGGCAAAAAAGAGCAAGCAAGTTGATAAAGTTAAAGAATTAATAGCGATAAAGTCCAATAATTCGAGAATTTCAAGCAATTTATCATATTTTCAATATTTCTTATTTTTAATTATTTTCATATAATTTTTTAGTACATTGCGTAATACCAATAATTGCGTCAATTATAGTCCGGCCGCCTAAAGTTTGCTATTGAAATAGATGTCACATACATGTAGGTAAGTACACGTTTTGTGCTGTTTTTTTAATCTTTTTATAAACCTCATTTCGCTCGATCGATAAAATATAATGTTATATTTAATTTAAGTATATATAATTTTTATATTTAATTGTTAGTTTGTTTTTCTCAATAAAGATATTTAAGTAGTATGAAAATAAAGTAAAATAGTTATTTAAAAAAAAACCTTATTAATAGCGTTATTTTATGCCCATCGCTAATGGCAAGCAACCAAAGTTGGACTTAGTAGTATAGGCATAATTATAATATAATATAATTATGACGACATAACTACGTAACATTGCCTAAAATTTTGTATAAATTATCCCGAACACAATGTACCGGACTATAACTCGCTGTCAAGTAAAATAATATTTTACAGTGGTCGTAGCATGCCAAACGAGATCCCGCTGAAATGTCAAGCGTAGAACTGTCATACCATACATTGTAGTTTTGTGAATGTATGGGATGACAGTTCTACTCTTGAAGTTTGGCCGGGATTCTGTGTGGCATGCTACGGCCACTGGCAAAACACGAAAGTGGAGACCATAAACAATAATAAGCAGGTAACAATGTCTGTGGAAGTGGTGATAGAATAAAAAAACTCGCTGAATCGTTTTATGTTAAAATATAATTTAAATACATAATTTATATGAATACATACAAATATCATCGACCGAGCAAAGCGAACTCTTAGAGTTGAGAGATCTCTCGGTGGCAGTAAGGTTATTTGAGTAGTCTGCATAACTTTTTAAAACCTAAAGTAATTGTTTGTGCCGGCACATTCAACAATAAAGGTGCACGAGCACACCATAATGCATCGCGGGCCGTGTACTTATAGTCTGCCAAATTTCATAAATATATGGTAACGGCAAGTTCCCTATGAATGTTGATTTATTCAGAGGGTCAAAAAAATTTAGGTACGTTTTTGAAGGATAAACGGGTGTATTTTTTTCTACGTTAACTCAGAAGTTTAATTTAACGGGCACCAAGCGGCTATAGACCTGTGTATTATGGTAAAAATATACAATTCTACGGGATGTAGAGTATTAATTGGTCTTGACAGGCATACGGATGACCAAGTGATCCTATTTATTAGGGTTTCGTTTTTTCCTTCAGAGGAACGAAACTCTAAAAAGGATTATATTCAAAAAATCTCGGTACGTAGGTTTATTGAGTTTTAATTTCTCAGAATTTTTATATTTTGAGTTTTAATATTAATGTTAAAGTTCTTGTATTAGGATATATTTAGTCGAGACCTAAAGTCTAAGGTTTACCACGGAAATTGGGCTGCGAGGTCACAGTTCGAGGCGAACTACTAGTATAGTAATCTGCGCAGAGAACAGGGTGTGCCTAAATAACATAAAAAAATGTCTTATTAACAATGTCGTGGAGTCGTGTAGCTTGCCGCAAATCTGTTTACGGATCAATCAATGAGTTTATTAACTCATTGGGATTCATTATATATTGCTCAACCTTTTTTCGTTTATATATGTATCCTCCATATTAAGATCTTTCATGTCGTTTCATCAAATTCACGAATGTACCATACACATATCTTACAACAACTGAGATACACAGCTTAACGCGCCTTCCGAAACATATGAGCGTTTCTTTTACTCCCTATAGGCTTTGGCCGTGGCTAGTATATCATAGGAAAAAGGTAACACGTTTTCCTATGATTGTCAGCCCCCTTATAATTAAATAAAAAGTAAATAAGTAAATTTTTTGCAGTCTTATTTAGTGTTAATCAAATTCTACATAATTTCTACATATGTATATTATATTGGTCATATCTTAAAATTTCATAAAATCATTTTTAAAAACCATTATCTACTCACAATGGGTATGTATAAATTTTATTTTTAATAAGGCAAATCGAGTTGATATAGAAAAGCATTAAATTATTATATTACCATGAGATAGAGAGAGATTTATGGTGAATAAAGAATCTGAATCTGATAATATACTAATTAATAATAATAATTGTTCATAAAATACTATTTTGCAAAATAACAGTGTCATACAGAATGTTTTATACACTTATTTAAAAATAATGGCGACGTCGATAGGATAATATAGAAATATAGGTTAAGTCAAATAAATAAGAAATAAAAACACACCCGCACAGATCTTTGCCCTCATATATTATACTAGCTGCGCTCAGGGGTTTTACCCTTTTCTATAGCCTATGTGTTATTCTATGGTCTAAGTATACCAAATTTCAGCTCAATCGGTCCACCCGTAGGCGTGAAAGAGTAACAAACACACATCCAGACATCCATTCTTACAAACATTCACGTTTATAATATTAGTAATATGAGTGATAGTTACCTGTCTTGACTCTAGGCAGCGTATAAGTGTGCGTGGGTCAGACCCAGTATTGGTTGCGACGGAGCATAGGATTTGGTGCGCCGGGTCTGATTGGGTAAGCTGATTCACTGGCTTCGTAGCTACTCCAATCTTCCGCCTGTATAGAACAAAAGCAATGAGAAATGAATCTATTCAAACCGTCAATTCAAATATCGGTTTCGGTGAATTTGAGGCCCTCGAACAGTTTACTATACGATTTTAAAAATTAACGCGAGTGTTATAATAAATATACAAAAAAACCGTCTAAATCTGATTATTACTTGACAATTGATTTGACAAATTTTTGTTCTTTTGTAATTGAATAACATAAATGTTACAACTGGTTTGACCAATAAGTTGTCACAGCGACAACACAAGTGTCTCATTTCTAATACTTATTATGCAATTGAGACAGTTTACTTCTTGCATACAGTTTTCACTGATACTTTTAAATACGAAATACGAAAAGAGGTTTCAAAGCCCTCCTACGTACAATTCCGCACGATAACTTTATTATCAGACATGCAATATATTTCTTAAAACAAAATTGGGCAGCCAGTTATATGAGGGTTCACACGAACCTAAAATAAACATTGACTGCTAGGGTCGCCGTCATCGAAATCGATGAGGAGGACTATTATATTAATATATATAACCTAATTTACTTACATCAGTGTGGTCTTCAGTACCGTAAGGGTATCTAGTGTTAAGGTCAGGCAGACCAGACTCGACCAATGGCGTAACTTTACAAGCGACGCTGCCACCTGACGGCAACGGAGTGCTGGCCCCAGTGTGGACTGACTGTTCCGAAGATACGTAACTGAAAACGTGGGGAATAACAATTAGGTATATTCCACTATTAGAGGAATATCCTTAAATATGCCTCATGAAAATTATATTATATATTAAATAAACAAACCTACGCTACGTAAGAGTTAAAAACTTGGGAATAAAATCAATTATTTAAGATTTGCTGTATGTATCGATAAATAGATATTATGAATTTATAGGGACCCATGATTGATCCTTGTGGAACTCTCTTTATTAAGGCCAGTTGAGTGGATGTGGTGGTAGCGATACAATTAATTTTCTGCTCTGTACGAAGCATATATAATTTCATCTAACGCAAGGAGGGAAATATGAAGTTCATTAAACTCGAACTTGCGCTGCAACGTAGTGCAGTCTACTTAGTCAAATGCTTCGTTGATATCACAAAAATCACTTATTACATATTAGGAACCCTTAAGTTTTTCAAGCGGGTGGAGGAGGAAGATGGGGGAACGAGTTGAGTGGCGTGCCATGGGGGAGGCCTATGTCCAGCAGTGGACGAACACAGGCTGATGATGATGATGATGATGTTTTTCAAATAAAAGACATCGAGGTGTATGATCGCGTTATTTTGAATTCAATTTCATTGCAAAAAATTTGGACAATGGCATTGATCTTAATACTATAAAGTCCATTAAAAAAGATTACCGTTTAATAGGAGGCGTATTTTGAGCAGGCGATGGCATTAAATGATCAGGCGGCCTCGGTAATGGTATTGGCGCCACGCCCTGCGCTTGTCCATGAATCTTTGCCAACGCATTCTGATCCCGAACAAGGTACCATCTGCACTTTAACAGCCCTAGTATGAACAGTATTGCAAGAACTACTCCGGCAAGGGCCATTAATATTGTCATGTAGTATGATGCTGTATCTCCGTTGGCCACCTGAAAGTATTTCAAAAGTCTGGCATTTTGAAACGTAAAAGTTCAACCTGAAAGTCAAACAAGCCATAAATTATACTTACAGGCACACCCTCGTGGCTTTCTGGATCATTAGGTCCAGGTAAATTCTTCTTCTGTCTATTGCCTAAAAGAATCTTCACATTACCAGCCGCTGGCTGAAATATTGTAGCTGCTAACAAAAACCTAAAGCTATCCTCCAAACCATTTAGTTCGCTCAATTTCTTCTTAGCTACATAATAAATTACTCCAGCTTTTATGTCCTCGTGCGTAAAATACGCCACTTCCCTTTCTCTAGCACTAGTTTTCTCACCGGAGCTTCGAATAATCTTCTTTATCACTCCATGCTTTGGTTTCCGAAGCAAAGTATAAATAGGATCACTCGCAGTTAACTTCGCCAAACCACTAGCATCCATTACGTTTAACGTAATCTTCGTTTTCTCTGACTCGACTTTAAAATCAGCCAAATTCATCAATGGTTGAACTTTCACTTCTATTGTAAAATGATTCGTTCCGTTACTATGATGGACGAACGCTATCAAATCAAAACTATCGTTTGCAGTCGTCATATCATTCTGCATATAAATTACAACTTTATCCAGCAAATTCTTATGCGAGAATTGTGTTACTGGGTTCCTTCCGACGTAAATCATTCCATACGTCGGCTCTCTTGTTATATTATACCATACTTTAGACTTTTGAGCGTTTGTTTCTATGTAAATCTGATCAGTGCTCAAAGTAGCGACGTTTGACCCCTGTTGTAAATGAATGGGATGCGATGATGTAGCGTTTAGTATCACAGGTATTATATCAATAGTAAATACTGTGTAAGTAGGCTTGAACTGACCATCCCAAACTCTGAAGTAGAAGGTCGCAGTTTGTAAGATACCCGAATGTTCGTATATTACTCGTCCATTATTAATATCTTCTTGAGTAAATTTATTTATAGACTGAGCTTCATCAATTGTTTGATTTTTATCAAGCATCACCATTCTACCTTGAGTCGGTCCGCTAATAATGTCATAGACGATTTCTGAAGCGCTTGTATCAGCGTCTTCAGTAAGCAAATCGCTTTTAGTTATAGTATAATTTTCTCCTTGAACCACTTGTATTTGAGGAGTGTCTGTTAACAGTCTGAATGGCTGGTCATTGACTGGTATAATGTTAATTGGTATTGTAACGTTGCATAGCAACACGTAATCGGGTAGGAGGAAAATGGACATCTCTATTTTATCTTGGGTTGTATCGGAGTCATCGTGCTCGTAATTAACCACACCGCTTTCAAGTTGTGACTGCGTTAAAGATGATAGGAATGGTTTTAGCTCGCCGTGCAAAGGTTGTGACCATTGGGCTTCAATTTGAGGTTGTCTCACACCTGATTGACTTTCTAAATACGCTATTACGTCTGTCACGTTAATTTTAATAGGAATTTTGTCCCCCTCTTGAACTTTTATTTGGGGGATGTGAACGTATTTGGCTAAACCGCCCGCAGAGACGGATATATCAATGTTAAACACCTGATCAGTCAAAGGTTTAGCGAAAGCGGCTTCGACAGTGAATACGAATGAGTCATTTGTATGTAAATCAGAGAAAGGATGCGTATGTTCGTAATAAACCCTGGATTTGTTGACATCCTGTTGAGTAAATTGTTTTGCTGATCTGTGGTAGTTCTCTCCATTCATAACAATAAGCCTGCCGAGAGTGGGTGCTCTTTCTATTTTATAAATGATATTTCTCGTTGGGTCAGAACATTTAGACATGAGTATATTGTTGGTCAAGGGTCCCCGCATTAGTGGGAAGACACGTAAGTGTTGTTTCCGAATTATTTTCAGTGAGACAGACTTTGTTGATATAAGAAACGTTATTTTGGATAGTTCGTGGAGACCATCAGAGACGTTGAATATCATTTTACCTTTTGTGCCATCTGGAAACAAGACAATCATATTAAATATAGGTATATTACTACCACTTTAGACATATTCCAAGTGCTTCTAAACCACTGTCAGGTATTATCAAAAGGACTCACTAGTGTGCACAAAAATGACGGTTTGCTTGTCAATGTCGGCCTGTGTGAAGTGATTGACCGGCGTGTCGAGGTTTCCTTTCATCGCCATATATCCGGACATTATATCCGACACGATTATTGTTACGTTCTCTAAAGGAGTGTCAATGTCGTTTACATCTGAAAATGAAACATTTTTAAGATGAAACAAAAGCTAGATCTATAAGCGATGGTAACCTCACCATAAGACCGACCGTCTGCTATTTGCCAAACATAAAAAAGCTACGACTAAATTAGGAAAACTAAACAGGAATTAATTCCCCAGAAAAATAGGTGTGTGGGTTAACGATACTTTTTCTGTTCCATCGATGGATTTAAATGGAGTTTTCAAGCAATAGATAGAGTGATTCAAAAGCGATGTTTGATATGGTTAAAGCGTGTGATGCCGGGGCTAGTCGATAGTTTATTAATTTAAAATTATTAGTTTATGTAATACTTACGTAATTCATTCCTAGTTAGTACAAAAGTGCCCCCTTCCCACACACAGAGGCCAGTGTTAGCCGCCACTATGGGAGTTTCGTCGTTCACAGAGGCAATTTGAATCAATACTTCGAATGGTACACTTTGCTTGTTCCCTTCAGTTATTGCTTGTAGTTTAAAAGAGTCTCTCGTCTTTTCTGACCCGTCGTTAACATACTGAAACAAGACAAGTTTGATGATGAACGTGATGATTTGATGAACTTTTCTTACTAACATTATAAACGAGAAAGTTTGTAAGAATGTATGGATGTATGTTTGTTACTCTTTCACGAAACGAGTGGTCCGATTGAACTGAAATTTGGTATAGCGATAGCTTAAGACCCTAGAATAACACATAGGCTACATAAGTACTGCGGATAAATCAAATTAATACAAGAGAGTTACGCAATAATAAGTCATAATAAAAACACCAAAAAATTTACAAATACCTGAATATTCCCAGAGTTCAGCTTTAAAACGGGCAGCAAATTTAACTCTTGATCTCCCATCACAATCTTCCCATACTTCGGTTTATCCAGCACTTTGTACGAAACAACTTTCCCCTTATAATACTCAGTTTCAGTCTTAAACAAATCCGGTTTTAAACTAACCGACTCGCCTTCCACTACTGTCAAATTGGCAGCCGACACGTAAAAATGTTCCGGAATTATAATGACTGTCAATTCGAGGTCTCTCAACCAAACTATCCCATTCGTGACGTCCATAACTATTTTATCTCTGGTTCTGTTAACCCCTGATTGGACGTAGACGAGACGGTTAGAGTTTATGGTCGATTGGTCGAACACTTTCGTGTGGATCGGTTCTTCGAAGTTGTCCAGCTCTAATGTGCCGGGTGTGGTGACTATTTCAAGCCATCCATGGTAAGGACCATCGGTTATTTTGTACACTATGTTTGAAGGCTCGATTTGTGGGTGCATTACCTGTAGAAAACAATATAGTTTATATCTTTTCTCATTCATTTTCACCGGGAGTAGACTTCCTTTGCAGGAGGCCGACTAGGTTCCTTTGCAGTATAATGTGGGAACATTATACTGCCCCCGTTGTTATAATTACAGTAAGTCAAAAAACTGCGATGGTGGAAAATGAAATTTAGTTATTTCACTGAAGGTCAATTTCTCACCATCACAGTTTTTCGACTTACTGTAATTATAACAACGGGGGCAGTATATGCTTCGGTAGGAGGGCACTGTAACTAGTGAAGTTACTGGGCTGAACAGTCATAACATCTTATGACTCTTGAGTAAGAAGCGTTGGTGCAGTGCAACTAGAATTAACATCATTGTGAAATCCTGGGTGGCACTTTACTGGTTAAGGGCAGCGTTATCTCTTAACATAAGGAGAGCTTTCTTACTTCTTTACATAAGAAAATAGATGAATGTACTTTGAAACTATTACAGGGTTCAAATTACAAATATGCTGTAAAAGATCAATCGGCCACATATATCAGTGGCTATATTATACCTACAAATTATCTAGTATAAGAAACATACCTCAGTTTAAAGACATTTATTCTCATTTCGACAATTGTCATTTACATGAGAACTTATTATTTAGAGTACAGAGTAATTTCGTCGTCCAGTAGGTATACATTGAGACAATAAAATAAGAGTATGCTAAACAGCAAAAAGTAAGTAAAATATAAGTTATACAGGAAATTATATTGGAGTAGCTAGACTAACAAATGTTAAAATAAGGAGAAATTATATGACCATATTTTACCTCCAAAATATCCTTAGTAATATTAACGCTTGTAGACTCTTCCACGACCAAAGGATGGTTGGTGTTCACTTTGAGAGGTTCCCAATAACTCGACGGGAATATCTTTATTGTGTAGATGCCTTCTCCCCAAGTGTCAAGGCACATTACTTTGAATCTGTAACAAATAAAAAAGATTTTATATTATACAATTAAATTCAAAACTAAATGATTGGACCAAATGCATGGACCTACAAACATTACTGAAAAAAAAGCAACTTCCTGAAAAAATTATGCACGTCTAGTATGCTGTGTAGGTGCCCACACTTAAACCATAGTAAGCCCAATCATTGACGGAAAGTTGTAATTAGACTTGTTTTGACTGTTTGACATTCGTGAAATATAATGGTCCCCAAACGTAATGAACGATCTTTATTGGAGTCTGTCTCTGGATCGAATTGTAAATAAAATACTATTATTCTACTAGCTTCGCCCCGCGGTTTGAACCAATTATTCTCGACATTACATCTATATTTCACCACAAATGGTTCAGTGGTTCTGTGAAAAAGCAACAAACATACACACTCACATATTCGGACCAAACTTTCAGTTTTATATTTTGGTTTACGGGTTAATTTTTCGCAATCTGGCCCCTGATACAGTTAAATATAGAATCGGAGACAGACTCCGATAAATAAAATTGTCATCAATTACCATTATATTTGAAACAACTTATGAAGATGACTAATTAAATAGCTAAAGGTCGCCGGAAGACGCTGGATGCAGGTCGCTTCCAACCGGTACATATGGAAGTCCAAAAGGGAGCCCTAGTTCAGCAGTGGAGGTCTTACGGCTGAGATGATGATGATGATTAAATACCTGAATTGATCAGTAGGAGTCTTAGGTTCCCTGTGTCTATAAGCGACCCTTCCTGCAGCTACGTCGAGTTGTGTGAATGTATACGCTCCTTGACCTTCGCCCACTTCGATAGAGCCGTGTTTGGGCTCCAATGTGACTTCGTAGCGTATGTCTTCTTCCAGGCAATTCATGTTGGTATCCACCTGAAGGGACAATAAAACAAATTAAGCGGTGGTGGCCAAGGGTTACGTAATGTAGATGCTATTCAGCATCACCGAGTTCGAATCCTGGTCCTGTACCGATAAATATAATTAGTTAGGTGCGATTTTTCCACTGGCTGTTCTGGTGGTAGTCGCCAACCGCCAAATGGTATCTATGGCCTTGTTCCAAGCAGTGGGACAGCATAGACTAGAGATGTTTTTACGTAATAAGCAATGAGGTTCTAAATAAGGAATTTTTAAATGTTGAGTCAAGGCGAAGAGGAGTCTCTCTGAAAAAACAACTACATATCAAGAAAAACGTACCTGCAAATCTCTAGCAGTAATAACCACAGCCTTCCCATTCTCAACAATAGACCCATTACTCGGATACATTCTTATAAAAGGCGGCGACGCTTGAATCTCCAAATTTCCATTCACATCAAATAGCCCATCCGATATCCAAAACGCCATTTTCCCATACTCCTTCCCTTGATGTTTGAATAAAACTAAGTTTTTATTGATATCTTCTTGTGAAAACTGGGCGATTTGCTCCGAAGGATTGTCCGCCCGAAATATACCACCATTCGGCGGTTCTTTGGTATATCTTTGCACTGTATAAATGATATCAGATGGTTTTGTATCCAAATCTGCATCAGTGTAACTCAAGTCTCTCGCGGTTATCAATCTAGCACCACCGTGTACTATGTGAAATATCTTCTCATTAGCTCTAACAGGACTGTTATCATTCTTCAACACAATATCTATGTGAAAGACCCCAACGTATTGAAAATCCTCCGGCTCGGGACTCAAAGCCATGAAGTGAAACGAATCGTGCCTGCTTTCAGAATCATCGTGCGCGTAATAAACTCTATCAGAATTCAACTCTAACAGAGTAAAATAAGTGGTATTATCCCGGACTATTTTTAAATCTTCATTTATCACCTCTATTTTGCCGTGTTTAGGTAAGTGAGTGATGTTAAAAATTAGGTTTGTGACGGCGTCTGTCCGTAGATTTAAATGCGTCGCAGGAATGACCATTCTCGATCCTTCCATGACTTGTAACCTTTCTAAGGTAGTGTGAACTCTGTTTGGAGAGTGATCAGACGTGAAAGTCCCTGGGGTGTGTTTTATAGTCATAACCCCAGTAATATTATCACATTCAGTCGCTCCAACGACAAAAGAAAATTCATCTTGTATGTGGGAATACGCTCGTCTGTGCAAACGATACCAAAGTTGATCATTGTCTATATTTTGCTGTGTGAAAGAACTGTGTATTTGCAAATGCCTTTTTCCAGTGGATAAATGTAAAATACCATATTTCGGTGGTCGTAAAATGGTGAATGATATCCTATCAGTAGGTAGAGCGAGAGGTTTCGTTTTGAATTGTAAATGCATTGAAGATATAAATGCTTCTCGAGTGTTGTTTAGAACTAATTCTTCGTTGACTGACTGGTATAGTTCGAGTTTGATGAAAGTCAGTCGGAAGTCGTATAATGTATTCGTTCGTATTGTGCCGACGGAGGCCTTGAACTGAAACAAATTTAATATATAGTTAATCAAAAATTACCAAGTCATCAATCATTTTATTTCATTTTACTTATTTATCCTAGTAATATCTTTATATGTAACGTATTGATGAATGTGTGATTTTTACCTCTTTACGCCTAAATAGATGAACCGATTGAATTTGATATTAGTAGCTTAGTCTATACAATAACACTAAGGCAAATTTTGTGAAAAAGGTTATTACATAGTCTCAGATGGACGCAGTATTGTGTAGGACTTCCTACAAATTAAACACTGAGATTGCAATGACTTGGCGTACAGGTCATAATAGTAAATTCCATTACCTATAACCGCATATATTCTCTGGGCTCATATATTTTTAAATTCCATTACAAAATTGTTTATCAATGTCAATGTTCAGTGACTATTCATTCTCCGGAGAGAAAGGTCGCATCACGCGCAATTACTCTAGTACGTGCTTGAGTAAAAGTGCTGATGCTGCAACCTCAATCGCTCGAACTGTCGCGTCGCGCGCGCAAAGATTCACGGTCACCGAAATGACCTAGTTACAGTGTGTGCTACATTTTATATGAACAATGGACTAATGAACAATTTATATCTTATTATAATATGTAAAATGAAGCTATAGGGTGAAATTACCACTATGGCAACAAAACTAGGTGTTACATTAGATACTGAAAAGGAGCGTTTTCTTTTCGAACACTATGAGTCTGAAAAGATTCAACGTCAAAAGCTAGAAGAGCTCATAAATCAGCTAAATAGCCAAATAGCTGATTTACAGCGAAAACTAGAGTTGCGTGAGCGGAGCAACGATTCAAGCGTATCCGCCCGCAAAGTTGTGATTCCTCCTCCATCAGTGTACGAAACAGACGAGGAAGAACTCGCACGTGAGACTGAGTGGGTGCGACAGAAAGGAAGAAAAAAAAGGAAACTAAATAAGTCACCGTCCCCACAACCTATTAACATCCCAGAAAAGCCGATCAAGGCGAAAAAGCCACTTCAACCACCGCCAATAATAGTTGATAATATCAAAAATTATCAAAGATTCTACGATCTTATTCTGGCAAATGTCGGAAAAGAATCGTTTATCATAAAAATGATGAAGGGAGAGACGGTGAAAATAAACACCAGAGATGATGACTCATACAGGGCTACCACCAAGCTGCTATCCCTAAATAACTACCTGTGGTATTCCTATGAGAATAAACAGGAAAGGCCAATTAGAGTCATGGCTAAAAATCTCCATTCATCTTGCTCATCGGACAGGATTATGGAGGACCTCTCCTTGAAGGGTTTTAAAATAGAAAATGTTGTGAACAAATTACACTGGAAAACTAAGGAACCTCTAAATATGTTCATGCTAACATTCCAGAAAGACGAAGATATCAATAAAATTTACCAAATAAAATCAATCTTAGGATGTAAAGTGGATATAGAAGCAATTAAATCATCAAAGCTTATACCGCAGTGCAAGAGATGCCAAGCATATGGCCACACACAGAAGTACTGCTCAAAAGAAGCCAGGTGCGTTAAGTGTACAGGTAAGCACCTCACTAAAGACTGTACTAAACCGCCAGAAGAAAAGCCTAAATGTATCCATTGTGGTGAAGCACACCCAGCTAACTACAAAGGATGTATCGTGGCAAAAGAGCTGCAAAAAATTAAAACTAAGTCGCAACCAAAGAAACTCGAACCTGTATCTACCAACCAGGCTTCGAAAGCAACAAATGAAATGAAAAAGTCATTAGCTAGAAAAGTCACAAAAACTGTGTCTTACGCTCAAGTCACAGAATGCCCTCAACCTCAGTCACAGAAAGAACTGCAATCAAATCAAAGCAGTCCCACAGCTGTCGACGAAAAGTTGAATCGCATTTTAAGCCTGATGACGTCATTCGACAATCGTCTCAAAAAGTTAGAAAGTAGCGCTAAATCTGCTATTATTAATAAATTATATAAACAATGATTAGAATTATGGCATGGAACGCAAATGGGCTCCTCCAACACAAAGATGAGCTTCAAGCAATCCTTAAGCTAGATAATATTGACGTATGTCTTATATCTGAAACACACTGCACAAAAGAATCCTTTATAAAAATTGAAGGATACATATAATGCAATCCATCCTAGTAATAAAGCTAGAGGAGGTAGTGCCGTAATAATCAAAGAACACATCCAACAGCACGAGCAATATAAGTGTGAAGAAGAGCACATACAGGCAGTAGCTATTAACATACATACCAAACGCTACCCTGTTACCCTATCATCCATATACTGCCCACCAAAACATGCCATAAAAGTAGAGCAGTATAAACATTTCCTAGAAAGCCTTGGTAATAGGTTTTTATTAGGAGGAGATTTTAATGCATAAAACACCTTCTGGGGATCAAGACTTACTACGACAAAGGGAAAAGAGCTGTTGAATGCTATCAGAAGTACGAAATGTAACGTAATATCAACTGGTAAACCTACTTACTGGCCAACTGATCCATTGAAGATTCCAGATTTAATAGACTTTTTCATATATAAAAATATATCATCTAGCTTTATTAGTATTAAAGAAGGGTTTGATATGAGCTCCGACCACTCTCCAATATTATTAACACTAAGTGATAATGTCATACAAAGAGAACAAAATCCAGCGCTCACAAACAGAAATACAGACTGGGAAAGCTTCAAGTTCGAGCTGGAATCTCTGATCGACTTAAAAGTACCACTTAAAACTCCACTTCAGCTTGAAGAAGAAACAAAAGAACTTATACTAAATATACAGCACTGTGCGTGGAATAATACACCGGAACCTTATATAAAAATAAGAAGTACTTATTATCCTATTGAAATCAGAAATCTCATTACTGAAAAGAGGCAAGAGAGGCAAAAGTGGCACATGACAAGGGCGCCGCAGGATAAAACGCTTTTCAACAAGTTGACGAAAAAACTGAAAAAGCGTATCCAAATGTTCAATGATAGCTCAATAAGTGATCAAGTAAGCCAATTGACATGTGATAGAACTACAGATTACTCGCTCTGGAAAACAGTTCGGAACTTAAAAAAGCCCATTTCACAATCTCCACCTATAAAGGAAGTGGGCCATAAGTAATGAGCAAAAGGCCAAGAGATTTGCTGAGCACCTAGAGCAAATCTTTCAACCATATGAAGGGAATTCTGACATCGAATCAATGTTCAATGAAACTTCTCTTTGTAATCAAAACATAAAACTTGTTACACCAAGAGAGGTTACCAGTGGCATAAAGCAACTTAACCGAAAGAAGTCTCCTGGATATGATCTCATTACTGGAGAAGTCCTCCAAAATCTTCCACGTAAAGCTATAGTTAAACTAACCACACTCATCAATGCTGCGTTTAGACTTCAATACGTACCTGAAGTGTGGAAAGTGGCAGAAGTCATAATGATAGCCAAGCCTGGGAAACCACCAAACGAAGCAACATCATACAGACCGATCTCCTTGTTACCAATAATATCAAAATTATTCGAAAAATTATTTCTAAAACGTCTGAAGCCCATTATAGAAGAGAACCATCTAATCCCTGACTACCAATTCGGATTTAGAGAGAAACATTCTACAATAGATCAAATACATAGAATCACAGATAACATAGAGAAAGCCTTAGAAAGAAAAATGGTTTGTTCTACAATCTTTCTTGATGTAGCTCAAGCGTTTGATAAAGTGTGGCATGAAGGCCTCGTAACTAAATTGAGATTTATGCTACCACGACAGTTTGCACAAATTCTGAAATCATACCTATCAGAAAGAACATTTAGGGTACGACATGAATCTGCATATTCTGAATTAAAATTAATCAAAGCAGGAGTACCACAGGGAAGTGTGCTAGGGCCTGTCCTGTATCTTCTGTACACAGCTGACATCCCTGAACTAGAAAACAGCAAAATTGCGACTTTTGCTGATGACACCGCCATAATGGCAACAGGAGACACTCATGAAGAAGCAGTGGAAAAGGTTCAAGTGGCAATTAATAACATTTACGAATGGACGAAGAAGTGGAGAATAAAACTCAATGAAGCTAAATCCACCCATATAGATTTTACGAACAAGATGTTTAATTATCTTCCTGTGTTCATAAACAATAAGGCTGTCCCTTATGCAAATACAGCCAAATATCTAGGTATAACGTTAGACGCAAGGCTTCGCTGGAAAGCTCGTGTGAAAAAGAAAAGAGATGAATTAGAAATCAGATATAAACAAATGTATTGGCTGCTAGGGAGACACTCAACGCTGTCAGTTCATAATAAAATATTGTTATATAAACAAATTCTGATGCCAATATGGACATATGGTATTCAGTTATGGGGATGCACAACCCAGAACAACATTAACATCATCCAACGCTTCCAAAATAAAGTATTGAGGGGTATCGCAAATGCCCCCTGGTACATTAGAAACGAAGATCTACATAGGGACTTAAATGTGGAACTTGTGGCTAGTGTAATTAAAAAGTTTGCCGGGAGTCACCAACATAGACTTCATCATCATGTGAATATCGAGGCTATCCAGCTCCTCGATAACACAGACCTAGTAAGACGACTCAAAAGAACAAAGCCTTTTGAGCTAGTGTAGTGATAGTGAGACTAGTGTAAATAGTGTAGTGCTACAGTAAGACACATGAACAAAGTGTACTTCGCCAATAGAGACTGTAAGACAAGTGTTAATGGACACTATCTTAGATTATTATATAAAATTGTATAAAAATATGTTAGAGTTAAATTACTTATTAGCCTAAAATGGCTAGATTGTAATATGATAACACATCCTATAATCGGAACATGTTTTTTAAAAAAAAAAAAGAAAAAAAAATGTCAATGTAAACTAGTTTTGACCTTCATCCTTCGAAATTTACAATAATATGTGAGTTAATATAAATGTTTTAAAAATAATATTCGTGGTCTCACCTTAAATTCATCGTGGGTCGGATTTCCCAGTAAATGCATGTATCTAACTCGTCCAAAAGTGACCATTTCGCTGGTAAACGAGTCGACAGTCTGCCACGTGCCGTCCAAGACACGCAATCGTTCTACCACGCCGAATTGTGGAGGTTTTACAATGTCGTATCTAAAATTATACATAACAAAACATAAAGTTAACTCCAACAGAACGGGTTTCCCTACTTATAGTGACAGAGTATAATTACAATTAAAAATCGTGTGGCCAACCTATATATGACTGCCTCCTATATATTTATGAGCCTTCCGAAAAACGGAAGAGTTAAGGTGAAAATTATGCCACACACTGAACTCAGGACCTCCGGATTATAAGTCAGACGTACGAACACTGGTCCACGAATTTATAAATAAAATAAAGTATGAAATAACAGTAGATATGTCACACTCCATACACTGATCTTCAAACCTCATTAAAGCCATTATTATAAAATGGAAGTCCCACGATCAACTCAAACTATTAATAGCTCTTAATCCTGAATCCTGACACTATATTAGGGTGGGTGTCTGAATAGTTTTTGTTGGTATCGATGTCAACTAACTATAGGTTTTAGCGCTAACGATTTTGAAAAAAAAGATCAAAATCGCGGACAAGGGATCTTCAATCCCCAAAAAAATACTATTCTGCATTGTCAAAAAAGGCTACAAATGTGGTATTTAGTGGAAAAGGGACTCCCTAAAAAGAGAAGAGACCGCCTTGAAAGTATTCCCTGACCCGTGTATCCATTGTTTCTATTCTCGCTCATTTCCGACAAATACCTAAGTAGTTTTTTCATTAATAACTAGTAATTTTTTTATTAACTTACTTGACAGGAACGTTAGTCTCATCAGCGTTCGTGGTGAAAGTCAAGTTATCAGCACCTATAATGGCATAAGAGTTATGCACCAATTGTAATCCAGTGTTATTGACCAAGCGCACTTGTAAGGGCACTATCGAAATGCGAAGAATGCCCGGCCCACTAGTTTCTATCCCATCTGATACCTGGAAAGAAATAGAAACTCTCTAAGTCCATTTTTTCCTTTAATTAAGGTTATGGACCCAGCACAAAGTTATCGGGGTCTTGTCTTGCTGTAAAGTCACACAGAATTATTGACAACTAGCTGCGCCCAGCGGTTTTACCCGCTGTACTGTAGCCTATGTGTTATTCCAAGCTATCTGTATACCGAATTTCAGCTCAATCAGTCCACCCGTTTAGGCGTGAAGAAGTAACAAACATACACACTCACAAACTTTCGCATTTATAATATTAGTGTGATAATTCATAGATGTACAATCGGTGGTATTATCGCTAAATTTCTTCCAGACAACCAATGAACGGAGAGTATTTATAGATAGATAAAGCACGGTGGCGCATTACTATACTGTTAAAATAATATGTAGAGAACAAAAAAGTGATATAAGTGCAACATCTCAATTCTTAAATAAGTAGATACATAATAGTAGTATCTTATGAGGAAAATAAAAAATAATAATTAAGATGTTGATGATGATGAAGATGATGATAGTAAAAAACTCACTTGCAAAGACAGTCTCAAGGAAGTTTTATTCAGTTGTTTATCAACCGTCGATCCGTGCACAAATGATATAACACCGGAATTGATTTCTTGTTGGGTAAACGAATCTACCGGCTGTCCTAACATTTCTATATGACCCCTGTTAAAATAAAACAATTATAATCAATAAATTAATTGAAGCAAAATAAAATTTGAGTATCGTGTATGCGTGCGAATTTCTCGCTCTTTTACCATTCTCAAAATTCATATAATATTCAAATAGGCTGCTAGAGCACTTTGCAAATCAATTTTACAATTGTTTTGTTATAATTTTAGACTACGGCTTGGTCGAAAAAGCCAAGGTGTGTTATGTGGTGCCGATGAAAGTCTGGATCACCCAGTTCGAATCCCGGCCCCGCACCAATGACTATAATTAGTTATTAGCGGGTTTTCCACTCGGTATACTAGTGGTAGGCTTCAGCTGTGGCTAGTACAAAACAGTGTCGCCAAGCGGTCATTATGACCGTGTTCCGGCATGATGTTCAGTGAAGCCAGGGGATTTATCCCGCCTTATAGGTTTAGTCTTCTAACATTACGGCTTAACATCACGCGAGATCGTTGTTAAAGGCTTTTTACCCAGGAAAAAAGCGTTACACATCATCACCCCACGCCGGGGGGCGCGGGCGGTATGTGGGACTCCCCCGCCGAAGAACGTTGTTAAAGGCTATAACCTCATCTATAATGAATAAATGTAATAAGAAAATATTTACCCGCTGAGTTCGTTCTTTCCATGTAAAACTGTGTATAGAAGATCCTCGGCCGCAGTATCTGGGTCCACTGCTTTTAATATATCCGATGTTATCACTTTTTTAGTACCCTGTGAGTAGAAATGTTTTTAATAACGCTTATACAATTTGACGCTCTCTCGCTCGCACTATTATGAGATATTTTGTTTTTTTTAACCCCCGACGCAAATACGACGGCGTGTTATAAGTTTGACGTGTCTGTCTGTCTGTGTGTGTGTGTGTGTGTGGCGGATTACTTTTTTCTTCCACGACCCCCTTAATATGGGTATCAAATGAAAGGGCTTAACGAGTAGAATACAGCCCACTATATAAAATTTAAAAAACAAGATGGCCGCCATCAATAAATGCTGAATTACGTATTGCGTAGGGGGTTTTTTAAATTTTTAATTTAATTCACATGTTTAATTATTGCTCACCATGCCATTTTTTTATATATAAAAATGGAAATACTTTTAAAATGTGTGCAATATTATTGTGCAGGGTTCCTCTTTAGGAATTTACAAAAAGTTAATTCTATGAATATAAAATTCAAATTGTGCGAGCGAGAGGGCGTCAAATTGTATAAGCGCTCTTAAGACTGCTTAATTATGTTATAGAGCCATCTATTAACTAGTTATAGCAATTAAATTAAATTTTATGTATTAAGATAGGATAGGACTTAATCTTCTTCTTCCTGCCCTTATCCCACACTAGGTAGGGTCGGCACAACACGTTTTTCTCCTCCATTCTGCTCTATCATCCGTCATATCTGCATCCACTCCCCTAGCACGCATATCCCTGCACACACAGTTCGTCCAAACCTTTTTCGGGCATCCCCTTCCCGGATTACCACCTATCACCATATTCATGGACTTTTTGGTAACATGATTTTCAGCCCTCCGCATAATATGTCCATACCAGGATAAGACTTAATAATTTTATTTAATCTAAGTTAATGATAAGATTTAATTATTATATTTATATACATATATTTATATAAATATAATTTAAATATTAACTCTTTATTGATACCACACAGAAAAGAAAAACGTACAACGGTACAACTATAAATTTAACACCAAAGGTGTTTTATCACACTCAAATGATGGTTTTATCGCTCAGAGCGATCTCTTCCAGACTACCGTGATAATATTAAAGAAAAATGTGTCAGAAATCCATCAACACATAGCTCATACCACTGAACGGAATAGGTTGAAATTTCACATTAAGGGATTATAAATGGCAATAAACATCAAATAAAGGCCTCAACTAAGCGAGCAAAGCCGTGAGATTAAGCTAGTTAAGGCAATAAGTGATTTATTATCATTTTAGTAAAGATTCTACGCATTTTTGTTATAAAAACCTGTCATTTATTGGCAAAAACTGGGAATTAAAGCTCTAAAAACTATTGTAATCAATCTACAGAAGCGCATTATAATCAAAAAAAATCTATCTGCATATTATTAGCTAAATAAGGTTAATAAAAAAATCAAAATACTTACATAACACTAAAATTGGTTAGGTTTTGTGTTTGTTGCGGTCACGTGAAATTAAATACATGCAACTACACGCAAGCAAATTAAAAATACTAAATACACTCGATTTACTCTGAAAATAAACCAAAAATCAAATTAATGTCGTGCCTATTTCTGTAGAACTCGACATGCTAAGCTGCAAAAATTAATATTAATCAGCAAGTAAAATACAAATTCACTAAAAATTAATTATTACTGGCATGTAACACATTACATTCTTGTTAAAAAAAACTACAAAAAATATTACTGGCACAAATTTTAGTATGTAAAAAAACTTCAGTAATTTTAATCACAAGCGAATCTAGACTTATTTGAATGCCGCTATCATTGTAATTTAAAGCTTAAATCAGGGTCTTAGGTGGGTATCTACTCGTTAGAGCGAAGTGGTCCAAAAACGACCAACGATAATAATATCAACAAAAACGGCACAACTCGTCTAATATTGTCGAGAATATCCACGTGAGCGTCGGTTACTGCAGGCGTGAACTCCTGATGAAGGACATGTCCGAAACCGTGGTCGAGATATTCTCGGCAATATTTGACGTGAGTTGTGCCGTTTTTGTTGATTTAGATATGGAGAACACTTGCGATTGTTTTAAAACTGGGATGGTAATGTCAATAAAAAACCAAGGACTGTGATTGGTCCGTTCAATATGAGTAGAAACGCACCATTAAGTAAAGCAGATCAGTTTGTTGATTGTGCACTTATGGATAAAAGTACCAAATTTGGCACATGTAGTCTGAAGAAATAAGAACAGATGATTTTAATGTATAGCTATCGAACTGACTTACCGTTAAGAACACAGCTGACCCAAGGCTCATTATCCAAATTTGTTAATTTTACATTAAACATAAATATGATTTTAATGTAGAGCCATCCAACTGACCTATTCCATCAGGAAAGCAGTTGACCTAAGGCTACATTGGCAAATTTGTTCATTTGACATACACAGCCAAATTTGGTACTTTTATCAGACAGTACACAAGCACAATTTTAACAATAGTTCAGCTAATTAGTCGGACTATAAACAAAATAGGCTAATTTTAGTTAATATAGGGAAATACTAAGACTACAGTGGGTCATTCTCACTTACCTGAGTCAAACGCAGTACTTTGCCAGGCAAAAGGTTAAGGACAGGCGGGTCATTGACCGGAGTCACATTAACATGAAGTACAAACGTGTTCCTCCCCTGAAGGTAGCTTGGTAGAGTAAATTTGGTCTCTTGTATCAATTCCATGTCTAAAACTATCGCGTCTTGGTGATTTTCTGAGCCGTCGTGGACGTAGCGAACCTAGAAAAATATATGATTTTCATGATCTGATGATGGTGAGCTGGAAAGCGGCCATAGGAACTCCGTAATTAAACGACGCAACCCCATCGAATTTGGGCTCATTTGATTCATCTTGTCAAGTACTTTGGTGCTAGAAGGTAATAATAATAAAAGCCTGTTCTTAAAAAGTTTTTTTAAAGTTATAGTGCATAAAACACTAACGTCCTCATAAACCTTTGTTACTCACCTTATCTCTAGATAAATCCGTAAGTGTAAAGTATTGCTTAGACTTCCCATCTTCGACGTAACTGGAATATTGTGCACTTCTTTGCATAGACAACTCTATAGCAATCCTTCCATGGGCGGGTGATTGTGTTACATAGAATACAACTCCTGATGGCCTGACTCCGTATTTATGATGGTCCAGGACAACGTCGATGTTCTGCGTGGTTATGACCGTGACCCCTCCTTCTTGAACCGTCAGAGGGTATAAAGCGACGAGCTCTAATTCGCTGCTCGATTTGGAGAATACCTGGATGAGAAAAAATGATAACCCTTAATGCATGCATATGCGGGAGGGCGGGTGGTGCACTCGGTGGTGGAATTAATACTATATTTTTCTTTGGTATCGTTAGAATTCCTCGACATTACTTAAAACTTAGACTCACAAATTTGAAGCGGAATTAACACTAAATATTATAATCTAATATATAAAATTCTCGTGTCACAGTTTTCGTTGCCATACTCCTCCGAAACGGCTTGACCGATTTTGATGAAATTTTTTGTGCTTATCCGGTATCTATGAGAATCGACCAACATCTATTTTTCATCCCCCTAAATGTTAGGGGTAGTCCACCCCTAAATTTTTTTTTATTTTTTTTAGACAAAATTTTTAATTTCTATTTTTTTATGATACAACATACAAAAATACATACAATCCTCAATTTTCACCCTTCTACGATCAACCCTTATTTTTTAATAGCCATTTTAGTAATTTAATCATTTTTCCTCTCCGGTCGAAAACTGATCAATCGTCATTTAATTAGTTATCCCCGCCAGATGTCTACAGGTGTCACTTCTGACCCAGTAAACAGCACGGAGTAGGGATGAGAACGAAGCCGGTCTTCTTTCTTTCTCACTTCCTACACAGTTGTCGGCCATCATTATTGTTTATGCATCAAGTGTAGTAGTAACGTTGACAATTATTATTTTGATATCTAAGTGTAAATCTAATATTAACTTTTAATCATTCCTATTTTATCAATAATAATTAAATTATTCAAAAAAATCAATCATTATGAATCTTTATTTTGAAATGTCAATGGAAATATTGGTTGTATGAAAAAATTATAAGAGACAATGTTTTCATAAAATTAAATTTTTTACTTTTGTTTGAAAAAATTTTCCATAAAATAATGCTTATTTCACGCATATACCACATTCTTACATACATACAATATACACATTCTAAAATACATACATACTTCCAATAAGTAAGCTATTTTTTGTCTACACTAGAAATAACTAGGAAATTATTTATATGGCAAAACAACGTTTGCCGGGTAAGCTAGTCTAATATATAAAATTCTCGTGTCACAGTTTTCGTTGCCATACTCCTCCGAAAGGGTCCATATTGGCTCGCATAAAATTTTTAGTCCTAATTTAATGTGGCATAACGTTTTTCAGCCTAAACATCAAAACGCCTAAAGTTTTTAGGCATAACTTTTTTGGCCTAAATTTTTCTCCCATAATATTTTTAAGCATAATAATATTTCCGCATAAAATTGTTACGCATATTGTTTTAACGCCTAAAATATCTTACCATAAAAATTTTTGGCATAATTATATTCAGCCCTAATATTTTTCGACATAATTATATCCAGCCCTAATTTTTAGCAAAGTGATATCTTGTCGACCGAGCGAAGCGAGGTCTTAGAGTCGAGAGCCGCGAAAAGCCTGCGTTTCGACCAGTTTAGCGGTTGACCTCTGGCGCTTAGGTTTGATCGACATTTACTCGAAAACGGTTAATCCAAATTAAATGAAACTTTACACACAAGTTAGATAGGTTAATAGAATAATTTTAGTGAAAAAAATAGCGAAATAGACCTTAGGGTTGCAGAGATATAGGTGACTTAAAGTCTTTACGATAGGTCTGACGATAATTTCAAAACTGGTGCTTTGATATTTTTTTTTCTAATATACACACATTTTTTATAACCTACATAAATATATTATCAAAAGTGTATGTTTGTATGTATGTTTGTTACGCGATAACTTGAAAACCGATGGTCCAATCTTTATGAAACTTTGCAAATATGTAGTTTAAGTCAATAGAATTTTTAAGTTCGAACATCAGCAAAATCGGTCGAAGGGTTCTAGAGTTATAGAAAATGCTTAATTACAACGTTACCAAAGTTCCAATCTTAATGAAACTTTGCGATCAGGTAGTATAAGCTAAAAGAATTCTCATGTTCGAAAATGAGCCAAATCGATCCAAGGGTTGTAGAGTTATAAAGATGACTAAATTATAATGTTTTGCATAATTTGTTAGGTAAATTAAATTTGAAAAAGATCCTACAGGCAAGAAAGAGCAGGCAAGTAGATCAAGCTAAAGAATTAATAGCGCTAAAGTCCAATAATTAGAGAATTTCAAGCAATTTATCTTATTTTCAATAACATTATTTTTTAGTACATTGCGTAATACCAATAATTGCGTCAATTATAGTCCGGCCGCCTAAAGTTTGCTATTGAGATACGTGTCACATACATGTAGGTAAGTACACGTTTTGTGCTGTTTTTTTAAATCTTTTTATAAACCTCATTTCGCTCGATCGATAAAATATAATGTTATTTAATTTAATTAAAATAAAAATAAAGTAAAATAGTTATTTAAAATAAAAACCTTATTAATAGCGTTATTTTATGCCCATCGCTAATGGCAAGCAACCAAAGTTGGATTTAGTAGTATAGGCATAATTATAATATAAAAATATTATGACGACATAACTACGTCACATTGCCTAAAATTTTGTATAAATTATCCCGAACACAATGTACCGGACTATAACTCGCTGTCAAGTAAAATAATATTTTACAGTGGCCGCAGCATGCCAAACGAGATCCCGCTGAAATGTCAAGCGTAGAACTGTCATGCCATACATTGTAGTTTTGTGAATGTATGGGATGACAGTTCTACCCTTGAAGTTTGGTCGGGATTCTGTGTGGCATGCTACGGCCACTGGCAAAACACGAAAGTGGAGACCATAAACAATAATAAGCAGGTAACAATGTCTGTGGAAGTGGTGATAGAATAAAAAAAACTCGCTGAATCGTTTTGTTATAAAATATAATTTAAATACATAATTTATATGAATACATACATACATATATCATCGACCGAGCAAAGCGAACTCTTAAGCTTACGTCACACTGAGCGGACAAAGCGGACGCGAACCGGGACGGAATTTTTGTAATGTTCTAGTTTGTACGTGAGGCGTCACACATAAAGCGGACGCGAACAGGCGCGGTCCGGTCTGCCGCGCCGGGCAGATCGCGTTGATGACAACTGACAACTTGTCAATTGGACCGCTTTCCGCGGCGGAATGCGTTTGCGGACGCTGTATTGTAGGGAAGTCAATACAAGCCGTCACACAGAGCGAACCGGGCGCCGTCCGTGCCGCGACGGCACGCGGTGCGGTAGAACGAGTTGTATTTTATTACAACTTCAGTGCGATTTTAATCATGAATCTAATGGAAATTTCCAATGAAAAATTATGATAATTAAAGCTAAGCTTGTTCTCTCCCGCTGCTGGGCTTGAAAATCAAAGGTGCTACTCAATTAATATTATCTTACATATGTAAAAAAATCTTACAACTCAGTTATAACGCAGAATTAGCTAAATAATTGTAGCATAATGGTAATATATAATAAATCTGGTTTTTTCTTTGTGTTATCGAGCTGCATTGATGATGGAGCCGTGACACACCGACTGAGAACCCTATGGTTCATTCCACATGATGTAGAGAGGGTCTGATGACCCATAATATAGTTATCGAAACTACCTTACGAAAATTGAAGAGCTGGCAAATGAATATCTAGCGACATCTCATCAGTTAAAAAAGTATACTACTCAAACGACCTGTTTGTCACATTTTTAGTAAATTCAAATTCACATTGTTTTTCTTTTGTTCTCTTTGAAAAATTAAACCAACAGGAAACGAAGCCAGATCTAATTTTTATGTGAAAAAATTGCTAGTTTCTGCAGGGGGAAAGGAAACGCACACTAATACTTATAATGATATCACTACGCTATGTGATAATGATTACGCACTACGCACACGAGTACACATAAATATAAACGACACACATAAAGATAACCTGAATTGTGCCAACTAGTTTTATGTTCATCTTTGGAAATAAACAGCATATACTAACTTGAATTTACTTCGGCTTCGTGCCTGTACGAGGAGCGGGGTGCGGACGCCGGCGAGTAACCGCAGCTACTCCCTGAAGAAGATCCTCGTACAGGATCGAAACGGTCGACAAGAAGCTCAAAAACTCACAAGCAACAACTCACGAATCGTTTAGTGTTAAACTAGTTTTATGCCCAGTACTTCTTGTTTTGGTGGCGGGAGATGCCTAACTGTTACGTATCCGGCTGGTATAATGATCTAAGAAAAATCTAGAAGCGCGAACTTTTGAAGTTTCAATGTCAGAATAATAATTTATTCACTGTCAAACCGCTGTAAACTGTCAACCGCTTTTTCTGTTGGATCAGGTGAACTTGGTCACATTCGCAAAATGCCATTTCGACGAAAAATGTAATTTTCGATCATTGTCATACGAGGCAAGTACATTCGCCAAGCGCGGATTATTAAGAGTATTCTTTCTATTATCGTCCCTTTTTACATGCTTTTTTTTACTTTAACCTATCTGTTGTCTGTCTGTCCGTCTGTCTTAATCAAATCTTGCAAGTTAAATTTGACCCACTTCCCGATATCCGATTGAGCTGCAATATTGCGTGCCTGTATAAATCGTATGACAGTGCAATATTATTATAACATGGAGCTGATTTGATGACGGAGCTCGAAGGTGGCCATAGGAACTATGTTATTGAACGGCACAAACCCATCGAGTTTGAGCTCATTTTATTCACAACTTGACAAGTACTTTTATATTAGATGGTAATAATAATAAAAGCTTGTTTAAAAAAAAACCGCTTGTTAACTATGTTTATGCACAATGATATTGAGAAAAGCTACAAATCTCTTTGCAATGACATGTGTGACATGTGTTTTCTTGCGCTACCAATAGTATTTACTTTTATTAAGTATTTTTATGAACTACGCAATGTCTTTTCGTCCGATATACCTCAGTGCCTCAAGACGAAAGTTTTTGATCAATGTGTGTTACCAGTGATGACTTACGGCACCGAAACGTGGTCCTTCACCAATGGCCTCATCTCGAAGCTCAAAGTCGCCCAGCGTGCTATGGAAAGGGCTATGCTCGGGGTTTCTCTACGAGATCGAATCAGAAATGAAGAAATCCGTAGACGAACGAAAGCTGAAGTGGCAATGGGCAGGCCACATAGCGCGCAGAGCGGATGGCCGATGGGGTCGAAAAGTGCTCGAGTGGAGACCACGGACTAGCAAACAAGCGTAGGACGTCCACCCACAAGGTGGACAGACGACCTTATAAAGGTCGCCGGAAGACGCTGGATGCAGGTCGCTTCCAACCGGTACATATGGAAGTCCAAAGGGGAGGCCTATGTTCAGCAGTGGACGTCCAATGGCTGAGATGATGATGAAGTATTTTTATTACCAAAATGATAATATTTGCTACAATATCTTATTGCTACTTTGATAATATGCTGCTATGACAGTAATATTATAATGCAACTGCGACATTCTGCTAATATGACAATCCGCGATTTTTATGTCCATTTGAGAATGTGACCAAACACGCCTGATCCATTGCCCGCCTGCCGCCGCGAACTGCGGACCGGTCCTGTGTGACGTGGTTCAGTTCGCGACCGTTCGCGTTCGGATCGCGGCCAGTTCGCTTTGCCGCCGTGCCGCCTCAGTGTGACGTATCCTTTAGAGTTGAGAGCCTCTGCTTTTTCGCTGGCAGTAAGGTTATTTGAGTAGTCTGTCTGCATAACTTTTTAAAACTTAGAGTAATTGTTTGTGCCGGCACATTCAACAATAAAGGTGCACGAGCACACCATAATGCATCGCGGGCCGCTGCTGGTGGCTCTCTCCAAAAAAGTCAGCAAAATGTTGAGATCACTACGTACGCGCCCATCCAAATACGTACGCACATAATATTGCTTAACTTCGATGTTTACGTACTTTAAATAGAGCCATTTTTAAATGAATTATTCCAAATGTATAGCTTTCAGAAGTTTTCCCGAATTTAAAATATATGTACTTATAGTCTGCCAAATTTCATAAATATATGGTAACGGCAAGTTCCCTATGAATGTTGATTTATTCAGAGGGTCAAAAAAATGTAGGTACGTTTTTGAAGGATAAACGAATGTATTTTTTTCTACGTTAACTTAGAAGTTTAATTTTACGGGCACCAAGCGGCCATAGACCTGTGTATTATGGTACAAATTTACAATTCTACGGGATGCAGAGTATAAATGGGTCTTGACAGACATACGGATGACCAAGTGATCCTATTAGGGTTTCGTTTTTTCCTTCCGAGGAACGAAACTCTAAAAAGGATTATATTCTAAAAATCTCGGTACGTAGGTTTATTGGGTTTTAATTTCTCTGAATTTTTGTATTTTAAGTTTTAATGTTAATGTTAAAGTTCTTGTTGTTCTTGGATATATTTAGTCGTGACCTAAAGTCTAAGGTTTACCACGGAAATTAGGCTGCGAGGTCCCAGTTCGAGGCGAACTACTAGTCATAATACTATTACCAGGATTGTAATCGACAAAATATTATTAATACTAAAAGAAACGAATTATTCATTTCAATGTTCTAACTTAAAACCTAACCTAGCCTTCTCGCGGTTTTTTTTTTATAGAACGAAGTAAGAATTCGGGCAAGACGCTCTCCCGATGGTAAGAGTAACGCTGCTCATAATTAGTACAGTGCTACCCAGTATTTTACGAAGTATAATTCTGGGTGCACTGCGTCATCGCTTCTTACTTGAGAGTAATAAGATGTTAAGACTCTTCAGACCAGTAACTTCACTAGCTACTGTGCGGTTGTTTCATTTTAATCTCCTCTATACCCTACCTTCTCTCTGAATTAGAAAGTGGATGGTCATTTTTGGCACTTTGTTGACCGCTGCCGTGGCACTGTGGACATTGTTCAAACCTAACCTAACCTAAATTATCCGAGTCGGTTTTGTGACAGTCAGTCTTACTGGGTGCCATAAACTACTTTCCTAAATAATTTTATTAACTTACAATATTAGTTGTATGCCTTAATATAGTTATGTAAAATTATGATTATGCCCGAGAAAGTTATGCGAAACATTTTCGGACAAATTAAATTAGGCCTAACAAAATTATGCGTACTTATATTATGACATACAAATTTATGCTTTACAAATATATGCTAAAAAATGTTAGGGCAACTGACAGTTATGGCAAAACATAAGTATGTCTAGATATAATTATGCCCAATTATGATTAGGCTAAAAAAAGTTATGAGAAACATTTTCGGCGAAACAAAATTAGGACAAAAAAAATTATGCGTGCGAATACGCTCCCCCTCCGAAACGGCTTGACCGATTTTGATGAAATTTTTTGTGCTTATCCGGTATCTATGAGAATCGACCAACATCTATTTTTCATCCCCCTAAATGTTAGGGGTAGTCCACCCCTAAATTTTTTATTTTATTTTTTAGCCAATTTTTTAATTTCTATTTTTTTATGATACAACATACAAAAATTAATACAATCCTCAATTTTCACCCTTCTACGATAAACCCTTATTTTTTAATAGCCATTTTAGTAATTTAATTATTTTTCCTCTCCGGTCGAAAACTGATCAATCGTCATTTAATTAGTTATCCCCGCCAGATGTCTACAGGTGTCACTTCTGACCCAGTAAACAGCACGGAGTAGGGATGAGAACGAAGCCGGTCTCCTTTCTTTCTCACTCCCTACACAGTTGTCGGCCATCATTATTGTTTATGCATCAAGTGTAGTAGTAACGTTGACAATTATTATTTTGGTATCTCAGTGAAACTGGAAATTATTTATATGGCAAAACAACGTTTGCCGGGTAAGCTAGTAACTAATAATTTTGTTAAGCGTTAGTTTTGCCGTTTAGGGTATTTTAGTAATGAATTTATTTGTGGGAACCAGTTGATTAAGCAAAAGGGTTATCTTTACAACTAACTATAACTGTACCCAGCAGTTTTAGTTAGTGAAAAGGAGTCTATGTAATAGCTAGGAGTCAGCAATCAAACCTGTAGGTGATGATTGATAATTATATTTTAGATTTTTTATTAGATCACTAGCATGTGTTATTCCACGGTCTAAGCTATCTCTATACCAAATTTCAGCTCAATCTGTCCACCAAACATTCATCCAGACATCCATTCTTACAAACTTTCACTTTTATAGTATTAGTAAGATTTGGGCAGACTTTGGGGACAAAATCAAAATAAGTACACTTTAACTCATTGTCTAGTAGCGTTGCTTTACACTCACCTTATACTTCTCAGCATAATCCGGATTGATGCAAAGATCAGAGTCACATTTGCAAGTGAAATGGTCAACACCATGTTGTTCACAGACCGCATTTTGGACGCAAGGAGGCGTGCCGGGGTAGGCTAGGCAAGGGTAGTACCACACGCATTTAGGGCTCACACCGTATGTCACTACTGCGTTGGGCAGCCCGAATATTTTGTCGTCCACTTCTATTGGTTTTATGCAGCCCTGGAAATTTTAGGAGGGATTTGAAGCTACGCATACTAGTATGCAGTATCTAGTAGTATCGACCCGAAAAACCTTCTTCATATTGTCATGAGACGCGATTTTCGAGAGTTTTAATTAGAAGATGAAATAAAATAAGCATTTCACACGTGACCAGCTAAAAAGAAGACCGCCTCTGGACTTATTAAGACAAGTCACACTTGCTCTAGATTGTTTCGTGAACAAAATTAAAGACAAAATCAAATTGGGGTTTACACTCCAACATACCAGCTAAGCTAAAATTACATATTATAAGGAATCATAATTATTGGCCAATCTATGTAGCAGTTTCAGGTCGCCAAGATTCCTACAAGGCAAGTATCATGGCTTTACAACCGCCCTCTACAAATCTTCTAAGAATTAGCCATAGTTCCAAAAGGAAACTTTCAACACTTTTTTTATGCCAAATAGGCATACGTTTGAACACATCCCACTTGATGGAAAGTGCAGATATGGTCGATGATGAATCACGTAAGATACTTAGAAAGTTATCTATTCCCTCGTGTTTAACTTAACTTACCATAATACTAGAATCAGCAGCTTTAACCCCTTTGGCAAAAGCCTTCTGTCGTTTGTCACTCTCTATTCCACCGAGATAGAAAGAGTCGGATAGATCTAGATATCTTGTACCGCCACTTTCAATGCGTGTGCTCATTGCAATGTTGTCCACAGAAAGCTGAAAATAACGCTTTATATTGTAGACATTTTGAAAAAAAAGCAATATTTATTAAGTTTAAAATTAAGCATGCTCAACTGTACACAAAGTTATGTAAGTTATATTATCTCCGAAAAGGTATTCATATATTACTATAATATTGCAAGATGTTACGCACAGCGCCATCTAACTCCAAACTAAGCAATTCCATTCTGTTACGGTGGCTAAAATAATGTTTTATTTTTGGAAATTCATTAGATACCGAAACTCAGCTCAAATATGTTGACTATTTTTTCCCACCGCGTATCTGATAATAACGACACCCTACGAATAAATTTGATGAATTTTGCTGTAGTACTGACGTTTACATCTGGGCGCAAGCGGGCGCAAGCCGATATATAAAAATGCTAGTGTGCCAAACTACTGTCCATTCAATGAAAAATACACTGTCAATTGCCTCGTTGGATGGTACTTTTACGTTGAGCCAGATATATTATAGCATTTTAGTGGCACGTAGTAACGACCAAGTCGTCCTCAGATAGATTTTTGAAAATGTAAAATGATAACACTCTAAAAATAATTTATATTTCTTAGTTTCACATGTTTTGCACCAGCCTATAATTTTTTATCGCTAATTTCCAAATATAAATTTTTGACAAGACTTTATTCCCAACAGGATGTTTTAAGTTTGTTTTTTTTTTAAATTAAAGAAATATATAAAATATTGCAAATGCGAGTAAATTTAAATTACAAACGCTTCCGATGCTTAAAGTTGCATTACATTCGTCCAATTAAAAAAAAAAAAACAAACGACCAGCGTATTGTTTTGACATCATTATTTATGAACAAAATAAACTTGATGTACAAATATTTTGGACTAGCTGCGCTCAGCGGTTTTTCAATTCAGTAGCCTATATATCATTCCAGGGTCTACACCAAATTTCAGCTTAATCGGTCCACCCGTTTAGGCGTGAAAGAGTAACAAACATGCATACATAAATTCTTATAAACTTTCGCGTTTATATAATTAGTAGTAAAAAATTCTATGGTTATGCTTGTGACTTTAAATTTTAAAATCGCTGAGCACAAATACTTTATGGAGACAATAGCTGTGCACTTCGGATTTACCTGCTATTGTCTCTAAAATAACACATAGGTCAATAATAATATAGGTTATTGTAAATAATGGCCTGTGTGTTATTCTAGAGTCTAAGCTACTTCATATACCACCAAAATTTCAGCTCAATAACGGTTTTGGCGAGGTAACAAACATACATACACACAAATACTTTCGCATTTTTATAATATTAGCAAGATACGCCAGTCTTTAAACTGAAAACCGTTAATTACATTACTGTGCTCCGGTAGGAGGGCACTGTAGCTAGTGAAATTACTGGGCTAAAGAGTCTTAACATCTCATGACTCTTAAGTAAGAAGCGTTGGTGCAGTGCTCCTAGTATTTCACATAATTGTGAAATCCTAGGTAACACTGTACTGATTATGGGCAGCCGTTATCTCTTAACATCAAGAGAGCGTCTTGCTCTACTTCTACTTCATCACATAAAAAAAAAAAAAAAAAATTTTTTACTCTTTACTGATTTCAAATTTCTTGTTAATATGTATATTTTAGGAAAGTAGAGTGATGCCATTATATTTATATATTAGGAACATTTAATTTTATTATTATAAGACAGTAAAACTAGCAACGCCCAGCCTATGTGGGTCTAATCTATCTCTATACCAAATTTCAGCTCAATTGGTCCACCCGTTTAGGCGTGAAAGAGTAATAAACATACATCCAGACATTTTTACAAACTTTAACGTTTATAATATAAGATAAGTAACAATTGCAATTTTTACTAAGAATATATGTACTTCTAACATGAAAGAACGCAGAGTTCAACCGCTTTTAAATTGCATATCGTTCCCACAAACATAAGAAACATTAAGTTTAGCTAACAGACGCAATTATAAAACGGTCCACTAGTACGACCAGCACCTTACCTCAATTAAAGAAGGGTTAAAGAGCAGATGTATCTTATGCCACGTGCCATCGTTAACTGGTGTTGTATGAGCGATCTGTCCTTTGGCCATTTTAACCCGAACCCTCCCGTCTAATATCTCCACGGCTAAGAAATCTGAACGGCCTCCACCCGCATTGTAAAGGACCACTGCGTTTTGAGCGATCGTTTTGAATTCTATTTGCCACCTGAAAATTAAAATAAATGATAAATAAGAATGTCAGAACAGCTACAGGCTAACTCGAAATGGCTATAAGACAAAAACAAAATGTTATAAGATGACAAAACTGTTCGTTTCTCAATTTTGTCGCATAGTAGAGGTATAATACGACAAAATTAAGACCACCAAATAATATTAATGACAACACCAATGTGCGTTACTTTTGAGAAATGCAACATTTTTCTTGTACAATAGCGATTCGTAAGTTATACAAGAAAAATGCGATAACAGTTAAAGTAGACTAAATTCACACTTTTTACTATCATAGAAGCAGATTTGATTTATGATTTGCAAGAGTAAACAAACTGAAAACTTGATTTAAAATATAAATCTCCAGTAAAAGGGTCTTGACATACAGACGGAGAACCGAGTAATCCTATAAGCGTTTCGTGTTTTTTTTTAGAGATTTAGAGGTTTTTAGAAATACAAATCCCTAAAAATGTACCATATTTACATACCTGCCACCAGCCCTCGAATTAATCTTCGGCAAGATCAAATATGCCCCCTCGTCGACGAAGCTGATGTCAGTGTTTACGTCAGCATCGAACTCCGGAGCGCAATTCCACGTCACCCCTTCCACACTCACTGAGCCGGCTCTGCTTCGCGCCTTTTCAATGATTTTTACACCATTGTAGTACACCTGTATTAAGGACATAATTTAATCCACCAAGTTGCTTAACATCATATTGAATGCCGTCGTTTAATGAGAGGCCTAGGCGTTAAATTAACTGGCTAATTTAAACAGAAATGAAAAGATATCAATTAGGTGTTTTAAAGAACGTAAATCTTAAGATCACAAAGAAAGCTCCAACCAAAGAATAAGTAACTTATGCTAATAAGAAATCAACTTTAATATAAAAGACTTACATCTTCCATACATCCTCGAAAATTCTCCATGTGACCCAAGAACAGCTCTGAGAAATGGCCCTGCCCACCAAGGAACACACCGAAATGTATATTCAATTCAAAGAATCGTCCCGGCAATCGCTTCTTCACAACACTGTCATCGATCTGAAAAAAACATGTACCCCTTTAACAATACTTTAAATGATTAATTACATCTTCATTGCCTAGCTTAACACGTTGCTCGTGTTGTTATTTTAGTACTAACTCCGTAAAGGAAATTACACACTACACACAGTATGTGTATTCCAGCAACCAATGTGTTAAACACTGCTGTGTTGTTGCACTCCAATGTGTTAAAAACTAGCATGAGAAAAACCACTACAAAATGATTTATTGCATGTTCTCGACTCGTGCACTAAGTATTCACTTGCAGTTACTCGAATATTGCTAAATATTATGTTTATTTTGTCACCCTTACTAAAAATTACGATAATATGGAGAAGACCCTATTTGTTGTATCACTGGGCTTCTTACCTATGCACTCACAACCAAACTCTAACAAAAAAATTTACAAGAGATAAAAAAAACGAAAAAATTACAGGACATTTCAGACAGCTCCACCTAACCCCAAGCAACTTAATGCTTGTGTTATGGTGGTTAGGATAACGGATATAATACTCATGGAAATCGAACCCGGAACCGTCTGCATTGCAAGCGGGTATTAGCTCACTGCGCCACAGAGGTCGTCAAAAGACTACAAGAAAGATTACAAGAGTAGCACAAGTTTTTTTCTATGTGAGGGGGAATTACAGTAGTTTTACACTACTGTAATTTCAATCTCATACCTTCATAGTCAAGTTTGCTTCCCTTCGGACAATGTTGACGTGATGCCATTGCGAGTCGTTCATAGACCCTTTTGGTGAGAATAGTTCACTCTCGCCCGCTCCGAGGTTGATGTTCAGTTTCAGTCTACCCTTTTCAAGTCGAATCTGAAATTTACACTTCGAATTAATTGTCTTTGATAAATAAAGGATTTTTTAGAGATAGTTTGCTTGATGTTAAGCAGCAACACCTACCCTTTAGAGCCTCAGTTTTACCTAGGTATTTAAGGGAAAGGAGGTGGAAATTCAAAACTTTCAACGATTGCCTACTTTAATCCATATTTTAATACTATTCATCAATTTGGCTCTGTCCCATCTCAAGTCAAGTTAGTGTGCGGCATTTCTTTTGATAGTTGAACAAGCTTACACAACTTGCAGCCAGCAATGCAAAGGTTACAAATTATATACGGGTTGCAGAATCAGTATAGTGGTGATTTGGGTTGAAATCTGCGATTCTGGCCCAGCACCTTGAGATGCTGGATGCAGATTGCTTCCAACCGTTATATATATGGAAGTTTAAAGAGGAGGCCTATGTTCAGCAGTGGATGTCTTATGGCTTAGATGATGACCTTGAGCCACACGTTGTCATACATTTTGACACCATTATATGTTAGTAAATCCATTAAATTGAATATAATGTTAAAAATGTCTTAAAACTTCTAAATTGTCAATATGTATTTATTTGTACAACTGTTGTGTTTGAATAGTGTTCATCAATTTCTAAATTATAATAGGAGAATAATAAAATACAGTACATACCATACAATAATCAGTCTTCCCAGCAGCTAACAGGAGCAAGGCATCAGACAAGTGTGTACGGAAACGGAAGTTTATATCTGTACTTCCTTTGGCCTCTTGAAGTGGGTACGATATATAGCTGGCTCCGTAGAACGATGCTACAAGTAAAATTTACATTATGACATTTATATAAACCTAAAGTATATTATCTTCCGGAGATTCTTAGCAAAGGGGAGGCATATGTTCAACAGTGGATGTCATACGGCTGAGATGATGATGATAGTATATTATATCAAATTCAATATTAATTTATTCCAATAGGCTACAATGGAACACTTTTGCAAGTTGATTTCAAATTATTTAGTTCTGTTTGAAGACTTTACCACCCATTCGGCAAGAAGAAAGAACAAGCAAGAAATTCATAGGGATTGTTTTTTTTTTAAATAGGTGCACCTATATAATTATAATAATTTTATTGTTAATCTTGGTTACATACTGTTGGAGGCTGTTAAATTACATTCAATCAAATATCAAATGAGGCACCCTTAGCATGGTCACATTGAAATTTCTTACCCTTTAATCTTTAATAACCTCTTACCTACTACTGCCCTAACACTTTTAGTATTGTTGTACCTTATTCATTTTGACAGTATCATGGTACAAGTTTCAGAATTAACCCCTCAACTCCCGAACGGCTTTAACCCAACCCGCTAAAAACAATTGAAGTGCTGGGAGCTGAGTTAAATTTAATTTATTACAAGCTTTTATTTACTTTCACTTGTCTGTTGACTGTCTGTCTATAATCAAATCTTGCAACTTAAATTTGATCCACTTCCCGGTGTCTGATTGAGCTGAAATTTTGCATGCATGCATAAATCGGATGACAATGCAATATTATCATGACATGGAGCTGATCTGATGATGGAGCTGGGAGGTGGTCATAGGAACTCCGTAATAAAACGATGTAATCCCATAGAGTTTGGGCTCATTTGATTCGTCTTGACAAGTACTTTATGGTAATAATAATCTAAGCTTGTTTTTAAAAAAAAATTTTTAGATTTCACTTGTTTTGATTTCTGCAACATTTCCAATGAACCATAATATGCTAGTGGCATGAGTTGATAAATTGCTCCTCTAATTTGCACTCTTTGTTTAGCCCCCTTTTTTATCCCAGGAAAATTGTATTACTCATCATTACCTCACACTGTTGTTTTTATACTTTAAGCTTTTTCCAAAGCCACCATGCCATGTTTTGTTTAAGCTTTTGTCTCTTGCCTTTTGACAATTTGCCTTATTTGTAGCTGTGGCTAAATAGCACATCTTGTAAGTAGTCAATCCATTGCCCCATCCTTCTAATTCATGCATTACCTACTAGCTGAGCCCAGCGGTTTTACCTGCTGTACCATAGCCTATGTGTTATTCAAGGGTCTAAGCTATCTCTATACCAAATTTAAGCTCAATCTGTTCACCCGTTAAGGTGTGATAGGTTAACAAACATACATCCAGACTTCCACACATTGTTACAAACTTTAATGTTTATAATATTAGTAAGATTCAGCGCAACTCCAGGACATTTTATAGGTACCAGTCTGTCATAAGGATAGAGTAAATGAACTAGAAATATAGGGGGGCTGACATAAAACCGTAACTTTTCAATTTCTTTTCAATTATTTTGTTTAAGGTCTTGAGGGATTTTACACGTGTAAAAGTTAACAAGATAGAACACTGATTGCTGGTTCTTTTGTAGAATTATTTATTAGTACCTAGTTACATAACTTAGGAATAACTGGGCATACCTATTTCTTTTTGAACTGATGATCTATAATTTACCTAGGGAAATTGGCAAAATAGTGTTATTGAAAAAAAAGTATAATAGTGTACCCTATTTCCTGTATGAAAGTGGTTTTTAGGACCTTTGATTTAGGTACTTCATAGTTTTAATAGCCTTGCTTGGTACAGGGCAAAATTAAAGTGCAATGGTAAAGCTGGTTACAAAGTTTTATAGCTCTTCCGTGTGTGCACACAAATTGGAAATTTAATGAGTAATACAAAACACCATCTTTTCTTTTACAAAGATTTTAAAAGGACACACAGCACACATTATAAAGGAAATGAAATAACAACACTGCTTTTAGAATTTTATTGCCCCAAGTTGTACTCCGTAACGCCCCAAAATACGATGTACGTTTATTTCTGTACTCTACTCACCTTTATCAAACGCCAGTCCAAAGGAAACAAAGGATAAAATTAGAATAAGTTCCATTTTGAATAATAATAAATAAATGGTAATGTTGTGCACGGGTCAGTTCAGTACATCTTGTAGAATCTATGCTTATGCATCGAAATAACACTGGACTAAAATTAAATCTACATTAAGTCCTCCGAACATTTCACTGTAGCTTGATGTTGACAGGCGTGGCGACGCGAAACTGAACTCGGCACATTTAGTCACTTCAACACAGGATATTTATTCGCTTTCATTTGTTTTCCTTAAACACCAATATTCAGGTTTTAACTACGATTTTTTTAATTCATATTTCGGCCTTTGTTTTCATTAAAAAAATATTTACGAAAAACAAAACGATCCCACGATCACCTATGGCCACAGATTGTAAAAAAATATAGTCACAGATTATAGTAACATTTAATCTTTGTTTAATCGTTCTTGTTCACTCATTATTCTTTTTTTTTTGGACACCACAGCGGGATTATTCCGGTCCAAAATATCTTCTCGTTTTGCTGGCGCCCACTGTCAAATTTTAACTAAACTTGGAAAAAAATCTTGAAAATTTTTACGATGCCAGTACAAACTCAAATGCAACTTCAATTTTTTTAATTAAGCATCTTTTGGGCGCCTCGAAGTGGCGTTTTTGTAAATAAAAATGTGTTTATAGGTAATTTATTTTGCTTACATTTTGCTGCGCCGCCTTCTCTTTTTTTGTGCAGAATTTAGGCCCGACAACACATCATTGCTCGTCCATATATGCTGGCCAATGATTCGCCGAGTGTGTGTTTTGTCTATGGATGAACAATTTTTGTCTATGGACGAATATAGACGAATGTGTTCGGATATTTACGGTTTTTTTTTTCGGTAAATTTCTGGTATACATTTTGGGCTCCATAGTTATCGACTCTAATAATATTTTGAATATTAATCAATCATGGATCATTTGAAGCCATTTTGTGTGAATAATTACTTGAAATTAGTTAAATTTTCTTTATTTTTTATTTATATAGAATAGAATAGAATACACTTTATTGAGACCAATAGAATAAAATACATTGACTTATAACTAACTAGTGCTACGTTACATTTGGTCCACAATTGGCGGCCTTATCGCTGTAAGCGATCTCTTCCAGGCAACCAACCTTTGCACGGAATTATGGTTGACTAAAAGAGTAGAGTGAGATTTGGTACAGGAACTATTGGCTACATAATATTATTTATACTTAACTTCTAAATAATAAAATCAGAACAAAAAATAGATATATACTTATAACATAATATAGTTGAAACAAATATACATATATTTATTACAAAATAAATACATATTAAACAAAATATAATAAACTGATACATACATATAATATTATATAAAACATACTAATATATATGTACATACGTATTATATATCAATATATATGCCTATAAATGCAATTGAAAGGGACATAGTTAATTATTAACATTGTGACAGATAGTAATCTCGTAATTGACTTTTAAAACTTTCAAGAGTTTTAGCACATCGAATAGGGACAGGGAGAGCATTCCACAGATGGGCAGAGTAATGGGTGAAGGAGTTACCGATGAATTTTGAAGAGATAATAGGAGTCACTACTCCTATGACGGACCACTGTCCGTAGAAGATAGTTATTGGAAGAGCGCAGAGAAAACGGATGAGAGTCACAGACAAATTGGAAGCGAACTTTGAGATAATGGGGTGTAGAAGGATTGAAAAGAATATTATAAAGAAGAGAGAGTATGTGGGAATAGAATATATAATCTGTGCCCTAAGTGCATATATATAATCTGTGCACTCGGGCGAACGTTCGGCCAACGACTCGCCGAATCATTGGCTGGCATAATGTGGACGACCCATCACAGATCAGATATATTCATCTGATCTGTGCCAGACAGGAGATTCACATCAGCGTGGCCACCGATGAGACAAAAAATCAGTTTACTTATTTTCATTATTTTATGAAAATACGCGATACATTGATATTTTAGTTCATAAACTAATTGAATATTATTGTATTTTCTCAAAAAGCTTTAAAACTTTGGAAAAAAAATGGAGCACTACGTATAATTATGTATCAAAGTGAAGGAGTTTGACAAAAATTTTGTACCGGCCGCCGGCCACGCTGAAAGGGTCGGAAGAAAAATAGGTTCTCCTTTTTCTTCACACAGAATTTTCCCTATTGCCGTCACACTCACACATAAAATGGCTACTTCTAGTTGTATTACTTCTGTGGTGCCAGACATTTCCATGTTGATTCTTTACCAAAACAACTTGAGAGCTGAAAACGGTCCGGCTCCAGCTCGTGTTTTAGTATACATTATAATAATATTATAATCAATTAAAACGACATGTCATTCGACAAAATTATCTAAAGTCGAGCTTAACAAGACTACTATTTTATTATCATAGATAGATAGACTACTCTTTACCGGAACACAGAAAATATACAGAACTAAACTTAAAAACGCGGCTACGCGTGATCTTTAACATGAATATTTTTAACATGAAATATCACACTTTGTTATTATAATATAATGTCAAATTATTTACGTTTTTTTTTCGGTAAATTTCTTTTTAGGTAAATTTAACTTGTTTCAAGTCCTTATTCTCACAAAATGGCTTCAAATGATCCATGATTGATTAATATTCAAAATATTATTAAAGTCGTTAGCTATGGAGCCCAAAATGTTTACCAGAAATTTACCGGTAAAAAAACCGTAAATATCCGAACACATTCGTCTACATTCGTCAATAGACAAAAATTGCTCGTCCATAGACAAAACACACACTCGGCGAATCATTGGCCGGTAAATGTGGACGACCCATTAAATGCAGAATCCACATGCAGAATTTCAGTCTGTGGTGTGGCATCGACAGGAATAATTATCTGTGGCATTCTGGCATCACAAATCACATCACATTTGCATTTTGTGGATTTTTTTTGCCTTTTGCTGTACATATTTATTGAGTGTTATTGATTTTATAGATACTATTTCTCAGCTTATTGGTAAAATTATTTTATTCAAGCATTGACGATAGATCGTGGGTAAGCAAATCCATCCATCATGAACCACTCGGCTGCAAAAGTAAGTAATTGTTTAACAATATTAACAGTTTAAAAGCGTATCCTTCGATTTCTAGCTATATTTCTTAGTATCATGATGTAAAATAGAAAGATTAATAAATTTTCTCCTAACTAGGTCGGTGAAATATTCCGTGAAGCGGGGATCGCGTTTAGCAAGCTTTCGGAAATGACCACTTTGTTACATCCTGTGGGAGAATCACAACCGTGGTGAGTAAAAATTTTAACTGCGATCTAAGATTAAGAAGAATCTCATGTAGAAACTATCTTTATTATAACGTGACCGTACAACCTCGCTTTTAGGCTGCCTGTCTCATACGGGAAGTGGAACACTGCTTTAAAGCTTTTTATTGTGTATATATTGCGGCTAAACCCTGATGTGTAGCTACAAAGGATAAGTCGGCTAATGACGTCTAGTGACCAGCTACACCTAGGATTAGCCAGCCAAACCTAGGTAAAGCCACACTTTGGGCTTTAACCCCTCAACTCCCGAGCGGCTCGATGGGGCTGCAACCATCCCATTAGAATTTAGGCTTCGATTTTAAAAATGCTAGAAATTAATTCAATCCACCCCTGCTAAAAAACAATTGAAGCACTAGTAGCTGAGGAGTTAATTGTAACACATACTTCTTCTAAGAAAGGATTTATTTTGAGTCAAGCATTAGTGAGTACTTAACTTAAGAGTGCTTAACTTAAAGGTAGAAATGTGTGTACCACTGCACACTAAGATTGTGTTTTGTCAACTGATTCTACAATACTAAATTGATTACCGGTCCTGTGGATTGTACTAAAAAACGCCGTCGCAGCCAGTGATATAACGAAACTATTTATTTATTTTATTAAAACTTGGTATTTTATATTACAGTGGCAAGTGGACAGAAGAAGAGATTGAAATGCTGCGTTCCTGTGTACATCGGTTCGCTGTGGATTTGAACAAATTGAGTCAGCACATCAAGAATCGTACAGTGTAAGTATTTGTAGGTTCATTTACTCATGCAGAGTGGTGCATACTAGAATTAAGAATCACAGGACTGGGATATAGAAGTAAAAAAAATTCAAGCTCTGTGATTGCCATATTAATAGTCTGCTTGATAATGCAGAGAACAATTAGATTAATCGTGATAAATAAATTAATAAAAATTTCAAGATGTTTCACACAGCGCCACCTTACCCCAAACTAAGCAACTTAATGCTTGTAATATGGTGGTAAGGATAACGGATACTACCGTATGGCATATGGGATCCCGCAGAAATGTCATGAGTAGAACTGTCATCCCATACACTGTACTTTTGTGAATGTATGGGATGATAGTTTGACTTGACAGCAAGACAAGTCTACGCAATGTCCATGCTAGGCATACAGGTGGCTGTTGTTTTAAAAACCCTCATTATAATATGTTTGTTTCAGCTCCCAAATCCACTCTACACTGAAGAAAAAAGCGTTTGAAGATGCAGGTATACCTGTGAGACAGGTAAGCATTGCAGGACATGGAGACGTGCGCCGGTTTCAACTCTCCCCATCCCCTATGACAGTCGTCAACACAAAGAGTGTATTGGGCAATTCACAGAGTTTACTTGGAAACACGCAGAATGTCAGAACTATACAGAGCGTAATGCCCAACCCGCAGAGCTTGTTGGTCAGCTCTCAGGGCATTATGGCCAACTCGCAGGGTGTGCTTGGAAAAAATGCCGAGGTTCAAATATTCACTAAATACGTTTTAGCACAATTTCAATTTATTTAGTTTCCGTTATGCTGACGTTTGAATTTTATTTAGCACCGGTTTGATGCATGCTAGGTAATCATATCTATCCCAGGATGAACTGCATGAGTTTAATTATGTTTTAAGCCTGGCTTGACAATAGGCAATCTACAGTAGTTGGTACATACATATATGTATACCTTATATTCTTATACATATAATATTAATAAGTGGGAGGTGGAAATCTCTCTAACAATAGCCTAATCTTCACTGTTAAATGTGAGGTAGACATTGTGACATAAAATATATTTTATGTATATTTATTGATTACTTGACGCTTGAGGCTTGAACCGATTTGGAGTTATGTTTGAAAGGTTTCACCTGTAGTCCCATTATTTTTTATTAAATTTGGTCAAATTATTTTCAAGTTATGAATTAAAACGTGTGTCTGCCTACCTATCGAAATAGAGCTTGAAGTTTTTATATTTTTTTCAATAATTTTCTTCTTGTGTTTGTGAAGTTTAGGATAGTGTTGCCATTTAATTAGAGTCATTAGATTAGGTAATAAAAATTAGTACACCACAGCAGATTGTCTATTGTCAAGGCATGGTAGTCACTTCTTACATCAACTCAATACCGATCCAAGTGGACTCGCAGCCAAGCAAAGAATTTTTAGATTTATATTGTTTACATATAATTCCAAAATTTCATCGAAAGAAAGTTTATGAAGCGTTTACCCTTCGTACACGCATAGCATTTATCTTTCTATCAAATTTTAGAATTAATAACTGTTATGACACAGTTCATCCAAACCTTATTGGGGCGTCCCCTTCCCACATTTCCACTTACAACCATATTCATGGCATTTAGAACACATAACCTTCCTCTCTTCACCTGACATGTCGTACCAAGAAAAGCTTCCACTCTTAACCCTTATGTCCTCAATTAGCTCAAGATTGATTGCTTACCTGTGAATCGAGTTAAGTTGGGGGTTGATATAAAAAGTGATATACTTAAATAAAAGAAATATGTTAACTTTTGTGTGGTTTCTTACTCTGGGATAGTCTACATATATTCGATATTTAGTTCCGTTAAAGCTGCTCGCTAGAATGTACTTCTGCCCATGTTTCATAGCTCTGTTGCTACTGCTCAATGCCACCTTTCAGAATTTGCATTTTGGGGATGCGTACGTAGGCCATGGTATGACTAAAGGTTTGATATTACGTGGACCCAGTTTGCGAATTGCCAGTTAGCAGCATTATTTACCAGTTTCCAGTATTTTTTGCCAGTTTCCAGTGCCATTTGCCAGTTCCCAGTACAATTTGACTATTTTGAATGTGACTAATATACCAAACCATTCTGTCATACCATGGAGCCTTAGCCAACATAAAATGGCATATTTTTTATACTGCAATGATTTTGCATTCATATAGAGGTGTATTTGTATTTTCTTTTTCCCATACATTTAGAGCGTAAACGCACTTGCGGTTATTTGTGGCGATTAAATTAAAATCGCGATGACAAAGCGAATCTTGATATAAAAGCGCTTGTTCGCTTACGCTCTAAGATTGTAGCTTTTATACGAGAGTGTTTAAAATCCCATTTGGGAAAAAACACACTTAAATGCCACTTAGAACCAAGTTTTTTTTACTAGTTTTCCAGAATTTTAACTATTTATCTACATATGAGTTTAAAGTTATATGTTTAAGTATTATAGGCGTGAAGAAATAATAAATTCGCACAAATCTTTTGCATTTATGAGTGAATTTTTGGCTGCACGTATTATTTAAATATTTTATTTTCTTTACAAGCTAAGACTATATATATTTTTAGTTTAAATATATGAGGTCATAGTAGTAGTTGGTAAGGTGCTTCAAAAAGGTTTACTTATTCTTAAGGGCATGAACTTCTTACTCCTGATCAAATATTTTAAATTAGGACACATTTTTATTTCGAAAAATCAATTTAAAAAATATATATACAACGCACTGCAGTTGCTTGGTGACGTCACGAACATGTATCACTATAACTTTTTGGAACACCTTATGTATCCACAATCCAATCAAGATTTACTTAGTACTTTTACTTTTATATTTTACACTCTCAATAATTATGCAATATCATGACTTTCCGTTTATCTATAGCAATATCTTCATTTATTATTATTGCATCTATTATATTCGTCTTTTATCATTATATTTTAATGGGTATGAATATATTTAGTTTATTATTATTATTATAGACTATGAAAATTGCACCTCTTTATTTAATTTATTTAAAAATTTGGGAGGACTGCTGACTTTACAGCGATTCAGTAGTTGTGGCATATGTCCAGGATGTTGTATATATGTTTATATATGGGTGATTCCACAAAAGTTGGGTAACTTTCGACCAAATTTTGCCATGCGTGTTTTTAGATTCTTAATCAAAAACTTTTTAGTAAATACAGTGCATATAATAATATTTTTACAAGCTTTATATTAATTTCACCTGTCTGTTGTCTGTCTGTCTGTCTGTAATCAAATCTTGCAAGTTTGATTTGACCCACTTCCCGGTTTCCAATTGAGCTGAAAATTTGCATGCGTGTGTAAATCGGATGACAATGCAATATTATTATGACATGGAGCTGATCTGATGATGGAGCTGGAAGGTGGCTATAGGAACTCTGTCATTAAACAACGCAACCCCATCGAGTTTGGGCTCATTTGATTCGTCTTGACGAGTACTATATGATGCAAGATGGTAATGATAATTAAAGCTTGTTTTTAAAAAGTATTTTTAAAATTTCACTTGTTTTATTATCTAAAGGGGCCAGTCACTTTACTAGGTTTTTAAAGAGAAATTTGTGTTTTTCTGAAATCTCTGTTCTAGGGACTGACAGTCTTATACTCTTTCATATGGATTCGTCAACCAGAAACTCTTGTTAGTTGAGTAGTAAAATTTACCGCCAGAAAGAAAAATACAGTTGCCTACAGAAGAATAAGCAAGAACAGAAGTCAGAACAGGCAAAAAAAGTAAAGAAAAAATAAAAAAAACATCCGGATTGCTAGCAGAGATGAAAGAAAGATTAAAACCCTCAGAAAAAAGAAAAAGGGCAGAGAAAATGTGTTAAAGATATAGCAGCACCTCGTGAGCATAAAATAGTAAAAAAACACACAAAAAGTAACAAAAATCAGTCCTTAGTCACATTAACAGCCAGGGCCTGATGGTCTGGGGACTGACGAATCAGAACAAAATCACTCGTAATTTACTTTTAAAAATAAATATCGAACATTGTAGATAACAACATCAGAACAAACAAATCACTTGTACACATAAACGCGAGAGTATAATAATAACTAATTAACTTTACATAAAATAACTGAACTAGGGCCTGAGAGCTTGACTGGCACAGCGCGTGTTTAGGCCGCATCGACGCCGATTGCACTAATGTCAAGATGGCCAACACGGAACAGCCCCTGCTTATGACTAATTCCATATTGTATCTTTTGAACGCGTTCATTTTAAAATTGCCCCTTATTTTGATTGCAGCGTATTTTTAAATTTACTGAGCGGCTAGGACCTGACTATAATTATCGATGTCGCTACTTTTCTTCCAAAATAAATATGAAAAATATTTCATTTTGTTTGCTTAATAGATACAATGAACAAGATCATGTAATTTTTAGTATACTTAAGTTAAATAAAGTTCAAATATCATCAAGGCCTACTAAAATCAGTCGAACGAAAACATTATTTTGGAAATGTGACATGGCTAGGGACTGATATTGAGGATAGAAAAGGACATCTTTTATATGAAAGGAAGTAAATGATTTTAGTAAAAGTGAGTGACATAGTAAAAAGTTGATTATTTTACATGGCAGCCATGTTTATTACTGGTTATTTAATGAAAAATTGTCCAAAAAACACTGGCACACAAAGTTACCCAACTTTTGTGGAATCACCCATATAACAATTATAATTTATATCCATATCATATCTGGCCAAAAGTAATACTGAATTGCTGTACCTACCTCCCTATTTAATCTCTTTGTTAATTTTAAAACACGACTCAACTAAATGAATGATGATTTTTTTGTAAAATATTTGACATATTTTTCTACGTTATATAATTAAATAGTATTTTCGTTGTGACAAAAAACGCAGCGTTACTGTTTTCCGCAGTCAAAAGTGTTAAATAGATTAAAAATTAATCATCGTCCATAAAAATATATCGCACATCTAATAAATCACTAGTATAACTCAAAAAGCAAGTAATTGCAATCACATACATATATATAATCTCTACCTATAAAGTTGTCATTATAAAATGTTCATTTTTGAGTTACTGGAGTATTTACATAGGAGTGCGATATTATTAAAAAAAAAATGCCGTGTTCGCTATTAAATGTACAGTTTTCCCTAGGTGACGTTAAACATGCTCAATGCAACTGAAAACGAGGTCGATGTCGAAGGTCTCAACTCCGATGTCAATGTGAAGCTGGAGTTCGAGACGAACAACGATGAGGTGGCCACCTGAAGTCTGCTCTTATTCGCTAACAACACTACTTCCGAGTGCTTTTAGTAGTTGATCACACGACACGATTATTAAGCATAAAATGTCCCTTATTGTCAATTGATCTGATTTCTTTTACTACGTAAAGGTGTGGTCATGGTACTTTGTTAAAGTTCGACGCAGCTTCACGGCGTTCAAATTTGAGCCTTGAATGAGGGTTTTCTGAAATAACAGCCACCAGGGGGCAGCACTGTGACTTAAGGTCCAGACCCCCGTCAAAAGTGTCAGTACACCCTTTTTTGTCCATATGCACATGTAGAGTGCTTTTCATGAAAGAAGTCCTTTTTGCGGGGCGCCGCTATCGCACATTTTAAAAGTTAAAATATCTATAACTTTTTAACGCCTCATAATTTCTCATATTTAATTTCTTAATTAAATAGGTATTTATTTTATCTAACAAATAAAAAATAGTTGGATATATAGTCCAGTAATAATCGATAAAATTAAATTTAGTTCCGCTTAATTCCGCGGGACCTCTTTCGTGATAAGGACTCTACAAGGTTAGATTCAAGAATTATCCATTTTTAATCCATAACATTCATAGACAAACACCGAAAATTATCTATGTCATAGATTTATAGATTGAGATGGACCTCCTGCGAAAGTGGCGCCAACTAACCCCCATAACACAAGCATTAAGTTGCTTAGCTTGGGGTAAGGTGGCGCTGTGTGTAATGTCCTGAAATATTTATTTAACAGCTGAATACTCGAGACGGCTTGCGAAATTGAAAAATTAGCTACTTAATTTCAAGATTTCATGAGCGATACCTAGTTTTAAGACCTATTCCAGTATATACGTTTCAGCTCTAATAAATAAACGACACACGATTTCTCAAATTTAAACGCCGCGTTGGAACAGTGTAGGAGTCGATCCGATACAGTGTGCGATGACCTAATAATTTGGAGAATATCTATCAAGCGAGTATTGTGTACTGGTCTCACCTGCTTGTTTTAAAATATAACTAAAATTACATACTGGGCTAAAACTGCGTTTTCTCCATGAGAGAGCCGAAAAGACCGGGCTAGAATTGACCAATGGCAGAGCTTGAAAAGAAATTTCAAATTTTGTTAAGCGCTGTGATTGGTCAATTCTCCATTCATCTCCGTGTCAGTACCCCGATGCTTGAAGTTTGCTAGAATTTAATAAACTGTTATAATAGTTGTGATTATATTAGGTAAATAATTAACTAAGTGTAGATTAAAATATTGTTATAATCGGCCCAGTACGTAATTTTAGAGTTTTAGGGGCCCTAGACAAGCGCCAATCGTTTGTCGCTATCGCTAAAAAATTTAATGAGTCGTTTTCGTTTGCTTTTCCATAGCGACTTTTGATTTTTCCAAGCTTTTTTTTACTTTCACCTGTCTGTTGTCTGTCTGTCTGTAATCAAAACTTGCAAGTTTAATTTGATCCAATTCCCTGTTTCTGATTGAACTGAAATTTTGCAAGCATGTGTAAATCGGATGATAATACAATATTATTATGACATCGAGCTGATCTGATGATGGAGCTGGCATGTGGCCCTAGGAATTCCGTAATTATTAAACGCAACCCTATCGCGTTTGTCTCATTTGATTCATCTTGATGAGTACTTTGGTGCCATCCAGGGTAATGATTTTTTTTTATTTCACTTGTTTTATCGATAGCGACAAACGATTGCCGCTTGTCTAGGGCCCCAGAATCAGAAACGTTCTCAGAGGTTGTATTTTTCATTTTCTAAAAGATCAAAATGACAAGGGAATGTGCTTATTACGCGTCGTGTGCTAGAAATTCATAGTTGTAAGTTATTTATAGCCGTAATACCTCATCGTAGCTATTGGGTATCTCGAAAATTAAGATCACTATAAGCCGTCAAAAATAAAATGATAACACATAACAAAAATAAAAATCACTATCAATTTAAAATATGCATACATTTTGACCTATTTTTTTCAAAAGCAATACCCAATTTTTTGTTTTACTCCAGGGTCTAAAAAGAAAGGCAACATAAAAGAAAGGCAGCAAGTCATTCATTTAATTGCTCTTGAAATAAGTGATTTTTCAGATTCACTTATTCAAAAAAATTCTACGGACAGGTTAAATATTTGTTTCAAAGGCTTGTAAACTTTACATTCTATACGAATAATTATATTTTTTAGCTTACAGTGATTAAAATATCTTCGATTTAGCCAATAGCTCGTAAGATGGGATAGCGTAGTAATAATTTAAAGAATTAGAAATTACCATCAAAGTGAACGAATTCAAAAAGTAGCAGTGCCCCGCAAAATAGTCATGACAACAAGGTAATTTTTTTTAATATAATTAGTCCGTAATTTAAATAATAAAAAATATTCGATGCGTATCTTTTTATTGGTCAAAATCATCGAATTTGACTGGGATATTAACGAATATAAAATAAGGATGTTGACTAGTTTTTGGAATTGCTTTTATATGGTAGATAGACCCATTTCATACACGAATATTATAATATTTTTATGCAAAAATATGTGAAATTTCAAAATAAAAATACCTAAAAAAATGATTTTTTGAATTATAGCTAAAACGGCCCAAACTTCATCTGACATGTGTGACGTCACGCCACTGTCTGAAATTATGAATTACTTTTTCTGTGAAATGTTGCTAATTTGGATACATTTATATTAATAATTAATTGACCCCTGCTATTAAATAACTTAGAAACCACTGAACCGACTTTAATGCAACTTATAGGTATATACTGTGCCCTAAGTTGGTCAAAAATTAAGCCAATAACCAACATCTTACTAATATTTTCAGAGAAATACGAGAACAAATCTCGTTGAATGGAGGCCTTAAATAATAATTGATTCCTGCTTAAAAATATTTTATCTTGTAAATTCTATATAATTCTAACAATTTTACACACATGCTTTCATATCGAAATGATATCCTCGATAAACTCGCCATAAATAGGAGCGTAAACATAGAACATAATATTGATTTTGATGAGTAATAAAAGGACATTCTAAAGAAATTAATACTTTGTGTGTAAAATCAAATTCCCGCGCAATTTTACATCAAAATGGCGGCGCTCGGAATTTCTTACCAAATTTTAGTTTGTGAGTGTTTAATTGCTTACAATGATGTGTATTATGAGTTAAAATTGTTCTTACTCATGTGCAAAAGAAGACAAGTAATTTAGAGTTTTTTTTATAAGTAATCTTTATCTCAAGATTTCATGACACTTTTACTGAAGAATTTCCATCGTATTCAGGAATTTTAGGCTTTTCTTTGCGAAAATCCATGAAAAATATTAATTTTTATCGTCATTAGTCATTACTATTAATACCTATGAATGGTTGACTTGCTTTGACTACTCATGACTTGACTTATTTGAACAAAATAAAACGACACTGGCATATACACGAAAGTGTGACTTTAACACATATTTAACAAACAACCCTACTCGACATGTTTTTTGTGAATATATTATTTTGAGGAGTAGGTAGGTACTGTAGTTCTTAAAATGATAAAATAGTGTAGTATTTGTGATAAAGTATTATATAAGTGTAAAGTTATAGATATATTCACTTAATTTAGTTCCGCTGTACGAAAATCCTTGTTAAGGCAAAGAATTTACTATGATGTAAGTAGATTAAGTATGTATAATATAAATTATGATAATCGATCTTAAGTAAGTTAGAACTACAAGTACCGAACTTTACGACATCCTTCTCTATTGTTTAATCAATCATTTATTGATAAAAGTCCTCGAAGAGCCCCCTAGAGAATCGTGGATATCATTTGGATATGAAGAATGAAGGTGTGTGTAAAATTGTAGAATTTATAAGTTAAAATTTTATTAACAGGGGACAATCCTTTAAGACCTCCATTCGACGAAATTTGTTCTCGTATTTCTCTGAAAATAATAGTGACATATTGGTTATTGGCCTTTTTTATTGGCTTTATAATTTAAGATTCAGATTCAGATTCATTTATTTAACCATAAATATAACAAATTGTTGTTACAATGGCAAGTCATAAAATACAGATAAAAATAATATAGAATTAAGATAATTAAAATTTAAGTTATATAAATCATATTATTATGTCAATCATAGGTTTAAATTATTTGAAATCAATTTAGAAAATTATATTAATATTAAAAATACATAATCTAAAATGTCAAGAATTAAAAATTATTAATTACATTATACAATTTACATTATTACAATTTGTGTCAAAAGTCAATAAAAAGAATAAAGCAAATAATAATCCAATTCAACTCAGTTAAAATATTCATCGTTTCATGTCCGTATACAAAAATGATGATTCACTAATACGCATTTCCATAAATTCATTTAATGTGTAGAACGGGTTTAATTCAAAAAAGGGTTTAATCTTTCTCTTAAATTGGATGGTATTTAGTTTTGTGATGCTAATAGGTAACTTGTTATACATAATAATTTTGTTATATATTCCTTGCTTTTTTACTTTGGCTAGCCGTACCATTGGTTGAGATAATTTTTCTTTATTTCTTAAGTTATACTTGTGTCTATCAAAATTTTTTGTCATACTTTCTTTATCTTTATGTAGCTCCACTAGGCAGTTATATATATATAGTGATATTATCGTTAGAACTTTGTTTTCTACGAAGTAATTTCGAGCCGACGATCGTCTTTGCAATCCACAAATGATTCTAATAGCTCTCTTCTGACATTTGAGCACATTGTTAACATCTGCATCGTTTCCCCACACTGTGACAGCATAGTTTATCAGTGAGTGTATGTATGCGTAATAAACCGATATCAGAGCTTGCCTGTCAATTAGGGGCTTCAGCTTATACAAAGCATAATTTGCACTAGATAATTTTTTACATAATTTTTGTATGTGAGCAGTATGACTTATTGTATAGTCGACTGTGTACCCTAGGAATACATTTTCTACAACTGCCACATTTCGCTTCACACATTTCCTCACAGAATATTCCATAACAATGCTCTTTTCTTTATTTAATATAATTCCATTTGCTTCAAACCATTCTTTAAGGATATTTAGTGCTACTTGTTTTTTATTTTCTGGGGCCAAATCACAGTTTGCTTTAATACCTAAGTGTGTATCATCAGCAAAGAGACTTATAAAAGTCCATTCTGGTAAACAGTTTACGAGGTCATTGATGTATATTAAAAATAATACTGGACCCAAAATCGAACCCTGTGGTACACCAATATTTGTTTTTCTTGACTCCGAGTTATTTCCATTAACCGTAACAATTTGACTCCGCGTTTGGAGATATGAACGCATCATATTAATTTCATTTCCCGAGAATCCGTAGTATTCTAGCTTCATTATTAGTAGATCACGTCGAAGGCAGTCAAAAGCTTTGGACAAGTCGCAAAATATGCTTGCACATTTCTGCGACTCGTCCAGTGATTTTAGGATGAAGTATATCACTTTCCTTATGGCCATTTCCGTTGATCTACCTTGTCGAAAACCAAACTGTGCATTAGTGAACAAATTATTTTCTTCAAAATATTTAACTATTTTATTTTTAATAATAGTTTCCATTATTTTGGATATGGTCGGTAAGATACATATAGGTCTATAATTGCTGAGTTCACTTGTTTCACCTTTCTTAAACAATGGCACTACTCTACCTACTTTTAAATTTTCAGGGAATACACCTTCATTAATGCAACAATTTATATTCTGAAATAGTAATCCCAATAACTTATTATTGTGTAACAGTATATTCCTTATTGTTTTCGTACTCATATCATATACATCGACAGTTGATTTTGATTTCATATGTAAGATTATGTTTCGAAATTCTTTAAAATTTATGTGTTCAAATTGTATACATGTCTTAGGTTTATTCATCTTGTTTAAATAGTGTCGACTTTTTTCGGAGTCATAGTTAGAATTAGCAGTTATTGAGTGAGCAATATTTATGAAGAAGTCATTAAACATATTTGCAATTTTCTTTGCATTCTTTTAGCTGCCAGCATTACTTTTTTTAAACTTTTCTAAATTTTCTTATTTTAATCCTTCTTTGTTTGGTCGGTTCATGTTCTTGTAATAGTTAAATATAAGTTGAATCAAAATCGGTTCAATGGTTTTTAAGTTACGAATAAATAAAATGTGTCGAAATCAGCAACATTTCATTGAAAACGTAATTCCAGACAGTGCAAGTGGTGTGACGTCACGCGCTCTGATTAGCGTTCGCATTCGCATAATAATATGTAAAAATTAATGAAATTAAAATTAATTTTATTCAATTTTGGCTTGTAAATAGATTCTTAAAATGTGATTTTAGGTTTTTAAATACTGTCTTTTATGTGAAAAACATAACTTTATATGAATGTGTAACATGTGTCAACATCCCTATTTTATGGGGAGTCGTGCTACGGCACTCCTAGGAACAATTTTGTTGTGACGTCATACCTCTTCCTCCGCAACTTTAGGGCGCGGTAACTTACTCGGTTTTCGTTTAATTGACAAGAAAAACAATACGTATCCAATATTTTTTTAATAATCTACATTATGGACCATTTTTTTTTGTCGTCAAGCCTATTTTGCGTTTTAAAACACGGTGGCACTGTGCCTAATATGGGCAATCTTGATGCTTACGATCAAACACCAGAGGCCCTTTTTGCTATAGCGTACTAGTTTACTATCTCTATTACCCAACAAAAATAAAACGTCCTCAGAGTCATAGAGCGCTGATGTTAAAAGATGTTTCCTTCGTATAACGAACAAATGGATTACGCGACAAAGTTTAAAAAATGCCTATTACTTAACCGCTCTATGACTCGTAAGAACATTTTATTTTTGTTGGTTAATAGTGCTAGACACCAGTAAACGATAGCCAATAGACTCTTTCAGTTGCTCTTCGTCTCTTGTTGTCATAAAATGAAACGCTGACATAAGGTGCAATCGCACTAAGCAGCAACCGCACTGCAGTGGCGCGGCGCGGCAAGGCGCGGGATTTTCCTACAAATTACTTGGACGCGCCGCGCCGCTGCAGTGCAGTTGCCGCTTAGTGCGACTTGACCTTTATAAGGCTCAGACGAACCGCGTTACACGGGTTAATTCTCGACGAGTCACACTGGGTCCTGTCATACTGTGACCGCTTGAGAAAAATACTCGCATCGTATAACAGATGGCACTCAGAATATAATATTCGCATAGAGTCACACTTACTCGAGTACTCACTATTCACACTCCGTGTTACTAGATGAGAATAAATATTCGCATCGGGTCAGACAGTTATTAGATGCAAAATTGTGTAACATTATATGGTGAATAATATGTTAAAACGAAAGTTACATCTAAAATCTCTACGGTACATGAGAGCAATTTGAAGTTTGACTTGCATAGTTTTGCCCTAACTTTTTTGATCAGACAATATAATTTGTATTTTATGTCAAAAAAGTTAAGACAAAATTTGTGCCAAATAAAATATTAGATAGGTTAATAGTTGTTACCCACTAATTCAGCAATAGTCCATAGAAAATAGTTTTGTGTTGATTGAGCTGAATTTGTGTTTTCATAGGTACGTGTAGATAGTCCATTAACCTTTGAGACTTAAATAAAGTGTAGATGAAGTTTTTTATTAATGGGTACTGTTGGTTGACGTAACAGTCAAATCTCAGGAACAGAGCTAGTTATTTAATTAACTTTGTGGTAAATCTCTTTCCCACTTAGAGTAATTTTCATAATGCCATCCTTGTCTTATTGTTGATGTCTCCCCATGCATTTTACAGCCCTTTTTAACCTGTTAACTGATAAAAAAGTAGGTATAATGTTAATAGTGAAGTAAAATAGTCGTTTGCATAAAGCACAAAAGTAAAGCTAAAGCCACACTACAGTGGTGTGTTGTTTCATGATGTGTCAGAATCATATAGGTTTTTATACATTTACGCCAGCATTGCCAGAACGTTACTTTTATTACATTTTGTGTTACTTTTTTTTTGCGTCACTTCTTTAGAAAGGGTACTTCCACGTTGCTTTTGTGGACATCGGTTTTTTTTTCTTGCAAATAAAATAAAAAATGGCTGAGATATAACGCTTATAATATTGAGTGGTGTGACGTCACGATGAAGCAACTTTAGTGCGTTGTATCGCTCACGTTTTTTTATCAAATTTACAATTAAAAAGATACGTGACCAATATTTTTCAATAGTCTACATTATGGACCAAAAAAATGTTTTGGTCAACATCCCAATTACGTGTGGTACAAAATACTGTAATATTGTATTTCAAAAATTTTAACCCTGTCCTGGTATAATTCTGACGCGTCAAGAAACTGCACCACAGTAGTGTGCCTCTAGCTTTTTTATCAGCAATTGTTTCCTGAAATCTCCTATTGTTCTCTATTTGTCGTTTTATAAAATAAGTAATAGTAATACAACTTGTACAGATTCACCACTTATTAAAAATTCAATAAAATTTGTTTAGATCATTTTCTATAGATGGAATCAAAAGCAGACTCCTATAAGTGTCATCCATTACATTTAAAATAAGATAAAAACTCTAAGAGGTACGTTCAATTTTAATGTATCTGTGTAAGCCAAAAGCCCGAGTTTGGTCCATATTTAAGAGCGACATAATAATTGTTAAAAGATTAAAGGTTGTAGCTCATTTATTTAAAACTGTTCCAACTCCGCTTCTGCGAAAACCGAGACGTAAACTATCGAGTACTATATTATGTCTGCTAATTTGTGTTAAAAATGTAAAGTATGTAAATGCAAAGGGAAACTCACACTTTTTGTAAACATTATTTTGCCGGGTAAGAGCGGTGTTGTATAAATAAGCTACTATCTGAAATCTTACTGTACATTTCTGTAATATTCAAAATATTAATAAGATCAAAATAAATACACTTAAGGACTTCATTCATTACATCATCTCAACGCCGATACCACTGCGACTCGAATAAGCCGCATCTCCAGACTCCAGCTAGTGTTTAGGTTTAGGTATACACCATCAACAAAAACATTCAACGAAATTCTAGGCGATTTTGATGAAAAAAAATTTGGGAAAACAAAAAGTGTAGTTTGACAATGTTTTGTGAAAAATGTTGTGATGTTTTTACTGATTTGATTGTGTAGACTAAAACATGCGCTCGAGACTTAGCTTTAGTTGATAAGCAAATCATTTTGAGTGTTACGTTGTTGTTTACATAAATTTAATAGGTGTCAATGATTTAAATTTTTAAATAATTATGTAATTGGGTAATATCACTCACATTTCCTCCAAGGCGTTTTGCAGACGGGGCAACTATTTGCAGTAACTGACAGCTAGCATAACATAATATACTTACCAATAGAACTGTCGAATTGCGGTGATCAACAACAGAATTCGCACCAATCGATATGTTAGTTTCTAATTGCCTCATCTAACAACTGTCGAAATAATTGGTTTTGAAAAGATGTTTTCACCAATCGGCAATCTCAATGCGTCCACCATCTTTTTCTTGTTTAGCAATTGCTCATGTATTGCTTTAAAATTACGGCAGCTGTACCGGACTATTTGATAGTAGCAACTAGCAATTTAATAGACACTTAAAAAGTTGATAGTTGCTTCAACTAAAGTTGCTACGTCTGCAATGAGCCTAAAGTTAAATCGATAGTTTACCTACCCATTATTAATGTTATGTCAAATATTTAAAAAATCAAATAAAAAGCGAGGTTCAAGCAATACTATCGTTTTATTTTTTTATAACCATTTCGGCCGCATCCAGGCCTTGTAGGTTCTTTGAGCTACCTAGATAATAAGGAACATTTTATTTTATACAACGAAGTAAGAAGACGGGCAAGACGCTCTCCTGGTGTAAGTGATAAATGCCCATACGTAATTAGTACAGTGCTACCCAGTGCACTGCGCCAACGGTTCTTACTTGAGAGTCATAAGATGTTAAAATTCTTGTCAGCTCAGTAATTTTACTAGCTTCAGTACCCTCCTACCGAAGCACAGCAATGTTTGCACACTACTGCTCAGGCGGCTAATGTATTTTTAATTGTCAATATCCTACAAATATTAATATGTTTTTTTATGTATTTACGAATGTTTATGTACACCGTGCTGTCGTTTTTAAGATCTGTCGGTGCCGAGCCGGTACAGTGTCCCATGACCTTTAGCCGGTGCAGTCTCCTCCAAGAGTTGACAAAAAAAAAACGTTCTAATTAAGAAACCTTCTCCTTTTTTGCATCGGTGAATAAAACAGGAAACATAAAGAAAGGAGAAAATAAAATAACAAATGAATATCACGTTATTATTCGACAATATTATTAGGGTATTTTACATCAAAAAATTAAGATAGATACATACTTATATCTTAGAGACACTTATATCTACATAAATCTCACACATTTTGACTAGAAACGGTTTTTATTTGGTTTTAAACAGCTTTCTTTGAAAACAGGACAGTGTGATATATGATTTTTATATACATAAAGTTATAATAATATTTAATACACAGAAAATATGTACGGCTATATTTTAAAAAGTCTACATTTCATACTGCTAGGTACAGATACTAAGTAAAACCTTTTCCAATTCAGAATAATATATTTACAAAGAAATAATTATTTTAATAATTATAACTACATAATATACCTAATGTTATGTGCCTCCAACGAGGAAATATCCAGTGTGCCTTATATAGCATTGTTTATGTATTTCCTCGAATTTCTTCAAATTCGGTTGGATTTTACCTTTTTTTTTGTTTGTTGGTTTTACTATTTTCTATTGGCTCCTAGTAGTTCAACTCAAAGCACAGTGAAAGTTTCATCAAAATCTAGTGCCCTTCCCCCTCGCATATTGAAAATGTGCTTGGAAGTCGAGTAAATAAATATATATTTTTTTACTGATCTCAAAAATAGAAGTTATCAATCGTGATATTTGTGGGGGTAAATTTTATAGGTAATAGGTATCTACATTATTGTTGGAAAGTCCAACTTAGGGCACAATGTTTCTTGAAAATTGGTTGCTTAGATTTTAATATAAGTGTAGGCATGAGTTAAAAAGTTTAACTTAGCCACGTGAATTAAAAATTAAAAGCGAGCATTAAGCCGTTTTACTTTTTTAATCTGTTGAATTTAATTTAAAATTTATTGTGTTATTTGTTGCATTAATGAATTATTATTTTACAGTTACTAGTTTTATTATTGTAAACAATTACTTATTACTATAAGTCTGCGAATATACATTTCTATTATCTACACAATATGTTGTCTTTTCAACTAGAATACAATGTAACGATAAATACCTATATATAATTATTATGTACCTACGTATAGTCTACATAATCGTATGAAATAAGGTATTTAAATTATTAATTTATTATTATATGTTACACTTTTTACATTTTGGAAAACTTAACAGGTTCCATATTCCTTACATAATATGTTTCACTTAAACGTGTAACGTGATATAGAATTCTAAATGCTTGTCTTGTATTTGACTTAAAAAATCTATTGGATTATCTGTAAATCAAATACCTAATTCACTTGTAACAAGAGCACAAAATAACATCGCACAAAATTTTATTTGATCAAAAAAACTATACTTATGTATCTAAAAATTATAAGTTTGTTTCTATAAAAATGTTGTACCTATTGTGCTTTGGCGCATTTTTAGCGGGCGGGCGATTCGTGTACGTTTCTATGGGAAGTGTTCAAAAAAGCCGTTGAAATGCAGCGAGGGAGGCAATGCAGTTGTATCTGTGAGGGTATAGGATTGACTAGTGACGGTCGAGGTGGGCTTGATGCAGAGATCCATGGCAGAGGGTCGCGGCCGCTGGCGACGACGGCCCGAGCCACGGACGCCCAATCAGTGGTCCGTACTGAAGTAGGAGTTCTGCATGAGGTATAACTTGTCGATGGGGTTGACCACGGCGCCCGTGCCGAGGTTCAGGGGCTCGTGGGCCGAGTGCCCGTGCTGGTGGGAGTGGTGCTGCACCTCCAGGTTCTGGAGGCTCATAGTGTCGGACGTGCCTTCGTCCAGCTGATCGAAGTTACTGCCGTCCAGGGAAATGTCGGAGCTGCAGAAACTGTCACCGGAGTGCGCTGGATAATCTGGAAAGCAAAAATTTAGTAATTTAACAATGGTTGTATTTAAATTGTAAAAGGGTGAGTCAAAGAATTGGTAGGTAAACTCACCATCAGGAGAATACGGCAAGTTAGGGTTGAGGGGCTGGCTGGAGGCAGAGTAAGACCCGTCCAGCCCGAGATAGTTCCCGTGCTCGCTCGATGGCGACTCCTGCTTGATGTTCTTCTCGTCTTTATCCTTATCTTTGTCCGAGCTCTTGTCTCCTTCTTGTTTCGCCTTACGCTGGATCTTCTTCATCTTAGCCCGTTGGTTTTGAAACCAAACTTGTACCACTCGGACGCTCAAGCCGGTATCTTTGGCGAGCGCTTCGCGCACCTTACGACATGGCTTCGGGCTCACTTCAAACGACGCTTTGAACTGCCTGCGTTGGGCCGAAGTCAAGATAGTGCGTGGACGCTTCGGTCCTCTGCGCCCGTCGCGCGGTCTTTCAGAGTCATCTATGATCATATCGTCCTCTGCATGCTGCATCAGATACATCTCTTTCTCGAAGTCCTGTCGGCAGAAAATCTGTCCGGCTCGCATCACGTATTGTTCTCCTTTCTGAAGCGGCTGGCAGCACATGACGCACACGAAGCACTGGATGTGGAACACGTACTGCTGAGCTCTCATCACCATCTCCTGAGGCAGCAGCCTGTCCCCGCACCGCGTGCACTTCACCCCGAACAATCTGTGGAATAACGCTACACTTCACGGGGGAACTTTATCTACGCACAGCCAATCGCAATGCGAGCCACAGCTAAATTTTCAATTCGCTTCCAGCTAACGGCAAACATTTGCTTATGAATGAATTTCCGGCAGTGAATCCGATTTAAAGCGGCGGATATCGAATTTGCTGTCGGAAATCAATATGAGAACCTATTTCAGCACGTTTACTTCTCAAAATGGTTGGACCACACTGAGGTAACGTGTACTAATAGTTGAGCGTGAACGAAGTGGCGCCGCGCCGTAACGACTATACTTCGTTACACTGTCCATACTACTCGAATAATACACACGATAGACCATGCGGTCTTGATATTACCTATCGTAGTCTGGTTTGCAGTAAAGTTTGGCGTTCCTAGTGTAGCAGGTGTGAGCTAAAGGGCTGCCGCAGACGCAGCAGCTGAGGCAGTGCTCGTGCCAGGAGAGGTCGCCGACCCTCATCAGATATCGATCTTGAATCTTCTGACCGCATCCCTCGCATATCTCGACGATCTTCTCACGCTTGATGCTCGCGTTCAACTCTGGACAACAAATTGCTTTGGTTAGTAGCTTGAGATCAAAAACATAATTCGCAAAGCATAAAAAATCAATAGCCGAGTACAGACCAAGCGATGCAATTTTATATGTTGCCTTTGACTTTGTTGTGGTCTCTATAGATTGATGTTTACCAACGATGCGGCCGTCCGTCTAACGAAAGTTTGAAAACAATATTGTAAAACTAGCTTGTTTTTACACAGATACCTTTTGGTTTGTACACGTCCTTTGATGAATAATTTAAAAACCGGGCGATGTGTAGCGCGCGCAATGCTTTTTTTGGTCATAAATGGTCCACGATGTAAAGCTCTTTTAAACTCACGGCAAAAGCAGAGCGACTAAGTGATATTTTTGTAGTTGTATCTAATAAGAAGATAGGTACTTTCGGATGCGCTTTTGCAGCACTACTTAGGTAGGTACGACAATAAAGTAAAGAGGCCCATAAAAGATTATATATTTAAAAAAATGTATAAGTAAGTACCATTTAATAGAACATAAATAATAGAGAACTCGCAAATAGCAAACACAACTCATACCAATAAATAGTATGTATGTTTCTCGTAGATACCTACTATTTCACCTAAACGGCCGAACTGATTGCTCCAAAATTTTAAATGTTGGTAACTTAAACCCTGGTTGATAGCACATAGGATAATAATTTTGGACTCAATAACGAAAACAAATGAGAAAAACCCTACGATTCCGTGACGAAATTAAATGTTGCTTCATTTTATTATTTTGCATCTTTTAATAGCGCCGAAGTGGCATTTTCCAAATAAAATAAGTTGACAATATACTTATAGAAAGGAGGAAAATAATAAAATACTTTTATATATACTATGTAGTGTATTTTTTTTAAATTTAATTTCTATATTGTGTTATAAAAAGTGCTTAATTTATTTTCAACTGGTTTAACGTACTTAATTCGAGCTTTACAATGAGGGTAGGTAAATAAAATATTGAATAAGGACTACCGGTCTAAAGAGAATATATTTGCAGTGAAACATGGCGCCTGGCGGGCTCCGGTCGATATCGTTGGAATTCCACCACGTGCCGAGGGGACGCGGAGATATTTCAAGAGTTTTATCCATTTCTTCGCTTATTTTCATTTATTTTATTACACACATCTTTTAAAATGTAATTCACTATTATACCTCTATACTTATATAATAAGTTTTAAGTTATATATAAGTTACTTTCGCGATTACATCGTGTTATCATGTTAATTTTATAAATCGGGACTCATCGCGTTTTGATTTTAGATTGAATTTTTAAATGTTTGTTGTGTTGAAGTTACAAATTCTTATTCAAAAGTGATTTTAACATATTGGTTCTGCGAATTCAACAACCTTTGAAATATGTACCATCTAAACATTAAAAAAATGCTCCTGGGCGCCTAGCACTAACGGATTTTCTTACATAATATTCTTACAAATAATAAGCTGCTCGCACACTAATTAGAATTAGTAATCTATACTATTACTAGCTTACCCGGCAAACGTTGTTTTGCCATATAAATAAATAATAAATAATATAAATAAATAATAATAATTTAATAATAAATAACTAATTAAATGACGATTGATCAGTTTTCGACCGGAGAGGAAAAATAATTAAATTACTAAAATGGCTATTAAAAAATAAGGGTTGATCGTAGAAGGGTGAAAATTGAGGATTGTATGTATTTTTGTATGTTGTATCAAAAAAAAAATAGAAATTAAAAATTTGGCTAAAAAAAAAAATTTAGGGGTGGACTGGACTACCCCTAACATTTAAGGTGATGAAAAATAGATGTTGGCCGATTCTCATAGATTTTAATAATAAATAACTAATTAAATGACGATTGATCAGTTTTCGATCGGAGAGGAAAAATGATTAAATTACTAAAATGGCTATTAAAAAATAAGGGTTGATCGTATAAGGGTGAAAATTGAGGATTGTATGTATTTTTGTATGTTGTATAAAAAAATAGAAATTAAAAATTTTGTTTAAAAAAAAAAAAAAAAATTTAGGGGTGGGACTACCCCTAACATTTAAGATGATGAAAAATAGATGTTGGCCGATTCTCATAGATTTTAATAATAAATAACTAATTAAATGACGATTGATCAGTTTTCGACCGGAGAGGAAAAATGATTAAATTACTAAAATGGCTATTAAAAAATAAGGGTTGATCGTATAAGGGTGAAAATTAAGGATTGTATGTATTTTTGTATGTTGTATAAAAAAAAAATAGCAATTAAAAATTTTGTTTAAAAAAAAAAAAATTTAGGGGTGGACTACCCCTAACATTTAAGATGATGAAAAATAGATGTTGGCCGATTCTCATAGATTTTAATAATAAATAACTAATTAAATGACGATTGATCGGTTTTGACCGGAGATGAAAAATGATTAAATTACTAAAATGGCTATTAAAAAATAAGGGTTGATCGTAGAAGGGTGAAAATTTAGGATTGTATGTATTTTTGTATGTTGTATCATAAAAAAATAGAAATTAAAAATTTTGTCTAAAAAATAAAAAATAAAATTTAGGGGTGGACTACCCCTAACATTTAGGGGGATGAAAAATAGATGTTGGTCGATTCTCATAGATACCGGATAAGCACAAAAAATTTCATCAAAATCGGTCAAGCCGTTTCGGAGGAGTATGGCAACGAAAACTGTGACACGAGAATTTTATATATTAGATATACAAGTGAATTAAATTATAAAATTAAAAAACCCCCAACGCAATACGTAATTTTCCATTTTGTGGCGGCGGCCATCTTGGATTTTAAATTTTATATAGTGGGTTGTATTCTACTAGTTTAAGCCCTATCATTTGATACCCATATTGAGTGGGTCGTGGAAGAAAAAAGTAATCCGCCATTTTGTAGCGGCGGCCATCTTGGACCGATTTTCACCAAACATGGCTAAGAACACTTTCGACTAACTCTAGTTTTAAACAAAAAAACTAAATCAAAATCCGTTCATCCGTTCGGGAGCTACGATGCCACAGACAGACACACACACAGACAGACAGACACGTCAAACTTATAACACCCCGTCGTTTTTGCGTCGGGGGTTAAAAATAGTAAACTGAATGACTCATCATCGCACAGACCAAACCACTGGACCTAGAAATACGAAATTTGGAACATAGGTTCTTTTGACCCCGAAGACAAGTAATAAGAAACGATTGTTGAAAATTCTACCCCTAAGTGGGTTAAATAGGGGTTCAAAGTTTGTATGGACGCGTAATCAACTATATCTTTAAAACTAATATAGATATTTTTACCGCTATAGTTTTCCTGGAAGGTTTATCGTTGAAACCATAATTCTTGTTTTTTCTGTTTCAGATTTTTAAAGCCAGTAGTTTAGACTTTAAGAGGGGCCGGCGGTGGGGCGGGGGACGTTCAAAAAAAAGTTTGAACTTTGTTTAAACTTGAATATATTTGAAACGGAAGACTAAATCGAAAAAGTTTTTTAGAAACCCACCACTCATTTTAAAATACATTCAACGATGGGATCAGCCTGAAAAAAATTAATTAATTTAAAAAAAAAAATTGTTACCGTTAGGGTAAGCCTAATCATAAGGCTTCCTTGTTCACTACGGAAGCCTAAAAAGAGTAGGTATAATAAACAAAACCAAAAACATGATAAGAAAAGTTGGTATACACGTTATGGGAATAATGGACAAATAGGGGAATTCAGTGTATGCTGGGTGCACAGGAGATATTCTTGTATGCTATAGTAGGATTTACACACGTATTATCAACTTTAAACATCATAAATAAGTAGTGTGTACTTAGTAGGTATATCTATAACACGCATTAACGCCCGCCGCTTGATCCAGGCGTAAAATACAATTACACTTCCATATTAAATCATGTGCACTGTGCATTCCGTCCGCCATATTTGCGAATTTAGTGACACCAAAACCTACAAATTTGCAAGACAAGTTTTGAAAATGTTAACTTCAGCCTCCTGACGATCTGCGTCCTATACAAAGGACATTTTACATTTGAAATTAAATGATATAAAAAAAATACTTTTAGTCCAATAAAATATAAGACACAAAATTAACTTCCGATTGAAAATGCATCTTAGATTAAGGGAAAACCATTTTTTCCGAATTACAATTTTTTTTCATTCGATGCAAAGTATTTATTTCCACCATCCAATTCAGACCACTTGGCGAAAATGTTTTGCCCAGTGGGTGGTAGGTACCACTAAATAAAATTGCAACTAAGTGAATCGAGCAAGGAATAATAAATAATATTATTAAAACTGATGGTTACCTTGCAAATATATCCCTTGGTAATGCAGCCGTCAATATTTCACACGCGCAATTTCCACGGAAAATTGAAAATAGGCATATTAATTTTTATTTCATATCTCGGTGCTCTCTAGGCGCGGCGTCTAGACTAGGATTTTGTGAAAGCTTCTCGGCGAATTTAATAACATGAAATATGAAAATATTATGCGCTCCTTCCTAATATCAATTTCATAGTGCTTATGAAAAATCGTACACCTAGATAAGTACTACGACTACTACTCATAATACTATACTAGTACTAGTAGTTCGCCTCGAACTGTGACCTCGCAGCCCAATTTCCGTGGTAAACCTTAGACTTTAGGTCTCGACTAAATATATCCTAATACAAGAACTTTAACATTAATATTAAAACTCAAAATATAAAAATTCTGAGAAATTAAAACTCAATAAACCTACGTACCGAGATTTTTTGAATATAATCCTTTTTAGAGTTTCGTTCCTCTGAAGGAAAAAACGAAACCCTAATAAATAGGATCACTTGGTCATCCGTATGCCTGTCAAGACCAATTAATACTCTACATCCCGTAGAATTGTATATTTTTACCATAATACACAGGTCTATAGCCGCTTGGTGCCCGTTAAATTAAACTTCTGAGTTAACGTAGAAAAAAATACACCCGTTTATCCTTCAAAAACGTACCTAAATTTTTTTGACCCTCTGAATAAATCAACATTCATAGGGAACTTGCCGTTACCATATATTTATGAAATTTGGCAGACTATAAGTACACGGCCCGCGATGCATTATGGTGTGCTCGTGCACCTTTATTGTTGAATGTGCCGGCACAAACAATTACTTTAGGTTTTAAAAAGTTATGCAGACTACTCAAATAACCTTACTGCCACCGAGAGCTCTCTCAACTCTAAGAGTTCGCTTTGCTCGGTCGATGATATTTGTATGTATTCATATAAATTATGTATTTAAATTATATTTTAACATAAAACGATTCAGCGAGTTTTTTTATTCTATCACCACTTCCACAGACATTGTTACCTGCTTATTATTGTTTATGGTCTCCACTTTCGTGTTTTGCCAGTGGCCGTAGCATGCCACACAGAATCCCGGCCAAACTTCAAGAGTAGAACTGTCATCCCATACATTCACAAAACTACAATGTATGGTATGACAGTTCTACGCTTGACATTTCAGCGGGATCTCGTTTGGCATGCTACGACCACTGTAAAATATTATTTTACTTGACAGCGAGTTATAGTCCGGTACATTGTGTTCGGGATAATTTATACAAAATTTTAGGCAATGTGACGTAGTTATGTCGTCATAATTATATTATATTATAATTATGCCTATACTACTAAGTCCAACTTTGGTTGCTTGCCATTAGCGATGGGCATAAAATAACGCTATTAATAAGGTTTTTTTTAAATAACTATTTTACTTTATTTTCATACTACTTAACCTTCATAAGGATTTCGGGTCTTTTTGGACCCATTTTTGCCTTAAAATACGGATAACTTTTCATGTATTAATTTTTATGATTTGTCACTTCGTGACTTTTAATATATTTTGAAACTCTACGTAAAAAGCGAAAAAAAATGTTTAAAAAGTTTATATTTGAGTGAGTTAAATATCATTTTACGCTAACGGATTTCGGGTCCAAAAGGACCCGGCCTTATAAAATATCATGATATATAACAAATTATTCATTATTATATATTTGTAATTATTATATAATTATATTGTTTTACTTTAAATACTAAAATAGTTAGTTTTTAGATATTTGGGTACAACAAACGAATTAATTCGTATAATTTTCTAATAATATCTAATATTTTCTTATATCAATATGTTCAAAGAATTAAGTAAAATATATATTATATTATGAAAAATAAAGATCGTGTTTTGAATATATTAAGTTCTAAATACTTGATTTGATCAAAAATTGAAATATAGTTAGTATATTCCCTGAAATCAATTTCATAAAGCTTTGCATATTTTTAATAATAAAAATGACTTATCAAAATGTATAATATGAAAGAAATTTCAATCAAATCACATTTAAAATACAATTAAAAATTATTTAGTAATTAAAAAAACAAATCGTAAAAGAAATTCACATCATAATATACATGATTCTTTTTACACTCGTGTACTTTACATATACGCTCTATTTGAGCAAGAATGGTATATTTTGCCATTATTATGATTATTTTTATTTTTAATATAAATAATATATTCATTATTAATATAAAATATATTTTTTTGAATATTTTTTCATTTATAAAACATTGAAAGTTCTTTTTTTTTTCAAATTAAATTAAATAAAAATAATTATACATATATGAATATTATTTTTATTATTATGTTAGAAAATATTATATTAGTATAAAATCAATTCAAATAAATCGTAAATTTAAAATATATTTGCATTTTATTTGATTTTAAGAAATGAGTAAACAATACCGTTTTATTTCCTCAAAATAACTCCAGATTCTCTAAAATAAAAAATAAAAAGATTTTTTTATTTAAAAAACTTATTTCTTTACACGTTATGAAATATTGACATGAAAAAATTATAAAACAATCATGTTTTCAAATAAAATGAATTAAAATTGTTCACGGGTCCAAATGGACCCAAAGTCCCATAACGTCACTGGGTTTGAAAGTCTTATGAAGGTTAAATATCTTTATTGAGAAAAACAAACTAACAATTAAATATAAAAATTATATATACTTAAATTAAATATAACATTATATTTTATCGATCGAGCGAAATGAGGTTTATAAAAAGATTAAAAAAACAGCACAAAACGTGTACTTACCTACATGTATGTGACATCTATTTCAATAGCAAACTTTAGGCGGCCGGACTATAATTGACGCAATTATTGGTATTACGCAATGTACTAAAAAATTATATGAAAATAATTAAAAATAAGAAATATTGAAAATATGATAAATTGCTTGAAATTCTCGAATTATTGGACTTTATCGCTATTAATTCTTTAACTTTATCAACTTGCTCGCTCTTTTTTGCCTGTAGGATCTTTCTCAAACTTAATGTACCTAACAAATTGTGCAAAACATTATAATTTAAACATCTTCATAACTCTACAACCCTTGGATCGATTTGGCTCATTTTCGAACATGAGAATTCTTTTAGCTTATACTACCTGATCGCAAAGTTTCATTAAGATTGGAACTTTGGTAACGTTGAAATTAAGCATTTTCTAAAACTCTAGAACCCTTCGACCGATTTGGCTCATGTTCGAACTTAAAAATTCTATGGATTTATATTACGCGTTTGCAAAGTTTCATGCAGATTGGACCATTGGTTTTCCAGTTATCGCGTAACAAACATACATACAAACATACACTTTGGCTAATATATTTGTGTCGCTTATAAAAAATGTGTATATGTTAGAAAAAAAATTATCAGCGCTCCAGTTTTGAAATAATCGTCAGACCTATCGTAAAGACTTTAAGTCACCTATATCTCTGCAACCCTGTAACCTATTTCGCTAATTTTTTCACTACAATTATCCAATTAACCTTCTTAACTTGTGTGTAAAATTTCATTTAATTTGGATTAACCGTTTTCAAGTAAACGTCAACCAAACTTAAGCACCAGAGGTCAAGCGTTAAACTGGTCCAAACGCAGGCATTTCGCGGCTTTCGACTCTAAGACCTCGCTTCGCTCGGTCGACTACTAATACTACTGGTAGTACGAATAATACAAACTAGTTGCTTCCAGCGGTTTTTCCTGCTGATTAGAAGTCCATGTGTTATATTCTAATGTCCAACCTAGACCTAGAGGTATATGTACATATTATATCAAATTCCATAGCAATCCAACCGTTTAGACGTAGGCACCTACTTACAATATAATTACTCTGAGAAACTTCCAACTTGCGCATATATAAATGGGATAAGCAGATTTAAAATGAGCCCTTTAAATTATAATTCTTTAGGTAAACTTTTTAAAATCAGGGAACAAAAATCTCACATTGGTACACTCTGGCACCGTGTGTAATGTATAATTTAATTACCTGAGATACTTTGTATATTATATTTAATTACTCTTTAACAACTTATTTACCGAATTTACACCATTCAAATTACAAAACATTTTCTTATTTTTATAAGAAAAATAATATTGGTTCACAGCAACTGTGATCTACGAAATACAACGTTACCACATACCTAATATCTATACATATTTACTACACCTAAATGTTTCTATAGCTCAGTTTACATCGGGAGTCGAAATGGTTTGGCAAGGAAAATATAAGGCGCGCGTCTTGGAGCCGGAGGGAGACACGCCCCCTGAGAGGGGCAGCGGGGGCAGAGGTACCCCGGGTCACCCGGGTCACGACCAAGCCCGGGAACTGCCTTCCTGACGGATAATCGATGGCCACACTTACCCTCACTTACCATACCGCCTGCGGGCGGAATTTCGCAATTTTGCGTCAAAAATCCCGACGGAAAAAGAGCGATATTCCGCGCGTTTATTGAACTTTTTGCTCGCACGGATACAGTCTGACTTCTCGTCTCTCGTATACGTATATTGGCACGGATACAGTCGGCGTTCTCGTCTCTCGTATACGTATATTGGATACCTCGACATTTTAATATGATACTATTGCTAGCTGCGTCGAGCTTTTGCCTGCTACAAGGTAGCCCAGGTAGGTGTTATTTTTGGACCTAAAATGGCATTGGGCAAAATTTTGTATAAAGTACATATAATATAACATACAAAATTTTGGATAAATTTTATTATGATGCTTTTGTGGCCTTCTTGATGAGGTTCTAGCGAGTTGGTGGCGGCCTCGGGCTCTCTTCCTTTAAATCGGACCCTGCACGACGAGTTTCTCCACAGACCTAAGGTCCATAGGCCTTTCTTAGTGATGTGACCAAAGAACTTTTAATAAACTTTGTAGGCATAAGCTATTTTCAGCGAATTTGTTCCACCGTTTAGGTGTTAGAAAGTTATACATTGAACTTTTGTCAGAGACATCATGTTTAAAATCAATCAAAATGCTTTTATTCTAATAGGCTACAATGGAGCACTTTTGTATGTAAATTTTACAATTATTCAGTTCTTTTTTAAGACTCTACCGCCTGTTCGGAAAGAACCACCTCTATGACAGAAACTTAAGGATGGTTTATTTAAATTATGTGTTTATAATGTTTATCTAGGTTGCATAATAATTTAATGTTCGTTTGAGTGGCACCAGCTGGTTTATCGTGCAGAAGTTTCCTTGCATCTTGTCTTCTATGTAATACTTAACTATTACTTTTTTATGCAAATAAATAATAAGACGAGCAATACGCTCTCCTGATGGTGAGAGATAACGCTGCCCCTAATCAGTACAGCACTACGCGGGATTTCACAATGATGCAAAATTCTAGGGGCACTGCACCAACGCTCTTACTCAAGAGTCAAAAGATGGTAAGACTCTTCAGCCCAGTAAATTCATTAATTATAATTAATTAATTACCTATTTGTTTTATATATTTGTGTGATTAATTTTATTACACAAAAGGTATCTATTAATTTCAAAGAAAACCTATAAAATTACTGAAGCTCCGCACATCAAGTAGGTACTACTCGTAGTATCAAAGTAATTTTATGTTTTTACAACACGTTAAATTTCAGCGAATTTTACGTAGGTACACCTACTCGTATTCAATTGAAATATTTTGTTGGGATTTTTGATCAGTGAAGAGTCATTGTTTACACTTGGAAAATATTTCCGATTTCGGAACAAAGGGTAAAAGGCTTTTCAATATTTCAATATTCATTATTTACAGAATAAACATTGAATATATTAATATTTTTGGACAATTTCAATATTGTTACAAAAGTAAGGGTACGTTGAGTATTTGCTGTAACTTATGCAAATAGTGTCCGTTTTAATGGAAATTTTGTATTAATATTGTAAAACATACAAAAATTAAAATATTATTAAATAAAAAAATGTATAAAGATTTCTTTAGTAGGGTACTAACCTTATAATAAGAAACATTTAGTGTGAAATTCTCATATTATTATGATTAATAAAGATGTTTTATGGCATAACTAGCTACTAGCTTGTGCTCGCGGCTATGCCTGCGTGGCTAAATCCTTTCTTAGCGGAGGTCTACGTAATAATACTTATCTGTTTTCCAAATTTCAACCGAAACCGCCCAGCGCCAAGGCCCCCCAGAAGCATTGTAAAGTTACGAATTTTGCACATATTTCATTACAAATTTTGCACATTTGTCAAGATTATAATATTTTTCGCGGCGCTCGCAGTATTATTAAGGATATTTGAATTATCCAACTGTTCAGAGCGAGCAAAGCACACACTTTTCGTAGTAAAAATTATAATAAATTTTGCCCGTCTGCACCTTGCCCAAGAAAAAAATCCTGGATGCAAATAAAGCTTATTCTATTCTATTTAATAAAGAGTTTTCTATTCTATCCTTTTCTCAGTATATCATAATAATATAATCGACCGAGCGAAGCGAGGTCTTAGAGTCGAAAGCCGCGAAATGCCTGCGTTTGGACCAGTTTAACGCTTGACCTCTGATGCTTAAGTTTGGTCGACGTTTACTTGAAAACGGTTAATCCAAATTAAATGAAATTTTACACACAAGTTAAGAAGGTTAATTGGATAATTTAAGTGAAAAAATTAGCTATATAGGTTACAGGGTTGCAGAGATAAAGGTGACTTAAAGTCTTTACGATAGGTCTTACGATTATTTCAAAACTGGACCGCTGATAATTTTTTTTCTAACATATACACATTTTTTATAAGTGACACAAATATATTAGCCAAAGTGTATGTTTGTATGTATGTTTGTTACGCGATAACTGGAAAACCAATGGTCCAATCTGCATGAAACTTTGCAAACGCGTAATATGAATCCATAGAATTTTTAAGTTCGAACATGAGCCAAATCGGTCGAAGGGTTCAAGAGTTAAAGCGATTGCTTTATTACAATGAAACCGATGATCCAGTCTTGATAAAACTTTTTAAACAGGTAGTACAAACTAAAAGAATTCTCACGTCCAAAAATGAGCCAAATCGGTGCAAGGGTTGTAGAGTTATAGAAAATACAAAATTACAATGTTTATCGAATATAATATTATGAGAACTGCAAGGATATTCAGTTATCCGTCAGGGAACCGAACCAAAGACCGAATTGTCAAAAATTGATACGACGTAATACGTCATTTCATACATTTTTGATAATTGGGTCCTAGGTTCGGTTCCCTAACGGATAAGTAAATAGCCATGTTGATTTACTCAAAATATTATGAATTTAAATGATCGTGCGGGTGAAACTTAAACCCATTTTTTATTCAAATAGTAGTCCAGTCAATGAGTGCCCAAAAGAGGCATGTGGATCGAAAAGTCGAAAGCCGAAAAACTAACTTAGGAACTTTGTTTTGACTATTCAGGAGATTAACATACTAAAAGTCCCCAACCCTCCGAGGTGATCCCGAGGGGTGGGGGGGCCGAAGAAGGTCCCATTTTTAGGTTTTTTGCCTAAATGTCAAAAACTGGGCGTAGTACGATATTTTGTTGTACTACATTATAAAAGCTTTAAAATTTCCTACAACTTTGGCTTTAACACTTTTTATCTATATCCAATCGTTGTCTTCCAAACATGGTCTATTTTTAAGATGCTGAAATTAGTTTTCCATACAAAGTCGGTAATAATATCTTATATAAGTAATTTTTGACCAACTTCTGGTTGTCGTACCATAATGAAACTTTGTAAATGTCTAGAAATATGATGACAGTTCAATAATTTGGTACCACTGAGCTGATCTGATGATGGAGCCAGGAGGTGTTTACTGAACCTCTTCAATGGCTATTAGTAAACCCGTCGAGTTTGGGCACATTACACTCGAATTGGCATAAGCAAAAAACCTAAAAATTGAACCTTCTTCGGCCTCCCCCCCCCCAAGTATTTTAAGACTCTACTGTAAGTTCGAAAAGCATATCTATGAGAAGAACGAGCAAGAAACTTATTGGGATTGTTATTTATGTGTTTATCACATGTCATTATGCCATTAAAACCATCATTCACTGTAACATCTGCAAACATCCCTGACGCTCTGTAGTATCGAGACAGCGCCAAAAGCATCCTGAAAGCATTGTTGTACTGGATCCGTTTTTTGTAAAGTTGTAGTTTGTAAAGTTCATCCACAAGTCTTTTGTTTAAAAAAATAATTAATAATTAGGCCTACGTTTGATCACATCCCACCTGATGGAAAGTGCAAATGTGATCGACGAGCTGCACGTTTAAAAAGTCTGATAATGCCTTGAACAAGGACACTTTGTCTTGCTCAGTAGCTGTAGATACATCTTGAAAACCTGCGAGCCTAGATGTTACGCGTGACTGTCATAGCTCTGCGTTCTCGCTCCAAGTCTAAGTCATCATCGGCTGTAACGACAAAAATGTTATAGAATTAGCTACAATATCAATATAATAACTGTTGTAAATTTGCTGTATAACACAAGTAAAGCTAGATATTTTTTTCCAATTTCAATTCTTCTAATGTCCACTGCATTGGCAACTTCTTCGTAAACAAGTGCTACAAACTATGAAGATTTTTTGAGATTTTTTTTAAAAACTATAGTAATATTTATTATTTTGTTCTATTATTTTCTGCAAGTGAATACACACATAACCTTTCATATTTTATTACTATTGAAATTTTGATCACAACAATAAAATAGTCACAGAGATAAAGATTTTTTTAATGTATCATCATCATCATCATAGGAGCCTGTTCGTGATCCATTGTTGGATGTATGCCTCTTCTCCTTCTATCCATTTCCGGCGGTCTTGTGCCCTCTGCATCCAGTCATGTCCTGCGTGTCTCCTGATGTCGTCCACCCAGCGTTGGGGTGGCCGACCCCGTCCTCTAGAGTCAGCTCTGGGTCTCCATTCTAAGACTCGTCTCGTCCACCGGCTCACATCCATTCGAGCAATGTGTCCTGCCCAAGCCCACTTCTTTTTCGCTATAACCATCATAATGTCGGTCACTTTCGTCTTGCTTCGAATCCATTCATTTCGTTTACGGTCCCTTAGAGTGATACCGAGCATAGCTCTCTCCATTCCTCTCTGAGCGACTCTGAATTTCTCTGCCGACTTCTTTGTAAGTGACATGGTTTCCGTGCCATAAGTGAGCACTGGCATAACACATTGCTCGAATACTTTGGTTTTAAGATGAAGTGGAAGTTTGCCACGTAGCACTTCTTTGTTGGCACCAAATGCGGCCCACGCCTGTGAGATTCTCCGTTCTACCTCTGCGGTTTTAATGTATATCCGTTACGTATTTTAAGTTTTAACATTACTTTCAATTTTGGCATTTTCCTTTCCTTTTACGAATATTATAGGTTAAAGTTTCCATACATTTATATTTCGTAGATACTTATAACTTTTACCCATGTATACCTATTTTGAGGGAAATTGGGTCTGCGAGGTCCCAGTTCGCGGCGAACTACTAGTATAAAATGTTTTGTAACACCTAGTATATTAATAGGGTTATAATGTTCGTGACGTCACCTAACGTTATCTCTTATCTTTTAGGACACAAAGCGCCGCGCTCTATTGATTTCGACGCGTAGGCGGTACCTACGCTTCGTAGCCCGTAGCCGCGTAGCAGTCTCGTAGCAAAACGACCTACGACTTTTACCGACGGGATTTTTGTGGGATCACTAATTATAGTTATATATATTTTTTATATATACAACGAAGTAAGAAGATTAGCAAGACGTTCTCCTGATGGTAAGAGATAACGCTGCCCATAATTAGTAGGTACAGTACCCAGGATTTTACCTTTGTGCACTGCGCCAACGCTTCTTACTTGAGAGTCATTAGATGTTAAGACTCTTCTACCGAAGCACAGTAATGTTTGCACATCACTGCTCAGACGGTAGAATAACTGGCACTGTTGGGGTTTCCACCTAGACGACCTCCTGCATAGGAAGTCTACCCCCGGTGAATATAAATTTTATTTCAACTTCCACTGTTCCAAATGCCTGAATATTTTTAGATTATTCCACTCACTCTAGTGCTCTGTCTGCCCAATATTTGCCAATGGCGGTAAAGTTTGTCCCGCCGCGCCAACTAGTTTAGGTAGTGTCGCACCGCGACGCCGTCTCGCCTTGCATAACTTTTTTTTACTAGCTGTAAAATATTTTACAATATAGCCTATGTGTTTTTCCAGTCAAATTTTATTTGAATAGGTTCAGTCAACATAATTTTATTATTGTAACTTCTTTCCTTTTGCAAAATTAAATTCACTTATTAATATTAGTGAGATCGCTCTAAGCGATAAGGCCGCCCATTGTGGATATTAATATTAGTACTTTAATTTAGTTTTAAGTCTATTTTGTTATTTTTTGTCCCAATCAAGAGTATTGTATTGTATTAGTAGGTTGGTTATACCTATTTAGAAAAACTACTGAACTACTACCATATTACGTAATTAATCATATATAGATCCATACATTTAGTAAGTATAGGTTATATTATAGTTGTTACAGTGTGTTGTGTCAATATTATTCTGACGCGTCACGCGTCTCGACCACAGTGCAGTAGTGAACTTTTGCTTAATTTAAATTATATTTGTATCAATACCTAATCAGTCCAGATAAATTTATTGGTAATAATTAAAATTACAAGTTAAATACGAAATTCAATTTAATAAAAAAACTTAACATAAAAAATAAATACATAAAATCTAATAAGTCGTGATTTAAAGCGTATAAAAATCTTATTACCTATTATAAAAAAAAATAAAATGACTTTCTCAACACTGCAGCCATTTCAACAAAGAAAGTTTTAACTTAAAAATTAATTTATTGACTAACCCAAGATAGACGAAGTTAGATCTTTATAATACGAGTACTTACCCATTTCCTCACAAAAGATTGGGTAAAGGCAAGGACATATAAAACTGAAAATACGGGGGTGAGAGACTCGTACTAAATACCAAAGTAAAATATTGGTTATATATACTACTAGCTTATGGTCGCGGCTTTGCCCGCGTGGCTAAATCCTTTCTTAGCGAAGGTCTACGCCTATCTGCATTCCAAATTTCAACCGAATCTGTTCAGTGGTTTGGGCTGTGCGTTGATAGATCAGTCAGTCAATCAGTCACTCTTTACTTTTATATTTAGATATACCAATATTATACTTTGACATACATTAGATATGTTTATTTAGCTAAACTGTGAAACATGGACAATATAGGTGACTAAAGCCATGTTTACATGGTGTGATCGAGTGTCGAGTTGGCCTAATTAGTGCCAATTAGCTGATTCCCTACCAAGCGCGAGAGTGCAGCGTTACAATTGCAGTATGTCCTACTCTTATAAAGACGTACCTAAAAACAAGAAGTTAATTCGAAGTAAATAATTACATATGACTATGAAGATGCGCCTTTCTTCACTGTGATAATTCGAACTAAAGGTGAAAAAACAGACAGCAGAATCGTCTTTTTCCTTATTCAGGTACTCATAATTTTGGAAAAATAAGTTAAATATACGTCTATTTAACTATCAGGCGAATAGGTGGATGTGTATTTTGTAAGTTACTATTGATTAATGTCAAAGCCGCTCGACACTTTCAGATCGCTTACATGAAAAAATCACCGTTGATGTTAATATTTGTGATAAATTTTAACTTTAGACAGCAGTTTAGGCAGTACGTGGAAAGATCCGTTAGCGCTATAGCCAATAGGCCCTCTGGGGGCAATCAATGTGGGGGCGAATTAAAACAAACCCGTGATGCTAAGCTCTCGCTCTTTAGAGAATTCGCCATGAGTTTCTTGCTTTTTCTTCTCATCATATCTAGAGGTGCTTTGCGAATGAAAGGTAGAGTATATTAAAATAGAAAAAAATGTAAATTAACTTGAAAAAGTTGTAATAGGCTACAATGCCTATTACAAGCTTTTATTTACTTTCACATGTCCGTTGCCTGAATGTCTGTCTGTAATCAAATCTTGCGAGTTTAATTTGATCCACTTCACGATATTTTCTTTTACAATTGAGGTGAAATTTTGCATGTATGTATAAAACGGGTGACAATGCAACATTATTATGTCAGCGAGCTGATCTGATGATGGAGCTGGCAGATGACCATAGGAACTCCGTAATTAAAGTAACTTGAGTTTGGGCTCATTTGATTTGTCTTGACGAGTACTTTGGTGCTAGATGGTAATAATAATAAAAGCTTGTTCTTAAAAGTTTATATTTTTAATTTCACTTGATTAAACTAATGAAGTTTGAGTTTGAATTCGTATGCAATGGCTGCCAATGTTCAGTTGTTCGTAATGTGTAATATGTGAGCTTAAATTATCCGAATCATGCGGTTGAATGCTATTGTTTGCCGATGATTCAATGATACTCGAGTAATGTTTAGACAAAATTGTTAATTAGGTTAATTCCAGTTCATTAAATACTAGTGGACAGTACACAGAAAGACGGTTTACCAGCATGTAGATTCTGGACCAAGACAAGATGACGGCGAATCAAAACAAAACGCATATATTATATACTAGTGGACCCGTGCGCACTTCGTCACGCTTAAAAGAAAATTATCAGTATTCTTCTACTATATTATGCATGTTTTATACATATAAACCTTCGTCTTGAATTACTCTATATATTAATGAAAACTGTATTAAAAATCCGTTGCGTAATTAAAGATACTAACCTGTTATTAGATTTATATTTGTTTTATTAGTAAATTTATAAGTTTTCAATTTAGTATTATTATAAGTCTAACATTATAGGTAGGTAGTCTATTTTTGGGAAATTTTAATGAATTGTTGATATTGTTAATTTTTATTTGAATAAAAGTGTTATTAATTTTTGAATGTCAAGTATTGCATATCTTTTAATTAAAAGTTTATCTTGTGTTAAAAAGTATACCATTCGTGTCATTAAGAATTACTTAGTTCCTTTAATTTACGTCAAATCACATTTATTATCTCATTTAGGATATAATTATCATTATATCCTAAATGAGATATTATATGATTTATTATATTTTAATAATTATTATTTATAATAAATCAGATTATGAGTGCTTATTGAAGAATTGAAACGCTCTCGCTCCCACTATTTGATACATTTTACAAGCTTTTATTTACTTTCACCTGTCTGTTGTCTGTCTGTCTGTCTGTAATCAAATCTTGAAAGTTTAATTTGACCCACTTCCCGGCGTCCGATTGAGCTGAAATTTTGCATACATGTATAAATCGGATGACAATGCAATAAAAGCTTGTTTTTAAAAAGTTTTTTTTTAAAGTTCACTTGTTGCAAAATAAATTATTGCACACATTTTAAAAGTGTTTTCAGTTCGATATATTTAAAAAATGAGAACGAACGAGACAGTGTCAAATTGTATTTTTGCTCTTAATTAGGATTACATCTATTTATTGATATCCCCCAAGGTAGGTAGGTATAATGTATAATTCAGTATGGAACTTAGTGAGCCTACGCGTTGATAGCTAAAGATATATCAAATAAGATTAAATACAAAACAAGTGAATTAAATTAAAAATTTTAAAAACCCCCAACGCAATACGTATTTCACCATTTTTTGTATGGCGGCCATCTTGGATTTTAAATTTTATATAGTGGACTGTATTCTACTCATTAAGCCCTTTCATTTGATACCTATATTGAGGGGGTCGTGGAAGAAAAAAGTAATCCGCCATTTTGTAGCGGCGGCCATCTTGGACCGATTTCCACCAAACATGGCTAAGAACACTCTCGACTAACTCTACTTTCAAACAAAAAAAACAAAATCAAAATCCGTTCATCCGTTTGGGAGCTACGATGCCACAGACAGACACATACACACACACACAGACAGACAGACAGACAGACAGACAGACACGTCAAACTTATAACACCCCGTCGTTTTTGCGTCGGGGGTTAATAATAATAATAACATAATTTGACAACCTCTGTGGCGCGGTGGGCTAATACCCGCCTGCAACGCAGAAGGATGCGGATTCGATTCCCGCATGGGACAAATTTGTTTTTGTGATCCACAGATATTTGTTTCTGGTTCGGTGGCTTTCTGTATCTCTTATAAGTATGTATTTACAAAAGAAAAGTATATAAGTATTATATGCGTTATCCTAACCACCATAACACAAACATTAAGTTGCTTAGCTTGGGTTTAGGTGGCGCTGTGTGAAATGTCCTGATATATTTATTAATAATTTAAAAAAAATACTAAAACGTCCGCCCGGCCCGTTCCTAGTGGAAAGGTGTCTGTAACTATACCTATAGTATAGCGTTTCCGCGTTGTATAGCGATGAATATAATTTGACTAGAAACGATCTATCCACGCATGTAACCACTAACATCCTCCTTCACACATTTTATATCCAAAACATTTTACAAAACGTGGTATTAATGATAATTACAAGTTAACTCCATGTACGTTATATACCTAAAAACTTTAGTACTCTAGTCTCCTTGTAAAAACTTAAGTTATATCAAATCGAATGTAATGCATTGGATTTTTTAGTCTCAAGTTAAATATATAATGTGTAAGTACCTCAAAATACTTTACTGAGTAGGCGTAGGTACATATATAGTAGGTATGCATATTATAAATTCAAACTCAAAATTCATTTATTTAAAGAGGCTACAATAGAGCACTTTTGCAAGTCAATTTTACAATTATTCAGTTCTATTTTAAGACTACTGCTCATTGGAAAAGCACTTCTATGGGAAAGACGAGCATTGAAAAATAATTGTGGTTTAAATTTTTAACCCAGATACAAATAAATATCCTAAATACGAGCAGGTAGGTTCCTATACTAGCAAAGCCTAGCGATTTTCATCTGTTAAAAAAATTGTGAACAAAAGTTTTTTTTCGGGAAATATTACTTATTCACTGACTGATCTATCAACGCACAGCTCAAACTGCTGAACCGATTGAGTGGAATTTTGGCATAGAGATAGATTCTAGACATAAGATGAGTTAAGAAAGGATTGCGTAATGGAAGCGAAGCCGCGAGCGTAACTAGACATATGAAATTATAACAAAAAAAATGCGAAGAAAGTAAAGTTTAAAAAAAAGTAAAAGTAATCCAACCTGTTCTCCCGGTGCAGGTGAGCGGCGGCTGCATCGGATCCTGCATCAATCCGGGATTAAGGTTCGTATAAAACTCTAACATTTTTTTCATGTAACTCTCACTCGCGGTTGAGCTTCCCGAACGAAGGCTAAAGTCACACTGGGATCTGCGAAGCTAAAACGCCACTAGCTTTGTCCCCTTCGTTCCGACCAACCAACCAGCACTCTCGTTCAACCTAGCCCCGCCTTAAATCCAACCTACATATACCCCTACACAAACTCCGTCTGATACGTCGGCAAATTGTATTTTTTCGTTTGGAAAAAATCCGCCGGCGTGAACTGGTAGCCGTCATTATTACATTTTGGAAGAAATATGAATTTTTAATTTGGGATTTGAATTACCTGTTTTTTTTATTTTGACGGATAAAGGGGATCTTATCAACGCTTACTGCTTACCTACAAAGTAAGTAATCAACGGTTTATTATAATAACACCTAGTTATTTTGGGTCACCCCTACAGTGTATAATTTTCAACAATACGAAATTTCAAAAGCGCTTTAAAGGCTATAAGCCATTCCGCGCGAGCAATAACGCGAAGTGGAGCGCCAGCTGTATATTTTGTTAAGCAACAATTATAGTCGTGGTGCTAGCCTAAACGAACGAAGTCCTACGCAACGCTACACTGCGCTCGCCATAGGCTGTATATTTACTAGCGAGCCTGTTCGCAAAACTTGCAGCAGGTTTGCGAACCACGTAGGTAGTACCACACCTACGAACAAGGAATGTTTGTTCGTAGGTACACACTATATTATGTTTTTTGATAACGGTAAATGCAACGGTTACGGTTCGCTAGTGAGTATCCTGATTTTTTTTTATGTGATGAAGTAGAAGACGAGCAAGACGCTCTCCTGATGTTAAGAGATAACGCTGCCCATAATCAGTACAGTGCAACCTAGGATTTCACAATTATGTGAAATTCTAGGAGCACTGGACCAACGCTTCTTACTCAAGAGTCATAAGATGTTTAGACTCTTTAGCCCAGTAATTTCACTAGCTACAGTGGCTTCCTACCGGAGCACAGTAACTTTAGACAAAATATCCAAAAACTATTATATACCTAGATATATATTACTAGCTGCGCCCCGTGGTTTTACCCGCTGTACTGTAGCCTATGTATACAAGTTTTCAGGGTCTAGGCTATCTCTATACCAAATTTCAGCTCAATAGGTCCACCAGTTTTGGCATTAAGAAGTAACAAACAAACACACTCACTTTCGCCTTTATATTATTAGTTTTAGGGTTTGCTACTATCTGGTTCTAATATTATGTTACAGTATTTAATGTTTTAAGCAACTTATCGTAGAAATCGAAGATTTTAGATTACAACCTAGCAGCTCTTCAGGATATTATAAGACCTAATTTATTATTTTTGAATGAAATGAATGAATATAGTCTTTTTTTTTATCCCAGGAATAATGCATTACGCATCATCACCCCGCGCCGGGGGGCACGGGGCGGTATGTGGGACTCCCCCGCCAAAGATGGGAGCGGCGGGGATACCCACTAAAAAACCTGGGGGTGTCCTGCGGGACGCCATAATGCCGGGGCAACGGGTACGCCGAAGCATTCATCCGCTGCCCCGACGGCGAATGAATATAGCCTGTCCTAATATATTTGATGCATTTTTTAAAATAATCTCTACCTTTGTGGTTCCTCGAAATCCTAAAACACTGATGAGTTAGGTATTACGAAAAGCCATTAGCTTAAGAATTTAATTAAATCATTCTGGAGCAAAAAAGCTATTTCCAAGCTAGCCATTCCACACCCTCACTCCTCGGTTACTGTGGGTAGCTTCAAGAATTTCATAGTGCATTTCTAGGGATCTTGATATTCCGGAAATTAAAATGAATCTACTTAAATATTTTCTCAATTATTAGATTAGTTTGGATAAACCTTTATTGATACACCACAGTTATATGCAAGAACTTAGAATTAAAAAGAATTTAGTATATTTCGGTCCTTTTCATACAACTAAACAGGACTAATAATAACCGAGTGAAAAAAAATAGAGTGGTTCATAATTCGTTGGAATCTTTTTTAATTTTCACCGATTACTCGAAGCCGCCCAAACCGAGTTTTTTTTTGTTTCAATGGCTCTACTATTACTACTAAATCACTTGGTCTTATGATATAATATGAATTAATACGTGCGTTTCGGTTGTTAAAGTTTATTCTTAATTCACTTCTTTGATTTGTTCTTTATTTCCCCTGATCAACAATTGTAGATTTAGGTCAGGCTAAACTGTAGTCAAATTCAAACCTAAAATAAATAAAAAAGAGAAAAAAGACCACTTATTATTATTTTACCATAAAGTGGTTATATTATATAATGTACATAATACCAAACATGTTTTTCCACCATCATACATAAAAAGATGCGCCTTTGCAAACTCCACTCAAAAATACCACAAAACAGAGATAATTTTTAAAATGGAATAAAAAATCTTATAAAACATGTTCAGGAACGGGTCGTAGGGTCGTATTGTGTTTCAAGTGGGCCAATTCTCCTATTGAGCGAGTACTTACGCCACCGGCCGAGTAAACAACCAGAGGGTTGGAGAAAGTGAGCTCAGTTGTGGATGCGGTAATTGATGTCTAAAAATCAGCAAAGAAGCAAATTTGAACACATCGTTCTTTTTCTATTGTATTGTTCACTTTTTTATCTTTTTTTTTTTAGTTTAGTGTGGCGTTACCACCAGTTTTGATATGTGAATATAGAGCATCTAAAAAGTTTGAAAATGAGTTAATTAAACACAATAATGAGTATTCATATATAGCATGCCGGCGTAAATTGCATATATGTGTTATTCAAGGGTGCATCCTACAAACGAATTCAGCTCGATTAGCTCAGCCCTTTAGGCGTGAAGAAGTAACACCTTTCATTTATAAGGTGCCCACTGGCTTATGCTCGCAGCTTTGCCCGCGTGGATAAATTCTTTCTTAGCGGAGATCTACGTTGTAAAACCTATCTGCAAAAATTTCAACCTAATCTGTTCAGTGGTTTGATCTATCAGATCAGCCAGTGCTTTCATTTTATATAGGTTTTTAGATGTATTGAGATTACTTTGCTGTAGATAGATTGCCATATCCATTCGGATTGCGCAACTCACATGGAGTACAAATGCCGTGTTTTCATTGCCCGAATGCAATGAATTACGCAGCGTGCGTTTTTTGCGCCTTTGTTCCCAGAGGGGCACCTCTTCAAGCCCAACGGTGTGGTGATCACAAATAGTTCCAGCTTACTTCCACGGGTTAAATGTTCAATGCCATTCAATCGAAAGGCTATCGGAAATATGCTTCAGTCCTCAATGAAAATATCCTCAAGTGATTCAATGGCAATTTGGACGCAGGTACAATATTGGTTAAAGAATAAGTACTTGTGTAATTGTTGGGGTGTGTAAGAAGTGGGATAATTAGTGGAAGTTTTACGATTGCTGTCATCTAAGATTTGAGCTGCGTGAAGGGACAGAAAAGAGTTCTTTATGTCTTTCGCTCTATTATTCGTTAGTATTTTTATAAACATGCTGCGCCGAGCTGTTTTCCGAAAATTTTGTTTGAAAAGTGCGCTATATTATTTTTTTATATTATTGTAGTCTATATAGGTATATTTTATAATATATATTATTTGTATAATATAGTAGATATGTAAGATAAAAATTAAAAATGATATATGTAATATATTATGTATCAATAGGTTAGTTTGACTCCTCTGCTAAATTACACCCTACTCTTTAATTTATAACTTTCCGTGCAAAGTGGGTTGCCTGGAAGAGATCGCTCTAAGCGATAAGGCCGCCCATTGTGGGCATTAATATTAGTACTTTAATTTAGTTTTAAGTCTATTTTGTTATTTTTTGTCCCAATAAAGAATATTGTATTGTATTTTTTTTTATACAACGAAGTAAGAAGACGAACAAGACGCTCTCCTGATGGTAAGAGATAACGCTGCCCATAATTAGTACAGTGCTACCCAGTGCACTGCGCCAACGCTTCTTACTTGAGAGTCATAAGATGTTAAGACTCTTCAGCCCAGTAATTTCACTGGCTACAGTGCTCTCCGTGTATAATATTATGTTAGTACGAGTACATACACATTCAATTATTCACACGTTTAGCGTTGTGCGGTAAGTAATAATTAAGTACACACACAGACTCACATATCCATTACTATATTTTAATAATTTTGTATCGCGTATTAAAAGATCTGATAGTAACAAATTATCTAGTATATGCGGCACATTTTAGACCTACATTCAGGGGACTGAAGGTTCTACCAATTCCTCCCCTTATCTCAAAGACGACGCGGGACAGCCTCTAATTAGCTTTTTTTTTTAATCATAAGTAGCACTGTACTGATTATGGGCAGCGTTATCTCTTAACATCAGGAGAGCGTCTTGCTCGTCTTCTACTTCAAAAAAAATTTAATATAGGTATAATATTATCTGGAACTCTTATAATTATAATTAATATACTTTAACATTATAAAATTGTACATTAACAAATTTTTGCATGCCAGACGGTGAGACATGGAGTGCTTGTGTAGTTATAAACAACAACATCTGTAAACCTGTATACCCATGTGTGCAAATAAATGATTTGATTTGATTTGATATTTCACATAAATCATAAAACTAAATATATTTTATATTAAGTTCATTTATTATAAACCTACCAAGTTTGTACCATCAACTCCAAAACTGGTTATCTAAATATATAAAAGGAAAAAGTGACTGATTGAATGATCTATCAACGTATAGCCCAAACCGCTGATCGGATCGGGTTGAAGCTTAGAAAGGATTTCTGCACGCGGGCAAAGCCGCGAGCATAAGTTTGTTGCTGCTATCTTTTGACTAGCAGCCGTTATAACTATAATGAAAATTATAAGTGCAGTTCATCAAAAATTTTACTGCCGTTTACTTTAAGTATGTATGTCTGAGATGTTGGCATTTAAGTTCAGGTGATATTCTCTCCCTTCCCCCTCGGAAGGAGGGGCGAGATCAACTTCAATAAAGGCTCTGCACCACATGTGCTGTCGATACGGAAAATTCCAGTGTTTTCCACTCCATTAAACAAATATAAACCTTAGAACAATGAGATAGAGTCGAGAATCTAAAATATTGGGGAATCTTATTCGTTGCGGGACCGCTTTCCCCCATCGTAAACACGGGGTTGTATTACGATGTAGAATATGAAATTAGAACAGAAGCGATTTTGAATTTTAATCTGAAATATTACCTACTGAAGTTGTATTACATAGAAATTTGGTTTTAAAGGCGGTAGAGATTCTCAATGCGAAATTCTATCTGGGCTAGTTACTACGATCATACCCAATACTAAGACCCTATGTGCTTCGTTTGGCAGGGTTGATTTTTGCATGTTAGAGACAGACACAAGCAGACAGCCGACAGTGTCGATAGTTGACAGTGAACGGTAACCGTCGCTTATATGACGTCTGGCAACAACAATAGTATTGTCGACTGTGTATATAAAGTACCTATAATTATTATGTTTTCCGATTGTGGTATTTTTTGACGCGTTGTCGGTCAAGTAGGCAGATTAAATCTCCCTAGCTTCACTGAACATCGTACCGGAATTCGCACAGCCACCGCTGATTATTAGGTCAAAGATTGTCACATCTGTAGTTTCGATCATTTTTAATCTTTGATGAAACGTTGTCTCTCCTCGGTCGAAGCCGAGAGCGTTTTCAAAATACGCATCTTAATGAAAACTTGTGCCTCTGGAGTAGGCCTACTTTACTAAATATCTCTTTGTCGCCTTCTTAGAACAATCTTTAACGAGATAAAATTAAAACATAAATTAAGTGTAAGAAACATTTTTAACAAGTTGTTATTTAAATTTCCTTAGATTAGGAAAATAATATAATCATTTATTACATTACTCAATTTGTATATCACTAGCTTTTAAGCTTGTGGCTTTGCCCGGTTGGAGAAATCCTTTCTTAGCGTATGTCTAACCTTGTAATGTTCTACATAAAAATAATTCTATTACACTCATATACCTGCATATATAAAAGCGAAAGTCGGTATTAAATGACTGTTTATTTTTAAAGCCTTAACGGCTCAACTACCTATAAGCTGAAATTCCTAATTGTATGAACTATTTTGGTGTGTAGGTAGTTTAAACTCTATATATATAAAACTTTTCAGTTATAAATCGCTGGGCACGGTTAGTATACAATTACTTTCAATTTTATAATATTAGGATCTCTGTAGAAAAAGTTCCTCTTACTTAAACTGCTTATAATGGCCGACTGATACGCCGTTTTGCTACTATAAAAACGCAAACGTTCCTGAAAATAGGTACTTATTCGTCGATCAACTAGCTATATCGATTATTGTTCAATTTGCTGAGTCTGTGAGCGTTTCACAAAGGCAAGATAAACTCAAATATCATTAAAAGAGAACGATTATTGCATGCCTCCTCAAACCTCATAACCGTCTAAAATAAACAAGGCTTTTTTAAAGGAAAACCGTCACTGATCTTGTATCAATAGACTTCGAGTTCTTAAGAAGTTTTTTGACTAGAAACAAATGTACCTCTATAAAAGAGAAAAAGCGGTGGTAGTTACTATTTGACAGACTATTGGACGTTGAGATTTTATATCTTTGCTGACCAAAAATTTATTAAAACAATGAATATTAATCAAAACATTAGGAAAAAGAAAAAATGAGAATGAAATGTTATTCGGTAATTATGTTATTTATTATTTATTGTATAAACTAGAAACGCGCTGTATGCTGATGTAAAGGTGGTAATCCAAAATAGTCCGGTTTAAAAAAAAACCCAAACTGACATACTAGTTATATAAGAAAATATTCCGTAGCGTAGCGCGTAAATTGAACTATGACGTAGATGTGCAGTGTAATGAAATTTGAGGTTGGGTACATTACTTTACTCTGGATGCAAGGCTCTGCCGATTCCCAGTTCCCTGTCACAAAGACGATGCGGGAGTGCCGCCGGGTTGTTTTAGTGGGTATACCCGTGCATTCGCTCTGCACGGGGAGTCCCACATAACCCTCCCATACCCCCGTTGGGAGGGTATGCGTAAAGCATTTTTCCCGGCGTAACCAAAAAAAAAACATTACTTTACTTCTCTTTTATTTTGTATGTTTTTTGACGTGTTTGTTACTCTCCAACAATTTGTAAATGCATGGAAACCTTCAAAAAACAGGCTAGAAAACACGGCGGTTTTCAACCGTCCAATAACAGTGCTGTGGTCGCGCCCGGTAAAGGGGACTTTGACATGGAAATAACTTTGAATGCATTTCGAAAGTGACGCCAAAATTCAATTTTATGAGGATACAAAAGAATACAGAAGGTCACGATGGTATTCTCATTGAAATAAACTTATCTAATTTAAATATTATTAAAAACAGTTGTAGAGCCTTTTATGAGTTTACGAGCTGATCTATCCACTATTAAAACGCTTATTTAACACTTAGTGATAACATAAAAAAACTTTTATTAACAAATCTTACAAAAAAAGTTTGTTATTATTAACACTAGACTTTCAGGAGGCCGACAAGATTGGTGCCTTAACAGTGCCAGTTATTCTACTGCCTGAGCAGTGATGTGTAAACATTACTATGCGTCGCACTGTAGCTAGTGAAATTACTGGGCTACAGTGTCTTAACATCTTAAGACTCTTGAGTAAGAAGCGTTGGTTCAGTAGCAACTAGAATTTCACATAGGATGCTGTGCTGATTATAGGCAGCGTTATCTCGTAGAGCGTCTTGCTCTTCTTCTTACTTATTTTCATAATAAACAAGAGAAATTTAAAAAAATCTTTTTAAAATCAAGCTTTTATTATTATTACCATCCAGCACCAAAGTACTCGTCAAGACGAATCAAATGAGTCCAAACTCGATGGGGTTGCGTCGTTTACTTGCGGAGTCCCACTGGCCACCTTCCAGCTCCATCATCAGATGAGCGCCATGTCATAATAATATTGAATTTCAGCTCAATCGGATACCGGAAAGTGGGTCAAATTAAATTTGCAATATTTGATTACAGACAGACAGAGAACCGACTAGTAAAAATTAAATAAAAGCTGGTAAAAAGATTTTTTTTTAATTCACTTGCACCAAAAACAGTTTCGTAACGCCGCGTCGGTGAAATCTCCATCAATATGAACGCGTGGTGTCGCCCCCTTTTATTTACAGCCGTGTAACCGTGCTAATATCAATTGCACGGTTTGCGAGCACGTGCGCATCACGTGCCACGGTTTAGGACTTAGTTCTGTGGGACGATTTATATTTCTATTATTTGACTATATTTTATTGCTCGGGAAACCGAAATTGACTAACTTGCATCGAATTATTTGCTGCGAACGTATTGTTACAATCGATGAGACAAAATGAAAGATTAAAACAATTAAAATAGATTTATTAAAACACAAAAAATATATATAAATTACTAACTTAAAACAAAATATAATAATCCAAGTGGTACAATTGACGGTCTTATCGCATATAGATAAGATAGGGAATATTACAAAGGTAAAAGTTAATTAAATATTATGAAGTAGACACTAAATCCTGCAAATTATCTACTTATTAGATTTTAGGCTTTTTTTTTATTCAGTATAGGTATCATATTCAATATAATATATTTATATTACCTTCGCTCTCACCTGATTCTAAGCAATGATGCAATCGAAGACGGTAGCAGACTTAACCTAGAGGGCGGGATAAATCCCTTCCTAAAAATATTATAATAGCTGGGCCCAGCGGTTTTACCCGCTGTAAGCCTATGTGTTATTCCAGGGTCTAAGCTATATTTATAACAAATTTCAGCTCAATCGGTCGGTTTAGGCGTGAAAGAGCAAAAAACATACTTACATCCAGACATCCATACATTCTTACAAACTTTCACGTTTATAATATTAGTAAGACTAGTAAGATTGTAAAAAACCTCTGGGTACTGAAAAATAAAATTAAGTCAAAAGTATATATATTTTTTTTATGTGATGAAGTAGAAGACGAGCAAGACGCTCTCCTGATGTTAAGAGATAACGCTGCTCATAATGAGTACAGTGTTACCTAGGATTTCACAATTATTATGTGAAATTCTAGGAGCACTGCACCAACGCTTCTTACTCAAGAGTCATAAGATGTTAAGACTCTTTAGCCCAGTAATTTCACTAGCTACAGTGCATCCTACCGGAGCACAGTAATGTTTGCACATCACTGCTCAGGCGGTAGAATAACTGGCACTGTTGGGGTACCCACCTAGACGACCTCCTGCAAAGGAAGTCTACCCCCGGTAAAACAATTAAATTTAAATCTAATATTATAGTCATTTAAATCGTTCAGTTTAAAGGATTGCGCAGTCCCTAGGGTGCTATGAGCTTCAATAAACATGCCCACTCGAGGCACTTCCAAAATAGAGGGAAAAAGTTTGGATGTCCCCAGCGATTGGGCAGAGGATAGGAAAGTAATATGAAATTAAAGTTAACTTTAATTAGTTCAACTATTAATAACATATTATTATTTATTAATAGTGAACAGAACCTTGAAGGGTAGACAACGTACTAGCGGTACCCCTGGTATTATGCTATATGTATGTATCTATATGCGACGGCAACCACTCACTATCAGATGGGCCGTCTCCTTGTTTGTCACCTATTCATCATCATCTCAGCCATTGGACGTCCACTGCTGAACATAGGCCTCCCCTTTGGACTTCCATATGTACCGGTTGGAAGCGACCTGCATCCAGCGTCTTCCGGCAACCTTTATAAGGTCGTCTGTCCACCTTGTGGGTGGACGTCCTACGCTTCGTTTGCTAGTCCGTGGTCTCCACTCGAGCATTTTTCGACCCCATCGGCCATCCGCTCTGCGTGCTATGTGGCCTGCCCACTGCCACTTCAGCTTGCTAATCCGCCGGGCTATGTCGGTGACTTTAGTTTGTCTACAGATTTCTTCATTACGTTACGGATTGTCACCTATTACATAAAATAAAATGACATTATTATTATTTATTTATTACAGATAATACTTTATTGTACACCACTCAAAAAAATACATTACAAGCAGAAAATCAAAAAGAGAAAGTCAAATATTTAAGAAAATAATAATATTTTTATCTCACTTCGCACTACGCTCGCATTTTGCTAACAAATTTAGCAGTTGGAGCGACTACTTAGTTCAATTTCAGTAATATTATTAGATCAATATTAATTCCTATCCAAAAATAAACTCACAAATAGAAAATATGTACACTATCACGACATCACTATCTATCTATGTATATGCACGTACTACATCTAATATATAAAATTCTCGTGTCACAGTTTTCGTTGCCATACTCCTCCGAAACGGCTTGACCGATTTTGATGAAATTTTTTGTGCTTATCCGGTATTTATGAGAATCGGCCAACATCTATTTTTCATCCCCCTAAATGTTAGGGGTAGTCCACCCCTAAATTTTTATTTTTTAGACAAAATTTTTAATTTCTATTTTTTTATGATACAACATACAAAAATACATACAATCCTCAATTTTCACTCTTCTACGATCAACCCTTTTAATAATTTTTCCTCTCCGGTCGAAAACTGATCAATCGTCATTTAATTAGTTATCCCCGCCAGATGTCTACAGGTGTCACTTCTGACCCAGTAAACAGCACGGAGTAGGGATGAGAACGAAGCCGGTCTCCTTTCTTTCTCACTCCCTACACAGTTGTCGGCCATCATTATTGTTTATGCATCAAGTGTAGTAGTAACGTTGACAATTATTATTTTGCTATCTCAGTGTAACTCTCATATTAACTTTTAATCATTCCTATTAATTATTTATATGGCAAAACAACGTTTGCCGGGTAAGCTAGTAATATAATATTATCGGATGGTATCAAAATCAAATGACGTCACATGCTAACCCGAACAATCCGTTTTTAATATACATACGAATAAGTTATTCGTAGACCTACATTAATAAAACAGGTCGTGGTGCAGTAAGAATAACAACTTTATTTACCGAACGAATTTTCATCAGCTGTACTATTTACTTTTTGGCTGTATATGGCATACAAAACCTAGAACAGCCAGCAATTGTTACACATCAGCCGCAAAGATTAACTTGCACAAACCTAATTACCAAAAATAACATTTTGCGATTACATCAAAGTGTAAAAGGTTACGTAATAAGGCTGGCTTTTAATAAACATTCCTTTGACATCGCTGGTTGGCTTCAATTTTAATTATGAGTCAGTGAAAACATCTTTGTCTCAGAGCCCGCTGCGCGCCGTGATCTGTAATCCCCGGCTTTGGTATATAGCGGGCGGTCGGCCCTTGCACATTAAACTGGGGAAGTCGGGAGGATCGTAAAACTTGTGGGTTCCGTATGTTATTTTTTTATTCGCTCGCAGTTTGGCTCCAGTTGAAAAATCCTTTCTTATTAGAAATTGTCGCTTTTTTTAGTAGAAATCATCGTTACAATATACTTCCGTGCTAAATTTCACTGCGTTTTGTGGTTTGTGCAGTGTTTTGATAGATGATTCAGGTACGCTTTCCATTTATATTTAAACTGGGGATTATTTAAACCCATCTCCATCCCCCTTCCCATTCCATCCCATTTGGACGCGTCGGCAACAGTAGCTTAGGTACTTACATCTAAGATATCGTTTATATACCCAATAATTTATGTCTCACACGGTCACACGTAAACCTTTTTTTTCCTTTCTTTTCTCAGTTATTCTCTGAAAGAAGCAAGACAAAACAACATTCCTTTATTTATATTGTGACACTTCTCTTTAGTTTTTTCTTCGGTATAAATTGAATCAGAAAAACCTTACTATAATTTGTGAGTTGTATTTGACACATTGGTTCTAACACCATTTAAAATTTTACTCGTGGATACAAAACACATAAACCCGATCGATTTGGGACGATTTTGTCCAGAAGCCGGATTGACTAGCTGACAATTTTCTATAAGTCAACAAAATAAATTGCTTTTCCGAGACATAACGGTTTAACATTAAAAGATTTTTATCACAATCAAGCTCGTTCCATTCTCTCCTACGGAACCCCAACTCTAAACCGTACACCCGTCGCCACCCCACCAACTATGACTTATTCTGTGCGAGGGCGCGTATTGCAACTGATATCGCACGACGATTAAATGTTTCCAGCCGGGTAGAGCGCAACCATTATCATCTTGATGTCGTGACACAAACAAAATGTTCCTGATGACGTGCAAATTAAAAATGGTCGCAGTATTGCTAAACTGTTGCTAATAGTGATTTTTGTTTTGTGATTGTGTTCCTTTGTGGGAGTGTCGCTGATCATATCGTGATGAGTAAGTCAATAGATTTGTTATCAATAAGGATACTTGAAATGTTCCCATGGGCCTTGTTTATCAGTGATTTTATTCACTTTTGTGACATGATAAAAAATTGTGAAGGCTTATTTTCTCTTAGTATTAATATGCGTAGTATATAGGTCAATAACACACTAGTATGAGTAATATATGAATAAAGGCGAAACTTTGTGTGTATATATTATGTGTGAGCTGAATTTGTTTTATGTACCTACATAAATATGTAGTTAAATCCCTGGTATAACAGATAGACTCATACACACACACACACTTTTCAGTGGGTTTAATCATTTTAGCTTGTAACTTATAATACCTATGTACTAATCAGCGAACCTTTTTATTTGCCCTTTCACTTCACTACATAATAGTATAAAATAAAGTTACTGCTCGCGTCTGTCTGTACCTATGAATGATGATTATCTTTAAAACGACGCAACGGATTTTGATGCGGTTTTCATTAATAGATAAAGTAATTCAATAGGAAAGTTTATATGATACACATATTAAACTTACCTCTTGAATTACATGCATAATATAGCAGAGAAATACTGATAATTTTCTACGCGACGAAATGCGCGGAGTTCACTAGTTACTTATAAATGTATAGCGACCCAAACTGAGTCCTGTACGAAATGGAGCGCGGGCTAAAGTCATAGTCAATATTATTAATATAATTAAAATAAATTTAAAATATAAAGGTACCCAGTCCATATGGGTAAAGTGCGAAACCAGCAAGGGATTTTATTATTAGGGTATTACTCGGATAACCCCCGCGGTTCCCCTCGTTTATCCGACGTGCAAATAGAATTAGACTTAGTGCCTACAAACTCCCTTTATTGATACTCTGTTTTGTGTATTCAAACTTAATAATAACCTAAATCATTTATTATACACACTAGCCAGGTAGATTGATAGATAACACTTTATTGAAACACAAAAAAACTACAAAAAAATACTTAAAAGTTTTAAGTATTTTCTTTAAAGTTTTTAGTTTTTTTAAGTTAAAACTAAAAAACGTCAAGTCTTGATGACAGACAGACAGTGATCTTAAAAGGGTTTCGTTTTTTTTCCTTTAGAGGTACGAAACCTCTTCAACTAAATCATTCATTCAATATCCGTTCAATAGTTTTTGAAAATCCGCAGACAAACGTACACTATGAAAGTTCATCATAAATTTGTTTCAAAGCCCTAAAGGCTAAAGGATTAATATAGAGGTATGTAAATATCTAAAAGTTCCAACATAGATTAATATCTGGCCTTCCATTCCGACCAACTAAACCGACGCGACGATTAGTTGTGCAGAATGGAAATCAATGAAAAGTTTTGTTCCAATCGTACCAACCAGATAATATTTTATTTAACCTTTTTTTTCCAGTCGGATCAACAGAAATTATAAATTGGGACAACATTTTCTTTCTCAACTGAACAACTCCTGAGAATTTGGTATGTTTTTTACATTGTGCTAACATAATAAGTACCAGGGAGATAGGAAGTAGACGGAGGTTACCAAAAACAACGAAGGAAGAGAAAACGTGAAACACAAATAAAAAATATGTACAGTCAACTACAAAGAGATGTATCCATGTTAGTCTTACAAAATGAAGGAACTTTTAGTATGCAAAAATTATTTACCCTTACTTCGTGACATTTTCAGTATCCACCAAATCTTATACTATATTCGATTCATTTTAAATGCTATTACTAGTAGTTCGCCTCGAACTGGGACCTCGCAGACCTAATTTCATTGGAAATGTTAAAACCTTAGATTTTTAGGTACCTATACCTACCTAAAGGTAAAAATATAGGGTTAACAATGTGTATACATTTATGGAAACTTTAACTTTAATAATACCAAAATTCAAAGTAATTGAAACTCAAAATACCTACGTAACGGAAATGTTTTAACATGATCTTCTTTATCACTGTTCTATTGTTGTGATCAAAATTTCAATATTAATAATATAATAGAGCGATATAATATTATTAAAGGATATGCGTATTCACTTGATTAAGAAAATTATAGAATAAAAGAATACATTTACTTTAGGCTTTAGGCGCTAGCATTCAATTATGTAGAGTTAGTACCTACCTAGTGCAGACAGACGAATGAAATGTGGCTGCGGCCCGTAGTTGTAGCTCTTGTATAGAAAAAAAATTACAACCACTGTATTAGAAGAATCGGAATGGCTTCTATCAGATTTTTTAAACGTTTTTAATGAGCTAAATATAACCATAAGATTGATATTACTAATAATAACTACTCGTAACATCACATCACCCTGAAAAAAATATCTAGTTTTACTTGTGTTTTACAACAAACCAATACCGCGACTTTACGACTATACTACCTATTATTGATATATTGTAGCAAATTCCAACATTTTTGTCGTAGCTTAGCGTAGTACCTATCTTTGATCTAATCTGTGATCTCTAATGATATGCCATTCAAACGAACACAATTTAATTTAATTATAATTCATATTTTAAATAAACTCTAACAAGCGCAAATTGGACTTGCCGCTTTTTCTTTTGTTCAAAAAAGTCAGCAAAATTTGAGGTCACCTTTCTAAATACGTACGCGCATAACATTGCTTCACTTCGATAATTACGTACTTTTAAATAAAGCCATTTTTTGAGCATATAATATGAATTAATTACATAATATGTAGTCATCAGAAGTCATTTTAACAGTCCTCAGATCATCATAATTTTAATAGTACTATAAAGCATAGGTACCTAAATTTAAGGAAAATAATACTGAACTCTCGGATGCTTGGATATTACTATAGCTATTATGTGAATACTTGAAAATAGGTAAATTAGGTGCCTACTTCCACTTTATAAGCCTATCCTGCACTCTACGATCATTTAAATTCATATTATTATATGTCAGTTCTCATGTAAACATTGTAATATAATAATCTCTATAGCTCTACAACCCTTACAACGATTTGGCTTATATTTGGACTTGAGGATTATCTTAGTTTGTACTACTTGTTTGCAAAGTTCTATCAAGATTGGATTAACGGGAACGTTGTAATCAAGCAATCTCTATAACTCTAAAACTCTTCGACCAATTTGGCTCATGTTTGAACTTAAAAATTCTATTATTTCATACTACGTGTTTGCAAAGTTTCATAAAGATTGGACTATCCCTTTTCAAGTTATCGCGTAACAAACATACATACAAACATACACTTTTGATAATATATTTATGTCGGTTATAAATAATGTCTATATATTTTTAAAAAAATTATCAGCGCACCAGTTTTGAAATTATCGTTAGACCTATCGTAAAAACTTTAAGTCACCTATACTCTGCAATCCTGGAGCCTATTTGGTCTTTTTTTTTTACTAAAATTATCCAATTACCCTTCTTAACTTGTGTGCAAAGTTTCATTTAATTTGGATTAACCGTTTTTGAGTAAATGTTGATCGAACTCAATCACCAGAGGTCAACCGTTAAACTGGTCAAAACGCAGGCTTTTCGCGGCTCTCGACTCTAAGACCTCGCTTCGCTCTGTTATGCAGGACTTCTGTACCCCTTTTTGCCTGTGCATGCACCCTTTATCTTGCTGCATAGACAATAAGGTCGGTATTGGAAGGGCCTAGCCTTTTCCAAGTCAGTCTGCTCTAATCCCTGAACTGGGACGGTTGCCTAAAAGTCGTGTTTTGGTGTATGTGTTTGTGATTGTCATAATTATTAGTGTCCAAAACCAAAACCAAAATCTAAATAAATAGTGTAGTGTAATTTGTATTTTTTTTAAAAACCCTTTGGTGAAAACCCGTATAACATATTGGTGGCAGCGGTGGGATGCGGAAATCCCCAGTGCCGGCAACCGCCCCGCAGACTCACTCCGTATCCTGCATATCCTGGTAAAGGATACATTCATCCAGATCCTGGCAAGGGATCTGTCGATCATCTTGATCCTGGAAAGGATCTTTCCAAGTTGCGCTTGGCCAGCGCCACTGCATCGTCCTGCGCGACTACTTGGTGGTCGCCAACTACGCCGCTTCGTCCTCGTCCTGTTACGCAACCAAGGTGGTTGCGATATCCTGCGAAATCCATCATCAAGATTCGAGCCTTGAGATTCAAGGCCTGTGGTCGCGTCAACCGTCGTGCTATATCTACGTCGCGCCAGCCGTCGAGTTCTCGGAATGTCGCCTATCGCCCTCGTCACTTGCATATTGCTGACGCTGTAAGTCATTGTTCTGTTTTTATAAGGCTGAATAATTTAGGGTTCCGCGGCTTAGTTATTAACCATAGACTAATTATTACCTTTTTGTTGTATTTTCTCTTGTTTGTTTTTGTTAATTATGACAAAGGTCCCCAAAGGCGAAGACAAAAATTTGTATTTAGATGTAGAACAAGCCCAAAGCGAACAGGAGAAATCACCACAGCATTCCCCCCGAATAACCAGGCGAGCCACTGCCGCATCAGCCGCAATGGCCGACCAATTAGAACTAAATACGTTGTTCAAGTTCATTAAATCGTATGACGGTGGTCGAGATACCTTGAATTCATTCCTGGTGAACTGCGATAACGCCTACGGCCTGGCGTCGGAAGCCCAAAAAACAATTCTCTTTAAATATATCCTAAGCCAACTCAAAGGCAAGGCGGAAACTGCTTGCTCTATAAAAGATTTCTCCTCTTGGGAGCAGCTAAAAGAATTTCTCAAGACACAATTCAGCGAGCGGAAACATCTATCTCACCTCTTGACTGACCTTCAGGAAAGCAAACAGAGCTCACAAGAAAACGTAAGTCAATATGCGCTGAGAGTAGAGACTTACCTCTCACAATTATTAACGGAGATATCATTGTCCGGCCATAAGGTCAAAGAAGTACCCGGACGAATAGCATCGATGGAAGATCTTGCCCTCCATCACTTCCTTATGGGGCTATTCCCTAAAATATCCAACATTGTGAGATGTAGGTCACCAAAAAATCTAAACGAGGCCATAAATTTAGCCATATCAGAGGAGCGCATCCAACAGACTTTAAATAGACGTGCACAACCAGACAAGATCAACAACAACAACAACAACCGCTTTAAGCCCAGTCAATCCGCAAAACCTAACACCGTTGGGAACACATCCCCAAATACCGGTGCCCCTTTTTGCAGATATTGTAAATCCATTGGTCACGATATTTCCACTTGCAAAAAGAGGGAATTCAATAACAATCGATACAAAAATCAGCAGAATCCACAATCAAAGTCCTTCCCACGTGTTAACTTTGTTGACCAGGACGAAGAAGCCGACCAAGAAGAGGTGGAAAATCAAGTCGACTCTACCGATTTAAACGAGTAGATGTCTCGATTCGGCGTCGCACGAGACAACCTCCTAAAGTCGATGTCAATGTTCCTTCTTCCGAATCAGGTCTGGCCCACCGGCCGGGTATTCAGCCCCAAACCGTCGGTCAGCCCTCTCTTAAATCAGGTCTGAACCACCGACAGGGTAACCAGCCCCAAACCGTCGTTCAGCCCGCTTCCGGATCAGGTCTGACCCACCGACAGGGTAATCAGCCCCAAACAGTCAGTCAGCCCTTTTCCAAACCAAGCATGACCCACCGACAGGGTAATCAGCCCCAAACTGCCGGTCAGCAACCCAAATCCGATTATAAATCTGCCAAATCGGAGAAGGAAGTATATGAAATAAATCTCGACACGACTAAACGACTTTTACCTCATGTGCTACTAGACTCTCAAGTTTCAGACATTCCATTATCCTTGCTCGTTGACTCAGGATCCGCCGTATGTCTATTAAAACAGTCTAGTATTCACAAAAGTCAAAAACTCGTCAGAGAGCCTATAAATCTCAAAGGCATTGATCCTGGTGACGAACTAACCCCGACCGTTGGTCACTTCCAACTTCGGCTGAAGCCAAAAGAAAACAAGTCTGTATTATTCAAATTCCACGTCATCAAGGACGTCAACCTGCCGTATGACGGTATTATTGGTACAGACTTTCTGACAACCTTCGGATGTCAGATCGACTACACGTCTGACAACCTCAAAATAGGTAAAATGGACGTCAAATTGTTATTTGTTGACCCATTTTACGTTATACCACCACGAACAGAGGCTGTGATTGAGTGTTCAGTTAGGAAAACTAACCTTAAAGAAGGCATTGTCACCGATCAACACCTGTCCGAAAATCTATTAATATCCAACTGTATCGTCAAGGTGAAGGAAAACAATAGAGTTAACCTCACAATCGCCAATGTTTCGGAACATCCTATTAACATCAAGTCTAACCTTAACCTAAAACTTGAACCCTTACATACAGCTGCGGTTCAATTTAACAACAATGCACATGTCGATACTCATGATCGGACTATGGATGTAATAAATTCACTGCGAATCGATCATCTCAATCGAGAAGAGTCGCAGGCTCTCATAGATCTCTGTTCCCAATATTCGGACATCTTCCATTTGCCCAACGATCAACTGAGCCATACCACTGCTCTCAACCATCAGATCAAAACAAACGGCGACACCCCTGTACATACAAAATCTTACAGATTTCCAGAATGTCATAAAAAGGAAGTCGAGACACAAGTCAACAAGATGCTTGATGAAGGTATCATTGAACATTCATCTTCCCCCTGGAGCTCACCCATATGGATTGTTCCAAAGAAGGTGGACTCCTCAGGGAACCGGAAATGGCGAATAGTCATCGATTACCGAAAGCTTAATGACATTACGATTGGTGAAACCTATCCGATTCCACAAATCACTGAAATTTTGGATCAGTTAGGAAGCAGCAAGTACTTCTCAACCTTGGATCTAGCTTCTGGATTCCATCAAATATTGATTGCCTCAGAAGATAGGTCTAAGACAGCATTTTCGGTACCCCATGGTCACTTCAAAGGAGTTTGCATTATTTCATAGTATAGCTCTCCCTACACCGTATGACGCTAAGAACCCAAATTCATTCAGCCTTATTGTTCCTGGAAACAGATACATAGCAATGACTAAGGACAAATCTCAATATTGCGTTTTTAATGATTTAAAAACATGTAAGACAATAAGCTCCGGCAACTATGTTTGCGATATCAAAAACGTATACTCTACCGACGCTAAACCAATTTGTGAAAGTGAATTATTAGTGAAAGTGTTAAGTGAAAAACCTCCGCAGTGTGAATCCAAAATTCTTATCGGAAATTTAGATATTTGGAAACCTTTGGTTAATAACAAATGGATTTATGTACAAACTAAACCGCTTAAGTTATCGATTGATTGTATAAACTCGAAATTATATGAAACTAATATTGTAGGTACTGGTGTAATGAGCATCCCTAATGACTGCATTGCCTATTGTAAGAGTACAACACTAATACCAAAAGCTAATTCTGTAAACATAACTTCACCTATCAATAATTTCCCTGATTTCAATCTCGTAAACGATACCTGTTGTAATATGCATAAGTTGAACAGATTTATGGATTCGAGTAATATGTCCCCCGTACATCTGCATAATGTAGACTTAGACGATTTTAATTCCGAAAACAAGGTTATCATTGGCTCAATATTAAAAGACCTTGAAACATTAGAACATTCAGATAGTCCACATATTATCAAATACGCGACGCATTACTCGGCATCTCTTATTTTTCTTTACATTTTTATTTTTGTAATTATTTTGGTACTTCTGTATAAAAAACTCAAAATAAGACTTTCTGGCAATAAACCGACCTTCGTAGCCAAATTTAGGCCGGCGTATTCTACTACGACTGTAGCCACAGTAGATATTGAACCAGAGTCTGAAGTGTCTGTTGCACCACCAGTGGCAGCACCACTAAGGACCCGCATTTAACAGAGACTTTTCTTTTTAACCCCAAAAGTCTCCTCTTAAAGGGGGAGGTGTTATGCAGGACTTCTGTACCCCTTTTTGCCTGTGCATGCACCCTTTATCTTGCTGCATAGACAATAAGGTCGGTATTGGAAGGGCCTAGCCTTTTCCAAGTCAGTCTGCTCTAATCCCTGAACTGGGACGGTTGCCTAAAAGTCGTGTTTTGGTGTATGTGTTTGTGATTGTCATAATTATTAGTGTCCAAAACCAAAACCAAAATCTAAATAAATAGTGTAGTGTAATTTGTATTTTTTTTAAAAACCCTTTGGTGAAAACCCGTATAACAGCTCGGTCGATTATGTATCACCTAAGGAAAAGTAGTGGGATACATCATTGTTGCATTTAAACGAGTCGATGATAATATAAAGTTTGATTGCTACTAGAAATGTCACGAACCAAGGGTAGTTCATTGTGGCAAATGAAAATTTACTTCATTTTGTAAGCCTAACATGGATACATCTCTTTGTACTTGTCTTTGTTCTGACTGTACTTGTTGAATAGCGCAATGTCGTCTGCGTCGCTTCGGCAGAAAAATACTTAACGATCTATATTCTAAAGACTACCAAACTCTGTAGAGTTCGATAAAACACTGTGTCAAAATATTTTTATGTGTTAGATAAGTAGTTATCGAATTGATAACCATCTTTTTAGAACCATTTTAAAAGTGCAGCCAACTTTTCAATAAAGCTAAAACCATGTTTGCATATTCAATATGATCTTTGAGATAATGGTAATAAATCAAATTTCTCCATTACCCATCGCTTTATCGCGGATCCATTTAATTTTATTGAAATAAAATTAACGCGGGAATTAATAAAATGCTAATGAACCTCGCACTGAGTTCCATTGTGGGTTTTTAGTCGGAGAGACTCGTGTTATATTCATTTTTACAAGCTTTTATTTACTACCTGTCTGTTGTCTGTCTTCTGTAATCTTGCAAGTTTAATTTGACTCACTCCCCGGTATCCGATTGAGCTGAAATTTTGCATGCATGTATAAATCGGATGACAGTGCAATATTATTATGACATGGAGCTGATCTGATGATGGAGATGGAAGGTGTACAAAGGAACTCCGTAATTAAACGACGCAACCCCATCGAGTTTGGGCTCATTTGATTCGTCACGAGTACTTTGGTGTTAGATGGTAATATAATAAAAGCTTGTTTTTTTAAATATATTTTTTAAATTGCACTTGTTTTATATCTTCTTCTTCTCGAGTCGTTCTCGGCTACTCGGCTACATTTAAACCATTGAAGATGATCCCAACCACTAAGATCATCCAGCCTTTAAGAGATCCTTATTAGCTGAAGGGTAATGCGTGGCTCATAGATCTAGCATAATATAGGTACGAATACGAAGATACACTGACATTCCTGAAACGCGTGACCAATTTTTATTTTATTTGTGGAAAATCTAAATTTTGAAGGTGTGAACATTCTGAACCTATCAACTAAAAACGGATATATAGATTACTAGCTAATGTCTTTGCCCGCATGGAAAAATCTTTCTTAGCGGAGGTCTACGTCATAAAACCTATTGTTCCAAATTTCACGTCATGCTCCCCAGCAACCCCACCTTCTATTTTGCAATTTATAAGTACATGTTGTAAATGTACGCAATTAGTACCTAATTAGTACTTACTTTAAATAATTAGTACCTTAACAGATTCAGAGGTACAGCCAATTGAATTTGGGGTTGCTGAAGAGCACCTCCCCAGCAACCCCCCCTTATATTTTGCAATTTATAGTGTACGTTGTAATTGTACGCAATTAGTACCTAATTAGTACTACCTTTAAATACTTAGTAACTTAACAGATTCAGAGATACAGCCAATTGAATTTGGGGTTGCTGAAGAGCACCTCCCCAGCAACCCCACTTTCTATTTTGCAATTTATAAGTACATGTTGTAAATGTACGCAATTAGTACCTAATTAGTACTACCTTTAAATCATTAGTACCTTTACAGATTCAGAGGTACAGCCAATTGAATTTGGGGTTGCTGAAGAGCACCTCCCCAGCAACCCCACTTTCTATTTTGCAATTTATAAGTACATGTTGTAAATGTACGCAATTAGTACCTAATTAGTACTACCTTTAAATAATTAGTACCTTTACAGATTCAGAGGTACAGCCAATTGAATTTGGGGTTGCTGGAGAGCACCTCCCCAGCAACCCCACTTTCTATTTTGCAATTTATAAGTACATGTTGTAAATGTACGCAATTAGTACCTAATTAGTACTACCTTTAAATAATTAGTACCTTAACAGCTTCAGAGATACAGCCAATTGAATTTGGGGTTGCTGGAGAGCACCTCCCCAGCAACCCCACCTTCTATTTTGCAATTTATAAGTACATATTGTAATTGTACGCAATTAGTACCTAATTAGTACTACCTTTAAATAATTAGTACCTTAACAGGTTCAGAGGTACAGCCAATTGAATTTTCATGCACCTCAAATTCAATTGGCTGTATCTCTGAAACTGTTAAGGTACTAATTATTTAAAGGTAGTACTAATTAGGTACTAATTGCGTAGAATTACAATATGTACTTATAAATTGCAAAATAGAAGGTGGGGTTGCTGGGGAGGTGCTCTCCAGCAACCCCAAATTCAATTGGCTGTATCTCTGAAGCTGTTAAGGTACTAATTATTTAAAGGTAGTACTAATTAGGTACTAATTGCGTACATTTACAACATGTACTTATAAATTGCAAAATAGAAAGTGGGGTTGCTGGGGAGGTGCTCTCCAGCAACCCCAAATTCAATTGGCTGTACCTCTGAATCTGTAAAGGTACTAATTATTTAAAGGTAGTACTAATTAGGTACTAATTGCGTACATTTACAACATGTACTTATAAATTGCAAAATAGAAATTGGGGTTGCTGGGGAGGTGCTCTTCAGCAACCCCAAATTCAATTGGCTGTACCTCTGAATCTGTAAAGGTACTAATGATTTAAAGGTAGTACTAATTAGGTACTAATTGCGTACATTTACAACATGTACTTATAAATTGCAAAATAGAAAGTGGGGTTGCTGGGGAGGTGCTCTTCAGCAACCCCAAATTCAATTGGCTGTATCTCTGAATCTGTTAAGTTACTAAGTATTTAAAGGTAGTACTAATTAGGTACTAATTGCGTACAATTACAACGTACACTATAAATTGCAAAATATAAGGGGGGGTTGCTGGGGAGGTGCTTTTCAGCAACCCCAAATTCAATTGGCTGTACCTCTGAATCTGTTAAGGTACTAATTATTTAAAGTAAGTACTAATTAGGTACTAATTGCGTACATTTACAACATGTACTTATAAATTGCAAAATAGAAGGTGGGGTTGCTGGGGAGCATGACGTCAAATTTCGACCCAATCCGTGCAGCGGCTTAGGCTGTACCTACGTTGATAGATCAGTCAGTAACTCTTTCCTTTTATACTCGTATATTTAGATTATTATTTTTCTTGTTAGACTTTGTTTCTCTAAAGCCTGGCTCATGATTATTAAGATTTACCTACAGTTCTGTGAACTGGCACTATTTTGATAAGTAACAATCGAAAGCAATATCTCCCTACCTCGACGTTAATGCATGTATTTTACAGTCAAAGTGCGGAAAAATGGTCGACACTTTCAAAGTTTAATATAAATTAAATTAACACTTTATAATTTATTACTGGGGCATGACATGTTGGGCATATAATATATATTGTAAATGTACCTATAGTAAACGAGTATACTATCTTTTAAACAACTGCCCGTACCAAACATTTAGCTTCTAAGTTTCTTATCAGAACTTTATTTTCATTTTATTTTATTTTCAAAGGAAAACTTACAGCTAAGTGTACATGTTTGATTACATAAAGTAGTTATTATAAGACCAATTACAAGTTTTCACTGATGTTTACAGTACAAAACTGGTCGTATTTGGAAAGCGCCGTCATCCGTGTTTCTCGAGCGATACAACTTATTATGAATCTTGAAGGCACGCACTGAAAAAAAAAAGTGATTGGTTTAAACAAGATGTTGTTTACTGTAATCACCCATCTTAGCTCCATATGAGCCTACAAAAATCATTATTGCTGCAACTAAGACAAAATTGTTGATTTTCTCTTAGTTTTGTTAGTTAAGTACTGTGCCACCGTTATAAAGAGTAGCATAAATTCAAAGGAGTTATAGTCGTTTTTATTATGATGCATTATTAGATTATCAATTAATATAGGTTGTTTTTCAACCATATTTAGCTTGCTAATGCAACTAAGCCATCTCTTTTATAACTAACATGATAAACGTTATTCCAAATATAACGGTGCCAACTAAGAGAAATCAATACTTAGTTGGCGTTCATTTTTTTCAGTGCGAGTGAATAGGCCTACTTTCAAGACATTTTACGTGATCCATCGTCGATTGCTTCTGACATAATATGATTAATGTCAGGAGGCACGTATTTCAACGTAGGCCTATTTAAAATTTTAAATAACATTGTGATTAGTGTTTATTGTACAAAAATAGTGTTTACAATAGTCTAATGTGGAGTAAAATGACTTACATATTTCCATAAGACCATACTGCGTGTGCGTTTCAACGAAAATGTCCACTTGTCCAAATATTTACAGAAAATGTTCGAAAATTATTAAATAGGATGATTAAGCGAAAAAAAAAATTCCATGTTAGATCAGAATCTTATTGCTCCGGATAATAAGATTCGTTGATGTCTTTTTCACGAACTTTTTTAAAGAACTACTGGAAAACATTCCATATATTATATTAAGTTAAATATCATACTTAACTGGCATCATTACAATGAATATTGAATTAAGTTAACAGACGGATAATAGTTAATCTCGGATATAAATTATTCAATAGTGAAACTTGGCTTTATTAAGCGCGGGGCAGACGACGCGTGTCGCCGCGGGCGGGACACGCGCAGTTAAGCTCGTGCGCGAGTCGTCGCCACTAAACGTCAAACGGAACGATTGACAGATAAGGGTGTAGAACTTTATAATGTAATGTAACGTTCTTACGAATGATACGGCACATGCTGAATTTTTTATTCACTATGTAGGTTAGGTTCACTGCGAGTTAGCACTGCGAGCATTTATCGATATTTTTTATTGATATTTCTTTCTACCTCAGTTCATTTATTGCTTGATAGAAATATGTTACATCAATAAGCTGTTTTTAAAATCACTACCAAAACATCAAAATCAAAAAGATATACGTATTTCTATAAGCTACAATAGTAGTGTAGTGTAATATTACTTTTGTGATTTTTATAGAGACAAATTATTATTTCAATAGTCTACTTCTTATTCTGAATATACCTCTAAGAGAAAAGAGAAGTACAGCAAGAAATACACTTGGGATTTTTATAGCATGGGCGTTAATGAGCGTTTAGATAACATGTACCTAAATATCGCAAACGATCGATCTACCGTAATAAATGTTAATGCCAGGGCATCCTCGCCTTAAGTAAGCTACGCTACGCACACGGCCGGTGTTTACCGACCGGCATTTCATAAGTCTCGAAGTGTGCACCCGCCCTATATTTGCCGAACCTTATTGCCGGTGGGATGCGATGTCCCCATTGTGCCGCGCCAATAAATACTGTGTCAACTCAGATCTATGGGAAAAACAATATTTTCGTTGACGACTGCGATTTCGATGTTTGTCAAGTATTTATTGCTGTTTGGTGCTGCCTGGGATATTTGTGGCCGTCGGCCGTAACGTGCAATCAATATTGGAATAATATTGATAAATTTTAACTGGTATTGTATTTTTGTTTTAACGCACACCGCCCTACTCGATTTGTCGATCAATCAAGGAAGTTTGTCATATAAATATAACAATCTCGTTTGTACCTGTTTAATTCGTCACACTGTTGGGAACTAACTCAAGACCTTTTAAAATTTTTATTTTATTGTACACTCACACAGCCTCGGTGGCCTGCATTCTCCAGGTACTATAATATACAAAAACCTACGTACCTCTTTATACTTCTGATGAAATCAGCAATAAAATTTGTTGCGTAGCTTAAAAGATTACACACCACAATAAATTTACTTTGTTTTATATAAAATTTCAGCCCCATCGATACACAACTGTTGAGGCGTAAACCGTGAAGAGGTAAGAAAAAACACAGGAGAAACTATATTCTACATCAATGAGAAAAACACACCTATTTACATACTTCCGCATTAAAATGATAAAGGAAATATAAAAAATATAAATCAAATTAAATTTTGATGTTCTTTAAATATAATTAAATTAAAATCTATAATCATAATAAGTCTAGATATAAAAATTAACGCAAAAAAAAAATAATAAATAAAAAATAATATTAATTATTAATTAATTTTTAGTCGAGGGTTAATAGGTATTTGCTAGGCCTGTGTGTAACAGCTTCGACCACGTCTTCACTTACCAACAGGTGAGACTGTGGTCAAACGCAGTCCTATTTTATATAAATATATGACTTTATTACTGTTGTGAAATGAAATAAAATTTTTCCTTTTCAAATATAAAACAAAAAATTCTTCATTTTTTAATCACCAAACGAAATGTTACAAACGAAGCCATCTGGTGGCGAAACGGAGTTCGCCGGGTTTGCTAGTAAATATATATATATACCTAGTCAGGTCATAAGTATTGTCACACAGTAAAAACTTTTCTTTTAGAATGCTGGCCACAAAAAAGTTTATTGAATTCGAATTTCGAATTGTTCATGAAAATAAAAATGTGTTGGGAAAAACTATAAAAAGACCCTTTTACGTAGAAAAGTTTTATTTTGAACTAGCTGACCCGCGCGCACTTCGTAGCGCGTGACAGTAAATTATTCATATATTAATGAATTTTATACAGACCATTTAGTTCGATTTCCAATTCCACGGAAAAGAGGGATTCAATTCACGGGTTTTCTGCGACTTAATGGGCGTAGAATTAGTAAAGGCTGGCAAACCTTGCCAATATGTAACTACGATCGAATCACCTACTATTCAAAATGTCTATTGGACGTTTCGCCTACGTTCATAATAACTATTGGTTGAAATCAATATTGGACGATTCGCCTACGGTTAACTCAGCTACGGTCGATTGAGCTATGGTTGATTAAACTATTGGACGATTTGCCTATTTTTGACCGAACTAACGGACGGTTCACGTATTTTTAGACCACGTTTCCGGCTGCTAGTCAGGTATGACAGCTAAAAAATACTTGTTTATAGTACAGAATTCAGAAACGTGTTGTTTTTGATACCTGAATGATTTCTATCTGTAGGTGCGCAGACAGCTTATTATGCCACTTTGCCATGATGAGGTAGATGAAAGAAGATGCCAAAATGCCTGAAGATGCCATGACACAGGATAAATAATTCAGTAATAAGAAAAATATCTGGCGCTTCGCCGGCCGCTGCCGCGGCACGCTCGCTTCGCTCGCTCGGCTCGCGCATTGTGGTCACTGTTCAAACCTAACCTAACCAACAGATTTCGGTTTGCCCTGAATACTGTACTAAAAACACGCGTAGCAAAGAATTTATAAACCGTAGGTGAGTCGTCCATAGTTGAATTAACCAATATATCAAATGAACATTGGCCGAATCGCCCATTAGTTCACATGCCCATAGTTTAATCAACCGCAGGCGAGTTGCACTGTAAGCGAGTCGTCCAATATGTGAAATGAATTTATGCGAATCGACCGTAGTTATATCGACCGTAGGTATTATGAAACTTAACCCGTCCATGCGGGCAAAGCCATGAGAATAAGCTAGTGACTGATGTATCTGTATAACGTACAGCCTCAACCGCTAGATGGATTGGGTTGAAATTTGGAACATAGAAAGGTTTCATGACGTAGACCACTGCTAAGAAAGGATTTTGCCGTGCGGGCAAAGCCGCGAGCATAAGCTAGTAAATAATATTATGAAACATTTTTTGTGAATAATACTTAGATTTCAGAGACGTCCTGGGATAAGTCCCAGAACTATCGTTATACCTATACCACAGTACAAATTAGAACGGCAATAAATTACCACTTACACATATAGTACATCAAGATTAAATACAGTAAACAAAAATATATCAAATTATCAATAAAATCAGAAAAACTAATAAAAATACGGAATAATAACAGCTTGATTCCGTACAGTTACTCTTGACTCTTTTCCGCGTCATTTAATGGTGATCTCTTTACCGTGGGTAGACTTGCTCTGCAGGAGATCGGCTAGTACCCCAACAGTGTCAGTTATTCTGCCGCCTGAACAGTGATGTGCAGACATTACTGTGCTTCGGTAGGAGGGCACTGTGGCTAGTGAAATTACTGGGCTGAAGAATCTTAACATTTTATGACTCAGCAGTGCACCCAGAATTTAACCTTCGTTAAATCCCAGCGTTATCTCTTACCATCAGGAGAGCATCTTGCTTATCTTCTTACATAGTTGTATAAAAAAAACTAAAATGAAATTTTCTGAAATGAAACTATCATATACCTACGTACTCAAACTATTTATTATAATATATCTATCAAATTTCACCTTTCAGCTCCATCATCAGACTTCAGATCACTTCCATGTCATAAAATTATTGCATTGTCATCCGATTCCCGGTATGCAAAATTTCTGCTCAATCGGGAACTGTGACTGATAGGTAGAGTGCTTTTCACGAAAGGAGTTCTTTTTGCGGGGCGCCACTATCGCAAATTTTAAAAGTTAGCATATTAAATAACTTTAGAATCTTCGATGTATCCTTCTGCAATCTTGTTACACTTCTAGCCACCATGGCGTTTAAGAACTGTAATATCAGCGCCTGAGTCAGCTAAGAGTGTTGCTGACGTCCGCCTCAGGCAATGCCCAGTGTAAAGATGGGAGTCCGGAAGCTGAAGAAATTTAACAATCGTTTTTGGCATATCACCGATTTTATTGATGCCTATGGGCTATTTTTTACTTTTTCCATTATCATAATGTAAGAAAAATCTTGAAGTTTTTGTATTAGCGGGTCGTAATGCCATATACTTGTCCACCACATTCACATATTCTTCACTAATGACGAATGATCTGTCGATTTTAGTCTTTGTATTCAATAATTTTACTAATATTAATTTGTCCGAATGCTTTTCAACGTCGTTTACCTTAAGATTCAACAATTCATTTGAGCGGCACGCACCATTTATGCCAATAATTAATACAACCTGTAAAAAATAACAATAATTTAGTTTACTTATTTTTAGATAGGTACAGTTAGATAGGTTTTCTTTGAAATAAATTAGCTTTTGTATCAATTTACTTACTTTTAAAGCGAGGTATTTACTGTCTGGTGCTTCATTCAGAAATTTTTCTATTTCAAGGTCACGTTTCGTTTTCAAGACAGCTTTTATCATAGAAAAAATGCTCCATAATGTACTGGATTTTCTTGTTTTAGATAGTTCCATGAAATATGATAGTATCACGGTCTCGGAATATGTTTTTGCATTTTTTGAGAGGCGCCAATTATTGAAGGATTCGTACGCCTTTACATATTTCACTTTAGATTTTTCAGGCAAATAGCTGAACTCGGCATTCGAAACTTGTTCTTTCAACTTTTTTGGCGTAAGACAACTACCTTCATCACTGGGGTCACTCATTTCTTTGTAATTAAACAGACTATTAGATCACAAATAGAAATTTGCAAAAGTTTACAACTTAAGTTGAAAATATTTAGTTGAATCTTTACCAAGAGGTTTAGAACCAAATGGAAAATGTGTTGTGAACACCACTGTCGCAAGAAAAATAACAACTATAAGTGCCATCTCACTTAGGTTTAAAGAACTTTATTTCTCATACAAACTTTTGTTCATTTACAATGAGATTTACAAATATAATCTATAGTTAAAATTTGTTTTCTGGCACGGCACGCACTCTTATTACTATTACAGTTGATTTTCAACATATTTCTTTAATTTACTCCTAAATAAACTAAGGCTTTCACATTCTCGAATATCACTGGTTAAAGAGTTATACAACTGTACACCTTCAAATAATATCGACTTTTTACCATAGTTTGTCCGCGTCTATATTTTAGCTAACTGTTTATTTTTATTTTTGTTACGTAAACCGGGGGTAAGTGTGAGTTCTGTGAATGTGACATTTGAATGAATGGATTTAGTTATTATGTTTTTTATTAGTAAGCATGTATTATATGTGTATAGTTGTGTTAAGTTATAAAGTTTAGTTTTTTTGTAGATTTCCTTAGAGGACATCAAATATGGGAAATGGAATAGTATTTTAATTATTTTATTTTGTGTTCTTTGTAGTGGACTTAAATTTGTTTTAGAAGCCGATCCCCATATTTCAATTAAATATTCAATGTGTGATCTTACCAAAGAGTTGTAAATTATCAGGCGTACCTTTTGTGGAATACAATGCGCTACTTTACGCAGTGCACCTAGGGTTGACATTAGCTTGGATCGTACGTGCTCGATGTGTCCTTTCCATGTCAGTTTATCGTCAATCCAAAGTCCGAGATATTTTTCTTTGTATGATCGTTGTATTAAGGCCGTGTTTATGGTAAGAGGAGCAAATTCTGGGATTTTTTTATTTTTTGCGGCAAAAAGCATGTATTTGGTTTTAGAGGTATTTATAGTAAGTAAATTATATGAAAGCCATTCATTAAGTAAATTGAGGTCTTTTTGAGCCTCAGATATAATATCGTGGATAGACTGACCAAAGTAAAAAAGACATGTGTCATCGGCGTACAGTGTGAGGTTTCCGGTAAGTCCTATAGTATTTATATTGTTAATGTAAATCAAAAACATTAAGGGGCCCAAAATAGATCCTTGAGGAATACCAAAATTGACGTTTCTGGGTGAACTTTTGAAATTTTCGATTTTAACAATTTGTTGACGATTTTGTAGATATGAAGTGAACATTTTTAAAGCATTTCCCGAGATTCCTATATTTTTAAATTTTTGAATTAGTTTCGTGTGGCTGACTGTATCGAATGCTTTTTTTAAATCAATGAAAACCCCGACCGCTATGTTTTTTTTATCAATATTTAATTTAATTTTGGTGACTAAGTCATTTGCAGCCGAAAGTGTACTCGATTTCGAACGAAATCCATATTGTTGTTCTATTAAAAAGTTTTTTTCAGTCAGGTATTCACTTAATCGGTCATGTAAGATTCGTTCAAATATCTTTGAGATTATAGGAAGCACTGATATGGGCCTATAGTTACTCGGGTTTGTTTTTTCCCCTGATTTATAAATTGGACTAACTTTTGCAATTTTAAGTGACGATGGAAAAGTACCTGCAACTAAACACATATTTATACAGTTAGTCAGTCTCTCCAGAATAATATCTTTAAGAGATTTTATGGTTTTAGTACTTAGACCATCGATTCCCGTGCTAGTGTTTGAGTCTAGGTTATCGATAATTTTTGAAACCTCATCTGTACTACACGGCCTTAATTCATCAAGTAATGTGTTATGTGTGTAAGTGTCATCGTACATGAGTGTGTTACCTGTGTCAATGTGGTATTTATTAGGGATATTGTTAGCTAAGTCTGCCCCGATTGAAGTAAAAAATGTGTTGAAAATTTCGCATATCTCGTTACCTTCTGTGACAATATCGGAGTTCGACACTATTTTCGTGCGAGAGTGGTGAAAAATTATTTATGGCATGAAGTCCAGAATTTATCGAAAAAAAATTATTTAGTTCCGCAAAATTCCGCGGGACCTCATTCGTGAGAAGGACTCTACCACTGAGGTGTATACCTAAAATCATAGGCGGATCCAGGATTTGGTTTGGGGGCAAGGTGCAGACGGGCAAAAATATTATAATTTTTATTTCGAAAGTGTATGTTTAGCTCGCTCTGAGCGGTTAGGAAGTTTAAACATCCATTACAATAAGTGCGCGAGCAGCTAGCTGCGAGCGCCGAAAAAAACATTTTATTTCAGAAATATGTGCGAAATTCGTAACTCTACAATGCTTCTGGGGGTACCTTGGCCCCCTGCCCCCCCCCCCCCCCCCCCTAAAGCTTAAATATCCTTTATAATATGTGCGCGAGCAGCTTGCTTAATGACTCGGGGGGGGGGGGGGGCGGCTTGGCCCCTTGCCCCCCCTCCCTAAATCCGCCTATGATTATCTATAACACAGATAAAAGGTTCTATAATAATCATTGCAAAATTTTACTAACATTATAAACGTGAAAGTTTGTGTCTGGATGTATGCCTAAATGGGTGTGAACAGATTTTATGTCTGTGTGTCTCCGGATAACCAGTGATTTTTACAAAAGATCCCCCTAGATGGAGCGCCACAATCGCGTGATTTTAAGTTAAAATATCTACAGATTTTTAATAATTCATAATTTCTCATATTTAATTTCTCAATTAAATAGGTACATAATATTTAATTAATCTAACAAATAAAAAATATATAATAAATGAAGTATTCACAGTAATTATAAATCTATTATTTAGTTCCGCTAGGTTACGCGGGACTTCTTTTCTAAAACTGTTTGCAGAATAAACGATATTTCTTTTTCTTAGGACATTAGTTCCATTATTTTCCGTGGCGCTAGCTTGTATGAAAAATAATTTACTTTTACAATGAACTGTAAATGATTTTTTCTATTTATCTTCAGATGATTTTACATGTTTTAGAAATTAAAAATAAGCAGCAAAAAGATATTTATTACTGATATTTACACGCATCATGCGCACATTAGATTAATTCCATTATCTTCCGCTGGCGCTGATTCATTTGAGAAATAAGTTACATTTACTAATTTAAATGAATTCTAATTTGTTTGGCTACTATATAGCATCAAAGTACTCGTCAAGACGAATCAAATGAGCCCAAACTCGATGGGGTTTTTTCTTTTAATCACGGAGTTCCTATGGCCACCTTCCAGCTCCGTTTCGGACCCTGGTTACTATATAGTATCAAAGTACTCGTCAAGACGAATCAAATGAGCCCAAACTCGATGAGGTTTTGTCTTTTGATTACGCGGTTCCTATGACTACCTTTCTTGTTTATTAGCATTTTATATGCGAATCTTTAGATTGATATAACTCTTTTATTTATGAACCGATTTGACTAAAACCAAAACTAAGGTTCAAGTAGAGAAAACTGCAACGTATTAGTGAAAATTTTATTCAAATCGGTGGTGTTGTTTAACCACACCAGTGACACAAACTATTTACAAATTTAGCCCAAATTAACGGTTTCGTTTACAGCTACATCGATAGATGGCGTATTTTTAGTTTGTCGCAGTTTGTCGCACCATATTTTTTTGAATTGAGTTTACTTTATATTCTATTACTTTTATTTAGAATTTTTGATGTAAATTAGGGGCAATGTGTCCGATATAAATGATTATTATTTATTTTATCATTTTATTTTACGTTTCCCTTGGAAAAATTGACAAAATGTTTTACGAATTAGATCGCGCAAGCGACTTTTTCGCGTCGTTTTGTTCATATGCGTATTTTCACGATTCATCTTAGTGAAGGATCACAATGAATGGGGAGAAATTTCCATTCTTATTATATGTATGGATGACAATACATTTTGGAACTACTACAAATTTAAATATAGAAACAATTAAGAAGTTTAAATTGAAAGTACAAATAAGGTATTACAACATCCTCCCTCAATTTAAACTCTCTATAACAAAAAATACTTATCATTATAAAACTAGGAAAAATTCATGCTAAGCCCAAGCCGACAACACAATTTCCATGTGCAAAACGTCCTAATGGCTTAGTTAACACATCAGAGAAATTTAAAGTGGATCTGACGTATTGTACATCAATAATTACGTCAGTAACCTTTTCCCGTATAAAATGATACTTTGTATCTATATGCTTGGTTCGGTTGTGGTGCACAGGATTGTGGACTAAACTCTGTGCACTCTGACTATCGTTGAACACAGTAACAATATCCGACTTACCAATAAGTTCCAAAATTAACTGTCTCAAATAACAAGCCTCTTTAGCTGCATCTGTAAGTGCCATGTACTCTGCTTCGGTAGATGACAGTGCTACTGTTGGCTGCTTTCTTGACTGCCATGATACTGGACTGCCAGCGAGCGTAAAATAGTAGCCGGTATACGATTTACGGTCAATACTACAATTAGCCCAATCGGCATCCGTATAACCATTAAGGTACTGTCCAGTCTTCCTGTAAGTAAGGGCATAATCAATAGTACCTCTCAAATACTGCAAAACTCTCTTCGCTGCAAGCCAGTGTTCTTTGTCGAACTTTGTATTGAATTGACTGAGATAGCTCGTCACAAAAGCTATGTCAGGACGAGTGTTCACAGCCAAGAACATCAAAGATCCAATTAGGCTCTGATATGGATAATCTTCTTCTCCACTTCCAACACTCAATTTTTTCTGAGCTGACGGTGTATGAACATTCTTGCACATCTCCATTCCAAATTTCCTAAGTAAATTTGAAATAAATGTTCGTTGACATACCTTTACTTCACCAGCTTCATTTTTGTGGATATTTAATCCAAGATAATATTTTAATTCTCCCAAATCTTTAATGGAGAAAATATTTTCTAAATCATATTTGACAGTGTCAAATGTCTTGTCATTATTGTAAAAAACAATCATGTCATCAACATAAACTGCCATAATGACCAACTCATTACCAAAAAGTTTCTTATATACGCATGGTTCACAAGGAGTTTTCGTAAAACCTAATTTTAATAATGTTTTATTTAACATTTGGTTCCATGCTCTTGATGCTTGCTTGAGCCCATACAATGACTTTTGCAACAGACAAACTTGACCTTCTTGCTCTTTCTTCACAAAACCTTGAGGTTGTTCCATGTAAACTTCCTCTTCAAGATCTCCGTTGAGGAAAGCTGTGTCAACGTCCAAGTGTCTCATCTTCAGGTTCATTTCTGCAGCTAATGCAAACAATGTACGTAGTGAAGAATGACGAACCACAGGAGCGAAAGTCTCATTATAGTCTTCACCTTGCACTTGTCTGAAACCCTTGACTACTAATCTTGCCTTGTACTTTATAATATTTCCTTGAGCATCCGTCTTTATCTTATAGACCCATTTACAAGGAATTATCTTCTTATTTCCATTAGGCCGGTCAACAAGCTTCCAAGTCTTCAATTTATTTAAAGAATTATATTCATTAGTCATTGCCAACTGCCATTTATTAGCATCATCACCATTCATTGCATCTAAATAATTCTTTGGTTCATTATTCTCTTCACCAGCTACCATAGCCGTATCAAAATTGGGTTGTCTACGAGTTCTTACAGGATACCTACCATCTTGCTGATTCACAGCTGGAACCACCCTTTCAGGACTTGTAGAACGCTCTGATTCTGCTGAATTATAATCATCTTCATCACTGCATACAGGACGACTTTCTTGAAGTACCACATTTTCGTTCTTATGTTCTTCATCAAACAATATTATAGGTTCTGGCTTTACAGCCTCAACAGCATTCCCTTTTAAATTGGTAAAACGTTCTTCAAAAAATGTCACATCTCTAGACTTCTGTATACACCTTGGATTTGAAGGACCCCTAAAATAATAAGCATTTGGATCATCTGAATATCCAACAAATATGGCTTCCTTGGTCTTCAGATCCAATTTCTGCCGTTTACAAGCGGGAACTTGTATAAGTGCTCTACAGCCAAACACACGTAAATGGCTCAAGTCACACTTGTGGCCGTACCATTTTTCAAAAGGTGTTTTTCTCTCTAGAGCACGATGTGGCGACCTATTTTTCAAGTACACTGCGACCTTGAAAGCATCTTCCCAATAAGCCTTACAAAGTGAGCTTTGAGCTAACATAGAGCGCGCTTTCTCCACAATTGAGCGGTTAGTTCGCTCTGCTACACCGTTGGATTGAGGACTATATCCTACAGTAGTTTCATGCGTAATACCGTTCCTTGACATATAGTTTGTAAGCTCCTTATTGACATACTCCTTTCCACAATCAGTTCTTAATGTTTTGATTTTAGCGCCGGTTTGTCTTTCCACTAATGCTTGGAATTCACAAAACTTTTCCATCACTTGTGCTTTAGAAGCAACAAAGTAAGGATAAATCATCCGCGAAAAATCATCGATAAACAGTAAAACGTACTTGTTACCTTGGAAAGATGTCTCAGACATCGGTCCACATAAATCAGAGTGAATCAGTTCCAACTTTGAAGTAGCCTTTTTATACGCAATTGTCTTGAAAGATTTCCTCGCCTGCTTGCCTTCAACACAAGCAATACAACTCGATTTATCTATTTCGGTATAATCGATACCTACGTGAGTTTTCTTCAATTGGTCCATTCCTATACGACATAAGTGACCTAACCGTTTATGCCATAATTGATACCTGCTTAACGAGTCAGAGTGCACATCGTACGCCACATTTTGGAGGGGATTGGTAGTACAATCAAGTGTGTACAGTCCACCAGCAACCGAACCATGAAGAACCACCTCACCTTTTAACAAAAAATCATTATCTTTATAAAAAGTACATCCATTTTTATCAAAAAGTACTACAAAACCTTTATCTACAACCTTTTTGACAGAAATAAGATTACTATTAAGTTCAGGTACATACGCTACATCCTTAATACTATCTATCAAACCACACGAAGTGTTGATAGATATGTCGCCTATACCACCACAGTCGATCTTCTCACCATTGGCAACTGTTACAGTGCTACCTTCTAATGGTATAATGTTCTTAAACCAATCTCGTCTCGGTGTCATGTGTTTTGACGCGCCAGAGTCAATAAACCACTTGTCCTTATCCGTACAGGAAGAAGCTCCAAGAGTGCTAAATGAAGTAATTTCCTCTGCTGACCGAACGCCTTTCTTATCCTTTTTCTTTAGAGGGCAATCAGGCCGCTTATGTCCAGGTTTGTTACATTCGTAGCATACAATTGGTTTCTTCGTTTTTGGTTTACGAACATCAATACCCACTCTGGCAGTGGTCGCGTACGGACGTGTGCATTGTTACTCCTAATTTCTACTACATTTTAATAAAACATTAACAGATAAAAATATAACTTATGCTCTAAATATCAAAAGTCAAAATTAAATAAACCAGTGCAGGCGCATAAGACCTTTCGGCATACGCGGAGTGCTGCAGCGCGAGCGCATGATTCACCGAGGGACAAAAAAGGACGGCTGCAAGTATTTTTCCTTTCACTCACACCCGTTGACGCGCATCGGCGACACAGCGCTACGGCCATAACCACCTATATCTCATCACTCATCGTACAATTTTGTGCAGTAACTATGAATACACAGCGAACTCCGCCGCGCGGTGCGGCTAAGTTAATAAGCGGCAGCGGAGGCGCTAGCGGGTCCGCTCCTGATATATCTAGTGTAGGAGTAGAGGAAACTTACCATACAATTTTTAACACACGGAAAAGGAAAGACCGCGGTGAAACAGAAGACTATAAAAAAGACTTTAATATTTTCCGTACAGACATAATGAAATTTTTGGAGGACTTCGCGAAAACTCAAAACGCGAGTATGTCTAACATAACACATCAATTTACGGAAATTAAAGAAGAGATTAAAACGATAAAATTAGTTACAGAAAAATTATCAACACAATTTCAAGAAATCAAAGATGAAATTAAAAATGTAAAGATAGATAATAATAAAACCCAACTTAAATTGCAAGATATGGAAAAAGAAATTTCGGACTTAAAATCCCAACTGAGCAATGAAAAATCTTCCTCGCAAGGATCGATTGTACGCCATGAAAACTTATTCTCTGAGATTAAGGACCGCTGTGATCGCGAGAAGAACATTGTAATTGTAGGAATAGCCGAGCGAGTAACTAAAAATACCATCTTAAGACGACAACAAGACGAAGCCGATACAATGAATATTATAACATCCATATACGAGAAGTGCCCGAAACCATTAAAATGCATGAGACTTGGAAGATACACCCCGGGGAAAAATCGCCCCCTCAAAATTTACTTCAATGAAACTGATACACCAAAAATTTTAATGCGAAACAGATCAAAATTGACCGAGAACATCAGAATCTATTCCGACAAAACCCCGACTCAGACACAATACCTACAGAATTTAAAAGACGAACTTAAGTCTCGTGAAGAAAACGGCGAGTTAGACCTTTCTATCAAGTATATAAAAGGCACCCCCATGATCATACAAAACAAAGATGATAAAAAAAACTAAGTATGAAAACTACACGAAGTATCACTAACTATAAGGAAAAGACTAAGAAACTAAACTACTATTTACTACAAAAATATGACGACTTACTTACCACTTCATCATCATTAAGATTTTTCTATGCCAACTTACGAAGTATACGAACATCCGGTAAATTTGACGAGATAAAATGCATTTTGAAAGCTGTACCAAGCACCATTCACGTAATGATCTTCACTGAGACTTGGATTACATCGGACGAAGACGCGAAATTGTATGAACTGCCAAACTATACACATATTTACAACTTTAGACCAAACAGTAAAGGAGGAGGAGTTTCCATATTTGTCCACAATAGTATAAAATATGAAGTCACAGAAAATTTATTCGAAAACGGAAATCACTACCTATGGATACATATAGATAAACTATCATTAAATATTGGAGGCATCTATAAACCGGGAGAAACAAATATAAACAAATTTATGGACATATTTACGGAACAACTGGAAAGTAGGCGAAGAGCAATAGTATTTGGCGATTTTAACGTCGATCTACTTAGCAAACACAGACATACTAAGCAATACAAAGAAGATATAACAGAAACTGGATATACTATAATAAATAAAATAGACAAAATGCATTCCACTCGAGATACAAGTAGTACTGCAACAATTCTCGACCACGTTTATACAAATGTCGAAAACCACTCGTTCAGTATGTCAATAATAGAATCATCACTATCGGATCACAAACAAATATTTTTTGAAATATCAAAATTAGCCCCAACTGAAAATAAGAAAGTACGATATACCGCAATTGATTACACTGGTCTTCGTCAATCTGTAACTGACGCAAATTACTCCAATGAGAATGATGATTATGACTACTTCGAAAATTTTATTTTAGAACATGTATCAAATAACAGAATAGAAAAGAATAAAATTTTAAATCTCCCTCAGAATGACTGGGTAAATAAAGAAATACTTGAATCGATAAATACTAGAAATGTTCTATGGCAACAATTAAAATCTGATTTGGAAAATAAGGATATAAAAAAGAAGTTTACTGAAGAACAAGAAAGAGTTGACTTAATGGTTAAAACACAAAAAAAGACTTACTATTATAAATTATTTCAAGACTGTAATGGCGACTCAAAGAAAACGTGGGAAGTTATAAACGAACTAGCTAGAAATAAAGTGAAAGAAAACTGTGCACCTCCAAAACTAATGTCGAACTCCGATATTGTCACAGAAGGTAACGAGATATGCGAAATTTTCAACACATTTTTTACTTCAATCGGGGCAGACTTAGCTAACAATATCCCTAATAAATACCACATTGACACAGGTAACACACTCATGTACGATGACACTTACACACATAACACATTACTTGATGAATTAAGGCCGTGTAGTACAGATGAGGTTTCAAAAATTATCGATAACCTAGACTCAAACACTAGCACGGGAATCGATGGTCTAAGTACTAAAACCATAAAATCTCTTAAAGATATTATTCTGGAGAGACTGACTAACTGTATAAATATGTGTTTAGTTGCAGGTACTTTTCCATCGTCACTTAAAATTGCAAAAGTTAGTCCAATTTATAAATCAGGGGAAAAAACAAACCCGAGTAACTATAGGCCCATATCAGTGCTTCCTATAATCTCAAAGATATTTGAACGAATCTTACATGACCGATTAAGTGAATACCTGACTGAAAAAAACTTTTTAATAGAACAACAATATGGATTTCGTTCGAAATCGAGTACACTTTCGGCTGCAAATGACTTAGTCACCAAAATTAAATTAAATATTGATAAAAAAAACATAGCGGTCGGGGTTTTCATTGATTTAAAAAAAGCATTCGATACAGTCAGCCACACGAAACTAATTCAAAAATTTAAAAATATAGGAATCTCGGGAAATGCTTTAAAAATGTTCACTTCATATCTACAAAATCGTCAACAAATTGTTAAAATCGAAAATTTCAAAAGTTCACCCAGAAACGTCAATTTTGGTATTCCTCAAGGATCTATTTTAGGCCCCTTAATGTTTTTGATTTACATTAACAATATAAATACTATAGGACTTACCGGAAACCTCACACTGTACGCCGATGACACATGTCTTTTTTACTTTGGTCAGTCTATCCACGATATTATATCTGAGGCTCAAAAAGACCTCAATTTACTTAATGAATGGCTTTCATATAATTTACTTACTATAAATACCTCTAAAACCAAATACATGCTTTTTGCCGCAAAAAATAAAAAAATCCCAGAATTTGCTCCTCTTACCATAAACACGGCCTTAATACAACGATCATACAAAGAAAAATATCTCGGACTTTGGATTGACGATAAACTGACATGGAAAGGACACATCGAGCACGTACGATCCAAGCTAATGTCAACCCTAGGTGCACTGCGTAAAGTAGCGCATTGTATTCCACAAAAGGTACGCCTGATAATTTACAACTCTTTGGTAAGATCACACATTGAATATTTAATTGAAATATGGGGATCGGCTTCTAAAACAAATTTAAGTCCACTACAAAGAACACAAAATAAAATAATTAAAATACTATTCCATTTCCCATATTTGATGTCCTCTAAGGAAATCTACAAAAAAACTAAACTTTATAACTTAACACAATTATACACATATAATACATGCTTACTAATAAAAAACATCCATATCCATATCCATACATATAATAAGAATGGAAATTTCTCCCCATTCATTGTGATCCTTTACTAAGGTAAACTGTGAAAATACGCATATGAACAAAACGACGCGAAAAAGTCGCTTGCGCGATCTAATTCGTAAAACATTTTGTCAATTTTTCCTAGGGAAACGTAAAATAAAATAATAAAATAAATAATAATCATTTATATCAGACACATCGCCCCTAATTTACATCAAAAATTCGAAATAAAAGTAATAGAATATAAAGTAAATTCAATTCAAAAAAAAAATAGTGCCAAAAACGCTACAGACGCCATCTATCGGTGTTCCTGTAAACTTGTGGTTGACCTTTAGTTTAATTTGGGCTAAATTTGTAAATAGTTTGTGTCACTGGTGTGGTTAAACAACACCACCGATTTGAATAAAATTTTCACTAATACGTTGCAGTTTTCTCTACTTGAACCTTAGTCTTGGTTTTAGTCAAATCGGTTCATAAATAAAAGAGTTATATCAATCTAAAGATTCGCATATAAAATGCTAATAAACAAGAAAGGTAGTCATAGGAACCGCGTAATCAAAAGACAAAACCTCATCGAGTTTGGGCTCATTTGATTCGTCTTGACGAGTACTTTGATACTATATAGTAACCAGGGTCCGAAACGGAGCTGGAAGGTGGCCATAGGAACTCCGTGATTAAAAGAAAAAACCCCATCGAGTTTGGGCTCATTTGATTCGTCTTGACGAGTACTTTGATGCTATATAGTAGCCAAACAAATTAGAATTCATTTAAATTAGTAAATGTAACTTATTTCTCAAATGAATCAGCGCCAGCGGAAGATAATGGAATTAATCTAATGTGCGCATGATGCGTGTAAATATCAGTAATAAATATCTTTTTGCTGCTTATTTTTAATTTCTAAAACATGTAAAATCATCTGAAGATAAATAGAAAAAATCATTTACAGTTCATTGTAAAAGTAAATTATTTTTCATACAAGCTAGCGCCACGGAAAATAATGGAACTAATGTCCTAAGAAAAAGAAATATCGTTTATTCTGCAAACAGTTTTAGAAAAGAAGTCCCGCGTAACCTAGCGGAACTAAATAATAGATTTATAATTACTGTGAATACTTCATTTATTATATATTTTTTATTTGTTAGATTAATTAAATATTATGTACCTATTTAATTGAGAAATTAAATATGAGAAATTATGAATTGTTAAAAATCTGTAGATATTTTAACTTAAAATCACGCGATTGTGGCGCTCCATCTAGGGGGATCTTTTGTAAAAATCACTGGTTATCCGGAGACACACAGACATAAAATCTGTTCACACCCATTTAGGCATACATCCAGACACAAACTGTCACGTTTATAATGTTAGTAAAATTTTGCAATGATTAATAAAGAACCTTTTATCTGTGTTATAGATAATCATAGGCGGATTTAGGGAGGGGGGGCAAGGGGCCAAGCCGCCCCCCCCCCCCCCGAGTCATTAAGCAAGCTGCTCGCGCACATATTATAAAGGATGTTTAAGCTTTAGGGGGGGGGGGGGCAGGGGGCCAAGGTACCCCCAGAAGCATTGTAGAGTTACGAATTTTGCACATATTTCTGAAATAAAATTTTTTTTTCGGCGCTCGCAGCTAGCTGCTCGCGCACTTATTGTAATGGATGTTTAAACTTCCTAACCGCTCAGAGCGAGCTAAACATACACTTTTCGTAATAAAAATTATAATATTTTTGCCCGTCTGCACCTTGCCCCCCCCCCCCCCCCCCCCCTCTCAAAGAAATCAAAACCTACAGGGTACTTGCCGTTAACTCAGAATCTTGAAATTTGGTACGTAGCAACGTCTTAAATCACAGGCACAGGAAAAATTGCGAAAACTGTAAATTTTTAGTTACATCATATAAAAAAAGATTTTTAATAATTTTGTATTTACTATCCCTTTCCTCAAGAACGCGTACAGGTATTAAATTGAAATTCATACCAAATACTCAGCTCTATAATAACTTTTAGCTGTAAAAAAATCAAACATCTATGTCAACGCAATCAAAAGAAGCAGCAATTTTAGCCGCATATTTTCAAACACGCAAGTTCTCGCAAGGGAATCAAAACCCACAGTATACCTATATAATATTATACCCACTTTTCCTTAGGGTTCCGGAGAAACCCGTAGGTTTGTACGGAACCCTCGGTGCTCGAGTCCTACTCGTACTTGACCGGTTTTTTCGATAAATTCTGGACTTCATGCCATAAATAATTTTTCACCACTCTCGCACGAAAATAGTGTCTTTGGTCATCGATTTCAGTGAGCAAAAGCCGTTTTTGCTCTCTAGAGAGTAGAGAGGCAAAGTGATTTGAATTTCGAACACAATTTTATTGGCTATGAAAAAGTTGGTGTGTTCTGAAACTTATTTGTGTACAATTTTTATTTAACTGAGATGCACATAATTTTTAATGTTATTTATCGAATTTTAACTTTATAAATTGTATTTTTTCAATAATATTTTAAATAAAATACTCAATAAAATATACTATTATAGAATAATAAGTCGTGAGTTTTTTTTTTTTTAAATATTATTACAATTTGTTTTTCATAAATATGTCACACACACAAATTTCGAACGCAACTCTTTTAATAAAAATAAAAAAATACAAAATGGCGGGATGTAGAAGTTTAGAGTTTACAGTCAAATGGGATATGCGTTGTGAGGTCATCGATAAATGCCATCTTTGTCTCTCTCTTTTGTATGAGGTAAGTGAGATGGCACTTATAGTTGTCATTTTTCTTGCGACAGTGGTGTTCACAACACATTTTCCATTTGGTTCTAAACCTCTTGGTAAAGATTCAACTAAATATTTTCAACTTAAGTTGTAAACTTTTGCAAATTTCTATTTGTGATCTAATAGTCTGTTTAATTACAAAGAAATGAGTGACCCCAGTGATGAAGGTAGTTGTCTTACGCCAAAAAAGTTGAAAGAACAAGTTTCGAATGCCGAGTTCAGCTATTTGCCTGAAAAATCTAAAGTGAAATATGTAAAGGCGTACGAATCCTTCAATAATTGGCGCCTCTCAAAAAATGCAAAAACATATTCCGAGACCGTGATACTATCATATTTCATGGAACTATCTAAAACAAGAAAATCCAGTACATTATGGAGCATTTTTTCTATGATAAAAGCTGTCTTGAAAACGAAACGTGACCTTGAAATAGAAAAATTTCTGAATGAAGCACCAGACAGTAAATACCTCGCTTTAAAAGTAAGTAAATTGATACAAAAGCTAATTTATTTCAAAGAAAACCTATCTAACTGTACCTATCTAAAAATAAGTAAACTAAATTATTGTTATTTTTTACAGGTTGTATTAATTATTGGCATAAATGGTGCGTGCCGCTCAAATGAATTGTTGAATCTTAAGGTAAACGACGTTGAAAAGCATTCGGACAAATTAATATTAGTAAAATTATTGAATACAAAGACTAAAATCGACAGATCATTCGTCATTAGTGAAGAATATGTGAATGTGGTGGACAAGTATATGGCATTACGACCCGCTAATACAAAAACTTCAAGATTTTTCTTACATTATGATAATGGAAAAAGTAAAAAACAGCCCATAGGCATCAATAAAATCGGTGATATGCCAAAAACGATTGCTAAATTTCTTCAGCTTCCGGACTCCCATCTTTACACTGGGCATTGCCTGAGGCGGACGTCAGCAACACTCTTAGCTGACTCAGGCGCTGATATTACAGTTCTTAAACGCCATGGTGGCTAGAAGTGTAACAAGATTGCAGAAGGATACATCGAAGATTCTAAAGTTATTTAATATGCTAACTTTTAAAATTTGCGATAGTGGCGCCCCGCAAAAAGAACTCCTTTCGTGAAAAGCACTCTACCTATCAGTCACAGTTCCCGATTGAGCAGAAATTTTGCATACCGGGAATCGGATGACAATGCAATAATTTTATGACATGGAAGTGATCTGAAGTCTGATGATGGAGCTGAAAGGTGAAATTTGATAGATATATTATAATAAATAGTTTGAGTACGTAGGTATATGATAGTTTCATTTCAGAAAATTTCATTTTAGTTTTTTTTATACAACGATGTAAGAAGATAAGCAAGATGCTCTCCTGATGGTAAGAGATAACGCTGGGATTTAACGAAGGTTAAATTCTGGGTGCACTGCTGAGTCATAAAATGTTAAGATTCTTCAGCCCAGTAATTTCACTAGCCACAGTGCCCTCCTACCGAAGCACAGTAATGTCTGCACATCACTGTTCAGGCGGCAGAATAACTGACACTGTTGGGGTACTAGCCGATCTCCTGCAGAGCAAGTCTACCCACGGTAAAGAGATCACCATTAAATGACGCGGAAAAGAGTCAAGAGTAACTGTACGGAATCAAGCTGTTATTATTCCGTATTTTTATTAGTTTTTCTGATTTTATTGATAATTTGATATATTTTTGTTTACTGTATTTAATCTTGATGTACTATATGTGTAAGTGGTAATTTATTGCCGTTCTAATTTGTACTGTGGTATAGGTATAACGATAGTTCTGGGACTTATCCCAGGACGTCTCTGAAATCTAAGTATTATTCACAAAAAATGTTTCATAATATTATTTACTAGCTTATGCTCGCGGCTTTGCCCGCACGGCAAAATCCTTTCTTAGCAGTGGTCTACGTCATGAAACCTTTCTATGTTCCAAATTTCAACCCAATCCATCTAGCGGTTGAGGCTGTACGTTATACAGATACATCAGTCACTAGCTTATTCTCATGGCTTTGCCCGCATGGACGGGTTACGTTTCATAATACCTACGGTCGTTTCAACTACGGTCGATATAACTACGGTCGATTCGCATAAGTTCATTTCACATATTGGACGACTCGCTTACAGTGCAACTCGCCTGCGGTTGATTAAACTATGGGCATGTGAACTAATGGGCGATTCGGCCAATGTTCATTTGATGTATTGGTTAATTCAACTATGGACGACTCACCTACGGTTTATAAATTCTTTGCTACGCGTGTTTTTAGTACAGTATTCAGGGCAAACCGAAATCTGTTGGTTAGGTTAGGTTTGAACAGTGACCACAATGCGCGAGCCGAGCGAGCGAAGCGAGCGTGCCGCGGCAGCGGCCGGCGAAGCGCCAGATATTTTTCTTATTACTGAATTATTTATCCTGTGTCATGGCATCTTCAGGCATTTTGGCATCTTCTTTCATCTACCTCATCATGGCAAAGCGGCATAATAAAAACAACACGTTTCTGAATTCTGTACTATAAACAAGTATTTTTTAGCTGTCATACCTGACTAGCAGCCGGAAACGTGGTCTAAAAATACGTGAACGGTCCGTTAGTTCGGTCAAAAATAGGCAAATCGTCCAATAGTTTAATCAACCATAGCTCAATCGACCGTAGCTGAGTTAACCGTAGGCGAATCGTCCAATATTGATTTCAACCAATAGTTATTATGAACGTAGGCGAAACGTCCAATAGACATTTTGAATAGTAGGTGATTCGATCGTAGTTACATATTGGCAAGGTTTGCCAGCCTTTACTAATTCTACGCCCATTAAGTCGCAGAAAACCCGTAAATTGAATCCCTCTTTTCCGTGGAATTGGAAATCGAATTAAATGGTCTGTATCAAATTCATTAATATATGAATAATTTACTGTCACGCGCTACGAAGTGCGCGCGGGTCAGCTAGTAATAACTAAATCCATTCATTCAAATGTCACATTCACAGAACTCACACTTACCCCCGGTTTACGTAACAAAAATAAAAATAAACAGTTAGCTAAAATACAGACGCGGACAAACTATGGTAAAAAGTCGATATTATTTGAAGGTGTACAGTTGTATAACTCTTTAACCAGTGATATTCGAGAATGTGAAAGCCTTAGTTTATTTAGGAGTAAATTAAAGAAATATGTTGAAAATCAACTGTAATAGTAATAAGAGTGCGTGCCGTGCCAGAAAACTAATTTTAACTATAGATTATATTTGTAAATCTCATTGTAAATGAACAAAAGTTTGTATGAGAAATAAAGTTCTTTAAACCTAATATTATTTGATCGAAAAGCTGCATCATTTTCTGTGGAGTCAGTTTTGGACATCTCATTGAGTAGTTTTCTTTTAACTAAATCGGTTTTTATTTCCACATTGCTGTTTTCTAATGCCATTATTAGGGGCTCATATTTAGAAGTAAGACCACCTAATAAAATTGCAGCTATTGAAGCATCATCAATTACCTTGCCGATATCAGCTAAATCCTGTGCTGTACTCATAACAGCGTTTATGTACATTTCAACATTTTGAAAGTCTGTTAGCGATAGTCTATACAATTTTCGCTCTAAATTTAACCTTCTGCCCATACCTTTGTCTTCATAGACATCTCGTAATGCCTTCCAAGCTTCTAGGGCAGACTTTGCACTCCTAACGTGCGTTATAGCAGAGCCATCTACTGTTAAGCATATCTTTGCTAGTGCTCTTCTGTCGTTTCTCAATTTTACCGGTTCCGGGGTGGCATCACCAACAGGATAACCATCAATTGTACACCACAGGTCCTCGTGTACTAAGTAGTTCCTCATTTTAAATTTCCATGTAGAGTATTCATCTCTGCTGGAGAGGTGGAGTGAAGGCAACTGTGACATTGAATTCCTGGTATGATCGCCGCGGTCCATTTCCGGAAAAATAACTTTAAAACGATTTCTGGTGAAACAAAATATACGATTCTACACTGGGTTATTTATATTTTAATAGTTCTTCGTGCTGATAACGATTTGTTGGGAAAAACTATAAAAAGACCCTTTTACGTAGAAAAGTTTTATTTTGAATGACAATACATTTTGGAACTACTACAAATTTAAATATAGAAACAATTAAGAAGTTTAAATTGAAAGTACAAATAAGGTATTACAACAAAATGTATACTTTTTAGAATTTTACTCATTTTTAAATATGGAGTGGGCGCTTAAAGAAGACCGTGTTGCAGTTATTGCGTTGCATCGTTGCGGTTACGCGCCAATTCAAATTTTTGACATACTGAAAAATTTGAATATTACCAAAAGATTCGTTTATCGTACCATCAAACGATACAATGAAGACTCTAGTGTAGATGACAGGTCAAGAAGTGGTCGCCCTCGGTCTGTTAGGACTCCAGCAGTGATAAAAGCTGTGAAGGCGCGAATTCAAAGAAATCCCAAACGTAAGCAGAAACTGTTGGCCCTTCAGATGGGGTTAAGCAGAACCACAGTAAAAAAGGGTGTTAAATGAAGACTTAGGCCTTCGGGCATATCGAAGAAAAACAGGACATCGTTTAAAATGCTCGTCTAATGGACCTGAGACTGAAGAGATGCCGCGCTTTGTTGAAGCGGTACGCGAGAAAAAAATATCGAGAAATTCTTTTTTCGGATGAGCTACAACAAACAAAATGATAAGGTGTACGCACACAGTAGTGAAGAAGCGAGCAACCGTATTCCGCGTGTCCAACGAGGTCATTTTCCATCCTCGCTCATGGTATGGTTGGGAGTTTCTTATTGGGGCTTAACAGAGGTATATTTTTGTGAGAAAGGTGTAAAAACGAATGCAGTTGTGTATCAAAATACAGTCCTGACGAACCTTGTGGAACCTGTTTCTCATACCATGTTCAATAACAGGCACTGGGTATTCCAAAAAGATTCGGCGCCAGCTCATAGAGCGAAGAGCACACAAGACTGGCTGGCGGCGCGTGAAATCGACTTCATCCGGCACGAAGACTGGCCCTCCTCCAGTCCAGATTTGAGTCCGTTAGATTACAAGATATGGCAACACTTGGAGGAAAAGGCGTGCTCAAAGCCTCATCCCAATTTGGAGTCACTCAAGACATCCTTGATTAAGGCAGCAGCCGATATTGACATGGACCTCGTTCGTGCTGGCTGCGATAGACGACTGGCCGCGCAGATTGAAGGCCTGTATTCAAAATCACGGAGGTCATTTTGAATAAACTTTATTGTCATAAGAATCTATGTTTTGTTAAGTTCATTTTGGTATATAAATGGTTACATAATAAATAAACTTGTTTCAATAATTTTATATTAAACATGTGACAGAATTTATGACCTGACTAGGTATATATAGTGGAATATGAAAACTAGATTAAAAATAAAAACTGATGCATTTTCTTATACAATTTAAATGTGGGAAAACTTTACATGAAAACTTGTCAAAGTGAGCAATTTTGGAGTATATTCTCTCTATCTCTGATAACCACAGTGGGGGAAAGGACATGAACAAATACAGAGGTAAATACCTTCATTTGTACAGGTGCCCTTATCTTTATCTCTATTGTTTGCGTAGATTGAAGCTCAATTTAGACTGAAAGCGTCGCAGCAGAGAAAGCGTGTATACTGTGAAATAGTTTTATTAAAAGCTTACCTTAATATTTAATGAGACACAGAAGGATTTAGTGAGTTTTACGTGCTTTCTAAAACAGGCGAAAATTTTTCCACACTGAGTTTTGAACCCAGTGCCTCCAGATTAAAAGCCGTCTTGTAATTCGGGCGCGTACTACCTACCACTGGGCCACAGACGCCGCAAAACGAATGTTGATCAAATAGGTACATACCTACTATCCAATTTGATTGTCAGGAACAGCTGGATGAGACCCACTCAGGATCGAAAGGTGTTATGTGAATTTGAGCAGACAGTGACACACAATATTATTCAAATTCAAAAGTTATCAAATAAATAAATATAAGCTTTATTTCGGAAAGAACTGACATAAGGTTAGATTGTAACTAAGTATTTATAATAAGCTATGCCCAGCGGTTTTGATTCGCAGAGGCTATATTATTTTAAAAACACCTGCAACCTCTCTGGATCAGGCAGCCAACATCATAAACAACAACATGTTATAATATGTGAAAACAAAGAATTATAACAAAGAAATTGTGTAGTGTAAATAAAAGTATTTTCTTCATGTTTTAAAAGGGGATGCACCCAATAAAGCGTGTGCTCGTATCGCGAGTGATTACGTATCATCTACTATCGGCGATGGTATCAGACAAGTGGCGTCAGGTTCCCACGCGTGGCAGCCACGTGCCTCACCTGCAGGGGACGTTGCTAATTCCAATGTTCTCATCGCTTACTGTTAGAATGATGGCGGATACCGCTTTTTTTTATTTAGCCTGTTTTGTCCCACTGCAGGGCAAAGGCCTCCCTTCTCTCCCTCCAGGATACTGCTTATATAATTTAAATGTATTCTATTTTATTAAGCTTCTGCGCCTAGCGGTTTCCGCTCGGCTATCCGCCATCCGCTCTACGTGCCATGAGGGCTGCCCATTGTCACTTCAGCTTGCTAATCAAAAAAAACATCTAATTTAATTGTTTGTGTTTTTTTTTATTTGCCGTGAATAAAGTGTTTTCTATTCTATTCTAATCCGCTGGGCTATATCGGTGAGTCTATCTCCTTATTCCTGCGTCGCGTAGAGAAACCCTCTATAGCCCTCTCTCCATTTACTTTTATACATTAATGATTTTCCGGGGCGGTAAAACGTATTGTTTATCACTAATCGTTTTATTGAGCGCGGTATCTGCCATTATTTCTGTAGTCAATGGTTCTCATATAGATCCTCACCTTAGTTGAATGGGCGATTACATTTTATTTTATGTCACGTTCGATTTAGCACATAGACAATTCAATTAGCAAGTGGAGCTGAAAATATTAGGCAAGTTTCTTATGGAGAATAAAAGTGCTCACTACGACAAGGTTGACATTCTGTGAAGCTAAAGAGGTAGGTACCTACTTCTAACGAGATAATAATATAATTTCGCATGTATAATATACTAGCTGCGCCCAGCGGTTTTACCCGCAGTACTTATGTAGCCTATGTTTTATTTCAGGGTCTAAGCTATCTTTATACAAAATTTCAGCTCAATCGGTACACCCGTTTAGGCGTGAAAGAGTAACAAACATCCTGACATCCAGACATCCATTCTTACAAACTTTCACGTTTATAATATTAAGTAAGATTAGTGTGAAGATAAAGGTTCTATGAAATGGTTGTATTAATTCCCGCTGGTTTTGTAGCCCGTTTTAATTCGATCCGCGCTCAATAGCCTCGTCGCGGGTTGCCCGGCAACGTGAGTCTGAGACGTTTCAGTATAAACCGGCAACGTTCATTGCTCGGCAACGTGGCAACGTAGCAACACCGTCGGCAACGGAGCTCATTCATTACTGAACATAGATAAACTAGCGGATTGATGGCAGAGCTTTTCTGCCTGAAATTGAACAATTGAAATTGTATTTATAACTTTTTCTTGTAACTTTTTTTTATACAACGAAGTAAAAAGACGTTCAAGACGCTCTCCTTAGAGATAACGCTGTCCATAATTAGTACAGTGCTACCCAAGATTTTACATAGAGGTAAAATTATGGGTGCACTTAGAATTTTATATTATGATTGTGTACTGATTATGGGCAGCGTTATCTCTTAACATCATCTTGCTCGTCCTCTATTACTTTTTTGCATAAAAAGCCATACCCGTCGTTTTGGGCATAAGCTATTGAAAATGTGTATAAATTAAAAATCTATGGTATTATCGGCTCGGTCGGCTTGCGGCCAATCTGTTGTCAATAAAAGTGTTATTTACTGCTGTAGTAGCTGTAGTTAGTTTGTATTTCTCAATAAAGGTATTTGCCAGCCTTATAAAAATAGTATTATTAACATTAAACTTTAAGAAACGATTTGTTAATAATAACATTAGCCTGTAAATTTAATTTTTAATAACTACCCATTGTCGAAAGCTTATGCATTCAACTGGCTATATTATCATCGCATCTTATATTGAGCCGGATAATATAATTAAGACGATACTCCGAACTTCAAATATTGCTTATAAACAAGGCTTTTGATCTTCATAGTCTGATACTAGTCTAGATTAGTATTGTGTTTGGTATTTGTTACTTAATACTAGTTAGGCTTCGCTTTGATGTATCCTTAGCGCTATGTCAGAAACTGAACTACTAAAATATTATTATGAACGAAGAAAATTAATTTTCTTCGCGAGAAAATTAATTTTCTTCGTTTTGTTTTAAACTAAGAAAAAACCTGCTTCTCTTTTCAACCCTTATTACATGTTTATACTTTCATACTTCGCTGGAAAGGATATTTTTATTCCAGAAAGGCAGGAAGGCAGGATAAAAGGTTTATTATTTATTTTTTATTATACTTTTGTAAGGACGAAAATCCTATTTTGCTTAAAATATTATATATTTTTATTTATCTCTTTTCCCTTAAAATAAATCGATATTATGTCAATAGAATCAGAATGGTCCATATTATGTATGTATATAGAATGGTCAAAATTCGATCCCACGTTTCGAAAAATAAAGACAAACCCTTTTTTTAATGGAATCTTTTATAACAATAATATAAAAATCCGAAAGATACATACGTCCTGGCTAAATGTACATATGTCTAAAATAGGTAGAGCAAAAAGTAAAAATAAAACTTTTTTTCCCTTATATCGCTTCCAATTGGAGAATATTATTTTATTCAAAAAATACCTTTTCTGTAAGGTCCACATTTTCCCCCTATCTCACTAGAATAGTGCCATCTGTAAAGATTATGGCCAGACTTCCTCTAGTGGATCGCCTGCTGAGAACCCCGCTTGACCATTTGGATGAGTTTTTGACAAAAAATCTCTTTAAAAGCTTTGTAAACACGGTGAATTTTTCAATAAAAAGATGTGAATGACCGCTCCTGAGGCCTGTTATTAAATCGCTTAAAGTAGCACTCATATGTATAGATGCGAAGTACCCATGACAAATTTTTCATACTTGTCGTATTGTGGTTTTTAAGATTTTTCATGATTTCGAAATAAAAAATCCTTTTTAAATGCTTATTGAAATGCCGTTACAATCGAAGTGGTAGGTACATATTTATTGACTTTAAGTGGGCTAACTTTTTAGGGATTAGTAATATAAAAGGAAGCACCACATTCGTTGATTGTTTTACGATACAAAGTTCGCGCGGGTTCACTAGTTATAAAATAAATTCTTTGAGTTTTTAGAAATGGTTCTAATAAAGATGTCGTATGTCTTTGCCCAGCAGTGGGACAGCATAGATAAAAAAAAAGTCGATATAATCGCCAATTCATAAAGAATTCAATATCAATAAAATTCAAATTCAATTTCATAAAGAATTTCCTGCCAAGCGCTTTCCAGGCGCTTAATGGTAGTAACCAATGACCAAAAATCTGGCTTTTGACCATTCAGAGAGGTAATGTAGCCAGCTTTTTAGGTACACTTCCTACTGGTCTAGACCTCGACGACGTTTTTTACTAATAAGTAGTATTTAAATGATTATTAAATAGTTAGGTTACGTAAATAAATAAAGAATTAGACATCTATTATAATCTTCAGATATTAGAATAGTTGCTTCACAGCCCTTACTATAACGTCTGTCTCTCAGGCTGTCAGGCATATGTATTTACATGTGTACATAATATGTCTATGTCTTATATACCTCTAGAAGGGCAATATGCCAGGCGCTTACCACAATGCCTCTGTGCACGCAAGTAATATCAATCAACCGCGTACAAAGGAACATTGGCACATAATAGCTCAAAGACCTAGGTTGTATTAGTGCTTATGCTTTAGTTGCTAGAAGCCAGCTAAGTCAAGCGAAACGCAATTTAAACTACATATGCATATACATAAGTAACATACAGAACATTAGGTTTAAAGGATATATTTCTATAATCAAACGTATATCATATACACACCCCGCTGGTAACGTATAAAAGTACATACTTGTATTTTTTTCTCAAAAAGTTAGATGGTCTCAGATCTAAAAACGAAAAAAAATTTGCTAAAAATCTAAATTGAAATTTAGTCTATTTTATAAACAGAAAAGTAAAAATCTTTATTTGTGTGAAATCATTTAAATTAATTATTATATTCCTACGTAAATATCCCGCAATTTCATATTACACGCTCCGTTTTAAAGTCGTATAAAAACTATAGTTTTGAACCCCCAATTCAAAGCCGCGTTGTAATAAATAGTAACCCTTTGCCTACGGGGCGGAGCCGTGTCACCGCTGACACTAATTACTGAGATAATTGATGATACACACTTGTTCGTAGCCGCTGAACGTTTGGCCGGTCACGTTTGCCACACTTGTTAGGTTTTGACTAAAGTTAACCTATTCAAACCTGCATGTTGATTCTGCACGAAAATGACGGTTCGTGCAGAATCAACATTACGGTATCACTGCGTAGCAAAAAGAAACGCCTTTTATAATTTACCCATTTTTTTTTCAAAAACGCCATTTTACCAAAAAGATGCAAAATTTAAAAATAAATGTTATTGCATTTGAGGAGGCAAGGTTTTTTTCAAAGTGTTGCTAAAATTTGGCAGTAGACGTTTGCGAAAAGAGAGACGATTTGGTTGAGAATAACGCCCCTGAGCAAATATACTCGTACACTTAGTGTGTACATCACGCGAGATCGTGGTCAGAGTCAGGATAACCAATAACAAATTTTAAAAAAGTCCCAGAAAAGTAAAAACGGTAATCACTGGAAAGCACGCATGGTAGATTCGTAAATCGAATATTTTTTTATTTCTAAAAGTATAATGTTACTTCGTTTGACTCATATATTTCCGTTAAGTTTATGAGTTTTCTATTTTATTTACTAAAACTCACCTCAGTCCTTCTCTTCACTGTTGTCGACCTTTATTTGGATTTTTTCACATCGACAGAAATCGTTCAAACGAAACTAGAATTAAGCTTTGTCCTAAAAATGTCACAGTGAAATCCTAGTTTCAGTAGAACGTAGAGTACAAGTCGTACAAAGGATATTCGATTAAAATGTTGACTACAAAAGAGAAAAACTGAAGTAGATCCAATCCGATCCGTCCAATCCGTTGATTGGCACTTCAGTTGTACCGTCCAATAAAGATTCAATTAACTATTTTGTACCTGGAACTCTGGAACTTTTAGAATCGGATTTGATAAAGTTTAGAAGTGATATTGACGAGCGATTCAAAGCAATCGCGAGCGGACGTAGAGCGATATATTGCGTTTTGAACTACAACATAGATAACGAATACGAACGGCCTAGAGAAATATTAAACGCTAGTTTAATATTACGACTCACAATAAAAGCCTTTTTATCAATTTGAGGGAATCTTTTTCATGACTTATATTAAATTTCTATGTATGTTCATTGACTATACATTTTTTTCATTGACATACTTGAAGTCTGAACCGACTTAGTTTTTTTTTTGTTTTCTAATGTACACTTAACAGTTGGTATACTCCGACAGAACATGTTACTCTTATTACACTGCAAGAGTCTAGAGTCAAATCACAATTAAAAGTTCTGTGGTCGACATTTTCACTGCTGTTTCAGATCGTCAAAATTTCTACATGGCCTAATAAGTTACCTTACGTTTATTATAATACCTCATAGACGACAACCACAAAATTAAAACTGCAATGCGCTGTGCTCCCCTTATTTCAACCATTTTTAGTACAATTGTACATTAAGATGGCGGTTCTGATACAAAAATCATATACTATAATAGCTGATCTGTTTCTAAGTAGTATGTGGTTAAAACTTTCGCGTAAAAATGTAGGGAATTTTGTGCAGAACGTAAATGGATAAAATTTTGCTGTGCAGAAATATTTGCAGATGAACTATGGAGAGTTCGATGCGATGCGATTCGATGATTAGATATTAGTGATGATTTTTGTTGAAAATAATATCTTTAAGTAGCTACAGACAAGGGCGGATCCAGGATTTGGTCCTGGGGGGGGGATTAGGGACTACGAAAAAAACTTTAAATATCCTTAATAATAAGTGCGCGAGAAGCTTGCTGCGAGCCTCGAAAAAAAATATTATAATCTTGACCACGAAATATGTGCAAAAGGTTCTGGGGGGCCTTGGCCTCCTGCCCCTCCAGCCTCCACCCCCCCCCCCCCCCCCCTAAATCCGCCTATGGCTACAGACTACAGGGACTGTGGGGAATAAAGGTCGTTGAGACAAATTATAATCACTTTGTGGAAGAAGATTTTGACACTGAGATACACAGTGGAACGACTCTACTCTGATATCTTTTATACATAAAAATACGAGTATGTATGTATAATGTATGCATTTGAGTATGTATATGTATGTGTGTATATGCATTTTGTGCACACATACACTTCGCTCAGCAACATCCAACATCACAATAATTTTACTAATATTTTTAGTAGGATCCTAAACTAAAATAAATTTGTGTCGGCACGTTCAAAAAATAATCTTAACTCATCTGCAAAAATCAGGGGTGATCAGTCGCGGGCCGCATCACGCCACCTGTTACCAACCCCGGCCACCCCCGGCCCGCTCGCCGGCCTTGCCATCATAAATTATAGAAAACAACCCCTAAATAATTACAAATCGAAATTAGTCGCGATGCTCACTCCAAATCCGGATAATTCAATTTTGATTCTTTTCGTAATCCGATTAGTATAATAAAGTAGTTTTTATTGAGTGTTTTTGTGATAATTATACCTTTTATTCAATATGTCAAGTATCTTTGTAAAATTTTATTTTATTTTGGCAACGAACGGTCTCCATATTGGAACCTGTATTCCTGTAATACTCGTATTTATATATCGTGTGTTATATACACGGTGTTGCTCGCCAGTTCTGTTGCTTGAACTTAGCTAAACACGCTGCCGCGTGTCTAGATGTAGGTGAACCTATGGTTTTTGATTTATGTATCGCACATCTAGTTATTTAAGTCATTAATAAATCGTTTTTATAAATCTAAGCATATACAAGGAAATAGTGGCTGATTGGCAGGCTAATCTATCAACACGAAAGTTGTGTTGAAATTTGAAACACAGATAGGTTTTATGATCCGACCGACCTCCACCAAGAAAGGAGTTTTCCATACGTGTCACGTGTTTTCCACGAGCATAAAATAATGTAAAATTTATAAAAACGACATACATACATACAACTATATAGATGTGCCCTTTGTAGGTAGCTTAGACCCCAGTATAAATATCACAAGCTACTTTTCAGCGGGTAAAGTCTGTAGATATGTATAATAGTATATAGTCTTCTTCTTCTTCCTGCCCTTATCCCACACTGGGTAGTATATAGTATATGTACGATATCGTGTTAGTGTATCTTAGCGGACACGTGGCGCCTCCGTCGTATCTGCGATATTAAACTAAGCACCAGTGGTCCTCAAGCTTGTACCCCGTTCGATCGAGGGCGAAGTTCGGGCAAACAATCGACCACGTCGCAAACTTTCTTGTTAACTTGTTAGTTTTAAGTTTGATTTGTTGAGAAATATTGAGACTTATCAAACTAAAGCGCAAACAAGAGCGGGCCGCATCGCAGCGCCGCAACATATCGTATAACAAAAATTTGCCAGCTTACATTTTAAAGTAAAGTAAAATGTATATTTATTTATTTGTGTGTGGCTCTTAGTATTGTTGGTATTTTGTACCGATCTTTGCATCATATGTCTGCACTGTTGCGTTAGGCTAAATACTTAAAAATGACTATGAATAATGAGTGGAGTACAGTATTGCATAGGACTTCGTACACCTAATAAATGTCTTGTCTGTAATACTGCGACTGTAATAGGCAGATATTATAATTTTTTTTTGTGGCAAATGCCTTTATTGAGAAATACATTATAATCGCTTATATATGTATTCATACACACGTCGGCTCGACTCGTTTATCTAAACCCAAAAATACTATAAAACTTTGAGAGCCGCAGCTCCCTTCACTGTTCCCCATGCAATGTGTGTTCAGGCACATACAGAGCTCCGAAAACGGTACATTTTAATTTTGAAATACGATTGCGCTTTTTTTTACTTTGACTCGAGTTAAGTTTTATTGATTTTGGCCTCTATGTCTCTTGAAGTCAAAAATACACATAATTTTGACAGTCTAAGCGTTGTACCTATGAGAAATACGGGCAAGAAACTTATAGAGGAAAAAAGCTATTGTAGATATACCAGTACTTAGTAAGTATATGCAGACGCTTTCAGGGATTTTCATTGTCTATGTATTGGCTTACATTGATTGCATGATTTGGTTTGTAAAACATTTTTTCGACTTGTAATTTTGTTTTTTTTTTTTACTACGCACCGTCACCAAGCCAAAGTTCGACGACAATTAATCAATCGCCGAATTACGTCCACATTTTAACTACCGCCGCTGTACCACCCTCTACACGTGTGCCACGGAATGTACCCTGACCACGAGGGGCTTAGTTAGGGTGCATCACAATAGGACCGGGGACATATTGCCTCTGCATCATAATGCATGGAAGAAATGTGCTTGTTGAATAGTCAGGTGCTTGCAAATAACTCGTTAGGATATTAAAAAGTAATTAAACTAGAAATAGTTGCTTTTAACCCCACGCTTCATTTCGTGCACAAAAACGCGCGTTTGCTACCATCTACGGTCGCATCGTCGCTTAAGATCAGGCGAGATCATGGTCAAAGGCTAACCTATTACGAATAAAAAAATTTGTAATGCAAGCATTGACAAAATTTTCACGCAAAATGCTTCTGACTTTTGTTTTGTTGTGAAAATTTGACACTGCGAGTGTATCTTAAGTATTATACTACTATTTCTACCTATTACTTTGTCACTTTTTACTATTTTTATTAATATTACTTCTATTTTAATTACTTTATTACATCCTACTGATATTATCAAGCTAGCTGCGCTCAGCGGTTCTACATACCAAATTTCGGTTCAATCAACACACATCCATCTTTCGCATTTTTTATATTATAGTGCAGTGGGATTACGCTGAAAGTGTGTGCTAGTTACTTCTTAACGCTTTAAAATTATATACATATCTAATATATGCATATAACTTTAATTTAGAAGGTAGCTTAGGCCTTAGAATGACAAAGGCAATCTTCAAGTGGGTAAAAGCGTTTGGTAATCTAGTTATCATTTAATAATCCACATCCACACGTAGTAGTGCTTTCTATCTTTCATAGATATACCTTATATACCTACATGTATTTACCTTTATAAGTAGGTACATACACGTGACACCCTCCTAATTTCCTCAATGACATGTAGGTACACAAACATCACGGCAATTTGATCAATAGGACACCGCGATCCGCCCTTATCTCGAATCGAGAGGTCGCTGTTACTTAAAACACTAGTATAGTTAGAAGGATATTTGTTAGTTCAAGTTTTGGCCACTGGACGAGATAGGTTGGTGCTGTGTGAGTATTAGCCATAGAGGACTCAACCATAGAGTACGCATTTCCAGAGGTATGCAGTCACCGACAATATGCATTGACGCTGCATAATATACATATCAAATGTCTTTGAACGAGCCAATTAAAACTAGCCATCATTGAAACAAAGAGTTTCTGCTATGAACATGTTTGATTCAAATAAAGATATTCTATTCTAACACGCCAATCAAAACAATCAAATTTGTGAATTTCTTCGAACCAAAGAGTTTCTACTTTGAAGGAGGAAATCGAAACTAGCCAACCGCCTCCCGCACCCCGCCTTGTTTTGGCGATTTCGTTTAATACAGAAACAGATCAAGTATGGCGTGTGAGCTCTTATGTCATGTCAAGACTAACAACTGTCGAATAGGATTCATTTTGCCGCGCTTTTGGAAAGCGGATGAAATTTTTTGTGTTCTTGGATAATAATTTTGCAATAAGTGCTAAACGCGTATTAAAAGTGGGTTTAATAAACGTTGAGTGTTTGTGAAAGTGATTTACTGTCGAAAAATGGAAAAAAGTTCAACAGTCTGCTATTTTCAAGAATCGTCACAAAATGAATCGATGTGATTCGATAAACGCCCACTCTTTATCGAATTTTGGAGGGAATATCCTCCAATAAACAAGGAACTTAAAATTATAATAAAGTTTTCGACTGAAGGACTTGTATCCATGGTCAGAATAAATTAATTTTTTTTAACTCGACACTGGCAAAATGCAACTGTTGCCATAATATAAAAAAAAACTGTCGAATAACTGTCATCCCATACATTTTCAAAAGTAGAATGTATGGGTTCAACGGCCCGAGCACATAAAACATTGACAGACTAGCAAGACTAGCAACTCCCGTCCCACTGTCAACAGTAATTGACGTCTGTTAGAGCACCATGACATTGGGAGTAGCTGAAATAAAATAAAATGACATAAACTTTATAGACCATATTGACAAAAAAAAACTAGCTGCAAATTGTATGCAATGACAGTGCGAGTAGCGTCTTGATATATGTCAGTTTACTTTTGACAGTGGGACGGGAGTTGCTAGCTAGTCTTATGTCAATGTTTTTATGTGCTCGGGGTGCAGTTCTAGTCCTGTCATTTCTGTGAGGATCCGCGAAACGCTGTGTTACTAGCAAAAGTCTCGAAAGCGGGGTCTATTTTGGTTGTCTTGTTTAGCATTAGTCAAGGCTCAGGGCATCCGTCACGCGGGAGGTGCATCGCCAACGAGGCATGACGCGCTGCAATGTCACGGTTTGACACGCGATTTGAGACGCGCACGCGTGTCATTGAGGGATTTGCATCCATAGAAACGTAGAGCATTTATTGTTTTTTTTTTATGCTTAGAAATAAGAAGGCAAGCAAGATGCTCTCCTGTTGGTATATGAGATATCGCTGCCCATAATCAGTACAGTCACGGTAAAGAGATTTTTTACCGTGATACAGTGCTACCCAGGATTTCAGGATTTCATGGGGATAGAGTTCCTGTGCAGAAAGTAGACTAGGGGGCCACTCGATCAGTACTTGTTATTCTATTTACCGCTTCAGCAGCGATGTGCAAACATTACTGTGCTACTTACAGTAGGAGGGCACTGTAGCTAGTGAAATTACTGGGCTGCTGAATAAAAAGCTTTGGTGAAGTGCACCTAGAATTTTACATCATTGTGAAATCCTGGATGGCACTGTACCTACTGATTTTGGACAGCGTTATCTCTTACCATCTTGTTCGTCTTATTAGGATTCTAGTGCAAACTACATTCCAACTTGAAACCAGCGTAATCTCACTAAGGAAATCACATACACATATGTACATACCCTTAGTTAAATAGTATAGGAGCCCAGCCAAGTGAAGTTTGACTTGACGTTTGACTTGCCGGAGGCTTCAGTCAAGCAAAATGTACGAACAGTCACGGTTTACGTTCGAGCTGATCTAACCGAGTCAGATCTACACTGTGTTCTGTATACAGTGTAGGGATCCCATCGTTCCGATGCTTTTGTGGACATTAGATGAATTTATATGCTGCATTATCTGCGCGTAGAAAAAAAACTAGTGAGGAGTAACATTCTTCTTTAATTCTAAAAAGTTCACTTTTTCACGGCCGAACAGGTTTTTTTCTGAAGCACTATTAATATATAAGTGCGAAAAAGACAACAGATATAAATCTTGCTCATTAAGCGCGAAAGATATTACAGTCGATGCGTTCGTGTATTTTTTTTCATTTGTGTAGCGAAATTTTATGTTTAAATACCATTTTTAATGCAGAGGAGCAAGATGACGAGCAAGTCGTTCTCCTCTCGGTAATTAAGAGATAGCGCTGCCCATAATCAGTACAGTGCTACATAACACAGGATTTCAAAATGATGTAAAATTCTAGGCGCACAGCACCAACCCTTCTTAAGATGTTAAAACTCTTCAGTCCAGTAATTTCACTAGCTACAGCGTGCTCCTACCGAAGGTAACTGTTACTGTTGGGGAACCCACCTAGTCGATATCCTGCAAAGGAAAAGGCCCGAGTTTCGACTAATAAAATGAACATGGCTTTAAATCGCGAAAGTTTAAAGTGTTATCATGTCATAAGTTTATAGCCTCATGGTGACAAGACAGGGACGCACGTGCGGCACCCCTAGACGCATAAATTCCTCTCGGCCATTGTGTCCCGTCACTAGCGCCAGCGACCGGCGACATATTGGCCGGAATATTAGGGCGTATTACTCGCTGCCGGCTGCTGCTGCTTTATTGTGGCCGTACGGTATGAGCGATTCATTTCTGATGCTGTTTTGTTTTTGATCACCGCTGACACTAACAATTAGCTTGCGTTTTGAATTTTTTTTATAATATACATCATCATATCAACCGTAGGACGTCCACTGCTGAACATAGGCCTCCCCTTTGGACTTCCATATGTACCGGTTGGAAGCGATCTGCATCCAGCGTCTTCCGGCGACCTTTATAAGGTCGTCTGTCCACCTTGTGGATGGATGTCCTACGCTGCGTTTACTAGTCCGTGGTCTACACTCGAGCACTTTTTGACCCCATCGGTCATCCGCTCTGCGTGCTATGTGGCCTGCCCATTGCCACTTCAGCTTGCTAATTCGCTGGGCTGAAATAATCCGCTGGAAATTCTATGACATATTTTTTTAGTTTCATATAAAATTGATAAGGATTGTCATTCTGAAATCAGAACATCGATCGTCAAACAAACAACAAGTTGTGCCCTTCAATAGTTTCCCACATATTGACAAAGGGCTGCGTTACATTCTAACAAAAGGAATCACCATAATACGTTTCAACAAATAGGGTTATCAACTCGCTATCGGTGTGTTTATCTTATAGTTCTGTATTGCCATTGCTTGACTTTAGCTTTTCAACATTTATTATTTACTTGTGGTCCTGTCCGCACTTCGTTGCTTCTCTAACAGAAAATTATAAATGTTCCTCTGCTATTATGCATGTGTTATATACATATTATTATATACCTTTCTCTTGAAGAGAGAAAATTCTCGGTAGAGTGATCTACCTACTACCTACTAAAAAAAGCCGCATCAAAATTCGTAGCGTAGTTTTAAAGATTTAATAGCGCTTTCTCACATACACACACACTCACACACAGAGACACACACAGACACACACACACGCACACATTACATTATGGACATTATATTATGTTTGTAATAAATCTTGTGAATGTTTAATTAGCTGTAAGTAGTCTTTTTTTATGTGTGAGAAACCCCGGTAACTACTCGACTAACACCGGCGCTCGAGTATGGGATAGACTGAAAACCAGCGCGGCGCAGTGGTTGCTCCCTGTGCCGCACAAAGCTGAGTCTATCCCATTTGACAATAGAATTGTTAAAATTGTATGCTTTTTTTTTGTTCATGTGTATCTTTTTTCTGTTTTTTTAATGTCAATAAATTACTTTTTCATTTCATTTCATTAATAGGAATAGCATGCATAGGGACAGACAGACACAGGAGGCGACTTTGTTTTATACTATGTAGTGATATTTATATCCTGTACATAATATCCTACTCAAGGGGAGTACCTACTCTTTAATTTCAAACACTCCATGTAGAGCTTTTTTAGTTGCCTGAAAGAGATCTCTCCAAGCAATAAGGTCGCCCCTTGTAGACCTTAATATAGTTTTAAGTCTGTTCTGTTAATTTCTGGTCTCAATAATGAGCACCTATATGTTTTCTTACGATTTTGGAAAGCGTCTAAAATCGTATGAAAACACATTACACTTGGTCACGTATCGCTTATTCTAGCCATTTTTTTTTTTGACCCAGGAAAAAATAATTACGCATCACCACCCTCCACAGAGCGGTATGTGGGACTCCCCCGTCCCACATACCGCTCTGTGAATACCCACTAAAAACCTGGGGGTGTTCCTGCAGGACGCCATAGTACCGGGGCAGTAGGTACGCTGAAGCAGTCGTCCGCAGCCCCGATCCGCTTGATCTAGCCTTTTTTTCACCCAGGAAAACTGCGTCACGCATCATCATCCCACTTATTCTAGCCTGCCCTTACTGAACTAAATTAAAATCTCTTGTTTTTCCCTAACCTGTGTAACTGCATCAGTGTACAGAGGGTTATCGTCTCGTTATCGCGACCACTCGAATGTTGATCGCGATAAAATCGCTCCAATTGATTTTCCCGACAATATCGAGTTTATTTCGCGTTTGTTTTATTGTTTACAATAAAGGGATTATGGTGTCAGGTGGAGATGATTAAACATTGTGGGAATAGGATCTTTTGGACGGGATTATTTTATTGTTCCAATTCAGGACATTTAACACAGCGCCACCTAAATCCTTGTGTTATAGTGGTTAGGATAGCGGATATAATTCTTTAATACTTTTCTTTTATAAATACATACTTATAATAGATATTGAAAACCACACAGACTAGAAACAATATCACACAAACATTTGTCCCATGCGTGAATCAAACCCGCAACCTTTAGTATTGCAAGCGAGTATTAGCCCACCGTGCCACTGAGGTCGTCAATTGTCATCGAGGAAAAATTGTTAACAGCTCAACTCACGATTGTAGAATTAAGGTCTAATAGGGTCTGTTTCCTATAGATATGTAGGAGGTAGTCGTTAGGTCATGTCGTATGCCTTGCCGTCCGCCTACGCAATCATTATATAGCGAGTGCAAATAACCTCATATCATCAAAGGCCTTTGAGTCTATTACAGACGATTTCATCATTGTCTGTTGGATTTACTCGGCACTTCCGCTGGTGACTAATAAAACCGATCCTGGAGTGGCAGGATCAAGCACAAGTTGAGCAAATGTGTGTTACTAACTAATTATATTTATAGTCAGTGGTGCGGGCCGAGATTCGAACTCGACGATCCACAATTACATTTGCACCACGTTAACCTTTGGCCACCATCGGTTCTAAAATCTAAAATACGTAAATAATTCTATGAGTATCTACTTAAAAATCAAGTAAAATGAATACAAACAAACCCCCACGACCCCTCGGGGACAGTTTTCACCGAGTGCTGAATAATTATGTAAAAGTAAACAACATTAGGTGGGTGATGACAGTTATAGCGACTGGGCGAACCCCTTGAGAAGGTCGAAGACTGACTAATGGCATAACCCTTTATATCACCGTGTTGATTGTAGCTAATTGTGAAATTACTGGGCTGAAGAGTCTGATCTTATGGCTCTTGAGTAAGAAGCGGTTTGACTTAGAATGCTACATCATTGTGGAATCCTGGGTAAGCACAGTACTGATTATGGGCAGCGTTATCTCTTAGCATCATAAATTGTTAAACTGATTTGTTGTTACATCCAAAATATTATAACTTTTACATTAAGGCGCTTTGGAGAGCAACTATTCAACAACTGATACAGCAATTGACTAGAACAGGCAACTTTCTGGCAGCTAGCTGTTTCATATTAATAACCACATCGAACAGAACTTAAATTGGTATGCTGCACCAATTTAAGTTTGGCTACAGTCATAGAATGATGAAACAGCTAATTGCTATAAAGATGCCAATCCTAGTTGCTACAATCGATATTGCATTACGACTTACGACACTCATGAACCAGCTGGTTTCCTGAAAGTTGCCAGTACTAGTTGCTGCAATATTAACTGTCTGCAGAGAGCTAAAGTATCAAAGTACCCTACAAATAAAATGGAATCGGAAATCACATTTTGACTCGATGGAACTTTAAACATGCCACCAAAGTGTAAACGTGGAACGAGTGTTTGATAAAACCATTATAGGTATATAGCTACAGGTTGAAATCAAATGTTAAAAGGAGATACCAAACTTTGTAGATCTTAGCAAGTATAGTAGTGACAGTGTATTTTTATTTTCAAACACTTTTCAGCGGTTTTACCCGATCAAATATGTGTTACTCTACTGTCTATGAAACCTACAACCCAAATTTCAGCTGAGCGGTTACATAAAATGGCTTCGATCAAATATTTCCGTTATACCGATATGTACATATTTGCTCGTTGTAACAAACACATAATATCTCATATATTTCGCACTTAAAGGAAATATATAAGGAGGGTAGTTTAACTTAACCACGATTTTGGTAAAGCAAGGATGCTGCCATAAGTGGAGGCAGACTAAATTACGTTGTGGCAGAAAAAGTTGTATATTATGTGTACTTAGAAGTATGTGTGTTCGTTTGTTACCTCATCACGCCTTAACGGCTAAACTGATGGAGCGAAAATTTGGTGTGTAACACCTGGAATAACACATGCCATTAAGCAGGCAGGTTGAAATCAGTATTTCAATAAAGCTTATTATGTATTTAATCAGAGTACCCATTTTCCTGACTGATAGCTAATAACCAACGAGCTAATAACTTACAGGAAGCATAAAAAAAAAATATTTTATTCGTGCCCTTTACATCAATTCCTTGCTCTACATTTAAAAGTTTCCAAACCTTTTAGAAAGCGACAAACATTATAACAAACACTTCTCGAATAAAGTTTTATGTTACGAGTATCATCGAGGATAAACAGGGGCTTACAAATTGAACGAATTACTTCAAATTTGTTCCTGAAACTTTTGAAAAGTATCTGGTGAAGCTTATTTATCACAGTCATCTCTTAAAGATTAAAGTTTGAGTGTATGTGTTATGTTTGTTACTTCTTTACGTCTATTTAGCAGTAGGGCAGCATTTAGCTTTGCATATTGAAAGTGAGCTTGAAGTCTGCATTTTTAGTTTTTAGGCTTCCGTAGTAAACGAGGAAGCCTTATAGATATTTGTTCCTAGTCTGGGTGGTTCAATATTATATGTATGTGTTTACAAAAGAAAAGTATGTAAGTATTATATCCGTTATCCTAACCACCATAACACAAGCATTAAGTTGCTAAGCTTGGGGTTAGGTGGCGCTGTGTGAAATGTCCTGAAATATTGATTATTATTATTTATTATTATAGTTTCACTTTGTTCCTCCGTCCGCGGCTTTGCGGAGAAACTATAAGTCCTAGAAAACTGTAATTTTAAACAGAGCAGGGTAATTATTAGGGTAAGAGAACGGCAACAAAAAATAATTTTAAATTAATTAATTTGGGGTACCTCCAGTATACGTAAGATGAGGATGAATTTTTTTTTGGCTTATCTCATCTTTTGGGGTTTCATTGAATAGGTATTTCAAAATGAGGGACGGGTTGTTTAGAAACTTTTACGATTTAGTTTTTTTTTGGATAATATGATTTCAACCATGAGCTTTCCAGGAAAACTATAGCAGTTAAGATATCTATATTAATTTTAAAAATATCGTTGATGAAAGTTAAGGCTGTTAATATTCGATTTGCCAGTACTACGAAAGCCTACATTGCGCGTAGCCCAACTAGCGCTTGGCCTATTAATTAATTAATTTACTTGTTAGAATTAGAGACATTTATCCTTAATCCTTAGGTACTTCACTTATAGAGTCTTTGACCTGCTTGTGCTACGCAAAGGTGAACTAGTGACCGGTGCTTGCATTTTTATCTGTAGTGCTGTCACTACCCTAGTTGCCCTCCATTTATTTGCAGCACCACCCCAACGTTGTCGGCGCGGCGTTTAATTTGTCGTCACACAGTCAACTTGTAAACACAAGCTATGGGCAATTGCCCGCTGCCCCGCAGTTATCCCTAGCGCGCGTCAATGACTCGATGAGCGGATAAAGCTATAGATTTTAAAATGTATTTCTTCATCATCAAGTAGATACATTTTTCATCATACCGTATCTGCACTTTCCAGAAGCTTTTATTTACTTACCAGGCCCGTTGTCTGTCTGTCTGTCTGTAATGAAATCTTGCAAGCTAAATTTAATCCACTTCCCCGGTTTCGATTGAGCTGACATTTTGTGGAGCTGGAAGGTGGCCATAGGAACTCCGTGATTAAACGACGCAACCCCATCGAGTTTCAGTTCGTTTGATTCGTCTTGACGAGTACTTTGGTACAAATGGTAATAATAAAAGCTTGTTTAAAAGAAATGTTTTTAAATTTTACTTGTTTTTTATTAAGCAGCGAATTCAGCGGGGCAAAATGCTATTATTTATAGGTTTTGCTACGATGTTATGAACCGTCAAACATCGTGCTCACTTTTATTGCGGTAGCATACTTGCGAAAATGTCACAGTCAAAGTTATTAAAATCATTTCAAACAGGAATCCAAAAATCTGAGTATTTTTTCAAGCGAATTTTGACGATCTACAAAGGAATGAGGAAAATCATAACTGATATGGGTACCAACTTATTTCGCGGGTTTTCCGCCATCCACTGAACGCAATAAACTGAAGCTCGAGGCTCGAGTATTCCAAAAGGAACTCATTGTATGTATCCGTAGTCATGGATTAAATAGGACAGATACAGGATAACTGAATGAATAAATAATTTATTTGCATAAATATAGGTAGGTACTTAGAATCGGTACCTACATAGTTTTTGTGTAAAACGAGTATGTAGCTCTATTGTATGACAAATCTGTGGTGAAAAATAATTATTTAAATAATTTTTAGGCAATAAGTAGGTCAAAAAAATTAAAGGTTTTGAGCTTTGCATTTGATCTAGGTATATGGCATATGATAGGGCTTAGATAGACCAATAAAAGCACTGGCTCATACTAACCTGTCTAGGTTAGTATGAGTATGACGGGTCTCCGTCTAGGTTAGACCCGTTGCATTCTCCCGTTGCATATAGCGATATCCTATTTGTTTTCGAGTTGTAATAAAATAAAATTATTTATGAAAAAATAGACATGCAAAAGTGTACAACATTAAAGCCTATTAGAACACAATTTTGAGTTGAGTTGGGCTGACTACGTGTGCATCATTTTTCCGTCAAGCTCATTTCATCTCATAGCTGTAAGGTGGAATATTTGCTACAAATCCTTTAGCGCCCGCCCGTAGCTATATTGAATAGAATCGTTCATCGGCAAACGTTGGCAAACGAACGGCACGTGCGACGCACACGCCTTCGTACAATATTAAATAGATACAGAAATAAATAGACCCCTTCCTCATTTCTCACCTCTATCAACTAAAACATAGAGATCAAGATAGCTTTGATGGAACAGCTTGTCGAAGTGCAACTAGTAGCTCAATTTCACAGACGAGTAGGTTATGAATTTGTTAATATATTTTATTTTATAGACTTGGAAAGGTTCTTTTGAACTATGAAGCGTTGAAAATATTATCTACCTATATTTATTTACAGTCTTAAATTATTTTTTTTACAATATTTCTAAAAAAAATTATATATACAAAACATAAAAACATTGTAAAAAACCTAATCTAGATAACACGCCGACAGCGGGGCCAGAGCCCAAGCTGCCGGTGGTCAGGGCCGCAGGGTGAGGAACCTCCGGACAATGCGTGCCGTGTCGAGGATTACCGTCTTCTGTATCAGGCCCTTGATCCTACCTATATTATTATTATATTATGTACATACAGAATAATATAAAATGAGAACCCTTCGCGATTTCAAATAGGAATGTAACTTTGTAGGCAACAAAATAAATTATGTTTGCAAAGTTTTATAAACATTTTTTTAGGCTTGAGAACTAACAGTAGGAACGAGTACCTACCTAACTGCACATTGTGAGAGTGAGAGAGCGTATTATATTTTGCCAGTGATTCAATATAGAGTTAGCTTAGATCATAGATCATTAATCGTTCTAATAAGGAATTACTAATAACATTGCTCTTATTCGTGGTAGGTACCTACTTTCATTTCAACCACGAATAAGAACAATGTTATCTCCTCCTAGTCCGTCTAGTTCGAATTCTCCGTCAAGTATTAATGTTGTCTTCTTCTAGTTTTCTAAGTCCGTGGGTAAATTAAATATTAAGTTCCCTAAGGTATTTTAAAATAATATTAATCATTGCGGGAACTGGCTCGCAAAATAGAAGAATTTTGAGACACATATTTTAATATCCGTATCTGAATCACATGGCAAATTCCTAAATCTATATAATATGTATGGTCGGTATGCTTCACCAAATTTTTTTGTTGAGTACCTACCTACTCTACATTCATTACGAGGTATTCATATTAAAATAAAAAAACCTCTTTAAAGCTTTGACAGTCTCTTTGAAAAATGAATAAAAACGAACAACGTCAGTCATATTTTGCTATACTTCCAATTTGGCGTTAAAAATCCAAGTAAAAAACATAAAAAGATAATGATAAATTGCAGTGAATAACATTAAATTTTAAGGCTACCCTAAAATCAAAAAACTCGTTTAAAAAAATGATAGCATAATCGTAATTTTATATCTTTTCTTTTACATTGCTTGGTCCAAAATGGCAAGGTAAGTGAAGCAAAATAAATGTGAACCAGAAACGCAATGATAGTGCCACTGCTCCACAAGTCCTGGTGCTCAATTTTGTCAATAAAATAATAGCCTTATTTAGGTGCTATCTTCAGTCCTAAACTCCAGTTTTTTTTCCGGGGAAATGCCTTACGCATACCACCCTGACTAAAACAACAAAAACGGCACAACTCACGTCTAATATTGTCGAGAATATCTCGATCACGGTGAGCGTCGGGTTCGGCAGTCGTGAACTCCTGATGAAGGACTTCGTAATTTTCTGAAACCGTGGTCAAGATTTTCTCGACAATATTAGACGTGAGTGGTGCCGTTTTTGTTGCTTTAGTTATGGAGAACACTCACGATGGTTAAAAAATCAAGCACCCTGAGCAATTATACGCTAGTCGCAAGGTATATGTGGCACTCCCGCCGGAGAAACCGGTGGATATCCACCCACTAAAACCCCGCGATCCTTCGCTACGCTCTCGAATTCTTCTCCATCGTTCCGGTCCTAAACTCCAGCCGACCTACCCCATCGGTTCACGTTTGTGCGGCTAATGTTACCCACTCAGCGTCTTGCCAAGCGTAGTGCAGGGCGCCCTAGGGTGATATGCGGAGAGTCGTCTGGAGTGATTGGGAAAGGAAAACCTAGTGGCGTGCCATGGATGAGGCTTATGTACAGACAGGAATGAAATGATCAGGGGATCCCTTCCTACCCATGGTCCAGCCGACCTCTTGGCTAACAGACTGAATCCGGGAGCCCATATGAGTATAAGGTACTTGCCTCTGGGCCCCATAGCAACATCGGCGTAAACGTAGACGTGTGGCTGTTTCGGGTACTCCACAAATTTGAAGATGACAGAATCAGCTGCTGGTAATGATGGTAAGTGTAAATTTAGTATTTTTAATAGATTTATTTGTATTCACAGCAGTTGCTGCCCGTGTGCTGGGCCTAGTAGCGGCGCCAAGGCCAGCTTGCCACTGATATGCCTCGTGCCGCGTGAAGATGGGCGTCAGGCTGGCGGAGTCAGTGGCGGTCCCCAACCGCGACCGGTCTCCGGCCCTTCCACCCAGAGTGACTTCCAACTACTCGATCCTGATTACATCAAGAAGCACTTCAAATTGGCGCCGCGAGCACTTTACCTGGATCCTTTCAGGTAGGTATTCACTGATCTTAATGCATCTCGATCATTAGATCGAGATTTTCTTCTAAATAAAGGTGCTTTCTTTAAAGGAAAGCGTGACTGACTGATATGACAGCACAAACCACTGAACGAATTCAAAATTTGGAATACAAATAAAAAATACAAAGGTAGAGAAAGGATTTTGCCCCTGGGCGTTTAAATCTAGGCACCCCCAGAAGCATTGTAGAGTTACGAATTTTGCACATATTTCATGGTCAAGATTATAATTTTTTTCTCGGCGCTCGCATCAAGCTGCTCGCGCACTTGTTATTAAGGATATTTGAACTATCTAACTGGTCAAAGCGAGCTAAACACACACTTTTCGTAGTAAAAATTATAATATTTTTGCCTTTTCTGTACCTTGGCCCCCCCCAGAACCAAATCCTGGATCCGCCCTTGAACCTAGGTATGCCTTAAAAGTCCAGCAGTGGACAGAATGGAGGCGCGTGTGGATGATGATGGTGTTTTGAATAGAATAATAAGTATTTTATTGCATATGTACTTACATACCAAATAATTACAAAGAAACTTACTGAGCTAGATATCTATGTTTAATTCTTAAATCATTTTAATGTTTCACTAAAGAGTTTACCTATCTATTTACAATATAATATAATAAGTGCTAGGTGTTCTTTATCGAGACTAATAAAGTTTACAGAATATATTAAAAACTATATTACTGTCCACAATAAACGGTCTTATCGCTTACCAATCTAATGTTCCAGACGTCCATTAATAACGTTCCCAATGACGCAAGGGGGCGCCTCGAGTTACTTCAACATGGCCCGCAAGACCAAGATAAACCAGCAGATCTTGGACGGTATTTTGGACCCTAGCGAAGCCATCATGGGAGCTTCCGTATTCGTAAGCTTTAAAAACCTTACAATAGTTCCTACTTACTTGTGCCTTATTTTTCAGATTAGTACTTAGGACTTAGGTAGGTTGTTTTATGTACCTAAGTAGAAATGAATTCGGAAGCTTTTCTTTTGTTACCCAAAGAAGTAGGTAAGAAGACGAGCTAGACGCTCTCCTGACGGTAAGAGATATCGCTGCCCATAATCAGTACAATACTCAGGATTTCACAAAACCTTATACTTAATATACAATACCTTATAAGATCACTCATTCGTCCGTCCGTCTGTCTATCTGTAGGTACCTATGTTTTTTATACAAGTACTTAGATGTCTGAAATTAGCTCGAAGCTCTCCTGATGATAAGTGACTATAGTTTATGCTCGTAGCTTTACTCGCGTGGCAAAATCCTCCCTTAGCGGACGTTTACGTCATAAAACGTATCTGTAAATGTATCCATAGGCGGATCCAGGATTTGGTTCTGGGGGGGGCCAAGGTGCAGACGGGCAAAAATATTATAATTTTTACTACGTAAAGTTAGTGTTTAGCTCGCTCTGAGCACTTAGAAAGTTTAAACATCCCTAATAATAAGTGCGCGAGCAGCTTGCTGCGAGCGCCGAGAAAAAAATTATAATCTTTACCATGAAACATGTGCAAAATTTGTAACTCTACAATGATTCTGGGGGGGGCCTTGGCCCCCTGCCCCCCCCCCCCCCCCTAAATCCGCCTATGAATGTATCTATTCCAAATTTCAACCCAATCCGCTTAGTTGTTAGATCAATCAGTAGGTAACACTTTCCTTATAGGATATTTTTATTAAATAGTTACTCAACCTCGAAGTCAACTAAAAATATAAGTACTGGGGTAAAAATCTTTTTATTTTTATTGTGTCACAGCCCTACGCGCAATCAGAGACGGGCAAACGCAAGGAAGCCGAGGAAGACGATGAGATTATTTACATACTCCAACTTCCTGACTGGGAGTTCAAGTGTCCAGTCCACAACCAGACTATCAGAACGCCCAGGTATTTTATTGTTACCCATAACTTACTAAATAAAAGTAAAATATTCAAATAATACGTACTCTACGTATACGTAGCGCCATCTAGCGTAGATATGAAGGAAACTATGCAGGTATTGTTGTGCTACCTTTGTGCTAGATGGCGCTGGAAATTTGTCAGTGTTGCCAGATAACATTTTTTTAGCAAATGCATTCACGTGTGTCTCCAAACTGCGATCTGGAGAAAAAAAGAGAAAAATCGTTTTTTTTTCTAATACATAGCTTAACAGAGTATGTCCATTTGCGAAAGTTTATAATTTAAAATTTTTAACGTTCCCATCAGTTTTAAATAATTTATAATTACGAGTTTTAACTTATATTTTTGTGTGCTACAGATTCATTTGGCATTCGTGCAAGAAAAAGGATGGGAAAGAAAAAGGATCCTCGGAAATGAAACAAGGTGGCGGGCCATTGCATAAGCCTAAACCTTGGCTACTTAGCAGACACACCGATTTTGATCTTTTATCGCAGTGGTAGATTAAAAAAAAAGAAGAAATTATGTTAAATAATATTAGAAAACATACTTTTGTACTGGTTGTAAAAATGTCTGAAATAAATAAATAATAAGAAATTATCGCCACACCAATTCTATATATTTTTATTTTCGATTTATTAACATTATATAAAATTGTAATTTATTTTTTCATTTTTGGAGACAATATTAAAAGGATTTGTTCTCAAGAATCCAACCGTAATAACATCCATACAAGTCTTCTCATGAATAAAACTTTTATTTATTATGATACTTTTATCAGGATGATTACGACACGGTACATTACTAACGCAATAATAATAAATATACGCAAAGTTTTAGTTGGGAGTTTTTGGCGGCAAGCCTTGATCATATCATTAGCTCCACATCTTTTGCTTAATAATCGTGTAGAATTTGATTGTTAGCGTGTAATAATGGTGGAATATTGCGTGTTAAGTGTTTTTGAATGTGCACAGATGTAGGCAAGTGATATGGTGCTGAAATATGAATTTTGGTGCCCCCTCCAAAACTCCTCCGAACTTTCAGTAAAATTCCACCCATTTTACTGGAAGACTCACGTGACTAGACGAGCTATTAAGCTCACTCTGACTCTGACCTGACTAACTAACTTATTACTTAAAAAATAACATTTAACTTGACACTGGCAAAACACGAAAGTGGAGACCATAATTTAATATCCCGTGAACATTCACGAATTTTACTCGACACTGGCAAAATGCACATGTTGCCATATTATTAAAAAGAAAAAAAAAAGTTTTAGTTGATCTACTTTTCTTTCCCGGTTTCTAATTGAGCTGTAATTTTGCATGCATGTTTAAGTCTGACGACAATGCAATATTATTATGACATCGAGCTGACCTGATGATGGAGCTGGAAGGTGGCCATAGGAACTCTATAATTAAACGACGCATGACGCAACCCCATCGAGTTTGGAATCATTTGATTTTTATAAGGGTTTTTTTTATTTCACTTGTTTTGGTTTGATTTCGTAAAACTACTGGAATGGTGGAATTTTTCAAGATTTATCTCGAAATTTTGTTTTGTTTGTGTGTTATGGTTCGTCCATAATATATGCCGGCCAATAATTCGCCGAGTGTGTGTTTTGTCTATGGACGAACAATTTTTGTCTATAGACGAATGTGTTCGGATATTTACGGTTTTTTTTCCGGTAAATTTCTGGTATACATTTTGGGCTCCATAGCTGACGACTTTAATTATATTTAGAATATTAATCAATCATGGATCGTTTGAAGCCATTTTGTATGAATAATTACTTGAAACAAGTTAAATTTTCCTTATTTTTTTATTTATATAATCTGTGCCCCAAGTGCATATATATAATCTGTGCACTCGGGCGAACGTTCGGCCAACGACTCGCCGAGTCATTAGAATAGAATAGAATAACTTTATTTGCATCAAACATGGTATTAACAATTTTATGATAAGAATAATTACAAATAAGCACGCATGTTTGACCAGCTCAGCTGGCATACAAAAACTGATATGGTTACAAAAAATAAAATACAAAAGATGTCAAATAATGAAATTGGTATGAATAATAATGATTCTAATGTCAATGAAATAATTGGCCGGTATATGTGGACGAGGGGTTAGAAAGTAGGCGACATTGAATAGGATAGGTAGGCGATGGCAAGAAGTGAGACAACTGAGACAATAATAAATTTGGTAGTGAATAACCATTGACAAATTTCTAGATCTATGTAACCCTAATGGGTCGTCCACATATGCCGGCCAATGATTCGGCGAGTCGTTGGCCGAACGTTCGCCTGAGCGCACAGATTATATATATGCACTTGGGGGCACAGATTATATAAATCAAAAAATAAAGAAAATGTAACTAGTTTCAACTAATTATTCACACAAAATGTCTTCAAATGATCCATGATTGATTAATATTCAAAATATTATTAAAGTCGTTAGCTATGGAGCCCAAAATGTATACCAGAAATTTACCGGAAAAAAATCGTAAATATCCGAATACATTCGTCTACATTCGTCTATAGACAAAAATTGTTCGTCCATAGACAAAACACACACTCGGCGAATCATTGGCCGGCATATATGGACGAGCCATAAGATTCTCAATGATGTAACCGGTGATAGTGCTTTTACCAAAGAGGACCCGCGGAATTTAGCGGAACTAAATTTACTTTAATTGACTATTACTGTACTTAATATCCTAAATATTTTTGATTTCTTAGATAATAATGCAAATACGTATTTAATTATCAAATTGCGAGGATTATAGAAATTATGAGGAGTCAAAATGTTATAGATATTTTAAATTTAAAACGAGCGATAGTGGCGCCCTGCCAAAGGGACTCATTTCGTGAAAAGGACTATAATCGACTATAATTTAAAACCTCTCTGTAGAACAAGAAATAATAGATTTTTTTTTATTTATTTTGTCAAAAGGTCATGTAAAAAATCTAAAAAGTAAATTATTTTAAAATTATTTTATTTCAGTATTTAAAATGACGGACAAAGAAATGATCTCAAAATTAGCGGACGTGTAAGTAGCCTATTAAAACCATACGTATCTTAGTTAATTGTATTATACGACAAAAAATTACGCCTTTTTGCTCCACCGTATTTCGGCTTTCGGAGAACATAATATTTTATTTTTGCCGTCCTATAGTGAATATTATCTTCTTCGTTTAAAATATTCCTTTTAATTTTCAGACCTCTACTGAGGTCCGGTTTCGATGCATTAGACATGACGGCCCCAGTCCTCGTGCAAATGAATCCTGATGGTAAATGGGAAAATACAAAACCAAATTCACTAGACGAAGAACGGCTTAAAGCCGTGGTTCAGCATCTCATGAAGTCTAATGCACTGTCAGCAGCGCAAAGCTATTGCTGCCAATGTGCTTCTGAAAATCCGGTAAGCTTTATCATGCAAATAAAATTAATCAGCGTTGTTCGCTTACTTAATGCAGTAGAAAAAAACATTAAAATAGCGTGATTCGCTATGGCGGAATTCGAAACTACGTAGAGATAACCCATATTGACCACGCCACGATTCCCTGGGGCTGGAAGGGAAAAGTGACTATGGAAAATACTGGGCTAGTTCTGGTGCATGGACCAATTTCCTTGATAATAATAGTTCGATGACTCATTTTGCGTTCGGCTCTCCCATCACCCTGAAGAATGTAAGAGGCTTATATAGGATTGCTGACTCTATAAGACAGTAACTTAGGAGTCCTGGGGGACTCCTGTGCCCTCTAAAAACATGAGCAGCTTACTGCGTGTGGATTTTGTATCTAAGTTGCCTTAATGTAGAAAATTTTCAAAGATTACCTACACATTTTTGAAACAGTTTCATAAATCTTTTTTTTTAGGCACTAGGAGCAACGTCTAACAACTACGTGCCAGTTATCATGATGCCCTTACAAGAAGCTGATCACTGTCCATTCGATATGAACTGTGAAATACAGAAGATAAAAAATGCAGAAAAAGAGAAACCTAATAAAGGTGCTGCTGTAACACAAAAAACTGATGACGCCTCAGATAAGAGTATTGACAATAAAAAAAAGAAAAAACGGGGTTTTGTTATGCAACGGTTAACGGATTTTGATTTATTGTCACAATGGTAAAAATAATAAGTAAAGTGGAATTATGTTTAGATAGTAAATTATGTGGTGAATAATAAATTATGAAAACGCTAAGTATTAGTATTATAATAAAACATCCCGTTTTCTAATTAAATAACATTTGAAAATATTTATTTATAGGATTCGCAAATACATAATGGCGCCAATTAAGACAGACTATAATAATGGTAGAATTTGGTAGAATTCACGCTCGTCGCATGGCAACTGTCACTAGCAGTCTATGGTCGATGGCCGACCACGGACCACGGTGTTTGAAGTAATAATTTTCATTGAGATGCACATTGCATATTTTTTTTACAAACCAAATCATAACTTTATAAATATGATTCTGTAACAAACACAATAAAAACCAATGAAAGCATCACCAGTATAATCACAAACAAGGTAAGTTCTAAAAGTATAACCGCGACGTGGGGCACGTAATTAGTCCCTCATCCCACTTTTTATGTTTTCACGCCTTTCAAGTATCCTAGGTTAATTTGATCTGCTTGCGATGCGTTTCTGCGCATCTCGATAATCCTTGCACAAATAGGTCGGAGGCGCAACAGAGGTTCCGGGGCCTGGTTTTGGAAAAATGCAAAGGTCAGAAAATTTCGCCATAGAATTTCGTAAAGACGAGTCGTGGTTTTTTTTTGTTGAGACGGATGCATGTGAATTGTGCCCTTTGTAAAAAAAAGGTTCTCACGGTCGGCGATCCGTAGGGTTGTAAGGCTCGCCACATGTGTTCAATATCCTGTAGATGTACGGGTGTCGCGACCAGTATCTATTGTGGATCCGTGCGCGAGACAATTTAATATTATTACGCTAGTGCCTAGTGGTGTACGTTATAACCACCTCGGTTTAAGTTTCAGTGAAAATTACTGTGAAAGAGCTCCTCTGAATGATTGGTAATAAGTGTAGAGAGATGTTTTATTGGAATGATTGTTGTGGCCTTGATTCTGACATTGGTTTCACATGATCATTGTTGCAAGCCACTACTAGTGAAACATTCAGTGTGACTTGTCCTGGCCTTGCCTTGTCTTTATATTATATTCACAATTATCTCAAAAGAATCCTGACAATTACAACAACAATGGTTTTATGTATCATTGTTTTGATCAGATAAATGTTATCATTGCCTCATTTACAATTTTTTTTTATTTACTTCCTTGTGAGGTTATTATTGAGGTAGATTATGAGATATGTGTTTATCAAATAAGTAGGTACTAAATATATAGATGTAGTGTTGTATACTATTTGATAGTAAATACTACTTAACATAATGTGTGTATAATAACAACATTTATTGATATTGTGAGATTGGGCAAGTACCTATACTTTAAAATATAAAATGATAAAAAATGTTTTAAACTATAGCTTCATTAAAGAAAATATTTTACTCTTTCTAGATGTGTAAAATGAGTAATTTATTGTTAAAATTACATCATCCATCTGACCGTGGCAATGAAAGAATTTAAAAATTATTATCAATTGGGAGATGATAACTAGTTCAGTACTGAATTCTCATGTAATTGTTTGTAGGAATTTACATACTAGTTTCATTTATACTGACTGATTTCATCACACTTTATCGCACTTGTCTGCCATCTGGTGTCAATGAAGTCTTATAAGTATCTGTTGTGAAGGTATTTTTCTATCTAATCAGCCCATATTCATCAATGTATAGGCTGGGTATAGTACGCTGGGCATAGGCCTTCTCATGTTTCCATCACACCATCTGCTCCTGTGCGAGCTACATTCAAGTTTTTATTTTAACGTTTTTAACCCCCGACGCAAAAACGACGGGGTGTTATAAGTTTGACGTGTCTGTCTGTCTGTCTGTCTGTCTGTCTGTCTGTCTGTCTGTCTGTCTGTGTGTGTGTGTGTGTGTATGTGTCTGTCTGTGGCATCGTAGCTCCCAAACGGATGAACGGATTTTGATTTAGTTTTTTTTGTTTGAAAGTAGAGTTAGTCGAGAGTGTTCTTAGCCATGTTTGGTGAAAATCGGTCCAAGATGGCCGCCACTACAAAATGGCGGATTATTTTTTTCTTCCACGACCCCCTCAATATGGGTATCAAATGAAAGGGCTTAACGAGTAGAATACAGCTCACTATATAAAATATAAAATCCAAGATGGCCGCCATCAAAAAAATGGTGAATTACGTATTGCGTTGGGGGTTTTTTAAATTTTTAATTTAATTCACTTGTTTAAACTATCAACAAGTGATTGGGCAACCAGATTTTCTATTAGAGTTCTTTCTACAATACTTAACTGTGATTTTGAATCAACTTTATAATAGAAAAAGTTTATAAAAATTTTTGATCAGTTGAGTGGTTTTCAGGTTATGAATTAAAATGTGCATCTCACCATTGCTTATTTGATTTTTAAATATCTTAAAACATTAAAATACAATAAGTTTTACATATTGAATTTTAAATATAAAATGTATGGTTGAATTTTATGTTAACTAACGTAAGTATAATTTTACATGTTAAAACTTCTTTATAAAAAAAAATAATTAAGAAGGTAAAAAATCTTGTCACATGAAAATAAACGAAGCATACATAATAATATAAATATTATTACCTATTAAATGTCTTTAGGTAGGTATACATGCACTTTTTGTTTTACTTTATTTATACAACAAGACAAGATAATAATATAAGTATAATAATATTATTACTTTTACTTATAGGTACACATAATCATCGCTTATTGAAAACAAGCTTGAAGTCCAAGAAAACATTTACATGTTTAGTTTATTTTTTTACTCTGATCTAGTCCCTTAGTACAATCTCTCTCTCAATGATTTGTACATTGACAAGAGAACATAAAGATGTTGTGTTAAGAATACATTTTATGTCAATTGGCTTACAATGTAATAAAGTAAAGTCTATGAATATGGTCATTGGTGGTAATTTGGGAAGGGGATGCTCAAAAAAGGTTTGGATGAACTGTGTGAAAGACGATATGCGTGCAAAGGGAGTGGATGAAGATTTGACGGATGATAGAGTAGAATGGAGGAGCAAAACGTGTTGTGCCGACCCTACCTAGCGTGGGATAAGGGCAGGAAGATGATGATGGCTTACAATGTAATATAATGTGACTTAGCCCTCTGATGGAAGAGCCATTACTTAACTCTGTAAGCTTGAACTCGATCAATTTGTTTGTACAATGCCGGTGGTGCAAATTGCAGCTTACAAGATGATATGAATCGGAGACTCGTGGATATTGTCTGCAATGAAGACCAAAATATGTCCGTCTTATCATGATCCAACCAAGAAATTTGTACTATGGTACTTGAAAAAAGACCTCTAGTCGAAGAGAGTTGAAGAGTCTTTATCAGATTTAGCCACAACACTGTCCAAGTTAATCATAAACAAAATTAATAAACCTTAATGCCATAGAGACAAAACCCTTCTTTCTTTGAACAAAATTAAATAGCCAGTAACTGACTCATTTCAAAAATCCATCATCAATCTCATTTCAAAAAGCCAGTAATTCTATTTATTTTTGTGTGTGCTGGAGCTGTCAGATTTTCTGTTTTCCTTAAGCCAACATCTAAATTGGATAAGTGTTTCATATTACTCTATTTTTAGATTTTTGATGAGTCCTAGGCCAAACTACCAGCGGCCCATTACAGATAACTATGCCAACGGGATATTGCCAATTGACATCCCCTACAAATAAATGTATAACTTCATCAACACGGTTAGGGTATACAACTCTCTAGACTCTATATTGTTCATCCAACTGAGACATTATGTTGTCTCAGTTGATCAATGTTTAGGCAGAAACATTGCTGTGTCAAGATCATATTTATTTTATAAAAACAAAATAGTGATTGGTTCAATCAATGAAACCAATTGGCAACAACAAATAAATTATTAGTTATTTTGCACGGACTACACTGTCATGAAGCATTAGAATGGTTTCATTCATTTTGTACGGCTAGGAACACAGAAGTAATACAACTAGAAGTACCCATTTTATGTGTGAGTGTGATGGCAATAGGAAAAATTCTGTGTGAAGAAAAAGGAGAACCTATTTTTTTCCGTCCCTTTTAGCGTGGCCGGTTTATGTTGTTTGTCAAACTCTGTCAAACTGCTTCACTGTGACAATAATACCTGTGTTTCGTTTTTTTCCAAAATTTTAAAGCAATTTGAGACAATACAATGTTTTTCAACTAGTTTAAATACTTAAAATATCAATATATCGCGTATTTTCATAAAATAATGAAAATCCGTAAGCTGTTTTTTGTCTCACAGGTGGCCACGATGATGTGACCCCCCCTGGCTAGGAACAAATTTTATGTGTCATAGTGCTACCCTGCAATAATTTGTCCCTAGTTATACAAAATGTATGTAAAACCATGTCATGCTTCTCCTTATGCAACTTAAGTTGTTATGTTGGCAGCATTAGTTGTCATCGCTAGAATCAATTACCAGTTCAGTTCAGCACAGTAAATATAACAAAACTAAAGGACTAGTAATATTGAACATACTATAGTGTGTTTCTAGATCCAAAAGTAGCCGTTTTGTTGCCGTCTTTTGTCTATTATAGTCTTTAAAATCGAGTTTTTATAAAAAAAATCTAAGCAATGTATTTAATGTCTTTATTCATTCACTTCCGTTAACACTGTATATTTTAAATCCTAAATTTAATATTTTTATTGCTATTTTTATAAACACCTAATAGAATGTGACCTTTAGCTGCTTTAAATGTCATTCTTATTTACATATTGGTCAGTGGTGGCATTTATGTGCTATTATTATAATAATATCAATATATTATGATCATGATTTACCTTAGTTACTATTAAATCTATCTATACCTACAGAGGGCCAGTGAATAAATAGCAGATAGATAGATCTGTCTAGCAATTACTGGTAGGTTGTAGGTTATTTTATAGGTGGCCACATATAACTGATACAAGTTGTGATTTGACTCGGACATTGTAGCTAATTAGGTTTATAAATTGCTACGAGCCAAAATCTTGTTGGCTGTAAAAAGTTGTGGAAAAATGAATAACAACTGTCATACCAGCGTTGGCGCAGTGCACCCAGGGGTAGCACTGTACTAATTATGGGCAGCGTTATCTCTTACCATAAGAAGAGCGTCTTGCTCGTCTTCTCACTTCGTTGTATATAAAAAAAATATATATGTTGAAGTGTGAGCCACAGGCATTTGGCGCTAGGCTAGAGAGCTATTCGGTTTAGTAATAAATCTTAATTATTTATTCAAAATATACTTTATTGGGTGCAAAAGTACCCAAAGAATTTTAATCTTAATAGATGTTACGAAGAGAAAACTAAGACTTTTATTTGCAATTCTGAAATCATAAGTTATTTGTACTTTTATATGCTTTGACTATTATAATACAGTGTGCACAAACATTAGACACTGGAAATACACCTAAGACACCTACCAATAACATTGACAGTGCAATATTAATGTACACACTTTAGACACACAGGATTTCAAAAATATATTATGTTGACTTCAAGATCTTTTTAAGCTTATTGTGATTTATTTTGTCCAATAAAGAGTTTTTTATTCTATTCTAAGATTACTTTCAATGAGCAAGGGCTAGATGCAATTTTACTTCATAAGCTCGACAGATTTTACTACATTTTAAATGGGACTTGGAAAGTATACCCTTTAGAACATTAAAGTATTTCCAGAAGAAACCGGTTTAGATATCTTCAATTAATTGGTGAACATACATAAAGTACTTGACTGATTGAGTGCCCGATCTATCAACAGCTCAAATCACTGAATGGATTGTGTTGAAATTTACTGCAGAGTTACGTTTTGTGAATTGTGACGGTAATATTGAACAAGAAAGGATTTCTTAACGCGCGAAAAGCCGTGAGCACAGGATAGCTATTTATATTATATGTATTTACCTTTTTCGTCCCCTCAAAAGGCTAAGGCATTCTAGGACCATTGGACTGTAAGAGTAATATTTTATAAGTTGTAATTATTAGTTTTTATATTAATCCAATGTCGTTTATTCTTTACAGCCAACAATAGCTGACGTCACATGTTCCGCTTACTCCAAAACTAAAAAGAAAAGTAAGTAGTAGTATGTATTAATTATTATCTAAATATTTTACTCTTTATTTTTTAATTCTATTTTAAGACTGTAAAATCCGAGAGAATCGATTGAGTTTCAGGAAGACAATTTTGAAAGCACCTTTATGAGAAGAAATCTATATTAGCAACCATTTATTCTTTATCCAGGAATGTACCCGTGGGAAAATCCAAAGATCTTTGCTTTTACGAGTATCTTTTTCCATAATTTATTAGATGGGGCTTACTTGCATCAAATAATGCACACATGCACATGCCCATTCTATCCTATTTGCTAGGCAGAGTAATTGAATCTCAATACGCAAGACTACACCTTGTAAATAAACTTTATTTTCACTACAAGGCCCGGTGGTCGAAATTATTCCACTTTAAATATAATTGTCTTATGTCTTTCAAATGTATTGTCAGCCTGTAGGATACCACTACAGGGCAAAGGAAAGATACCCTCTCTACCAGACACGATCTAGGGCTATTGGTTTCCATTTTCCATCACCCGAGGTCATTCCGCCATCTCTTCCTTGTAAAAATAAAGATATATTTTAAAATTCCAGACCTCAAGATCCAGAATGGAGCCATCATGCTCGCAACATTCAAAGTGTGATATTTTCGAAGGCACCAGCCGCATTTCGTATAACACCAATGCAAAGAATAAGACTGATAGACCTCAAAGGGTGGAGGCTAAATCCCCTTCGCCGAGCGGCAGCGGCAGTGGCTCCCGTCAGCCCATCGACGACATTGAGAGGGAAGACTTCGAGGAGGAGAATAGAATACTGAAACACTGTCCCGGGATCATAGTGGACGGGAAACTCACATACTCCCGGAGCGGCAACTCGAGTCTGGCGTCCAGTTCGGAAACTATATCCCTAAATGAAACTGCCAGTGACTACAGCCTCCCCGGCTGCAGCAAGGAATCGGCGGAAGATAGCAATACTACTATTAAGAATATGATTAACCGCCGGACTTATACAGTCGAGGAAAAGAAGGAGGATTTTATGCAGAAGCTTTTGAATAGCAATGTCGAGGAGAAGAAAAATTTTCCTAAAGGAAAGTTGTATAAGGCCGAGATGATGGCGGAGGTCGACATTGATATGTCGGAAACGTGTGATATGGAGGGAGTGAGTGGCCCTTCAGGGAGAACTAGTTCTAACGCATCGAGTATTGGGAGCACAAGTTCAGATAGTACGAAGGAGTACAATGTGCCTTCGACCATGAACGCCGATAAGCTTCTAGGTTTAGATGATAGCAGCAAACGTAACGAGCCTGGCAGTTCTAAGTCTTCGGTGAGTTCAAACATAAGTCAAGTTCACGAAGAGAAGAGATAAGGTTTTCATTAAGTAAATTTAGTATCTGTCCTACGATAATTGTACATTAATTATTGTAAGATAGATATGCTACAAATATTCCTAGAGAATGCAGTTTTGTTCTATAAAATGTGTTAATAGTGAGCCTTCAGCATGAATGTTAATTGCAAGCTCCGCTAAATGGTGTCTCATGTAAGATTTTAAAAAGGCCTAATACCTTCAGCAAGTCTGCTCATAGTCTAGAGACTGGTTGGAGATGTGAACGGCGTTCATATTTGCCTTTTTTCCAATAAAAAAGGGTAATCATAAGATCATGTTATCGAAGATCAGAGAACTTAAACATAATCTGTAATGACCACACAATCTCACTAAAATCTCTTCTAAATTCTAAATATATAAAAGGAAAGAGTAGACACATAGCCCAAACTACTTAATGGATTGGGTTGATATAAGGAATTTTCCCTCTTAAAAAAAAAAAGGTATGACGTAGACCATTCTAAGAAAGGAGTTCTCCAAGTGAGCATAAACTATAGGTATACTATAAAATGGATAAGAATGATAATAAGTATAATATGTTTGTTTTTCAGAACTACAAGTTTGGTGATGAAAATGATTCAGATGATGACGTCAACGAGGAATCGTGGTGCACCTGCCTGTCTTCACATGAGGTATTGAATTCTTACAGTTACCTTAGGCCTTAGACCTAGGAAATTATAGGATGGTATGAAATAGGGATTATTGGACCTCCAGTTCGCTCAAATCTCACTCGCATACTATTAGCACACTCTATTTCATAGCCCAGCGGATTAGCAAGCCGAAGTGGCAATGGGCAGGCCACAGCACACAAAGCGGATGGCAGATGGGGTCGAAAAGTGCTCAAGTGGAGACCACGGACTAGCAAACGAAGCGTAGGACGTCCACCCACAAAGTTAAAGGATATGGAAGGTCAAAGAGGAGGCCTATGTTCAGCAGTGGACATCCTACGGCTGAGATGATGATGATGATTTCATCTATGTTTATATGGATTTCCTTCAATTAAATTATATTTATATAGCTTGGCTGCAAAATGGAAGAAAATATGAGGGCACTACTGGTTTACTGAATAATTTTTAGGACATTATGTTAACTTTTAAAACAATCACACATATCACATATGGACATAGCGTCTGCCATCTTTGTGCATCATTGTTAAGTTTAGAAACATCCCCTTTTTGATAAAATTTAAGCGTGTCTTTAAAGTTTTTGAAACAATTTTGATGATATTTGCATATTGGACTGAACATTTGCCTTTTTCCCTTTGACTTTTTTAAAAATTCATTATAGGTTAGCCTTTCACCACGATCTCGCGTGATGTTAAACGACGTGGCCATAGATGGTGGCAGACTGAACCTAGAAGGCGGGATAAATCCTTCCCTAGGTTCACTGAATTTTCCCTATAATCAGCCACTAAAATAATAATTGGTTTGGTTGCCACAATTAAATAAACTGTATGTTTTCAGGACGACGAAGATGATATGGAGCCAGAGCATGAATCTGAAAGGTTATGGGTAAGATATCTACTTTCTTTACATTTATTAAGCTATTGCATAGCTTCTATCGCGGGCCTTGAGCGTGGGGACCGAATCCAGAAATTCCGTAACGAAAAAAACCTAACACCCCCCACTCCGACCGGCACAGCGGTGATACTTTTTAGTTTTTCCATCTATAGATAAAAATGCTATGCAATAGCTTTACCGCGGCAGTCTCCGAGTGCCACACGTCTTTTTTTTTATTTAGGGCATCGCCTTCGCGTCCGAATCTCTTTATCGCATGATATTATTGACGAGTTTTACTTATTCTCAGTATGATACATTAAAAAAGTCAAAGATTTTACAAAATACAAACATTTGTCATGAAGAATACATATTTTTTATATTAAAAATACTTTTATTGTTAAATGTAAAATAGCTAACTGGAAATTCTTTTAAAAATAATCCAATAAACATGAGATCTACCGAGAAATGTTTTCAAAAAGTAAATTCTACGAATATAAATGTCAAAATCTTACTAGTATTATAAACGTGAAAGTTTGTATGAATGTATGGATGTATGTATGTTTCTCTTTCACGCCTAAACGGGTGGACCAATTGAGCTGAAATTTGGTATAGAGATAGCTTAGACCCTGGAATAACACATAGGTACAGCGGGTAGTACCGCTGGGCGCAGCAAGTTTGTTATATAGTGCTTGTAAGAGAGTTGCACGTAAAGACTAGGTTCTTATACAGGGTTATTTTTAATACACCAGCAATTTTGCAGGACCAGGCAGCCGATGCGAGGTTGCTGGTGTTTTAAAAATAACCCTGTATATTCAATTGCTATGTAACACACAATATGTTTGGCGAAATAAAACCCTTTTAATATTTTTAAATTTTTATATTTCGCAATTGGTTTGGTGTATGATTCGTAATTACTTTTACGAATAATCATTATCATCGGCCAAATCTTCCATAGACCGGTCGGTTCGCGAAGCTAGTGTTAGGGGATCGTGCATTTTGTAACAAAAGAGCCAAAATTTGGTACACGTGTAGCCCAATCTAATAAAATTTGAATATAAATCCAATTGGCGGACCAAGCGCAATATTTTCCGCTACTCAGAGCGGTAACGAATATCACTCAGGTTACACAGGCCTTATCAGTTTTTGGATGGCAAAAAAGCCAAGATGGCCACCATTGTACATTGCCATAATTTTAAAACCGTGACAAATAGATACTTTACTATTTTTTTTATTGTAATATACCCGCTCAGATATATATTCGTGCCCCTGCTATCATCACGGGATATCTATGGTCTCACACTTTCGTGTATTTGCCAGTGTCACGATTTTTAAAGTTCATAAAAGTCGAGTCATACTGAATACTCAAAGCAAGTCAACAAGTCATACTTATAGTGAAGACGATGACAATTCTTTAGATACTAAAAGTGTTTTGGAATTCCCGCGAATATCTTGACAAAAAGATCACAATAACAACTCTAAATCACTTGTTTTCACTTGCACATGAATTGTTTTCATGTTATCATGTAATATTCCATTAATATCACGAATTAAACAGGCATTGTCCATATTATTCCATAACGTAAGTTTTATAGGAACACTTTCCAAAATTAGCTATATTTTCTAATAGAGGAGTACTTGGATTTTCTGTAGGTCGGCTTGTGGCCGATCTGTGGTTAATAAAAGTGTTCTTTACTGCTGTAGTAGCTGTAGTATTGTTAGTTTGTTTTCCACAATAAAGGCATTTTCCACACAAAAAAAAACTATATATTACATTGCCAATCCTAGCAGAGTAAGGATATCGCAATTCTTTAATTAGTTGTTTATTCAGTCCCATGATCTTTTCTAGATAAAGCCATATCGTACAAAATAAACCCCGGCGAAACCAGTTGGCATAAGTCTTCACAAACTCAAATGTCTTTGCTTATTTTTAATATTAATAACGTATTTTTTAATATTTATTTGATGAATATTGTTTGTCTAATGTGGATAAGGTCATGCGCCTCTGATAATGTTAGTGTTCTTTTATTTTTACTAACATTCAGGTTTTTCTAAAGTTCTTATAAGTAAGGTTCTCAAATTAGGTGTATTTTTATGTTTAGTTATACCTCCATTATTGTTTATATAAGGCACTGTCGGCGAAAAATAGTGAAGAAAACTTCGACTCAGAGAGGAAACCTCACTGGTTTGATTGTTATTCTGCAGACCTATTGGCAGGGTACATGTAAAACACTAGAATCCATAGACGAACATGCGTACACCTCCTCATCAATATGAGTAAAATAACAGATGCAGTAATGTACATTGAAGTGGACATCAATCTTAGTGGGTGTGCTTTTAGTGTTGGTTGTCCTTAGTAGTTCGCCAATAGCTCTGCTGGTCTAAGATTACTACCTTTATGTTAAACCAATTTGATCTGTTGTGTGGGGCAGTCGTTAAGTCATGTTGCAGGCTTTGTAGTAATCTTGATGAGCCACAACTTAACATCTACGTTAGCTACAGATCCTAAAATTGTGATTTGACTCCAGCAGTGTAATTAGGATAACCTGTTTTGCTAAAGTATAAACCCTAAAAAATATTATTTGTACCTATGTACCTAATTATTTAAAATATCTTCACCGAAATAGGGCAACACCACGGTGTAAATACATTCTAAATATATTCCAAATGCATTATACATGGTGTTCCTAATATCCATACGGGTCAACGCATCTGAATGCTGCCTTCAAATTTTGACTATTTTGTACCATTTACTTGAAAGACTTCACAAGGTTTACTTCTAAAAGAGTTCAGCCTGTATATTTAAAAGGTACGATATTTAATAATATTTTTTATCACGAAGACTGCATCATGATAGGATTTAGACTTCCTTTGGAGGTCGACTAGGTGGTAGCAGTGATGTGGAAACATTACTGTAGGAGGGCACTGTAGGAGGGGGTAGGAGGGCACTGTAGCTAGTGAAATTACTGGGCTGAAGAGTCGTAACGCCTTATGACTCTAGATTAAGAATCGTTTATGAATTTTACATCATTGTTAAATCCTGGGTAGCACTGTTTTAATTATGGGCAGCGTTATTTCTTAATATCAGGATAGTGTCTTGCTCGTCTTCTTCGCATAAACAGAACCTACCGTTATTTGACAGTGGAAAATTTTATACAGCATTCTCTGTGTCAAAGTGAAATTAGAAAACTACTCATTCGATTCGCGTCGTGTCAGCCTTTAGTCGTAGTAAAATGTGTCGTGTAACAAAATATTAGAACATTTTGTCGGTAACTATAAATTGCCTTATTTTAACGAGTGTAACTTTCCTGTTTATTATTTGAGTGGAAAGGCTTAGGGTGGGTTTTTCGGATCATTCCGGAATTGTCTGTCGGCCAGGACAGACGCCATGGCTCGTAATAAGGTGATTTTTAAATAGTTTCATAATATTATCTTAAAGGAGTTCGCGCGTTAATTTAAATTTTAAAATTACATGTATAATTAATATGCTTCGTTAATTTAAAAAAAAAATTAAATCAAGTGATTTAAAATCTACTTAACCAATTTCAAGCTCGCTTTCAATAATTTAATAAATTTAATTCATATTTAAATTATTATTATTTTTTAAATATTTTAATGAAAGCTTGTAAAATGCACTCTATAACCGATCTTAAAAAAAAAAACTTCCTAAACTCCTAACTTCTAGTTTTTCAAGGAAGTGATGTGTCTCATCAGGGAGCATCATTTGTCGTCCTCGATGGATACTTTTGTTTAACATGAGCAGCATTGAAGTCAAATCCAATCGAAATGCCTTCATTTAAATAGTCTACGGCCGCATTGTCGCTTAACATCGCGCCAGATCGTGGCAACCCTTTAACGAATTCAATTATTTAGTTCTTTTTCAAGACTCACCTCTATTAGAAGAACAAGTCAGGAACAGTATTGGTCAGGAAATCTAAGTTTGGTGTCGTTTTCAGAGGAAGCGGCGTTTCGAGCCGCCACCGCCGCAGTCGGCCAAGAAGTTCTGTCCTGACGGGTCCTTCGTCAGCTCCAGTTCGGACACTTGGATGAGTGCCGGTACATCCAACATGCCAGGGACGAGCTGCGCTCAGGGACCGCCTGAAATAAAACTATGGTTGAATAGGTAAGTACTTCCCTTACTTCCAAATGTATTTGGATTTTGAATGCTATAGATACTGGTGGGTAACGTAGTGTAGGGCGCCCATGGGCGAGATGGGGCGATGATATCCGGAGGGTCGCTGGGGGTGGATGGAGAAGAAAGACGGAGGACCGAGTTGAGTGGCGTGCCATGGGGGAGGCCTATGACCAGCAGTGGACGAACATAGGCTGATAATGAGGTACTGGTGGAGCCCAGTGCTCTCGCAACGCCATTAACATACAAAAATGGCGTCACATTGCTAAATCCATCGGGAAAATCCAAACAAGACCGAGCTATCAGTGCAACCACCTTGACAAGAACGTACGACTAAGAAGAAGCTGGTGGTGGTAGGCTTCGGCCGTGGCTAGTTACCCACTGGACAAAACCGTGTCGCCTCCGGCACTATGTTCAATGTTCAGCGAAGCCAGGGTGGGACTTTGCAACGGGTGACGACGAAGACGCGTAACCTTACGTAATGCGTAAGCTCGAACAGCCAAACGGCTATAGTTAACATTTCGAATTATTATTGAATGTTTCCAATATGACTGAAGATTTCTTTTTTGACTATTCGAGAAATTAGTAAAGTTTTAAATTAAAACCATAAATGCGGCCTCTGACGTCTTGAAGTTTTGTTCTTACCCTTTGGCAACGATTATGACCAAAATCTGATTTACTAAGTCTTTTATATTATCACTGCATAGTATAAAATAAAGTCGCTTCCCGTGTCTCACTGTCCCTATGTATGCTTAGATCTTTAAAGCTTCGCCACGGATTTTAATGCGGCTTTTTAAAATAGATGTAGTAATTCATGAGAAAGGTTCATAAGTTATATGCATACCATTATAGTGGAGAAACACTGATAATTTTTGTTAGCGGTAACGCCTGATGTTAAGCGATGGATGGCTATTGCTGCCTAATAATATGTTTATTCTTACAATTTTTTGTATTTGTTTAGCCTTAAATTATTATTTTTACCTTTTTGTATAATATGGATCTCATGTGAAGACAATAAATATGCCGTGTTGTAGTTGTCAGTATCGACATAGTCCAGTAAAAGAAGAAATGTGGATCGAAAAGTCGAAAGCAGAAAAACTAACTTAGTAACTTTGTTTGGACTAGTTAGGAGATAAACATACTAAAAGTCCCCACCCCTCCGAGGTGAGCCCGAGGGAGGGGAGGCCGATGAAGGTCCCATTTTTAGGTCTTTTGCTTATGTGTCAAAAACTGTGCGTTGTACGATATTTTGTTGTACTACATTATTAAACCTCATAAAATTTTCTACAACTTCGGCCTTGACACTTTTCATCTATCTCCAATCGTTGTCCAGCTATAAGCTTCCAAACATGGTCTATTTTGAAGACGCTTAAATTAGTTTTCCATACAAAGTCGGTAAAAAAATCTTACAAATAAAATTTGACCAACTTCTGGTTGTCGTATCATAATGAAACTTTGCAGATGTCTAGAAATCTGATGACAGTTTAATAATCTGGTACTACTGAGCTGATCTGATGATGGAGCCAGGAGGTGTCTACTGAAACTCTTCAATGGCTATTAGTAAAACCGGCGAGTTTAGGCTCATTACATTCGGATTGATGAGACGTAGGCACCTCCTGGTCCATTATCAGACCCTCGACAGCAAGTGTTATGTAAAAGTCTCATCGATTCGAATGTAATGTGCCCAAACTCGTCGGGTTTACTAATAGCCATTGAAGAGTTTCATTAGACACCTCCTGGCTCCATCATCAGATCAGCTCAGTGGTACCAGATTATTAAACTGTCATCAGATTTCTAGATATTTGCAAAGTTTCATTATGATACGACAACCAGAAGTTGGTCAAATTTTATTTGTAACATTTTTTTACCGACTTTGTATGGAAAACTAATTTAAGCGTCTTCAAAATAGACCATGTTTGGAAGCTCATAGCTGGACAACGATTGGAGATAGATGAAAAGTGTCAAGGCCGAAGTTGTAGAAAATTTTATGATGTTTAATAATGTAGTACAACAAAATATCGTACAATGCACAGTTTTTGACATATAAGCAAAAAACCTAAAAATGGGACCTTCTTCGGTCTCCCCCCCTCGGGCGCACCTCGGAGGGGTGGGGACTTTTAGTATGTTTATCTCCTAACTAGTCCAAACAAAGTTACTAAGTTAGTTTTTCTGCTTTCGACTTTTCGATCCACATACCCTTTTTGGGCACTCATTGACTGGGCTAACAGTAGAAGGAACGCCTGAGCTGAACGAATGCTTAGTTGCAACTCGTATGTTTTTCTATAGGCGTTACGAGTAGACGGGATTATAAGCCCGCTCCACACAATTGCCGCGAACGCTTGCAAACGCTACGGAACGAGTGTTTTTATTACAAGCTTTTATTTACTTTCACCTGTCTGTTGTCTGTCTGTCTGTCTGTAGTCAAATCTTACAAGTTTAATTTGATCCACTTCCCGGTTTCTGATTGAGCTGAAATTTAGCATGAATGTGTAAATCGGATGACAATGGAGTATTATTGACATGGAACTGATCTGTTGATGGAACTGAAATATGAACTGGTGGCAATAGGAACTCCGTTATTAAACGACGCAACTCGCGAGTTTGAGCTCATTTGATTCGTCTTGACGAGTACTTTGGTGCTAGATGCTAATAATAATAAAAGCTTGTTATAATTTTTTTTGTGAGATTGAAAGTGTTTGAATATAATATACAAAACTTTTTAGTTTAATTGAAGCCTTTAGATATTTATGCCGTGGGGCCTCATATGACTTGTTCCTAAATTAGGTTACTATTTATGAGTCGTAATACCTTTGTGTTTGTCAATTTTGGACATAAATTACGTAAATTTCAGCTATGTGCGTCGTAGCGCGACTTTAAGCAGCGCTTAGTTTTGTGCTTATCTTGAAAATCTAAACGTATAAAAACGGTAGACATTGACATCTCACATTGTTGACAATTTAGTGGTGGAATTTAGTCGCACTACAAAAAAATCTAATGCTTAGATGAACGACGAACACAACGTTTGCCTTTAGTTTGGTTTTACATACGGTACCTCTATAAAGGTATTAAGTATGTACAAATTACATACTAATCGCGTTTAAATAGCACTAATAATTAAATAACACTAGCCAAAAATTTTCCTGAGTCTCAAGAGACTATTTGCAATTTAAGAGTGGTAAAATTTTACATACCTCCGTTCATACTCCATATCTTCGCAACACTCGACTACGTCTGTAATCCTGGGGCATATTATGATAATATGTCGCGAGTCTCGGGTAGCATTTGAAATTCAAATCAATAATATATGAAACCCATTTTTTTTTAACACTAGGGTGACGTTAGTCTTAGTCTCAGTTACAGAGCTAGGTTAAAAAATGGTGTCACACTTTATTTTTTTACGTTTGAACCAAAAAACTAAATAAGAGACGTAAATACCTGCAAGGAGAGTATGCGTTCGTCCCGGTCGGGTTTGACACCAAGGGGCCCTGGGGTCCCGAAGCCATAAATTTTATAAAGGAGCTATTGGCGCGTCTCATCGGGGCCTGTTTTGACCGCAGGGCGGGCAACTTTCTTTGTCAGAGACTAAGCCTCGCCATACAGCGAAGCAACGCTGCTTGCCTGCTGGGAACTATGGAGCCCCGGGGAGACGCTCTGGACCCTGTTTTTGTCTATAAGCTTATTTTAAATTTAGTTTATTTTATACATTGTTATATTAAAATAATTAAACTTGGCGTATTTTTCATATTACATACTTGCCTTAAATATCTCTCACGTCTTGCAAAAAAATCAACTTTGTGTCACATCTTTTAAGATAATCTGAGCTCAATACACATTTGTCCTTTGATCCAGATTGTGTAGCTAGACAAAACATTGCCAAATAAATCAGTTAGGTATATTTCTTTTACCTGTTGTATTTAGTATTGAGTGTACAGTTTGGGGATCTACTCGTATTTAGCTACACTCAGTGGTAAGAAACTAGTTAATATTTATGAGTTAATATTTATGAGAATTCCATAGTCTGGCAACATCTTTTCCCTAACAATTCTTCTTTTTGAACAAAATACTTGGAATTTGGATTCATCAGCCCAGTCTGGTCGTTGCGTGGTGCGTGTCTTTTATAATATAGAACAATGCTAATTTATGGCAAACGATGGTATTACTGGTCTATGAGAGACGAGCTGTACAGTGTAGACGGGGTAGTTTTTAAAGACAAACAGGTTTTGATTCCTGCCGCGCTGAGAAGCGAAATGTTAAAAATCATTCATGACGGGCACTTAGGTATTGATCGCTGTAAAAGACGTGCTCGTGAAGTTTTGTTTTGGCCCGGTATATCGAATGATATCGAAGTATATGTTAAAAAATGTAAAGTTTGCCGGGAGAATTCAAACAAGCCCAGTAAAGAGCCAATGATCCCTGTACCTGTACCAAAGTTACCGTGGAACAAAGTAGGTACGGACTTATTTCAGTATGGGAAAAAAGATTACCTAATATTAGTTGATTATTATTCCGGATTTATAGAAGTCGCGCAATTAAAGGATACAACTTCAGAAACAATTATAAAGGTAATGAAAGAAAACTTTGCTCGTTATGGTATACCCGAAACGGTCATAAGTGACAATGGCCCGCAGTATGCGTCACGGAACTTCAGGCTGTTTTCAAATGAATGGGGTTTAAATCACATAACATCGTCCCCATATTATGCCCAATCGAATGGTAAAAGTCAGTTCAAAAAGAAAAAAAAAATGTTGAAAAAATCAATTGACAGCAGGACCGACTTTTATTTAAATCTGCTAAGCTATAGAAACACACCGCGGGAAAATATGAATTCTCCAGCACAACTACTTATGGGGCGTAGACTTAACTGTAGATTGCCGGTTCACCCGGATTTATTGACTGCTAATAATAATGAAAAACAACATAAAAAATTCTCGAAAAACAAATAAAAAGTAAAATGTATTATGACAAGCACTATAAGGTTCAGCCAGAGTTAAGTGTCGGCGATGATGTCATTATGCTGGAGCAAAATAATGAAAGAATTCGAGGCAAAGTTGTGGGCAAAGCATCCACACCGCGTTCATATATTATAAAAAATAAATTAGGAATTTATAGACGCAATCGCTGACAGTTAATAAAAAATGTAAGCGATAATGGACCCAATTTGCAACAAAGGCTTCAAAATGATCGTCGAAGTACAGTAGTTGTTATCTCGGACGATGAGACTAGTGGGGAGGAGTATGAGATGAGCAGATGTGAGGTTGATGACAACAACCAAAGTGATGATACATCGGAGTACGAACCTAGCTTCACATTGTCACCACCATCACCTCATGTTCCTCCGCCTACTACTCGTAGTAGGAGTAAACAATTAAGTAATAACAATACTTAATTATTAGTTAGTAGGATAAACAACATTATTGTATTTCTTGATATTTTGTATATGGGGGAGATGTTGAGGGTATGCTTACTATCTAATAGGGGGTACTTGTAAATAAAGTAGTTGTCAACTGTACACGGTGGTTTTAATACAACAGATATAAACTGTTTTGATAATTTCTACTATGATTTTAGATAATGCAGGTGCAAATTTTACCCTTATCATGTCAATATTTAAAATAAAATACGAGTGCATTTCATTAGCCTGAAACCCTGAACGGCTGAAATTTAATAACACATGTAATAGCTACCATCTTTGGCGCCTCATCAACCTATTATAATAAATAAAAAAAATAGGCTAATCTTTAACAGATAAATAAGCTAGGTAGGTAGGTATAGCTAGTGTCGTCACGATCGCAACGCATACCTTTAGACACATGATCCTAGGTCTGTTAACCGCAAACTTCTGAGAACAACCGCATACCTATATAAAATCAGCTAACTTGATAAGGTTAAACCTGGAAGTAATGCTATTTATACAAATCCAAGAAGCACAAAATGCCAGAGACTGTATTTGAAAGATATTATGAAAATTTACTTGTTTTGATTGGTAAAAGGAATCATCATCTTCCTGTCCTTATCCCACATTAGGTATGGTCGGCACAACACGTTTTTCTCCTTCATTCTGATCTATCATCTGTGATATCTGCAACCACTCCCCTAGCACGGATATCTTCTTTCACACAGTTCATCCAAACCTTTTTCAGGCACCCCTTTCCGGATTACTACCTATCACCATATTCATGGACTCAATCATGTTACCAGAAGGTAACATGATTGGTAATAGGAAATCGACTTGGCGGAGGCACTGTCGTACCCCTAGATTGCGAAATAAATGTCTGTACGTAGGCATAATTTTAAAGAACCCTTTCTTGGCTTGTAACTAACCAAATTTTAGCCTTATTATTTCAGCCGTTTAGGATTGAAGATTAAACATACATACCACATATTTAGATTTCGATCACTTATTAATTTTTGTCCTAATTGGGAAAATTCACACACACAATGAAAACGCGATGACGTTGTCGTAAAAACAATAATATAGGACGACGCGTCTACTATAGTTACGTTCTGATAAAGACAAGTATAAACATGTTGAAAAATAACGACATTGCATTTCACTCCTGTTTCAGGCGACCATTTTACCTTACATTAGTTGCAGGTTGCACGTCAGTTAGGTACGAGCTTCCAATAATAAATATTTTGTTTTAATCAAATTTAAATACATTTTAATTTTTTCAAGTGGTTCGCGGATTATCACAACTTTGCAAGTAAGAAATCTTTTTAAATGTATGGTAATAATAATAATAATAAGTGGTTTTTGTTGAAGATTATGATATTTCATCTGCTCTCATCGTAAAGTTTGAATTATAAAGGTCAAATCAAGTTCACATTGCTAATGTTTTATAACTCACCCTCCTAATAAAATAAAAGACTGAGCGATAAAATGTTTTATGACAATACCTGACAAGACGAGCAGGTGCGTGATAGTAAGCATCATGATTGCCCTTATCATACACAGTACCACCTTGTATGTATTTTGAAATTCAAATGCGCGACACTGTACTGCGCCTGTCACCCTGAGATATTATTTGTTGAATCTCGACAAGCCCAGTTATTTCGCTGGTAACATTGCATGCCTGCATATTACTGCTTGGCGGATGAATAACTGATAACGGTGTGGTACTCTGCAATTGTACAAACGAGGACTATCACTAAAAAATGTTATGAAGATTCCTCTATAGAAAAGGTTATTTATTTATTTATTATACAAAATCTCAAAGTGCTAGTACTGTTAGTATTGAAACCAAAGCACACTTAGTTCATATTGTTCGAGACTATACATCGGTAATATAATTTATCACTAGGTGCTACTTAAAATTTACACAATACATATTTTGCAAATATATTAAGTAGCATGTATGTAATGGAAAATATCCACTTTACAATACCGGGTAATTAAAGAGAAGCAAGTCGACGGGTTGTCGTGTGGGAGCATATTGCGATGTGGTGGTTCGCGCAGGCGGACCTGCTAACAGTTTCCAATTGGGATGTTAACAAAAAATCAGTCGTCGGTAGCCAGCGTCGCGACCTCGAGGCTTGAGCTTCTGATTAAGGACATCGTAATTGTCCGAAACCAGCGACCAGCGGTCGAGCCTAGCTTCGACTTTTGTATCCGTGAGTTTAGTCGGTATATTTACATATGGATAACGCTCAAGTCAAGTATTTTCATGTGGTGTTTCAATAAAGAGTTGTGTATTGTATTGTAACGCTCGCGTTAGTTTTCAAAATCCTATAAGCTATTTTGGTCTAACACTAGCTGCTTCAGTGACACAATTTCACTCTGCAGATTCGACAGTGTCTTGGTAAGATCACGGATACTCGTTTCCACAGTTTTTACGGCCATTTCAGAATATTTCTTATTTAATTTTTGTTTAATAATCTTTTTTTTTTTCAGGTTCCAATCTTGGACGAACTCCGAGAAGATCCAAGCAATAGACGCGTTGATAAGTCGCTGCGCCGCCGGTCAAGTGCGCCACATGATGAAGGCGATTGAACCGCTGTTCCAGCGGGACTTCATATCTCTACTGCCCAAGGAACTGGCCCTCACCGTGCTCGGTTACCTTCAGCCGAAGGACCTCCTCAGGGCCGCTCAGACTTGCCGATACTGGAGGTAGGGTAATTTCGCCATATAGCGACCGATTAGCAGAGTACCCCACTTTAGGTTAGCTGATTAATATGAAAATGTTCTCGACAGTTATTGAAAGTCTTTATCGGGGATCAAGTTTTATTTAAAAAATAAATAAGTAGTAGTAGTTTTATAATTCCATGAAAACAATATTTTTTCAGAAAGTAGCCTTTTTTCTAGTTTGCGACCGCTTTTTATAATATGCGACCAACCTCGACTTAGTTTCAGACCACTACGTTTCTAACAAGTAACATCGATCTTATTTTATTAAATACAAATTCCAGTCACTATAATGCATTATATCTATATTTTTTAAACTCCTTTCCTCTCCTTTCCATTATTTTTAACTTTCTATTGTACTATTCGAGAAACCTATTTGACTACAATTATTAACATCTTGACTTTTTAACACAACTTAAACAACATGTTACTCATAAACTATTATCTTAACTTATCTAAAATCCCATTGGGATCTATTGTGTTAACCCCTGCCTTACCGATTCCTACTCTTCAGATGTGGAAATGGCTATATTTATTTAATTAATATAATTTATGTTATTTATTATGTTAAAGCTTGTAACTTTTTGTAGCTTTTTTATCCAGTATCGTGCCAGTTCCACTGTTATTGTTAGCCTCCAATTTTCTTTTTTCCTGCTTTATTCGGCATAAACATCTATTTGTTTTTGTGAAATAACGAAAATATCTATTTGTTACTATGGCAATAAGTAATTATCCCATAATATTATGTTTTCCTCATCGTGATTTCAGTGAATCAATTATCGTACTCTTACTTAAGAGTAAGCACATTGTGAATTGTGAGAGATCTAAGTTTTTCAAACGAAGTATAGTAAATTTAGAAAAAATAAACAGTCAACACGATTGCTTAAGGGCATGTTCATACTCTCGCCGGCGGTAGCGAATTTCGCTCCGGTTACAAACAGTGTTGAACAGGCCTTTTTTAATATCCTTTATATAAGCGAGACACGGTTTTTATGGATTCTGAACGGGTTGAAGTTGTTTGCCAATAAAAAAAAATGTTCTATCATCCGATCGATATATTTTCTAACATCCAATATAACTACGTTAACGGTACCCTAACGTGCGCATCTTGCTCTGGCACGTTTACTGCAAAAATCGGGTACATAAGCCATATGGCTTTTATTTTATAAACGTTTTGCTCTCATATGAGACATACGTGTACATGAGCCATAATATTTAAATAATAAAAAATACCTGCTTAAGTCACTGAAGCCGAAAACGGCTAGGTGGATTATAATATAATACATATAATAATAAGTTTTCGGAGAAGTTCGAGGTGATACGAGTAGATCCCAATGGGTAGAATTGTTGCTGGCTCTGCTAGCCCCCGCTATAATAAGCAAATCAAATTCAATATTCATAGAGCAAACAACCTTTTACCGGGGGTAGACTTCCTTTGCAGGAGGTCGTCTAGGTGGGTACCCCAACAGTGCCAGTTATTCTACCGCCTGAGCAGTCATGTGCAAACATTACTGTGCTTCGGTAGGAGGGCACTGTAGCTAGTGAAATTACTGGGCTAAAGAGTCTTAACATCTTATGACTCTTGAGTAAGAAGCGTTGGTGCAGTGCACCTAGAATTGCACATAATTGTGAAATTCTGGGTAGCACTGTACTGATTATGGGCAGCGTTATCTCTTAACATCAGGAGAGCGTCTTGCTCGTCTACTTACTTCTCCACATAAAAAAAAAAAAAAAAAAAAAAAACCTTCATGGAAGGAAAGGATCTTCATAGACAAGGATCTTCAAAAGACTAGTAACTTATATACTAATTTCAATCCAACAGATTCCTGGCGGACGACAACCTGCTCTGGAAGGAAAAGTGCCGTCGCATCGGCATCACAACTCTCCGCAAGGTGCCCCGTTCCCTGCCCCGTTGCATCAGTCCGTGGAAGGCGGCGTATATGCGCCAGTACCTCATTGAAGACAACTGGCTCCACAAGTCCGTTGCCAACCCAATAGTGATGAGGGGCCACGACGATCACGTCATCACTTGTCTACAGTTCTATGGCAATAGGATACTCAGTGGCAGCGATGATACCACGTTGAAAGTCTGGTCGGCGGTCACTGGCAAGGTAAGAATCACAGATTTTTTATTCCTTATAGGTTGTTAGTCTTTGACCACGATCGAGTGATGTTAAGCGACGATGCAGCTGTATATGGTAGCAGACTAAACCCGGAAGGCGGGATAAGTCACTCCTCGGCACTCTATAAAGAATATATCTAAATATTATTGTCATGGAAGTTACTAGGCTAAGGAGTCTACATCCTATAGTCTATGAATGACGAGCGCAGTGATGTGTTGCGTAGGGATATGTTTTACATCAGAGGGCCTATTGGCTATCGCAAAACGATATGTAAAACACTAGAATCCATAGACAAAATTGCGTACATTACGTGCTTAAACCTCCTTATTAATATAAGTAACAAAAGCAGCAATGTACATTGAAGTTGCCATCAATCGTAGTGGGTGAGAATTAGCCAATAGCCCCTCAGGTCTGCGTTGGATTCGTCGCGTTCATATAACGGTAAACTATTACTGATGCATTTATTGTCTGAATGATCTGTCAACTCACAATTTAAACCGCTGATCAAATAGGGGTGAAGTTGAAATATGGCAGATATATGGGATAACATACTCTGGCTTGCAGAGATGCGAAGCCTCTTGATATAAATATGTCATAGTGGTGCTTCCATTTTGCTTAAAATCTTTCCATCGTGTTAAGAATCTTCGCAGCTGTTTTGTTGTGTGTGTACCAGTAAGTGAACAATAGTATTAACATTTATTGTATATTTTTAGTGTCTCCGCACTCTAGTGGGTCACTCAGGCGGTGTATGGTCCTCACAAATGGTCGGCCATCTTGTTATCAGCGGGTCAACAGACCGGACACTGCGCGTGTGGAACGCCAAGACTGGACAATGCTTGAAAGTCCTTGCGGGACATACTTCCACAGTGCGATGCATGCATCTCCATCAGAACAAGTGAGTGAATGATACTTAAACCCAGTATTCAATGTTGACGTGTGTTGCGTGTGTTGCTCAACATCAAAGTTCCTGGCAACATGTTTACGGGCATACTTCCCGTCCACACAGACATAATTAACTGATGTCATCGCTCGATGACCACTCTTCAACATGGTGTAATCAATTCCTTAACAAAAATGTTGACAGCAACATGTGTTGACACTAACTCAGCAATATTATGCAACCATGTTTTTAAACAAACGTTTACAATGAATATAGGGGTTTCATTAAACTAGTATGTGTATGAAAAAATCTAAATTAGTTTTTGGCAGTTCTTCTTACAGAGATACTTTTCCTATGGGTTAAAATGAATATGTTTATAAAAGTTGACAAGCTTGTCAACCAAAGGACCCTTTGGTTTGAAACCAGAGTAATCAGGGTCAAGCCACTTGAAAAAAAAAATCATACTGCACCATAGTTTATTTTGTCCATGGCAAAAAAATATTAACTCTTTATAATGGTTGATGCCTATGCAAATGTATTTTTAAAGATTTCATACGCAAATGTTATTTTAATTAAGATCATCTAGGCTATAGTATGCTGGCGCCAAAATAATATTAAAACTATTGAATCTGTTAAGAGGTATCCTGAAGACATTCCAGGTTCTACCCAAAATCTTTACACATACTTACGTAAAATCTGTACTATTATTTCTTGAAAAAAAAAAATTCGTTCCATACTTCATGTATGGATCTATCCTTAAAAATTGTCACTATCTCATTTACTGTCATAGTAGAATTGTGTTTTAACCCCTAAATAGAGTGGCGGGGTTTTAAACCGGAGTGGCCAAGTGGGATGTAGTGCAGATGTAATTCTGGATCACCGAGTTCGAATCCCGGCCCCACTCCCAGTGACTATAATTAGTTATGTGCGCTTTTTCCTGGTGGCAGGTAGGCTTCGGCCTCGGCTAGTTACCAGCCACTGGACGAAAACAAGTCGCCAAGCTGTCAGTTATGACCGTGTTCCAACATGATGTTCAGTGAAGCCAGGGAGAGATTTATCCCGCCTTCTAGGTTTAGTCTGCTGCCATCAACGGCCGCATCGTCGTTTAACATCACGTGTGATCGTGGTCAAAGGCTAGCCTATAATGAATAAAAACCTAAATGCTTTGCGATAATAATATTGTAGGATAATATAATTATAATAGTTCAATAAACTGTTGCATAATTAAGTATTATTACGCTCGTGTGTATTGAAAACTGAACCATACGTTTTTATATAAAAAGCTCAGCGTTTACCAGCTTAGCGGTTTTAAAGGTCTAACCTATAACACAAAATTAAATCGCTTAGATAAGAATAAGATACACTAAAACTTTCTTTGTTAAAATTTGTTTCAACTGTCTTACTAAGATTCAAGAGTGGAAATTTTTCACAAATTGTTGACGCTCAGAAAATGTTCTGAAAAACAGATGTTTCAGAAAGATCTAGCTCAATTATAATAATTTACGAATCAATAGACCGCCGACTGTTCCACTTAAGTCATGAAATTGCGTCATATTTTTCTGTATATTTGTCAAATTTGTCGATCAAATTAAACTTGCAAGATTTGATTACAAACAGACGGACAACGGATAGGTGAAAGTAAATAAAAGCTTGTAAAAACACTATTCCAATAAACAGTGTTTTAGATTTACACGATAATTTGGGAATATTGCCGGCAATTTTCATCCCTTAACACTCCGCTAAATCCCTCCAAATATCAGCTTTAATGTTTGGTTGTTTGTCCTGCAGGGTTGTGTCCGGTTCCCGTGACGCCACCCTCCGGCTCTGGTCGATCCCGGACGGGCGTTGTCTGCGCGTGCTCGTCGGTCATATAGCCGCGGTGAGATGCGTCCAGTACGACGGCAAGGTGGTCGTCTCGGGAGCCTACGATTACTTCGTCAAGGTCTGGAACCCGGAGACGGGCGAGTGTTTGCACACTTTGGCCGGACATACCAATAGGGTTTATAGTTTGCAGGTGCGTATCTGTTTTGTTTTTGTTAATGCTCGCGGCTCGCGTTTCGATTTATTACTTGGCGAATGTTGTGTGCCTAATTCGGGCAAGCTCGTTATCTTCCAAAAGTGCTCCATTGTAGCTTATTTGAATAAATATATTTTGAGTTTGATCCAAAGATTATAATAATGTACAAAGAACAAAACTTTCCGTATTAATTATGAGTATACCTCTAAAGATACAAACTCTTATTAAATTTGACATACTCAAAAGTGATTTAGTGGTCTTTATACACTGTCCCAATGCTTGGCCAATAAGTATTCCAAATTCTTTAAGGAATTTGATAAAAATTATTTAAAGGTTTACTTAGGTATGTTTTAGGTGCTTACCCGTTGATGACTTGTAATTTTTTTTGTTATTTCAGTTCGACGGCATCCACGTGGTCAGCGGTTCCTTAGACACGTCGATTCGAGTGTGGGACGTAGAGTCCGGCCATTTGAAGCATCGGCTGACCGGCCACCAGTCTCTCACGTCCGGCATGGAGTTGCACTCCAATATCCTGGTCTCTGGGAACGCCGACTCCACGGTCAAAGTGTGGGATATCACCACTGGACATTGTCTTCATACCTTGTCTGGTGAGTACCGCAAACCGGAGGAGTACAGATTTCTTCCTCTTAGTGGGATCACCACTCTAATTAACCACTTCTTCGAAGAGTAAGAAACGGTAGGCAAGGGGTGTACACAATAGATCCCAATGGGTCGATGTGTTGCTGACATTGTCAGCCCCCTATATAAGATAAAGAGTACTTTTAGTTGTTCATATTGGTTGTGCTGAGCGGTTTGACACGCTGTAGTAGCCTATACTATATGGTATTTCAGTGTTTAATTATGGCCAAATTTCAGCTCAATTGGGCGACCCGTTTATGTGAAAGAGTAACAAACGTACATCCATTCTTACAAACAACACAAATTTACAAACACAAAAACAACTTACAAATTTTCACATTTATAATATTAGTAAGATGGACGCAGTGGATAATAGATGGTGGTATAATACCAAGCTGGGCGTCACACCCGGTGTCGGCCATTGCATGCTTAGCAGCAAGGGAACGATGAACGATGACGATTTATTATACAACATGTGGAATTACATTCATATTGTTCGTAAAATATCATTATTCTTAGGCGCCTATTCTCGCCTGTCTCTTATCTAAAAAATACCATTTCCAGCCATTTTAACTATGTATTTAGTTGAAGTAGTAAGAACCAATAAGTACTTATAGAGATTTTATCGTGTGTAGGTCCTAACAAACACCAGTCCGCGGTGACCTGCCTTCAATCCAGCAACCGTTTTGTGATAACGTCTTCCGACGACGGCACAGTGAAGTTGTGGGACGTGCGCACCGGCGAGTTCATCCGGAACCTCGTGGAACTGAGCTCCGGGGGGTCCGGGGGCGTCGTCTGGAGGATCAGAGCCTCGGCGACCAAACTGATCTGCGCGGTCGGCTCGCGCAACGGGACCGAGGAGACCAAGCTGCTCGTCCTCGACTTCGATATTCCCGGCGCGTGTCGTAAATGCGATGAATAGCATAGGGTCAATCGGCGCCTACTCAGGCGCTACGCCAATTTGTACGCGCCCTGGCATTGTTAGGTCGGCTCGTTTTAGCGCCTTCACTTATCATCGGACACATCTGCGTTTCGACTAAAGTTATTCAACTAATATTTTCTTCTATTCTATTCGACATTCAGTCGCAGATGTTGCCGATCCATTCAAGGTTAGTGTCACATTATTGATCTCTGACTGTATATTACGAAATTACCTAAAAAATACGGAACAGATAATCTTTTAATATGACAATATTCCGGAGTTTTAGCCTATAGGTAATTGCGGAATGTACCTCACCGATTGCTAAGCCGTAAGTGAAGTTCCCGCTCGATCGACGTTGACGTAACTCGAACTACGCCCTTTGAATACAGTGTCGCGACATATTACCCACCGGACTATACGAAGTGGTTTATTTTATACTATATATATATAACCATAGTTTTCCCGTAACTCGATTATCCATCGTACTCGTAACGATATGTTAGCGTTTAGAGCTTAGAAAGACGGCTACGACAAGCATTGCCAAATTTCTATAATAATATTACTCCATTTAACCCAAAGAGTTTATGAGAAAAAATTGGATCTTAGTTGATAAGTTTAAGGATAATTTGTTAAGGTTACCCTCTCCCGAGGATGTGATTTTGCAGTAAAATAACTATAGAATCTAATAATTTGATTAAATGACATACAATATGAATAAATAATATTTTAATATTGTAATAATGGTAATGATTTTAATTGTAATAATGGTTGATAGTAATGGTATATTTATATTTAGTTTATAATTATGTTTAGTAAATCGCTTTTTGTTTTGTGTGAATGGATCATGATTCAAACCGAGTACTATTTTTTTTTTATATAATTTCTTATGGGTTCCTTTTTTTGTTGTGGCCTTAATATTGCCTCGTTTGGTAAAATGATAGTTCTCAGTTTAGTACGAGTATATTATGTTGAATATATGGCATCACATATTATTTATTTTCCGATTAGTTAGTTAAAATTAAAATCTCGGTTATGGTAATTGTATAGTTTTATTTCTCAATATATTTCATTGAATTGTGTGTTTTTGTTACGTTTCCATTATATTTGTGATATTTAATTTTTGTAGTTATGTTTTCGGTTCTGATTTTCATTTCAATATTATGTCATCATCGAATATAATAACAAAGTGGATGTCTTAATTTATTGCAATATTGTAGTCTAACATATAGCAATGTAATAAATACAATTAATAATTTATAATAATAATTATACATGTCCAATCCAAATATCTCAAATACTTAAGGCCAGCATAATAATGTAACCGATACCTTCTAGTTGTATAAGATTAAAGTAAATTATAACCTTTTATCTTCAGAATTGTAATCTACCGAATTATAAATAACAACTTGTTTGAAAAAATTGCGTCGAATCTGTTAACCGTATAGAGCTCAATAGAGTTGCCATTTGAATAAAACTTCTATCAAAATGGTAGAAAATAGTGCAAAATTCCTCTATTGTGTTCAATGGACAGTAGCTGTATGACTTGTATTACACCTATAAAATCTGTGTTTTGAATATATGTTGTATATATGTATGGTATATATTATAATATTGAATGTAATTGTAATAATTGCGTTTTATGGATACCGTGTTCTCATATTTTACTCCATATTTATTGAGACCGGCCTTTTTATCTTTTCATACAAACTGGCCAAATCATATACTAATTCAAACACAATTTCTTAGCAGAGTAAAGATTTGTTTCATCTTTTGAATAGCGAACGAAACAGTTTTCAAGGCCTATATTATTCATATTATTATGTAATTTCTGTGTTCATGACGTCACAGTGTGTTCATTGCCAACATAAAATATTTATTGAAGGTCATATGACACTCTTATGTAAACAATGTGTCGATTTCAGATCGAGTGCATAGAACACGTAATATCCATTAAAAGCGCAGTTACGTATTGTATTATATTTTGGTCGTTGAAGGGGGCGTCAAACGTAGACGGATATCTTTGATGATGGCTGTTATCTATTAATAAACAAAGACTGAGCGCATAGGTATAGTCTAATATTTAAAGTATTAAAGTAGCGACAGTACTACCGACCATCACACCGCTGTCTTGACCGGCGACCTTAGTTACTATGGTATTTCAATATTTTATTTCTATTACGAACGGCCGGACATGTCGAGTGTAGTAAAATTGTAGCAAGGAGGTGAACTGACACTGATGAGTAGGTGTTTAGGGTTAAATAAATAACTAAACATCGCTCGGAATATAGCGTTGACACATAAAGTTCTTGTTTACTGAAGTGAATATACAAAATATCGTATATCCCCTTGTTCAGTGACTGTTACTTGCTATAATGTTACTATGTCTCAAGCTTTGGCTGCTTTTTCACAGCTAAAGCCTCGCGCCAAGAGATCGTCTGAACGCCGTAATTTCTAATGTAACTTGTATAATTGTAGATGATTTAGATTTTAGTAATTTAGTTTGTATTATGTTGATATCGTGAGGTTAGAGTTCGGTTGTGTTTTTAAAGATCTGAACGTATAACGGTTGTCTCTATATCTCATTCATAAGGACCATTGATTTACGTAGTTGACACTTTTTACACGTAGCTGCTTAAAGTCCGTGATCAATGTTTAGCATAATATTTTTTTTAATCCGTTTGTTGTACCTTTCAGTATTTGGTAGAAGTCGCCAGGCGGTTATGGCAATACCAACACACTAAAACGCTTCCTAACATAAATGTTAACAACGAAACAGTTTCTGCGGATAGCTCGCAAAATGACACGACATAGAAAAACCAACTAAAAAATGTTTTCGTAATATTATTTTTAATGGCAATTTTGGTGTTAACAAATAGGTAGACTAAGGACAGCCATATTAATAATTCTGAAAAATAAAAATAAGAAACGTCAATAAAAGGATTAATATATGTTTAAGAATATGACACTTCGTGCGAACATTGCTGCTAAGTGAAGCGCCGGCTTTTAAAATCACGGGCATTGTAATATGACAAGCAATAAATAGTCATATTTATACCAACTGTGTTGTAACGTATATTTTTTGTATAATCATTAAATTTTAATGTCCATTTGGACAACATTTGTTCTTGACATGTCTCACGAGAAACATTTTTTAGTGTTTCTCGATACTTTTGTAACGCTTATTCCTATTCTTAAGCTATAATTGTAAATTTATTAAATTCCTAGATTATATTCCTAGTTTACACAATATCGATGTAATGAGTCGTATTCTAAAGCAATGCTTATACCTATATACAGTAATTGTTGAGGGTTATGGGGTTCCAGCAGAGATAAACACAGTTTGGAAGGAACGTAAAAATATATTAATTCTTCAATAATCTACACGACACAACAATTTTTCTTCACGCCGCCATATACGGAAGTGTTTTGTTTTCACAAACATCAAATCAAATCATAGAGTATTTAATATTGCCATAACTCAATACCCTCCCTCAATATTAAACACTAATACAAAAACATTACTTCTTAGTAAACATAATAACATAATAATACACCCCCCCTGTACATTTCCAATACCCTCCCTCAATTTAAACATTAAACAAAACAAGACATTACCTCTTTACAAACTTAAAATTCAACATAATAACAGACCCTCTCTACATTTTTCAAATTTTAACACATTTAGAGGTTTAGTGAAAAAATCAGCTAATTGCCTCTCTGTTGAAACATACTGAAGTTTAATAATCTTACGCTCTACAAAGTCTCTAACAAAATGTAACTTAATATCTATATGTTTTAGTCTTTTATGATTTTCAGGATTTTTAGTAGTATGAATGACTGACTGGTTGTCTTCTAGAATACATATATCGTAACATTTAACCCCAATCTCATTTAGTAAATTTCTGATCCAAACAGCTTCTGATACTCCTTTTGCCAATGCAACAAACTCAGCTTCAGTTGATGATAGAGAAACACATTGTTGTTTGCTGCTAGCCCAAGATACAGTGCAACCAAAAACTTTCATCATATATCCCGATGTTGATTTTCTTTCTTGAGTGTCTCCACCCCAATCTGCATCACAATAGCCAAGCAACGGCATCTCTATATTTTTATTGAAAATCAATTTTAAATCTAGACTTCCTTTTACATATCTCAATACTCTTTTTAAGGCTTTCCACAGGTCTTCATTTCCCTTAGACTGAAAGCGGCTTAAATAATTTAATGCAAAACATATGTCCGGCCTACTTCCCAGCATTGCATACATTAAGCTGCCAATCAAACTTCTACATTTTGTAATTAATTCTTTGTCTTCTGATGATGTATCCGATATCTTTAACGCCGGCTCAATAGGTGTCTTCACTGGCTTGCAGTCTTGCATATTATAGCAGTTTAGTATATCCATTAAATATTCCTTTTGATCCAATTCAATACTATCTTCTTTCTTAACAATATTTATTCCCAGATATTTAGCTACTCCATGCATATCTTTCATTTCAAATTCTTTTTGCAAAACTTCTTTTATTCTGTTAATATCATCTTGATTTTCTCCAACCAGTAAAATATCATCTACATATACTAGTATGTAGAATTTAATTCCCTTTTTGTAGTATAGACACCAATCACTTTGACTTCTTACAAAACCTTCCTTTAGCAAAGCGCTGTTAAATTTCTCATTCCATTTTCTTGGACTTCTTTTTAAACCATAAAGTGATTTATTTAATTTTAACACTAATCCGTCTTTCTGAAATCCTTCTGGTTTCTCAAGATATACTTCCTCATCTATATCGCCATATAGGAAGGCACTCTTCACATCCATCTGATTTACATGTAAATTGAATTTTGTTGATATAGCCATTAAAATTCTGAATGTTGTTAGTTTAGCAACTGGTGCATATATATCGGCGTGATCAAATTTTTCTTCTTGCTGGAAACCCCGTGCAACTAAACGTGCTTTATACTGTGTATTGCCTTTCTCATCCTTTTTAATTCTAAAAACCCACTTCGCTTCAATTGGTTTCTTTCCTTTTGGCAATTCTGTCTCAGTCCAAGTATTATTTTTGTTTAATGCATTCTTTTCATTTTCTATTGCTTCCAACCATAGATTTGCATCATCTCCACTTGTCACTTCTTCAAAAGACAGCTGTTCTTTTGCTTGTGCAGCTAAGCCTGTAACATAATCATTTAGCCATGCTGGTTTCTTTATCTGTCTTTTAATCTGCCTTCTTGTTTCTTCCGTACTTTCCTGCTCAACTTCTGCATCATAAAAATTTTCTTCCGGATTTTCCTCACTCACTTCTAATTCACACATCTCATTTTCATGTTCTTGTCTCTCAATCTGGTCTTCTTGTTCTGGTAGTAATTCTGTTAAGTCTTCATCTGTTTGATTTTGAATCTCTTGTACATCACTGTTATTCATCTCTTCAGGTATCATTTCACTTATTACATCTGTTGTCACCTCTTGTACTTTTCTCATATCTTCTTTCCTTTTATCTTGAATAAATACTACATCCCTATGTGTTTCGACCTTCTTTGTATTTGGTAACCATACTCTGTATCCTTTGCAGTATTCTCCATAACCAACAAAAATTCCATTTTTGCTTTTAGAATCCCACTTTGATCTTTTCTCTTTTGGTATATGAACATAAACAGGAGTACCAAATATCCTCAGTTTATGTAGATCAAAACTCTTCTTGTACAACAGCTCATATGGTGTTTTGTCTTTTACCTTGGATGTGCCCGTTCTATTTATGGTGAAGACGGCAGTGTTCACTGCTTCAGCCCATAGTGTTTTATTTAGTTCTGCTTTAATAATCATTGTTCGCGCTGATTCTACTATTGTTCTCATTTCTCTTTCAATTCTTCCGTTTTGTTCTGGTGTATAGCTAACCGTTGTTTCATGTATGATCCCCTTTGATTTAAACATTTCTTTGACTTCTCGGTTTATGAATTCTGTTCCATTGTCTGATCGTACTCTTTTAATGTTACAGTTGAATTCATTCTCAAATTGTGATATAAACTCTGCAATCTTATGTTTTGTTTCAGATTTGTGTCGCATAAAGTAGACATATCTGTAGCTACTATAGTCATCTTTTATTAAAAGAAAGTACAAAGACCCTCCGAGTGAAGCTGGTGTCATCTCACCGCAAAGATCCATGTGTATCAACTCGCCTGGGTTTGTTGCTTGACTCTCGCTAGCACTGAAAGGCAATCTATGCTGTTTCCCTTGAATACACGAATGACATTGCTCAGTCTGTCCTTCATACTTTACATTATTTGAATTTAAACATTGTTTGACATATTTAAAGTTTTGATGTGCCATTCGTTCATGCCATTCTGAAAGAGTTATTAAAGCTGCACTGTCATAACAAAATTTAAAATTCATCACATACATATTATCAACACGGTCAGCAATAGCTACTACCTGCTCATCTTTTAAGAATTTACAACCTGAGATGGTGGATATCATTGTGTGGCCCTTGTCTAATGCACATGCTAAGGAGAACAAATTAGCATTTAATTTTGGCACAAACAATACATTATTCAAGGTTGTAGGTATATATTTGGAACCATTGAAAGCAATCACATCAACATTACCTATTCCTTTAACTTCTAATTGCTCACCATCGCCTACAGTTACATATCTCTTTGACAACTCATGAAAAGATGTGAACAAATCTTTACAGTTAGCCATATGTTCGCTTGCTCCAGAATCAAGAATAAAATCACTACTTACAGTTTCAATCGGATTCATTATGAAAGCATTCTTGTTTATCTTACTACTGTCCGCTTTACCTTCATTTGACTTATTTTTTATCGCTCTACACTCTTTGATTAAATGTCCAGTCTTATGACAAAAATGACACTTTCTTTGTCTACAGTCCCTTCTGAAATGTCCTATCTTTCCACATTCAAAACACTTTACTTCACTCACACTTTTATTGTAGTTATTGCGACCTCGCTGTGATGCTACCAACGCTGAAGACGGCTCAGGTTCAGTGTTCCCATATCTCTCCTCTTCTATTAGTAACCGGGATACAAGGCTCTGGAAACTCTGGCTGCTTTCTGGAACTGATTCCCAAGCTGACACAAAGTGTTGGTACTTCTCTGGCAGTGTCATCAGTACTTTTGTAATCAACATTGTGTCAGACATCTTCTCTCCAAGACTTTCAAGTTGGTATCGCAGATCCTCAAGTTTAGAAATGAAACTAGTAACCGGCTCTTCAAACTTCAAGTTGAAAAACTTTTGCTGCACGAGATGTACACTGACTTTTGATTTTGGTTCATAGACAGCTATTAATTTCTGCCAGATTTCAGCACTGGTTTTACAAGTCAACAAATGGTTCAGAATTTTTTCTTGTACTCGCGTTACTATTATTTCCTGTGCCTTAGAATCATCGTCCATCCATTTTATAAAATCAGTCTTTGATGTGATGTCAGGTTTTCCTCTATTGCCTTCTACTATTGACAATAATCCTCTCGAGCGCAAAATTATTTTTAATTGAAACTTCCATACTTGGTAGTTGGTTTCATTTAATTTTATATTATGTGCACTTTGAGTGTGCGTGCAACCACCGGCTTCCATTTTTTTTTTGCTTTTGTTTCGACTCTCGTTCGAACTAAATTTTTTATTATTCTACACGTCTGTTCCTTCCTTTTTCCAGCGTGATCTGGGCCCATAACCTGTTGAGGGTTATGGGGTTCCAGCAGAGATAAACACAGTTTGGAAGGAACGTAAAAATATATTAATTCTTCAATAATCTACACGACACAACAATTTTTCTTCACGCCGCCATATACGGAAGTGTTTTGTTTTCACAAACATCAAATCAAATCATAGAGTATTTAATATTGCCATAACTCAATAGTAATATTTTATAGTTAATATTTTATGCAATAATAATAAATTTAAAAATGATTGTAGACCGTCGCTTTTTGAAAAACAAGTGGCTAAAAAGTGAGATTCGCTGATAACTTGCGTACACATATTACGTATCAAAATCTCCGAGAGAATGAACACATACATTTTTGGCGTCATTTTCGTGACCAGGACTTTCCACCATTACCTACGACGTATTCATAATAGTAGTCATAAAAATCGGTAAATTTTAGATGCGTTCGACAACATACACTTTGACGAGAGAATTATTAATATATATAACTGTTTGGTCATATTGCTAGAATCCGCCCTTCTAACCTCACGACAGCATTTCATATCATTGAATGAGATATCTAAGAGAAGCGACCATGTATCTGCAATAATTTATAGATTTAGGGACTTGGCTGAAACTGATGATGGGAATTGTTGATTTTGTGCGTTTTGTTTGGTAAATAACCAAGCGTGTTATCTGCTGTGTTCTAATTATTTTAATATTGTATCACATGTTTAGTTTATATCTCATTTTTCTTGCTAAATTAGGGAAGATTCTAATGCTTTATTTACCTTTTTCTTGTCATGTACACTTTATTGTTGTTTAATTATATTACGCTTAGTGACACTTAAGAGGGTATATCTACCTGTCAAATGATATAATATGAAACACCAATCTTTTTTCATTAATTTTTGTTCTTAGTCATGAATATCACTTAATAAGTTAGTCTGCAGTTTACGTGATCAGTCAAATTTACTTTCTTGATTTTAATTTGTAGGTTGACCCATTTAAGTGTTGTTGTATCTTTTCTAGCTTTCTTTTTATAAATAACACGCTTGGTGGATGTGGCCCATAATAAGTATCTAGGGCATTTCGGGGCATAATTTTAGTTGTTAGTGGATGAAAATGGTTTGGTCGTGTTTGGTACCCATCAGCTTTGGGTATTTTTAGTTACTCTTTACTTATATCTTCGACATAAACACCACAATAATATTATAAGTGTCAGTCATCGATTAAAATTGTTCTTATTTGTTGCGATCAAAATATTTTCATAATTTGATGTCTTTCGTTGTTTATACTTCTATCGATATTTCATTATCATTTATTGTATTGTATAATGCTGATTTGATTAATAAATTCAATTGTTTTCAAGTTATTTGTTTTGTTTATGTGATCTTGTAGGATTACGTACATTGGCACATAATAGAATAAAGCCAGAAACACATTATTAAAACTCGACGTGACGCCACGCGACGTCACCCGTCCTGATTGGGTGGCGTGTGGTCACGTGATGCCACGGACCAATCCGGACGGGTGTCGTGACTAGGGATGAAAATGTCCGAATGTTTCCGAAACTTTCCAGGAATATTTCCAATGTTTCCGGAAATATAGGGAAACATTGCAGGAAACTTTCCAAAATTTCCAGATTAACACTGAATTTTTGAATGCGTTTTTTTTACTACTACGGCCTTCTGGGTTTATTTTTGTTTTGTTATTATACTTATCTATCTGAAAACTATAATTAATGATGGTCATTGCCATGAATATTTAATTGACAATGGAAATATACAAAGAAAAGGTGAAAACTATGATACTGGTAACTTATGATAGCTGAACCCATCATTTTTTTTGACTTACAATTATAAAGATTATAAACAACCAAAAAGGGCATTGATACCGACTTATATAAACATAATTCATATAATTCTGTTTTAACATTAGCTCACCAAGCAGCCAGGTTATTACTTGAGAATCAGTCATTGCACTGTTTCACCCTTTACATACAGACACGTGTATATACTTTCATATGCACAAGAATAAGTCTATTTGGCATAGTAAAACAAAAATATAATGTTTTTTTGATAATTGGTATGATTTTTCCATCAATGAACAGCGTATTTCTTTTCCTTGGTATATTAGTTACAAATTTAATCTTATAGTCAAAATTCATGATTGAGTATTGTAGACAGGCACTAAGCCTACTATCCTATCAGCAGTAATTTTACTTTACTTAGCATTTTCATTTAAAAAATCAGATTTCTAATTTGGGGTTTATTCCCCATTGTTTCTGTCAAATTTGGAAAGTTTCATGGAAGTAATGGAAACTTTCGGAATATTTCCGGAAATTTTCATCCCTAGTCGTGACGCCACGGACCAGTCCGAACGAGTGGCCTTGCGTGTCGCCGCGTCGCGTTTTAATAATGTCTTTCCGGCTAATATATATATAGGGATGTTGACAAGGTCATAACTTAAAAATAAGTAAATAAGTTTAGTCCGTAATTTAAGTAACAAAAAGAAATTGAATCGTATTTTTTGGTTAACGAATTAAATTAAAAATGGCTGAGATATAACGCTTAAACTTTCGTGTGGATCGTACTTCACTATCCGGTACAAATGTACCCGAGTTTGGCCTGAGGCGGCACGACCAAGCAACTTAAACGTATTTCACACGTTTTTTATATAAAATTTAGCAAGAAAATATGCATGTCTAATATTTTTAATAATCTACTTGATGAACAAAATAAATGTTTTACTCGTCAACATCCCTATACTACTAATTACTACTGAAACTACTGGTACCTACTGGTCCTATCACTGAAACTTTTGCTAAAGCCTACGCTCCACTTCTAGAGATAAGTATCAAATCTTACTAATAAACGTAAAAGTTTGTAAGAATTGATGTCTGGATGTCATGATGTTTGTTACTCTTTCACGCCTAAACGGGTGGACCGATTATGCTGAAATGTTGTGTAGAGATAGCTTAGACCCTGGAATGACACGTAGGCTAAATAAGTGCGGGTAAAACCCCAGGGCATAGCGAGTATTATCAAATAAACTGTTATGAACGCTTTGAATGAGAATTTAAAACTTAAAGTGGAACGCTAACTTTAGAGGTAGATAGGATATTTGCCCACTATTTTCTAATAGGAAGGAGAAGTAAATAAAACGACAATCTGCTCTATTTTCATATATTCATTCGACAACGGTACACGGTGACAATTATAATAACAAACTTAAATATTTATGAATGTAATTCAGACATTTATTTATGCTCTACACATTTATTTACCAGATCAACTGACACTAAGAGAGTTAAAACGTTATTTTTCACGGATATGGTCTTACATATTACATCGAATGTTGAACAATAAATTATTATACTGATTTTAATCATTGTACTTGAAATAAAAGGTTGTTTAACTCTGCATCATTGAATAAACTTCAATTATAGATGGTGTGAAACACGAAATAAATAGATACAGAAAACTGACATCGTAAAATGACAAAACACGCAAAGTACATATTTGCGCAACTAGAGAGATTAATTTCAGTGTCTCTCGCGTCATATGCCAATGGGCCAAACCTAGTTAGAATATATAGGTTAGTATTAATTTCGTAGTAAAATCTGAGACCACATTCTGTACCTTTTTATTTTGTGTTTCATTAATTATTTTACATAGTGGTATAATATTATGTTCTTTTAAATTCATTGATGCGAGTTGAAATTATTCTCAAATTTACATAAGAGGAACTCAAAAAAATAACAAAGTAATAACCATAAGCTTTACGATTCTGCCAAAGTTCTTTGGAAATATATCACAATACGTATTTGTAAATATAGGTCCTATTGGATGTGTTGGAAGGCATATTTTAAGTATTTATCGGTATAATAATATGTTCATAAAATATTATTGAGGCTTTAGAATTCAAAAATACACGTGAAAGTGTATTTTGTAATTCTCAAAAAAAGATGGTAGGTTTCGGCCGTGGCCGCATACTTTGGACAATAGCTAATTGCCATGAGGTCATTATTACCCTGTTATTTACAAATATTTCTGTGGTATATTTCCAAAATGAGTTCTTATAAATATCGCATTTTTGAGTTCTTACAAGGCAAGAAACAGAAACTATAAACGAAATAATAACATTCAAAATTAACAAATCATATCCGTAATATAAATAAAACATTATCAAAATGTTTTTGTGACCCCTATAACATTAAATTACACTTACGAATATTCTGATTAACATTTATGTATCGAAATAATTACAAGCACGGTTACAGACATGCATTTTAATATTGTTTAAACGGAAACTTAAAATCGAGCACTTGCTGAAAAAACCACACTTCAAAATTTAAAAAAAAATCACATTTTCTCTCCTCATGGGTTTCTTACCCTCATAGGTCATAGAGATTTCAGAATGGGTAATACAAAGTGCATCTATTTTTAAACTTGTAATTTTTTCAGCAAATGTTCGAAAAAATACAACGAATCCTTTCACACGTTCGACAAATAAGACTATATAAACGCACGAATGTTGTTTGTCAAGCCGTGTTCATAAAAATCTTTTTACGAGATACCATTTTCTTTGAAAATTGCAACAGTTATGTTGACTTGTTTTTAATCGGCTTATGACACAGCATTTACATCCTTGCGTTCATATACTCGTACATTCACGCTCTTAAAATATTTTTTAGACTTGAGACTGCTAAGACGATTTTATCTCAGAGGAGTGGTTGAAAAAGCATACGTTTACTACAAAAAATTAAAAAAATGCCTTTACATCTGAAGAATTCAACAAGAATTTGATCATTATTTAAAAAAAAATGAAAAGTGATCTCTAGTTTTGTATGAGAAATACCGCAAAAAAATAAAATAAAAGTATCTTTGAAACAACCCCTCCTCCAAATTACAATTAACATACATCGATAACATATTAAAATTACTGTCATTTACATTACAATCATAGTTATACGGATTTCTAGAACTAACCGTCCCAAACTTTAAAGTTCCAAGGTATTCTCTTGCTCGTATACATCATATTTCGTATAATTTTCTTTACGCATATATAATTAGGTATATTTATAGGTAAACACAACGTCTATAAGCTGACATCGATTAGCGTATCTATCTATGTATATTGCAAAATTATTCGTTATTACGGAGGCCGACTTTAGATAACATATTTCGTTTAAAACTATTATATGAACAAGATATTGAAATTACACCCTTTTTATATTCTTTTGTCAAAATACCCCGGACAAATTCTATCAGAAAGTAGAAGATAATATGTTAAGTCGTCCTCCGTAATTACGCACTTATTTTATCAGGGTATTCTTGTATTTTAATATTGGCCTAAATCCAGTCACAATCAAGTTTAAATCAACATTGACCAGAAAATAATTATGTGTGTTTTAAATAAAAAAAATCAATGCTCGGTTAACAATTTTAACTATCTTTTTGTAAACTGCGATACTTAGCAACGCTGGTTTTGCTGTAACATGTGTTGACGGTTAATTTTTTGGGCTTATTAAAGATGTCTGCAGTATATTATTGACTAAGACGTTAATAAGTATTTGTTTAATATTCCAAGCGTTAGCTTCGATACCCTCGCAAGACTATGACTGGATTTAAAACAAAACCAAGACAACCCTTCTACAATATTTTAACACGGACATAATATTCTAGTATGTAAAGCTAGGACGTTAGTTTGTAAATTAGATTCAAACGAATTGTCACAGGGGTGACAGAAACAGGAGATCTAAACGGGTACCAAGTTTACGGGACATGTAAAAAAATTAAGGAGAGAAATTGGGGTAATAAATTATATAGAGGTTTAAGATATTGAAGACATTGCCCAATATTCGCTTTGGTTCGAAGGTTCGGGTAGATATATTTAGTTAAACAATTTGTCTTAGACAAGAGCATTATGGCAGTTCGTGTAGCCACAACGGTACTACTGTGCATCGAATGCTGTGTCAAATTCTCAAACAAAAAGTGTCAAAAGCATTTTGTCGAAGTAAAATTTGACACTGCAGAGTGCCGTGGTCGGTTAGTAGTAGTTTCGAAGACCGTTGGATTGGTAGTCAGATTGGTAAACATTTTGTGTGTGATGTAAAGTATTTTCTTTGCCATTTTACACTTCTAACCAGAGCAAATCAACAATACATATTATTTATTATAAGTAAATTAGACATGTCCCCGCAGCATTGGCTCAAAATGCTTATTTGAGGAATAACTATGTGGGTATTGTATTTATTTCGATTTTTATCGAGTCAACCTAATTAGAGTGTAAAACAATTATTTATAGACAATGAAGCCGTTTCAGCCATATCGGCCTCTAACAATACAATAACTTCTCGTGTGAAATAAAAAAAGATAAAATGTTAATGATCTTATCACATAAGTAGTGAATACTCGAAAGATAAATAATATTTGCAAGTAACGATTAAAATACCATAAATTAACATCTATAAAATAAATTACAAACCAAAATCGCCTCTGTAGGTGAATAATACTACAAGTATTTACTTAACTATCACGAAAGTAACATATAGGTACTTATTTATGTAATCCGAAATGTATAATTTTTCCAGTACAATAAATTAATGTTTAATACAATTACAACTACGAGTCCATATTTTATCGTGATACAAAAAAATATAATGAACCGTTAAATTAAATCAGTTCGTTAAATAATGGCACGTTGCAATAATGCATTGTATATAATGTGTATACGCAATGGATCTCAATCATTAGGTACAAACAAATATTAAGAATTAATTTTGACGCCGAATAGTCCGCATACGCTTGCCAGTCAGGGTATTACCACATCGGCCAAAATATATAATTTTATGTATATTTTTTTATAATAGTCATATGTATTTTTTTTTAATATAATAATTTTGAATTTTCATTATTCTAACTTTTATATAGTTAAGCACGTTTTAGTGCGGGCGAAGGCAGCGGGCGGGATCTGAAGGGCCGGGCTCGCGCGGTGGCGCACGTAGCCCGTGGCACGATGGCACGACCGGCCCGTGGCACACGCGGCCCGTGGCGCACGCGGCCCGTGCGCACATGGCCCGGCGGCCCGTGCCGCACATAGTCCGGCGGCCCGTGGCGCACATGGCCCGTCGCGTACACAGCGCGGCGGCCCGAAGCCTCCGCGACCAGACCCGCTGCCGTCCCTCGCATACCGTCTATCATCGCCGCACCCATCCCAACACTTACTGTGGTCAAAAATTTGGAAGGCACTTTCTACTTTCAAAAATTTTAAATTTTAATTAGTTTTTGAACACATTAGCCTAGACTTACACAATAGAAAATATGCGTAGTAACATTTACCAAAAATTACGCAATTCATCCGAAACGTATAGGCCTTTATATAATTTTAAATTTTTTTCTCCTAGATTAAAACTTTATTTCCAAAAGGACAGCCAAATAGTTTCAACACTAGATCAGGAATCGCAGTTTTTTTTTTTCATTAATGATTTGGTCTTTTTTATACACTAACTCCCAAACGTGAACCGAATCCGATAATTCCAAATACCAAACAATAGTTGAAGTATCAAGGCCACTTTGAGACTTATCATAAAACATGCGGTAACATATTCTTGCGACGTGACTGCCCGGGCGGGGCCGCAGCCTCCGCCCTCCTACACAATACGAGTATCTATAATACAGGACGCCAACGATTATCGCCAACAATATTATCTAAATCATGGTATACCCTTGCGGCAAGAAGATACTAGTAATTTCTCACCGAAACTATCAAAAGGAAGAAAACTATGGTTCCGAGGAAGTCGTTAAACAAATTTGTACATGCACACCTTATAACGAGAGTGGCGTAGATCGGCGCCGGCGCGCCACTCGGCACTCTATGCGGCGCGCTCTCTTCGCTACTTATATTACATAGCTAGTACAAGTAAATTGAATCGTTTACACTATGCATACATAGAAATACCTGACATGACGCTCGAACGAAGAACGTTCGATTTTAGTGCTTCTAAACCTAAAGCGGCGCAGACACCTTAGCTCGCATAAGGCGATGATCGACGCGGTTCTGATGTCCAATGTTGGACACTCTTGTTGCAAAGTGAGCGCGGCTCTTCAAGAGATATCGGCGTACAGTGAGTCAGAATGCAGTGGGTTGTGTCTGCGCCGCTGACATCTAATTTAGCCTAACATTTGGAACAATCACTACAGGCTAATGATACATCTATACATTTGGCGACCACTAAGTCTATTCGTACGTGAATCGCAAGTCGCAAGTGAGAGAGTGCGGGTGCGCGGTGGAACCACGACCTCGCACCGCCAGGAAACTAACTGTAGCTGCTACTCCAGGGTTACACATCTAAAGCTACATAATATCTCATCTTAAACACGATTATGCTTGCAGAGTTACATTGAATAAGGTATACGGAACAGTCTTTTGATACGGGCCAAATATTTTTTAAATTTTGATATCCCTACAGTCACAGATGGATCTAAGTTTTATGTTTAGAAAGCTTATACACTAACATGTAGACGTTCTACTTAGGAGTAGGTAAAGTAATATTATTGGAGTGGTCCGTGAAGGAGGAGGCCTGTTCGCTGCACTCTCCGACGCGGGTCACTCCACGCCTCGTCTCAACAACACAACATTACATTATACTCATTCCACTGCAACACAGGCATACAAAGTATACAAAAAGTCCTACATAAAAAAATTAACTAATATAACAAGCATCATATTGCACAGCAAGTTCACGATAATTTATTAAATATGAAAATAATGCCGATTGCCATAAATGAATCATAACTGTAATTAATAATAAACATACACTAACGCATTACATTAATTTTATATTATAGTTGCCTGACTGGGAACCTCGTTTCGTCCCTGGATATCTCGAATCGCAACAACTCGGATCGATATATGCCGAAACTCGCACAAATCAACCCCTATCTAAATTACTCATAATATGTTCTCACTCAAAGACTACGGTACAGGTTGATCCAGTTTAACAGACAAAAGTACTTATGCTTTCAAGTAGAGTTAGACTTATTTTTCAAGCGTAAGAAATGGCCGAAGTTTTAGGCGCACATAAATATATATGCAATTTACAATATTTTATTCTGTTCAATAACGAGAATGTCTCTTGTATTTAGATTTAGAAAATTAATACACATTTTTAAAAATAAAATTACGCTTTTCGTACTTCAGTGAATGCACTGTACTTCTGGCGATGTACTTTAGGCGCAAAATTGAATAACGTCAACTATTTGCACAGAAAAAATGATAAATTATAATAATTTATTACTTGAATACCGTAGCCTTTTCGTGCACCGCGTGTTCCAAAAATCTTTCAATAAAATTCTTTCCTTGTAAAAGGGAAAGTATTAATCAAGAATCAACATCCCTAAGTTTGCATTTGGGCATGTCATCATTTATTAATGGTGCAATTTGTAAGAAAAATAATTTAGTAGATATGTCGGATGTTTGATTGATCTCGTCAAATAATAAAGATAATGTGTTATTTATTCGTACACCACTTGAGAAAAATAAATCATAAATTTCATTTATATGTAAGTGTTTGGATATTCGATAAGTTCGGTGTAATTTCAGTTATATTCTATCTATTTAATTTATTTTTGTTGTTGTTTTGTCTATTAGATATACACCTTTTAGTTTTATATCTATTTATTTGATTGTGGCTTCTCAGCACATCTCTCGAGAAAGATTTAATACGCGTTCTATTTGGAAGCCCTTGATGAACAATAGAAACCAAATAATTTAAGAGTAAGGTACAAACTTGATAATATTTTGATAATGCACAATAGTTTTAATTGTCTAAACATAAGAAAAACTACGACTGTCCAATAATTTCTGGCATTAAAGTCTATTAACGGTCATAAAATATATCGCTCTACCTAACTAAAACGAAAGTAAATTACACAAAATTGCACCGAGAATGACGTGTGCATGTCGAGTCGTAATCTACGGGTGTCGGTTATCTATTCACCGACAACAGTGGTGTACGAATAATTTTAAAACCGTTTAAAAGTAACCAACCGAGCCGTTGCGGTTCGGGAGGAAAAAATATGCGGCAGCGGGCGGCGGCGGCGGCGGCGGACCACCGGGCGGCGTGTGCGCCGGCGCCGCTGCCGCGGGCACGCTTCATATGACGTCCATGCGCGCGTCCGCCAGCCCGGCCGAGTTGTCCGACTCCACCGGCGAGCCGCCCTGTCCGTTGCGGGACACCGGGGTCTTCGGCGGGCCCATGTCGGAGTCGTAGCGAGTGTCGGGTCGAGGCGACGCGAACGGTCGGAACGGTTCGGCGGGTCGTGTCGGTTCCAGCGCGTGTCCGGGTGGCGGCGGCGAGCACAGCGGCGACTCGAGGCCCGCTGTCAGTGGCGAGGGCAGCCGCGGCGAGTGCAGCGGCAGCGGCGGCAGGCCCACGTGCGGCGGGTGGTCCTGCGGCCGCTGCGCCGCCACCACCATGTTGCACATCTGCCGACGCAGGCCGTGCGCCACCGCAGCCACCGCGGCGGCGGCGGCGGCGTTCGGTGACACGCGCCCCTCCCGTCCGTTTCCACTCGCGCACCCGTTCCCGCCGACAACGGCCGCAGGCGGTCCGACACCGTCCTGTAACATAAGGAGCGCTCCCTGCAATCACCGCTTGTACCGTCGATAGTCGCTTCACTCGTCACATTACCGCGAGCTGTTACATTATGCTAGATCGCAAGGGCGTGTTCGCAGAGGCGATGTCGAGTGAGACACTGATAGGTAACGTGGAGGCAGATTAACACGGGCGTGTCAGGCGATACTGACCGTGATGGCGGGGTACACGGGCAGCTCGACCTCGCGCAGGTGGTGCGCGGCGTGCGGCGTGTGGTTCTCGCGGAACACGACCGCGCGGATCACGCCGCGGATGTGATCGTCCGGCCACACTCCCAGCAGGATCCTTTGCGGACGACCGCGCCCCTTGGGTCTCAAATCTGTAACGTCACATAATAGTATAACGTGAACACGTAACACACTGTATACCGTACGACACGACTCTGGATTGATGAAGTGTATTCGGTCTGGTTATTATGTACTATTTTAGACGTGAGATGATATTTAATTAACGCTACTTGGAAAACATTTTTCTTATACAAATGATATATGTTACGATTTCAGTATGTTCTCATCGAGTCACACCAAATATAGTAACACTGTGACTGGTTGAGGAAAAAAGGCCTATCGAGTAACAGTGTGACTCGGATACGAATTTTTATTCTCATCCAGTAACATGGAGTTTAAGTAGTGTTACTCGTTCGGAAAAATAAATCTCAACGAGTAACGGTGTGACTCGATGCGAATATTATTCATTCTCAGTTAGTAACACAGGCTTGAAACAGTGTTACTCGTTCGGAAAAACAAATCTCAATGAGCAACTAAATAAAACGTCTTTAATAACCCATAAGCTTTAAAAAATATTTATTTTAAAAAACGCTACTTTGTAGCTTATTACGTATTATTCTTATTGAATTTTATTTCTTAAGTACTGAAAAGTTAGGGATTTTTAAGTTTTTTTCAAAATTTTGGTATTGACGCGTTAGCGATGGCGATCGCGAAAAGATGACTATTTGGTTGTGAATTTAGGTGCAGGGGCGTTATTCACAACCAGATTCTAATTGAATCATCACAAAATCACATCGATTCACACTGTTACTTGATGAGATTTATTGTTTCCGAACGAGTAACACTGTTTCAAGCCTGTGTTACTAGCTGAGAATAAATATTCGCATTGTGTCACACCGTTACTCGTTGAGATTTATTTTTCCAAACGAGTAACACAATTTAAACTCCATGTTACTAGATGAGAATAAAAATTCGCATCGAGTCACACTGTTACAAAGGTGTGACTCGATGAGATTTTTTTTCTCAACCAGTTACAGTGTTACAGGATTTGGTATGACTCGATGAGAACATACCACAATTTCGCAATGCAATTTAGTTCGCTGTGCATATTAGAATATTCCAATTCGCATACAAAACACATAAAAGTAATTTCTATCCATAATGATACGTCCCATGGTTTTCAACTGAATTAGTTCGTAAGAGAGAGAAGTGGGGGCAACATTATAGATAGCATCTCCGAGTAACTTAATTCCTGCGCAGACGATGGACAATCCGTGGCGCGTCACATTACACCAAAAACACGTAGAAGCTGTGAGCTATGTCGTATTTTTAATAAATTATTTACTATCCTGTTGCTTTGTCCATCGTTTGCGCAGACCTTAAAAGTTAACGCTATCGGAAACATTGTGCCACATTCGATGCTCAAAAAAAAAACATACAAAAAAGTGTGCAAACACTTTTTAGTCAGGTACTTTTTGGTTGTCATTTATTATAATATAAAATAATAATCACTTTGTTTATTGTGTGTGTGTCTCTTTAGTATTTTTTGTGTTTTGTTGTCGAAAAATACATGTATTAAAGTTTTTCTGTCTTTCTGAACCCCAAATGTGGCACAACATTGCTATGGGCATTCAAAAATCGTACCTGCTCCTCCGTCGGCGCTCGGTCCCAGCATGTTATGAACTCGATTAGCGTACAGCACGAAAGTTGGATATGGTATGTCGTATTTCCTTGCAGCTTGCGATAGGGATAGTCCTTCTTTTAGCACGGAGAATATTGCCTCGGCCATGGTTTCTGGTCGCCAGGATTTGAGTGGGCCGCGCTCTCGCAGGCGCAAGTTGTGAACCATGTTCTGATTGGTGCTCCAACATTGCTGCCACAGCGACTGCATCCGATACTGGTACGTCTCTGCTGGAAGAACAATTAAGGGTTAGTTGGTTTTATTTTATAGGTTTTAGTAGAAACCTAGATGAAATTGAAATCATTCTGGTAGAAATCTAATCTCTTCTGGTGGTTTCTGGTATCATTCTGGTTTCTGGTAGTATGTAAAGTACAATAAGATATCAAGAAAATAAATAGGTATAATTTTAAGAACTGTATCAAAACATGTATTTCCTGTAATTAACAATTTAATTTGATTTTATAATAAGTAATCATGTCGTACATTCTACCATTGTATGGCTGGCAAATTAATAGTTAGTATCTGCCTAATTTTCACAATATTAAAGAAATCTATTTTTTATCTTATATCTAGAATCTCACTAGCTTTTGCTCGCAGATTTTATTCCGCTTGAATAAAATATTAGCAGCTTCTACGTACTGCAGGGTTTTTTTTACAAGCACTTATTTACTTTCACCTGTCTGTTGTCTGTCTATAAACAAATCTTGCAAGTTTAATATGATCCACTTCCCGGTTTCTGATTGAACTGAAATTTTGCATGCATTTATAAATCGGATGACAATACAATATCAAAATGACATGGAGCTGATCTGATGATGGAGCTGGAAGGTGCCCATGGGAACTCCGTATTTAACGACGCAACCCAATCGAGTTTGGGCTCATTTGATTCGTCTTGACGAGTACTTTGGTGTTAGATGGTAAGAATAATAATAACTTGACTTATATTTTTTTATTTCACTTGTAGGTTTTGTAATTTTATAAAATTCGAACTTTCAATTAATATTATCAACTTTAGTATCAAGTTGTACATATCTCTTGACACTGATTTAAAACCTTCAAAATAAAAATAAAAAAACTTAAATAAGTAAGTCGCTATTGGCTACCTCGAATAGTTCATTATAAGCCGACCAAAAATAAAATGCTATCTGATAAAACATTATACAAAATATTTATTTCACAACCACGTAATATAATGCGACTAAGTTAAGAAACTCATTTTAATTTATCGTTCTATATCATTAAGATCATTATGTTTATGTCAGTTTATACATATAACTTTTTTAGTCAGCCAATAACCACTCTGACTATAATAATATAACAATTATAATTGTTATATTAAATAATTATTTAAATCGGAGTTTTAAGCATTAAAATGGTTTTCTAAAAACGTGCATTTAAAGCCAAGTGTCAATCAAAACGCAATTATTATAATAGGTACTGACCTCCTGAAGAACCTGTAACAAAATATATTAATTGAAAATAAATGAAAAACTATATTATATTCTTATTGATTGTATTTTATACTTTTACATTTTTTTATATAATGTTCATTTTCAAATATAATTACTCGTATTATAGTTATTCATATCACAATCACAGTGTCAATATTTTTTCCAAATGCTAAGCTATGCTTTCAATATTTTTTCTGCTAGACTTTACAATATAAAGGAAAATATATTTTAAATTTAATATTTCAAATCCAATATAAGCAAACTCAACTCTCTACAACTTTTTACATAAATTTGTACACTTCACCTTATTAAAAAAAATACTACTCTATAATATATGTATATAAATATTACAATATAATATATTTTTAACAAATCACCTCCATATTATTACATAACCGACTGCCTGTTTTTTTTTATGTGGAGAAGTAAGAAGGCGAGCAAGACTCTTTAGCCCAGTAATTTCACTAGCTACAGTGCCCTCCTACCGAAGCACAGTAATGTTTGCACATTACTGCTCAGGCGGTAGAATAACTGGTACTGTTGGGGTACCCACCTAGACGACCTCCTGCAAAGGAAGTCTACCCCCGGTAAATTATGGTTACAAAATCACAATTTTGAAATAAACTTAAATAAAACGAAAATCTTATAATTCAGAAAGAATACCACTAAACCTAAATAACTTAAGCAACATGCTTAATATAGAAGAAAAAACAGAATTTAAAATAAAACGAAAATCTTACAATTTAGAAAGAATACCACTAAACCTAAATAACTTAAGCAACATGCTTAATATAGAAGAAAAAACAGAATTTAAAATAAAACGAAAATCTTACAATTTAGAAAGAATACCACTAAACCTAAATAACTTAAGCAACATGCTTAATATAGAAGAAAAAACAAAATTTAAAATAAAACGAAAATCTTACAATTTAGAAAGAATACCACTAAACCTAAATAACTTAAGCAACATGCTTAATATAGAAGAAAAAACAGAATTTAAAATAAAACGAAAATCTTACAATTTAGAAAGAATACCACTAAACCTAAATAACTTAAGTAACATGCCTAATATAGAAGAAAAAACAGAATTTAAAATAAAACGAAAATCTTGAAAAACAGAATTTACATTGTTACCATAGATACCAAAGATAATAGAAGAAATAAAAATGTTGATATTACTCAAGTCCAACCTGCAGCTATGGACAAAGTGCACATAGTAGATTTATAAAAAAATATAAAAAAAAATACTATAATTAATTAGCTAAATTGTTTATAATTATTATAATTAAATAGGTAAATTGTTAATAATATTATTTATTTCTTGCTCAATTTTTTCGATCTTTTGGAATTCCGTACAATAGGGACGGACGGACGGGACGGGACGTTTGTCTTTACGGAACTATTTTCGTAATACTGAGACACAATAGAATGCTTTCTACAAAATGCCCACCACCACCTAAATCCGTTGAGGCTGTTAAATTTGAAATTGGGATCTCTCTTGCTTTTCAACTTCTCTACGAAAGGTAATACTTCGCTCAGAGGTTTCTTGGTTCTTCTATTCTGAGGAAAGTTGGCGGTGTCACAACAGAAATTTAAGATTTTCGATTCCTCTCTCTTCTCTTCTCCGGTGTAATGCCTGACTCCTCTAGTATGGCCATTCCCAGTCTTCTGTAAAGTGTTCCTTTAGGGATGCCCTAATTCGCAATGTCGGCGACCATTGCGAACCTCTTTTGCTGCTGTGATGGCTCTTGTGATGGCTGTGATGGCTTTTTGGACCTCGTCGTCTCTCCATCGACGCGTCTTGCGCTTGTTTTCTGGTATACACAAGCAATACGATGATCAAGCAAGCAGTGAACACTGACACGTACCGTTCCCATCATGCTAAACCAAAGCTAGCGATCTACTTTACAGTAGTAAAATTGCAAAAGAGGAATTCAACCGGTTTTAAACTACACTTGTCTACCGAACAAAATATTTCAATATCAATGAGTTTTTTGAAAACGAACAAAATATTTATAAATGTTTTTGTGAATTTATATAAAAAAATTTAGACATTGTGGTTTTTAAAACTTATTGGAATCCTAAAGTCATTTGCATCATCAGTTTCAAGCACAATAGGCTTCCACTATGAAGACAAACAATACACACACATACATGCAATACGTTATATAGGTAGAGGTAGAGTCTAAGTATTATTAGGTAAACCGAAGTAAAGGGAGATTATGATTTTTATCGGACTTATGCATTAGTAGAGCCTTGATTAGATGAGCTATTGATTTAAACAACATCCTATATACAGTATAGAATCCTGTATAGAAATAAAAAACTTTTGCCGACAATTAAAAATTCAATTCACCTGTCTACCAAAAACGGTCAAAAGGTAACAATAGATTCGCTTTCCTTTTCTACCTTGTTACATTTCCGTAAGAGATTTTTTTCTGGCTCGCGGCTTTGTTCCTTATACATACTTATCATAACTCTATGGCTAATTTTCCCATCGAGTAAACTAGATAAATTACGTACATATTAGTAACATATGACGTAACTGCAGGAACAAAGTTTTTCCCACGACGTCAACAATGCGAGTATATTGTTGTTCAGTTCTATTCTATTTATTAGGTAAACTAAACAGTACACGGTTAATATACTGTTAGAGGCACTGTGAGATGATACTGTTATGAACGATGGCTGTCATACTATATTTAAATAATACTATAATATTATAATTATAATAGATAGGCAAGATAGATAGGTTAAGTGGATGTGAGCCGTCGGGGCCGCGGACGAGTGCTTCGATGTACCCGCAGCCCCGGCAGTATGGTGTCCCGCAGGAACACGCCCAGGTTTTTTAGTGGGTTTCTCCGCCGCGCCCATCTTTGGCGGGGGAGTCCCATATACCACCTTGCGCCCCTGGAGCAGGGTGACGATGCGTAATACATTTTTCCTGGGATAAAAAAGTGGATGTGTGGAGTGGCAAGAATGGACAAAATTAGAAATGAGTGATTGAGCGGAAGCCTGAAAGTTGCACTACTGACAGAAAAAATAATGAGGAAGATTGACCTGGTATGGACATATTATACGGAGGGAAGAAAATCGTTTTACCAGAAAGTCTATGACTATCAATATAGTCATAGGTGGTAATTCGGGAAGGGGACGCCCTAAAAAGATTTGGATGAATAACTGTAGGAAGGAGGATATGCGTGATTTAACGGATTATAGTAGAGTGAAGGAGGAAGACGTGTTGTGCCGACCCTACATAATGTGAGATAAGGGCAGGAAGATGATGACAAGGTAAGCAATGTCGAATCATCATCATCAGCCTACGTTCGTCTACTGCCTACTCTACGTTTGCCGAGACGTGAGACGATTTGCCCAGCCCATTGCCACCTCAGCTTGCTCATCCTTTAGGGTATGTCGGTAACTCTGGTTCTCTTCCGGATCACTGCATTCCTGATGCGATCCTTCAGAGAGACGCCGATCATAGCCCGCTCCATAGCTCGGTGAGAAACTTGGAACTTATGGGCTGATCTAGTAAGTGTCCACGTTTCTGCTCCGTACGTCATGAGAGGACGCATTTGTTGATGACTTAATGTTATGTTACAACGCCGAATATGTTACTTTAAAACTGTTTTGGACGCAAATTCAACTTGAATTAATGGACATAATGTTGAGTGTTCTAAACCAAATCGTTTTAATGGTGGTCGCACATATATCCGCATCGACCGGACAGAAAGAGTTTTTGTATAGGAAATCTTCTTCTGATTCGGACGATTCGACTCCGGCAAGTGTGCGAAGTTTAATGACATTTCATATAAAGAATTCAAAATTCGATTCGTTCGGCGCGGTCGCTGTCGATAGATGTGCGTTTACCATTATAGTCTATTCTTTCTATTCCCCCTATTTGTACGGGTAAGTTACATATGAGTCATGCGATTATTCTGAATTACTATGTAAGTATGTAGTAGTCTATATGACGTCATTGGTGCGTATTCATGCAAAAAAACTGCAGGCTATATGCAAAGTGATAACATTCATGTAACAGTGAATACTGATAAATAAAATATTTAACATCATTGGAACATAAAAACTTGTGTAACTAAAATGAATGAATTACACAGATAAGTCACGAATATATAGGGTTGTCTCATCGAATTCGCGAGTTAAGTAATACTCAACAAACTAATATTTGTATAATATATTAACATTATGAAATGTTTTTCTTGTCCAAAATGTGCCCACATAAATTATTAAAAAATATTGGACGCGTATTTTTTCCTTTGCAATTTTAATAAAAAACGTATGAAAGTAATGTTTCGAGAAAAAGTGAACTATTGAGTATTATTAACATTGCCATCCGATGTACCCATTAAAAGCAGTTAGTACAAAAAGGAACTGACCCAACTGACCTGCCAGGGCCGTGGATGTAGAAGGCCCCATCCAAGCTTGCGTGTTTTCCAGCATACGAGCCTGTGGACAATACATATTCTATTTAATAAACACATTTTAATTTAGCTTTTTCTTAAAATTAAATAACGAAACAATTTGAGTTATTAGAGGTAAAAAACATAAGAGCTTTTAGTTATTGAGATTTTTTTGTTTAATTTCTGATTAATTACTGTAATTAGCCGAACAGCCGTCTAATTAATTAAAGTATAATACGCGGGCTTTTACTACACACGGAGGCATAAAAGTCCGTTGGACATTCAGAGACCATTTTCAACATATTAATAAAGAAAATGGTCATTTATTATTATAATCATTATCATCATCATCAATAATTTATGTTTCTCTTAAACACGTGCCTTTTTATAGGCGTACAAGGGGATATAAAAGCCTAACGTGAAAAGACTTTGAGCTTTTAATTTAAATGTAATGGGTGACACTTATCGGAGTTTGCCTGTGAGGCTCTCTATATACTTCATACTTATATTAAAAGACATCATTATCAAATTAGTTACTAAAATATTATATACATAGTTTATAACATAATTTAAGTAACATTGTTCATCATAGTAAGCGTCTTGGTGTATAAACTGTAAGCTTTCTTCGATTTTTAATAATGGAAATAATATATGTATTAGCAGTTTCAGTGTAACTATTCAGACTCGCAAGCGAGGTTCGCCAGTCGCGGGTCAGGGAGTCAGGATGAACCTCATTAAAATTACCACAACGGCTCCTATAATAATAACGGTCAGATGAAAAAGAACAATTCCTCAGTTAATTTACAATTTCCCATCTCGTACAGGAAGTTTACGATTGCACATTTTATCGATCGCTACTGAACAATCGCAGCGCTTGTATAGATGCGCGCGCGCTTGTGTGCGCCCGTTTATTTACGTCCTAGCTGTAATGAAACAACAGCGGCGTTTCTTTGTGCCGACAACTATCGAACTTTTAATTGTGGAAGCAGACAAAAGCACCATTTTACGGCTCCTGCCGCAGATGCAGTGTAACAAATAAAACTGTGTATTAAGTTAGCGCGAGTGCGACGTCGCGCGCGCCCGCTAGTATATTTACGGCGCGCGCACGTGCCCTAAGTACCGGTTGAAACGTTCCGATGTATTGTTTGTTTACCCGAATAAAACACTAAAATCCAATTCAATAACAAAGAATTAAAGATCCCGAAATAAAATTTATTGCTGGAGTACGATAAAATAGATTTATGTAGGCGCGGGAGCGCGGCCCGACGCCCGTACCGTCGACTTGCCGATAATGTTATTACGTACACTCGGTCAACTAAATTACATTCTGCTCACATTTTATAGACAGTTATTGCGTTTAATTACCGACACAATAACGTTATACAAAAATTCGAGCTTCGAGATATAAAATTGAATGGATGGCGAGCATAATATCTACTTTATAGTCGAGTCTCGACTAATCCAACACGTATCAACCTAATAATCAACATTGCACTATCAAGTATCAAAATTCCAAAATGAATTTATATGCTTTTACTTGTTCTTTTTTTGCCTCTTTTTTACCCCTCTAGTGCAACTAGATTAAGTCGACACATTCATGTTCTCTTATTTTTACTGTCTTTTTTGAATTCCTTTTAATACAGTCCACCCAAACCAATCTTCGTCGTTTGTTTGGTGTAGGTTACACTCATAAATTCTAAAAACTTAGCAAACAATAAATAAAGGAACACGTAAAAGCATGAGGAAGAGCTACCTTAACGTTATTTATTTATGAAAACACAAATAGGGCTGCCACTCTTAACTTTTGGAACACGACTTCGCGAAGAAATTTTAGGGTGAAAATTGTGAATTATGGAACTTTCTTGCACAGTTGCAATACTTATCAAAAATGTCAGTAAACACATCACTACATAGTATAAAACAAAGTCGCCTCCGATGTCTGTCTGTCCCTATGTATGCTTAAATCTTAACTAAGAAACGGATTTTGATGGGAGTGTTTTAATAGATATAATGGTTCAAGATGAAGGTTTATATGTTACATGCATAATATAGTTATAGTAGACACCGATACAGGTGTGTACCCGCGTAGAAACCTAGTAGTAGTTTTCTTATTAAAGCGAGACGAGACGAGTTTGACGCTCGCTTAGTATTGGGCGATAGGTAGCAGTCGCAGAGTCACCTAGGTACTAAGTCCTATGCAACGCTGCACTCCGGTCGTCAGTCTGACACTGACATAATATCTATAGTATGTTACGTAGTTGTAATATAAAACTAATATTGTGACAAGAGCTTAGATATTATGTTAAATTTATTGAAAATTGTATTTTGTATCTAATGGAAATGCAATCACAGATTAAAGGGAATTTGAAGTAAGAGTTTTATTAACCCCCGACGTCTTGTCTCTAAGATGAGTGATCTAGAATCTAGATAGTCTTACGAACACATAAAAATCTCGAGTCACAGTTCGTTGTGTCACAGTGTTTTTTATCGAACTTCGAAAGGGCTTGCCCGATACATATGATTTTTTTGGTCTAAATCGTAAATCAATTTTCTAAATTAAGTAGCGTTAAACTCCAAACTCCAAATCGATATCAATAAAACAATGACCGTCATGACATAAAATGAACCTTTTTAATCAACGAACGCAAACACCGAGTTATAATAATTTAGATGAATATTACAATAATAGTCGTAACGACTTGGTGGGGTATTATTTAGTCAGTTATGTTATTAATGGGGTGGGTGAGGGGCCGGGGGGTGGGATATGGCGCCATTCTTATGCAAACTTTATAAAAAATTCATTTTTGTAAATAAATGACGACGGGCGGCAGGCTGAAGCGCGATCAATACCCGTAATGTGGTGGAGACGCTGTTTAGCCATTGTTTTATAGCTGGTTATTATAACCACTTTGTATTTTTATGGGGATAGTGGCGAGCTGCTGAATTACTTAGCGGTTCTACTTATTTTCTAATGAAAACAGCTGTTTAATTAATTACAAGCTTTTATTTACTTGACCTGTCCGTTGTCTGTCTGTAATAAAATCTCGGGAGTTTAATTTGATCCACTTCCCGATATCCGATTGAGTTGAAATTTTGCATGCTTGTATAAATCTGACGGCAATGCAATCGAGTTGATCTGATGATGGAGCTGGAAGGTGGCCTCAGGAACTCCGCAATTAAACGACGCAACTCCATCGAGTTTCTGCGCATTTGATTTATCTAAACAAGTAGGCTTAAAGCTTGTTTTTAAAAAGTTTTTAAAATTTCACTTGTTTAGGTTCTTACTTTATTCAGTATCGTGCTGGTTCCACAGAATTTTGTTAGGCTCGAAAGGTCCTGAATTCAAATCCTTAATGCAACTGAGGGAGTAAGGTTTTTCGGCTTTCTTGAAAGCTGTCGGTTGTCGGTAATCGGAAAGTACCATTGAGTTTTAACCGCTTTTCTGAAGATCTACCGGGATTTCTAGACTTCCTTTGCAGGAGGTCGACTAGGTGGGTACCCCAACAATGCCAGTTATTCTACCGCCTGAGCAGTGATGTGCAAACATTACTGCGCTTCGGTAGGTGGGCACTGTAGCTAGTAAAATTACTGGGCTAAAGAGTCTTAACATCTTATGACTCTCAAGTAAGAAGCGTTGGCGCAGTGCACTGGGTAGCACAATACTAATTATGGGCATCGTTATCTCTGACCATCAGGAGATTTCTTGCCTGTGTTCTTGTTTTAAAAAAAAGATTATTGTTAAAAAAAAGGTCGGGGGGTTAAAAAGCGTATTCCTCAAGATGCGTTGATTACACAGCGATTGGTGTTTCCCACAACTGACGATAAACTTATCAAGTCTCTCAATGGCTTCCTGCACCATAATCTATTCAATTCTGCACATTAGATGCTTATTATTTGTTCAGCTAGCAGCCTGGCATCTAATTTCAACATTAGTTTGGGAGCGCACGGTTGATTACATTACGCCAACTGAATGCAAGCAGCATAATATATAGAGCCCCTACTACTTCTTTCGTCTCTCTTACTACATTTATATGGCTAAACTAGATGTTCAGTTGTTATACCCACGACCATAAGCAAGTAGGAATTATTATAACGATTAAAGTTTGTTTGTTTGTTTATTCTTTCTTCACGTCTGAACGGTACATTTGACATTTTTCAACCAATTTGCCTGTTGAATAAAGATAAACATTGATCCTTGAATAATATAACACATTTAGTTTCTCTGTCTAACAGCATAGGTCAATAACTTTTAACTTTTAATTGAATAATATTATTTTGATTTAGAAGCAACTCAAACTCAAGTTTGATTCTAGCTCAAAGTTTGATTTGTAACTAAATAAATCCGCAGCTCCCGATCTATTCTCCGCATATGAAACACGTAATGAGCTTCCGCGTAGTAAAATTACTGTAGCAAAAATGTTCATAACATCATTTATGTAATCTCTATTATCATTAGATAGCATTATTATATTAATATTATATAACAGGCTACTGAAGTTCATTATTTTTAATCTGATTTTAGATATAAGATCTCTTACTTTTTCGGAAGGCACGTAAAACTGTGGGTCCCGGCTGTTTCCTATAAGATATGTAGGAGGCAGTCGTTAGGTCATGTTGCAGGCCTTGTAGGAATCTTGGCGACCTGAAACTGCAACATATAGGTTGGCCACACAACCTATAAATTGTGATTTGACTCTAACAGTGTAAGTAGGGTAACCTGTTCTGTTGGAGTATAAACCCCAATTATTATTATTTTTTTTTCTACATACATATTATTCTAATAGAACTCGCTACTCGCTCCACTTTTCGTCTGTTGAAAAATACTTTACTGTGTTTCGGTAGCTAGTGAGTTTCTGGGCTCAAGAGTCTTAACATCTTGTGATTCTTGAGTAAGAAGCGTTGGTGCAGTGTACCTAGAATTTTATATCATTGTGAAATCCTGGGTAGCACTGTACTCATTATGCGCAGCGTTATCTCTTACTATCAGGAGTGTCTTGCTCGTCTTCTTACTTCATTGCATAAAAAATATCTTTACTCAGACCTTAATATAAAAAATGTCAAATGTCAGCGCAATTGATCACAAACATACAAACGTCTATTCACACTTTCTATATATAATTGAATTCAGACCCTGACCTCTTTTGATTCTGACCTTTATAATATACGAATAGATTTTGCACTAAAGTCCCCCACTAAATATACATATATTAGTTGGAAGTTGAAAGTGTGATAATAACTAAGTCATAATACACACTATTACACTTTACACTTTCAAATTTAATAATTTTATGTTAGATATTGTTTGTTATGTTACTTTTGTGTACAATAAAGCATCGTCTATCTATCTGTCTATCTAATAAATTTATCACTAAGAAAACTCAGAAGCATTTCAATTAGTAATGTGATTAGTAATGCGACTCTGCATTATAAAGGTTGATTCATTTGTTACTTAACTGAGAAGAATGAGGGTGAAAGGGAGATAAAACTAATCACACATCCTTTTCACGGAGACCGGGCGTGGTCACACTGTTAGCGGTCCTAATAAAATAATGCAAGTTTTGGTGGTATGCTTCGGCCGCGGCTAGTTACCACCCACTGGACAAAACCGTGTCGCCAAAGGGTTATTTTGAACGTGCTCCTTTTGATAGTGGTCATTTTAACAGTGAAGCTAGGAAGGGATTTATCCCGCTCTCTAGGTTTAGTCTGCTACAATCTACGGCCGCTCAACATCACGCGACATCGTGGTCAAAGGCCAGCCTATAATAAATAATTTAATACATGAAAATTGGCCTACGAGGCCAATGAGGTATGTTAGCAATTAATTCGCCAATAGAAACACTTTTTTTATCAAATGTTTGATCTTTTAAGGTTTTTGTTTAGTAATAGTTATACTGAATAAAGAATTGAAAGCTAATTTATTGCTATATTAATAAAAACTAGAAAGATATTTTTTGTTTACAATATTTTTAGCCCAGGCGAGAAAAGAACCTGCAACTTCCTGCGTCGCAAGCGTATCTTTGCCCACCGCGTCACAGAGGTCATTGTACGATGTAACATTGTTTTTTTTACAAAGCCAGAAGTTCCAATGCCAATCGCCATGAGTGCCACCACGCCCGCTCCCGTGCCTTCGTATTATCCATTTCTACATTAGTGTCTTTTTGTTCTCGCTTTGATTGTTTAAACGTGCGTCGATGCGGTATCCAGTGGTTATTATTGCCAGTGAGCTCTCACTCGAAATGGCCTCAGTCAATTGTGGAAAAATGCCTCCCTTATTGTTACTGAAGAACAATAACTGCCTTCGTTTTATATGTTTACAGTCTCTGAAGCCCCGATAGGCACTTAGACTCTATTACACATATTCAAACCATTGTTTCTTGTGCCCGTTTTTTTATTATTAGAACGGTATTTACATATTGCCGTTTCCGTTTGGAATATAGCGATTTTACGGTGATTGTTTTGTGATGTGCTCAGATTGTGGTGAACGGTGAAATCTGTTGCTTTTTTGCAATGGCGGCCGTTGTTTACATTTTTTATTTGTTGCATTGTTTTATTGTTTGCAAGTACCTATGCAATACTGAACACTCTGTAGTGTAAGAACAAGACTCGGGAATATGGCCGGGTTGGGAAAGGTATGACGAGGCGAATGTATAGTAAATAGTAATATTATATAACATTTATTTAGTATAGTTCTTATGTAAGCGACTAGTATAAGTCTTTAGTCAGAATAAAGATCTTTAAATCTAAGGTAAGGATGGCAGTTGCTGCTGCCTTTGACATAAGTAGTTATTCGTCGCATAAGATCAAGCAAAATATACCTACGTGATCAAAGGTTAAGCAAAAAAAGCAACCAGTATAAAACCAAAACAAAAACCCGTCTCTGTAATTCTGAAATTAAAAAAATATAGTATTTAGAAATCAAATAAACAAAAACCAAGAAAATTGTCAACCGTGGTCTACTGTGTAAGACAGAAACTGGCGCTGAAACTGCATGTTGCAACCTTCTGAAAACTGGCTATTTTACATTCATAAAATGTGATTCAATAATCTTCAGTTTTACGTCAAAATGGTCTCGTTCCTTGGATGAATATCTCTTAAGGGTGCTTAGACCGCGGGACGCTATTTTTTTTCAAAATTGCTTCTCATGCCATTTTTTAATATATAACACTGAAAACACTTTTAAAATGTGTGCAATAATATTGCGCAGCGACTCTCTTGAGGGATTCTTAAAAAGTTAATTCTATGAATTTATATTTCATAATGTGACAAATAGTGCGAGCGAGAGAGCGTCCCGCGGATCAAGCGCTCTTAAATGTATACAAAAAATGTACAAAATATCATCCTGGTATACGAGGCTGGAGTGGAGAGGGCTCCAGCTACTAGGTAAATTGTTAAGTTATTGCCTTGTTTACGTCCGCGATACGCCAAGAAAAGTGAAATACGCGCAAATTAAATATTAATTTATTTTGTATAAAATAAGACCGCTTTACTGTAGGAAAAGCCCCTTTTTTGTTGTTTATATGAATAACACTGTGTTTGTCACGACGTAAAAAAAAAAGTTTTGAAAGTACGAGGTTCTAAAGATTGGTCGGCAAGTAATCATAATGCACGATGTTCATACCTAAGGCCATACCTAGCCTGGGTTCATACCTAGTTTAGTCTTCAGTCGCAGTGTCACTGAGATCGGGCGATTCTGTGTTCAAAGATAACGTAGGTTATCTTTTGATACATAGTACTAAATATAATATGATCTCAATAGTCTTTGGTACTACAATTAATATCAACTTAACTAAGATGGCGCAGCGACCCATACTGAGTCTTGGTCTCCGACACAAGAAGACGCCACCTGCCTATCCAGCGCTATTACTTCCCAAGACTCAATTTGGGATCGCTCTCAGGTCCAATAATACGAGTATATACCTATAATATCATGTAAAGCGATATTTACGCAAGAGATGCATACTTTGAACGCAATTTCGTTAAAATATTTTACAGTTACCAACTCGGTAAATAATTCACCATTACCATGAACCGGTTGTAATTTGTAGTCGGGAGTGGGGGTGAAAAGGGGGGGTTGGGGGTGAAAATTAACATGTTTGTCTTGCTCACGTCGTAGCTAACACCGAAACTAAGCGAAACTCAAATAAATTCAGGAACGTTTTACATTTACGCCTACTAATGTTAATGGGGCGTTTACAAGGACGGAATGTCACGACGGTTTTTATGAGCGAAACTATAAGAACTGGACTTAGTGTGGAACGAAAAATAGCCTGGCTTTTCAGAGCTACTTGAATTTTTTGTATAGTTCTGGTCTTTCTCTGAACGCGAGTGTAGGGCCGCGCAATTTTTTTACGCGCAATATTGTCACTGAAATCTTACCTTAATTTAAAGGAAAAATTGTTCTATGATAGGTTTGCATCAAATGGTAGAAAAAATGAAGGCGCCAAACGATTTATCTAATAATAATTTTGGTAGGTAACTTTTGTGACTAGTAGACTAGTAACTTCTGTGTGTGTCGAAACTCGAATTCGTAAAAGTTATCGTTTACGTTTTTCATAATAAATATCCTGCTTTACATCGTGTGAACGTTGTTTTTCTAGAAAAATAAATGACATCAATTTGTACGATGTCCTAAATTATAAGAAGCTTTTCCAGGCTTATTTCTATTTTCATTTTCCTAACAAGACTAAGACCGCACAGCCTAACAAGTGATTACGAGTAGAACTACAAGATAAATTACTCCCTTGCGAAGCTGAGCCGTGTCGCGCTATAATATATTACATATTTAATTTAATTAATCTACACTAGCTTATATCCGCTGCTACACTCGTGGAAAGTTTGTATTTTTCTTCAATAATTTTTTGACCCATCATTTCACCCCCTTTAAAGGTTGAATTTTCAAAAATCCTTTCTTAATAGGTATGTGATGTACTCGTCATATCTACCATTGTTTTAAATAAAAAAAAATAATAATTTGTAATAACTACGTATTTTTGTATAAGCTCGACATATTATATTACAATATACATAGTATATACACTATCGGACTGAACGTCTGTCATAAGAAATTTGTCTAGCTAAATTTCAATCTTATAGGGGTTGAGCTGTATCGATAGATCAATCAGTCAGTCAACCAGTTAGTCAGATACTATATTACGGAACATCGTGTAAATACACCCTAACCTACTAATATTTAAGTTAAACAACCTCTCGACATGTCGTTTGTTCCCCGCGTGTAATTAATGCTAAGAATTAAAACTTTTCCAAACTTTGTATTTTGACTAGTAATTATTCCCGTGTGTAGGCGTCTGTGTGTTTATTTAAACCGTTTATGTGAACTCGGTCTTATGTTAATTTGTGGTATTTGGAAAATATTAATAAGGCTTATTTCCATTAAGTTTTTTTAAAATATTTCTAGATGCTTTCTCATTTCATTCGTCTTTCATTTCATTTGCTTGGTTAAGTAAGGAGGGCCTTGGATAGTAGCTAAACCTAGAAAGCCTAAATGTCTTCCTTGCTTCACTGAACATCGTTCCCAAACACGGTCGTAATGACCGCTTGGAGACACGGTACCTATAGCTTTGTGGGTGGTAGGTAACCATCCACAGTCTAACCCCCCCAGTATAGCGAGTTGAATTAAGAGTTACCTAACAAACATACAGGAACTTTACAGAATTTTTACGTTATGAATTTCAACCGCAATCAAAATACGGCTCTGAATTTTTATTATGACTTCCCGTTAACGCGTACTCACTTTGAAAGAGCCCGTGTCAAAATGCAGCATGGCGGAGATAAGCTCGCAAGTTACTATAACGCGCCGAACCATTTGAATCAAAACAAAAGCGGTGAAACCCACGAACCTCCTTAACACTAATTAGCTGGACGAAAGCGAAAACGTGCGAAAAAAGAAGACTTCAAATTCGGGAAGCCAGTTTCCCCGCACCGTACGGCGAAGAGAACACTTACGTTTTGTTTTTTAATTAGTTGCCGCTTAAACTTTTTCGCGTTTGCGTTGTTCAGTTTTTAAATATTTCTTTTTTTATTTAGGAACGTTGATGCATAGCTTTGAAGGACATTTTCCATTAAAACCCGTTGAGCGTTTTAGCGATAGAAAAACAAAAGACGAGTTTCTCGCGCGCTTCGCACGTTCGTGGCACATGTCAAAGTGACAAAACATTTTTAAATAATAAAGTTCTAAAATAGTCCTTAATACGTGACCCGGCAAATTTCGTACCGCCTCACAGTAAATGAAATGTTGATACTGCACTACTAAAATTAATACAAAAATATGTATGATTTGGTCAATATGTCAAATTCTCTTAACAGAGGATGCAATATAAAATAAAACTCTAGGCGCCTATCTTCGAAGAAGGTTTAAAATAATCTTTAGCGGAAATAAAAAGCTACAAAAGCCCCTTTAAATACTAAGAGTAAGCAGTCAATTCGTGCAATTTGTCTTATTCTTTTAAACTAACCAAATGTATGAAAACGTAGGGGATGAAATTTTGGTTATGTTAGATTTTTGTATAATTTTATAAAATGTTTTTAATAGGTATTGATAATATCACTGACTAAGGTATGAAAATGTAGGGTATGATGTTTTGTTTATGCTTGATTTCTGTATAGTTTAATCAATATACCATATGTGCCAAATTTGACATGTTTATGTGAAATAGTTTTTGTGTTACAAGGGGGTCAAATGTCGCTCTAAATGGTTGGTGTAACACACGGTGCTGCTTGCCAGTTTTGTTGTTTAAACTTGGCTTGACACGCTACCGTGTATCTAGGTAAAAGTTTTTTTTTTAGTATAGAGTTAATAAATTACATTTACAAGTATGAAAATGTAAGCGCAGACATTTTGTTTATATGTTCTTTAACGTATAAGTTTTTTGAATATGAGACCCCACATTTTCCAGTTGATTAGTTGCATTCCAACAGTGAAATATAGATTAATTTTGCACATACGAATAGATTGTTTTGATTATAAACTACGCGGTAGGGCTCATACTTCATTCGCATAATTTGTGCCGGAGTAGCAGCGCGGGCAGAGAATCGAGGAAATTACAAATTACTCATACCACCATTAGGTACTGCGGTGTGTTTGTGTGGACGTGTGTCTGTGTGCGTGTGTGTATACGAGGGCTTATTACTATTTTTTTTATTGTTTATACCACAAAACATGTTACTCTACTTTAGCGGCAGAGTCAAATCACAATTTTAATATGTGGTATGGCCAACTTACATTCAGGCCTATATACATACGCGGTCTTCTTCCCCTAGGAAAAATGCTTTACGCATCGTCACCATGCGTGGTGGTATGTGGGACTCCCGCGCTGATAATGGGCGCGGCGAGGATACCCCCTCAAAAACTTCCTGTTCCAGCGAGACGTCAAAATGCTGGGGCAGCGGGTACGTTATATACGCAGGCCTGCAACATGACCTAACGACTGCCTCCTACATACATACATGTATCTTATAGGACACAGTCGGGACCTTCAGTTTTAACACATATACTGCTCCCCACTCGGTACCGAGTGGGGCGGGGCTCTAATAGCGGCGCCGCTTACTCGGAACCGAGTGAGCGTTCCGTTCATTTTGTAGTAGTCAGTAAACCGCCGGGGTTTGAGGCTAATCCACGTTGCTTTAATCGGCCACTCTGGCAATATAGTCAACTTACGAAAACAAGTATTGGCGTCATTCATCTATATTTACTTAATCAAAATTTACCTAAAAAAGTTTTGGCACCCTGCAAGTTTTTTTCATTTTTTTTAAAGCAGTCAATGTGTTAAGTTCCGAATCTTGTCATTTTGTAAAAAGATACAGTTTCAACAAAACAACGTGGTTCGTTTACATTATTAAAACAAAACACAATCACGATTACACGCGCGCCGCTAATGTACTAAATTAATTATAAACATAGAAAGGAAGCTCAGCGGCAGTCTTTACACGCAATTAGTGATTTTGTTATCGTTTAATTTGTAAGGCACGCTCGTATTTTAACAAATCTTTAGCTGCTTGAACAACGCACTCTTAGTTTTCGTTTGCTTTTCCTACCTAGAAAGCCACCTACCTACCTCTAGAAGCTTTTTATTTAATTTCACGTGTTTTTCGGATATTGAAACCGCTGGGCTGTTGGTTATAACTTATTTATCTTTATAATCAAGTTGGCGTTTGCCAGATTACACTAATATCATCACCCCTAGATCATCACCATCTTCCTGCCCTTATCCCACACTAGGTAGGGTCGGCACAACACCTTTTTTATCCTCCATTCTGCTCTATCATCCGTCATATCTACAGTCTACATCCACTCCCCAAGCAATATAATATAAATACCTGTAGATAAAAATAGAATAAAATAATATTTAAAACACAGAGTTCCGTATAGAGAAACAAAGCTTAGCAAGACAAAAAAAAAACCCTTACGGACTTAATAATAAGATAGAAAAGGAAGGCGAATCCATTGTTACTGTGACTTGTTTTGGTTGACAGGTGTTAGTATGAATTGCCTGCAAAAGTCCTAAGTCGCCTCAAAATTTTAGATTTTTGACAAATCAAAATAGGTCACGGGTCTTTGGAGTATATTTTTATCTACGTATATTATGCTAGATTTATGATTATAAATGTATTAGATAATATCATCATCATCATCAGCCTATGTTCGTCCACTGCTGGACATACGCCTCCCCTATGGCACGCCACTCATCTCGGTCCTCCGTCTTTCTCCTCTAACCGCTCCCAGCGAACCTCCGGATATCATCGCCTCATCTCGCCCAAGGACGTCCTACACTACGTTTGTTAGATAATATACAAAATATTAAATAAAGCAAACTGCCGTTTAAAATCATTTTTAAAGAGGCATTTTCCAAAGTTCGAACACGGCGCTTACGATCTCAAGTGTAGTTTCATGCTTTATTTTTCCGCTGGATTTAGGAAGCACTTAAGAGCTGTCTTCTTGGGTCTTTGGGAATATAAATCACTAAATACTTGGTGCATTTTTGGTGTGAAAGTATATATAGACAGAAGGAAGATTTGTGGATTGCAAACTAAGATCAAAAAGTTATATTTTGTTTTATTTTCATGTTCTAAAACTAATTCATCTAATTTTATAGCCACCTTTTTAGGGGCCTTACTTGCGGGACATGAGTTGCAATAACGTTATTTATTTATTTAGATAATATTAGGTTAAATTTGTAGTGTATATTTTTATGTTAATTTGTTTAAAAAAAAATACTCCTTTTGGGTATATTTTTGGTGTTTCATTAAACAGTTAAGATTTTATATAAGGAACACTACAAACCACGAATATAATATTATGTTAATGGTTATCACATAATGAGATGTCAAAACAAAATGTTATTTACTAAACTTTATCGCATTAAATAGTAATAAACAATTTTAAGAAACGCATTTTAATTTTACCGTAATTTGTATCTATATGTATGAACAATAATATTTTTTTCCGACCTTAAGTATTACAATTAACCGAGTTATAGATTTTATAATTTTTTAATAGACACGAAACGTAAAGTGAATCCCCCAATTACTGCCACAGGTACCCCTAAGAGTTTCGGAACGAAAAATGAAAAAAGGTACATAATACCGAAAAATCCATTCGATCGAGAATCGAGTTTTCTCTTTATTTCCTTCGGCACGTGTAATCTTTTTTTACTATTTTTCAAATTGCATTCCTCCTGCTTTCACAAGGTGATAAATAAAAGTAAAGCTACGTCCCGCATGTATCTCAGATTCTGTGAAAAGGAGACGAATTCGTAGCAAAACAATACAACCTATAAAAAGTTGCCAAATGATACATAGGTAGGTAATCACTTTTCACACGCACACTAATATTATAAAGGCGAAAATTTGTGAGTGTGTATGATTATTACTTTTACACGCCTAAATGGGTGGACCGATTGAGCTGAAATTTGGTATAGAGATAGCTTAGACCCTGAAATAAGGCTACAGTACAGCGGGTAAAATCGCTGGGCGCAGCTAGTTATAAAATAATCCTGAAGTTGTATTTGATTTTGTACTGGAAAGGTACCAAGGGCTTTTCAACATTTTTTCATAATATTGTTAAAAATTTTACTGTCAGTAACGATGACGAGACGAAACGTGAATTTAGTTGTGCAAAACGCCCCTAGACTTGCATATAAACATGGTGTTAACAATGAATGTAGGAATTACACATAGCACAACGAGAATATTGGTTCGGATAGCGACGAAATATTGTTTCTATCAATTTTGATGCATAGGTATTTATCAGGTATTTATTAGGAACGTCGGCATACAAAATTTTACTAATACTGATTAAATCATCACACGGAGTGGACGCATGCATATCTGTGAATTCAATAGAAACACATTCCAACATATTATGTGCATCGGATGGCCGGTAGAGTACCTATTTAAAGCTTGTTATATCGAGTATAATATTATACACCTACATAATTTTTTTTTTGTCGCGTCAAGACAATAAATATATCTACCTAATTTACTTATACTTTTTTGTAGAGCTGTGCTAGTCCACAGCTCTACACTCATCAAAAGTTGGTTACTTGGAAAATCCCTTCCAAGTAGCTTTAAGGGGTCAGGCTTTGTGCCAATAATATGTTAAGCTACTTATTGTTATTTCGGTCACAATAAAGATTTATTTTGAAGAAAAAAAAACACATGATATTAAATTTAAATATCACTGGCTTATTATTATATTATCTCTACAAGGTTCGATTTATCGAGAGCCCGTTTTTTCCAATTGGCTTATTTCTTTCAATGGATTTTCAGCGTGCGATATGCTAGTAAGAGCTTCCCTTAGTCCTTTTTGAAGCTTACAGGTGTTGCGGATTGAACCAGTTTCTCTGCTAAGCTGCTACGCTAGGTATTTTTTAAGTTGATTTTAGCTAAACATTTGAATTCCTGGTCTAATTTATAGAATGTTTTTGATAGAACGTCACATTTTTTCGGTAATGAGATAGGGTTGACACTGACACTACATACGCTATTTATTTATTTTATCGCGTTATGACAAAACGCGGACTTACGATTGTACCAGTATTTAATCATATCCTAAGTAAAAAAAGAGTTAATTCTAGTACAATCGCAAATACGCGATTTGTTTTCTGTAGGGCACAGGCTTATAGTGCATATAAAAGATCTTGACCCAAAATGGCCGCTTTCAAGAGAGGCAAAAAAACGTGTGCTGTGGAGCAGTGTTACATTCTCAAAAAAAAAAAAAAAAACGAGTATCAAAATCAGTATAGCACAGCAGTCAGAACAGCAGTAAGTTGCCACTATTCAGAGGCTTCGCTAGCATAATATTCACACTTTCACATTAATATTATAATGGCCAAAGTTTGTCGGTGTGTGTGAGTGTGTATGTTTGTTACTTCTTCACGCCTAAACGGGACCGATTGAGCTGAAATTTAGTACAGCTTAGACCCTGGAATAACACATAGGCTACAGTACAGCAGGTAAACCGCGGGGCGCGGCAAGTGTAATTATAATTAGTGAAAAATTAATAGCAAGGTAATGGTAGCCCTAGAACGAAGCAAGTCGCGGCGCCGGCAGCCGTCGGCAGCGCTGCAATATCACAAACAATGAAAGTGACTCGCTAGATCAAAGCCGGCGCGTCATTGTTTACACGAGACCCACCATCGACTAATCAACTGATTAATTTAATTAAACATTACGAGAAAGTTCTGTTTACGCCGCGCTTCCTCGGGCCTACATGCGTGTTCAAAGGAATGGTGGGTAATGTAAACAGTTGAGAATCGGCGACGCGCCGCCGGAGTGACACATACTTTGTCCGGTCTCCATATACGCATCATAATAATATCCAAAATATGGGATTGTGTTTATTTTGTCCACAGAAAAGAACAAAATAAAAATACTCCTGGGTAGCGCTGTACTGATTATAATAATATGGACAGCGTTATCTTTACCATTAGTAGAGCGTCATGCTCGTCTGCTTACTTCTTCGCATAAAAAAATAATAATAAAAAAATCATAACCATCATACGATGTCAGGAGATATGGTGAAATAATGAAAAAAAAAATCATAACCATCATATTATCAGGAGACAAGGATGCGGCGAAAAACTGGGCAAAATGACACAAAGGCGGACTACCTATGCCCAGAGTGGGATGTCAATGAGATTTATTTTTGTTTCTACTGAGCCTGAGCTGAGCTAACCTTTTTTCTCCTACAAAGGTACTTTACCAGGCGGCCGGACCTTTGCAATAGAAACTTTTTTATGTGAAGTAAGAAGACGAGCAAGACGCTTTCCTAATGTTTAGAGATAACGCTGCCCATAATCAGTACAATGGCACCTACGATTTCACAATGATGTGAAATTCTAGGTGCACTGCAACAACGCTTCTTACTCAAGAGGCATAAGGTGTTAAGAGTCTTTAGCCCAGTAAATTCACTAGCTACACTGAAACCCTCATACCGAAACACAGTAATGTTTGAACATCACTGCTCAGGCGGTAGAATAACTGGCACTGTTGGGGTACCCACCTAGACGACTTCCAAATATAATATGTATTCGAGTAACTTGTTTGAATCTAACATTTTTTTTTCCTTCTTGAGACCCTAAACCTTAACGCGGACTTACTAAAGTACTAGGACAAGTTTATGCTCGCGGCTTCACCCGGGTGGCAATATCCTTTCTTAACGGAGGCGTCATAAAACCTATCTGTATTCCAAATTTCAACACAATACGTTCCGCGGTGTAAGCTATGCGTTGATAGATCAGTCAGTCATGCTTTTCTTTTATATATTTTAGATTTAGATTAACTCATGAAAATTTTTGCTTAGGACATGGTTTAGGATAGGGTCCTACAATAATACAGCGAAGAATGCGAGAGCGTACCTTCGTCGTCCCCGCTGAACAGCGACTGGAAGGACCCCGGGATTTAAGTGGGTATATCCGCCAGTTTCTCCGTCGGGCGGGGAGTCCCACATAACCACCCTGTGACTAGCTTTAAAACTGCTCTGTCTCCTATTCTATACTTTTTTGTAATATTTTTTCCTATCTGTTGCTTGTTTTGAGCACTATGTTTATATATCTCTATGTGTATGTCTATGTGCCCGTGTGTCTTTTTTCTTAATTAAATATTTTTCTTTCTTTCTCTGGGTGTGGTATGCGTAAAGCATTTCCCCGGGAAAAAAACCTACAATCATGGCAAGTCTGCGTTTTGTAATAACTCGGAAAAAGCTTAATATTCCCTCTGTAGCCATATATCTATCATCTAATCTAAACAGATTACAATAAACGGTATACATTTACATTAATACTAGCTTACCCGGCAAACGTTGTTTTGCCATATAAATAATTTCCAGTTACACTGAGATAGCAAAATAATAATTGTCAACGTTACTACTACACTTGATGCATAAACAATAATGATGGCCGACAACTGTGTAGGGAGTGAGAAAGAAAGGAGACCGGCTTCGTTCTCATCCCTACTCCGTGCTGTTTACTGGGTCAGAAGTGACACCTGTAGACATCTGGCGGGGATAACTAATTAAATGACGATTGATCAGTTTTCAACCGGAGAGGAAAAATGATTAAATTACTAAAATGGCTATTAAAAAATAAGGGTTGATCGTAGAAGGGTGAAAATTGAGGATTGTATGTATTTTTTATGTTGTATCATAAAAAAATAGAAATTTAAAATTTTGTCTAAAAAATAAAAAAACAATTTAGGGGTGGACTACCCCTAACATTTAGGGGGATGAAAAATAGATGTTGGCCGATTCTCATAGATACCGGATAAGCTCAAAAAATTTCATCAAAATCGGTCAAGCCGTTCTCATCCCTACTCCGTGCTGTTTACTGGGTCAGAAGTGACACCTGTAGACATCTAGCGGGGATAACTAATTAAATGACGATTGATCAGTTTTCGACCGGAGAGGAAAAATGATTAAATTACTAAAATGGCTATTAAAAAATAAGGGTTGATCGTAGAAGGGTGAAAATTGAGGATTGTATGTATTTTTGTATGTTGTATCATAAAAAAATAGAAATTAAAAATTTTGTCTAAAAAATAAAAAAATAAATTTAGGGGTGGACTACCCCTAACATTTAGGGGGATGAAAAATAGATGTTGGTCGATTCTCATAGATACCGGATAAGCACAAAAAAATTCATCAAAATCGGTCAAGCCGTTTCGGAGGAGTATGGCAACGAAAACTGTGACACGAGAATTTTATATATTAGACTAGCTTACCCGGCAAACGTTGTTTTGCCATATAAATAATTTCCTAGTAATTTCTAGTGTAGACAAAAAATAGCTTACTTATTGGAAGTATGTATGTATGTTAGAATGTGTATATTGTATGTATGTTAGAATGTGTATATTGTATGTATGTAAGAATGTGGTATATGCGTGAAATAAGCATTATTTTATTGAAATTTTTTTCAAACAAAAGTAAAAAATTAAATTTTATGGAAACATTGTCTCTTATAATTTTTTCATACAATCAATATTTCCATTGACATTTCAAAATAAAGATTCATAATGATTTATTTTTTGGAAACTATGAAAATCTTAATTGTTCAATTACATTTTTTTAATAAAATTAAATTAAAATTACATTTTTATAAGATCAACAACATTTTTGATATAAATAAAAAAAAGTATACTTACAACACAAAATCCGTTGTTATTGGAAGCTCGTGTCACGTGTTGAGTACTTTTGAGGTTATAAAATCACTTGATTAACTAATCGTGCAAAATACACTCAAAATTGATAATTTAATTATTATTGATAAAATAGGAATGATTAAAAGTTAATATGAGGGTTACACTGAGATAGCAAAATAATAATTGTCAACGTTACTACTACACTTGATGCATAAACAATAATGATGGCCGACAACTGTGCAGTTAGTGAGAAAGAAAGGAGACCGGCTTCGTTCTCATCCCTACTCCGTGCTGTTTACTGGGTCAGAAGTGACACCTGTAGACATCTGGCGGGGATAACTAATTAAATGACGATTGATCAGTTTTCGACCGGAGAGGAAAAATAATTAAATTACTAAAATGGCTATTAAAAAATAAGGGTTGATCGTAGAAGGGTGAAAATTGAGGATTGTATGTATTTTTGTATGTTGTATCATAAAAAAATAGAAATTAAAAATTTTGTCTAAAAAATAAAAAAAAAAATTTTTGGGGTGGACTACCCCTAACATTTAGGGGGATGAAAAATAGATGTTGGTCGATTCTCATAGATACCGGATAATCACAAAAAATTTCATCAAAATCGGTCAAGCCGTTTCGGAGGAGTATGGCAACGAAAACTGTGACACGAGAATTTTATATATTAGATAATGTGAAATGTATTATTAGCTAAGATAAAACGCGGGCGCCAGCCGCATCGGTGCCATCCAGTCGAGACATTCATATAAATACAAAACAATGTTTTATTGTTATTCAAAGTAAATATTTAGTTTTATAACAAACTGACAGGCGTTTGTGCGTTCGGAAATATGAAGGCACTCTTGCACTGTAGCAGAACTTATAATGTACAACATAGTTTATATAGTATATTCTTGAAAGTTTTAGATCGGGGGAAGACTTCCTTTGCAGGAGGTCGACTAGGTGGGTACCCCAACAGTGCCAGTTATTCTACCACCTGAGCTGTGATGTGCATTTTTGTAATTAATAGTTTCATCAACCAATCACGCAGGTGGTAATTCTATTTCGGGTCGTCCCGTCCACCCTAAAATCATTAAAATATCAACTTTCAGCAATAAAATCCACCTCAAGTTCTTAATCGATCGCATTAATAAGCCAAATAAAGCAAGAAAAGGGCTAAAAAGCAAGGAAAAGGCTAAATAAAGCAAAAATAGGCTAAATAAGCATTTCGAATACGGTTGGCTAGTTATGAACGACGTATTGTTTTTGCCATTATTATACGACCGTTTGCCGTAGGTTAATGTAAAGCAGACACCACGCTTCAATTGCCGATCTGACGCCAAATGCTACAATTGACTTAAATGTTCTGATTTATATTTCTATATAAATAAATAAAATAATAAATAAATATTTCAATAATAAACAGACATTTCACACAGCGCCGCCTAACCCCAAACTAAGCAACTTAATGCTTGTATTATGGTGACTAGGATAACGTATATAACTACTTATATACTTTCTTTCGTAAATACATACTTAAAATAGATATTGAAAACCACCCAGACCAGAAATAAATACCTGTGGATCACACAAATATTTGCCTCATGCGGGAATCGAACCCGCAACCTTCTGCGTTGCAAGCGGGTATTAGCCCACCGCGCCACAGAGGTTGTCCAAATTCAATATAGCGTTTAACCTCGAGGCAGCCGAAGATAGTTGCAGAAAAAACCGAAGTGGATGGTCCCTCCCCGGTCCCCGGTCTTGCACTGTAAATCCCAATTAAAATAACCTCAGTTTTTTCCTCTATAAATTAGGCTTTTTTATTTTAATTAGAAGAAAGGTTTTTTAAATATAAATTGAATTAGATATTATAAATATAGAAATTATTTTTAGGAGTCATCTTAGTCATCTATACATTACAAAAACTAAACCTAATCGTGATTATAATACGAGTATTAAATAAAAATTGCTTACAATTAATAGGCACGTACTCAGAAGAGTGTACTTGTGATAGCTTTCCGCAGTATCTGCCCTTGTTACAATACTCTGTGCCTTATTTATAACCCATATTACCCTTCTCCTTCCCACATCGCACCCCGTTCAGTTCAATGTGCTGGACTAATTTCGTAAAACTGTTTCGATCAAACAAAGGTATAAATTGATTTTTATCCTTTAACCGACCTCAAAAAGGAGGTCATCAATTTGATAGTATAATTCTGAAATATACAAGTATTATAATTGCAAAAGTGCTCCATTGTCGCCTATTTGAATAAATGAATTTTGAGATTGAGTTTTCAGTTTATATATTTCTGAGATATTTGTTTGAAAGACTTAATCTTAAGTACGAGTATGTGTTCTTAATTTTTTTCGGATGACTCATGACGTCACTGCGTGCAACATTTCAGAGCAAGGTGTTTCGTAGCGCGGCTCCCCCATCCGAAACTTTAAAGCGTAATATCTCAATGTTTTTTTATTTACTTACCAAAAAATACGTAGGTACCAGGTACGTATTTAAATTACTAGCTGCGCCCAGTGGTTTTACCCGCTGCTGTTATTCCAGGTCTAAGCTATCTCTTTACAAAATTTCAGCTCAACCGGTCCACCTATTTAGACGTGAAATAATAATTATCATTCATTCAGACATCCATACATTCTTACAAACTTTCACGTTTATAATATTAGTAAGATTATGGACTAATTAATTTTTTCTTTTATGATCTTGTCATCATCTCTATTCCAATATTAGTCGTTTTTTTTTAATACTGATTGAAATTCAGTAACTTAATCCGGTTTGGTTAGTCGCTAACAATATTATTCAAAGCATTTTTTCTTGAAAGCGGAAAGCGCTGTTTTGACCGCGATAAGTGAGCGGTAGAAAATATTATGTTATCTTAGATTTACTGTTGTTTATTTTTAATAGCTTGCAAGTGGGATTATCACTTAACAATCTTATATAAAAGTTTGTGAGTGTGTATTAATTGATACTTCTTAAGGGGTTAATAGTCGCTGAGCCTCTATCTCGCTCGCACCATATAACGTATTGTCAAATAACAATTGATAAAATTAACTTTTTGGAAATGTGTTAAATTGAAAATTTTGCTTATATTTTATACTATTTTTATAAGTATTTCCAGTTTTGCTACATTAATGGCATTCTCAATTATATGAAAAACATCTATCTTTAAACATGCCTCAACCATTTTATAAAGTATCAAACCGGTTATACTTTAAAAAATTGTATTAAAATATGAGCTAAATGTTCAATTTAACACATTTCCAAAAAGTTAATTTTATCAATTGTTATCTGACAATTTGCTACATCGTGCGAGCGAGACAGAGGTTCAACGACTATTAGCCGCTTAAACATTAAAGAGCTGAACTAATTGAGCATAAATTTAAATATTGTATCTCTCTAATATAAAAAAAAATCTCGTAGCTTATCCCCGCACAGAAGCTCGCAAATCATGCTCTTACGAAAACACTACAGAAAAATAAAAAGAGGTAAGTAAGTACTTAATTATTCATGTTTTGTAACTTTGCCAACTGCCATCAGAAAAAGGCTAAGTGAATGGCGCGTAAGCATTCTTGTATTCAGCATAATAAATATTGCCAAAAAACTGGGAAGGTAGCCTATTAGGCCCACCCTACATTGGGTGACACTCGAGCCGGTGACGAATTATCAAGTCGCGATAATAATGCCGCGATGTCGTGGTGATCACACACAGACACAGATGTCCCTGGTCGGTCCCTGGTCGGTCCCTGGTCGGTCCCTGGAGAGTCGCCAAAAAGTCGCAAAGACCACGCAGAGATTTAGAGACTGAAGAGCCGCCGAAGAGTCGCACCTACATATGCTGAGCTAGGCATTTTTTTCGGCAAATGTTATATACTTATCTACTGTGTTATATGTATACCTTAATGCTGTAATTTGTCGTAAATAAAACTTTTTCTTTATTTCCTTGCAATGACGACGTAGAGATATTGCGGCGAGGTCGTCGAGTGGCCTATGACTAGCTTATTGCAGTGTCAGTAAACGCCAAGTACCGTATAAGTTACAGTAGAAGTGGGTGGAGGAGTAAGACGGAGGACCAAGTTGAGTGGCGTGCTATGGGGAAGGCCTATTTATGTCTAGAAGTAGACGCGTGATGAAGCTAATGATTAAGTTTCAGTACTTCTTTCTGAATCAATACGTTCTTTACAAATAAAAACAAAAAGGAAAGGGTAACAATCGTCGGAATCTTTTATAAGTAAAACGTAAAAAGGCTCGTCTACTTGAATAAAAAATAATTCCCTTTAAGATTTACGTCATAGAAAAGCAAAACACCGGTTAAATTCCGGAATATTCTATGAATTGATTCAATTACATACCTCTATAATGTAGGAGTTCATAATAAGATAATGAGAGATATGAAATGGCAAATGTCACAGACAATGCAGCCAATCGCAGCGAATTAAATTAATGAGCACAATCAATTCTTAAATCACGGACTTATTGACTTGACATCTAAATCGATTGCGTCTCTGAACTTACCCCTGTATCAATGTAATTGCTCATAATAACGTATTTTATTTGAATACTACAAGGCTGTCATATGACAAGTGACAAGTGAATTAAGAAAAAAAATATTAAACAGACTTTAAGCTTTCAATAAGCGAGGGTGAGACGCACAGCACCGCAAGTTGCACATTTTATTTCGATAAAAAAAAATGTAACGCTCTGAAAAAAATACCCTATGAGTTTCTTGCTCCTTCTTCTTAAAGGTAGAGGTGCTTTTCGAACTAGCGACAGAGTTTTAAAATAGAACTAAATAATTATAAAATTGACTTGAAAACATGCTTCATTGTAGCCTATTTTAATCAGTGAATTTTAAGTTTGAGTTATGAAACAATAAAAGAATTTTCTAAATCGGCCCAACCTTCAAGTAGCCAAATAATTAAAAATTCTTATACCTATAGTTAAGTTCTATTGTATTGTAGGCTAATGATAAAAGATTAACCTAATCATTGAAAAGTTTTTGACGAAATGCAAAACCTTTCTTCCATTTTAGATTAATAAGGGCCTATAAATCCGTCATAACTATGCGAAACCAAGTCATGACCACGAGTTCGAAGTTGTCCACTTATACATCATCGGTACGTGAGTAAACCCATACAACTTAACAATTTCTCCCCAATTGAATAAACGCTACCGAACAATGAATGGTCGATCACGAAAAAATCATCTTACAAGGCAATCGTGAGCCAGCCCCACGGTAGTCGTGTCGGGGATTTTTATTAACATTCTATGGTTATAGGACACGATCGACTTGGATTTATGGCTTATCTATGGTCAAATTTTATGTTAACTTTTTTTCATTAGGTATTCAATAGGCCTTTGACCTCAATCTAGTGTGATGCGGACGTAGATCGTAACACATTAAACCTAGAAGGCGGAATAAATCTCTCTCTACTACTTTTACTTACTACTATTTGTAAATATAAATCTAAAATTGCATGCTTTTAAGGCAGGATACATTGAGACCATTGTATAATATTATATTTACCATCTAGTATACATGTATTTCGTGCAATAAATGAATTTGAATGATTGATTGATTTGAAACTGCTTTTGAGTTCAAAAAATGGAAATTATAAACGCCAAACTTCCTCCTATAATAAAAGATAATAATTGGATTTGTCTACAATTTTTAAATCTCATGTTACATTTATTTCTTTATAGGTAGGAACTCCTTTTTGTCGAACAATACACGGAAACTACTAAAATTATAAATGCTTAAGTATAGATGTGTGTATGTATGTGTGTGTGTGTGTGTGTGTGTGTGTGTTTGTTATTTCTTCAAGTCTAAAGGTCTGAATAGAATATTAGAACTAATTGAGCTGAAAATTCGTATGTGTGTAGATAGCTAAAACTTTGTAATATAATATAGGCTAATTTAAAGTGTTAAAGCTACTGTCCTAATATTGCGCAATTGCTTACAATAAATATTTAAAATTTTGTTAGAAACCAGCGTTTTCATTCAATTTTTTTATTTAAGAACCTTTTCGCTTTTAATTGGCTTCGAAGTCACCTCAAGTTCTCCACGAAAAACGTCAAACTCTGTTCTTTATGTTTTCATTTTATTTTTTACATTTCTTGGCGTTTTTCTTTTAAGGCTCTAGTCTAAGTATGTAAGCTGCTTTGCGACTTTGAGCCCTAAGTAATGTTTTATGAGAGCAAACCGTCGGCAGCGAGCCGAAGTTGAATGGCAACTAACATTTTTTTTTTCTTTTAGAGGTGCGAAACGTAGAGCGGACTTGGCGAGTGACAGCCGAAGTGAAGGGGTGAATTGGATGGCTTTTGTCACACTGTAGTCTGTAGTACTAGAGGTACAATGGTTAAATGCTAACAGAGAAACGAGCGAAAAATATTCGAACTGTAAAAAATAAAAGTAAAGGTTGAAGATCGCTCACAGAGATAAGAGCTGTGGATCAAATTGTTGTTTAGTTTTAAACATTAGTTCTTTGAAATACAAAATTCTGCGCACTGCACTGCGCCCGTCACCCTGAGATATTGGTAATTAAATGTCATGAAGTCATTGCATTAGTATCTTCCTTAATATTTTGTAACGTGATTTTATATATACATAATTACGTACCTATTTATGTATATCTTTTTCGATAGCTAAAAAGAGACCGCTTATGTGTACAGCCGCTTTAAAATGCAAAATATTTAACAATTAGTAATATGTATAAGTTAATTTTATGCAATACAATTGCGGTAAAATATAAATTATTCATCGTTAAAAGCTATGACAATATAATAGCCCGCATACTTTCGTATATTATTACATACGACCCAACAAATTATATACGAGTACCTTAAACAAAACGCACGGCTATATTTTATAAAATATACAACAGTTTAAATGATAATTTATACTCCATTGTTATTCATTGATGTTATTATATGTATATTTTGCCATTGTTTCAAATCAGAGCATATTTCATGCATTTTATGTATAATTCTGTGAGACACTTGAAGATATGCGATAAATATATTTAAGCTACGCGTTTGCCAACCTTAATTGTAATATGTTCAAGTTCTCTATGCAAAACTGGTTGCCTGGAAGAGATCGTTCGATAAGGACGTCCATTGTGGACCGAATTGTTATCTATGCATATTGTTCTATCATCATCTTCCTGCCCTTATCCCACACTAGGTAGGGTCGGCACAACACGTTTTTCTCCTCCATTCTACTCTATCATCCGTATATATGCACATTGTTCTATGCAGCAGTTATTATTATAGTTTTATTTAATTTTAAGTAATTTATAGTAAAAAATATTTTCTTAGTATCTCTCTAGGTCATGGGTTTGAGGCCCTAAATTATTACCTAATGCCGTATTAGTTCATTTATATTCGTGGCAATCACTATAAACCGACAAAAATGTAATATATACTTAAAGATATAGAACCGTGAAGTTTTAAGACGTTTCTTAAGTCGATCGAATTATAAACGGTTATGCGACAATGTTGAAAAACGCAAATAATCATGACCAGTCAGTCTATAAAAAATATTATTTTTGACTACATAAAGGGATAAAATGAGATTGATATTATAAAAGGTAAAATATTCAATCGATAAGGCAATGACGCAGACATAATAATATATTAATATATGATTGAAGATCAGGGTGTCTGACCTAAGGTGTTTTGTTTTCGCGAGATGATTTTGAAATGTAAATCGCTGCATGAATGAACCCATTACGCTAGGTGTCACTGTATTAACTGCATATGAGATGGAACATCACAATTTCAAATTATTATTGAAGGTACGATTTAAAAGTTCAATATCAAGTAACAGAATACCCGTGAATGTGTTAAAATCTGTACGTGTTTTGGTATTTTAGTCCTACCCTACTAAGATTATAAATGTGATGTGTGTGTGTTTGATACCTCTTCACGTCTAAAGGGCTGAACCGATTCAGCTGAAATTTTGTGCCAACTATTTACATACGGCGGTGAATGTGTTCCACGCACAATGGGGATGTCAACTAAAGATGTATTTTGGCCTTCAAGAAGATTATTAAAAAAAAGTCTATTAAAAATCTTGAAGAGTCTTAACATCTTATGACTCTTGAGTAAGAAGCGATGGTGCTGTGCTAATTTTAAATCATTGTTATATTTTTGGTAGCTCTGTGCTGCGTATGCAGATGTATATATCTTTGTAAATTTGATAAAAAAAAGGTGTGAGATACAAGTTGCCCGGTTGTGACGTCACTGGCCGAATGGTACATTTTTGTTCCAGTTAGTGACGTTACGCATCCCCACCGAAAAACTTATAAGCGGCTGAAAATTTATTATACTATAAAACTCACCCTTTTACTACCGAACTTCTAGGCAAACGGCACTGCGCCACCAATATTTGGTGAGTATACCAGCAGCTCGGAATAAGCGATTCGCTCCGTCTTTCATTATGAGAACGGCGAAGTTATGGAACTCGCTACCACTCTCAGTGTTTCCCGAATGCTATAACGTGGGTTTGTTTAAATCAAGAGTGAATAGGTTCTTACTGAACAAGCGTGCTACAACTTCGACTGCATCGTTACTGACCAACAGGTGAGATTGCGGTCAAACGCTTGTTTAGTCTGCTATAAAAAAAAAATCTCATAATTCAGCCATTTATCATTTTCGAATCAAAATATAGGTACCAGGTACGTACCTATATAATTTTTTTTATACGACGAAGTAAGAAGACGAGCAAGACGCTCTCCTGATGGTAAGAGATAACGCTGCCCATAATTAGTACAGTGCTACCCAGTACACTGCGCCAATGCTTCTTACTTGAGAGTCATAAGATTTTAAGACTCTTCAGCCCAGTAATTTCACTGGCAACTTTAGCTTTTTTCGTATTTTCTTTTTATTATTGAAATTACGGACTTATTATATTTAAAAAGTTACATTATATAATATATTATGTGTAACTCATATCTCTCAGTGGTACCACACCTTAAACTCCGAGCGTATTGTTTCGCTTGTGAAATATAATTCGTGTATAACACAAACGAATCTTGCACTCACACAAATACATCTGTTATTTATATTAAACGCTCGGAGGTCGCGTGTCTCAGTCTCCGTCCAAATATAGTAGATTCCTATTGAATTCGATGTCATATTGTAATTCAATCGAATGGAAACTAACCTTACTTTAAGGGCTATTTTGTTGATGAATTGCGGAACGTTAGAATCGGGTTAGAATTTTATACTATAGTTTATTAGTGTATATTTTTATTCAGCTCATGCACAGGTTTTACTTGGTTTGTGATCCTTACTTAGCGTGTACGTCCTAAATCCTATCTGTGTGCCAAATTGAAACCCAATCCATTTAGCTCTGCGTCAGTCAATCAGTTACTATTCCTTTTTTTATATATTTAGATAATAATTTTACATGAAAAGTTCTTCGTCTGCATTTAATGAAAAATACTTCACGACATATTTTCAGACATATAATATTCTTATGTGTATTTGATTGTAGGTAACCTACTAAGTAAACACAAAAATATCTCAGAATCGGTCATACCGTTTCGGAGAAGTTTGGTTGCAAGGCTATGACACGATATTTTTATGTATTAGTAGGTATATATTATTACTAGCTTACGCTGCCCGCGAGGCAAAATCCTTTCTTAGCTGAGGTCTACGTAATAAAACTTATCTGTATTCTAAATCTCAACCGAATCCGTTCAGTGATTTGGGCTCTATGCGTTGATGGATCAGTCAGTCAGTCAGTGAATCAGTCACTCTTTTCTTTTATATATTTAGATTAGTGCCCCACTGTTGGGAAGATCTCTCTTCCCTTGTTCCACCCCTTATGATATGGGTCCCTATCCTGTCAAAACATTAAAAGTAAAAAAAGTCTTTCTTTACCTCTAGTAAGTTCTTCATTTTGACGACTATATTATCGAGGTATCGTACCCTTGACCATTACCACATCTTTTGGAGTAATTAATTCACTGACACCTGGTGGACTACACATTTATATAATACTTGGTAATTATGGGTAAAAACAGATACAATAGTTATTATTTCTTAATGTTTCCGTTTTGTAATTAAAATTATACCAACTTCCTTAGGATATTTTCAAATTGCCCTCCTGAATTTATACCGTAGAAAAAACCTATTTATTCACAAGTGGTGGCAAGTAAATTACATGTAATGTACATTGTTATAGTTCGCATAGTGTACAATTAAAAGAAATAAAGCAATTACGTACGGTATACTTTAATTAGACATTTTGAAATGTATTGATGACAGTCTATAATAGAGCTGTCATAGCCACTAGTGTTGTTAAGTTGTGCGACATGTTGAGGAGTCGCTTTAAAGCTTTTTTACACTATCAAGGGTGGAAAATACTTCCCATGAAAATAAAACAATTTTTTTTCGGTGTGTATTGAAAAAGTGTGAGGTGTGTTGAAAAAGTTGCCTTGGGTAAAAAAAATTAAAAGGGGTAATTTAAAATTTACCCCTTTTTGACAATAATTTTTTGCCCATTTCGATGTGACGCTATCAAAACACATCAATTAATTACATTTTCCCATCACAGTCAAAGTGCAATTATAATTCTTTTCTTAAATGAAAGCACCTAATATTTGAATGGCAACACTGATTTTGCACACGAATATTAACCGTGTACACGCGTGATTTGCGTTCGTTCAATGATGCGGCCGTAGATGGAAGCAGATAAAACCTAGAAGGGGTATAAATCCCTTCCCTGGCTTCACTGAACATCATGCCGGAAGACGGTCATAATGACCGCTTGGCGACACGGTTTTGTCCACTGCGTGGTAACTATAGTCACGGCCGAAAACTAGCCCCGGTAATATAAAAAAGTCACAGGTTAGTGGCACATCACTAAAAATGACCCAATCGAGAGTCAGGTAGGACAATGTAGTATAATTATTAAAGCCGGTAACAGGTGGGAAGGGCTATTAATTTACTGATGACGGAAAAATATTGTACGTTGCCTTTAACGAGACCGGTCAATACGAGTGGACGCAATGTCGTGTAGCTTACTTTCAGGTAAACATTGACTTAGTTAACAAGAAAAGTAATAACTCATTTAATTCAGGCAATGGTACACTGACAACAAATTATTATCGATATAAAAAGATTGCATACTCGCACACAACAAGCGCCCTAACAGGGTATGTGGAGGACTCATCTAACTTAATTAAGACTTATTTGTACCTGTGTTGATAAATAAGTAAATAATATATATTAAAGACCAACATACACATAATTAAAATATTATAACATAAAAACTAGGTGGTAAGGATGCGCGGATAGTCAGCAGGAAGCCGACCTCGGCATTTCCAAAACACGACCGTAATGATTTGAGCTAATTTATCCAAATGTCTGTCTAAAACGTTGATTCCAATCCAAATATTAATTTAAAATGGGATTACAGTTGCACAAAGAAATCAATGAGATATAAAGTGCAAGTCACGAGCTCAAACCAGAGTTCTCAATCCGCAAGTCGCGAACCCGAATCATCGCGATTTTGACAAACGATAAGCTATCAATCTCCCGCCACCCGTCCGAACAGGCCCCGCAATAAATATCCACTGGAAACTTCCACGCGCATATTTTTAAACCACAGGAAACGGCGAACAATAAAAAACAACACGAAAAACAATAAGAAAATAAAACCGTTATAAATTAATACTTTACCAAGTAACCGGAGTACGCGTATTAACCCTCGCGCTACAACCAAAAGAAACGTATTGGATTACAGCAAACGATAAATAAAGTCTCGAAAATAATGTTTATATGTAAATATGGGGTATTGTTAGAGTAACGAGTCTTGCTAAATCACAATATGAAGTTGATTTATATCTCTACGGTTCGCTGGCCTTCATGGGAGGCCTATAAAACCCTTCCGAAACGCAATACCTACGCACACGAGCGAGCTCCGCGCCACAGTCGCTCCGTCGCCGGCGACTGTACCGCTCTACTTCCCTCCGCACGTTTAATTGGTCACTTTATGAGCCCCAAACCACACAGACGCGACACTCAATAACATCGAATCGTTTTCCATTACGTTTATTACGAACCCTGAGAAAATCGAGCGCTCAAATACTTTCGTATATTTTTCAAGAAGTTACATAATTACATTCCTAGAGTCTGGAGGAGGGCGGCGCTTCCCAGGAAGCTCGTAAAGACTGCGACGTTCACCTGACAATAATAAATTAATTAGCTTGTATGTGTGTAATGAGCGGGTGCAGTCGGAACAATGCCTGCGTGTAATTATACGACGGTGTATGGTCAGAGTTGCCGCATGGTTGATGATTTATTGCATCGGTTAGCGATCGCAAGTCTGCGAGAGACGCAGCGAGAGTGCTCGATGTCCAGACAATGACTGCGAGTCAGGAGCGAGTAATCGCATTAACGAACTAATCACGTGCCGACTCGTTGAGGAAATTCATTAATATCCTGCCCGTGCCGACCCAAACAGATGAAAAAGTATAACTTTAGAGCGTGTAGTTGTGTACGCCGATTCGGGGGGTGGCCTCGCCCACCTCGCTTCCTATGCACTTTTGTGTCTATTTTTATTGCGTTTTTCTAAGCTATGAAAAATTTTTGAGGTGTGTCGGGAATACACTGTGGTGCGATCGGACGGACAAGGGATCGGTCGGGCTGGACGAGAGGTTTGAAACAAGATGCTCGTTAGCGTGCGCTGCGGACAGGTCGATCCGTGATCTGTAAGTAGATAGTGACGCATGCACCCCTCTCCGTATATATTACTACATCCATACTACGTCAGATTGTGTCCGCGTCCATTATATTAAACGTGCCATTATTAACCTCTGTGTCAACAGTCTACATGTCAAATGCAAAGAAGACGCTAGTCCACCCGGGACATAACTTTAATTTAATATTTTAACGCAGTATTAAATGCGCATACTATGTCAGCATGAATATTAATGGGCCCTTTATTTGCATACAAAGTACTGTGTCAAGAATTGAAATGATGGTTCTTCTATTTATGAACAACTCATAATAACCGTCTGCAAGCAACTATGTTAATATAAAAACAATTTAAATTTATTCTAGAAATGTTTATTGTAAAAGCTTTACCCTTTCTAATCTATAATGATAGGGTATAAGAAAATGGAATAAAGATAATAATGATGTATGCTGGCTAAGTATTATGTTTTGCAATTTAAATTCAATTTACTTGCACGCGATCACGAGTGAGCCAAACATTTTGATTAGCTGCACAGCAAATAATGTACTCGTATAAAGTATAAAATAATAATAATACCAGAGAATACAGACTAACAACAGAGCTAGTTAAATTGTTACATCAATTAGGTTTATATGTGAATGGAAAATTTGCATAGTGTTTTTATTATCCAAAAATCTTACAAGGAACCTTATTCACTGCAAGTGTCATTGCATTTTTTATTAACATAAAAAAAAACCTTTCGACTTTCCTTTTCTTCGCTTTAAAAAAATCTCGTCTCCCTGTAACAGAATTTATGCTTACATTAACTCTTATATCAGAATGCTCAATTACTTATTAGACACAATTGTAGGTAAACCATTTTAACTAATTAGTCTACAAGCCATTATGAAGATAAGCAAACAAAAACACGGCAAGCGACAATAAACGACGACTCAAAACTCCAACACGACTAAAACATTATTCGAATTACAATATAGAGGGTACTAAGAAAACAAGTGCGAATCGAGTTAAACATCGAGTTGGAAAATCGGTGGGGAAATAATCGAGATATGAGTATCGGATCGAGTCGGAAATTGCGCCATTTGCCTACGTTTTAAAGGTGGTAAGTGTCGAGGCGAGGTGGTGACGAGCCGCGAACGAAGTATCTTTCTATTTACCGTTTTATTTCATTAAATATTAAAGACATTTTATATGAGATGATTTTAATGTTTTTTATACTTTGAAGATGTCGTCTCATGGCCACTGTGGCCAGGGAGGATTTTATGCTGGCCAGGGAGGAATTTTTTAAAACCCGTTATAGGTTAAGTTAAGTGACGATCAACCGTAGATGGTAGCCTAGAAGGCGGGATAACCCCCCCCCCCCCCCCCTCCCCTGGCTTCACTGAACATCATGCCGAAACACGGTCACAATGACCGCTTGGCAAAACGGTTTTGTCCAGTGGGTGGTAACTAGCCACGGCTGAAGCCTACCAGTAAAATTTTGTTTGTCCAGTCTCTTAGGTTTAGCCTGCTGCAATCTTCGACAGCATCATCGATCGAGGTCATAGGCTACCCTAAAATTAATAATAATAATAATAGACTTGGCGGGGACTGTCTTTGAGCGCATTTTGTATAGATGGATTCATAGATAGACTCCAATAAGTGTCACCCATTACATTAATATTAAAAGCTCAAAAGGGCCTCTGCGCGTTGGACTTTTTTGTCTCCGTGCACGCCTATAAAAAGGTCCGGGCTTAGCCTGCGTTTAAGAGCGACATAATTATAAAAAACCATAAGTCTTGTTTGATATCTAAAACTAAAAAAGTTAAACGAGACTAGCCGGATTTATAGGCTTCCATAGTTATTTAGTACTTAAGTCAGAACACACCAAAAACATAGTCATTAGCTAGAGTATAAGTAAACTCAATCACTTATTCACAAACTGCAGTCGACATTCGACATTCGCCTACCAAGTTTACCAATAGCGTTCGTACGTCAAACATTGAGAGAAATGAGGTGCGGAGGTTCAGGAAATAGTGGCATTCAATTATAATTGGCGATAGACGAGTGTCGAAACCTGACGCGACAATTTACCGGCATTTGAAGGGTTAACTTGTAATATTTCGATGTCTGTAGAATATCATCTGAGAAATCCCTCCTTTAAAGAAGACCTCGATTAAAACGTGTCATTATGACCGTATTCCGGCATGGTGTTCAGTAAAGGCAAGGAGGGATTAATCCCGCTCGCGAATGAGTGCTTCGGCGTACCCGCTGCCCCGGCATTTTGGCATCCTGCAGGAACACCCACAGGTTTTTTAGTGGGTATCTCTGCTGCGCCCATCATCGTCGAGGGAGTCCCACATACCTCCCCGCGCCTTCTAGCGTGGGGTGATGATGAGTAACGCATCTTTCCTGGGTCCAAAAAAGAAAAGGGAGGAATTTATCCCGCCTTCTAGGTTTTGGTCTGTTACCATCTACGGCCTCACCGTCGCTTTTAACGTCACGCAAGATCGCGGCCTTACATTTCACCTGATGACCAGAAACTAAAGTTTACTTTCATAACGTAAATTCAATTAATACAAAAAAAAACATGACTCGACTTTTTCTTAACCTGAGATCATACAATCGTACGTTAATTGTGTGTATATATAGTTTATAGGACAAAAAGTATTTTTTTTAATAAATTAATTTAAATTTTAATATCCTTTGAATAGGACATCGGTCGTTAGGAGGTCAAATAAAATAGTCTAACCCGTAGGATGTTCCCCAATTGGGAAATAGATTAGGGAATGAAATAGAACTGTCAAAATTAAACCACTTGTCTCCGAATGTCTCAATTCACAACACGGAGTGCAATGAAATTTAACCGCTGCCGTTTCCGTGTCGATTTGACCTGGGGGATGACTAGTTAGACTTCTACAGTCTAAACTAACATGTCTTTTTGTGCCTACATAACATGAGAAACTTGAACTTAACTTTAGTAAGTACTGTTCCAATGTTTGACTGAGAGATCTTTTCCCGAATTTTAACTACCAACAAATTATTAGTTTTTCAAATGTTTACGTTTTTACTTTCATTTTTTCCAGATAACATACATATCTATGTAGTTTGAAAGTGCACGCCACTTCACAAAATGTCTAAGATGTCTGATGTGTAAGATGTCTGTATTATAGTTTAGTTTCGTATTTTGTATTAGTAAATTATATTATAATTGTCGAAATAATAAGGAATGCATTGGATAATTCTGTAAGCTTCTATTTTTAATTGGTATTACAGATATTTTAACAGCAGGTATTATTTTTTACTACCTTGAGCTAGTTATAAAACGAGTCTTTCGTCATAATTACATTTACAAATGAATTTATCTATAGTATTTCCTATCAATTAGGTTGTCTGTAAGATATTGATTTATACGATAAGACCGCCAGTTGTTTACCTCTAGTTTAAAGATTGTTTTTATATTTAAAACTAGTTCTAGTAACTTGGTATGCAATAAAGTGTTATTATATTCAGTGTTATTTCATTTGTACCTCCATTCTCGCAAATAAATGTTCGTATTTGTATTTAAATAAAATAAAAAAATAATAAAAGTATTTAGTGCCATTTTTACAAAGATTTGAGTACTTAATATAAAATATGACTAAACCTTACATACAGGGTATTTGGTTACTCAGTACAGTATATTTGTATTCTATTTATTTTGGTTCGACTGGTCCTTTGAGTATTTGGTCCATGGATCGTGACTACAGCACCGGCTACTTCCGACCGACTTGAGATATCACTGATCGAGAAAACAATAGTTTCCACACAGCGCTTTATCACAAAGCATTAAGGTCCAAATTCAATCAGCATTCAACGACATCGAACATGTGTTATTCCTGAGGCTTCGCCGTCAATTGAAAACAGATATCTGTGTCTGGTTGACCTACTCGGAGCCTGATAGCCTGACGGCTAGAGGCTGAAGGCCTCGTGTTAATTGTCAGTTATTCAGTGTTTGATGCCCGTCTTAGATAGGTAGTAATTCAATTTGCTTACCTTTGGAGACAAATACGTATGCGATTGAATGTCGAATTTTGATATAAGATAAATATTTTGCATTTGATTTGTTGTGATGCAACTTTCTAGCAACTTGCTTTCATATATCTATGATCGCTGCTAAACTCTTATATATTTATTATCCATAATGGAGATTATTAAACATTATTGGACACGTATTTTTTTATTTGTAATTTTAATAAAAAAACGTGTTATTTACAACGCACTAAAGTTCCATGGAAAGTGTCGTGACGTCATATGTGTGTGCTCGAGTCGATACAAAATGCACACACATATGACGTCACGCGTCATCACCGAAAACATATAAGCGTTATATCTCAGCCTTTTTTTTATTCTCAAACAAAAAAATACGTATCGAATATATTTTTAAGCTATTGTATTAAGATAAGAGAAACAGCTATACTTCGTTTCAAAAACAAAGATAATTTTTTCGGGGTTCGAAGGTTACATATCTATGAAAATATCATAGATATATTCACAAAAACTGTTACATCCGATATATCTTATGATATATATCAGATATATTATGAAAAATATACCATATATACATATATCCAATTTATTGAGATATTGATCCTTTGAACCCTGCAAATTAGCTAAAAAAATATCTTTGTTTTTGAAACGTAGTATAGTTACCATAAAGTTGCCGGTGCTAGATACCGGTGGAGAGATGATCTGTCTTCAAACCATCTGATACTAGAATACTAGAAGTAGTAGGCATAACATCGAGCCAGAACACGTTTATAAAGATATTTATTTTTTTGCTAAATTTCACTTGTTTTGATCGTTTATTTTGTAATTGCGTCATTTTACCTATCTGTGTCGTCAATCGTTGCTTTTCGCGACAAGTTATATCAATATTGATTTAATTAGACACATTTATTTAATATATTTGTGGTTTTGCGTATATATTTATTATTTGTTATACCATTAGTTAACGTTGTCATAGACGTGTGAGATCCTGTTATATTTGTAGGATCCGGCAGGCGATTGTTGTTTGTTTTTATTATTTGTAACATACGTACTTATAAATAGAAAAGTTGCATTGATTTATTTTTAAATTGCACTTGACCATCAAACAAATTATGTTACTCACGTAGGTAGGTGCCTTTATGGGGAAGACATGCAAGTTCAAGTTAAATTTAGTTTTTGATCATTTGCTTTTCCTCTCTTCGCATAACATGTCCATAATGAGATAACTTCACTCTTTTAGACTTTCTCTTGCGCATAGTTATTTTTAATTTTTATCATTACACCATGAGAGGTAGATATATTGTGATATCTACCTCAACTTTCGTTGCTTGCATTCTCCTTTCAGCGTTACTTTCGCAGTCCAGCTCTATGATCCAAACAACACTTTGCTGGGAATACCTGTTACCCACACCATAATCGATCCCACATAGCACGTCAAACTTGTGTTAAACCTCACCTACGTATCTTCCGAAACAACACCCGTCAACAAATCCGCGCGCAATCGATTCGGCGAGCAATTTAAAATCCACTTAAAGACAACCGCAGACTAATCGAAAACTCCGTGGAAAGTTCGCCATCATCTAATTGCCTATATTAAAATAACTGTTTGTGTCAAACATATCTGGGCCGCGGGGTCGCTCGCTGCCTGGCACGGCTCGCAGTTCACATGTTAATAATCATTATGATAGCATCTAGTGTACGGCCCGGTCTTTCCTCGCCCTGCCACCACCCACCGAGCAAACGAGCGAGGTTATGTTTTGTAGTTGCTATTGAAATTATTGTTTACCGCGTGTAGGCTTGCTATCTATGTTATCTACATACAAAATATTTAGTAATACGTACTTGGGTAGATTGATTTAAAAAAGCGTTTGTATATTTGCCAGAAGATGACTCGAGACTGTTCTCGAGTGTCTTCCGTTCTCTATGTACCTGTGTACAAAATGGCAAGAATAGAACAGAATATAAATACCATTTACTGAGATCAATATAACAAGAAAATACTCAAGAAGGTTACTCTCTAGTTTGCAATCTGTACTCTCCTTTAGGTAGACACTATCAGATCCAACCAACCGTTCAGGCATGAACGAAAATACACAAAAATAGGTAAAATATTTCATCAAGAGGTTTTTGTAAAGCACCTATATGAGATATTTAAGAACCTATAAAAGTTTTAACACTATAATTTTAAACGACTACTCGTATAAGAGCAATCTGTATCTAACTCATAATTATTTGTCAAGTCAGATATGCACATGAACAAATTTATAAAAACGAAGAAGTGACTTATTGAACAGTAAGGAGAAAATTTGCTCGATATTAACCAAAGCAAAAGTAAATTATACAACGAGTCCAAATGCTTGTCGGCACATCACTAGCACACATAGTCTCCGATGTTATCATACTGATACCAACTACCCTAATGCAGGTCTATACTATTGATGGTTCACCTATGGCGTACCTATTCTATAGGATAATGGTGTAATGGCATCGCGCCTCGCTGACTTTAAACGCAGTTGAAATTCACTGAAACAGAAGTAGGCTGAAGAAATAATCTTTTGTAACGAAACATGTTTTTTTATAGTAATTCTATGCCAGTTCCTTTTCTTTTTTGGCTGGACACGAGGCGCTAGATGATTATTCATGACTAGTAATAGGACGATATGGCCATATAATTATGGGACGATATGGTATACATAGAAAACGCCTAAAAACAAATTCACACTACACCCTGTGGGAGTCTCATCCAGTTTTCCGATATATTTCTCAACAGTTCGAGATTTCAATAACGCTCTGACCAGATTTGTTTTTTTTACAGGCTTTTATTTACTTTCACTTGTCTGTTGTCTGTCTGTCTGTAATCAAATCTTGCAAGTTTAATTTGACCCACTTCCCGGTGTCCGATTAAGCTGAAATTTTGCATGCCTGTATAAATCGAATGACAATGCAATATTTTTATAACATCGAGCTGATCTGATGATGGAGCTGGAAGGTGGCCATAGGAACTCCGTAATTAAACGACGCAACGCCATCGAGTTTGGGCTCATTTGATTCGTCTTGACGAGTACTTTGATGCTAGATGGTAATAATAATAAAAGATTGTTTTTAAAAAGTTTTTTTTTAAATTTCACTTGTTTATTATGGACTTAGCTAAGTCAGTGTTAAATGTACGGGACAAAATTTTTCTACCTAATATGTTAATCAGACTTAGATTAAATTAAAAAAGGAAACATAAGGTACTATCGTTACTATTTTGGATAAAGGAAAGTGTTGAAAAAAGTTGGAAAGTGTCGGTAGCTGAGCCAACTCGCGCCCAAGTAAAATTATGTGCATGAACTTAATTGAAGAGGTCCATTTGGGCGACGCCTTACCGTATCTTCCATTTTTATTTTAATCTAAGGTTGAAAACTTTCCTAATGAATAGATGCACATAAGCAACCACTTAAAAATTTAGTAACTAGTAACTACATTATTAATGTATACAATTAACCTTGTGCAGTGCACCAAGTTCGGAACTTGCCAAACTCTAAGGGCGTGTGGTTGCTGCTAATGGGTCTGTAACGCGATTTGCCCTCCCTCACCGCAAGGGCATTTCTCTTTAACAGTCTTTGGAGTAATTTTACTAAGTGACATTATGTGATCAATTAATTACTATGTAAAGCTATGTATAGTCTAATTTAATTATGAATTTAAATAAATAAAAAAATGGTATTAATTATTAATACAGAAAATTTTATTGACTCGTATTAAAAATACCTATATTATTTCAGTAAGTCAGGCTGTTCAGACAGACACGGGGTATGACTTTGTTTTAAACTAGGTATGTAGTGATACACTTATACTTTGTCGTATCCTTTTTTTGGGTGAACTAGCCGCATCTACCGTAATATGTTATCTATGTCATACCAAAGAGCTCAAAACCTAGTTACGTTCGGATAACACCATCGTATCGGCATCGCATCGCTGCGTCATCGACTATTTTTTGGGCCATTCGCTTTTCCACCGCGCCACGTCAAAACTTCAAAGCGTGATTGCTTCTTGTGAAATAACTTTCACAGGCTCGATTAGAAATGAAATAAAATTTCGTTTCTCTAATAAAATCCTGGAATTCAGTGACTGAATATCCAAAAGTCAAAAGGATGATAGGTTTTGAAAGTGTTAGGAACTTGGCTTTTATTTTTAGTTTTCATCAGCAGCTTTATATTGCTTACTGATGGACATAGGTCTCCCTTTGATTAAGCCATTCTGATTTATTCTTTACTAGAGCTAAATTCTTTCAGCAACACAAAAAGATGACAAAAGTGTCGATATTAGCTACAAGACCGTCAATCATAGATATACTACTCGAGTAGTATATCTATGCCGTCAATTGAAAAACTTAGATTTATATTGTTTTAGTCAAATGTTTTTTGTGTTTCAATAAAGTGTTATCTCCCATAAAACTTTTTAATGCTTAATTAGTCATAGCTAAAGGATTATCTATCGAAGGTTGTGATAAGAAATATGGAACACCAATTGAAGAATCGTACTCGTATATTAAATACATCCGCAATACGTAGGTACATTAACAATGCGTTGCGGCTGCAGATACAGTCACCGCAAACGTTAATATTCATATAGAAAATATTAGGCTGGGAGTCGTGAGGCGAATGGGGTGGACCAGACACCCTCGCGCCTGCAGCCACTCTAACACGCTCTGCGCGCCTTTAATGAACTTTGTGTCACTATTCACCAATACAAGTACACTTTTCTTTGCTACTATAGTTCGAACAAAGCCTGTGAACTCACACGGAAGGGGCAAACGGGCCCGCCACTTTCCACCTTTCTTATTGTTCATTCGTACAATTTTTGCAATGTCAAATAGGTTAGGTGGAAGGCCGAAACCGCTGCAAACACGTTTGTGAAGCGTCACTCTTTGTTGAATTGGACTAGATAGGTCCATATAAAAATCTGTCTAGCAAAAGTTGATGTCATTGTCTTTTGAGTTGAATCAGGTTGAATAATTGCATTTCTTTAGTTAGAAACCCAGATAGAGCAAAAAATTAATACATTACAAACAGATATTATTGACTATTGTATTTGAAAGCGGCGGTCTTATCGCTATTTCTATTTTTAATCACGCTATTTAAAATAGAATCAAAATTAGCAATAAAAACTTTGTATAAAGTTAGACTTTATTGATAGATATAACAAAAAGAAGTTGTAAAAAGTTTTAAGGAACTCTACTTAACAAACAATAACCACGCTGTTAAGACGATTAATATTAAATTGTTACCAAAATTCTAATAAATAATAATATAATCCTTTAATTAAATTGCTTTTCTGTTAATTTATCCAAAATTACAAACATTAGACGGAAAGCGTATGTGCACGTTACCCTAAGGGTTCACCGATGAACGATTAAAACTTTACCCCGCTACCGATACCGTTAATCTGAACCAAGTTTATACAAGTACATTACGAATGCAACCATCAATCACTTAAATAGGTGCCCTCCCAGTTATCTATGTATACCAGCCTTGCCAGAACGTTACTTTTGTAACATTTTGCGTTACTTTTTGACCCTTTACGTTACTTTTGCGCTACTTGTGTAGATAAGTTACTTTCACGTTACTTCTGGATATCGGTTTTTATTTTAAAACGAACTAAAAATGAATGAATTTATTTGTAATGGTAAATAATAGTAAAGTTAATTGAACAGATCTGGTTTAGTAGCAAGATTTTGTACAAGTTCTTATTGTAATAAACAAAAAAATGAAGAACAGAAGAAATAATTACTAAAATGTATGAATATGTAAGCGTATATTACAATTGATTAAGTAAATTGTAATTTAATATGAAAATTTTAAAAAGCGTTACTTTTCTTGTTAAAGTAACGATTTACATTGCTTTTTGAGCTTGACGAGGTTACTTTTTAAGATAGGGCACTGGCAACACTGATGTATATGTACCTCACTCGCTAATTTAGCTGGCCATGTTAGGAAAACAGTGTCTGTAGCGTACGCAGACTATCTGCAAATACTGGGAGATCGTTCCTTTAAATATGGGATACTAGCTGCGCCGAGCGGTTTTACCCGCTCTACGGTAGCCTATATGTTATTCCAGATCTAAGCTATATTTATACCAAATTTCAGCTCAATCGGTCCACCCGTTTAGGCGTGAAAGAGTAACAAACATACATCCATACATTCTTACAAACTTTCACGTTTACAATATTAGTAAGATTCTTACATTAGATTAGTGAGACGTGCGTTGCCAACTCCTAGACTAAACTTGTGTTTGACGTTTTCTTCAAATAGTTTTAAAATTAGAAAATTTAAAAAAAACATTTTTTTACCTGCACGGTTGTCTGGAAGAGATCGCTATTAGCGATAAGACCGCCATTTTATTAAAGATCTAGATGTGCTTACTATGCATTCCGACGAAGTCGAAGTAAATACAAGTGAGTTTATGCCGTTTATTTACATAGATGAATCTAAATAAGTACTCACGAATCGTTTAGTGTCAAAACATTCTGAATAATTTGATATTTTTTACTCGACACTGGCAAAATGCAACTGTTGCAATATTATATAAAAAAAAAAAATTGATAGCAATGGGACTAAATCGCAAACAGATTAATCTAGCGCATAACACATTCCTGGACAGAGAAGACCTGCAAAATTTAATACAGAATAGTGGCAATTAGCAACCAATAAGCCTTAAACTATCCCAATAATCGCATATCTCTCAGTGAAATGTGCGATCACTCGTGAATTGATAGGAATAATCAATTTCTCGATAAACATCGATGTGACTATCGAGAAGACAATCGATTTTTGCATAGCGTAAATGTTTTTTTAGGAGTTTTTTTAGTTTTATAAATATACCTCTTGAGATGATACCTTACATAACTCTAATCAACTTTGAATGATTTTCAGTTCTGGAATATAGAATCCTAGAGGTAGGTGGGCCAAAATAAATAGTATATTAAATTAAGCTATGATTGTTAAAGACTAAGTGGAAAAGTAATAGAATAAATGTATAAACGAAAAAGTGTCGCTTGTTATTTGACGGGGTAATGCGTCTTGCCTTATAGGCACTTTTGGGGCGGGGTGTGCTCTGTAGCATGTTTTGCGTGTCTTTTTTATTAAATAGGTTTAATTAGTAATTATTTTTAATAATAAATTATATCAAAAACAAATTTATTAACAAGTTTATAAATATTTTCATCGAATTAGATGATAGGTAGACGTTATGGCTTGAGAACATTATGTTACTTAATATAACAGTAATGTTTGGACGGACAATAAGTACTTATCATGTAGAACCGCCAAATAATTACCGAAACAACGTTCGTTCAAAGACCTGCCTCGAAACTTCAGTCTAAAATTAACCGCGACCGCAGTCGAAATGCCTAGGATTTTCCTCTGAAATTGTGTGTACGCATACTCTGGGCTTTAGGCTATACCCACAGACTACAATAATAAAGGCGTATAACTAGGTCTCAAAGACAACATTGACACCGCGCAATAAATAGGATGTAGACAATTTTTTGTACATCAAGTACCTCTACATTATTATAAGCCACCTCAGTCAATTTTCCCTAGGCGGCCTCTGCAATAAAAGGCCTCTACGCACTATGAGAAAATTGTTAAAAGGATTTTTATTATTTATTATAGGTTCAGTAGGCCTTTGACCACGATGTCGCGTGATGTTAAGCGACGATGCGGCCTTAGATGGCAGTAGACAATACCTAGAAGGCGGGATAAATCCCTCCCTGGTTCAACTTTGCTTCACAGCTGTGATGTACTGTTCACTAGTCTGTGGGTGTACGCTGTATGAGAGGTGCGAGTTCTAATTACTACATAATAATATGTACGGTACGAATCGATCTAGTTCGTCCGTTGTCCCGCAGGGGTGTACCACCACCCCGCTACTCATGCCACGACTGGACCCCCGCCGTTCTCGAGTCATCGTCATCGATTCGACGTTCGTTATCGCCTAAATGACAATTGGCTAAATAATTAATCATTGCTTTGTCGAATTGCTCGTGTTCGCATGCATAAACTCTTGGAAAATGTGCGGACGTTGGCGTCTTTAATACTTTAATGGGACTAGATTTAGGTGAGAACTACTGTGAATCACTCAACTAGCCCCGCGGTTTTAACGTTGAAAAGTAGCCTTTGTGTTATTACAGAGTCTAAGCTATCTAGGTATATACCAATATTCATCTAAATCGCTTTAAAGGGTTAAGCGTGAAGATTTTACAAACACACACACATAGGTAGTACGATACAAAGTCTTTAAAAATTACTAATTTCATATTCAAAATACCAGCGGTAAGTTACATTGTCACTAGTTAATAAATTAACTACAAAATAATCTACCTGCCATTTTCTCATTGAAATTTTTAAAGTTACACGAACAAAAAATAAAAGTTAAGTAGAAGGATAACATGAATATTTAAAACGCAGATTAGAATTTCCAAGGCCACTCGCAATTTGCTCGTGAAGTTTTAAGTTTTAACTCCCGCACATCGGTGCGACGCCTTATCACAAGTTTCTCCTTGTATAAAACGCTTTTATCTTCCTTTTAATTCATTTTACCAATAGCTAGAAGATTAATTGGTCGTATTGACACAGCTCGCATGTGGAATAACGTTACAGTTTTCTCGAAAACTCAGTTCTAGTTTTTGCTTCCGTCGTGAACATCGAGGAATCAGAGAGCAGCCTTTCGCCCACTAATCTAGCCCAGAGTCGGCTACAAATTGTAAAGGTGCTCGCACATCGTCCACACAAACTCTCCTTAATTCCGGCACGAGACGGACTTTTGTCGTTCACCGTGTCAACACAAAGCGGCCGCTGACGCGCCAAATCCGAACAAGACATTTTCCGTCGACCGCCCGTTGCCGCTCTTTGTGTACGCAATCAGCACTGGCTTTGCTTGGCAATTATTCAAAATACATCGGGCAATATTAGATAGGTGCGCTCCTACGCGTTTTGCATTTGGAATCAGTCGGACTTTGTGCGCCGTGGATGCGGGAACCCAGGGGAGCGGCGTGTTTATGCTCTGCCGTCAGCAGATTGTGGACGCGGCCTTTTGCTGAATTGTCCAGCGACGGGGGATTCATCTGTAGCTTGTATTCGGCTCTGTAGGAATACAGGTGCGTGATACGACGAGATGACGACTCCACTGGCCTCTTTGACGACACGAATCATCACATACGCCTTTGTGAGAATTCTCTTTCTTAAACGTAATACCAGCAGCAAATATCATTGTCGACGGCAATTACAATCAATCATAATCACACATTGACTTACTGACAGATAAAAACTTATTTGACTTTCATGTTTCATACGCACTAACATTGTAATCAATACGAAGCAAAAACAATGATGTATGGCAAAATTTCTTGGCATTGTAATAATTTATTCTTATTAGTTCGCAATAAGTTGCAGATGCTCTCGCTTGGTCGACCAAGCAACTCCCGCTTCCGAGCCAGGTATTATACTGGAACGACGGAAAGCGTTTCTTATTCTCGTTGAATTCATTTTACATTAAAATTGATTACATTCATGCAGTAATAAAATACCGCTCCTCGTTTCAATAATGAGCAGATATAAATGGCAAATGCACTAGTTTCTAGTAACATTTTATAATAGCGGTAGTACTAAAATATCTTCTCGTTAATCTTCATAAAGAACAGTTTTCCGTAGTTTTCACCCATTTTGTGGATGAAAACTACGGAAACCTAAGTGATCGATCTTGAATCTATCCGTCATATTTCAGAGTGCATTTCTGGGTTCTAAGTTTTCTAAGTTCTGGTTCTACAAAAAATACTTGTCTATTATAGGTACTTGATGGACAAAATAAAATGTAGTCAACATCCCCTTTATATATTTTTCTTATTAAGTGTTTTTAGTATACCTCTAGGTAGGCTATTAGGCCATAGCTGCAGGTGATTTAGGTGTATGCATACAAGAAACGCATCGTTGAACAACGCCCTCCCTCTCCCACCTAAATTAGTGCAGCCTTGGTTATAGTGCTTTATTATTCAGATCCTCATACAAAAGGCAGTTAATAATTAATTGTGGACAAAAATATTCAACCTTTGCCAGAATAGCCGGGAACCGTGCTAAATAAATTTATTTTAGGGCATCACTCTGTTTCCATTGAAAAATAAAACAAATGAATATGAGCAGAGATATAAATGGATATATAGACCCGCGCAAACTTAGATCAAAATTGCTGCATTCTGAATTTCTTAACGACTTGTGCTTGTAAAAGTGTTTAATTCGTGATAATGACTGCAATTTCTATTGATTGTCCAAACCTGTTGTTGTTAAACGCTATACATTTTACTCAAATTTCCTTCTAACCAGATTTTTTGTGAGAGATTGCTTTATGTGACATATATTTATTGTATTAGACAGACCTAGGTAGAGATATATTCAACAAGGGGGTCTTATCATCATAAGTAATATATGTTTAAATTTATAGAGACTCTACTGAATGTACAAATTTTTTGGGTTGGGCTTACGCTTACGCTTTCAGGGTTGTGACTATCCCCCCGCTTACATGCTTGGCATTCTTCCATTGCTTGGCTGTAGGTGTAGCGTAGGTTTAAGCCTTCCTAAGTGATCCTTCTGATCACCTAGGAGCGGAATGGTCTTAGGGGAGAGTGCAACAGTCATGTAGATCCCTAAGACAAGTCAGAGAGATTATCCTGCTTGTGGTGCCACCTGCTATTGGTCTAATTCCATCAGAAATAGACAGAACTGAAATCTCATGACGTGAAGACCACAGGGCATCAGTGGCTGTGTCCTGTGGCACGACTCACACTAAAAACCTGTGAGGGTCGGTAGGGGGGTAAAATGGGGCAAAATTGGGGGGGAATCGTTATTTAGGGGAGGGGTGGGGGGTTGGTACGGGGAGGCCACCCGCGTATGAAACCTGGTCGGTCCAAGGGGCATATGTGACTGTGCTCTGAGGCGGCGACTCACACTAAAATATGTGAGGGTCGGATCAGGTTAGGGAGGGGGGGACGCGGAGGGAGGGGAGGTCACCCGCGTGTTTGTGCCGTGCGTGGAGACCCGTTAGGAAGGAGGAAGGGATCCTGGTGGCTGAGCAGTGTACAGCGCGGTGGTTGTCGTTGTGCTCTGCAACACTCCTCTTTGGCCCTGAATTCTTCCGAAACGGGAGGTCGTGGACTAGCCACCCGCGATCAATCGGCTGAGGCGTCCGGTCAGACGGTCGCTAGGCGAGTGTTCGGGAAAGGAGGGGTCCGCAGGCGGCGGTGCGCGGCTTTCGGTGTCTTGGTTAGATATCGACTGCCTCGTGCCGTGCGGTCTCGTGGGCACTCCTTTCTTGAATGCTATACTGGATTGGTAGCCCTGGTGCCTATATAGGCATCCCCAGTGTTGAGGACTCCGTGGAGGGTGGGGAGCCAATCCGGCGAAAAATTTTATAAAAGTTTTATGGATAATAAAATTACCAAAATAACCATAAAACAGGATGACCGCAAGGGCGTCAAAAAGGACGATATGTCATTAGGCGGGAGGGCAACCGACCGCACTACGAAGGGGCAAGGGCAGGGAGGTCATTCCGGACAGGGGACTAGTGGGGAGTGTGGCAGAAAGTCATGCGTTCCCGCTGGGACGACTGGTACGGGAGACGCCCAGCCAATTGCCAATATTCCGGAGAGCACTCATGCAGGTCGCACCGTGCAGGGGACCGTCGGGCTGCCTAGCATCCAGCCGGGCTTGACCGTCGGGACGAATGCTTCGGGAGGCAAGCATAGAGGAATCTCCAAGAGAATGAGCGGGGCAGCCAGGCGTAAAAAATTGCTTGCTAAGCAGACCCGCACATTCTCAGGGCAGAGTGCACCAGCAGGGGCAACTGCAGGGACGGCAGGTGCAACTATCGCACCTGTGAAAAGAGCCAGGGAGTCCAGCGGGGAGCAGCCGACCAACGCACCCAAGAAACCGAACCTGAACAGAACGTTTAGGGACGCGCTCTCGGGATGCAGGATGGCAGTTATCCCGCAGAACTTCCCGGCTTCACAGATAACAAATGATGACGTAGGACCGATCGTAAGCGCCCTGTGGCAGAGGATGATCGGTCAACAAGATCCGCTGCCCCGATTTAGCGTCGGGACGGTCATCGCGGGGGCACTACATGTGTTCTGCGAGGATCAAGAATCGGCAGACTGGATCGCTGGACTCACTGGGAGGACGATCGGCGGCCTGACACTAAAAGTCGTTAGTGCCAAAGATCTGCCTAAACCGGTGAAGATGGCGTGGAAGTCAAAGAACGTGTGGATCACAGATCTACCCAGCGTTCTGTCGATGATGCAGCGCTTGAATCCTGCGCTAAGGACAAGTGACTGGAAGGTGGTAGACACTGTCATCGAGGCGTCTGGCGTGAGAAGGATTGTCCTTATGGACAAGACTTCTGCAGACTACATAAAGGCTCAGGACTACTGCCTCTACGCTGGCGTCGACAAAAGCTATTTTAAGCTGCTGGAAGACGAAAGTCAGTCGGGGGATAAATGCGCCGCCAGCGCAGGGGCAGTGGCCCCGCCACTTGCTCCACAGGGCTCTGCAAGCGACGGAGGGGCGACGGGCAACCACCATCAGAACACCATCGGGGACTGCCCAGTTCCTTCACCGGCCACATTACACCTCACCGACGTGCTGGACGATATTGGCGAACTGTTCCTGTCGTCTCCTCCCCCCGACATGGAGGTGACGGAGGAAGACAAGGACGCAGGCGGCAGTCAATAAACGGCTGCCGACATCCCCCTCGAAGATCACCAATGGCGGGAATAAGGTGTGTACAAATAAATCTACATCACTGTAAAGCGGCGATGGCCTTACTTAGCCGTCAGCTCAAGGAACTTAATTTCGATATTGCCCTGATACAAGACCCATATATTAGTACAAAAGGTGTTGTCTCAGGTCTAGGTAAAGGGGGATCTATTTTCCACTATACTAATGAAAGGGCAAGGACGTGTGTGTATGTCAGAAATGGAATCGACGTCATGCCCTTGCCTGATCTATGTTCCAGGGACCTTACAGCTGTCAAGGTAATTACAGGGCGAGGTAATCGGAAGGCCGTCGTAATGGCTTCGGTTTATCTAGCATACCCTACTGAGGAAAGGCCCTCCTGCATGAGGGCATTGAAGGAACTCGTAGAGTTTTGCGGTCGAGAGAACCTGGAGTTAGTGATGGGGTGCGATGCAAATGCGCACAACATCATCTGGGGGAGCTCGGACACAAATAGTCGAGGAGAAGAACTATATGAATACCTGGTAAGTTCTTCAATTCATTTACTAAACAAAGGCAATGAGCCTACCTTTGTGGACTCAAGGCGTGCTGAAATTATAGATATAACTATGGCCACTAATGGCATATACAAGAGAATCGCTAACTGGCGTGTATCTGACGAAGTTAGTGGTTCGGATCACAGGTATATCTGCTTTAGATATGTTACAGAGGACTCGATCCCTAGTGTACGCAGAAGAAATCCCAGACACACTGACTGGAAGGTGTACACTAAAGAACTTAAACATGAGCTTGGATCGGTCAAAGGTAAGTTAAACACTACGGTTGATATAGAGCTTGAAGCTGAAAGAATCAACAGAGCCATCAACACAGCATGGTACGCAAGCTGCCCAGAGAAGGTAGCAAAAGGAGCAAAGGTTCCATGGTGGACGCCAGAACTAAAAAAAAGAAAAGACAGACTACTCGCCAAGTCTTCAATGAAGCAAAGTCTAAAAAGTGCTTCAAAGAATATTCACGAGCGCTAACTGAGTACAATCTGGCGGTACGCAAGGCATACAGAAAATCGTGGCAATCTCATTGTCAGGACATTAATACAGTCCCTGAAAGCTCGAGATTAGTCAAGGCAATATCTGCAAGCAAGAGCATAACTCTAAATGCTGTTAGGACCAAAGATGGGAAACTAACGGAAACAGGTATAGAAACTCTAAGGATCATGACAGAGACGCATTTCCCAGACTGCAAAATTCATGATACTACGGATACAGATTATCACATGCCTGCATCAGAACAGAATCTGAGAACAGTAAAGGCAGACTGGGACACTGCTAAAAAGGTGGTAGAAGAACGAAAACTTAATTGGGTTGTGCAAAACTTCCAACCGTTCAAAGCACCGGGACCAGATGGCATATACCCAATACTACTACAACGGGGTCTTCCCACATTAGGCCCGCATCTGATGCGGCTCTTTAAGGCCTGCATAGCCTTTGGGTTTATTCCAAAGATATGGAGAGAAGTAAAGGTAACATACATTCCTAAGCCAGGTAAAGAAAGCTATGAAGAGGCTAAGGCGTTTCGTCCAATAAGTCTCTCATCTTTTCTACTAAAAACCCTGGAGAAACTTGTAGATGAATACATAAGGGATGGTCCACTGGCAAAGAAACCATTTCATAAGCTACAATGTGCGTACCAATCCGGGAAGTCTACTGAAACCGCATTGCACTACGTAGTCACTAGAGCAGAACAAGCTATTGACGGTCAAGAGATTTGCGCGGCGGCATTCCTAGATATTGAGGGAGCATTTGACCGCACAACTTTTGAATCGATTATGAAGGCCGCCAATGAACACGGCATTAACCGTACCCTATGCAAATGGATTGATTTCATGCTGAGGGGAAGGAGAATAGGATCCTCTTTACTAGGGGATGAAATTCATGCGACAACTACTAAAGGCTGTCCTCAGGGAGGGGTATTGTCACCAACACTTTGGTGTCTGGTGGTAAACTCCCTTCTTACGAAATTAAACAGAGGAGCCTGCTATGCTGTAGGATACGCAGATGATATAGTAGTAATGATCAATGGCAAATTTCCGGAAATTGTATCGGAACTTTTGCAAAAGGCTTTAAAGATAGTGGAAGAATGGTGTCATATTAACCATCTTTCCATAAATCCGAGCAAAACTACGGTTCTTCCTTTTACAAGGAAGAGGAAGCTAGGTAATTTGAAAAAGTTACGTTTATTTGGCACAGAGCTAGAATGGGCTACCGAAGTAAAATATCTCGGTATGACCTTAGACAAGGAGCTCACGTGGAATCTGCACGCCAAAAAGGTGACAGAAAAAGCTATGAGAGTTTTCAATATGTGTAGATCAGCATATGGCAAGACCTGGGGACTTAAGCCCAAGGTACTTAACTTCATCTACACTTCAATGGTGCGCCCAATACTAACATACGGCAGCGTGGTATGGTGGCCTAGAACCGAACTTACGGTTTGTAAAAGGGAACTAGGCAAAATTCAAAGGATGGCCACTGTGGCTATCACAGGAGCGTTTAAGACTACGCCCAGTAAGGCGCTAGATAGAATCCTAAACCTTAAACCTCTTCATCTAGTCATTCAACAGGAGGCGATCAAAGCCTTATACAGACTCCAAGCTATAGGAGTTCATGACTTCAATAGGCCAACAACAAGGCACACAAAAATGAAGCTCAATGAAGAGCTACAAAGGAAGATGAACATGATCAGCGACGTAATGCCGCACATTAAAATCTTCAAAAGAAATTTCAAAATACATGTTCCCTCAAGGGAAGACTGGAAGCAGCAACTACGCACACAAGACGCAGAATGCTGCATATGGTACACGGATGGTTCAAAAACCGGATCCGGTACAGGGGCAGGTATATACTCGGAAAATATCCAACTCTGGAACAGTCTGGGTCAATACACAACCGTCTTTCAGACAGAGATGTATGCTATTATAGCATGCGCTGAAGAAAACATAAGGAGGAATGTAAATGATAAAATCATCTACATTCTCAGTGACAGTCAAGCGTCACTAAAGGCCCTAAATTCCTGCAGAGTCAGCTCGAAGCTGGTACTGGATGCTGTGAAGGCCCTTAATAAATTAGGCCGCAGCAACACAGTACGACTAGTTTGGGTACCTGGCCATGTAGGTATAGAAGGGAATGAGAAGGCTGATGAGCTTGCTAGAAGGGGATCAGCAAATGCTATGCATGGACCTGAACCTAGTATGGGCTTGCCTGCATGCACCATCAACATGGCCATAAAGGAATATGCTGATTTAAAACACACGCAAGAGTGGGAAAACAGTCAAGGGCTGAGACATTCGAAGAAATTCCTAGGTAACAGCTATAAAGATGCTTCTAAATTCATTCTGAATAATGGAAGAAACAAAGGAAGAGCAATCATTGGTGCCTTAACTGGGCATTATGAAACCAACGACATGCTGTTCAAAATGAGGCTCACTACAACAAACGATTGTAGAGCCTGTGGCGAGGGTACAGAAACCATGGAGCATATTTTATGCGAATGCGACGTACTGGCTACGAAACGCATGAGCCTCCTTGGGACAGCGTACCCCAAACCGGAGGAGTACAGGTTTCTTTCTCTTAGTGGGATCACCACTTTAATAAACCACTTCTTTGAGGAGTAAGAAACGGTAGGCAAGGGGTGAACACAATAGATCCCAATGGGTCGATGTGTTGCTGACTTTCTCAGCCCCCTATATAAGATAAGATAAGAATGTACAAATAGTGCATTGCACCAAAACTAAGAAGAAATATATTTTTCTCCATTAAGAAATTAATTTAACGAATCGCATCATAATTGTCGAAGATTAAAAGTAAAAAACATTAAAACAATTAAATTGAATCGAAAGCTTAAACAAAACAACTATCAATATGAACAATAGACACAAAGTAAGTACTAAGTACAAAGACTATCGTACTAATACCTATAAATCTTCCGACTGGGTGCACATGCGTTCAGAATATGCATGGTAACACTCCTAAACAGCTGGTAGAGGCATTACCATCTAAATTACCTGATTTATGTGAAGCCAGCGGCCATACGTAAAATAAGGTTTTTCCTTTCCCATAGGAGTTGCTCAGAATTTGTGCAAACTGCACGCAGTGGGCTGTTACTATCGTAATCGTGATAGCACGATAGGAATGTTCTTAATTTTTTTAATAGTTAAGTCATTTGGTGGAAAAAAATCTGCTAAAGTGTGTACTATTGGGATGCTGTAACTTTATGTTTATATAAGGCATTGCGTTACATGAACTAATAGATCGTTAAAAAAAAATAAGCACCAAATCATTAATAGCTTGATCATATTTCTTTTGATATTTTAGTAATGCTCACACTTCATCAACAAGAATCTGTTCTCCATTTCATTGCTTTAATAAGTCCCATTGGCGAGATAAAAAGGAAACAATGCAAGCGAGCAAAAAAACGAGTGTGGTTAATAAGAAACGCACAGAAACCATAACTTTCCAAATGAACGCTTCAAATCAAACCTCGAGCCACTCCGCTGCTGAGCTCCGTCTCACCAATAAAAGGATTATTTGCACACACTTGGCGAAGTACTTCCTAAAATGAGTTCATGCATTTTAATTACCGCTCAAGCCGTACGACACGTCGAACGTACTACGAACACCCGGCTCTTGCAAAATGAATGATACCCGTTTGATTTTGCTTCGGCGCTGCTTGCAGTGACCGTCCGAATTCCCTTTGCGCAGTTTGTTTCGAAGCCGCACATTATTTGTATACACTAAGCATGAAATGTTGCCAAGCAAACGTGTAGGTAGTGTTTGCGTGTAGGTTTAGGAAAGGAGGCTAGGGGTGTACTCTACACCCATCTCCCTCCCCCTGTGCGTACTCGGATGAGGCGCGCCGCATCACCCGCTCACAGGCTTCAATATTTCATACCAAATTGCATTCAATCGTTACATTTTTCGGACAAATGGAATATCCCAATCTTGGACGGTCCGCTCGAGACTTTTCGTTTTGGATTGTTGCAATAATGTGAGTCTGAATGCATTTATAGCCTTACAAATGTGATTTTCTATTAGATTTTCTGTTCGATGACGTCTGTAAGATTGCTCTTGAATCGAATCTCTTGACCATTCAATAAGTAAGCCTCTGTCGTATAGAATCCAATTTTATTTAAGCTGAGCCTATTGTGAGTAAAGATCTTTCTTTGTCCGTCACAAATAATAAAATGTTATTGTTTGATTATAATAATGTCAAAAACCTTGTGTAGTATCATGTATGTATTTTAGTATTCACGCTGCAGCTAGGCATTTACGATTATTTAAATTTTAGAGCTTACTTGAATTCAGTCAGCAATTTTCATAGTTCTTGGAAAATGAGGTTTCAACATATACGTACGTTTCAAATACTCTTCTTCTTCTTTTCCTGCCCTTATTCCAAGGGGATCGGCACAACATGACCAATCTCTTCTATTCACTCCCTTAGCACGTAATGTCTTATTTCACACAGTTCATTTAAAACTTTTTAGAGCATCCCCTGCCTACATTTTCATTTAACACCATATTCATGGCCTTTTTCGTAAGTTTCTAATACAATGTTCACAAAAACGTATCTAAATATATATAAAAGAAAAGAGTGACTGTGTTCTCACAACACACAGCTCAAACTACCGAACAAATTATATAAAATTTGGAATACAGATACATATTATGACGTGAATTTCCGGATTATGCCACGCAGGTAAAGCCGCGAGTATAAGCTAGTCTCATATAAAATGAGTATATCTTTATGAACAACACGTCAACAACATTGTGTTTTGATTGTTGTCGGCAACATGGTGTATTTCTCGAAGGGATTGTTGTTCCATAATTTCATACAACGCTATTGGATTTCGGGCGCGGTCCCTAGCGATAGTGGGGAATAAAATTGTACCTTCATTAAATAACCATTTCATGAACAATATTGCTGCCTACTGATTAAACAGAATATTTAAAAAATATATATATTTTATGGAAAACATTCGCATTTTATTTAAATATCTAAATATAAATAAAAAGAAAGACTGATTGACCTATCTGCTGAACGATGAGTCCAAACTGCTGAACGGATCGGGTTGAAATTTGAAGTAAATATAAGTTTTATGATGAAGAACTCCGCTAAGAAAGGATTTTAGCGCGCTGATTGAGTAGTGAGCTTAAGCTAGTTATAGTATTATATTAGCTTTTTGCGCTTAAAAACTGAAAAAAAGTTCTAGATAAATGTAATTGAATATAACATAAATACCTATCATTATAGCAGTTACTGTTGTTAATTTTATTATTCTGTCAAGGGTTTCTTAAATGACAATAATATTTTCATCGTCAAAAGATCTCTGTTAACAAAGGTCCTAACTCTTTATACCTCTATCACAATATTTGAACAAAATAACACTAAAGTAGCATTTAGATCCCATGAAATACTGCTGAGCGTCTAATTTTCATAACAAAACAAAAACAGGAACTGGGGACGGTCCACATATTAAGCCAAATATGATTTAAGTATTTCATTTTGAAACTGCCAATTTCTTAATAGGCAATAAGTTAAAGATAAATATTAAATAACTCATTAATATCTCACAAAAAAGAAATTATAAATTTATAATAATGATGAACCAATAATTGACGGTCTTATCACCCAAATCAACACAACCGTGCAGGGAGAATAAAAATACGAAGTACTAGGAGACCAGAAACAATGAAGAGATGTTTTATTAGCCAACATTGTGCGGACTTAATTTCTTTGTTAAAAAAAATAAAATTTGGTGGACATGCGGACTTATTTTAGTCGTGATTCAAATAGATGGGAATTCAAATTAATATAAACAAAACGGTTTCTTTTCTGTCTGTACTACATACATTCTACACCCTCTACGTTTGATTGAATGCATAAGCACAAAATAATGAAACACAGAGGGCCTGCTCTGACAGAATTGTTAATGGTTACTCCTAGTAATGATTTTAGTAATGTTGTTCGGAAAATCTGTTCTGTTAAAATTATTTATTGTTTTAATATAAGTAACTAGCATGAAGCAAACTAAGTCTTGGCCTCCGACTCAAGAAGACGCCACTCCTGCGTCACCAACTGCCAAAACTCCTTTGATATAACTAGTACATAAAGATATTTAGCAAACAGAGAAATAATAAACTCCATGCTATTAAGTGTTAATAAAAAAATATAAAAAATTGTGAGAGTAAATGGTAATATCGATGTCAAGCCATAGGTCTATCAGAAAGCAAAGCGAGATATGAATAAAGTTCAGCGTCTATATACTCGTATATACGCGTATTGGCATTGCACGAAGCTAACCTCCTGCATCTATACATTTCCCGGCATAAGAATGTGGGGACGCGAATCGAGAATATTATAATACGCGAAACAAGGACCAAGATATAGAGAGAGAGGGATGCCACCATCGCAATTACCTCGTGAGATTGTTGAATAAATTTACATTCACTTGATTGAAATAATAATGAAATTGGCCCGGCACACTGAGAGCTACGGCGCGGCGTTGTACATTTAAATTAATAATAATATCATTATATTACAGAAAATGCGCGCCCATGTGAAATGCTATTCTATTTCTATTGTAATTAGGGCTCTGCACACTCCTTTTGTTTGTATTAAAACGGAGAATCAATCTCAATGTCCTCGTATCTTTGTAACAAACGTATTACGTTTCTTATGCTTCGTTTAATGTTTATTTTAATGGAAACATTGAGAGCTTTCTTTGAATTGTTGAAACACGTGTAGGAAGGGATTCGGAGAAACATAAAACTTATATATACGAGTACCAAATCCATCACCGTAACCATAGTAACCAGAGTATTGTGTGAACTTGTTCCTTTAACATTCATTTCAACGGAAATAATTTTTCACTAAAAACATTCCTTACAAATATATTATGTATTGTAATTCATTTACAAATTATTTAAATTAACAATAATTGTTAATTTAAAGCTAACATATATTAATTAAATCGAGAAAGCATTCGTGCTTTTATTCTGCGTGTATTTATTTATCAAGAGATAGACAATAGGAAAGATATTGCACAAAGTCATAAAATCCATTTTTCATAGTGACTATAAAATGATGTCTCAATATAAAATTCTAAAAAGCCGCGTTTTTCATTTGTTTCTACAACGTGATTTTAACAATAAATTAAAGTTAAAAACGTTAAGCTAGTTAAAGTATGAAGTCTAAATAAATAGTTTTTATTTATAACTATTATATCTTGGCCGAAACGGCTTTATTTAAAAGTAACTAGATTTATTGGATTCTCTTTTTTATACTTTCTGCTCACGCTATCTGGCAATCCAATTATAGAAAATTATATTTATATTTTAAAGAACCATTCAGTTTAATATAAAGACAAGATAGAGATAAAGGTAAACACTGTAAACCGATATTTCATTGTTAGATAGTTACATTTTATTATTATCCACAGAAATAATAAAAACATGCTTGTCAGTATAGTTTTTTGGTATTAGGCCATTGACGTTCCTGTGATATAAATATTACACAGAATAAAATAATTCTTATTAAGTATAAAAAAAAATAGCGGTAGAAGGTGGTTCTTTATACGTGGAGCTTTTCTTCTTGTCATTATTATATTGATATTTAAGGTATTATTATATATAAGGATACACACCTATAGTTTTAATATAATATATATTGTTTATGTAAAGAAGTAAGAAAAAGAGCAAGACGCTCTCCTAATGTAAGGAGATATAAGGCTGTATAGTGACACCTAGGATTTTACAATGATGTGAAATTCTAGGTGCACTGCACCAACGCTTCTTACTCATGAGACTAAGTAATAGATAATATGATGATCTATTTTTGTGTAACCACATTGTTCCTCCTTTTAAAAAAAGTTTTCTTTACTGTTGCTGTAGTAGCTTATTTTATCAATAAAGGCATTTTCAAAAAAGATTGAGAATTTGACGTTTTCTATGACACATTTTGATTTGGTCCATTTTTTTCCAATATCTTATTTATTTTGCATGTTTTGTTCCGCTTCTTGGATGTTCCTTTTCCTAGTTTCTACAAATCAATTTTATAATGCTTTGAAATAAACTCGAGTAACGTTTCTCCGTATCTATTGTAATATACATTAAAGTAGATATTCTCTGAGCAATAAATATTGTTTTCTGCACGCAATCAACACGATCCAATTAGTAAATAAATTATATGTTCATTTTCTTTAAGAATCTTTATTTCGCCGAAAGAATTTAACGACAAGAAACAATAAAGTAGTTAAACGCGTGACGAATAGAAATCTTTACAATTTTTTGTAAACGGTTTGTGATTTACTTTCTATTTATTGCTTTTTGTTGAAGAAATTATATAAAAATGTATTTTACGTTGAGAAATAATAAATGATCGTTATTTCTTGTTCACTGAGCTATTTTTGTTCTAAAAAGAAATTTCACGGCACATCTACCCCATATGACAATCCCACCCGTATCGCAAGTCAATAGACAAATCCAGATACACGTAAACAAAAACCCCAAGGACATCCTTTCACCTCGTGACACGTGAGCACCTAAATCCACACATCCTTGACCTACCCCAAGGGTCAAGAGCCCGACCCATCCGATATCAGAAACTAGTCAAACGGAAAAATCGGGCCGACCGACGCTGCGGTAAGGCGTCGACCGGCCACCTCGTCTTGAGCTGTCGTGGGGAGATAGCGACCGCGGCAGAGGGGTCTACGACAGTGGCTGGTTGACCCTGACCTAACTCAAGAGCTGGGCGGGTCACGTGGCGACGGGCGGCAAGTAACTCCGGTCGTTCACCTTGAGACGCGACACGAGAGGGCGCCGGTGAGAGGATTTTCAGATTTTCCGCCGTTCGGATCGGTTTCTTTCCGTTTGTTTACCAACAACGAGTGTCCACGTACAACCTTCTCGTCTTCAAATTAGATCGTGACTTAATTATGAGAACACTCCAAGTTTTAAATGAGTTAGCAGTTCCATTAGAGCGCGTCCGATTAAATTCCCGAAAATTCTAACATATTATAGTCCCGAACTATATTCACAAAGTGAAGAGAGTCCAGATTCCAAACTAAACCAAAACGACGGAAAGCTTTTCAGTTCATTTTTTATTTATTTTAGGCTTGGTTTTTGATAGCCGTTACTTTGCTATTCCTTTGAAGTTTTTTCTTTGGCAGAGAGCAGCGGTAATCACGGAGCGTAACTCTTTGGCCGGCAACGAATAGATTTGCAAGCGGAATTAAAAGGCTTTTCCAAATATCACTTGACATTCCGATAGTGTAAGATATTGACTTTCAATTGCCATTTAAAGGAGATGAGTTTGTTTAAAAAACTTTTATAAAAAATAAGATAAACAACTAATTTATAAAATATATTTACGAGTTTATGCGGCTTTCAATAAAAGTTCAATTAAGTTATAAGATATTAATAATTATTGTCTGACGTTTCGTGCCGAAACGTCTAGGCTCATTTTGACTATTAGTGATAGCTATTTAAAACATGAATTATGTTAACCCTTAAATATAATAATATATTACTCTTTTAAAAATTTACTTGCAAAAGTGCTATATTTTAGTAGCCTACTTGAGTAAACGCATTTAAGACATGCGCTAAAAAGGCAAAGGCGCGAGTATACACTAGTTATTCAAACGATAAGTAATCACGATAAAACGAGTAGATAGTAACATCTCCAAGGCCGTGCTAAGCGCCATCCCGCTAACTAGCTACATCAAGACTCCCACGAGTTTTATTCGATTAAAATCGCATCTTGGTCCGAGGAAGTGGCACTTCCGAACACCGCCCACAGCGATCCGGCCTAATCCGGCCGTGGATGATTCGTCAATTGCTGCTGGGCCCGAATCTGGGCCACTTGCGCACTGAGCTAGATTCTACACGCTACACGCATCTATCTTCACGACAAGAGGGTATTGTAGACTTAGACAAGGGCCAATCTATTGTGGCTACCGCAAATAAAATGTACTAGGATGACAGTCCATGTGGAAAAACATACGATAACGACTGTCATCTCGCTTGTCCAGGCCCCCTGATAACAGAAATATTTTTAGGGAGAAGTTAGCTGAACGGCCGAATGGCACTTCAATATATACCTAGACTACTGCTTTTGCTCAACCTATACTTCTTACTACGGCTTACCTATACTTCAGTTCGCCTAAAAGACATGCGCTACCTGTACTACAATATTAAAAAATAATAAAAGTGAAGATTTGTGTGAATGTTTACTACTTCATCACGCCCAAACAGCTGGAGGGACGTTAGTACGTACGAAATTTCATAGGAAGCTTAGTTCTTTAGCTGGTAATTATTGGGCACCAAGTGAATAAAAATTGCAGTTTTTGTCTGGGTCTCTTCCATTTTTATATTCAAGTTTAGTTAATATTTTTAATAGTTAATACTCGTAGGTATACTGCGTGCCGCACGTGCCATTGAAATCATATTCCGCTGTACGTGTCAACGTTCATTTCTCTAAAAACAATTTACTTATTTAAGCTTAAAATAACATGAAATAAAATTCTATTCCAGCCATCCAACATGCAGACCCCCATTGTTGCTCTCGACCGAGAAAACAATAAAAATCTAATATAAATTCGAAACGTTTCGCTATTTTCGATTCGGTGCTATATTGAAAAAAATAAATGAAAACAGAGCGCGCTGTTTGGAATCCGATACAGCAAAATAATTTCTGGCGCCTTTAACAGGATTACTTGGACTGTCTCGTTTTGTTTCTAAGACATGAATCAATTGTGAGTTGAGGAAAAAGTAATGATTGACAAGAAGGAAATAAAGCTTTCCGATACAACCTTTACGCGTCGTCAGGGATTTTTTAATAAATTCGTGGCAAGTTTATGCCTATTAAAGACTTTTACTTTGTTGACGCATGGAGAAAATGCATTACGCATACCCTCCCCCGAGGGGTATTAGAGGGTTATGTGGGACTAAAACAACCCGGCGGCACTCCCGCATCGTCTTTGTGACGGAGGACTGGGTAACTGCAGAGCCTTGGCATCCAGTCCCGCCTATAACACTGCGACCTTAGATAACACTGCGACTGCAATGGGCAGGCGTTTTCACTTAATTAAGAGAGTGCAGCGCTGTGCTCGAAAAAAAATAGCAGAAAAATATTTGTGGGAAGAGCAATTAGGTACTTTACATTTCGCGTGAGAAGAAGAAAAAGAAGAAGAAAAATGTGCAGTATAAGTAGTACCTATCATTTAATTAGTAGTACTTTTTACGATAATTTAAGACGCATTAAACTTTTTATTATTAAAAGCACTAAAGTACAATAAATTGAAAGTTGAAACCGTTCAACAATAATTAAGAGAGGAAATAAACGGATCGCATAATAAACTCATCGCAAGTATAAAATGGATATTCATTATCGTTATTCACACCTCTTTCAGTGCGGACAAAAAGTGATAAATTACTGTAAGAATAACGTCTTGTATTGTAATCAATGACAATAAATTCACAATAAGTAACGGAATAGCATTGCATTCCGAGTTAATTAAAAAAGCAGTAGAAGCATAGCAATTAACACAAAATTTAATTACACATAGATTTCTAGTAAAAGCACATGTTAGGATTGTTCTGATCCCTGAACTAAGTCAGACTTGTATTTCATGGATCAGTATTCCTCCGTAGATCAGTAAATACCAATTATGTGAAAATAATGGTTAGGAGCGAAACCATTTGAAAGCGGTTCGGAAAAATTTAAATTTTCTTATAAGAGTGCCTTCACATGACATAATACGAGTATTATGTCACCACGTCTGCCTGTAGTGTACGATAGTTGTTATTATATAAAAGAGAATATCTCTACGACAAAAATTTAAATATTGTTTCAGAGTCAGTATATTATTGTGCCCGAATTAAACCTACGTAAAACTTGCCACGGGATACGAAATAAAACATCTTTTGCTTAAAAATACCCAAGCCATTATAAAATGCACGACATTCCATGATCAAAGAATACGCAGGTAATCATCATCAGTCAGGAAGGGCGCGAGGTGTCGCGACGCAGCGCCCTATAGCTCGAAGCTCGAAGCGCCAGGCGGCCGGCTCAGTTCGGCGGTAGGCGCTAGGCGGCCGAAAGGCACTTTCGCGCGTTAAGCACTAGGTGGGGGCGACCGGGAGGCGTCATCCCATCCCCTCGTTCGAAAAAAGGCGATGCACTTCGAATTGTTCTTTTTATGTCCACCATCGATCGTTTCGGTAAAGGAGTGAGTTTTTCTCTGTCCGGCATTCGTGCTCTTACTTCGCACGTAGATTCTATACTAATTGGGGGTGCGTCCCAATCCGGAGCGTTCAATCAGAAAATAGAGGAACAACGCGAGATTTTTGCGGGGATCGGGGACGGCCGTGATGCTAAATTGAGATAATGCCGCTGGGGCGTTGTTTTTTTAATTTTCCCGTTTACATACGTTATGTTCGCGCGCCTGCCGAAATATTTACATGGAACTTGGATCGATGGTGAGGGTCGAGCCTCGACGAAACAAATTACAATGAATTATCAAATATTAAAATAGGACTCCATAATTTATTTACCATCTTCCTATTCTTTAACTTTAGTATAATTTAAATCCTAAAGCAGTTAAAAGCTGTCCTAATCCTCAATAACAGAAAAAATATGAGTTAAATATAATCTAAAAAAAATATGTTAATATCCTTAATAAGGTGTAGTTCCAGGTCAACATATGTCTAAGTATCGCAACACCTTCTGCACCTTGTAAGTATATTACTTTATAAGAATGGCGATCATTCCAAGAGTAGACACACATTACCATTGAAATGCCTTACTTTAACTACGTGGAGGGGTAGTAAACAAGGCGACATGGAATAGGGAGACATCTTACCTGCAACAAAAGACACATTAATTAGCGACATATTCGTAACAACGGAACGTTAAACAAAACATTTTGGAAGTGGGACGACGACGATATAGCCACTTGATGCTACGTGAGAAATTACACTAATATTATAAAGGCGAAAGTTTCTTAGTGTTTCACGTCTTCACGACTAAACGGGTGGACCGATTGAGCTGAAATTTTGTATAGAGATAGCTTAGACCCTGGAATAACACATAGGTACAGTACAGCGGGTAAAACCGCTAAGCGCAGCTAGTTTAGTATAAGTCATTTATATAGCAAGCCTTTTTCCTGCAGTGGGGCGACAACGGCTAAAATAATAATATTATAAGCAAAGTTTTAACTAGAGTATCAGAATTTTGCTTAAAAAATTGGCCACGCGTTTTTTTATGTCTATTCACTTGCGACCACAGACTAAACCAAACCCCGCTTATGTGATTTTCTGTATAAAAACAAAACGCCAAAACATGGCGGGGTGCGGAGGGCGAGCGGTTGACTAGTATTGGTTCGTTCAAAGTAGAAACTCTTTGGTGCAAAGGCTATTGACTTGAAATTTGACATGTGTTATGCAGCGTCAAATTATACCTCCGGTAATCCGCTCTCTTATGGTTTAGTCATCTATGCTTGCGATACACAGTAACGCAGTGAATAGAGGAGTGTGTCATTTTCTTAAGCTTTTAAAGCAAATTCCTTTTGCAAAGTTTAACGCTTTATCAATCGGTTAGATTAACGTTGTTAAACATCCTTAATTGGGTGCAGAACATAAGCGTTTTGTATACGCAATAAACGAAAGTTGTTTTCGATCCTTTTGTCCAAGTGGCTGATTAATATACACGAGTTTAAATATATTTATATTAAAGCTACTTTATGTTGTCTGATACTTATATTATTTATGGTGTTAATATTGAGGACATCGTGATTAATGGTTGAGGTAAAGCGCACATGTTTAAAAGCAATGCAAACTTTAATGTTACGTACTTTTTTATTTTATTCATTACTGGTTTAAAATTATCATTATTCTTCTACTATATTATGCATGTACTATACACCTCCTCTTAAATTACTCTATCTACTAATAAAAACCGCATCAAAATCCGTTGCGTAGTTTTAAAGATATAAGCATACACAGGACAGACAGCGGGAAGCAACTTTATTTTATACTACATAATATTATGTATGACGGTGAAGTGATAAATATAAATAATTGAATTTTAATTTTGTTTCCACCTAAGATTAACCTACAGTGACCATCTACACCTAAGATTTGTCAACTAGACATATGTTTACCCGCAACATATGTATTGACTACTACTCAATGTTGCCAAGTCCATAATATAATCGCATATAGGTTGACATAATCCCTAACCTACAGCAACATCAAGCACATTCCGCCATGTCTTGGTACGTCACGGCTCAATGGATTGATAATTCGGAACCAGATCTAATTAAGATGCGACGGATCTAAACAGCTCTCATGTCTTCTGATACTGTTCTGTTAATAACTGTTTATAGAGCCAAGATTAGAGAGAGAATACAATAACTATTGAAATAGAAAAGAATAGAAAAACATAGTGAGAATAGAATAACTACTGAAAGAAATAATAGGATACCAGCGGAAGACCAGCGCAGGACGAACCAGATCTACATAATAATATGATGAGGTAACTTTTTGCGTCAAGATCTATTTTTTTATATATATACTCGTATCTACTATTGTCAGAGTTTTCTGTATGTATGTCTTGTGGCAAATAAAATAGTTTCTTGTTTCTTAATAACTGGGGTTTATGAGTATAAACCCCAGTAAAAGGACAAACGATAACGATAAAGGATAACGATATTCGAGTGAATATCGTTCTTTTTCTTTTACTAAAGGTGCCTTGCGCACGAGCGGTAGAGTATTAAAATAGAAAAGTGCTCCATTGTAGCCTATTTAAATACACGACGGGTATAAACGAATTTTGAGTTTGAGTTTTGAGTATGTATATAAAAGATTACCCAACATACACTGCCAGCATCAAAACACAATCACTATTATAGGTTGTTTGGTTAATGGTTAACCTATATCGCAGTTTCAGGTCGCCAAGATTACAACAGGGCCTGCAACTTGTTCTAATAACTGCCTCCTATATATTATACATATCTTATAGGAAACAGCACAACCATCCACAGTACCAACCCACAGTTTTACGTGCCTCCCATTACAATAAGTTAATGGAAGACTTTTCAAAATTCTTAGTGATTGTACGTGTTATAATAAATATCTCTGAGCGATATATAAACCCTAAAAACCCAAGCGAGAACTGTGGATTAGAGTTAACACTTTAAACTGTCGCGATATGAACTCATGTTAATTTTATTAATCGGGTCTTTTCGCGTAATTATTTTTGCTACTTTCTCAAAATCATTATAAAACCAACCTCGACGTTTCGGCACAGTTACATGCACCGTGGTCACGAGCAAACCTGAAAAGACCCGATTAATAAATTAACCTGTAGATTAGTTAGTCAATCAATCAGTCGTACTATTATGCTTAATATTGATAGGGTGTGGGGAAGCTCAAGATATTTTCTAGGCCATTTATTAAACTACGTGCTCTTCCAACTGCAACTCAAGCTACTAGTAACACAATAAATTGACTGACTGACAGACGTTGCCGAACATAAAGCTCGGATTTTTGAATTCTTTCAGCTTCCAAGTCTCTGTGGACTTTAAGAGATAGGATTTCTAGGATTTTTATAAATATATAGAAAAAGTTTGGGATGAATTCAAACAATGATGTTTTGCTTTAGGTATATAAGTATACTAGGCAAAAACAAGGTTTTCCACGATTTGCCTGATGCATTTCGTGTAGCCGAAAATGGGACAACGATGGCGTAACATCGTGAGGATAAAAGTCATGGATGGAGAAGGTCAGGACCATTGACCATGACTGAAGGGACTTCTTCCGTACTGGTCCGTTTGTTCGTACTTACGGTAGACTTCGGTCGTGGCTATAGTTACCACCCACTGGACAAAACCGTGTCGCCAAGCGGTCATTATGACCGTGTTCCGGCATGATGGTAAGTGAAGCTAGTGAGGGATTTATCCCGCCTTCTAGGTTTAGTTTGCAACCTTCTACGACCGCATCGTCGCTTAAAATCATGCGAGATCGTGGTCATAGGCTAACCTATTAAGAAGAAAAAATAACACATTGGCCACTTTTCTATGAGTAAAACGGCTGGGATCAACTAGTTAAATATATTTAAATTGACCTAAAGACCTACTCGACGTGTAACGGACGCGTAATTGGCGTGTTCCCTTTGCCACTTTGGTACTGTCCTGAACTTGACTACTGGGAAGAGGGGGCTGTGTATAATGTGACCAGTGACGTCACACAATAACATCTGTCAACACTATCATGTTCATATTTTAAAATAGCCCCCCCAGCGGTTTAACCGGACAAACGGTTTACTTCACTCTAACATGTCTCTTCTGATTCAGAAGCATTCACTGACCCGGCAATGAGTTTTGCAGAACAGCAACATAGATTAAAAATGCAATAGCTATAGGTAATGAACTTTTTCAATTGTAACTAATGAGAAATTATGCAAAATTACTGATAGAATCAATTACATAATCCCACTAGGTAATAATATTAAGTTACATGAATTAGGCGGCTTTGTATCGCTAATTACATCACGACACGGAAATTTTGGCATGTGGTCAAAGTATGAACTGAGTTCTCAGCTACGCTAATTGTCAACGGCAGCGACACTGTAGCAGCCAGAAGATCGTAGTTTTCCAGTGTTGTGGCATCTGAGTTTAAGCGACGTCTATTCGACCGCGGTTGGCATCTAATTGATGCAATTAAGTTAAGGCAGTGAATCGTCACAAATTGACAGACGGCGTGGCCAGTCGCCGCAACGATGGCGCACGCCCTTCGGTTGGGTTCAAATCACTCACGTGTTCCGCCAAACGAAATATTAGTCAGGTTTCAACGACCTTAATGGCTGAACACAATATAACTTAGATGCTACACTAGTGCGCTTTAAATTTCCGTCAGCGAAGCACTCCACACTTCCGAAGAAAATAGTTTGGAGAAAGCAGCATGAAGGGAGTCACGATCCTCAACTTTGAGGGACCGACTGAAGAGATAGATTAGAGTCCGACCAAAACTGGTTTTCCAGCTGAAACCGAAAGTTCCGGCCGTGGTTCCGGCCGTGGCTCCTGTTTTTCGGTCGGACACTAACCTATAGGTACCTACGAGTAAAACACGAGTGCAAGTGAATTATTTTATTTACATATTTAAATCTACCCTGTCCCACTGCTAGGACTTCCCTCAAATTCCTCAATTCCTTTCGATACAGCGCCATGATTCGCAAGTTAGATTTAAAAAAAAATTCCAAGGCGAATAAATATTGGGGACGCAACTTACATTTTTTTTTGAGAGCGCTACAGTTGGACGTGGTCTCGCTCGCACTATTTCATACATTTTCCATTTTAATTAACTTTTTAAAAATTCCTTAAGAGAGGCTAATTGTATAAATAATAAGCTCTCTTAACTTAGAACCCTTTTCCTTTAAAAAGATTAAGTAGGGCGAAGTCACGACAAAAAATATGGATCTTAGATTAAGAAAAAGATAAATATAATATTGAATAGAACACACACTCAAGTAGGTATTATAGTATAACTAGTACTTGTAGAAGTTTCGCTACATTTTCCAGGCAATATGCTAAACAGTTAGTTATATTATAAGTATGAGTATATCCGCTGTAACCGTTTTAAAAGTGCATTTTCGTAATATCAATTATGGCATAAATTATGCATACACTGTTGCTCCACTTCGATTGCGTTTAAAATGTATATTACGAGTATCTAAAATATGTATACTGGTTACGATAAAACGTAAGTGGAGGGAGGTGTTTATGTGGAAACTAAAAAATTATTTTCTATTTTGTACGTACAATGGGGATGTTGACTAATTTTTTTGTCCATCAAAATAATACTTTATTGTACACCACATAATGTTACAGAAAATACATAGGGAAATACATTATTACTATTAAAAATGAAATGTACAAGCGGCGGTCTTATAGCTAAAAGGTAATTTCTTCCAGACAACCAATGGATGGAGAGGAGTAATTTACACAATAAAAGACGGTGACGCACTATTACGCATATATATACCCGTGCGAAGGCTAACCTATCACTAAACTCATTGTATTAAATAAAGTTGCTTTCCGCGACGGTCTATCCCTATGTATGCTTATTTTAAAACTACGCTTTGATGCAGTTTTCATTAACAGATAGAGTGATTCAAGAGCAAGGTTTATATTGTGTACAAAACATGCACATTATAGTAGAAGAAAACTGATTAATTTCTATTAAACGCGACGAAGTGCGCGCGGGTCCACTAGTCATCATCATCATCAGCCTATGTTCGTCCACTGCTGGACATAGGCCTCCCCCATGGCACGCCACTCAACTCGGTCCTCCGTCTTTCTCCTCCAACCACTCCCAGCGACCCTCCGGATATCATCGCCTCATCTCGCCCATGGGCGCCCACTAGTAATTAATAAAAAAAAGAAACCCACGTGATCGTCAGTCAATAAAAATTAAAACAAATTATAACATGACCGTACATTAAACGTGCAATTTGGACAAATTGCGTCAGTGGTCGCATGACAACCCACGGTTACCGTCCGCCGTTAAACTTACCCACTAGCTACCAATTGCTGCCCATAAAACAATTACATTGATATCTTTTGTCATCACACCATTAGATAAATGTATTCCACCCATAGAGTTATGATATGTAAAGAGGAACAGAAGAACCGAAAGCCGCGAGACGGAAACAAACTCTTTGGTGTGCTGGCTCTTACGTCATCTCAAGACACATCCACGCCTGTCATTCCTACATTCTTAAAAGTAGAATGTATGGGATGATAGTTGTGGTCTTGTCATTAATGTGGGATCTCGCTAAACCCCATGCTCCGCACGCCTACGATTACGGATATAGTGATTTAACAAGATTGAAAAGGAAGGTGAAACTATTATTATTTTTGACCGTATTTAGTTGACAGATCTGATTGAATTGTTGCCGCAAGTTCTAACCAACTCCCCAGAATTTTGTATCATTGACAAATCAAATTTTCGGTCGCGCGTTTTTGGAATGTCTGTTGATCTACGTATTTACTATGTCTATGATTCGAACCTTATTTCGTATTAAGTCCAATGCGTAGTGTTTTAAGCAATATTAATTATTGAATGATGATTTTACTGAAAGTATCCTACTCAAATGATGATGAAGGTAAAACTTTTGTATTTTATATGTTTCTTGCTCTTTCACGCAAAAATCACTGACCCGATGGCGAAGGAACTCGGTACGTATATAGTATAATAGATAGCTGGAAGCCTGAGAGAACAAATAGGCTACTTTTAAATGACCTTGCGCCTCAATGTGTCGCAGTGTCAATTTTTCCATTGACAAAGTGGTATAAGTGCTTTGTTTTCTTTGATATAATTTGATAGGTACTACTAACTAGGCCAACGAACGAGACCCGAGTGAATAGGTACTTTTCCAGGCAGGTTACACGATTCAGCGTCGATTGCATCTGCACTTTCCATCAGGTGGGACGTGGTCAAACGTAGGCCTATTTAGAATTAAAATACGGGGCACACAGGTTTTTTTATTCGTTATTGGTTAGTCTTTGACCACGATCTCACCTGATCTTGAGCGACGATGCGGCCGTAGATGGTAGTAAACTAAACCTAGAAGGCAGGATAAATCCCCCCTGGCTTCACTGAACATCATGCCGGAACACGGCCACAATGACCGCTTGGCGACACGGTTTTGGTAAATTCAAAAGCCTATCTAAAACTATACTATTAAAGCAATCTTAATATAAAGATAGCCAATACATAGAAGAAAAAAATGCCTGGAAAACTCTGCATGACGAACCAGCTGGTGTCATTCAAACGAACAATAAATGATATAACCAAAATAAATATTGTAAGCACATACTAAAAAACCAATCCCTATAAGTTTCTTTTTTTTATTCATTAATAATAATAGGTTAGCCTTTGACCACGATCTCACGTAATGTTAAGCGACGTTAATTTAATGGCAGCAGGCTATACCTAGAAGGCGGGATAAATCCCTCCTTGGCTTCACTAAACATCATCTCATCATTTCGTCTCATCTTGCTCATTCTTCTCGTAGAAGTGTTTTTCAAACGAGCGGTATAGTCTTAAAATAAAACTAAATTAATTGTAAAATTTACTTGCAAAAGTGGTTCGTCGTAGACTATTTGAATTAAATTTTCAATTTGAAGTTTGAAATCACTACAAAAAATTGTCTTTATTAAATGAGGTTTTGCGAAGTGGATTGCTGTTTTTGGTCATATAGTACAACGCACGTGTAGGTAGAATAGAATAGAAATACTCTTTATTGTGTCCAATGTAACAAAAGATACTTAAACTTACTATGACAATATTATAACCAATTGGCCCACAATGTGCGGCCTTATCGCTCAAAGCAATATCTTCCAGGCAACCAATTTTTGGACGAATACATTATCTCAGGGCCGGTTTTAACATTACCAGCGCCCTGGGCGAGATTTCTACGGCGCCCCCTAAAAAATTCAACCCATACTTCAATTCAAACCCATACTAAAAACGAAAAAGGAAAAAATTCCAGAGCTCCGAGAAAATTTTGAATTTTTCAGCACGAATGATGTGCGTTAAGCTTGATTCGAGTGGCAAAGAAACTAAATAAGTAAATATTCTTATTTATAAAAGCGCGAGCAGCTCGCTGCGAGCGCCGCGAAAATTTAGATTTTTTCAACACGAATGATGTGCATTTTACTTGCTTCGAGTGGCAAAGAAACTAAATGTCCTTATTAATAAAAGCGCGAGCGCCGAGAAAATTTTGAATTATTCAGCACGAATTTTGTGCGTTTAGCTTGCTCCGAGCGGCAAAGAAACTAAATAAGTATTCTTATTTATAAAAGCGCGAGCAGCTCGCTGCGAGCGGCGCGAAAATTTAGATTTTTTTAACACGAATGATGTGCGTTTAGCTTGCTTCGAGTGGCAAAGAATCATAATGTCCTTATTTATAAAAGCACGAGTAACTCGCTGTGAGCGCCGAGAAAATTTTGAATTTTTCAGCACGAATGATGTGCGTCAAGCTTGCTTCGAGTGGCAAAGAAAGTAAATGTTCTCATTTATAAAAGCGCGAGCAGCTCGCTGCGAGCGCCGAGAAAATTTTGAATTATTCAGCACGAATGTTGTGCGTTTAGCTTGCTTCGAGCGCCGAGAAAATTAAGATTTTGTTCAGCACGAATGCTGTGCATTTAGCTTGCTTCGAATGGCAAAGAAAGTAAATTTTCTCATTTATAAAAGCGCGAGCATCTCGCTGCGAGCGCCGAGAAAATTTTAAATTTTTCAGCACGAATTATGTGCGTTTATCTTCCTTTGAGTGACAAAGAAACTAAATGTTCTTATAAAAGCGCGAGCAGCTCGCTACGAGCACCGAGTAATATTGAATTTTTCAGAACGAATGGGGCGCCACGGGCGCTCCATTATAGAGCCTGTGGCGCCCCTTTTATCCGGCGCCCTGGGCGGTCGCCCAACCGCGCCCTACCCTAACGCCGGCACTGCATTATCTTATGAAGAGTAGGCGTTATGTGAAAAATGTATTTAAAACAAAATAAGCGTGTTACTCATAGTTACATAAAAATAAGTAGCTACAGTATTCCTAAAACAAAAAAGGCAATAAGCACTTATCCACTGTTAGTCTTCAAACAAATAATAATTAGGCTATGTACACACAGGCGCGGTTACGTCCTCCGAAATCGGACACTTAAAACTGGTATTGTTGATAAATGGTTTAATTGTTTTGGCTATTAACCGCGGGTGGGGAGGGAGGGTGTGTTCGTTGTAATAATTTGTGCACAATGCTAGCCGATTGAATTGTACCTAAAATAATCTAATTGTCTACAGGGGCAGCACTGAATTTTTTACATTAACTAGTTCTCTCTCTTTGTCAGGTCTGGTAAAGATCTATTACAGACTACTACTACGACGACGATCACAACTACGACTTAGTGGACGCGCGCGTACTATGAGGAAATTATCAGTGTTTCTCTACTGTATTATGCATGTATTATACATATAAACCTTTATCTTGAAGTATTTTATCTATTAATGAAAACCGCAATAAAATCCGTTGTGTAGTTTTAAAGATATAAGCATACATAGGGACAGACATACGCGGGAATCAATTTTATTTTATACTATGTAGTGATAAGAGAGCCAAATGTTGTACTTTTTACATTATGTATTTTAAATAAATTGCATTTTTAATTGAATATTTAATACAATCTAATCTAATCTCTATAGGTACCTAACTTGCGCAATCATAAATTTATATAGGTACTGATAAGTTTATATACTGATAAATTTATATACTGACTATATTACTATGTCCAGCAGTTTACCCGCTTTTATATTACTTTTTGGTATAATTTTGGTTTTTTTTCATATAACTTAGACACTGGAATAACAAAATGGTACAGCTAGTGATCCACAAAATGTTAGTAAAACTTTATAAAGGGTTATATTTTTTTAAAATTTGTCATTATCAGGACTACATACAAAGTTGCGTCGTTAATGCATGCGATTAATCGCATCTATCACACGACGTATGGCAGACTTCACGTACCTACATAATTCCCAAAGCAATATGTAGATAGCATGCGATAGATAAGCCAAAACCTAATACATTTATATAAACAAATCATATTTATGTACGCCCATTACCATAATAAGGGCGCATTGTATATTATGTGTACATAATATTGGATAATTTACATGTAGGGGAGACCGGGTATAGTTGACTATAGGTATACTAACTGCCGAAAACTTGTCGGCAATACGAGTGTTGCTTTATCCGATCACAGCCAAGTATTAGAGAGTATTTGAGACTCCATAACTTGGAACACCTAAGGCCTTATATTTGGCTGTGGTTAGATAAAGCAACACTCGTATTGCCCACATTTTTACGACAGTTAGTCTATAATAAATACAACAACTCTTTACTGCACACCAAGCTACATGGAAAAGTTATAGGCAGAGAATAACACACAAAAAGCTACAAGTAAAGAATCGGTGGTCGTATGGCATAGGGCAATATCTAACAGATAACCTGGTTGGAAGGAATATTGAGAACATGTACAGAGTCAGTGTGCATTACTTCTAGAAAGAGTATGCTATCTTTTGTATTAATTAGATAAATACACAATTACCCCTACAGTCAACTACCACCATATCCCTATAGTCAACTATGCCCGGTCTCCTCTATCGACAGACAGATGAGTTGTATAACGTCGATGTATTTGGATATGAATAACTCATGTATGGTAATCCGTATTTCATACTTCTTGGGAAATGGATCGCGATATCCGATGACCTTTTTATAATTTGGGTTTTCTTTAGATATTTTCTCGCAAAGCCTGTCTTTCACTTTATTTGGAACGGTTTTAAGGGTGTGTATGCGTGGGACTCTCGATTTGACGATTTTCAAATACAAATTCGTAGAATTATTATATTTATACCAGTATGTACCATAAAGGGTTGGTAAGGGTATTATGTGAGTATATTAGTTACAGTAAAAAATTTCTTACCAAGCACACAAAACGTACCTATTATATAAAAAAAAATGCTGCACATTTTCATCATCATACTCCAAACGCAAATCACAAAGTCGTACAAAGCTCTCCCTTTATTAAAACCTACATAGTAACAAGTAAAGATGACAATATAGGAGTTTAATCAATAACCTTTGAATGCATTCACATAGTATTTGATATGCAGAACTGCAGCGCAACCTACCCAAGAGACCGGGGGGAAGCCTTCCACGGCTCTTTTACGGATATTCTACATGTATTATGCTATTGGAAAATACAAAAGATTTTTCGTAAAATGGACTAGTTTCATCTTTCCGACATATCATCATATACTCCTACGAGTATATGATGATATGTCGGAAAGATACTAGACCATACCTACTAGACAATACTTTTCAAGAATGATTAACGATGCGACGTTCGTCTTTCCCCAGCGCTCTACTTAGTGCACATATGCGCGCACATTGTCTAATTGTCATTAAATATGTTTTTGACATTTTCAGTATTTGCAGTGTGTAGCCAGTGAAGCAGTTCCTTTAAAAGCTGTGCATCAATTTTTATTTGGTATTTTAATTTATATACACATCAATCTGCATAGGCAGGCCACATAGCGCGGAGAGCGGATGGCCGATGGGGTCGAAAAGTGCTCGAGTGGAGACCACGGACTAGCAAACGCAGCGTAGGACGTCCACCCACAAGGTGGACAGACGACCTTATAAAGGTCGTCGGTAGACGCTGGATGCAGGTCGCTTCCAACCGGTACATATGGAAGTCCAAAGGGGAGGCCTATGTTCAGCAGTGGACGTCTTGCGGCTGAGATGATGATGATGACACATCAATCTTAAATATTTTTAGTCTGCTACTATCTACGGCATCGTCGCGAGATCATGGTCAAATGCTAACCTATAATGAATAAAAAAAAAAGTCCAACTATAGAATAGCTAATCGTAAACAATGAGTCAATGTTCAATGACTGTCACAAACGTCGGATGATGTGTTATTATTCATTACTCTTCATTATATTAACAATACGAACATGGAAAAATGGTATTCGGACACCATTGTGTCAGATTAGCTTAATTGGTAACTATATGGTACAATTACTGTACATAATAATGTGTTAGGAAAAATGGCGGAGCAAAATGGATAATTCATTGAAGTAGCGCATTGTTGGGATTATTATACCGTTGGAAGGGGTGTTTATAAACAAGGAGGAACTTATACACTGTAATAAACTTAAAACAATGCTTTTTAGACTTGGTCACAATACAAATGTATTGTCATTACCCCGTACTTAGTCGTCCATTGCAGAAATAAGGTCTCTCCTATTGTCCAACTTGAGTTAGTCACAACATACGAGATACAATAAAAGTTATGTTGCTTCCCGTGTCTGTGTGTCCCTAAGTATGCTTATATCTTTAAAACTACGCAACGGATTTTGATGCGGTTTTTATTAATAGATAGAATAATTCAAGAGAAAGGTTTATATGTATAATACATGTATAATATAGTAGAAAATCACTGATAATTTTCTATTAAGCGCGATGAAGTGCGCGCGGGTTCACAAGTAATTTCATAAATGCCAAAGTATAGTTGCACGTGTTTACCTCTTCACTTTTAAACCGCTGAACCGATTGAGCTGATATTGGGCATATATGTGGCTTAGACCATGGAATAACACATACCAACATTTTCTTTTTTTTGGCTGATTGAATGACTGACTGATATTATTCGTCAACGCACGTCCTAAACCAATGAATGGATCAGGTTTAGTCTGCTTCCATCTTTGATCTCTTTAAGTCAAGGTCTACTATACTATAGTTATAGTAAATAAAAAAGGAGCCCTAAGTTTGTACATTATTTTCTCAATAAAAGAGCTTAGCCATAAATGAATATATTTATGCATTACAATTATTATTTAAAAATTCATTGCACCCTAAGTGTCTAGACAAGCAATTTCCAATCATTACTCTTGAAGTAAATAGGTACATACATACATATTATATGATTCGTGAACTGCAATGCAGCCCATTAAATTTTCACATGAATTTAGTAGTTACCGTTCAGTTTGAGTCAAAGTTTTGACTGAAGGCAATATGGCATTTAATTTTATTGCTATTCGACATTTATACGGAATGAAAACTTATTAAAGTTTTGGAGTTGTTCGTGTTTTAATTGACGTCAAAAATAGGGAAGTTACAATATTCGTCTGATTTTTTTACGTTCACTGTTCAAAGATAACCTCGAAATGCCTGAATCGAGTTAAACCGAAGAAGGTAGCAGACTAAGCCTAGAAGGCGGGATAAATCCCACCTGGCTTCAACATCGTTCAGAACATCGTGGCACATTCGTAATAACCGCTTGGTGACTTGGTGTTGAGCAGTGGGTAGTAGGCTGAAGCCTACCAGTAGTATATACCGCACACCTAATAAAATACTGGCATAACTCAACAATATAATTACTATAATTACAACCTTAATTACAACCTTAGAAAAAATTGCGGTCGCAAAAACTTACTTTCACAGTTACGCTTACATTTTACTAGGACGTCGATATATTTTCAGTTTCACTACATTTCCGTTCCCTTTGACTCAAATCTCTATATTTGATGAAAAAGTGGTTTCACATTTCACATCTCGTTTTAAAAGTTCGGATTGACATCGCGCCGTCGGACGTGTGTTTGGGTAAAAACCGCGGGTGTATCGTCAACAGTCACCAGTGATGGTGGTAATAGGTCGGAACTATTATCGGTTCGCACGGCAGTCATCGGAACCGAACGGTTGACTGTGCGAATAGAGAAGAGCCGTGGTAGTGGAGATCGCCTTAAAGCTTGTCTCTAATTGGTCGTAGGATATACCTTTAATATAATTGGCTGTAAAATGCATGTTGTAATATTTGTAACCCTATAAATAAGGGAATTTTAATAAACAAAATAAAAGCTTGCGCTCCACTTCACGCAAAAGATTAAGAGATGCTTGCTTAAGACACTGTCTACCAATTTTTGTGCATTTTGCAGGCTGTTCAATAAAGGTTTACTTGCTTGACAGATAGTAGAACTTACGCGTCAGTTAAAAAGTAAAAGTAAAAAAATTTAACCACGATCTCGTTAACCTGATGTTAAGCGACGATGCGGCCGTGCGTCTAATTTATTGACATACAAAATGTAATATTATGTAATGACTTCAAAACAAATATGAAACGACAGGTCCTCAAACCAAGGAAGTCATGTAGGCATCATTTTACAGCGTTCTAGGTTTAAAGATCTTTACTGTTATCAAACAAAGAAAATCATGTAACCAAAAAGTCCATATTATGGTGATAGGTGATAATCCAGGAAGGGGGCGCCCGAAAAAGTTTTGGATGAACTGTGTGAAAGAGGATATGCGTGCTAGGGGAGTGGATGCAGATATGACGGATGATAGAGCAGAATGGAGGAGAAAAACGTGTTGTACCGACCCTACCTAGTGTGGGATAAGGGCAGGAAGAAGAAACAAAAGTAATTGCCCCTTACATGATAACTTATTCCTACGCCTCTTCATTTCTTGCCCAGATTCGCGCTTTCATACCAACGCGTTTTAACCGCGAACCGCGATCGACTTCGCACTTCACGCGATTGACAATCACAGCTCCAGCATTGACCAGATAAAATTAAAAAATATCCTTTTTGGTCGCGGACGTGCGGCTCGATTGGCTCGACACGCGTTGTCGAACCTCAGACTACTTTTTGTAACCGCACACGAAAATATGTCGGATTCCAGTGAATTTTTAAAATCGCGGTTTTTGCTTATGTTATTTTTGGACGCGAAAATTATTTATGAAAATTGTTGCGGTACTTAAAAATACCAATGGAAAACGCGCATTCTAATATATATTTTTATTCGAAAAGTCTTTATAGATAATACAATGTAAGGCAATGTTCTAATATAATATATAGGAGTAGTATGTATGTATGGTAATATATTCATGAGCGATCGACTAGACAGCACTCACAAAGTGTACCTAACTCTACGTTTTACTGTCTTCTAAAAACTTCTGAAAACGTTCGAAAGCATATCTTATAACTAATATGGGATCTTTTGTGTTCACTGTTCACTCCTCTCTTAATATATCTTACGAGAAGAAGTGGTCTATTAGAGAGGAAGCAACCTATAGGTACTCCTCCAGTAAGATACGCAGTCCCAAGGAGGTTTTCGTGCGCAAGAAGTCGCATTCACACAAGATGTGCTTACCCCGTTATCATAAAAGTTTATCACCCTCTCCATTTCTTATTAATTTCGTGGCAACATCCACAACTGTCGCCACCAATACCGCACTAGGAGCATAACGTGCAAGCTATCTCCATTTTGTTACGTACCGACATTTAAATGATATAATAAATTCGCATTATCACCGTTGTTCGGACAAAATTGTTTTCTGCCACCCGGTTTAATTCATTAACCTACTGGATAGTGTATTTGTGATAAATACCGACAAGGATCTTTTCATATGTGGATGTGGCATTTATTAAAGTAAATATGTGACTTCAGGGGGTTAGACAAGCACCAAGCGCTTTTGAATATCGCTGAAAAAGTACTGGTAGATACTTGGTAGACTTGTATCTGATCATATGTGGATGCGGCATTTAGTAACGTGAAGATGTGAATTATTTTTCCTCGGGTTAGACAAGCACTTGTTAGCACCTGGATAACGCTAAAAAGTACTGTAAAACGCAATGGAAAGAGAGTCATCACTTTCGACCTAAGCAAATAGCTAGGTCAGTTACTGAAATTTATGAAACAAACGTAATATATTTTACTTTTGAAAATTTTATTTTGAATTTAATTTCATGCTACTCGTATTATGAAGCACTATTGTAAGTCAATTTTTACAAAGTAATTGATAACTCAATTGTCTCTGTCGCTATATAAATAAGGTGAGAAACTTTCAGCAGCTATTTTTTGATTAAATATTTTATAATGTGAGATGAATACATAGTAAGTAACCCAAAAATGCAATACAATTCTCTATATTGGGGCAAATATTAATAAGATAGGCATAAAACTACATTAAAGTACTTATATATAGAAATAGTAGGTTTCGGCCGTATCTAATCACCACCCAATGCACAAAACGGCGTCGACAAGTTATAATGACAGTGTCCCTACACGATGTTCATTGAATTTATCCCGCCTTTAAGGTTTAGTCTGCTACCATCTTCGGCCGCATGGTCTTCATGGCGAGACCGTGTTTAAAGGCTAACCTATAATTAATAAATAAATAAATAGATATATAGAAAAACCTTTATTGTACACCAAAGTTTTAAAATAAACAATATCTAACATTAAATTAATAAATTTACCTTCCTTTCTTTTTTAAATAAATTAACTCTCCAGTTAAACTATTCAGAATGCTAAAGCGAACAAATTGCAAATAATCGCAAACTTGCAGATACAGAATTCAATTTATTCTTGAACTATGCTTGTGTATAATTAATGCATAGAACTATGTGATGCGATCAGCCGAACTGGAGCCATAATGAGATTCCGGTATTCTACGGTATAAATACCTACGTTGGAAACTAAGCTAACTGAACTAACCGCAAATAATATAGTTAGATAGACGCCGTGAGTTTCACTTTAAGTGGCTGAAGTAAGGAGCAATGCAACTTTTAGGTTACTGCTTCAATTTTCAAAACGCGGCGCGGAACTGGCAAGATCAGTCACGCTGGAATGTTTTTGACAAATATATTACAATTCTATAGTCCTCTTTGCTCTATTTTCAAACTTAATTTTAAATTAACTAATAATTTATTAATTTATTTTACTGACTTCCGAGTAACCTGCGTCTGTTAAAAAAAACTCTGTGACACACCAAATGTGCATGATAAAAATCAGATGGCTCAGGTTAATGATTTATAATTTTTATTATACCTAAAATTTTAAAAAAATTAGTGGCTGTTTGACTACAACTGACTGGCTGGCTTATCACTGGTAGCCAAAACTGCAGAACGGTTTGGATTTAAATTTGGAACACAAATAGGTTTTATAATATAAAATAAGATCGGCAGGGTTATTCACTCAATCCGTCAGGGAACCAAACCGAAAACCGAATTGTCAAAAATGTATGAAATGACACGTCAAGTCGATACGACTTAATACATTTTTGACAATTCGGGCTTCGGTTCGGTTCCCTGACGGATAAGTGAATAGCCCTGCTGGCTGGTACCTATGTACTCGTATATACTAAGTTCGTTGAAAATTTATGACTTTTTTTATTGGTTTAATCCTCACTGGCGGTATCCATCAAGATATTATATAACTGTAGAACTAACTAAATTTATGCTGAGACCGGGACGTCATGTCAGAGGTCCCCAATTCATAATATGATCTATTGATGCACCTATGATGTGATTGCGTTTGGAACGACGTTTCAGAATTGTGGACTCAAAGCCGTTTGTGCAAGTTAAACACAAATTATTGAAAACTTCGACCTACCCTGGCTTTGTACAGAAATTGATTTATAGAGCGTCTGCTGCGATGTGATCTTTAGCCCACTTAATATTTTCTACTGCTTGAAACCTTATCATGACAATAAAAATCACAATTTGGTGCATACCTCACATAAATTAGGAAAGTGTAAGAATTTTTTGTCAACTTCCAGAAATTCGTTTACAAATTCTCATAAGTAATTTAATTTCAATATTCGCGTAGAAATAAAGCTGGAAAAAGCTCATACAAGCAAAATAAACCGCTTCTAAGCATGGTTTGAAGAAGAACTTGGAAGAAAAAAATAGAGAAGAAATAAGCAAAATTTTATTTATTTATTTTAGGACATCCAACGGAGGAAACTCATAACAATTAAATCTTAGGGCTATTAGGGCTTATTATTAATTTTACATCAAATTGAAAGGATTTCACTCAAAGTGAATAGCAATATAATTATTCGTACGAGTATGTAGGCAGTAAACAAATGTGGGGTGATGACTGAAGCCATATTTCACGTCGAAGCATCGAGCCAGCGGGCGACTGCAAAATTGATAATTATTTAGAAACAAACTGTTAATTGCGCATTTAATTGGATATGCTCACACAAACACTACAAAATAATATTACAGAACATATTTATAACTGTTTTAACATATGGCATTAAAAGTTTTTAAATGTTTTTTTAAGTCGAAGTGGACATTAATCTTAGTGGATGTGAATTAGCCAACAGCCCTGCAGTGTATTTACAAAAGAAAAGTACCTATGTATGTATTATATCCGTTACCCTAACCACCATAACACAAGCATTAAGTTGCTTAACTTGGGGTTAGGTGGCGCTGTGTGTAATGTCCTGAATTTTTTTTTTATTAGTGCTCTTAACAACGTCGCGTCGTCGACTCATCGAGGTGAAATCATAGATTCTTCCAAATTGCTATGGCGAGAGAATCCCAAAATAAATTGTACACCCGTCAGAAAATCAGTTGAATTTATTTCATTAGTTTTCTGATTGTCACTCTTAAATCATGACACATTCAGAATTCAGAGATACCCTATTAAAACATTGAGGGAGTTCAAACATTTTTAGAACGTCATTTTGAGTCATTTCATAATTAATACATCATAAGTCAAATGCTATCCATTGATGTCACTCATAGAGAAGTTTATTGCTGATTTAATTTTTCAGTGATTTGATTTATCCTAACTTTTACTCGTATGAAAACTGTTTCTAGTTTGGTCGTTGTCACTTGTACGCGCGCATTTCTTAGTTGCAATTCAAAAATACTTTGGACATTTTGTATTGTTTAAGAATTTGATACTGCGCGCGCGTATATACGCACGAAGTGGTGCTGGCCCCTTATTCTTATACACACAATAAACAACAGGAATTGACGCTTTAGCCTGAATTGGCCGGATTCGGTCATAAGAGTCATCATACTTTTGTTAATGTAAATCGCATGGTTTGCTTAGTTAAAATTTTTATTTACAAAGGATGTGTGTAATGGACAAGACCTACTTATGACACACTATGCATCACAGTGACAAATTCTCAAACAAAACGAAATGTGAGAAGCACTTTTTGAAAGCGAATTTGACAATGTGCGCGAACATTTCACGATGTGGAACGCAGGCTTAAGTTCATTTCATAATATCCATCATCTTAAATTCTCAGAATGTTGCTATGAAAAACGTTCAAAAGACAAGTGTAGATGTACTGAGTTGAAAACTGTAGGCCACCCCAGAAGTGAACCGAAACAATATTATGTCCACAATAAAATCAAATTTAAATAACGCGACCGAAGTGGCGAGAACAGCTACGGATCAAATATTGACCGGCGATCAACACGTTACAATTCGAAAGCGAAAAACATTTTCGTAAACAAAATAATTAGTCGCGCGCGCGAATGACGACCTTAAATACGTGGCCGTAGTTCGCAAATTAGTTTGTTCCCGAATGAAAAAATTAATTGAACCCCGAGGTACGGGGATGTGTCCTGCGTCCCGCCTGATGTATTAACATTTATTGGCTCACAAATTAAAGATAACCCACCATCTCGCTCGGCCAATATTGTTGGTGCAAAATTTTTTCACGCGCCGTTAAAACGACCGTCAAATCGACACTGGATGTGGGAATTGAAACGTACATTTTAATATAAAAAATTAATACAACGATCGGATTGATTGGATACCAGTTATGGCTTTTTGTGGAGGGATACATGCGTTATTTTCATTGTTGGGTTTATACGGAAACATTTTTAAAGCTTGTGCGAAAATGTGGAATTCAACAATAAAATTTCCTTTCCGCGAAATACCCTTGGAGTTTGTATGATATATAAATAAGCACCATCTATATTTCGAAACTTCAATCTTCGTATTGGTGACACTAACATACGCTAACGTAACAATGTTTTCGTATGTGCTTAGCATGCTCAGCAACATCGTATTTTCTCCGCGAATTATATTTTATTTAGTCTGTTACCATATTAGGCCGCATCGTCGTTTAAGATCAGACGATCAGACTGATAAAAACTTATCCTTATTGAGTAAAAAATCGTATAATTAAAACTTGAACTTATATTCAATAAAATTCGTTTAATTAGTAAAGTTCAAAATAATCCAAAATAAACTACTAAAATCAATCGTTCCCGTTCAATTTCATTCTCATTGATCTAACTTCAGCGCAATATCAACTAATTTAACATTCCGTAATAAAGATGGCGCTATAATCAACGATGCATTAAACGATGTTAAAACAGTTAATATTAATAAACGTTTAATTTATACTTTGTTACGAGGAATTCGTAATTTACGAAATACAGAGCAAAAATATTTCAACCCGAGCGTGAATTCAACATATAATATTTTAAGCTTCGCAATTTGATACAGGAGCTTTTGTCTCAATAATATAGGTACATAAATGATTAAATATTAACAGTCACTTATTGTTTCTGCATGTCTGATGAAGGAAAGTATGCTGAACGGTAAAAATATCCGATTTTATACCTCACTGAATAATTTATTCGCGAATCGAATCATATTTTTCATTCGGTTGTTGTTGTTGCTTAACTTTTAATTTCTGTTTTTATTGGATGCAAATTTATTGCGAGCTGCCGATTGACATGCAATTTTAATTATATTACTTCCATCAGGAATTTTGATAAATAACATCTACAGTTATTAAATAATAACACGATATTGCAGTTAACAGTTATTGTCAAAATGCAATTCCGGAACGTATAATATTAATATTGTGTATGTAGTAGTGTATGGGGAAGTGTGAAAGTAGCGCAAGTGGCTTAGAATAAAAAAGAGAGGAAGGTTACCCTAGTAAAGACTTTCGAGTATTTTAAGCAGGTCAATCAAATGTGGAACGGGCGCCCAAATAAGTTTGGAGGAACTTTGTGAAAGAGGATATGCAGACAAGGGAGTGAATGAAGCAATGCCGGAGAAGAATGGAAGAGGAAAACGTGGTCCGTGACGTCACGACATCCGCCCGGATTGGTCCGTGGCGTCACGTGACGACACGCCACCCAAACCGGACGGGTGTCGTCGCGTGGCATCGCGTCGTATTTTAATAATATGTTTCTGACTTAAGGCGTGAGTACAGCGGTGTCGTATTTGTAATGGATAACACCCACGGCAGTTTCCAAACTCGTGTATAAGTTCAGTTAATCAGGGTAAATCGTGTAACATCATCGCAATTGTTCAATCTCAGCGAACTACCTAATCCATTAGTTAACACGTAAATGTTCGATGTAACGGATTTATTGATGTTTGATTAGTGCGAAACATCGTGATTGAGACGTCACTCCTAAGCTTTCATAACACAATGAAAGCTGCTCGGGGATTAACAGGAACGTCGAATTTTGGCAAACACGCGTTTAATTCTACAGTTTAGTTCTTAAGCGTGACCCTCATTTTTTTGCCTACTTACTCTGAGTCGAATCCACACTCATATATTTCGAGTAGTAAGAATACACATTTTGTGTTATCATTGATATTTTCACCTTTACTAATAAAGGGTTTGAAATATGGTATGCATGGATGGTATGGAATAGTATGATGTGTGTATGGTATGTATGGTTGGTAGATTGTAGACTCGTTTAGAGCCTTTATGAAACCACTGGTCGCGTCAGTCCAAAACTCACCGTTCATCAGAAAACTTCCGCGGTCATTCCACTTATTTCATCTGCACATTTAACAGAAAGAATGCCACTGCGGCCTTTATTGGATTTCAAATTCGTTATTGCAAGAGTCTTTTTCTTTTTGGCCACGCGGTACGCGAGATTTTTTCCGTAGTGGACACAATTGCAACTATATTGGGTTTCGTATAGACTGTATATTGCGTTTTTGAGTTGACAGTCGTCATGTGGGCGTAGGGGCGCTTGCCAGGATGTTTTATGGCCTTTGTAATATCGCCTTCTCTGTTCGAGTATAAAACGGTGTCAATCGACTCGTGTGTGTGTGTATGTACATGTACGTAGGTTATTGGTTTTAAGATTAATTTCAGATCAAATTCAGTTTGTTAATATGTTAAAATACCTACTCTCAATATCATATAATTACTCTCAATTACTACATGTTACAAAACAGTCAATTACTTTGATTAAGATAAAAATACGAGTGTATAATACGAAACACACAACACACACGTTTACAATATTATCTTCAAACTCACGTACCCCCGTTTTTTTAGTCTTGTCTTTGCTCTCCCTTGCCTCGTACTTTACCTTTTTCTAGGAAAATGGTAATTTATGTAAAAAAAAATCTGATCGAGCAATGGTCAAGCGCGCCTATTGTCTTACATTTTACATGGTAAACAGTAAAAATAACTTAAAGAGTTATTAAAAGAAATGTGTAAAACTTTACGAAAAGATGAAGAAGATTATGTCGCCCATTGATTGGCAAGGCAGCACTGTGATAAGCCATAATTTGGCAGAACACTCGAGTACAATGAAGTTAAAAGCCTGGACATTCGTCAATTGCTGAATAGCTATTAGGGTTGACACGCTCATGCTTTTATCTGCAAATTTCTTTATTTGATCTATAAATGCTTCTCTTACCAATAAGCTCAAAAAGAAATCAACACAGCTCTACAGATTAAGATGAAATTCCACACACACATAGTTATAAGGCGTGACGGAAACATTCGCTTAAAATATATTCCTTCACTTGGCCTATCATGACAGCATAATATAAGTTATTTATAAAAACAAACGAATTGAAATTTTATATGGTGGTGTAGCCAGATCCACTTGGCGAAAATATTCGCGCAAATTAAAACGTCAAAGCATATTGTGTTTGAGAATCTAAATATATAAAAGGAAAGAGTGACTGACTGACTGATCTATCAACGCACAGCACAAACTGCTGAATAGATTGGGTTGAAATTTGGAACACAGATAGATTTAATGATATAGACTACCGCTAAGAAAGGATTTCTAGACGCGGGCTAGACCGCAAGCATAAGCTGGTTTGACATATGCGGCAAGTAAAACACCGGCATAGGGAACGTTTAAAAAATTAAAATGTTTCTATAAAAGCCAGGCACCCCTATCAGAAGTTGCACAATCGGTCTTGTCTCTCGGAACGAATAGAAAACGAACGAGATCAATTATACTGGACTGCGTGTGAGTACAGTCGTCGTCACTTTTCTAGTATTATTCACTGGGAAAAGTGGATACTCGACTTTTCTTAGGGAAAATAACTTTTGCAGTTTCTTCTCGTTAGGATATTGGAAAGTTAAGAAGTAACGTCACGACGTCGACTATTCAATGTCATAAATATTAAGATTTAATTTTATATTGCAAATCACATAATTATGTACAACCAAACTCAAACAAAGCACAACCAAACACACACACAAACTCAAGTGCAATAAATGAATTTAAGTTTGTGAAAAATAGACAATGTAGCACTTCTGAAAGTCCAGTAAACGATTCTATTTTGTGTGAGAAAACATGTTTTAAAATAAATGTTAACATAAATTAGGAAATTATAATATATTTACAATAGGTATATGGTTATCTACAATGTTTGGCTTGGTCACATCTATCAAAATTGCGTTAAAACATTACTAAGGATTATTGTAATCTGTAAAATTTGCCGCCGACTGTACACTAGGCCCGGAATTAAAAGCCTAACTTCGTTACCCACCAGTTTTGTCGCCTAAATTGGAAGAAACTTGTTACGATGTACCTATCATTTCAATTTGAAAAGCGGATCCTGAAAGTTGATTGGTTGCCGGAATACAGAACTACGGAGCGAATGAATGTATGATCTTTCTTGTCCTGGACAAACATGCAGAATTGGGTCCACTGTCCCCGATCAAAGTTTGCCTGCTGGACCTATATCGATTTGTTTTAGTTCACGAATTTTTAACTACACATTTTCAATTTTCAACACGTTTTAACTTAGATTTGTTTTGTTCGTTTTAATTTTAGATTTGTTACTCTAGCCACGTTTTTGTTGCAAATAGGTTTTTAACATCAGGTAACATTCCAACAATTTGCTTCATAAGTTTAAATAGTTGAATGGCAGTCACTTTAATTTGTGGTTACACTCCACAACCGAGTTAAGCGAATAAACAATATAACAGGTATTACGAATTTAAAACAATTCCACCACAAAGGATCCCAAGTAGCCAAACAAAACCGTCTTCGTGTACGCAATTCAACCTCCACCAACAAACCGACTCAAAACTATTAATTAAAAATGCAAGCGTACACGGTGTAAACAAAGTTAAATAGTGCCGGGTCGTTTGTCGCACTCATTAACATTTATCCGGCACCACACAAATAGGTGGAAAACACCCAAGTTTGTCGGATAACACGCCCGTAACTGGGTAACTTTATTTAATAAAATATTATATAGCGCAGTACTTAACATCGCCGCCCACCCAAGGCGCTGAAGTTACACAAAACTATTGCATATTTAAGTGAAACGCGCCGGGCCTAATGATTTATTCAGCTTCAAATTCCCAAGTCTCAGGAACCCCGTATTGACTGTACATAATGCATGGAAAACATAGTTATGTACTTTAAACAACAGTGTCGGCCCTCGGTTCACACGCCTTCATAAATATTCAGACCCTTTATGTCAATTATTAAAATTGTAAGAGCGTACGCACTTACGCCCTTTATCGTACCTTTGATAAACACATCACTCCACGAAGATATTACGTCTTACACGACAAAACAATCACCCGGTGTCAACAGAGAAACTCTTACATTTATTTCCATGTCATATTTCTCGAGTAATTTTTTAACGAATACTTAAGTCGGTAGGTGAATAAACAACGATGGCAAGTCATGAATCCGCTGAATCGATTGGAGGCTATTTCGAAATCAGATAGTGGTATAACTTGTATTGAATAATAGCGATTTCGTCGGGATATGTAAATGACGTTAGACAACAGAAATTGCCGTATCACGAGTGCGGATATCACGGAACGATGATTTGATGAGTCGCGGATTCGGGGCTCGGGGCTTCGTGCGGTCACCATCGAAGGAGGGGGCGCTGGGGCGGCCATTCCGCCGGCATTATCTTGAGAGAGAACAGGGCGTTAGTCGTCTACTTCCTACATTTTCCATGAAGCGAGTCGTGTGCGCTACCAGAGCGAGAGGCCCGCCCGACAGGGACGCACGGCGGATCTACATTTAAAGCGCATTGTAAGCAAACGCATTATTAATGTATAAGTTTTAGTTTAGAGAGCGATGGCGTTCGCCAAGAACCGCCCGGATATTCATGTAACATGCATGTGCCGTTCATATTTGATTCCTTTTAATTCCGGCGTCTTCGGCGCGAATGTGATTTTGGACAGAAGCTTTGTAGGTAGTTGCCGTGATGTGTGGTTCGCACATGATTTGATTCTCGAATGTGAATCAATCGGGGCTCGCTCAAAGGATTTATTACAAGACTGAACATCGGATCTATCACTAACAAAGGGTACGAAGAATATTGCTCACGGCAATTTTAAAGTTTTCCTTTAAGCTTTCATAGAAAGTTAGATGTTTTGTAGGTTCAGTTCTGAGACTTCATTAGAAGTTTAGCATCTCACTATCAGACTTAAATTAGAAATTCTAAAGTATAGATGTGTGAGTACATGTGTGGATGTGTTTGTTAGTTCTTTACGTCAAAACAGCTGCACCGCCAAATACATTTGATACGTAGCTTATACCCTAGAATAACATGTAGGCTGATTTTAAGCGATAATACTATTTTTTTACAATGAAATGTTTAAGTGATCGGGCATAACAACTATACCTCTAAATATGAAATTTCCTTTGGCTCACATACACGTTAGTCAAAGAACTAAATCAAGAATAGACGACGTAATTGCCGTTCCGTTATTCATAGTGGATACGTTGCATCTCGTTGCATTAATAATTGCAGGGGTTTGTCCGTTTCTAGTGATTCAACCAATAAAACAGTTATTAGAAACATAGTTTAATTGAGTTAATTAAGCTTGGGAAGTGATGCAGAAATACCGAAATGGAAACTCTTAGTTATGAGAGACCATAACCAATTTTGGGTTCAAGCGCTAACTTAGTAGGTAAGTAAAAATAGATGCACCAATAGTAAGCCCACTCGTTTGTACCTCTATATTCGTAGACACTGCTCCCGACTGCTAGGAAAAGGTTTCAATTCCGGGAACGCTTACATGTAAATTTAATGTGTTGTGTAATGGAAATAGCATACGTTTTTATATTTTATATATAATATTTTAATTGTTTTACCAGGACGAGTGATCAGTAGGAACAATTTAATGAATAAATAATAATATTCGAAACAATTTGTACAGCGGTTTGGGCGTGATGTGGTAACACACACACATTCTGCCATGTGTTCAGTATACTATTAACAAATCAACAGAAATACCCATTCTGCTACATCATAATCAGTACCAATAGTTTAAGTATCATATTAATTACTAGCTCGTGCTCGCGGCTTTGCCCGCGTGGCAAAATCCTTTCTTAGTGGAAGTCTACATCAAAAAACCCATCTATATTCCAAAATTCAAGCGAATCCGTTCAGCGGTTTGTGCTGTGTGTTGATAGATCAGTCAGTCACTCTTTCCTTTTATATATTTAGATATAAGTTAGGACTTATCGCGTAGTATACCATTAGTGTTGTGTGTCGTGACAACCCTGAGAACACTTTTGACCGAGTGAGGGTACATGTAAATCTACCGTCTCGACGGCACAGGACCGACGCCTCGTCAGTCTGCTCGTGACCACGGTTCTTGTAACAGAATCAAAGAGGTTGGTTTTATAATGTTTTTGTTAAACTAACAGTAAATACCTACGTGATAAGTCCCGACTAATAAATATTATCTAAATATATAAAAGGAAAGAGTGACTGATTGACTGACTGATCTATCAACCACCCACAGCTCAAACCGCTGAACGGATTCGCTTGAAATTTGGAATGTAGATAGGTTTTATGATGTAGACCTCCGCTAAGAAAGGATTTTACCATGCAAGCAAAGCCGCAAGCACAAGCTAGTAATTAATATAAGTTTAAATCGCGGAAGTTTAAAATGTTGTAGTTTAGGTATCAATGCCTTGAATATTAGATGCCACCGCGCATGCCCTATATGCCTCAAGATGAACTCTAATGATGTAGTCATTGCGTATTAATGGGCTGTCTGCTTCCGTGGACTAAGACACCGTTTTAAGAACGCGTTTTTAAAGAGACCGCACTAATATTTTAAACGTACAGGGTACCTAGATGTTGTTGAGGCAAATGAAAATGTAACCTTTAGCAACTAAATGGTCTAAGCAATTCTAGTTTAAAGATTCGATTCAGGTCATGCGAAGTTCAGGGTCCTGTGGTAACAGATACAGAAAGCCACCCATGTTAGAAAAATCTGACAAACAGAAATAGAAATGATTGTCCCTGGCGAGAATCGAATCCGCAACCTTCTACGTCGCGAGCGGGTTAGCCTACCGCGGCACAGAGGTCGTGCAACTGTTTTACCAAACAACATAAAATGTAGTCGTCGGCTTGAAAAGAGTTCGACACATAGCCGGGATAAAGGGAAATGAATGGAAGCATTCCTGTGAGACTCTTTGCAAACATATGAAGTACTGAGACGAACTATGTGTGCACATTATGTCTACGGGATAAACTTAAAAACGAATTCACGAAAAGGTTTAGAATAACATATTGTACGTGACTTCGTAGCGAGTTAAACGCTGGACGTACAGTTGTAGTACTTCGCACATCTAGTTCTATCTATAAACAATTGTAAATTAGATTTTTCATTTACGGAATAACTTTTTTGTTATAATTTTCTGTCATATTAATAAAAGTGTAGGGAGGTCCAGTTAGGAATTTATCCCGCCTTTTAGGTTTAGTCTGCTATCATCTTCGACCATATCATCGCTCAAGATCAGGCGAGATAGCGGTCAAAGGGTAACCTATAATGAATAAAAAAAAGTCTCATACATTCGTTAGGAAAACGTAAAACAAAGTGGACGCGCCTATGCCATACATAAGTTATTAAAAAGTATGCCTACGACGTAGGTTTTAATAAAAATAGGCATCTCCCGACACCCTTTGTGAAAGATCACAGAACTTGCGCGCACCTATATTAGTGTGGGGTTGGCTAAGATAGACAGGGCCGGATTTGAACTATATAGTTTTATAACACTTTATATTTCTCTTTATGTTTCTCTGTTTTCCTATATATCTTTATAGCCACCGTCATTCTAAAGACTTATATTTATCCTTTGCTGCTTGGTTGTCTGGAAGAGATCGCTTTTAGCGATAAGACCGCCATTTTTTTTGCTTAACTAAAATGTACTTATTTAGTGTTAATTGTTTTCTTTGTTGCAATAAAGAGTTATCTATCTATCTATACTTCCGCGATCTGAACTCATGTTAATTTTATTAATCGGGACTTATCGCGTAACAATATTATGTTAGTTTTACAAAAATATTATAAAACCAACCTCGACGTTTCGATACAGTTGCATGTATCGTGTTCACGAGAAAACTGCAGTGATGAGTGAGTATATAGTATTAATGGGAAATATTTAAAAAAAGGATTGTAGATTTATTGGGTTAGACTTTTATAGGAGGTCGACTAGATGGGTAACCCAACAGTGTTAGTTATTCTACCGCTGTGATACGCAAACATTACTGTGCTTCAGTGGGAGGCCACTTTAGCTAGTAATATGACTGGGCTGAAGAGTCTTAACATCTTATGACTCGTGCGTAAGAAGCGTTGGTACAGTGCACCTAGAATTTTACTTCATTGTGAAATCCTAGATAGCACCGTACTGATTAAATGGGGAGCGTTATCTCTTACCATCAGAAGAGCGTTTTACTCATCTTACTTCTTTGCATATAAATAATATTATTTTTTTGTAAAACGAACATAAAATAAATACGCGATAACTCCCGATTAATAAAATGAACATGACTTCAAACCGCGAAAGTTTAAAGCGTTATGTAGTAAATTGTTAATGAAAAAAAGTAGGAAAAAATCGAACCAACCTCCTTTTGATTCAATACCGGCCTACATTCCTTTTTAATCAAAATAACGTTCCAGTGAATCAATAGAGAGCGTAAAGTACCGAATTCGTCTCTGAGATAAAATCGTTTCCACTGCAATGTTTCAACGCGCGCTACATATGAAGAACGAACAGAAAAGTAAGGTCCCATCAAAGGACCTTTTGACTCCGACGTCAACACTAAATATACAGAAAATAGTGCGCATAAGTTGACATTGTGGTGTTCCTACTTCTATAGTTCTTATGTTTTACTAGTATGCTTTTATGTTACAATTAAGTTAATAACTTAAAATCTTATAATATGTAAAACATCTAATATTATGTTTAATTAATTAATATTATGATGAACGCACAGAAATAAATCAATGTTTTTAGATTTTTTTGTGTATTTTTTGTAAATTGGTCGTTAAATTAGTGGGTGGACGAATGAAATGAGCTCAATAACGGTGATGCTAAGCGACTACTTTAGCCTATTACAAGCTGAGTGTTACCTAACCGTGACTTTCTTTCAGTTTTAAAATATGAATGAACGAGACGAACGGGAAACTTGCCCGATGTTAAACGATCCGTCAGACAGTAACACTGTTATCTACTCGTAGATCTTCAATACAAAGTACTACGAAACACTTCGCTTGTGATGCTGATATAAAAGCTGTTAAGGCTCATATTTCCTGTAATTTCTCGAAACCTGACATTCCAAGTGGAAAGAATCGTGGTAAAATATTGAGCAAACTCGTGTGAATCTAGACGGAAAACGTACAAAAGCGTTTTGCAATAAAATGATTAAGGATGCAATTATTTCACACAAACACGGTAACAGCTGACCCTTCAAAGTCGACTCGAGTACAATAACAAGTTGCACTTAAAGACGAGGGCTGTCGGAGCAGATCACACTCGAATTTGCATACGAAAAGATAGCTCGCCCGATGTGCCCGTGTGTTGATAATGTTTTTTCATGGGGGTCATACAATTTGCAGCATTTTTCATCCGACATAATCTTAACGCGTGCTCCGTATAAACGGAGGCTAGCCTCTCCTGCCAAGCCATTGCAGACCTACAGCTCCACACACAGAGTCGACAATCCCTCGCGGAACACCTCCACACATCACTTAAGATATTAATGAGTGCATCCGTAATAGGCGAAACATACATATGAAATTCAAATTTGTAGCGGGCCGGGAGCGAGCTCTTCTACATATTTTAGTAGGCAGCAGAGTGTGAATTTGAATCTTTTGTTAGCGTTTAGTACGTCAGTTATACAGGAAAACAATGCTATATCATAAGCGATACGCTTAAGATTCACCGACGGGGAGCGGCCTCGGCCGTGACTCTCGAGTTCGACACTACACACGGGTACTACTGATTGACTCATAGTGGAGCTACAAACGTAATTAACGAAAACGAAAGAAGCGACGCGTCGGGAACAGTCATCGGACATAATTCATAACAAACAGAAATAACGGAAAGTCGGTTCGACGAGGGTAGGCAATGAATAATTCTCTAACTGCGAGGCACCGGGCGCAGCGGCGGGGCCCTCCGCCCGCCGAGGCCCGTGAAAAAAGCGCACGACCCGGCCGGAGTTTTATAGTCACGAAAAAATAGGAGGTGGCCAAAATATCTATATACGGCGAATGCAGAAAAATAGAAAAAAAGTACAATCCCGCTCGCATGAATAAGTGAGTGGACCTTCATATAGAAAAAAAGTGAAGTAACAAAAATAGAAGAGGAGAGTGGGGACGGAGGGTGCGGCGAGCGCCGGGAGCCGCGAGGATCGTCACCTCAGCGCGAGTGACGTCTCCTCCTCCGAGCTGCCGACCGCTACACCTGCTCGCATCACTTGTATCACTTCACATCGGCATCCGCGACTCTTCGATAACTGACTTATGTCCCTGTCACGATACATAACGAGATAACACACTTTGGGGGAGCGCGGCGGCGATTCTTGTAGGCATATTAAATTTTGCATGAACAATAAACGATTTGGCGGTAAACGTTTAGATTTTATCCATAATAGAACATTCACTAACACATAACTCACTAGGAACTACTGTACCTATGAGAAATAAGCTACAGTTTTAACTAGTTTGGGGACTTATTCATTCATAATTATGTATGTTTTGATGTCATTTTGTGTCAAATTTGGGGGCATCTCAAGTCGATTTACTTTTACTTTTCTATTCAAAAAGTCTTCATAAAAGTACGTCAAGTGTGGAATCAACACACTGGAGCATTCATGCAAGCGCAATAGTAAAATGAAGTCATCAAAGCGTCGCGTCTTTGAGAAAAAGACAATAAATACGTAGCGCTCGCGAGATCGGCTACGAGCTACGAGCTACGCGGCTTGCCGGCTCACCGCAAGTCACTGACCCCGCGACTGAGACCGAAAACGGATCGCGCGCAACTTTACAAAATTAACTCCCGACCGCGCTGCACGGACTATGCTATTTAATCACTCTGCTAAACCCATAAACTCGAACAATGGCCACCGATTTGATCGATACAAAAATGTAATAGAAACCCAATACAATGTCACTGAGAGTAAAGAATAAGCTCCCGGTAACTTAATTTACTACTCTATAAGGCGACATTCCGTACAGTTTAAAGGGCGTAAAAATCTGCTGTAAAATACTTGATTCTCGGTCAATTTATTTGTACTGATTTAAAGCTTTACAGAAATATGGCGGAGGTTTTGATAGACAGGAATTAAGTAGTTTAAAGTCGAGACATTTTAAATTAAAAATAATTATCAACTCTACGAAATTTATTGATAGACATACATTAGATATATGTATACTAAATTATGATTGAACCTGTTCCTGTTCTGTTGAAGTATAAGCCTCAATTATTATCAGTTTTTGAATGTGAAAACTAAGTAATTTTAATGAAACGGTCTTGCAAAAATAGCAAAATAATAATAATTTTTTTGAATAATATTGTGTGATTTTCATTTAATTAAAGTATAATTAAAAAGTTAATAACCCATGGGTTTAATATGACATGTGTATTAATCAGATACGAGTCTTAATGAGTATTGAGTAAGTTGAAACAATGGTTAATTAAAATCTTAGATTTAATTAAATATATGTAAGCGTAAAAGGTAAGATGTCACGTATCGCATTCCTAAGGCTTTGATTACTTTTAATCAAGTTGGAAAAAAGGTTTTAATTTAATTTACACGTTGAGTTGAGAAAAAGGGAATTTAAAAATAGTGTAGTTTTATGGGGTAGCCTTAACTTTAATAGGTAGTTCAAAGTAAAGTTAGGTAAATTCTATAATCTAATCAAAAAGCCCAAAAACAGCGGAGGCGCTGTGGTAGTTCTTTTTTAATTTAAAGACGGAAAACATGCATAAAAGTAAAAATTGGTAGTAGGTATAGTACTGCGATTGTAATGAGCAAGTGTTATAGTTTAACATCAAGCCAGCGTGAAACTCGTCATCTGCTTCAACTGCTTGCAAAAAAGGTTTCAATCTGTAGTTATCTAGGTCCATGGGTACCGACAATCTTAAATATATTAACTAACATTATTATAACTACTGAAAAAGTAAATAATGTATCGATTAAAAAACATCGATAACACATATTATAACGATAAAGAAAGTAAATAAGCATATTTATGTGAAAGTTAGCGATTTAACGCGGTCACTGAAGCGTTTCCATATGTTTTTTTTTACATATTAAATGAATTATCGGACGTACTTCTAATCACTTGACCGAAACAAAATGTGGTTATTATTACTTCCGAGAACGGTTTGCACCTGTTTTTAGTTTTTACAATTTTTTATTGCGAACATTAATGGATATTTAACTATTTGACTAATGTGACTTTGATGTTTTTTTTCAAGAATCAGATAAAAAGATGTTATCCCGTGGGATAAAAAAATTAAAACTGTCCTAAGTTCTTTCCCGAGACTAGAACTGTCTCCACCACATTTCGTCTAAATGTTTAAGCTTCATGCTTATGTTAGAATAGAATAGAAAACTCTTTATTAAACACAACAAGTAGGAACAATAGAAAATAAAATAAAAATTGACATATTAGAGAAAAAATGTAAAAGACAAGAAGAGGTAAACAGACAGACAGTTTAGAAACGGTCAGACAACGATTCATCATCATTTCATTCATTTTTTTTTAGCGTTTTGCCTCGTCGTTTTTAATGAGAACTGGTCGCATCACTTTGCCGTCATCCGTGTTTCCCGAGCGGTACAACTTGGGTATCTTCAAGGCACGAGTGAATAGGTATCTTTCTAGGCATCTTACGTGATTCATCGTCGACCGCATTTTCACTTACCAACAGGTGGGATGTGGTCAAACGTAGGCCTATTTAGTATAAAAAAACATTCGTATTCATAGTACGTATGTATGTATATGAATGAAAAAAAAGTTAGAGAAATCCCACATTTCCCGCAATAAAAATCAAATGCAATTTTTCAAGTGGCGTGTTACATAATACGAAATTAAGTCGCGCTATGGTTGTCAACGGTTTTAAAGGCGAATCGAGTAATTATAGTGAAAAAACAGCAATAAAAAGCATTGTACAATGAAAGAAATGCACTATTGGATAGTATCCGCACGAATGGGCCACAATTTAGCAAGAAACTCACAACACTATTAAAATAGTCGTTAAAATGCATTAATCACCCTTTTTACATGTTCGTTTCTTGTAATCCTTACAATAGTTATTCTTTAGATTGTGTTTCATTCACTAATTGCGCATAGTGGATTTCCCTACTGAAAAGTAACAATATATTATTTTAAAGTCGAAGCTGTACATCTAATACATACATTTTAGCTCTAATATGGAGTAAAAAGCGTAATGAGGAATGCGAACAGCTCATTATTTAAGGGAAAATTCAGAGGAACCGAAAACTGGATTGGAAGAAGACATACTTTATGGCTCAAAAACCTCAGAACGTAGTTCAATATGACCTCAAGATCCCTGTTCCGTGCGGCAGTCTCAAAAGTTAGAATAGCGATGATGATTGCCGACAATCGGATATAGGAGATGGCAACATAGAAAGGAGAAAGAGTTACATAGATACATCGATACAAGCAAATAATAGATTCAACAAAATTACATAACAATAAAAGCAATAAAAAAGTTGAACGTGGAAGGGCGTTAAAAGTGTTGCCAGCAGATAGCTCTCCCAAAGGTTCAGAACATCGCGTGCGTGTCGGAAGTGACAAACGAAAAGAACACGGCCCTTTAATACGCCGGGAATACCCCATTGTCTGTCCGACAGCTTTTACTTTTATATCGACGACCCCAAAGTTGGGAAAATTTTGGCTTTATTACGGCAACATTTTACTTTTGTGTCTTAATAGTCTAATTTTATTTTAATGTCGATTACTGATAGCTTAAGCTCGCGGCATTGATCCTGTGAAATCTTTTCTAAGCGAAGTGGGACCGGGATGCATTTAACCCTTAAGGGAATATCCCCCAAAAGCTCCAAAAAGATTAAAAAAATCAACGTCATAATAATATATACCTATCTATAAAATATACGTGAGAAAGAAAAGCAACAAAAGCGATAAGTTAGCTAATAGTTGATTTCGTTTAGTATTAATAAAGAATATTTGACTATCAAGATTATTTACTTAGATATTTAAGATATCAGTAACTTCCTTTGTAATATTTTTGGTACGCAATAATGTATTATTCTAACCCATTTGTATTGTAAGACATCAAAGGTAAAACCGACCAACCCGAGACCGCCAAAAACGCATCCACAGACGGACAAAAGGGGTGACACCGCACCCATTGTGCCGAAAGTGGGACACTCTCGAAGGCATCACCCAGCCACGTCATTACACACACTACATGCAGACACCTCTGAAGAATGCAGTGTTAATAAGTCATCAGCTAAGTAAGGGAGGCGGGCGGGGTGGCCCGACGTCGTCACAAAAATGACACAAAGTATAAAATCTGCATACAGTAATGGAAGCAGTAGCCCTTAGTGTGCAAAGATCAAAGCGCCGGTGGTTCTGTGAGCTGTAGATTTACACTATAATACAAAAACGCAGATCTTACTCGCGCGGATACCACGCAAGTAAAAGTAAATTTATTAATTAAATATCAATATTTTGTAACTCTAATCGCTATAGTAGTACTCTAACGCTTAATTTTATTATATTAAATGTATATAAATTTATTTTATTGACATAATACTTAATACAACTAATAAGAAAACAAATAATATGAATCCATAGGTCTTCAAAATAGTTAAAACTGTGTTTAGGAGACCACTAACTTTTCCCGTACAGTTTTCTTTTTTATTAAAAAACAGTTATTCTAATTGACCACGAGAAAATATAATAATATGGCTCTTGTCAAAGCCTTGCAGGTAAAAAGAGAATGGCACAAGAGGATTAGATTACGTAACTCTTTAATGAAAACATAATTACAATAGAGTAAGCTTAACATTACAAATATAATATAAGGTTTATATAAAGTACTTAACTTAGTATGATGACACACAAAAACTTATCATTAAAAACGTATTCTTTATACAGAAACGTATTCATTAACAATGCGTCACTTTTATTTTGCAGAGCGCAGTATCTGGCTAGATTTGTCGTATTCTTCATTAACAATGCGTCAGTTTTATTTTGCAGAGCGCAGTATCTGGCTAAATTGGTATAGTATGTGTACAAAATGTCGACGAGACGCATTGACGCGTCGGCAGGTGGCGTTGGTTTACTACTCATTCTGATATAAGTAGGGGTGTTTAGCTACTGTATGTTACATTTTTTTATAAACTACATGTTCGTATAATACTACCTAAAAAAGAGAAAAAAAAAAAACAAGAAAAGAATAATCAGCCCTGACAATTAGTTTTACTTGATAAGTATTATATTAAAATAGAAAATACTTAATTGAACACCATTAATACAAGAGAATAAGCTTAAAAATACACGTTAGAGGAATGAGCATAATTGGCCTAATCACTAATAGCGAACTCTTCCAGACAACCAAGCAGGGAAAGGAAAGACAGCAATTAGAGCGACGGTTATTTTGGTGTCAAATAATTTCCATTTTCGAAAAAGAAAATTTATACTTGGTTATGAAAATCTTGCCAAAGTATTCAAACTCAAAATTCATTTATTCAAATAGGCTACATTGGAGAATTGGAGCTCGTTCGCAAGGCACCTCTATGAGAAGAAAGAGCAAGAAACACATACAATATTGTCGTGGTAACTTACTAAGATGAGATCTCACTTTGAAAACCCGTTACCTCAAACAGGTGACAAATTAAAATGTAAAAATTACCCTTAAAACGGTATTAAACATAATATTTCAATACGTAATAGGCATGAGTACATACCAAATGTTACACCTGCATTAGTTTTTATATCAGCCTCACTCACAAAGGTGGAAAAGGGTGAAAAACTTCGGTGTAAATGCGCCTGCAAAGAATAAAAGCGCCGAATGAACTTTTGGTATTTTACCTACCTAACACATGTCCTCACTGATGCAACGCTGGGACGAGAAAAAGAAACAATATTTTATTATTCAAAAATTAAATACTCAATACATAAAGTCAATATAGTATTAAATATTACAATAAATACATTTGTTTGATATGCACCAATGAATTCAGTATTTTATTTTGGATACTGGTGGTCCTAAAAATTTAATCGTTTGTACTCTATTTAGTATGCGTAAATTTGTCCCTACTGACAAATTTTCTTCTCAATAAATCGTTAAGTTTCATAATCATCGAAACAGAAAAATATGATACACAGAAAAATAGTTTACATGATGAAATCCTTTCTTAGCGGATGTCTACATTATAAAAGCTATCTGTGTTTTAAATATCAACCCAACCCGTTCAGTGGTTTGGGCTGTAGGTTGAAAGATCATTCAGTCAATCAGTCACTCATTCCTTTTATATATTTAGAAGAGATACTACCAAAACCGTTTATTATGAAAATGTACCTACTAGTGTATTTATTCTATACCCAGTGACGTCACAAAATACCCTACGCGCTGTGACAACGCATTGTTCACTGCAACTATTGCCTATTCTGTCTCCCAGGGAATTACTTCGTCACCTTCCATCACAGACCCTTTCTAACCACTTGAAAAAAAAACTGAATGAATGGAAACCCGTTGAACGCGGCTCGGCACTAGTTTTTGTGACACTCAGACTGTCTTGAAGGCCATTGTTTTCTAGGGGAAGCCGCTGAATCGCGGAAGTATTATTATAATGGGATAACATTGCAGTGGGGGTAGGTATTTTCTTAATCCGAAATAGGCAGTTTATGAGTTGGTCTCTTCTGTTCATTAGCGTCTTATAACATCTATGAGGTAAGCAAAGCTAATTCCAGAGACAAACATTTTGGAAATTTCATCTGATACCTTTTCTTTGAATTAATAGGTTCAATAATTTAAAAACATCCAAACTCTAACACTTTTTGAATTGTATAAGTAATAAGTTTTATTCTATTTTCTCACAAGCTCTCCTTCAGAATCTTTCCTTTTAAATTATGCATTATCCAGTGATCACCAACCAGTGAGATTGAAACGGCAGACATCGATCAAATATAAATGTTGTAATAATCGCGCATATGAGATCAATCAAACGAACACATAAGCCTATTTGACGCGTCTGGTTCCTAGTTAGATTTTCCACAATTTTCTACCCCATCAAGTAGAAATTATCCATCAGATGGAATGCAAATAACTATATCGAGACGAATGCCTACGTCTCCCCTAGCTCTCAAAGGCACTTAAAAATTTTCCTATTCGGAGGCGCTAAGTGGAGAAATATTACAGGACATAATGAGTAAAGTTCCGCGAGTGAAGATGCCTCTCTCATGTAACAAAACTAATTGGAGGTAGACGCACAGATCAATAAGCGATTGGTACAGTGAATGCAAGGCGCATAGAAATCTTTGATACTCAATGATTACCAATTCAAAACCGGGGTATCAAGGGGTAGCTTTAATTAGAAGAATCTGGAATCCGGCCGAGGTTTGGAAGCGAAAAAAACATATTTAATTAGAGACTGTCTTTCGATATGGCTTGTTACTTGTTTATCAATTCGATTCAGTTGATGGGTTCGGTTTTCCTTTTATTCGATTTGTGTTTGCCAATTGAGTCATTGACAGAGTGTAGGAGGGTTTATTCTTTAGTTTTATTCAGTTTTTGTGCAATTTAGTGAATGAGTTTCACGTTTGCCTGAAGGGGGTCGTTCCTTTGCAATAGTTTTGATTTAGAATTGTAAAAGTCATTCTGCACTATTTTTTCGCATATTATACGAGTATAATATGAATTGTTGAATTTCGTAACAGCAGAAAACCACGCGGCAAAAGACTAAGTTGTAACAATGCACGCAGTCAGATTTACAACTATATATAATAATGCTTGTACCCTTTGCAATATAAAAGTCACTTAACAAGCTATATTTATTTTATTTTAGCGCCAAATAATGACTTCTGCCTGGCAAATGGCTTTACGTAAGACGTCGCGTGTTCTGGACGAAAAACACCATTATATTATTGACTTTCCCCACAAATAATACTAACAAAATGGCGACGGTGTCAATATCAACCGTAAATAATTAATTACTAGCATAATTAACGTATCGTTTGATTAGGGATTAATAATTTATTGCCGTAATTAAGGAGCTAATAAAGTAAATTTGATGGGAGTATGACGGCATTAGCGATAATAGCCGGTACAAGTAAAAGTCATTTCGTATTTATTAGAAAAAGTAACTTTTAATAGATTAATGAAACTCGCTATGTGGGTCACTCACTATATTCTTTACTATACATACATGTAGACACGGCATCATATTATGATGTGTTTACTCATTAATATGGATGTATGTCGTAGGTATGTATGAGAGCATGTCGTCTTTCACGCCTAAACGTCTGGACCGATTAGACAGAAATTTGGTAGCTGAAATCCTGGAATATGTGAACCGGAACGATCCACGTCACAGATGATCTCTTCCACCACGATTAAAAGGAAACTTATCAACATTATAATCAATACTCGTTACGATATCAAATATTTCGTTTTCTACCAGAAAATAAATTTCAATAGCATTTTGTTGCGGAAGAGTGCGTACAGTTGCAATTAAATCGCAGATTCGTTTACCATAATTTCTTGGAACAAATCAATCAATTCTCAATAAATAAAATTGAAATAACCATCAAGAAACACTCGGGAAATATTATGTCGTAAAATAAATTGTTCAACACAATTATACGGGCGTCCGCAATCTGGTGAAAACAGATAAATCGGCGAGTACATTTTTAATTGGTCGTCGCGAAACAGCAGCGCCGTAAAAATATAATATTATATTTCGGACATTGAAGGGAAACGATCGCTTCCCCCTCTCGGCTCCTTCGTCCTTTTCTTTTTAATTCCGCGTATTTTTATTTGCTATGATAAATTGTAACGGCTGGGGGGAGGTTGGGGAGGTAGGGTGCGCCGTCTCTTTTGTTTCGGTAATTTTTTAGTATAGTGTTTCGCTTAATTGCGTGGCAGTGCCGGAACCGCATTGTGAATAAATGTAGGTCGCTAGGTCCAGGAGACCCCTGACCCCTTTACCTTGCCACTTCATTATCGACTGTCTCTACTCTCACCTCTTTGCCGTCATTAGTAAACGCTTTTCATTTGTTTACCTTTTTCTCCTTCCTTTGTGATCTTTTCACATTCTCTGTGGTTCATCCGATGGTTAGCTCTATATAGATACTTTGTTGCTTTTTATAAAAATACTCTTCGATTACACATTCAATTTGAACATTTCATATTTATATTAAACCGCGCGATGGTCTGCGCGCCCGCAAAGAGCTTGGCCGTTTCATTTCAACTTATTTTTGCTATAACTTTTGCTCAGGTACCCGCAGTTTCATATTTTTTGTTCGGCACAAAAGTTTCCGCGTAATTTTACTAGTGACTGGTGTGGAAAGTTTTAAACCAATAAACATGGCCCAGTTTATTTATTTGTTGGTGTGGAGACCGCGAATTAAAATTCTCGTGGAAAAATATAAATTGTCGTAGGATAAAACGGCCAAAACCTAACATTTTGCATAACAGGCGTAAAACTATGGGAATTACACTAATATTATAGGTACATATCGCTAAGACAAAAGCGCCAATTATTGTACAGCTTCGAATAAAAGTGGTGGAAAATATCTAAGAGCCGCCGCTGATTTGTCTAAAGAGTTAATAGTTAATTTTAATTTACCATGACAACTTTTTAAACACATCCACATACATACTGTCTAACATTTTTGGGTACATTTCGTGACAAGAGCCTTGGACATTGGACATCCTTTAAAAATAAGTTAAAGTTACGAAATAATTAAGTCTACAAAACACGGTAAAGTAGCTGTAATCATTAACTAGAACACCGTCAATGAAAGTATCACATTCATAATAATCGCGATTCCAGTAAAAAGTAAACACAATATAATACGACACAGGATATTATGATCCAATATCATAACTGGTCATAGTGAATGCCGGCTCGAAGCCGGATGTCGTTATGAAATTAACACAGTATTTGTTCCTCTTTCGGATAATTGCACGTGTCAATGAATGTTATCTAACACCATAGACAAAAGGACCAAAATAGACCTGCTTTCGAGATTTTCAGAATAAAAATAAATCACCAAAACATGGCCGGGTGCGGGGGTAGTTTGGCTAGTGTTGAGTGTTGATTGGCTCGTTCAAAGTAAAAATCTCTTTGGTTCAAATACATTTCTTTGGTTCTTCAAATACAAAGACGGCTAGTTTTGATTGGCTCGTTCAAAGTAGAAACTCTTTGGTTCAAAGACATTTGACGTGTGTTATGCAGCGTCAATGCGTATCGTCGGCGATAGCATTCCTCTAGTAATGCGCACTCTATGGTTGAGTCCTCTATGTCAAACACCAATGCTGGGATTCCCGCGCAAACTTGCGGAAAAGATGGCTGCGCTTAATTTCTTATCTTATTTAAATTTGTTAAAAAATCTTTAATTCGTGATAAAGATAGAATATTACGTGTTAAAGTGCACTTGTGCAAATGAAGACAAGTGTGTTTAAAAGTGATCTTCAAAATACAAGAACCGTGTGTTGCCAAAATTATAAAAAAAAGTGCCAATTGCTTGTGGCTAATGGTAAAAAAATACTAAGAGGACAGTCGTCGTAGAAAAAAGATAATAACTATCATCTCAGTACATTTTTTAGCGCTAGCCACTACTAGCGCTTGGCGCTCGTCTAGTGCCCCTGCACTACTAAGCGGAAAACGGTATCTAAATGAAAGCGAGTTTCGAGATAATTTAATTCAATTTTAATTTTAACTTTTGGTTTTTACAGAAAAAAATGATGAGATGACGTTGAGTTGATGTGTTGAGATTTAGCGGTAGTCAAATATACAGCTGTGTGCCAGCGTAAAATTTAATATACCTCTATACCCTTAGCGATTTGATGTAAAACTGAGATAGGAAAATCATTTTTAAGGTTTTTCCTAATGGTAACAGGATACCTACTGCTAAAAGGCTTAGAACTTAGTATAGTTCATAAGATGCGTATTGTTTAAGGATTTCCAACGATGACATAAACATCTAACTTTACGATTTTTTTGAGATACCGCTTTTGCACTTAGTAGGGCAGAATAGTCCATTACATTTTCATCTCTATTACAATAAGGTAAGGTTTATTTTTATTTGAAGCTTACAAAACCAAGAAGTTTATTTTTACGGCTGTCTGTTTTGAGTATCACTACCATTTATCGCTTTTCGTGAATTAGACCACACGCGTTTACTAAACGTAACTTCATCATTAGAATAGAATGGAATATTTTTTTTATTTGATGAAGTAGAAGACGAGCAAGACGCTCTCCTGATGTTAAGAGATAACGGCTGCCCATAATCAGTACAGTGTTACCTAGGATTTCACAATTATTTGAAATTCTAGGAGCACTGCACCAACGCTTCTTACTCAAGAGTCATAAGATGTTAAGACTCTTTAGCCCAGTAATTTCACTAGCTACAATGCCCTCCTACCGGAGCACAGTAATGTTTGCACATCACTGCTCAGGCGGTAGAATAACTGGCACTGTTGGGGTACCCACTTAGACGACCTCCTGCAAAGGAAGTCTACCCCCGGTAAAAACACTTTTTTTCGTCCAAGCCTATAAGAGATACATACAAGAGTCCATACATCTTGTATAATCAACGGATATAGCCAACAGTCACCGGGTACACCTAGGTTTTGCCTGTAAAATCTAGGTGTAACCGCAGTTCAGGCGGTAGCCGTGATAAAAATACGCCGTAACTTAACTGACATTCCATTCCGTGACCATTTTCGATTTGCCAATGTGAAAAAAAATATCGAGGCGCTAGTTAGGACTTGAGCAGACAGTTCCATCAAACCAAAAACGGTCATAGTAACAATAGATTCTCAGTCTTAGTCTCTAACCACAATTTCGTCTAATGTTAAAGCTTACGTCACATTGAGGCGGGACGGAACGGGAAAGCGGTCGCGATCTTCATTTTGTTCCTGCCCGCGTTCGCTTTATGTGTGACAGGTTACATACAAACTAGAACATTACAAAAATTCCGTCCCGGATCGCGTTCGCTTTACCGGCTTAGTGTGACGTAAGCTTAAGCGAAGCGATGATGCGACCTTAGTAATAGTAGCCTAAAGGTGGGATAAATTTCCCCCGGGTTTTAATTAACATCGTGCCGGAACACGGTCGTAATGATAGCTTGGCGATACAGCATTGTTAAAAAAATGAGCTGAGGTAGCAAATAGTATCTACCTTACAATATACATACTAAATATCGATATTATAAAGGATAAAAATCCCAGACTTGGATCCGTCATCGCATCGAAGCCTACTAATATAAAAGTAAATAATACCTTAATAACCAAATTCTTACGCGCTGTTTTTAATCATTGGAGGTGCTACTCCGAAAGTCTACCAAAAAGGAAGTCTACAGAAAAGCCGTTTTAATTAAGGCCGAATAGTTTTTCAGGAAGATGACGGGAGAGTAATGACAGAGCCGTGGACAGAGTCTGACGGCCAGTGAGTTGTAGTGCTTTGTAGTCGCTAGGTGTCACGTGACACGCACAACTGACAGTTACCAAAGGATTTTACAAAAAATCGATTTCACATTGTAAAATTGTTCGTATTGGCACGTGTACAAAATACAGTTTTTGCGACAATACTTTAAATTGACTATTAAAAGTACAACATTTTCAAGGCTTTTATTTTGAGCCACGGGAGAGATTACCGAGTCTGGCATAAGTTGTAATTTTTTTAAGGTTGAAATGGATTGTATATTTTACATGGCAATAGAAAAACACAATATGAGACATATGGTGTGTTAGAATGGTCGCCGTTTTAATTAAGGTCGTTTAGTTTTTCAGGAAGATGACGGGAGAGTAATGACAGAGCCGTGGACAGAGTCTGACGGCCAGTGAGTTGTAGGCGCTCTTTGTAGTCGCTAGGTGTCACGTGACCCGCACCACTGACAGTTACGCAGGTAAAGATGGGGATAGAATAGCGGATTTTACAGAAAATCCTTCAGATTTGTAATATTTAGTATTGGCACGTCTATACATATAGTTTTGTCTGAACAGTGTTATTTTCAGACAAACAGTGTTATTATAATATCAAGCAGTTACAGATTTTTTAATCGGCTCAAAAAGATACAGCTGCTAGAGATAATCACACTAATTAAGATTATTTAATTATTAATAAATTATATAATAGGTACAACAAAAAAAAACGTATTAGATTGCCAGAGTAATATTATAAATATATCCTTGAAATATTGTATTTATTACGAATTATTAGGTGTGAGAGGTATTTACCTCTGATACTTATAAGTTAAATAAATATGAGATATAACATTATCTCTTATATTATACCATTTTAAATGAGGTCTTTTAAATAAATGACAACCAAATATTTTTTTTATTATTTAGACCTAGCTGCGCCCAGCGGTTTTACCAACTGTACTATGTGTTATTCCAGGGTCTAAGTTATCTCGATACTAAATTAAGCTCAATCAGTCCACCCGTTTATGCGTGAAAGAGAAACAAACATACATCCATACATCCCAGATATCCATACATTCTTACAAACTTTCACGTTTATAATATTAGTATGATGTTTCTGAACATCAAATGTCAAGTCTACACCCAGCTTTACAGTGAAAGAGACGACGCAAACCGACCGGCCGATAAATGAGGTTGTCTTCGCAGAACGATAGCTGAAGTGTGATTACGCCATTTGTACGTGTCCTGTGACCAACTGAACACTGTGTAGCGATTAGTTACAGCCTTAAAAATGGGGTATTTACTTTAAACTGAATAAATATGTCTAGTGTAAAATTAAATAAAGAAGCTCATACCAACAAGAAGAAAAAGAAAAGGAGATCATACCTACTGATCCGGTATTTAGATTTTTTCGACGAAACCTATATAAATCTATAGCTGACATCAGTAACAACAATAAAAAAACAAACAACAATAATAACAATAATTGTTGTAATAACTAAACTAAGATTATATTTAAATATTTATAATTGTAGCATTTAGTGTAATTTAGTTAAGGTAGAAAGCGTTTTTGGATTTTTCTGTAAGCTTTCTGCTCATCTTATCAATAAATAAATATTCTGACATCCTCCCTCGTGAAATGTCAGGTTCCGGGGTTGTTAAGGGTTAAAGTTTAAAAGATCATTGTATGGCATAACGGCAATAAAATGTATGGAGTGGGTGTCGGATCAGTAGGTATTAAGTATGTTCCATACAAAAATCTTCAAACCCCTATAAGCATGAATTTGGAATCATAGTTCGAATGTTTAGACCAGTGATTCAAAGTGCCGGATCCCTATTGTACTGAGCCACGTGTTTCGGAACTCGCTAAAAAACGAGGTCAACTACATAGGTGTAGGTCATGGGCGCATTGATACATTGACCGCATGTGACGCGTAGGGATTTATATCTGTATAGGTAGTATAGTAAATCAAAGGACCAATGTCAAGCATACATATACTAGATACGTATACTGATGACATTCGTTCGTTTATGCTAAAGTGCAAAATCTATTTTGCCACTTTATTTACTTTATTTTAAGAGAAGAATTTTTTATTGTACTTTGACAGTTTCGCATCCAAGGGTAGAATATGAGTTTAGGGCCGCCGCTAATGTTATTATATTTTTTATCATTATATTTATATAACTAAATTAAAAAAGTAAATTTAAACATAAATTATGAAATTAATTAGTGCAGCTGACGTTATAGTAGGTAAAGCAACTCAGCGTAGTCAGTGCGTCGCGTCTGCGAGTAGACCGCGTTCACAGTAACCCCATTATAACTGCTTCGGCTCGCGCACGTCCCTCTTCATGAAATATTAAAAATTCAATTGCGCTTCTCTTTATTTTAACCCCCACCCACGCCTCCCCGCGCTCCCGTACAATATAAAATGAAATATGTATTCGAAAAAATAACGTTCACCTATAATTTATAATTTGTGTAACGTCCCCACCGCCCACGCTCGCCCTGCGCCTCCCGAAATGTTGCTTTACAAATCATGTTTAGGGCATGACTTATTTTCCTACGTAACGCTTAGCGTACTTTGTTTAAAATAAATTCTGTTATAAATTCGTTTACGCGCACTTCGAAGCGAATGTAAAGGAGGTTTATTATTATGGAGCATAAAAATAAAGGGGTTAAAAAATAAATGTGAAGAGCGCTCGGCGCGGGCGGCCGGGGTGCCCGAACTGCGACGAGTCGCATCGCGTCGCGTCGCGAGTCGCTGCGACAGCTATTACAGCGTGTTGTTTGAGCAAACGTCATTTCGAGTACTCGAACTTTTATTGCGCGCTCACCTACGGACGAAACTTTATTTCCTTGAAATTTTTTATTTAAACATTTGCAAGCAATAAAAATGTCGAGTCGTGTGTGTTCGGCGGCCCCGTTTAGTTCAACGTGTGGACGATTAAAGTTCCGACGTCAAAGTTGAGCGTTTTCAACTGCAAACAAATTAAAAAAGCACACACAGACACGCTCGCGCTAATAATTAACGTACCTATGTGTATAAAGAACTTTTTTACCGTATTAATATCGCTCGGGCCATTATTGCGAAGTCGGTGGGCAGATAATGAAGTACTCGCCGCAACTTACATTGTATTATATTATTGCGCTCATTCAACTCGTTCTCGATATATTCCAATTAAAGAAATACTTTTCTGTAATGTGTTTTATAGTTGCGATGCAAAGTTTCCAACTATTGTAAAGTTCAGATGAGAATCAATTCGAGAATGCATTATACATTCGAGAATGCATATACAATCTATAATACACTAAGTTGAATTCAGGTCTGTTTTGCAAGCATATTAAATGTAAACTTTTTAGTATTTTTGTCAATCTAAAAACAGTTCTGAAGCCAATATTAAAATTCTTATAAATAATAATCGCGTTTCCAATAATGTTAAAAGCATTCTCTTGTTTACTTGTACGAATTACTTGATTTAATTTCTTAAAAACAAAAATATATTATTTATATTATTCTTTTTCACTATACTCGAAGGTTAGATTTTGACCACGATCGTCTGATGCGAGGAATGTAGGTAGGTGACTCAATCAAGAAGGTGGGATAAACCCTGGCACTAATTCAGTCCAAAAACAAGGTAACAACAACCATTAAAAACAAATCTAACCAATTTTAGTTTTTAAAGCTGGCAACTCAAAAACTCCACAGACTGCGAAAAAAGAATAGTTCTTAATTTAAAAACGCGCGAGAATCTTTCGCTCCGCCTAACTACACTTGTTGGGTATGGCAAGTGTCACGACAAAGGTGAGGCCTGCTTTATCTACGAACCCTCCCTCTTCACACCTTAGGTGCGAATGTCCACTGGCAGTTGCTAGCTTATTGATTTAACTAGGAACTATTTCATGACTACCTGTGCCTAGTAGATTTACTCCGTTAAATGTGTTACTTCACGGTCGAAGCTACACACCAAATTTCTAGGTTAAGGCATTTATGTGCATAGAATTATCAAATTTATGCCTATATACTATTAACGGAATTTGAAGTGACTTAAAAAAATATTAATCTAAACTCACGTATATTATAAAACTCGAAGTTAGGATTGACCGTGATTTTTTTTATAATTTATAGGTTAGCCTTTGACCACGGTCTCGCCTGAGCTTAAACGACGATGAGGCCGTTGATAATCGCAGGTTAAACCTAGAAGGCGGGATAAACCCCCGGACAGTTGCGTGGGCTGGGATTTTATATTACATAGTTAACAAGGATAACGCTTCCGTTAGGTTTCAAAATCGTGGAATTTACTATTTAACCGCGAGCTTTTACTATTCTCTCAAATTCCGAACAGCAAGAGCTAATCCACGCAAAAAAGCGATTGCGAAAAGAATTTTTTAAACAACAAAGAGTTCGCGCGAATTTTTGAAGTGCCCCCGCTTTCCCGAAACTGGTAACACCGATCGCCGAAGCCAACTTTCGCGCCGAACTTTGGCCTATTCGAATGCATTCTCTTTTTAAACTTTACCTTTTTCAGAAACGGAACGGTGTTTTGTTTTCCTCGTTTGTCATTGTCGTTTGTGTGAGTAATGTGTTAATAGGTACCCGCACTTTTTGCTGCTTTTAAGTTTAAGCGTTCGTTTGTGCCACGGAAACGGTGAAAATCAAAATGGCGGCCGCCGAGAGTTCTTAATTTGAAATTTGAAAGGTGTGTCTTTTTGTTCTCGCGCTGAAAGGAGTTCTTAATTATACGTAGCCATTAGTATATTGCAGTTGGGTTGTTTGTGTTGCTTTATTCTTCTATTTATTGCAACAATCAACACAGGAAACAGTTATTTAAAGTGATCCATCCCACTATGGGTTTATTACACTAACCATTTTCTCTAGTAGTTAGGCTATTTTTTAAACATTTTGTTCTCTGTTATTAAACGTCTAATAAAGTTAGGGTGCGTTTCCATTGTGCTTTGGTTGATACAGTGTTTAAAATTCTCGTCAATAAAGTGTTCGGACAATAATTTTAGGCCGCTTGTCTTCACTCCGCGTCAGTATTAACGCTCCCTTAATCCAGTTCCAGAAATAGACCAATGACCAATATACACAATTTTATTGAAATAAATGATTTATTGTCGGTAAAATTTTATTTGAAACAAAAGTGCAAATGTAAACTGGCTGACTACCTCTATTGCTTTAAAAATGTGTTCAAAGTACACCGCAAATTCAGGGAATTCCAATATAACGAATTGTTTAATATAGACAATATCATAATAGCTCGTCAAAGCCCTTCCGCTGATTTCCGAGAATTTTAATATCGAAAACAATCATTGTCTGGTACACAGAGAAGGTATTGCAAATTATGGATTATGTAAACATGGTAAAGACCACACAGCTAGTACAGAGGTGACGTGGTACATGAACAATTTGTTCATGTTGGGTTTATATGAAGTTTTACCCACGTTTTTACACACTTTTTAGCCTTCCGTAGTCAACAAGGAAGCCTTATAGTTTCGATTTGTGTATCCGTCCGTCCGTCCGTCTGTCCGCGGCTTTGCGGAGAAACTATAAGACATAAGAAGCTGTATTGCACAGATATAGTACATTTTAATGTCTTTCCCTTTATTATTACAATATATATGAATAAATCCTTCCCTTTATTTTGCATAGATAATATGTCTTTACGTAACGTTTAAATATAGTTTCTGCTTGACTCTAAAATTGAAGATCAATTATTATAGTCGTGAGGAATATTTTTTCTTAGTTGATAATTGCAATTTAAAAATGGTTGAACCATTTGATGTACATTTGTTTAACTTAGACCCGAGAAATAATAGCTTTTGTGTTACGTTGGCTGTTCTTCGTGGGTAATATAGTTATTAATAAACTTACGAATTTCCTTGCAGTTTTCTATGACTTTTCCTTAACTTATCGCTCCACTTACCTGAAAATAAAAGAAAACGGTACAAATTAACATTATGCAAGTAATTTCAACAACAATTTGTAACAATCCATTGTATAGGTGTATTTATAAAAATAAAGTAGCCATTGTTAAAGTTTAACTTTTATATGTATTCTCACTTTTTTGTTCAAAACTTCTTGTTGATTACGAAAATTGTGACTAATTTGCGGGTGCTTGTGCAACCTTGTAGTAGGTACTAAGATGGCTTCGTTCCGAGTTTTTTGTTTATTTTGGCCTTGTAAGAAAGTTTTTAATTTCGTCATAACGGTGGTGTCACGTGGTTAGGTGTTCTTTGACACGTGCAAATGAAAACAAGCGAATTAGAGAAAAAAAAACTGTTTTTTTAAGAAATTTACTTTCTATGTGGTATCATCAAAGAGTTTCTTATCTTATCTTAGAGTTATAGTGATCTTGACGTCTAGATTTTCGTTTCATACAGTTCATTCGAATCTATATCGGACGCCCTCTTCCCGAATTCCCAGTCATCACCATGATAACTGAAAATACATTTATTCAAATAAGCAACTTTTTCTTTTATTATATTAATCTTGCAATTATTTAGTTCTATTTTAAGACTACCGCTCGTTCGAAAAGCACCTCTATGATAAATTTATCTTCTTCTAAAAAAAGAAAGAGTGACTGATTGACTGATCTATCAACGCATAGCCCAAACCGCTAAACTGATTGGATTTAAATTTGAAATACTTTAGTTTTATGACAAAGACGTCCATTAAGAAAGGATTTTGCGCACGCAGGCTAAGCTGCGAGGATAAGCTAGCAATATAAAAAGAAATGTATTTTAAATAAAAAAAATAAAAACATTTCTCCTAAAAAGACCAACATGTTCCTCTACTCCAGTTATTTCATTAAACTAAATGCAAATATCCAATGGGCAACAAATATAAAAAGTAAACTGAAGCCGCGCTCCAGTGGTTCTCGCGCAATAGACGAATAGCCTGCGCTGTATTTTATTATACATACTATATACAACAACCAAACAATAAACTAGAAGTAGCAACACAATAGTTTGAAGCCGATACTGTTTTGCTTAGGACAGAATAAAACAATTAACACATTTTTAAATTAATTTTGTAACTTAATTAACTTAAAACTACCCGACTTCTTATTGCCTTTTTTATCCCACGAAAAATCCCATGCATCGTCGTGGCCCACAAGTGCCCACTGTTCCACTAATATTCATTCCTCGGAATAAAAGTTGAAGATTCGACCCCTATATATGTGCTTATCGGTCCACCCCGCTAGGAAGATACAGATACACACAACTCTTTATTGGAACACTACATGAAAATAAAAAACTTTAAAACATTGTTACAAAGAATACCTGGATGTTTGTCACTAAAAGCGATCTCTTCCAGACAACCGTGCAGGGAAAGGACCCCCGAATAAGCACACTTGGTTGGAGGATACCAGTAATATTTATTTATTTTATTGTCTATTCGTCCGTTAGCCTATTGGTTCATAGAACCTTGTAGTTCTGCCATTCTTCCCTTACTTATTCTTATCTTCTGTTACTGAGGGTGCCTCATTGCCCTTTTCACCAAACTCAGTCCAGAGTTTTCGCCTATGACGAGAAATAACGTAATAAAAGTTTCTTGATAAGTAATACATAAATGTTATAATGCTAATTAGTAGGAAGACGTAAAATATGAGAGATTTTTAATCTAGTGTTAGCATTTGCAAATGGGCGATAAATAATAAAAGTAAACAATATTATGATTGTCTTCCAATTTATAGTTATTCGCACAGTTTTTGTAATTTATGCATTGCTCATATAGGTTATTATTTTCTCGGAAAATGTTAATATTCTACTTGACATTTCCATGAATTTTTAATTTTTGACGCTTGTTTGTGCGATCAGAAAACTTTTTCTTGTTTTATATCAATTACAAGTAGGTAAATAATATTATTATAATAACGACTGTGACCTATTTAATTTTAAAGGATACATACTATAGAAAATAAACAAACCCGAGTTATACATTTTGCTCTCTGAAGTACCAGGGAAACATGATGCGGCAAGAACTTGATTCAAGAACCAGCAAAAATACGTTCGTCCGGAAGGAATGTCGTGAGTCCATTCACAGCCGGATTTCGCTAAATGCCTTACATACTCCAGTGGGTAGGTAGTAAGGTATCTAGTGCGGTGAGATTTTCGAGATTTTCAGCCCAAAACGCCCCGGGCCTTGTTAAGAATGACGCCGCTTCGGTTACGCCTCATCGGGCGGAATTCTCTCGGCTAATGTTCAGCTCGATTGGTCCGAACACGCGTTACGCTTAGTTTTCGATTTGCTTCAACTAGCCTGTAGGTAATATTGCTTGAATTCGGAAGTGCAATGGCAGACATTTTAGTGGTTTGGCTTGAGCGCGCCGGATAACTGCGTTTGATATCTCCACTGCTCGGGCTGGCATTTTTGGTTTTTGCATTGGTATAACTTCTAAAAATCTAGAATTTTTGGTATTTATGCACTGTTTAGACCTAAACAGGCCTAAACAGTGATCAGCCTCTTCAGGAGGGGGGCAAAGAAAGTATACTAAAGGACCGACAACGCGTTATCAATACCATGGGGTTTGCACAAGTTTATAGACGACGCGACGGTAACCGCTCACCACGAGGCGGGGCGTTGCTTCTTTGACTGTCTTTAATATTAAAAAAAAATAAAAACACATTTATTATAGAATAGAATAGAAATCTTTATTTAAATACCACAAAAATGCATACAAAACTCAAACACAAAACACAAATAACCCTAAAACACAAATTCGCAAGTTGAGCGGTTGGTTGGTTGGTGTCTTAGGCGGAATTGGCGATCTTATCGCTAAAAGTGATCTCTTCCAGACAACCAACCAGAGAAATAATTTAATTACATGGGTTATTTATACTTTAGCATTTATAAAATTAGTAGGATTTCCTTATCTAAAATAGTAGACCAAATACATCACTATTTTAATACATTTAAAATCGCGTGATCTAATGCAAATTCCCTACCGCGTTCGCTGCATGAAGCTCAATTATTGCAATTAAATTGGCAAGTCTGTGCGTTTATTTAAGTTTTAATTGTATGTAACAATTGGATGCGAATTTATGAGTCTTTTAACTTTTAACCGACTACTAATGAACTAAAAATAATGGTGAGCAACGAAAACGAAACTATACTAATACCTATTACCTATATATGTATAATGAGAGAATCTGTCTGACTGGCTCATCATCGTTGAGACGACATCTCTGAATGTAGAACATCGATTCCTTTTATTACATAGACAATTTATAAGAATTTTGCGAAATCCCCACGGTTTTGTGGGTACGCGCTACGTTACTTTCAGTAAAAATGGTTCCGAACCGAGTTCAGCCAGTGACGTCATAACCCCCCACAAGCAAATTCTGTGCGATGTATCTCCGTTTTTACAAGCTTTATATTACTTTCACCTGTCTGTTGTCTGTCTGTCTGTAATCAAATCTTGCAAGTTTGATTTGACCCACTTCCCGGTTTTCAATTGAGCTGAAAATTTGCATGCGTGTGTAAATCGGATGACAATGCAATATTATTATGACATGGAGCTGATCTGATGATGGAGCTGGAAGGTGGCCGTAGGAACTCTGTCATTAAACAACGCAACCCCATCGAGTTTGGGCTCATTTGATTCGTCTTGACGAGTACTATATGATGCAAGATGGTAATGATAATTAAAGCTTGTTTTTTAAAAAGTATTTTTAAAATTTCACTTGTTTATCAAACTAACGAAGTAAAAAAATGTGTGTTCAATATTTTTAAATAGACAAAAAATGTTTAGTTTTCATACCTATTAGTTATGCATTACGCAATATAATATGATTTTTATTACAGCTAAAGCGGCCATACCCAAGTCTCCACATAAGTAAATAGAAGAGAATCTACACCAACAGACCGTACTCAGCGCAAAAACTAGTCTCAACTAAATCCAAGATGTTTTTATGACACGTTGGCGGGTAATTGTGAAAAATAAATTTAACGAAAGCCACAATAATTGTAATCGTAACAAGCAGACCGGCAAAAATAATTACTTGCGTGACCATTACAGTGTTGTATTATTCAACTAAATGTGTTGGCATTTTACTGTTTTATTTCTTCGATACATAGTTTCACTGTAAATGGCCGAGCGAAGACAGTAGTTTGTTATAAATGATTTATTATTATGTGCTTTAACAACGGGTGTTATGGCAACCTGTAATGCGAAGGCCATGTAAAAAGTTGCCATCGTAATAACTTTTTTTTTATCTCAGACTAAACAAGCGTTTGACCGCAATCTCACCTGTTGGTAAGTTACGATGCAGTCGAAGTTGTAGCACGCTTGTTCAGTAAGAACTTATTCAATCTTGATTTGAACAAACCCACGTTATAGGATTCGGGAAACACTGAGAGTGGTAGCGAGTTCCATAGCTTCGCCGTTCTCATAATGAAAGACGAAGCAAATCGAATCGAACTTGGAATTAAAAGATTCAACACATAATATCTCAGGCTGACAAGCGCAGAACTGTCCTACGCAGAATTTTGAATTTCCAAATACTGGGTAGTACTGTGTCTAATACTCGTATTAGTATGGGTAATTTTACGAGTATGTTGCATATGTATATGCAATTGATTTTCTCGTCTTATTAATCACTAGCGGTGCCCAGCGGTTTTACCTGGTGTACTATAGTCTCTAACCTATCTCTATACCAAATTTCAGCTCAATCGGTCCACCCGTTTAGGCGTGAAAGAGTAACAAACATACATACATCCAGACATCCATACATTCTTACAAACTTTCACGTTTATAATACTAGTAATTAATCATTGTCATGAAAAAAAAACCTTGATGAATTTAGATCGTGCTTTCCGAAATACGGTAGTACAGACGAAATTTTTTACACTTAGATTTGAACCCAGGACCTCGTGATTAAATAGAAAGTACGTCCATTAGGCCACGGACGCTACACGGCTGTTTCTTTTGAGAATCACCGATATTGTCGAATCAACTGTCCTAGATTTCTTCTAGCTTCTCTCAACTGCCATACTCGATATAAAACGAGACATATGTATTATACACAGGTATATCATAATAAATTATCACAATTGGTAACAAGTAAACTACATATTATCTCAGCTTACTTCAAAGCAAGTCTCTTTGGAAGGCACGTTAAACTGGACACGGTTGTTGCGTATAAAAATGCAGGAGGTTTATTAATAAATGGTTACTTACACTGGCCTTATTCTGAAACCGAAAAATTAATGAAAATTTCTTTGTTGGGCCTTCTATTCTATTTTATATTATACTCATACTTAATTTATGTATCTCAAAAACCTTTTTGATGCTCCTTAGTAAGTATACTGACAGTTTGTACATTTTATATCTAGCTACGTTATTTATATATTTATTATTCTATCGTTTTTGTAATAATTATATAATGATATACCTATATATTTTAGGCAGATATTGTTAATTTTTAAAACAGATCTTAATTGTATATCTTGTAAACTCGGTTATAGGGACCCCACGAGACAGGCTCGATCTAGTGTGGGGTCCATTAGTAATGCTTTTGTATTGTATTCCTATGGAAAATAAATATATTTGTATTTGTAAGTCATCGAATTGTAGCGTATTTGGCTTAGTGGCCAGACGTCCGGCTCATAATCCGAAGACCTCGGATGCTGTCGATTCCCAATTCACGTTAAACTTTGGGTCCACGTTTCCACCTCTAATGTAAGCGGCAGTCGATAGCACATTTCAGAGATTGACAATGAATCTCGTAACACACCTCGAACAATACCTACTAACCCTTGAATTTTCAAGTTGTGTCGCTCGGAAAACACGGATGTCACCAATGTCTTCCAAATTATCCGGCCAGTTGTCATTAAATACGTAGAAACTGCTACTAAGCTGCTAGATCCCTATTTTCATGTATCTAAATAGATAAAAGGAAAGAGTGACTGATTGACTGACTGATCTATCAACATCATCATCATCATTATCATCTCAGCTGTAAGACGTCCACTGCTGAACATAGGCCTCCCCTTTGGACTTCCATATGTACCGGTTGGAAGCGACCTGCATCCAGCGCCTTCCGGCGACCTTTATAAGGTCGTCTATCCACCTTGTGGGTGGACGTCCTACGCTGCGTTTGCTAGTCCGTGGTCTCCACTCGAGCACCAACGCACAGTCCAAACCGCTGTATGGATTGGGTTGAAATTTAGAATACACATAGGTTTTATGACGTACCTATACATCCGCTAAGAAAAGATGTGACCACGCGTGCAAAGCCGCGAGCGTAAGCTAGTATACGATATAGGAAAAGCATAATATAGTCGCGTTGTCAAAGTGTGACAAGATTTAAAAAACAGTGCTTTTCGTAGTCTCAATTAAAAATTGTCAATTGCAAAACCGTCAACACAACACCAAAGAATTGCCCCAATCAAAATAGATAACAGAAAAAAAACGATCTTGCACAGAGTACAGAACAAAGGTACCCAGCTTTTACATTCTGACAATAGCCTCTTGATACACAGAGAGCTGACGTTAGGCTGTGGACACACGGAAATGACGCGTCCGTCTATCTTGACACGTAGAAAACGCACTGTTCCCGAATGAATACTTCTATGATACTTGTAACTTATAGACAGTGCTATAAATAACTTATAGCCACGTGTTTCAAACGTATTCTTGCTTCCTTCCGAAACATGGAATAAACCTTTGTAGGGTGATATTTTCTTAAGTAGCTATTGGGAAAAAAATTAAGACAAGGCATTTACAAGACTTTAATTTAACTTTAAAAAACGAAACTCTAGCACCTATTTGTATATTATCTAGAAATAAACTAGGAGTTAAAAAGATATAATATCTATTTTAAGAATCCGCTTTATCCAGCGGTTTTAAAAGGATAAGTCTTTCCGGAGTCTACACGACCTTATACTCAATACTCGTATACCAACTTTGAGCTCAATGCGAGCTGATTAGATCTCAAAAGTTTACAAACAAACACACACACACACACACATACACACACACACACACACACACACACACACACACACACACACACACACACTCACTCACACACTCACTCACACACTCACTCACACACTCACACATCCATAAATAGTGTGACATTTATATGTAGAATATTCAGAAATTCAGTTATACAAACGCTTAGTGCGTCCGCGCGTTCCATAATAGAAACCCGCAATTTTAGATGTTTCGGATTAGCCAATAATTATCATTCAAATGACATTCAAAATATTATGAATATTTGTTAATATGGAATTTAGATTAACAAACGGCCATCGTTAATACTGCGCACGCTAAATTCTGTTTAATTAGTATATTTGTATTAATTACCACTAAACTATTTAGATATACTATATGAAAAGCTGATAGATATATATGTATATGAAAAGTTGATCAGCCACCTGTCATAACATTATGTTCAATTATAATAGACTTTTTACGTACCTATAGGCTTTTATTTATTTTGTTGCTATAGCCTATTCGACAATTATTTTTAAAAACATAATTTATTTATTTATTTCCAAATAGGTATCTAAATAATTCCAAACATCTTAATAATTCCAAAAATCGAAATAATTCCATCTATCTTTCTAAAGATCGACGTACAAAAAAATTGCAAGCTGTTCAATATTAATTGTGTGAAAGAGCAACTAACATACGCACTCACTCGTACATACATACAAGCTTTATAATTTTAAAAAGAATAATTTTAATATATATATTACAAAAAGATAATAAATAATAAAAGTTCCTGAAAAATCCCACACTACTTAGATCGGTTTATTTACAATCCATATAGTGATTGTTGAAAAAATTTACTCGGAATAGTTCAGTTCGAACCCGTGAAGAAATATTTGTAAAGCCATAAAACAAATACACTCAGTTTTGATAGGTTGTTAATCCAAATAGAACAACGATTCTGCGGGAATTTCCGAAAATCCTTTAATGGATGGCCATTGCCCACGCCTAACGCATAAGATAAGCCATTTATCGTCTAGTGCACAATAATAGTTATTAACTAAGTGTCGAACGCGATCCCAGGTCTAGTCGAACCTATCTTACAACCAATAACTATGAAAACCTCCTCATAATACCGGGGTTCCTGCGAACGAGGAACGCTCACAAAAGTATAGTCAAGTCCGAAACGAAATGAGTTTCTGCATTTTAAAAGGCAACTAACAAAAAGACTATTTTGTGAAGGGCTGCCACATCATAAACAACCCATGGCTGTGACAGGCTATGCATACGATATGCCCGCTATGCATTATTTCGCGACACGTAATACTAAAATTGTCTAAGCTAAGCACACCCCTACGCCTAAACCTCGGCGCACACGAGCGCACGCACGCACACACTCGCGATGCACCCCATACCCGTCCGCGTATACAGGCTGATTCTTTTATTTTACATTTTAATTCCATCAAACTTGCATACACTTTTGATCGCGCCGCGCCGGTGGTGCGATGGGCTTCTTTGCCTCGATATTCGTTTTGTGCTGACGGTAGATTTTGACGTTCATAACGTACGCGAGTGTGTGACTAAAAAGAGTTTTTGAGATTACTTTTAGATCCAACAAAGCCTTAAAATATTCTGATGATAGTTAATAATTGAATGCAGTGTAAGACGAGCAATTACATAAATTGGATCACAAAACATTTTCTAAATCTCGTTAAACAATAATGATTAAAACTAGATTGGTGTGTTTTTAATCTACGGTATAATTGCCAAAAAGGTATCTCTACGGGTAATTTAAATTATGAAATTATTTCAAAAATATTCCTCTAATTAAAAATAACGCTCAGCAAATACAGCTGTACACAGAACATACCCCCACTCGTATAGTAAGAATGCGTATCGGCCGCGGGCTACACGAAAGTGTCGGTGGTTTTCGGCCACGAATCGTCCGAATTCGGCATTCGGGGGGGCAAACGGAGCGCACCCCGTATCGCGGCCCCGCGGAGGGCGACTATTTGTTTTGCCATAGCTTTGTCGAGCTTGGGACATGCAGGTCATTAATTGTTGTGAACGCGCTCCTAATCGATAGTGCGCGTTCGATTCTACTTTATATTAATGTTATTTGTGCTAGCATGCCTCGTAATACTCGCCCCCTAAATATCTAATGGGGCTCTGCTGCGTTCGAATCGAATTCTGCAGCTTAACCGTTTTGCTGGAATGATTAATTGGAATTAGGCATGTTGGTGGATGCATGTTGAATATCGTGTAATGAGTACGCATGCTGTCTCATCAAGATGCGTCACTGCACATAAACTGTAACGCTAATACTAATTATAGTTCAACTGGCTGCCAATAATGGGATGGACCAGGAAATTCCTACGAGTTGCTAGTCCAATCTTCTTAGCAGTTATATTCGAATGGACGGTTGTCAAATTTCACGTAATATACCTCGAAATCTCGTGCAATTTTTTTGTTAACCGAAACTAACTGATAATTACCTAATCTGCAAAAATTTGATCGATTTTTATGAAAATGTTTGTGTGTATTTGGTATGTTTAAGAGTAGGTCGTAGAGTATTTTTAATAGACGCAGGGGAAGTTGAGCTGGCCCATTACTTATTTTTTATAAAAAAAAACTTTAAAAAGTTATCCATTGTAGCCTAGGTATTTGTATGAATTTCTAATTTGTGGACCAAGGTGTGGTTTAATAATAAAATTTTAGGCTTCAATAATAAAGTTTAACTGAAGTCTTCATTGTACTTTAGACTCTCACACCCACTTTTTCATTCATAATTTTAATGGTATTACTATAAAAAAAACTTTTGTTTTTCTTCAAAGCCAAGCGTAACCAATTTCCTAAAAAGGACATAACCGCCGTCGTAAGAAATGTTTATCGCTAAAAAACAAACACGTCTCCATATCTCGCGGCTTGAGAAAACACCACCACAATGAAACGTTAAAAATATTAACGAAACATCAACAAAATTCCTGCTATTGTCCCCAGCGTTATTTAGAAAACTATTTAACTTCACTTCTCGATATTGTTATGATGTTTGTTAAGATTTCAAAACTGTGGTTTACTTAACATGTAAACTGTCATTGTTTTACGGTTAGCTGTAACTGTAGAGTTATTGTTTACGATTACGAGTTATAAATATAAGCTTTTATTAAGAAATGTTGGTAAGTTGCGTGTTTATATGAATCGGAATCACTGGTGAAGAAAATTACTGTTCACACTGGAATTTACAACATTTTACAACAAATTAGTTGTATTTTAAGACTCTATTGTACATTCGAAAAACACACCTATGAGAGGATCGGGCAAGAAACTCATAGTGATTATTTTCCTAATCGTAATGTGTTTCTAGAACGTTTATCTGGACTACTTATTGAGCGTAATAGGCACGTGAAACAATGGTTGTTTCCTATAAGATATGTAGGAGGCAGTCGCTACGTCATGTTGCAGGACGCGTAGTAATTTTGGCGATTTGAAACCGCAACATAATAATATAGTAGGTTAGACACACAACCTGTTATAATTGTAAATGTGATTTGGCTCTGACAGTGTAAAAAGGAGTATAAACCCAAATTATTATTTTGTCCCCCTCAAAACGGCCTAAGCTCGTAGTTTTTGATAGGTGTACACGGAGACAAAAAAACATCGCAAAGAGGCCATTTTGAGCAATTATTGTAAACTTTAAGCTATAGAAGTTTATATTAGGTATATCAAGTACACAACCCTACAGTCTATAACAAGTCAATTATTTGAAGACCCTAGTCAATATTATCTCTATTAGTGTAGGCCTCAGTCTACATCCTCTCCTAGACGAGCCAATTGTAGGTATTAATTGACGAATTGCACTTCGATTGCCTCCCTTACCTATATCCAATGCAATACAGGCCTAATTGAAGTTGCAGGTGCTATTCGATTCGGCGAGATGGCGCTAGTTTCTACGTAGAAGGGGAACATTTATGTCTTCTATCTAATGAAAGAAAATAAAGAAAAAATATGTACGTTTATTGCCAATTTTTACAAAGGTAACGGACAGTATACTCGTATATGAGGCAGTATAAGAAAATTAACAATTTTTTTAAGAAATATATTAAAAAATAATTGACAAAGATTAAAATTATTAAAAACGAGAAATATATAAAAGGAAAGCGTGACTGATTGACTGAGATACTTATTAACATACAGCTTAATCCGTTGGACGGATTAGGTTGAAATTTGGAACACAGATAGGATTATTGACGTGGACCTCCGCTAAGCAAAGAATTTCTCCACGCGGGTAAAGCCGCGAGCATAAACTAGTTTATAATTTTATGGTCTATTATAACGTAGACATCCGCCAAAAAAGGATTTCCACGTTAACAAAGCTTCGAGCATAAGCTAGTACTGTTTAAAATAAAATAATGGTAAATGAATATTTGAAAAATAAATAAAGATTTAGAGTTTATTATATATATTTGGGGTTTATTATAATATAAATTCCTTCCTGGTTTCACTGAACATCATGCTGGAACACGGTCATAACGACAGCTTGGCGACACGGTTTTGTCCAGTGAGTGGTTATTGGTAATCCACGGACGAAGCCTACCACATGTATAAACAGTATTATAAAATCATTAAATTTTAGACTTCAAAAACAAAAATATAACATTCAATATACAAGAGTTACTTATGCCTACTTGTTTTTAGGGTTCCATACCTAAAAGGTAAAAATGGGCACCTATTATTTATTCTTATTGAGTTTCAGTTCATAAATATTTTCCCACAAACCCAATCGATCCTATTCGTCGTCACCAATTTTCATCTTTACCATACAATCATAGAGACGGCGCGGCCGGCTGCGGTCGCGGTCGGAAATAACGCCATAGCGCACGGGAAATCTAAAGGAATGAAACACTGATCTACTATACAAAAGACGTGACGTCACGTTGATTTACTTTGTAATAGCTCCGTCAAGTTAGCCGGAAAAGTAGGTTAGGTATAATAAATCGTATAGAACAAAAATTTGGTACGAATCTTAGGAATACCAATGAACCTGTAATATGAAAAGTGACACAAGTGGGATCCATCCTAGAAATAGGGAATCGGTTCGTAAACATAGATTTATTGTGTTTTTCAGCAAAACGGTAAATTTTATCATAAACACTTGTACGTATGTATCATATGTGTGAGATAGAAACAATCCAAAAAAAGTCTCAATTCTATTTCTATAAGTAGTCAACATTTCTATGAAAAAAATATGAAGAGATAATATATTCGTATTAAATTGATCAATACGATTATAGACCAAGAGCACAATTGAGCTAAGTGAACGCATAGCTCAGTTACTGATGTTTTCGACCCTCATGGATCACGAGTCTGACTCTCGTGATCGAATACCAATTTCTATTGGATGATGAGTTTTAAATTTTACTACACATTTATGTATCTATAAATAAATATTCTACTAATAACATAATTATTAATGCGAAAGTATGGATGTGTGTTGGTTTGGTTAATAGGAAGCTTAAAAGAACACACAGGCGATTTTTAAGCAAGTAAACCGCTGGACACAGTTAGTATGTACAGTTCGTTTACTAGGAGACTTCCTCTGTGGATATAATGAGTCTTAACATCTTATGACTCTAGTAAGAAGCGTTGGTTCAGTGCACCTAGAATTATGCATCATTGGAAAATCCTGGGTAGTACTGTACTGAATATGGGTAGCTTTATCTCTTATCATCAGTATAACGTGTTGTTCTTCTTATTTATTAGAATAAAAGTTAAATCAAAAAGATTCAGAATTAAGACCGACAGATGTTACACTTAAGTTACGAAATTGTGTTTTAGTTTAAAGTTTCTCTGTGTATTCGTGGTGTTACAATAAAGAGTATTCTATTCTATTCTTAAACTTAGGTTTAAAGAACTTTATTTCTCATACAAACTTTTCATTTACAATGAGATTTAGAAATATAATCATTAGTTAAAATTAGTTTTCAGGCACGGCACGCACTCTTATTACTATTACAGTTGATTTTCAACATATTTCTTTAATTTACTTCTAAATAAACTAAGGCTTTCACATTCTCGAATATCACCGGTCAAAGAGTTATACAACTGTACACCTTCAAATAATATCGACTTTTTACCATAGTTTGTCCGCGTCTGTATTTTAGCTGTTTATTTTTATTTTTGTTCCACAAACCGGGGGTAAGTGTGTGTTCTGTAACTTAAAATCAAAGTCCATAGTGAACCGTTGTCATCATAAATTCGGCGTGTTCGTAGATGTTGCTACGAAACACGTAGCGTCGTAGCTCTCGTAGCAATCACGGTTACACAGAATGTGACAAAACTATGCTAGTCGAGTTTCGTACTGAAACATATCGGAGTTTTGACATTGTTTACTTAATGTGAATTTCCGTCAGCGAAACACTCCACACTGCCAAAGATTCGGGCCCAGTGGAAGAAAATAGATTGGAGAAAGCAGCATGAAGGGAGTCACGATCCTCAACATTGAGGGACCGACTGAAGAGAGAGAGAGAGAGAGAGAGACTTAATGTGTAGCGTCCGTGGCCTAGTGGTCGTTGGTCCGACTTGTAAGCCGGAGATCCTGGATTCGAATCTCAGTGTGGCAAAGTTTTTCGCTTGGACGCTATCGTGTTTCGAAAGGCACGTAATACTGTGAGTCCCGGCTGTTTCCTATATGTAGGAGGCAGTCGTTAGGTCATGTTGCAGGCCCTGTAGTATTCTCGCCGACCAGAAACTGCAACATATAGGTTGGCCACACAACCTTTAAATTGTGATTTGACTCTGACAGTGTAAGTAGGGTAACCTGTTCTGTTGGAGTATAAACCCCAATTATTATTATTATGTATACCTAAAATATTTATAGAGTAGTTGTCTTTATGTGCGTAGTGTGAAATTCTCAAACAAAACCTTAATTAAATGTGCCTTTTGCATGAGGACTGTGATTTTTAGTGAAACCAGGGAGATAAAAACCTATCTATTTTTAGACCCAGGAAAAATGCGTTACGCATCATCATTACGCATCAGCGACGGGGATACCCACAAAAAACCTGTGGGTGTACCTGCGGGAAGCCATTATGCCGGGGCAGTGGGTACAACTCATCCGCGGTGATAGTAACCTACCTTTTTTCACCCAGTAAAAATGCGTTACGCATCATCATCCCACGCAGGGAGGTATGTGGGACTCCCCCGCCGAAGATGGGCGCGGCGGGTATATACCCACTAAAAATCTGGGGGTGTTCCTGTGGGACGCCATAATGCTGGGGCAGCGGGTAAGCCGAAGCACTCATCCGCGGATATAGTAACCTCCCGTCGCTTAACTTTAGAATTTTAATAATATATCTTTATATATTCTTCCTCAATACGTTGATGTTCATAGTCAACCTTTTCAGCCATTTTTAATTTACTAGCTTTCGCTATTTTGTACCAAGATCCCCAACTCTAAGCGGATTAGTTATTATTATTATTTTACGTCCGTAAAAGGCAAACTGTCTTTCTTTAAAACGTACGCTGACATCTGTAGCTCACTTTAAGACTGACAATAAAAATATTATATTCTATTCTAATTATAAACCCAACACGAGCAAAACCGCGTGTAAAACCTACCGCAGCACACTCTGTCTGATTCATTCATAATGCATATCTCATGTATTAGTACCCCTGTAGATTAACTACCCGACGGGGGCCTCAGCCTAACTTATGTATGGATGTTTGTCTGTCCGTACATCCCTACCGAAATTTCTTTAATAAATAATGACAATTGCAATACATATAACGTAGATGTTTAAATATTTAGCCTGTAGTTTTCCTCCGCAAGCCTCGGCGCGGTATAATGGTGCCCTTGAATTATTTATTACAATTTTATGTCCCGACTTACACCATTCCGCCCTTCTCGGTAAATAATATTTGATCGCGCCGGCTAATCTTGACGTTTTTCTAGAAACTATTAGAAAGAAAGAAGAAGAAAAAAACAGTTGTTTCTAGAATTATTCTATTCTAATCTTGCGAAAGGTGTCTACGTGTTAGTTTCAAACTTTTTAAAATACATTATAATAGGTTAGTCTTTGACCACGATCTCGCGTGATGTTTGGCGACGATGGTAGGAGACTAAACCTAGAAGGCGAGACCAATCCCTCTCTGGATTTACTGAGTGACACGGTTTTGTCCAGTGGTGTCAAACTATGTAGAATAAACGTAAAACTAAAATTTTAAAACACTGGAAAGTGTGGCATTTGAGATCCCGCGCAAACATAAGTAAAGATGGCTGCGCTCTGAATTTCTTGCAAATTTTTTCCTTTGGAATATAATAGATTTAATATGTATGATATCTATTCACGGATATCAATTACGTCTATAATAATGACACAATGAGCTAAGAAACCTCTAGATTATAGCAAATACAAACAAAAACAGCTTTGTATAAGTGTTTTTCATGATGTCGATGGAATATTACGTCAATTTTTGTTTTTTGATTGAGGGTAATAAAAATCAAGTAGTAGGCTTTTGCATTATTCTTTCATTTTTGAAAAAACAACAACCTTAAGCCACATACAAAATAAAAAAATACACAAAATAGCATTTATAAAGTTCTTTTAAAACCACAGGAATATCTGGGCTTCGTACTAATTAAAAGGTATTTTGCTATTTTGCAAGCAAAGGCGATGCTTTGTTCTGGAACACAAAAGATTTATTCCAGCGCCGATCGGTAGTTATTGATAGGTACTTTACAATGAAAATAATGGTTTAATGTGAAGGTTTTTGTTCTTTGACACGAGCCTTTGATTGTACGAACTAGGCTTTTCTTTTTGTTTCCTACTACTTTTGCTTGCATCGATCTTTTCCTTTATGATTTGAAATCCTAGGAATAAATTGACTTATTTGAATGTATTGCTACTATGCTAGGCTACTAGATATATTATATTATCGAGACATATAAAAGGAAAGAGTGACTGACTGACTGATCTAACAACGCACAACCTAAACCGCTGAAAATATTGGATTGAAATTTGGAATATAGATAGGTTTTATAACGTAGACGTCCGCTAAGACAGGATTTCCCCACGCGGGCAAAGCCGCGAGCGTAAGCTAGTATATTTTATAATGACGTTCGATACCCAGCTATTTGAAAACCCTGAGTTCAAATCTCAGTGTTGCTAAATTTTCCACTAGAATTTATCGTGTTTCAGAAGGCACGTAAAACTGTGGTTAGTTAGTTCCTTATAAGATGTATACGAAGTCGTTAGGTCGTGTAGGTTGGCCACACAGCCTACGAGTATGATTGTGATTACACAGTGACATTAAGGTATTTTGTTCTGTTAAAATCTCCAATCATCATGTTGTATTATCTTAGTAAATAAACAGCATAAACTCACTTGTATTTACTTCGGCTTCGTGCCGACCGTTTCGATCCTGAACGAGGATGTAAGCGGGGCGCGGACGCCGGCGCGTAACCGCAGCTACTCCCTGAAGAAGATCCTCGTACAGGAACGAAATGGTCGGCACGAAGCCGAAGTAAAAACAAGTGGGTTTATGCCGTTTATATACAAAGATGAATATAAATACTCTCGAATCGTTTAGTGTAAAAATATGTTGTATCATATTTATCGCGTAGTATCATTATGAATGTTGTTTGTGCTCAATATTCTAAAATTTCAAAAATCCGTTTTTCGTCGTTTTGTGGTTTATCTTTCCAAGAGCCGTTGGCAAAGTTCTGGCGCTATCGCACGTTAACTAACCACAAAATTAAAGAATAGAATTGAATTATGTATCATCATTCTTAATGAGTTGTGCTGGGTTAACAATTGCCCCCTAATATGGCATTCTAAAATATTTTCAAAGCAACTAAAACCTCAAAGCTAAGCTCGTGTATATTAACCATAAGTCTATGTAACATATAAAATGAAACATAACTCAAATACATTATTAGAGACCATTATGTAACCCATATAACATTCCTTTCCGTCCATAACTTAGAGTTCAACTTCCTTCAATTATAAACCTTTCTTAGAACTAAAAAGCTTAAGTGTGACTTAGGCACTTGCTACACTTGGTGGGAATACCGTTGCAAATATCGCTTTGGAACGCCAATAATCCTACTGAGATAGATATAAATAATAATTGTCCTATTAATATCATAAATGTTTCTGTATGTGTGTTATTTCTTCAACCCGAAACAGCTGAACCAATCGAGCTGTAACTTAATAATATAATGTTAGTATACCTAAGTAATTTGATGTAATTCTGATGTAGCTTTGACCCTTTTTTAAAATAGAGGTACATATTTGCTGGCATAGACTTTTAATAGTTTTAAATTACTAATGATCAGCAGCGCAATATTCAATGTGGCTGCAATAAGGGTCTTATCTATCTCTATACCAAATTTCAGTTCAATTGGTCCACTCGTTTAGGCATGAAGATGTAACAAACATACACATTCGCAAACTTTCGCATTTACAATATTTATGTGATTATTAGTAAGATGTATGATACTTATGGGTAAGTCGGGGTAAGTTCGTCGATCCCACTCCCACTCAAAGTTCGTCTATTGTGAGATCAGCCTAACCGTCGGAATCCCCGTCAAGTGTGGCGAATGCCTTAGGTTTCGTGTTAACAACATGCTTTAGTGAATGTGGTATTACACTTTAACATGGCTAGCATTGTTACTAAGTAATTTAGAGTTACATGACTTTAGGTTGCTGCCTTACGTCAGCTTGTATTAAGCCACTGAGAAGCTTTGTGATAGGTATTTTTCTGTATCTATGTAGTTTTATTTATCTCTTCAATTTTGAATTAGTTATACTAACATCTGCTAAGCTGCCAAGCTAAGTCATTAATATAATAAATAAAATTTCTGTATTCTTTAATTCAAGGCATTTAGTTCTTTAGACCCGGATATTACATATTATACAACTTCAATCACTGGGTATGACTCTTTAAGGTTAGCCTCTTTCTTGACCATATAAGTCATCTTCATAACATGTAGGCAAGAAACACCATAATATCAGTCGTTATAACATTTAGGCAAAACACAAAGACGTTCAAAATTAGAATCAATCTCGACTGACCACTTCCAGAAAATCCAATTAACGTACGAAATACCGAAGCGCAACATTAATACCTAGTGTATGATTTTAGGGCTCGAGCAGCGATTCTCGATGCCTGCAGTATCTAATCAATCACGATATCTGGAGCGCTGGTATCTCCGTACAAAGCAAGCTTAATCAGGTATATTTGTTCGACAGAGCCGCGACCGCCCGCTGTGGCGCTGTGGCCCCACTTGCCCCCTTCTCCCACTTTCCCCCACTTCTCTAGTGCGGATAATTAACAGGAGGTATGACCACTTTACTGTTTGTCGACTTTTTGTGATCTTTGCGGTTTAGTGTCAAGAGTTCGGTTCGACGCGTTTTTCTGTGTTATCAGTTTTCGTGTAGCGTCCTTAAAGTACCTAAAGGTACTTTTGTTGATAGATAGATAATCGCTCTTTAAAGGCACACCATGAACGGCTTTCAATCAACATGCGATTCAAGTAATGAGGCAATAAATGTATCTATTGACGAAAAAAAAGATTATATTTTCCATTAAAACCTTGCTTTTCAATAAATTCGCCTACGTCTAATCTACCTTCTTATTACTAAGTTTTACACAAGATCAATCAGAATGTTAATTTTTATTTAAATTTAATATTATCAGTTATAATTTAATTTTACTTTCAACTTAACTTTAACTTATTATTACTTTTAACTGTTCTATATTATAACTCATCAATACCGCAGGATAATATTTCTGGCAACTAATTAACACGGCACCTATTTAAGAGGTGGCGATATCAGATCTGCAGACCCTTGAACATCCTTTGTATCTGAACAAGTGTGCAGAGAGGTGCACTTAACCATGCATGCACTTTGTAGTGTCATCGCCTCATTTATGATAATTGGAATGGGCTCGCTTTTTACAAAAAAACATTTATTGCCGAATAACAATAAGCACACCATGCGATGCTTATACATATATATCCCTCGTAAGGCCCAACAACCTAACAAAAGTATTTTTGTAACTGGGGCCCAAGACAGTTTTCGAAATCATTGAATTACAGCTCAACAATCTAAAATTATGGCAAGATATTTAACGTAGCTCTGTATGCCCATAAGATAAGATAAAAAAGGCGAATTTTTTCCTCTAAAAGAATTTCTAGTAGTCTAAAGGAAATATATCCAAAGGAAATCGTGACTTACTATTTTATCAATGCACGATTTTAACCACTAAAACAATTGACTTAAAATTCAGAAGCAGAAGTGCAGCAGACATCACCTAATAAAGAATTAAGCGTAGCATAGCCGCAAGCATACGATAGTAAAACTTATTAAAAAAATACCTGTATACTAATATTTTAATAGAGTTGTAATTGATTCACCATCTCTAAAACTAAATCGATTCACAATCGAATAGGGAAGTAATCGAGGTCGTATCTCTAATAGATCCGAGCCCGCATAAGGCTGGGCTTAAAGCTAGGGCAGGTGCGTTGGACTTAATGCTAATTCACTTTTGGTCGATTCAAGGCCTAAACAATCCGATAACAGTGATGCGGGATATCCACGCTCCCGGCGCATATGCCTGGACCAATATCACACTAAAAAAAGAAATGTCATTTATTGCCAGAAAAGAGTACAATAATATAATAATAATAAGAGTATAATAATAGTCCTAACTCTACTTAAATCTACTTTTTGCTTCGGCAATAGGGGTACATTCAGCATGTACTGGATGAATGACTATAATTTAGATATGTATATTCATTCAGCGCTGGTTTTCAATGTACCCCTTGCTCGGACTAAGATGTTTGCTGAAAACAATAGATAAGTGTAGTAGTGTGTGTGTGGTGTCCCTTCATACAACACTTTTAACATCCCCGATATAAGATAGAACAGGAATGAATGCGTAGAGAAAATAGACTGTGGCAATGTCAGACGTACGTATAAAAAAAACATCCCCGTTTTAAACTTTATTTTTATTCGTGGAAGTCAGAAGATGAGCAAGATGCTCTCATGTTAAGAGATAACGCTGCTCATAATCAGTACAGTGCTGCCTAGGATTTCACAATGATCTGAAATTCTACTAGCACCAAAGCTTCTTACATAAGAGTCATAAGATGTTAAAACTATTTAGCCCAGTAATTTCACTAGCTTAAATGCCCTCCTCCGAAGCACAGTAATGTTAATCATATTTTAAATTAGTGTTCTTTAGCTATTTATTAGCTATTGATTAGTAGATAAAAATTAAGTGATAAATCATCTAAATGTTTTTAAAACAAAATCCACATATTTATCCCCAAAATACCTATGCTAAAATACAAAAGTTTGCCGTGATGACGGTTACACAATTTTGTGAAAACATTCAAACTAATGGAGCTTGTACGGTTAAAATAACCACCAAACTTTTAATCGGATCCCTAATACACTTAAAACGTGTATCTTCTTCAATAAAAACCGAACAAAATTGTATTTCATACACAGATTCACCTCAAATTCACGGCTATATAAAAATATTTTAAGGCCCTTCGCCAAACTGAAATAAGCTTTAATTTATTCAAATAAGGTAGATTTTAGCTTGTAGTGGTTTGTTGCACAATGTTTTAACCGTGGTTAAACCTGCGGAGATCCGATTATGGTTCTAATCACCAATCAGTACAGAAAACGCCCTCTAGTGGACAAACAAGCCAATTAATAGACGATGCAGGGCAAACGATGGCCTTATTAACGAGATTCTGTACTAATCTCTAGTGTTCGAATTTAAATTATATAACGTTGCAAATTTTAGAAAAAAGGATAAACAAAAAAAGGATGTCAAAGAGGATATTCGTGCGAGAGGTGTGAATGAAGATAAATGATAATACGAGTACCTACATCGGGAATTCCCGTGCAAATTTACTAGAGATGGGTATTCCTCTGAATTTCTTTTCTATTTTGTGCTTATAAGAGTGTGATACAATGATAGAATATTACGGCTTGAAAGTGTTCCTTAGGATGAGTAAATGAAGTTGATTTAGAGTTGTTATTCTTATGAACTCAATGTGGTTCTTTCTCGGGAATTGCAGGACACTTTTAGTCAATAATTTCCATCGTCTTTACTATAAGTATGATGTGCCTTGACACCGGGTGAGATGAAAAACTTGCTCTGACTAATACTAAATACGGTTTTAGCTTTTACTCGCTAAAAAGTAGCCTCCGTGTTTAAATTAGGGCTAATCTAATCTACCTATTTACCAAATATCAGGACGATCGGTTCAGGCATGAAGAGGTAACAAACTTACATCTCCAAATCTATACTTTTTCATTTAATTATATATTGACGTAAAGAAAAAACGTAATAAAATATAGTTTTATATAAACACACGAAGTTGCGTGCTGATTATTATTTAGCTTTGTTTCTTAGAATAACAATTTTCCATTGATTAAGAATAATTTAATAGCAAAAAGGATATTTCTTATTAAATACTAATGGCGTGATTGCCGGCTAACATTGTACTACCATTATAATCGCACTTATTATTATAAAAGTTAATAATATTTTTAAACTAAACGTCAGTCATTGGCACACAATATTAAACAATATATTATTTTATTTATTGTTTTAAGAGGCTAGTTATAGGCTAACTCGAAATTTAGAGAGCACTATAAGCCGACAAAAAATGTATTTAGAGATATGTGTGAAGAGAGATAAAAGGTGTTTCTTTTAACCATACGATAGTTATTTTGGAATTTAAATGTACGGTTGACATACGTACACCTACTTTTATGACACATTGAACAAAATCAAAGTTGCCTCTCGGATCTTACATTCATTTAAGATAAGAATTGTTTGAAAATTGCGAAAACATTTATTGTAACACTTTAAACTTTCGCGATTTGAACTCATGTTAATTTTATTAACACACACATGACCAAGGGAGGGTAGATGAAAATCTACCGTCTCGACGCCGGAGGACCGACGCCTCTGCAGTCTGCTCGTGACCACGGTGCATGTAACTGAGCCGAAACTTCGAGGTTGGTTTTATAATGATTTTGTAAAACTTACATAAAAGAATTACGCGGAAAGACCCGATTAATAATGCTAATTTTAAATACAATTTGACATTTTAATTCCCTATTTCACTTATTTACAAATAATTATTCTCATTGCTATTGGAACTATTAGATGCTTATTTTTATATTTATTAAGATTTTGACCTTTAATTGTATTAAACGTAAAATCGTGTGACATTGCATGTTACATTAAATTATATTTGCATGCCGGTGTAAACTACTGGCGTACTGGAGTGTGTGAGACATTATGTTATTGTATCTGTGCCATCTTTATACCATACTTCAAGCGAATAAATATATCTTATTTTATTTCATAAAATTAACATGATTTATTGTCAAAATGGTACAACTAACTTCCCAAGAAATGGTCAATTTTCATTTACCATGACCACTTTATGGTATAACATATACACACATACATACCGTCCAAAATTTTTGCCTTCATTTTCGTAACAAGAGCTTTACAGCCTTAATGTTAAAATATAAAATAAATAAAAACAGCACAAGTAGAAGTAATTTGTGACTCGTTCTCTAGAAACTTGCAAATCATAGCAACGTTACACTGTAGCCGCACTTGGCCTGAATAACATTTTAACTACATTTTAAAGCACCGCAAGTTTTAAACGTTATTTATTTTCAACTGAGGATTTATCCCGTCTTCTATGTTAAATCTGCTACCATCTACGGCCGAATAACATCACGCGAGATCGTGGTGAAAGACTAATAATAAAAAATAACTTTGACGAGCGATGGTGGCCAAGGGGTTATGTCGTGCAGATGTAATTCTGAATCACCGAGTTCGAATCCCGGACCCTTTTTTTACCCAGGAAAAAGCTTTACGCATCATCAGAAACCCGGACCCGCACCAACTATAATTTGGTGCAGGTCCGAAAATTACATAATAGACCTAAATTCTTAAATGGGAGAAGCCTGGTTCCTGAAACACAGTTTTTGCTAGTTCGGGAGCCTTTGGATTCAGTGTTTTGTATTGTACATTTATTGTGTCAAATAAAGTTTTTGTAGTTATGGGCGATTTTTCCACTCGCGGTACTGGTGGTAGGCTTCGTTACTACCACTGGACAAAACCGTGTCGCCAAGCGGTCATCATGACCGTGTTCCGGCATGATGTTCAGCGAAGCCATGAAGGGACTTATCCCGCCTTCTAGTTTTAGTCTGCTACCATCTACGGCCGCATCGTAACTTAACATCACGCGGGATCGTGGTCAAAGACTATCCTATAATAAATAAAAAAAATGTATTCGCGGAACCTTCGTGACTTTAAATAATGATAAGATAATAATAAGATAGTTTAATTGTATAAAATTGACTTAATTATAGATATTGCAAAATATTTTGCAATTGTTATCTTAATAGCTATTATCTTAACGATAAACAATGATATAAATAATTAATAGTAGTATACCGGGGGTAGACTTCCTTTGCAGGAGGTCAACTAGGTGGGTATCCCAACAGTGCCAGTTATTCTACCGCCTGAGCAGTGATGTGCAAACATTATACTGTGCTTCGGTAGGAGGGCACTGTAGCTAGTGAAATTACTGGGCTAAAGAGTCTTAACATCTTATGACTCTTGAGGAAGAAGCGTTGGTGCAGTGCACCTAGAATTGCAGTGAAATTCTGTTAGCACTGTACTGATTATGGGCAGCGTTATCTCTTAACATCAGGAGAGCGCCTTGTTCGTTTTCTTACTTCTCTCCACATAAAAAATACTCCAACAGTTTACCCTATTTGCACTGTCAGAGTCAAATCACAATTAAAGGTTTGGTTGGTTTTCCTTTGAAAAAAAAACAAAGGAAATAAATAAATGGTATATACTTATAAATGAGAACCATTCTATCAGAGCTCATTGCAAAACTGTTCGTTAAGAAAACTAACATAGGATTATAAATTGATTATCGTCGGTCTATCCATTTTGTCAGACAAACACTACAAACACACACCGTAGGGCTGTCACACACTTTATATTAACTTTAAGTTACATAATATTTTGCATCACACCACCGCACCGATCCATGCGAATTTAATTCTCTCCTCTGCCTGCATGTTTGTCTGGGAGAGATAAGACCGCTAATTGTAACACATAGTTTTTTATATTGTTTTAGGTGTTAAGTTTCTTTTTTGTATATTTTTGTGTTAACTTATTTGTCACCACCTATGGCATAAAGAAAATATGTTATAGCTTGTGTTATCACCTATGAAATTTATGTCACCTTTACGTCACCTTTCACCGTCAACTATCACCTAGACTTCTCATCACCTTTCCTTTACAATAGGTGATGATAACAGTGGCAACCCTACAGACCGCCGAATCTAAATTCATGAGCTAGTGCGTGATTAGAACGACGTAGGTTAGTAGGCGCGGTGTGCGGGCAACACTCGTCCACAGATAAAACGCTCCTATAGCCAGATTAATTGTTTATCGTCGGTGTTGCCATCGACTATTTGAATTATGCGCTAATATTTAACACTAACGGTAATGCGCGTTATTTACTGCTCCATGCAAGCGTAATACTGACATTAGAATATATTAGATTAGTTTATTAATTGTATTATGACTGAAACGTTGACTAATTCGAACTATCTGTAGAACAGTCAGAATCATCCCTACTATTATTTAGTCATGCATAATCTTGCCCTTACTTTTTGATCCAGGAATACATATAAAAAATATGTGTTCGTTCAGAGTCAGAAAAGTTAGGACAAAATGTATGACTATATACAGGAAGTATGTATGTTGAAATTGTTTTTCTTCAAAGTAGGTTTTTTTTTTTCAGATATAACTTGACTATATTTCCTACTTCAAATTGGTTTTCTTTAAAGTAGATTTTTCAGATACAACTTTGTTCTACGGATAGATCAAACAACGCTTTCATCCAGAACTTGCGCAAAATATTTCGACTTGGATCGTCGGGCCGCGCGTCCCGACTCTATGTGACGTCGGCTTTAGTGTTAATAATATCTTAACAAAAAATTACGTAAGCGTACCTATTTTCTAATTACAAAAATAATATTAAGCCTCAAAATCCCGTGAATAAAAGCGGACTTCCCGTCGATGCTTTTAAGTTTCGATATTAATATTAATTGAGTTTTAATAACAAATTGAGAGGGGCTGCAACATGAGTGAACGTACCAACTTTGAAGGGAGCTAATTGAAAACGGTAAATGAGTATAAAAGTAGCACAGTTTAGCTGCTCATTGCTCATATTTACTGCCTAAGTTTTAATAACTATTTAATGTAATTCGTTCGCAACGCTTAATGGCTTTTAGTTGTCGAACAGTTCAGTAACTTATGGCTCATATCGAATATTTAAAAATGTCAACTGCTTTATGGGAACGCGAAATGGCAAGAGGAAGCTATTTACCAAGCGGTGGAATTTAGAACGAAATGGGCAGAAATGTAAGCTAAACTGTAGGTTATTTTAGTCTTTACCTTGGTGACGAAAACTTCACAATATTGCCTCTTACTTTAAATGATTTGACTTTAATTCAACGAAGTATAGGAATGCAACCAATTTAGCAACGTTTATATTTAGTAATAGTGATTATTTAACCTACCACCTCCACCTTGACTTAAAAGCCAATAATTTAGCGGAGGACTCAAGAGCGCGAGAAGTGGAAGAGGTATAGACGGAAAGCAAACCCTGGCAGTAGCCAGTAAAACGCTCAGTAAAAAAAGAAGATATTTCACCATCATTGTTGTCTTCATCGGTCTCTATATCACTCCGTCACAATATAGCTAACACACGCATCGATTTTATGCCATTCTCTTCTATCCGGAGTAGATTTCAATTAATTTCTTCCGATTAAACCCATGTTTTTTATATTTAAAATTACCCGACTATCAAATCAAACTTTTGTCCACGCATAGTTGTACTCTATGAATTAAATGAAAGGATGCTTTCGAGTTTTGCTAAAGGGGCATTGACGAAGCCGCCGGGTCCGCTTGTAATTGTACAAACAAAGTTAGTCAGCGAACAATATGAACTCGAACAATCAACGCAGTCCAGAGACAAAGAGTTGAGAACAGTACCACGAACTAAGAACGGTGTAATCATTTGATGCGCTGGACATTAGTCCGCGCGATTCACTGCCCATCACAGAGGTCCTTTGAACAAATAGGGATGTCACTCGCTATCGGCTTGTCGATAGCTCAAACTTTACACAGAGCGACAATGCGAACTTCGCATAAACTGCAACAATGCTTGATGTCCAGTCCACTCGATGACGGCCCTATTGTCAGAGTACCTGCCGAGTAAAGGTTCCCAGCGACGGCGCCGAATAATGTGTCTATAATTTCACGGAAGGGTTGAATGCGGAGACATTCACCGGGGGGCTTGTTTTCAACTCATAATTATGGATACAATTTGATTAAAACATCTTTTGCAAGTCTAATTTTTTATGCTAGATATTGTTCTTTTTAAACCAAATAAACTGATTTTTACCAATTTTTTCTATTCAATTCTAAACCAAATAAAAAATAATTTGTGGAAAAGTATGCACAAAATCATAATAACACTATCAAGTATAGGTTACGTTTTGTATAAGGACAGAATTTTGTTTGACCTACATATTAGTTAAACTAGTAAACCTAATTCAAACCGAAAATCGGACAAATAAGTAAATCATTCATTTATATTCAGTCCTAAAGTGCTCTCTAAGTACGAAACTATTCTAACTGTCATTGGTTTTCTTGCTAACTGTACAAGGAAAACACGAATGCAAAATTGATTATACCTAACACATTTTATACCATAGAGTTATGATATGTACAGAGGAACTATGCCGCGAGACACAAAAAATCTCTTACAATATAACATGATGGAAAAAGAAAGTGAATTCATCTATCTATTGTTACTGTGAACGTTTCTGGTGGACAGCAACGGGGTCCAAAATCGTTTCTCGTTTTGCTAGCGCCCTCTGTCAAATTTTTACATTATTTTGAAAAAAATCTTGAAAATTCTTACGATGCTAGTACAAACTCAAATACAACTTCATTTTTTTTTTTAATTTAGCATCTTTTGAGCGCCCATAGTGGCGTTTTTGAAAATAAAAATGTGTTTACCTATAGGTTATTATTTTTGCTTACGTTTTGCTGCGCCGCCGTCTCTTTTTTGTGCAAAAGTTTGTCTGAATTGTCGACACAAATCCTAACTAACTAGCGCCTCAAAATTTGTTTTTTTTTTTGCCAAATCAAAATAGGTCACGAGTTTTTGAAGTATTAGATATCATCCACGTTCGAGTATATATACCTCTAGCATATATTTATAATATACGTAGATGAGTTGTCATTAAAAAAATACGTCGAGCTAGACGCACAACTTTTCAGGCAATTTTTACAAACCTGTCAACCAAAAACGGTAGCAAAAACGTTTCGCTTTCCTTTTCTATCTTCTTAAGCCTAGGATTTTACAAAGCATTCCTGATGATGTGTGAAAGTACCATAAAAGGTATCTGTTGCATACCTAAGGCTCGTACTACCAGCATCTTGAAGATCCTTAGAGATTTTTTGTGTTGTTTGGCTACATAAGTAACTCTATGGTAGATAGGTACTAGAACTATGTTCTATGCTATAGACGAAACTTGCACAAACTAGTCTTATTACGAGTCTATTGTAGTGAACTGGTGGCTTCCGGCGGATGTCAACGTTTGGTTAATAAGACTATTGACTATCTTTAATAGCTAAAGGTAACGTCAACAGGCTATAAAGAAGGAGAATTTAATCTTTTAGTGGGATTATTATATATCTTTTTAGACAATTATGTATGTACCTATATAATATGATGAGAGATAAATATCTAGATAGACATCATCATCAATTTCGATGAAATTTAGAGGGAGCGATTAAGACAACTACTAACTACAGCAATTAAGAACATTTCAATTTAGAGTGCTTTTCACAAAAAAAAGCCCCCTAGATGGGGCGCCACAATCGCGCGTTTTAAATTTCTCTTCATAATTTCACATATTATTTATTAATTTCTTAATTAAATAGGCATGTATTTACTTTATCTAACGAATAAAAATAATTTAGGACATGTGACAGTAATCTGAATATATAAAAGGAAAGAGTGACTTATTAACTGACTCATCTATCAACGCATAACCAAAACCACTGAACGGATTCGACTGAAATTTAGAAAACAGAATGTTTTTATGACGTAGACCTCCGCTAAGAAAGAGTCAAAGATAAAATTTAATTTAGTTCCGCCAAATTCCGCAGCACTTCTTTCTTGAAAAGCACTCTACCACAGATCGGCTACACGCCAATCTATAGAAAATCCAAGTGTTGAAGCACTTGTCAGATAGCAGTGTGCCCAGAATTCTGGCAGCATTGCCTAATTTTAATCAATCAATCAATCAATCAAATCGTTTATTTGCCAGGATTACATGTTTTAGTACAGTTCTTAATAAAATTACCTTAAATCTATGTTACAATGTAACCCGTCTGCAAGCAGACGTGCAAATTATTTGATTTTAAGACCTTTTATTAAATTTCTGAAAACTGCTGTCTAATGTCTAATGGGTAATGTGTCGTCCACGCCTTCTAAAATGTCCTAACTACTATTTGTATCGGACATAATAGCTAAAGAAGTTATACAATTTGTTCAGAATTTCTGCAATAACACCTTGTGGCGTTTTTTAAACTTCACTTCATATCAATCAAGAGTTATTCATCTTGTCTTAAGCCAACTCAAGAAGAAAATTGTCGAAATATCAAATTCTCATCGAACGGTGAATTCACAAGTGAAACCATGTGACAATTGATTAGAAACGCCCATGGGTGCGTAGTACCTCCCTCTGTTTACCGTCAATCTGATACTCGAAATTAAATTTATGCGACACTGTTTTAATGCATGGACAGACAGTGATTATTCCAGTTTATACTAAATATACCTCTGTGCGGTGTATCCGATTTAGGGAACTGAAACGTAAAGTTCCAGGTTCGAACAATGAGCATTAGAACAATAATATAAATATTATTCGTGTATATTCGGCATCCACTAGGCAATGTTTGAATTGGTTAGTATTTATAAATAACATATAGGTGTATAGATATTATTCAGCAGTAGTTACAATAAATTATGTAAGATAAACATTGTAAACACATAAGTATTTAAAAATACAATATACGTAATATGTATGTTTCTTGCTTGTTCTTCTCATAGAAATGCTTTCCGAATTGGCGTAGTGCCTTGTCTAAACTAGAGCTGAATTATAATTGTAAAATTGACTTGCAATAATGCTACATTTTAGCATTTGTCGTACCCGAAAAGCAGCAAAATTCTAGACTAGTTAGTGTAGCATTTTGGCTAGTTCTCCAGCAGGAAATAAAAAATGTCCCACGTGCACAAAAGCGTAGAATAAGGTCTAGAGGTATAATACAAAACAACCTATCTCCTCTCACAAGGCCACCCATTGTAGAACAAATTGTTTAGTTTTAAACACTATAATAATTGTATTGTTTTGGTCTCAATAAGCTTTCGCATTGGGTAAACCTGTTAAGATAGTGTTAAGTTTTAATAAATAAATAAATAAAAAAAAGAGTTATCTTATCGTATAAAAGATCTATGGCCAGCAGTGGGATGTAGTGGGCTGACGGCTGACGATATTGATGTTGTCCATGGTATCTGTAAAAACCTTTGACCATCTCGATTGAAGTTGCGTCTGAATCAGACAATCCCGGAAGACTGATTAAATATGTCATTAAAATAAAAGATTGTAAAGAAAGGAAGGAATTACTCGTAGATAAGATAAATAACTCTAGTTATTGATATCACAAGGAAAAGTAAAGCTTGCAACTAAAAAAAATGTGTACCAATTTAGAAGAAGGAGGTAGTCGTTAGATCATAGGTCACGATGAAAAGTCGGATTTTCGTTAAAGATCTGAAATTTAATATACTTTCAAATGCGTTCCTACCATCCATACGGATTCCACCCGTGTCAGTGCGAAAAATTCTATAAATATTTTATTTAGCACGTATAAACTCTAATATCTTTATGCAATAGAGATTAAAATGCAATGTTAAATCTCGCCTCTTAAGCTGTTTCGTAGGTAAGTAGAGTTTCTAGGCCCCGACCTTGACCGCTACCCACCACCCCTTTCTCGCCGTCTTAACGGAGGCCCCTTTTATATCCTATGTAGTATTAGGTTAGATTTCATATAATCTTATTTGATGTTAATGTTGCTAGTGCAGTTTTCTTTAGAAAAACGTAGTTCCCTACTTCTTCTAAACTGCTTTTTGAGATTCAGAATTACTTACTTTTTATGTCATGTTTTTTTATATACTATAGGTTAGTATCTGACCACGATCTCGCGTGATAGTAAGCGACAATGCGGCCGTAGATGCTAGTAGACTCAACCTAGAAGGCGGATAAACCCCTTCCTCGATTCACTAAACATTATGCCGGAACACGTACAGTTATCAAAACGCATACTTTTTGTAAAATCAATAGCATTAATGTTTTCAATTTAGATCGCTGTTTACCAAATTTTCTCCTTAAATTTCGGAGCAATCCAGACGAGGCGAGGTATCCTAACACCCCCTTTCGTACACGCATTCAAATGATCACACATACACACGCGCCTGTGTGTGGACATACGCAAACAATAAGAGAAGCCCGGGAGCATTTTGCAATTCAGATGCGGGTAGTCTATGCCTTAAATACATGTATACTATGTATAGAGCAATTACCATCAATACCAGGCTTATTTGACAAGCTTCAAGAAATATGCTCCCACTTTCTTGGTAGATTGATTCTTGGGAAATATAAAGTCGCTTTCCAATAATACTAGATGAGAGGATTTTTATTAGATTGAAAATATTGCAAGCGTTATGAATCTGAAAGTATGTTTGAGGGAAATTGTTGTTTAGAGGATACGTTGTGATCAAGGTATATTATACTGAAATAAATTGACCTGAATTTGATGACAAACATCTAGATGGGAAAGGTAAAGGTGCGGTTAACTTCTTCTTAACGTGTACCGTTTATCGAAGATTGAACTGATAAGTAAGAAAGTAGAATTTTTTATTCTCTGTAGTTCGAGCATCAAGCTAGTGAGACACTTTATTCCCACTACCTTCAACTGTCGTATATTTTTTTCTTATTGAGTAACAAACTTCGAATAAAATTAAAAATGCTTACCATGACCTATTCGCATATTGCGTCGAAATCACTTTAAAACAAGCCAATCTATACTAACTCCAGCCAGACGTTTAGACGTTAGAGAGCATGGAATTCGATTAGGTATGTCAGATGGCCATGTCAATGACTTGAATTTCAATTAGAACAAATTATCAGGGGATGCAGCGGGCCAAACTTGATTTGCCGACGCAGGGTAGGCTCGCCCGTAGACGGGAGTCGGCCCACCGTGTTATATGCTCAAACGTGCATTTGTGGTTCCCGATAAATCGTGCTAACTGCCAAATTACACCGCAACTGATTTGCAAATTAGAGATGAAATTATAACATGAGCAGGCACACGCACCTGATATAATTTGTCTTTTGACAATTCACTGTAAGTTCAACTCAAATCGTCCAATTTAGTCAAAAAGCGCAAAAATAAATCTTTTTTTTCTTTTGTAATTGTTGTTGTTTTTTTTCTTTTGTTTTTCCTTTCCGGCTTTATTTTCTGGAAGAGATCGCTATTAGCGATAAGACCGCCAATTGTAACATTACTTAACTGAAATGTACCTATTTAGTGTTAATTGTTTTCTTTGTTGCAATAAAGAGTTATCTATTTATCTATTGTTACCTAGTACCTAGTGTTATTATTGTCATATAATATTAAAATACTAGTGCCTACGTCTAATAAAGTTATAAAATATAATATTAGAATGTATAATAAAAATATTACTGTAGTAAAATTACCATTATGTTGGCATGCCAATAAATAAATTATACCTACATAAACAAAGAGGAGAACCTATATTTTTTTCTCTTAATTCCTTTTATGTTGAATTAATGTGATTGCGAGAAAAGCGGATCAAGCTCTCACGAAAAGCTAATTTATACATAAAGACACAGTTCAGTAAAGAGAGTTATTACTCTCACTGACTTCACAGAACTTTATAAATTTAAAATGGATATATTTTTATTTAATTAATCTGAACACCTAACGATGACTTGAAACTGATGTTAAGATCCTGCGGCTTCAGTATAGTATGACATTGACGTAAGAGTAGCAACTCTTGTCTTTAAGAGTAATCTGCCATACATCAAGACGCTACTCTTGCTACTCGCGCTGTCATTGCATACAATTTGCAGCTACTCCCAATGTCATTGTGTTCTTACTAAACGTCAATCACTTTTGAAGGAAGACAAGAGTTGCTAAAGTAAATGTCACAGTGTTCTAAGGCCGCTGGTATCAAAAGTATGATTCAAATTGTTAACCTCATATTTAAACTAAACCCGCGAAGCGCTACTCGTAATTTGTCACATTATGACGTAGTTAAAACGGATGAACGGAAGTTTAAAAGCCGCAGAGCCATAATAGCATCGAGAGCCGCTGTATTAACATGCGTGCACCAAAAATCGGTCTAGTTTTAACTATTCAACGGGAATATGCGACACTAAGTGCAGTATGAGCCTTTGATACATACACAATAATATGGGAATCAATATACGAGGAGGATGGATGGGGATGATATTAGTTCCTTCAAGTTGAGTAAGATTAATTACGTTTAATCTTACTCAACTTGACTGTTGGTGAACCATATAAATAAAAAAAAAATTGATGGCCATAGTAACTGTTAATTGTGCATTAACTACAAACTTTTACATTTTTTTAAATGTTTTTTTTTGGACTACTATTTAAAGGACTGCACAGTAAAAGCACTGAAACGTGAGGAATGTTCCGCGGTTTTCAGCAGTAGTCACCCGACTAAATTCACAAAGGGAGCTAGCATGACGTGCGGGCTCTTACGAAACGTTAGGAGTGCACTTTCATCCCAAACATTTTCAAAAGCAGAATGTATGGGGTGACAGTTGTAGTCTTGGAATTACTGTGGGATCCCGCTGAATCCCGCACGCTACAAGGGATAGAGATGAAAGTGATACGTAGTTTACCGGGTCCTCTATTAATAGTAATAAAATCAACCGCTACGTGTTTGGAAGGGGTTGGTGACATCTTGCCCATACTGTGCCAATAGTCGCGGACAAAGTTTGTAGGTAAAAGTTGTGGTACCGGCGTCCGGCCGCGCACGCCCTGTCACTATGGCTAACAGGTTGCCAGATTTGCTACTATTTTTACTTTGTGTTAGTGATGGGACATTTCAAACACCTGTTACACTGACTGTCGATCGACGTCGGTGCGGTCGAATGTTGACAAAGATGGCGATTGCAATAGTCGGAGGCGGTGTGCCTTTGAGATGAGTGGAATGGGGACAAGTCTGATATGTCAAAGCAACACTCCTGCTTTCTACCAGTAACTGTATTGACTAACCTGTGATTTGTACACCATATGATAAGATGAAATTCACAACATATGTATAAATTTGCCTATAACATAAGATAATATATATCACTTATTATATGAGGCGATAATTGTGATTTTTCCAAAGAAGAGTTATCTGTTCTATTCCATCTGTAAACATCCTAAAATCAAAACAATCCAAAATGAGATAAGAAACACGATACTCAGACAAGGGTTAACTGTGAATTTTTAGTATTTTTAATCTAAATATACTAAATACAGATAAATACAAAAACCTATCCTTCAAAAGACCTCTCTTTTAGAGGCCTGGCTCTAAGTATAGAGTGAACTCTAAGTACCCAAAAATTGTGACCCTAAATATACGCTCAAAAGAACAATTAAGTAATCAAAAACCACTACGAAGACATCTGCATAAATTCCGAATTTAAATCAATTTCATTCGAATCCCGACCATCACTCGCAAAACCGTCGATAATACAGTCCACGTTTGTGGTTTTTCACTATCGACAGCAGCCATCACTAGCACAGTGATTGCGAATGATCCGCATCGCACGTACCTCCGACACTGGGCCAATTAAACCGTTTTTACACCCACGCATTTGTGCCGAATTATGTCCGCGCGCCGATCGACTGTCCGCGGTGAGGCCGAAACCGCGGCCAACTGTTGATTTTTGTGTGCACGATAGTTTTTGCAACTAAGTGTAATTGGCGCGATGATGCGATGTTCATTTGTTTTTTGTTATCGAGACCGCTAAGTTTTTCTATACTTCGTCTTTGCATGCGACCTTCTCGCTCACACGATAGTATGACGAATTTTGAAATATGTTTATGTAGAATTTACTTGGTTTGAAAATGTTTCTTGGTAAAGCTTTGGATAATAACACAGATCAGAAGTGGATAATACCTATATGCGGCAAGCGAAAAGCCCGCCTGATTGTGCACTGTCACAGTAGCTTATTTCTGCATCAGCATGAATATGGTACTGTCGATGCCTGTCTTTAAAGAGCATTATTTAAGAACCCCTACATCTCTCTATCCTGCACCATCTCAGGCAAGCCGATAACCATATCTTAAATTAGTAAAAAAATACAAAAGTAGTAGAAAAATTTTAAATAAAAAATTACCTACCAGGAAGTTAAATAATACCCATAAAATTTAACAGACCTTAAATCTACCAAAGCACCAATAAACTAAACTAGGCATGATTATATCATAAAATGTTCTCTCCAAAGAGTAAGCCTGACTAGCATTACAGAAGGCTTGTAATGTGCATTTACTATAGCAAAGATGTATTATTTTTATTGTAAACTACCCGCTGTAATGTCTATATGTTATCCCAGAATCTAAACTATCGCTAAACCAAATTTCAGCTCAATCGGTCCACCCGTTTAGGCGTGAAAGAGTAACAAACATACATCCATACATTCTTACAAACTTTCTCGTTGAAATGTCGAAATGTTGAATTGAGCTTGGTATAGAGATAGCTTAGACCCTAGAATAACATATACGAGGGGCATGCCAAAAGTAATTAGATACTCAAATATTAATATGTTAATCATGTTTTTTTATTATGTATTATTTAAAAGCATTCAATTTGAGTACGTCTACACTTTTTTATGCATTTAAACCATTTATAAAATACTTTAGTGCACTATTTTTCAGATACCTTCTCTCTCTCTTCACTCGTTCCCTCAATGTTGAGGATCGTGACTCCTTCCTTGCTGCTTGTCCGAGACTGTCTTCTTCCACTGGCTCCTATCTTCAGCTTTGTGGAGTGCCTCGCTGACCGATATCTCTAATTGCTGTGCAACCTGGTCAGACCATCGCTTGGGGCTACGCCCTCTAGGCCGCTTCCCCTCTACTTTGCCAGTCACGATCAGTCTTTCCAGGTTATCGTCGTCGTCGTCGTTCAGATACCTTAAAAACGTCATAATTTTGGGCTGTTAGTGCATCTTCCATGCTCTCTAATGTCTTGCCTCTTAAATTTTATTTGATTTTTTCAATCAAGTAATATTTGCAAGATGTCATGTTAGAGGAATATGTAGGAAGAGATAGGAATAACACATATTTTTAATTAAAATTTTTTAATATTCCCGCGAAAGTGTGCCGCGCGGCGACGTCGCGTCGTCTAAGAAAACGCCGGAGTCTAGACTTTGGTCGGTTGTCATATCAAGCCGATAATACTGCTGGAGCTCAAACTATTACCAACCATTCAAAATGTACTGTTCTATGATCTTCTAGCACCGGAGTAGCAATATGACAGGTTTTACAAAGAAAACTTAGCTTAGCTTAAAACAGGGTTCACGATGGTGTATAACTTGACAATGTCAAAGTCTCGAGTAAAGAGTATCTAATTACTTTTGGCATGCCCCTCGTATTCAGTACAGCGGGTAAAACCGCTGAGCGCAGTTGGTCCTTCATATATAAAACCACATTATGTGCATCTTCCCTATTACAACAGATCACAAACGCGCATTGCTAATACCGGATATCTGGTTCTCAATAATATAACTTGATAATCCCAATCCTAAGCTTTGTGCTATTGACATTGCACTTAATGAGATAGGTAACCTGAATTTACAGGCCTGAAATATCTTTTATTGAAAATCAAACCAGAGCGTCCTTTGATTTCTCGTATAATTTACCGAATATCAAAGTTCTCTTTACCATTTAACGCATATCTTAAATATTTATAAAGGAAAGCATGACTGATTGATTAACCGATCTATCAACGCATAGCTTAAACCGCTATTATATTGGGTTAAAATTTAGAGTGAAGATAAGTTTTGTGATGTAGACCTACAATAAAAAAGGTAGAGTGAAAGGCTTTTTCTACGCGGGTAAAACCGCGAGCGTAAAATAGTCTCTAATAATTCAAAAGTAATTCTGCCGTTGCCACAATTTGTTTTGAATAAAAATAATTAATATAGTATATTTATTTTTGTGATAGGAACATACTCGTAGATCCCACTGAAGTGAATGATCCTACCGACTGCGCCATTTTGAGAAAGGGTGTGGTAGAAGCGGCTTAGACTATCATGTCAGCCAAAAAAAATCATATATCAAAAGATTTTTAAATGAATAGTCTTTTCTTGGGGCTTCGCTTGCTAATGATATAATATTTTTTTTTTATTATTTAGCACATTGCAATCGATAGCTTACTCTGTCTTTTTTAAATTGGAAAGTACTAATTCAAGATTTTAGAGTTTATTAGATTAAGTTTTGTAGTTAAGTATTAGTTTTTAAGTGTTTAGTTTTTAAGATTTTACCTTTTAAGATTTTTATGGTTAAATAAATAAATTTATGTAATAATTAAATTTAAATCAAGATTTTAGAGTACGTGATTTCCGATTTCCGTGAGGTCACCATACAAACTCATAAACACAACTTAATTATACACATAAGTATAAATTAATTGATCAGTAGCGCCAATGAACCGACATTGAACACTTAAGAATGATCACTACTACTTACTTTGTTTTTACTCTTGGGTATTTTCAAGCACAAGTGAATAGGCACCCTTCTAGGCATCATCAGTGATTCATTGTCGACCGCATCTGCACTTTCCATCAGGTGGGATGTAAAAAAAATACTAAGAGACAACACTGTAGGTTCTCTACGCGATCGAATCAGAGAAGAAGAGATCCGTAGACGAACTAAAGTCACCCACACACATAGCCCAGCGGATTAGCAAGATGAAGTGGCAATGGGCAGGCCACATAGCACGCAGAGCGGATGACCGATGGGGTCGAAAAGTGCTCGTGGAGACCACGGCCTAGCAAACGCAGCGTAGGACGTCCCACAAGGTGGACAGACGACCTTATATAATAGGTCGCCGGAAGACGCTGGATGCGGTCGTTTCCAACCGGTACATATGGAAGTCCAAAGGAGAGGCCTATGTTCAGCAATAGACGTCCTACGGCTGAGATGATGATGATGATGATGAACATAGTAGGTAGTGTTCGTGTTAAAAGGAATAATGATTCAAAATAAAGGCTATTTTGTCTCAACATAGAAACAGTGCACCAAACTGTCGAGTCTATGAGGCGTGCAGGCGAACTAGTTAATCAAGCAGACGCTCAATCAGGTGGTACTTTAACAAGCTCCGGTTCGGTTAGAGGTAGAATTTAGAGGAATTTAGGTGCAAGCTGTCACTGAGAGGTACTTTGTATTTCAATAATTAAATTAAAGAGATTTTTTAATGTATTGCAATTGTCTGTTTGTACTCGTATGGCTTTTAATGTTTTCCATTTTGCTATCTAATTTTTTAAAAGTAATTAAAGAAATAAATAAAACATAATATATCATGCCAGGTTATAAGAGATTTATTAATGCGATAAACCTGGCGACAGTTTGTTTTGTATTTATTATTTCCATTCTATTTTCTTTTTAAATCGTTACACTGGAAATAAATGTACGAGTAACTATCTATATCTTTGTAAAGCTTCACCGATGATGATCAACAACACAAATTATGTCAACCTTCTAAGAGAGGTATTTGCAGCTAATCGAATCGCAATCGCATCACATCCACGCAATTTCGCAATCAGATTTCATGACGTGCCACTGATATTTTGATTGGTGCCAATGTTTTACGGCTATCGAATTTTACACCGGATTTAATTCATCATTTGGTGGATTAACTGACACATTGATGGACCGGTGTCCTCGCGAATTTGGTCGGTCTGCGGTCGTCGGAACCAGCGAATAGTTTTTAATGATTGACAGCTCGTAATTAAATAATTCACATACGAATCGGCCGGTGCGTGGCAGTTTTTGACTTTTTCATTTTCATGTCAGTTCCCTTTAACATGCCAGTCGGCATGCCATGAAGCAGATCATGGAAATTTTTAATTTGTTACGGTACATTTTACATTTATTTTTATGAAATTGAAATTGTTTACAAATAGAATGGTTCACTGCATAGCAAGTTACGTGAAACGTTACCTGCAGGCAAAAATTATACCCTTAATGACAGTTGTCCTCAAATATGTAATATCAGATTTTAATGTGGATTACGCATAAATTTTCAGAGCGATTCAAGACAAAGAGGCTTACCGGGGGTAGACTTAATTTGCAGAAGGTCGACTAGGTGGGTACCCCAACAGTGCCAGTTATTCTACAGCCTGAGTGATGTGCAAACTGCAAACATTGCTGTGCTTCGGTAGTAGGACACTGTAGCTAGTGAAATTACTGGGCTGAAGAGTCTTAATATCTTATGACTCTCAAGTAAAAAGCATTGGCGCAGTGCACCCAGATTTTATCTTTGTAAAATACTGGGTAGCACTGTACTAGTTATGGGCAGCGATATCTCTTACCATCAGCAGAGCGTCTTGCTCGTCTCCTTACTTCGTTAAATAAAAAAAAAGGTAACCAAGAGTAAGGAAGGGTTATAAATTAATACATATTATAATAACAAACAAAGTTTATGAAACATACAAGCACTACTACATACATATTATTATTATTATTTGTTTGTCAACCTTTAGGTATCTCGGGCCAATAGTGTCCCGGTCCTTTGGTAGGCGTGCGTGGGGCCGAAGCCAACACGTAGAGGCCCCTTTGACAATTTGCTCTAAATTGTAATGTGACAATAGCTGATGATTAACCCCTGTGTGCACTATAAAAATGCACCCAAGAGTATAACCACCAACTATTGTAGGACTATTGTGAAAAATGTGGTTTTTAAAATGACTGGTCTATTGAGATGAGTTGTTAATGGACTGGTGATCTGGTGCTATGGAGGACTATGGCGTCTGCCCGTAACTATGTTAAAAAACACGTACAAATGGGCAGACGGTGACTCGCCAACTCATTTAAATGGGCCCCCCAAACGGTCGCACGCTCGGAGCGACAATTATTATTATTATTATACCATATTACACTCACGCCTGGTTTCTGTTAGGCAGAGACTATTTCCCACTTGGAATCTACGATCCTAACACACCTCATTCCTTTTTTCTCCTCGTATATAGGTATAAACAAACGACGTTTATTAACAAAAACTGTTTTATTTGAAACTTTTGCGTAAATTCTGAAAGCTTTTACGATCTAAAAGGTGTATATGGAAACTAAACACAATAAGGGTAAAAAAAGAGACACAGCGCAAGGAGAAAATTGCACCGGTGTACGCTCAGAGGCATCCGAGCCTCGTAAAGTTATGACTGATGACTAAAACCTAGCAAATAAACCAAAACACTGGACGAAGGGTACTGATGGAGCCACGAGGGTAACATAATCAGGACGGAATTACCTGCCTTTGAACACGGAAATGAATATTCAGATGTAATTAAAATTATGGAATAAATAAGTTACAAAACCAAGAAACGACGAGGCGTCCGTGTCCGTATATTCAGTATAAATTTCTGGTTGTTAGTGTGTGGCAAAAATCTCATCCTAACGCTACCTTGTTTAGGAAGGTTACACAGTGTTTCCACGTTGCTGCCTATATTATGATATGCAGGAGTTGTTGAGTCATGTTGCAAGCCTCGTAGCAATCATGGCAACCTGAAACTGCAACTTATAGTTTGACCACTAGGGTGGAGCGCGGATGTATGGAAATTTTTTTTTTTTTAGATTTGGAGTTCTAATAGTGCGGGATTGGTGCCTTATATTATTGTTAAAATATATATAAATTTTCATTTAATTTGACGGACTTCTTCTGCCTCCGCAGTGACATCAAAAATTTTAAAAAATTGTAAAATAGTTAACGAAATTGAGGTGAAAAAATTATGCTTAACATAATTATTATTATGTATTAAATAATAAAAAACTAAAGTTTTGACATTTATTTAAATTCTACAATATAAAAACCCGTGCAAAAATTAATAAATAAAATAAAATATATACTAGTTAGCACTAAAATCTCTTTTAGTTTTAAATTTAGGCATTACATGGCGTGATTCCATCTTGGCTTTTATTGCACCCAATCTTGCTTTTTTTGTGCACTGTGAAATGGAAGCTTCTGTTGTAATAGTCACAGCTCTTTCAACCGCTTGAGTATGACATGGAAGCCTTAAAAATATCAATTCTCTGTTACTAATTAAATCTTTAGCCATTTCATATAATTCATAGCCATGGGAGCACTTGTCCTTCGATGGATGTAATTTTTTTAACAGGCAGCATTTCTCAGGTTTCTAGAGCTTTCCCTAATGGACCAGAATAAGATTTAGGTCCCGAAGTACATCCGTCGAGATTAAGAAACAGGTGTCCAATAGGAAATTAGTTCATGTGCAGTAAACAAATTATCCACTGAAGTGGTTTTTGTAATATTTTCTCAATCAGCCTTATGATCCCACCATACTTTCCAGTATTGACATTGGTACCAGCACAACCCTTACCGTCCATTTACCATCTTTTTTAACATTCTTCAAAGTTACATCTTTCCTGCCATCGATGTATAAAGACGAAAGCTCTGTGACAGTTGCATTTTTCATTAATTTTTCTCTATTTTTGCTTCTCTCACTACATAGCTTGTATCTATCGATAACCTACAAATCAGATCCAATGTCGAACAATACAGATGATGCTATTGCTGCTGCTACTCTATCTGATACCCCATACCTATCACAGGTCATCGATAACGTAGGGAAATCGACGGACATCATTTTCTTCTTTTTTTTTTCAGGACCGCTTTCGATCGTAGTATTTTTTGGTTTTTCTGATGCTGATGATGTCGTTGAAGATGTACTAACATCTAATTCCTCTAACGTTGATGTGCTTAAGGATGTGGTTGGGCGATTTTCTCGTTCATGCTTAATTTTAAAAGTTTTTGCAACTTCCTTGTAGCAGTTACGTCGATGACGCTGATTACCAATATTCGCGACGTTCTTTGGTCGATTAAAAAAGGTTGCTCTTGTTTAGGTACCTTTTTATCTTAGGGCAAATACATCGAGCAAAGTCTTTGCATTTGCATGCTGAAATATCGAAAAGTAGTTCACTGCTTTGTCGAAAACTTTGTAAATTTTCCGGGGAGAGCCTCTTAATAGATTTTTGTAGGTTTTTACATTTTAAATGATATGCTTTTAACATCTTTATGATTCTTGTTCTAGTCACTATTGGAATAGATGCAGTTTGCCATATATTTTCAATCCGGGATATCACTGTATATGCTATCTCTGCGAATGTTTGTTCATTTACAGTTTCTAATTGTAATTTCAGTTGATGTCTCGTCCATTCATAGTACTTCATTACATCTTCGTAAGTAGGTAGAACATTTCCTTTTATCTCACAAATATCACCAAAAAGAGAACATTTCAATGCACTCCGAGTTCTTTGCATAATTGCAGCGATACAAAATCGAGGGTTTGACTAATACGAGCTTAGAAAATTAGAGCACTGAAGCAACGCGCGAGCAATGTGACCCTTTGTTTGAGTGGTGATTTTTGCGACAAAAGTATGAACTTAAATGTCCATTCACGCAATTTATTTGAATCTAAAAACAACGTCAAGATTTTTTATCGACACTGATATTGTTATCAGTTATCGTTTCTACGTTAAATAATGGACCATTTAATAAAAAAGCTTACGTTAACATAGCGTCCTAATAGGATCTAAAATTAACTATTTTCATAATTTCAATGACGTTGCGGAGGCAGTTACTCTAAACCAAACTGAATCATATTTTGCATAACTTAATTTGAGCCTAAAATGCATCGAATTTTAACTATTACATTACTGTTACATAAAAAAAAATTTTTCGCTCCACCCTATTGACCACCCAAGTTATTATTATTTGTCTGTGGCTTTAGATTCAACGGTGTGTGGGAAACATAAACCCTAACAGCAACATTATAACCTCATCAATTCATTCTTTTTATATCTCAATAGCAACGAATAAGTACCTACTATAAGTATTATAACAATAATATTCACTTTACGCGCCGCCATCGCATTAAGTGCTACCGTTACAAAGTACCATAAAATATATGAATTATTAATTAGGAATACTGTTAATAATTCATACATTCGTTTAATTGTGGGAGCCATAAATTTCGTCGAACTAATGTGCAAGATTTTCCCGTTTTTGTATGTGCGGAAGTACGCACGCGATATAATAATATATTTATGTTTTTACGGATGAAGATTGCTAATTTGAGATCTTGTAAATTAACTATGTGTAACTGGAAATGCACTCGGGCGCAACAAATGTAAAGATAAATAATATAGAAGTTATTCATTTTAATCTAGAACTATACGTATAACTGTAAAGTTAAAAGTCTTTTCTTAACACAATCGTATTATATACACGGGTGGGTTATGCGATAAAGTTGAGAAACGCCTATTATCTAAATCGTTCTATGTCTATAACATTTATTTTTCAACAACTTATAATGATTACCATTTAGTGTAAATTAGCCAAAATACCTCTCATGGTATCAGTGGTTACCGTCGCCATACTTGCAATATCAGCAGCATTTCAAGACTCTAAGACAAATATGTTGAAGCATTGGGAGCTGCTTTCTGCTCTTATCTTTATGTGTATTTTCTATGATCTATGTTACATAACAAATTTTAGTTCAAAAAGTTAAGGCGCGAATAAGAAACATTTGCAGACGCGAAAAACGGTGGTAGCCAATGCGTCTGCATCACATAACCCATTGGCTACCACCGTTTTTAAAAGTAATTAAAATACTTGATTTGCCTTAAAAGCAACAAGTATACATTTTGAAACAATATTTTAGGTTAAATATATTTGTCGCAAAGCTTATATTTTAAACAGTCGCCAATATCAGTGTCACAATATTGCTCGACAAGCTTTGTTCATTGTGCCGTTGAATTATTGATTTCTTTTTTATAAATATTTTTGCGTGCTTTCTGTCGTACGGATGAAAAACACCGAACTCGGTCGAGTACGCTTGTTATTTTTACGTAAATATTTTTTGGAGTTTTTTTGTTGAGCCGTGCACGCGTTATTAACAACGATTTGTCAATGTTATTCTGTTGGACCGATATTATTTTTTCCTGACACATGTTGGTTGAAGAATCAATTTTGGAAGTGGGATTTGGGAATTTGTTTTGAAACGTACTGGTAAAATATACGCTGTGAGTCCGATTGTTTCATATATCCGTGTTATACCAGTTTTTTAAGTTATATTATAATAGTTTGTATGTCTTTAAAATATGTTGTATTGATATGGGCTTCTGGTACGTTGTATTTGTTTTCAATGTACTATTGCCAGGAATAAATGTGTTAAAAAAAGAGAATCTTACGTTATAATATATGTATATTATATAATAAAGATCAGGTACATTAGTAATAATTAATTTAAATATGTACATAGTTAAGTTTAAAGTTTTAAATAATGTTATGGAGCAATTTTTTTTTTTTTGGTTCACTAATTGGGTGTAGCCCAGAACAAAATTTACAATAATTAATACCATATATAAAGTAAAGGCTCATCCTAAGTACAGTGAACACAGCATGTTTTTATTTTAATGTGGGGATATAATGGTGCCGCATAAGCCATAGCGGCAGTTTACTATAGTATATGAAAAAAAAACAGTAGCATTTGTTAGGTTAAACTGCAACATGTATTACCACGCTACCAATAATTGTAAAATGTTTAATTAATAATGTATTTAATGTTTTGTTTTGTAATTACGGTGTTCAACTAAATGTTATCTATTTATTAATCTTCCATTTAATCTGAATGAATCTGGAAACGTTCGTATATTTTTTTTATTTTGCCTTGGAGCTAGTGTAGCTTGCTTAACAAGTCGTGGTTTTAATAGATGACGATGGAATTAAACTAAAATAGAATTTGAAAACAAAAGACATTTTATTTCAATTTATTTTATTTTTATTTCAAGTGGCAGCACTTGATCGCGATATTTATGTGGTGGGACTTGGGAAAGGCCTACCAGCAGTGTAGTAGTGTAGTGTAGTGTTGCCCAGCAGTGGGACAGCATAGGCTAAATATAAAAGAAAATAAAAATAAAAAAATCGTATGCACTCCGACCGCTGTGGGCAAGGATCTCTACAGAGTGGGCACCACAACACAAAAGGCGTCGTCGAGGCCGACCTAGAAAAAGGTGGCGAGACGATCTAGACGCGCACCAGACTGACTGGCCAGAGGTGGCGCAGGATAGAGATGCATGGAGGGATTTGGGGGAGGTCTTTCCCCAGCAGTGGGACAGTATAGACTAGAAAAAAAAATCACATTATGCTTCAACTCAGCCGAAACAACAGATTTAGCCGAAATAATAGATTTAGATTTAAATCTATTTTGTGTCTAATTTCAAACAAATATTTCGTCTAAATCGGATAACTCTTATTTGCTGACGGTCAATATAATCAACATTAATTATATCGACCAATATATATCCGTGTTTCTCTTTGAAATTATTAGCTAAAATTAGTACAAAATATGCCACGTCTATTTATTATGGATTCTCATTTAATTGATATTGATATCAGCGCTAAAAGCACTTCTGTGTTAGAATTTAGAGTCTAGATTTTACGTTTATTTCGGATAATTTTAGCAAAATTTTATTATTGTACCTACAATTTGTTTTATAATACGGAAAGTGATTTAAAGATCAAAATCGACAAAATCAATAAGACAGAATTATTTGATAGAATTTTAATTTCATAGGCAAAATACTATGTTAGATATTGTATAACTTTATTAAACAACAATATTCACAATAAAATAAAACCTTTAGGTTAGGTTGTATTATAAAAACAAGAATGTAAAATGTATTATCTCAAATCGGGGGACGAAAAATACGACGTCCCCAATTTAAACAAAACGCTCTAATCCCGATGTGTAATTACAAAAATGTTTGGCATTGCGCACTGCGCGCTTGTTTATTTTTTCAAAATGGATACTCATTTCAAATTATGGAGTCAAAGGAAATTTTTGGTGAAATCACTGGCTAATAACCGTTGGAAACGCACCAAAACAACGGAGCGCAATTGAGCCGCACTCACTGCACGCAGTAGGTGTAATTTCAAAAATAAATCGATCCCCTCGCCCGGTCGGGGGTTGACGCGGGGTCCTATCGTTATCGACCAAATTTTTATTATGCATATTTTTTTAATTTTATTTCTCGCTGCACCCTCGGCGCGGAGCGTGTATTAAATCAATACTGGCACTGCGCTTGTTTTGTTCAGCCAGTTTTGGACGGTGCACCTTCCTCGCCCGTTTCTAATGGAACCGACCGACGCTCTTTACTAACACTGGTGTTTTTTGGTGCTAATGCACTGTCAGCACTTTTGTAGATGCATCTCTAGTCGTATACTATCGCCGTGTCATTCGCTCGTAGCAGGGAATGTGGAACTTTTCGCAAAATCCATGTTTGCTTTGGAGATAACATGCGTGGAGTTATTCTTCTGACATAAAAAAAATCTCTGAAGCCAGATTACAATGTTTTTGATTAGTCCTATTAGTAATAATTTGTAGCAGATACGCATGTAGTTTTTCCAATATTTGATATACAAAACATAAATGCTGACCTTTGTTAAATAACTCTCATTTATGACGTGTCGTATCAAACTCCTATTATTATTATAGTGACATTAGTTAATCAATATAGAAATACTTCGAGACAGAAAAGAAAGATGATAATATTCTAAAAGACCCAAAAACAAAATTTAACTATTCATTGACTTGACAAGTTTGTCTGAATTGTCGGCAGTCCTAAGTAGCGCCTTAGAATTTAGATTTTTGACGAATAAAAATTGAGCACGCATGTTATTTTATCTTCTTATGCTGAGATCTACGATGGTGAAATGTGATTATCAAAAACAATGGAACATCAAGAGCAATCGAGCCAAGCGGCGGAAGCGGCGACAAAACGCGACAAATTGCGTAAACCACTGTAACTAATGTGTGGGCCAGTTCCTCCATCTTTATATTCCCGTATTAAATAAGCCGCTAATGGGCACATCCTCTCCTTGTTCCTGTCATCTATTTGCCCGTTGCTGAACATCTACGAGCGTTCAAGGACGTTTGTTCCGTGCCCTCTCTTGTTAATACTGTTGGAACTCTGAGGTCTCTTCGGAATGAGACTTCCGTACAAAATAATAATCTATACTCTACTGGGGCTCACTGGTAGTCTTCTCTCATCTCCCAACTCTCGTAGCGGATCTTCGTGTGTAACAAAGGATTCACGAAATATACAATAACCCGGTGTTTTTTCATACACGCCCCCCGTGCCTCCTAATAATAAGTTTTGGTAAAATTCTACTAATTTATATACGAGTACCTTTACATACGTAAAGGGGATGGTACCACGATAGGAACCATAGATGTATTATATACGTTGATCAAAAGAAATATAAAAAAACCGACCAATTTTGACTTGTCAATGTGTCAAAAACAGAAATTTAGTCAAGGGAATAATATTTAAGGTTCTCTAAAAAATAATAAAGGGTGGTTAAATATAAAAAAAAACAGCTAAATTGTTTGACTCTAACTGCCTAAAAATTGCGTTGCAGGATTTATACCATACATACATATATACAATATACATTGCAAGTCAAATAAAAGCTTTTAATGTAGGAACCAACTCGTATCATAGTTGCCACTCAAATTACTGTATAATGCATAATATCAGTTATGAAATCGATATGAAGACGATTGCTGCAAACATTAAAGTAGTGAAATATCTATAGGATTAAGGTTGGTTCAGACATTGTAGTTCATAAGAAAGCTAATTGCGCGTGTCCCTTAAAAAAATATAATATAATAACTTTTTATTAGGCACATACCAAATTCTAAGATAATAGTAATAAATACTTAAACCTTAACCCTTTCAGAACTGGCGTGCACAATTGTAGACATAAGATACAATGAAAAAAATTGCATACCTTAATCTTAATACTTAGTAGAACGGGAGTCCCCATTTATGCACATTAAGAAAAACTAGATTTTCCGAAAAGTTGAAGACTAAATTTTTTTTAAAAAATTTTTAATAGTCTCCTTACTATACTTTCCTCCTCCATCAGTCGTGTTCCTCATGTCTGAGGGTCGTGACCCCCTCCATCTATGACTTTCGTCCGAACAATGGAGCGCCATCTGCTCCTATCTCCGGCTACCCGGAGAGCATCGTAGACGGTAGAGTCGAGCGTGGTGCGGATCTGGTCGGACCAACGCATTGGGCTGCGGCCACGTGGTCTTTTTCCATCCACTTTGCCGGTGATCACCAATTTCTCAAGATTGTCTCCGTCTTTCCTGGCAATGTGTCCGAAATACTCCAAAATTCTCCGGAGGCATATTGCAGAGAGTCTTGTTCGGATCTTGAGTTTATTGAGAATTGATGCGTTGGTCCGAAACGCCGTCCATGGTATTCTGAGCATTTTTCTCCAGCACCACATCTCAAAGGCGTCAATGCGTTTACGGTCTGCGGATTTTAGGGTCCATGTTATACTTTAGACACACGGAATTTACCAATTCCACAGGATGAAAAAAATAATTCAGGTCTGAAAGGATTAAGCAAGCGGCGGTCTTGTCTCATATAGCGATCTCTTACAGACCACCACCTGGTTGGAACGAAATTTGGGAAAATGTTCAGCGGTGGTGAGCTACAATAGCTTTGTAAAGTCTTCTATGGTTCCAAAGTAATAGTGAACTAATGCAAATTAATAGAGAGCCACAGGTATGATTTTCCCACGGTAAAAATTCCTTTGGAGGAGGTCGACTACCCCAACAGTGCCAGTTATTCTACTGTCTGAGCAGTGATGTGCAAACATTACTGTGCTTCGGTAGGAGGGCACTGTAGCTAGTGACATTGCTTTGCTATAGTGTCTAAACATCTTATGACTTATGAATCTTTGACGCAGTGCACCTAGAATTTTACATCTTTCTAAAATCTTGGATATCACTGTACTAATTATGGGCAGCGTTGTCTTTTACCATCAGGAGAGAACTTGGTCTTCTTCTTAAGTATTTTTATAACAAAAAAATATTATAAGTTTTACATTATGGAAAGCTTTGGCTTTTAAGATATTTTAATCAATTGTAAAAGCATTATTGTTTAATAAAATAAATTCTCTACAGTGTTCTTACAATAACATAAAAATATACTCCTAGCCTTATCGAATCGCATTTCTACTAAATTATTCAAATAGATGATTAGAGTCATGGTCTTCAAGTTACCTTTTGCTTGATTTGTTTTTGATTACAAAAAGTACGTTTTTCTAAACCACGACATAGAATATTAATAATGTGGGGTTAAATATAAAGGCTAAATATAATAGATCCCCACAAAAATATAATCTAAACAATAATATAAAAAAGCAAGGAAAGCGTGACTGGCCGTCAGTCTATCTATAAAAAGTTTTGTTCAAAAACGATAAGTACTCGAAAATTCCTTAAAAAATTATTTTTTGTTTCTAAGGTTTCTTCCCTTAGTATTTAAAGAAATGAATTGAAACGTGGGTCGTTGCGTAAATCGGGTTTGAGTTTGAAGTTTGTTAATATTCTTTCAAATTTCAACAGTGTCCGTAAACTCAGAACGTGAACACGTGCGTGAATAAACCATTTTTAAAATGCATCTATCATTATAACAAAATGTTCTTGACGTCTATGGGGACGATATGCAATTATAGACTGGTCGGATTTATTAATAACGGTGACTTTTCATTGGACAATTTCCACAGTAAAATCAAAAATGTCTTGAATATTTAATGTGAAGTTCTACCATACTGACTATTAAACTTTACTTATTTGGGGGCATTACATGAAGGTAACAATTAGCTAATAAACAATCTACGGTACATAATTGATGCCTTGAAACATTTTGTCGTACTGTGACTTGTGACGTAATCATTTAGATTTTACAGCTGACGCAAACTAGGGCGGGCCGTACGGCAATCGTATAACAAAAATCTACCTACCGCTCTAGTGTGCGCGTTTGTTCCGTGAGGTGCGGCTCACACTTATTTGCGTATTACTTAGCTATAAGGTTCTACGAATAACCTGAGCATACGAAAGACTGCATTTGAGCTCATTTTATATAGATGCATATATAAATGATGGACACAGAAACAGACTCCGATAAGTGTCCTATCCATTACCATTATTTTAATGCTCAAAGGGACCTGCGCGTTCGACTTTTTGTCTCCGTGTACGCCTTTTAAAAGCCCATGTTTAAAAACGACATAATAATGATCTTTTTTTGATATAACATTATGTAATATTAATATTATTTAATAGTTCATAGTTCATAGTCATTTATTGGTATTAATCATACATGTCAAATAAATTATATTTACAGTATTATTGTAAAACAAAATTATTTTAAATTCTAAATAATAAAATATTACATAAGTACGTGAGTTCTACAAAACTTTCTGTAGAAACCTACTTAACATTATTTTTAAAATTAATATATTCGTCATAGCTATAAAAAGCTTTCTGGACGAGCCAGCGTTTTAATAGAGTTTTAAATCTATTTAGATTTGGAGCGGCCGTTATATCTCCAGGTATTTTGTTATATACAGTAGGGCCCATAACATGCGTCAATTTGTTGCTTTTTTCCAACTTTCTAGTGACTGCTACAAGACGATGTCTATTTCTAGTGAATTGCGAGTGTCGTTTGTATTCGTCCTTGTTAAGCCACACATATATTGCGACTTGGTATATCACTATCGACGGCAGGGTGAGGATGCCTAGCTTCTGGAAGTGCGGTTTTGCCGATTCATCCTGCCGAATACGGGCTATAGCTCGCACTGCGCGCTTTTGCACTCTGAAGGCGCGCTCCCATTCGGCAGCGCGCCCGCAGAGCTCAGCGCCGTATTGCAGCAGGGAGTGCACCGTCGCAAAATAACACGAGCGCACTGCTTCAGCTGGCACCACACGCCCCACACGTCGAAGTGCGAAGCAAGCGCTGCCTACCTTAGCGCACACTGTGTTTATGTGGGACTCCCACTTGAGGCCTCTATCTATTTGAAATCCCAGGAAGGTGGAATCAACGATTCCACCTGCATAATCCTCATTCCATTCACGAATACTGTTATAGGCATTGTTGCCTTACCCGATAAACAAAAGTGAACGAAATGGGTCTTAGACAGATTAAGCGCCAACCCGTTTATTTTGAACCACATTGAATACATAGGCTCTCAAACTTATTAATGATGTTTGTCAAGAGAGAGAGTAGAAAAGAGTCAATGGTTCTCCCATTTTCGCCTCATCTTTTATGTCTTCCGTAGGTATTATAATATAGTCATAATCTATAACATTTTACCTTTTACAAAACAAGCAAAATTTTGTAAAACACATAAAAAGTAATTCCTTACATTCTTCAAAAGAAATAGATGTACAATCGATAATAAATTACTGGGTAAGAAATATAAAAGACGATATGAAAAGAGGTTGATAGTTAATACAATTATAGAGGTTCAGGGGGCCTACTATTTGCTTATATTTGCAATGCATGGATACATATAGGCAGGCTATTGGAAATTGGAACACGAAGATCGGTCGCCGATCTTCCGTGGCGGTGTGGCAATTAAGAAGACAAAGAGCGATTAAAAGTAGTTTTTTATGCATATTTGATAACATATTTGTCAACGTCGGGTACTGCATGCGTGAACTCCTGATGATAAAAGAAACTGATCAAAATTAGGCTCAACGTCTGCTTGTGTCTAAGATATTATATCGATGGATCACCTTCTCCAATGTTCCAGCCGCCCTGCGACAATGTACAATGCAGGATCTCACTGAGGCCAAAGTTATAAATCTGTCCACTTACTGGTCCAAACAAAGACATTTCGACTCAAAAAGAAGAAGATTAAAATAACATACAAATTCAATATTTTAAAACTGACACTCGTAGTAGCCCCCCAGTTTTACACAAGGTATTGAAAGGAATGATCAATGGATAATTCATTGAAATTGTTACTTTTAATTTTTAATGTCGTAATAATACTTTGCAGTGCTGTACAATGATATCGGCTTTCTTATTAGTTTGTTCATTGGAAAATTACTTCTTTGTAATTCGCCCTATGGGATAATGTCTGATCGTGTAACTACGTCACGAATCATCATCGAGGACAAGGTTTTTATTGCTAATGCCACCCTAAACTTACTTCTTCTTCTTTCTGCCCTTATCCCACTATGTAGGGTCGGCACAACACGACTTCCTTCTCTATTCCACTCTATCATCCATCATATACCTATATTCATTATTCACTCCCTTAGCATATATAGTCTTTCAGTTAGTTCTCCAAAACCTTTTAGGACGTCCGCGGGCTCGTCATGGTAGTTAAATAAATTTTAATAGGCCAAACATCAAAAACTATTTTTCCAAGCGATGGAGTCATAAGGTAACAAACATAAAATGTACAGTAAACTTTAGAACTTCCTATTTAAAACGAAGTGCAAAAGTATCTAAGAAAGGCTCTAGCTATTGTTGTATTGAGTCAAATATATAAGCAATATCGTATTGAAGTAAGTACCTATTGGGTAGTCAAATCAACTTATTGATCAAAACTCCTAACATCCACGAACACAATACGAAAATTTCAACAAAGTTCCCTGCCGTACTGCGCTTAAAAAATATAAAAAACCATTCACAAGGGTCGCTAAAAAACTAAAAAGCTAAAAAGGTTAAAAAATAACGCGAGCAAATGACAAAACAAAACACGAGTGATGAATGAAACGCCTCTCCGCCGTCGCAGATTTACGGTGTAGTGGCTTAATTATGTCATTTCTATGTTAATAACATTTTAATTCTGTGTGCGGTTCGCGCTGGCTCTGAAAAGACCCCTCTCATTAAATTAGTCCGGCGGTTGGAGCACTATGGTTCACTTTAAGGTACGCGCCACGGCTCGATTGACGTAAGTGTGAAACTCGCTCTCTCGACTCTGCTCTGAATTGACTAACATTGCCTCAATGCCTCCCATAGAGGTAATAACGGTAAGAACTGTTTCGCAGCTCTGTCAATAGCCCTTTAATCTCTCCTCCTCGATCTTTTGAGGTGATGAACTCTCTTCGTGAATTAGGCGTTTCATTTTCTTTTTCCATTATCCGTCCATACCCAATTTATATATGTATAAGTAGCTAAATACTTGTCATATAAATAATCAATAATTCTTTTTAATACTCCAATATTATAATAAAATGCTATACGAGCTCTGCGATTTCATCTTTTAAAAAGAAATGTATGGGTAGTTACTAAGAGTACTTTTAAATTTTAGAATATGTTATAGATATGTAAAAAATATCAAAATAATTCACTTTTCACGTCTCACATTTTTGACTGAAATCCACGCCACATTTATTAAACATGCTAAGAAAGAAAAGAGTTTTCAACTTAAATTATTTTTAACTTCAAATTTGTTTCACTGAAATTAAAAGCAATCAAGCTAATTCAGCTCCTGAATAATAAATTAATGTATTAATATTTAATTCGTCTGTTTTTCATATTGTAGATAAGGTAATTAACAAAATATGGTTTATAATTTATTTTAATTACGTTCCAATGTTATTTAGCCCGATAATTATAGGAAAGTAGGTTAATTAGAATTAATTATTTTATTAAGTTTCGGAGTTTGACCACTCTTATATTTTAAAGACTTTTTAAAGACTTTTGTAACATTTTGTTTGCCGGACTTGTGCAATATAGAAAAAGGTGTAACATTGAAAGTTATTCTTATACCTGCATTATTAATGCGTTTATATAATTACTTACACCTAATTTAGTTACTACATATGTGTTATTTAGAATCTTATTGCTTCCTACATCACTACATCTACCCTACTGCTGAATTGTATGTCAAAATTTCGAGTAGCTTACCCATTATTAAGTATCATACAAAGAAACTTTTCTAATTAGGTATCTCTCTACTCATAAAAAGTAGGATTCAAAAGATTTTCGAGGTTTGTATTAAAAAAAATGTTTCTAACAATAGTAATATGCACCCTCATGATATTATGATATCAAGAATCGTTCTAATTGTTACGAGTGAACAAAGAACGAGGGTGTTGTGAATTATTATCTGCGGTAGGGTTAGATTTTCTCCCTTATAAAAAAATGTCCGCCATCTTGTCGGCCATTTTGCCGCGTGCGCAGTGCGCAAGTAAACATCATTATTGCGCAGACGGCGAGCTGCGTGCCACTCGCATAAAACAGCTGAGTCCTTAGGGTTATCGATTCGTCGCGTGCAAGGGTGAATATTTAGGTCAACTGCGTATTATTTTTTTTTATTTTTCATCGATCGCGTCAACCCTATTGTCCAATGCACGTGTCTTAAAATCACATTTGCATTTTTTTATGACGCGGTTTTGTTGTCCATTTAAAAGTGTGGCTTCTGCAGTCGACGTTATTAAATAAGGATTTTTAAAACCGCATTGTTTTCAGTACATTTCACATATCACTATCGTTTTCAAAATTATACAGGGAATCCATAGGAAAAAAATAAAAATCATAATAATTGAAACAATTATACATTTGTAGAATCACCAGTTTCAATTTTCAGAGTTGTTCCTAAAATAAAATCACTACAATGAAACCGTTTTAAAATATAAAGGAATTACCAAATTATTTCACTTTGGATTTCAAAATTTATGGAATGTTCATGAATGACCTAATTAACAGGTTTAAAAAAAACTTATTTTAATATCTTTGTGATAAATTTTATCTCTGGTCAAATAGTACGGTTCATAGACCACTCAGACCAGTCTTTGTGCAGAAACTATTGCATTTTTTACATCCAACAATCTCAGTAATTGTTAATGCTTGTTTGCGGATCTTAACTATCAAAATATCGGACAAAGCGACCCAAAGCGTGTTCTGAGTTGAGATGGTGTGTAGATAAAGCCATTACGGCAATTAGGTGTGCAACCAGAACAAAGCGCCGCCGATACGAATCTGTCACGCTACGATAAAGAACTTTGTAGATGATAATATCGTATCGTATCCGCTCAGCTCAGCGCATCTTTCGTCGACAAGAAAGGGATGAACAATGCGTTATGTTCCTGAGAGGGAGAGTGACAGGTGATGATACAAAAATATAGCACATCCAGTCTTACTGATTAGTCTAACTTTTATATTGTGGTTTTAAAGTGGACTGATTTATTATTTGTGTTTTAGCCATTTTATTATTTTTTTTTTATTTGCGACACCGACAGACGGCCCGCCTGATGGTGAGCAGGTATCGTCACCTGTGAGTCGGTCATTGCCGACGCATTGTCGACAAGTTGGCGGGATAAAACCTCTTCCAACGTGGCTTCACGAAATAGTCATGGCACTTTTGACATATCGACACAATTATAAGTAAGTCAAGAATACGTAAATGGTGCGCATTCTATACACTGTCAAGAACACAAAAATACGCATCCTCGTTCTATTGATTTATAAACAGAAGCAGACAGTTCTAATTCTAACACAAAGTCAACAAAATTAACACGTTCAAGCTTTTTCGCACTGCGATTTCGCAGACGAAATGTAACACTAAATAATTTGACACGAACGCGATATAATTACGCGTCAAAGGCAAGATATTGTTTAAAAACTGTTTCCACCTCCATTAAGCGAGACACATCTCGCATGTAATTGACGGGACTTATCGCGCCTCAAACGGTGCGGAGGCGTAAATTTCACGCGACAAAGCGAAAAAACATTAAACGCACCATTTGAACGCGAGTGGATGAAGTGATGCAGTTCTCTTGTTGTAACCCGCGCCTTTGCGATCTCAATGAGCCTGCCGCAGGAATTGAGGGACAATGTTTTAGAAGCTAGGTGTGTTTTGGGTTCCGTAAGGCATGGATAAGAGCCAGCTTGTAACCTTTCCAAAATTCAAAACTACAACATTTTTAACGGTTGTTTGGAACAGATCGCTTACAGCGATAAGAGCGCCTATTCACCATCACTATTTTTATGGTTGTAAAATTTAGTTTTTTGTGGTATCATAAAAGAGTATCTTATCTTATTTTAAACTTAGAACATTGCGATCTCAACAGGGGGGTGGTCACGACATCGTGACCACCGGTGAGACAAAAAATCAGTTTACGGATTTTCATTATTTTATGAAATTACGTGATATATTGATATTTTAGGTCATAAACTAGTTGAATATCATTGTATTTTCTCCAATTGCATTAAAATTTTGGAAAAAAAAATGAAGCACATCGGTATCATTATATATCAAAGTGAAGCAGTTTGACAGAGTTTGACAAAAATTTATACCGGCCGCCGGCCACGCTGAAAGGGACGGAAGAAAAATAGGTTTTCCTTTTTCTTCAAACAGAATTTTTCCTATTGCCATCACACTCACACATAATATGGCTACTTCTAGTTGTATTACTTCTGTGGATCTCAATGAACCTGGCGCAGGACAATGTGGTAGAAGCAAGGTGTGGTTAGAGGTTCCGTGTGACAGTGATAAGTGCCAACTTGTAACCAGCCAGTATCTTTTAAAATTATAAAATTTTAAATTTGGAACATTGCGTCAAAATCAGTGGGGGCGATCTCTTACCAAAGAATATTTTAAATTTGTGTCATACCGATAAAGCAATGCTTTGTAGTGGAACAAATCATATGAAAAGATTACATTAAAAATGTGTGTCAGTTCAAGAGGCGAGTAAAATAGGTACACGTTCTTTTGTATAGAATTGCCAAAATTATTTAGTGCATTAGACCGCAGCAGCACTAGCCATCACGGATTATTATAGTCGTAAGCCTTTTTTTCACTACATACATATTATGTAGTTTAAAACTAAGTCGCACCCTGAGTCTGTCTCTCCCTATGTATGCTTAAATCTTTAAAACTATGCATCGGATTTTGATGCGATTTTTTTAATAGATAGAAGGATTCAGTAGAAAGGTTTATATGTATAATACATGCATAATAAAGTAGGAGAACACTGATAATTTTCAATAAAGCGCGACGAAGTGTGCGCGGGTCTACTAGTTAATGTTAAAAGAGTTCTAAATATATAAAAGGAAAGAGTGACTGACCGATCTATCAACGCACAGCCTAAACCGCTGAACGGATTGGGTTGAAATTTAGAATATAGACAGTTTTAATTACGTAGACCTCCGTTAAGAAAGGAATTTGCGACGAGGACAAAGCTGCATAAGCATATAAAATAATTAAAAATTAGTAGTACAAAAGACCCAAACATCATAGGTTAATGTTCTATGAACTAACCTTATTTTCCATCGCAAGGTATAAAATATTCAAGTAAGCTAGGCGGCCGCGACGGCGCTGTCAACACGCTGTTGAAACGGCACAATGGACTACCTACTGTGGAGGGTTTAATTAAAGTTGCTTTTTTCAATCGATTAAGATATTTACGGGAACTGTTATAATAGTTGATGAGAAGTTCTTAATAGATTATACAATTTTTAAAACTATCGCGAGTGTTGTCCATAACTAAAAACAAAAACATCACAACTCACGTCTAATATTGTCGATAATATCTCGACCACGGTTTCGGACAATTACGATGTCCTTCATCAGAAGTTCACGCCTGCAAAACACGACGCTCACAGTGAGCGTGGTCGAGATATTCTCGACAATATTAGACGTGAGTTGTGCCGTTTTTGTATTTTAGTTCTTAATAGATTGTTTAACTCAAAAATGAGATAATATTAACAAATGTTTGCTACAACAACAAATATTCGTAAAAAAGGCAAACAAATCAATATTGCCTATAAAGAAATTATTGGATTAACAGCTATTAAGAACGATTTCAATTTCAATATTAATCCTTGTTTTTCTCGTAAATTTTTACATTATCTCAATGTTTACCTTTTTTATTCTAACTACAAAAACATAGCTCTTTTTTCATCAAAAATAAAGGTAAAATTGAGGCTTAATGTAAAAATTTACGTGAAAAACAAGGACTTACTTCGATAATTATCTTTGAATATTGCCTACGAGTCTATTGCCATGGCATGGCATTAGGAAGATTAAGATCATAATAAGCGGATTAAATTTAATTAGTCAAAAAAATAAAGATTACCTACGGAACCCTCGACAATTGCGAATGAAAAGTAAGGCTGGTTTCACAGAGCAAGTGTGTTGCTACGCGCCATCAATAGATACGCGGCGACGCTCGCTTATGTTAAGATAAGTATAGACTAGAGCATTTATTAAATGTAACAGAATCGTTCGTATATTTAAAAAAAGCAATCCCTATTAGTTTCTTGCTCGTTCTTCTCATAGTGGTGCCTTGCGAATGTGCGGTAGACTATTAATATAAAATGTAAAATTGAATTGCAAAAGTGCTCCATTGTATAAAGAAATTATTGGATTAACAGCTATTAAGAACGATTTCAATTTCAATATTAATCCTTGTTTTTCTCGTAAATTTTTACATTATCTCAATGTTTACCTTTTTTATTCTAACTACAAAAACATAGCTCTTTTTTCATCAAAAATAAAGGTAAAATTGAGGCTTAATGTAAAAATTTACGTGAAAAACAAGGACTTACTTCGATAATTATCTTTGAATATTGCCTACGAGTCTATTGCCATGGCGATATCCGATTAGGAAGATTAAGATCATAATAAGCGGATTAAATTTAATTAGTCAAAAAAATAAAGATTACCTACGGAACCCTCGACAATTGCGAATGAAAAGTAAGGCTGGTTTCACAGAGCAAGTGTGTTGCTACGCGCCATCAATAGATACGCGGCGACGCTCGCTTATGTTAAGATAAGTATAGACTAGAGCATTTATTAAATGTAACAGAATCGTTCGTATATTTAAAAAAAGCAATCCCTATTAGTTTCTTGCTCGTTCTTCTCATAGTGGTGCCTTGCGAATGTGCGGTAGACTATTAATATAAAATGTAAAATTGAATTGCAAAAGTGCTCCATTGTAGCTTATTTGAACAAATGAATTTTGAGTTTGAGTTTATCATTCGCCGTTTACTTGATCAAACCGAACTTCCAACATAAAGTTTGATGTTTTGTTTCAAACTGATTTTACTGTAAATGCCTATTTACCTACATTTTTTAATGTATTAACGAATTATACAATTCAGGTTCGCTATTTCCAAAAACATTTTCATGTAATGTAACATTTTGATGAACTTTATCAACGCTTATAATATTATAATGTTCAACGCAGTGCTCACTACACTCGAATTTATTATTGTTAAAGTTACATTTTCAAAAAACCTAAATTGCAAAATTGGCGCATGTTCAACGTTATGTTACAGGTACTCTTACTCTAGTCTAAACTCACCTTTAGGTGTTATATAAATGAGGCTCAGACTACCAGATAAAATAAAAGCCTACGTAAAAGAGGTAATTGCGAGCGAGTTTACATAAAGGCACGAGTTAAAAGTTAAAAGAACCAGTTAAAATCGGAATGTTAAAGTTAACGTCGAATTAACGTGTGGACTTCAGACGCCTTTTTCATTTGAAATTAGGTAATTAAAATTGAAGTTTGATGTGTCAGCTATTTAAAGTTTTCAAAAGAACAGAGGGCATGGCGTACTGCGGCCCGAGGACATAAAATCATTGACAAGACTAGCAACTCCCGTCCCACTGTCAAGAGTAATTGACGTTTGTAAAAAAAAAATGACAATGGGAGTAGCGGCAAATTGTATGCAATGACAGTGCGAGTAGCAAGAGTAGCGTCTTGATATATTTATGTCAGTTTACTCTTGACAGTGGGACGGGAGTTGCTAGTCTTATGTCAATGTCAAAGTGTGCTCGTGCCGCTGTGGTGTCTATCACTATTAACCGACAAAATAGAATGTTCTTAGATTCATACAGTGCTAACGTTATAAAGGCATTTTTCAACTTTGTTGCGTAATACAACTCGTTATATGACAATAAATTTAAGAAAAGAGTTTTAGTCTCTTATCGCGCAAACTTAAAAATATCAATTAAAAATATGACTTACCATTTCTTATCCTGGATTGCTTTTATTCCAATATCGACGTTTCGTCAATTTTAAAACATTTTTATAATATTTTTTTTTTCTGTTTATAATAATTCACTGGTATAAATCTATGCTACCGTGACATTATAAAGAAAATGCATATAAAATTGATTTAACACACGTACTATCGTTTAGAAAAGCAAACTATGATTTAACTTATAACAGCAAATTTTTTTATATATTTTTTTTATATTATTAGTCAATTTATTTCGTTATTAGAATATTTTGACTTTATGATAATGTGTATAATGCACCCTCAAAGTAGTTTATTTTAGGAATTTGTATTATTTAAGATTTTACAACTATTTTAATTTTGGAATTGATTTGTTTTTATTAATCTGTGGCAATTGAACTGACGATCATTTGAAAGAGGAAGACTCGAAGCGTACCGGCGACTTACCTGCAAAGAAAAAAACACCATAAATTAAAAATTAAAAAGCAGATACATATAATGCGGCTAACATTTTAAATATAGAATTCATTGTTCAAAGACCAGCCCGTTCGCCGGAGATGGGCAGCTCTATATAATTAGACCAATTTAAATCTTAATTAATATTAATTGTCCGACGACGGCGGAACGAATCTGTCGTGTAAGTACTGTCGTGTGGATAAGTGTAATCTTAAAAATAGATAGAATATTTTGTTATTTAATGAAAACCTTTTTCATACAACATTAATTTCAAAATGTTGATGTGATGTTGAATTTAGAATAATAATGTAAAAAAATCTCTAATAAAATAATGTTTATTTTTATTACAACCTTCAGCTTTGGTCTATTAGGTGACTTTGTCGCTCGCAGGATAATACAAACTTGTAAATATAAATTCGTTTACTTTTTGCTAATGTTTTATTTTTGTTTAGCTTTAGATAATACATTATTACTTTGAAAGTATTCTCAGTATTCTATCTTGAATGACAACAAAGTTAAATGAGAAATGTGAAAAGGGTAGGTTAGGTACTTATTCCTAACTTTTGGCCTTTTTTTTAAAGTATCAAACTGGGAATACTATATATTATAACAAGTGCCTTAAACAAATTAAATAATAAGAAATAGAAAGGAAATAATAAGGAATAGAATTTGACATAGAGCACTAACATTTGCGCGATTAACGCGCGGGCTTTTGACGCCCATGATGTTAATAGACAATGCGGCAGCGGGTATCAGACAAAACCTACAAGGCGCGATAATTCCCTGCTAAGCTTTACTAAACATCATGACAATACTCGGTTGTAATGACCGCTTGGCGACACGGTTTGTTCGGTTAGTGGTAACTAGGCGGCCGAAACCGCTATGTTAAAACCAAGTTTATCCTAAATAAATTAATTGAACTGATTGAGCTGGACTGAATTGATTGAGCCTAAATATAATATTATATAGTTCTCAGCAAGTAAGTACTCTGAACTCAGCTGGATTATAAGATATGAAATGTTGTATATTTGACGTTTAAGTAGGTATTGTCATCCTACGAAGCAGTGCGGCAGCACAGAATACTGGCAAGTATTCTGGGTATGCTGCCCAGATATCTGACAGCTGTATCTGACAGTGGTTTGGAGCACAAACATTCATAATATTATGTATTATGACATATTGTGTGCTTTATTTCTGTATCATTAATTTGTAAATGTGGAGTATAGTACTGTATTTTTCTCTTAATAAAAAAGATACTAGTATATCATAAAAAACCTCTCACAAGGAATGACCAACAGTTTTCCCGCTTCTGAGGGAACGTGTCGCCGACCGCGCCCTCTTGAGAGCTCTCGAGACTTGTCGAGATGACGCCTAGCTTTGTAACCAACCAGCTGCCGTTCTAAATTCAAATATTCAAAAACATTTTCCATTTCCGTTAGGATTTTTTTTATTTAATTATCTATCTATTTTTGTAGTGCCATCATGTGCATTTCGCCAGTGTTCTGTATAGAATTCTTGCCAGTTCTTCTCATAGAGCTAATTTCCTAATAAGTAGTCTTAATATAGAATCAATTACTTTGTAAAATTTACGTGCAAAAGAGCTGAATTGGACAGCCTATTTCAATAAATTATTTTTGAGTTTTCTATCCAACTTAAATAATGAATTTGAAAGTATAATTTGTGCTCTGAACTGACAGAGCTGATATTTTTTTTATATTTAGGGCTCTGATATTACGATAGGCTATTTATCGCGAAGTAAAATATCTGGATACAGTATGAATATAATGACATAAAACAATGATCAGTTTTTCATAACACTTCTGCTAACGACAGTACGGTAAAATAATACGTACTTATATCCTGGGCCAGTCATTGTTAGTCTCGTATTATACTTGCCCTGTTACTTGTTAATACGGATGTCACATTTATTATATTATCCCCGCATTACGCTAGCTGTGACCCGCGGCTTCACTCATTCATACACACTATAAGCACGGTAAAGAGATATACAGTAATGTGACTCCCTAGAAGCGGTTGGAAGCTTCGTTCGGAAGCTTACTGAATAAAAACATCTATTCGTCACCTCGCTGCCAACCGAACCCTACCCAAATCGTTGTAAACTCGCGCGACCTTGAGTTCAACCGCTTCTACGGAGTCACATTACTGTAGGTATATCTATTTTCCGTGCTATAAGTTATTACGCGAGCTGAATTTTGGTTGGTAGATTGGATCCTAGATGCCACGAACGAACGATGACGATGACGAACTACGATGATGAACGTGTTGTGCCGACCCCACCTAGTGTGGGATAAGGGCAGGAAGATGATGAGATTAGATCATAGATATAACATTGGCCACTTTTTGATGGGTAAAACCTCTAGGCTCAGCTAATCTATACAATCTCTGAGCGCTTGGTCGAGGCGACGTGTGACCGAAATGCTGGGATATATTTGGCCCAACGTATAAGTATTGCCATTCAACGTGGCAATGCTGCCAGCATTCTGGGCACTCTATACTATAATCACACTATAAAAGTGAAAGTTTGTGAGTTTGTTACTTCTTTACGCCTAAACGGGTGGACCGATTGAGCTGAAATCTGGTATAGAGATAGCTTAAACCCTGGAATAACATATAGGCACACGGACACACAGACTGAGACAGATAGACTGTACAGAGGGTAAAACCGCTGTGTGAAGCTAGTTCAAATATACGTTACTTATTTCAGAGATAGAGTTAGATAAATAAGAACAAGCTCGAAGTGAAGAATCTCATTTTGAACCGATGAACAGCTTCAGATGAAATTAGGAATAGAAATATATTTAGCTAAACTATACATAAAATAACGGCGAAACTTTGTCAAAACTTATTACTAGCTGCGCCCAGCGGTTTTGCCCTCTGTTCAGTAGTCTATGTGTTATTCCAGGGTCTAAGCTATCTTCATACCAAATTTCAGCTCAATCGGTCCACCCGTTTAGCCAAAGAGTAACAAACATACATTCTTACAAACTTATACGTTTATATTTAGTAAGATTACTGTGCGCAGAAATGTGCATGCAAATAATTTCAGTTAATAATTAAACCCCTATAAAATGCAACAAAAACCCAATATAAAATGGAGCTTTCAACTTAAGACTCGACACCCTTTTAGCAATCGATGACGGTAATGTATACCGCCGTCCACCGATGTTTTATTAATTTTAATCACGCTTGGTATTTTTAAACAGTTTGTTTAAAATGAAATGTTGCAAATAAAGTCTGAAAAGCAATATTGCACATCTAGAGGTAGATCTGTAGGGAGTCAACTAAAAAAACTGTTTAAACTAAAAGTTATTTCTTTATTAATTTCCACTTTTTAAATCTTAGAGTAAAACTAAAAGGGAAGATACGATAAAAGTGTTTCGTAAATGGACTACTTCCGATTAGGTTTAGGCACATTTTATATTTAATTAAGCTTAAGATATAAAACAAAGTGGCCATCTTTAATTTACTTTAATTCCAATTCATCTATTTATTAAATCAATGTATAAAATATCTATAATATGCATTCTAGACTTCAAGATTTTCCAAGGTATGCTAATAACTAACACCAACATTCTGTACGCTCACCTAATAAATGTTAAAACATTTATTAAATTACATATGTATGTACGCACTACGATTAGTTATGGAAATTTTAAATTAATGTCTTAATTGCCCGGTGTGAGAGTAATATATTTTTAATTACTTACAATTATTTAGAAAATTAAAATGATGTAGTTCACAGTGCGTAGGGATGTAACAACAATATTATTTTTATTAATAAAATCTATTAAAATTTCGTTTAATATGACTTTATTTTGTACTCTAGCATAAATTTCAGAGCTAGCATAGAGGTATAAACAATATTTATAAAAAAAAATGGGTTTTGGCGAGAGACGCTTCCAAAGTGGAAAAATGTGTGGCCCCTTCCCCTGTAACTTCTAAAATAAGGGAATGATAAATGTAAAAATAATATATGATGTACATTACCATGCAAACTTCCACCGAAAATTGGTTTGAACGAGATCTAACAATAAGTTTTTTTTTAATACGTTATAAATCGTATACCGCATTTTACCTTTCATTCAATCAACTCAAAAGTTACGAGTTATGGAACCCTTCATGGGCGAGTCCGACTCGCACTTAGCCGCTTTTTTATTTTATAATTTTGTGGTAAGTAGTAATAGTAAAAATACATATTATAATATTATAATAGTAAAAATAAAAATACGCCTACTAATAACTAAATAGGTACCTAACACTCCTCTTTTCTAAAAAATCGGGTCTTCGGGCAACTAGAAATGTCACCATAATATTATATTTATCTGAATGCAAAGCCAAGCACAAATCTAAACATGGGCAAAAATTCACGAAGATCAAGCCCTTATTTACACTAATATAAAACAATAATTGTTGTTTAAAATAACACAACAAAAACACTTATTTGAAACAATAAAATCAAAATGGCCAGCCCTAAAACAAAATTACATACAAAACGAACAAGATGTTGCAGTTTCCAACAAATTACAAAATAAAAATAATTAAGTAACGGTATGGAATACATGTTACATGTAAAACAATAAAGAGTAATATAACATAAATAATTACCGACGCACACAGATGTATCGATCTAAGGCACTTGTTCCACTGATAGCGATAAACAAGTTAAATTAAGTACGGATATTTTGAGTTTTTATTCTTTACTGCGGCAGCGGTTTTACCCGCTGTACTGTAGTATGTTTTGTTCAGGGTCTAAGCTATCCCTATACAAAATTTCACCTCAATCGGTCCACCCGTTTAGGCGTGATGAAGTAACAAATATACATATACACTCACAAACTTTCACATTAATAATTTTAGTATGATCAAAGGCTCACCTGCCTTTGACCACGATTTTGCCTGATGTTAAGCGACTATGCGGCCTTAGATGGTAGCAGATTTCCCCTAGAAGGCGGAATAAATCCCTCCCTGGCTTCACTGAACATCATGCCGGAACACTGTCATAATCATCGCTTGGAGACACGGTTTTCTCCAGTGGGTGGTAACTAGCCACAGCCGAAGCCTAGTTACCTGTATAAAGTTTTGTACCGAAAATCTTATAAATAATATAATATACCCTTATAAATAAAAACTTTCGAAGTTTTAAAATTCATAAAATGCACGTCAATGACGTCACACACTGACTTTAAAATAATCCACGACTCATATTTTTAAGAATACAATAGAAATAAATATAGAGCAGACACAATACAGGCGGAAACGAGCAACCTTAACGCAGAATATAATGTAGCTTACGTTCACTACTGTCATATCTCTCAGCCATTGAGCTAGGTATTCACTAAACTCTTTAATGGCACACATGTCTTGTAGTTTTTATATTCACACACCCGTCCCCAGTCGTACCTCACAGTTGAGATCCAAAATTAGGGTCCAAAGAATATCGCGTAGTGTTTGTAAGTTGTACTTATAAAAAAGCTAAAAATATAAATACCTTGTAACTTACCCAGAATATATATCTATTCACTCGCGACTAGAAGATTTCTTATAAATTGTACTTAGGTCACACACTTTCCTTACAAACTTTAACAAATTTGTTTTGCGAACAGATTTTGTTGTGACGTGCAACATATAGGTTTGCCACAGAATCATGTGTGGAAAACCTATATGTTGCAAAACACATCTTTTGGATATATAATTGTATAGTTTCGATTAAGACGCATCGCATCGCATCGCACTAATGAGCAACATCGCCTCAAGCGCCGACGAACCAAACCATTAATTATAAAATTTTAAAAAGACCGAGAATAAAATGTTGCAATTTAAACTCGAGTAAAAGTGGCTTCGATACGAGACTATTATTCTATAGAAAAGTGGATACATTGTCTTGATAATAGAAAATACTTAATGACAAACGAACTAAATGATGATAGAAAAGTTTTGTTTAACAAGGCCACCTGATGGTGAGTGGTTAGTGGTTACCGCCGCCTATGGTTTTCTGCAATACCCCTTGTACCCTTTCGACCATTTCGACCCTTTCGACCATTTTAAATTTATCTGACGTTTAGGAAGCGAGAATACAGAGCACTCCAGAATTAAGGCCAAACTTTACAATACAGAATTGAATTGAATAGAAATGCTACTTTTCGTTAGTGTTCTAGTTAGTAGAGGTAGACATTAAGACAGTGCTTAGGGCATGAAACCCAATAATTTATTTATTTTATTAATAGGATTGTTTGAATAAACTGACGGCCTACTTGGCTAGGTCAACGCAGTATGGATACAAGCAATACAGTTAGAAAAACAAATGCTACGCAGAAAATATGTCGTAAAAAGCGTCCTAAGCGCAAGTAAGGACGACGTTAATTATTAGTTTAAGTATTCATAAAATGTAGCGTTTACACCGACCCTTTAAGCGGAAGCGGCAAAAACTTTTATTTCGGCTTTATGGTGGCGTAACGCAGCTGGTGTTTAGGCCGTTTATACACGCGCCACTTGGCTACAAATATGTATTTAAATAGATGCCGTCATTTTGAAATCAGGCATGTCACTTTATGTCACTTTATCCTTGCATCCTTTCTGCTAGTCAAATTAGCAATCTGTCTTGGAAATATACCTAGTAAGCTCAAATTTTCGAATATATGTAGGTATCTTAAATTTTGCGTTCTAATAGTTGTCTTAAAAGTCACATAAAATATAGTATCAGCGTCGTATGTTGCGTGAAAATATGTTACAAATAAAATTTGTAGCAAATTTTATATAGATAGTATCACCATTGGTTCAATAGAGAACGATAAAATGCAGTCGCGTCGTTCAGGAAAGCCAGGAAAGGACTTACCCCGTCTATTTAATCGACATGTTGTCAGCAATGACGGACCATGCGGCCGTCTGCTTGTGACTATCTCTAACAAAAACGTAAAGGCACGTAGAGGCGCATTACCGGCATCTAGTTAGATATATTATTCCCTTTAGTCTACCTCACTCCGCATCATTATATTGTATTAATAATTATTAAACTTCGTACTTCTTTAGTTTTGATAACTTTTTGTATAGTAACAACAAAAGACGAGCGGTTTATTATAAATGTAAGTCATTTCAGTTTGTACAACTTTTTATTGCTAAAACGTTCTTTAAAGTCTCAAAATAGTACATTTAATTTCCTAGATTCCATCCTATTGTTTCGAAACAAAGCATATTTTAAAACAAATTATTATAATAGAATTTACGTAAACAAAAAGTCCACGTTTCTCGCAAACTTTCGTCAAATAAACAGAAAAAAATTTAAAACGATTCAACAAAGACATTGTAAATCAACTTCCAAGGAAATTACTTCTGTATTTATAAAAAACTGCTTTCAGACGCAAATTATAGCGCGAGTACACAGATAATGTAGAAGGATTAGTTGCCGCGAGCTTTCGAAATTTCATTTTATTCATGTTTTTCTTATGCATGCAGATAAACGAGAAGAGCTCGATGCTATCCTGATGCAATAACTGCCTATTACCGAATAGTGCAACCTAGGAAACAGGGACCTGAGTAATCTTTCCCTTGGCACAAAAAGAAAGTTAAAGCTATTATTAATTATTAAAAAAAGAACTTGAAGATAAAATTATGACACCATCATCACTTTTAAGTAAACTAGTCTCCTTACACCAAAGGTCATGAAAATTATATTTATAAATGTAGTCAAGATTATATATAATTTTGTACAATAATATGAAAAAGGCTAAGTGCTAGAGTGAATGAAGATATGACGGATGATAGAGTGGAATGGAGAAACAGTAAAACCTAGTGGGACAAAAGCAAAATGATGATAATATAATAAACTAGCTTGTGCTCGCAGCTATGCCCACGTGCAGAAATCCTTTCTTAGTGGAGGTCTACATCATGAAACCTATATGTGTTCCAAATTTCAACAAAATCCGTTCAGCGGTTTGGGCTGTGCGTTGATAGATCAGTCAGTCAGTCACTCTTTATCTTTATATGTTTAAGATGTTATTTTCTTTGGTGTGGCGCAACGTGTAAATCAATCACGTTTGTTATCACACAAATTCTTGTACTCGGGGTATCCTTCTCGATATATTATCTGTGAGCGACGCCGACTTTAATGCAATATATATTTTAATTTTTTCGCACAAACTGGTCGGCGGACGTCTTAATAAATAAAAAAGTAAATTAATATATAAAAATGACGTGACTGACTGACAGACCTGTAGGACATTTGATTTGCGAACATTTTTATTAAAAACTTATTTTTAAAATGATTTCTTGTCTTTAAAAGCTTTCTTAACGATTGCTCAAGCTTTAATGTATTTTAGTTAACTTCAAAGTTTAATACCATTTATATTTAAAATAAGCATAGTGAAAAGGGGAAAGAAAGTCTATACTAGTATGAGACCTATTCTGATCCTATCATACACAAAACAATTATAAAAATCGGTCATCGGAAAAGCTCAATAACACACTTTAATACGATTTTTATATTAATGTATACGAAATCATTATAACGTATCTTGATTTTTATAAACATTATTTAATATAACAAGTATGTATAGTAAAAGTAGACATTATACTAACCTAAATAATAATTACAAAAAACATATTTCATTACAATAAAATCCCCAATTTTAAAGATATTTTTAAAAACAAATTATCTGTAATTCTCTGTAATAAAGCAGTGGCCGAGTCGCGAGCATTTTTATTGTTTAAAATGTAATAAATAACGAATGATTTGTGATGTCGTAAAGGAAATGCCATTGTTATATTTTAAACAGTAAATTATTGAAAACAGCAGGTGCTATTAAATTTTTCAAATAATATTGACCTATTATTGTTTTATTTACGAGATGATTGCGACTAATAATGCAATTATGATATTATTAGCTCTCTAGCTACCCGCTAAAAAGTAGCGTACCTTTTTATATAATTCCAGTATCCAAGCTGCGTTTACATCTACCTAATTTCAGTTTAATTAGTATAGTCGTTACGTGAGGAGGTAACAAGTGAAATTTAAAAAAAAATCTTTAAAAAAAAGATTTTATCTAGCACCAAATTACTCGTCAAAACTCGATGGGGTCGATGGTCAAAACAGATCAGCGCGTATGTCATAATAATATTGCATTTGCATCCGATTTATACATGCATGCAATATTCAGCTCAATCGGAAACCGGGAAGTCGATCAAATCAAACTTGCAAGATTTGATTAACGGACAGGTGAATGAAAACAAAAGTTTGTTAAAAGGATTTATCCACTCGGGCAAAGCCACGAGCATTAACAAGTAATAAAGTTAATTGATTAAAATCTTTTGTCAAACCCTCGTTTTGTCTCTTAAACCATAATGCAGAGTTAGAAAAGCGAGAATAGTGCATTCAATGGACTATAAAAGATCTTCGAATGAATAGAGGTGTCCTACTTAAATGAGAAGTCTATTCTAGATTTTAAGATAACTTGTATTGAAGCGGCCGTGCGCGTTCATATGTTTATTGAACCTCTTGGTAATTTCTGATGCCCTGGTTCTTTTTTTTAAACTATAAGTAAATAACTAGTAAAATTTCAAGGTTTTTAAAGATAAACTGACACATGCAGATTCTTTAAGATGCCGCAAGAATTACGCGCTAAAATAATAACACTGCCAAGTCTTCAATTTTAATCATTTTATTGAAGTGTTAACACATTTGTTTACCAAAAATGTCTCTTAATATAGCAAAAAGCAGCTTAAACGTGTATTTAAACAAAGTAATTTTATGACACTTAACTATATCTATTTAGAATGAGTGAACCAGAGAGTTTAGTGAATCAGGATGGGATTTATCCCGCCTTGTAGGTTTTATCCACTATCTTCGACTGCATCATCGCTTTTAAGGCAAGATCGTAGTCAAAAGGTAACCTATAATTAATTAAAAAGTATCATACAATACTCTTTATTAGGACAAAAATTAACAAAATAGACTTAAAACTAAATTAAAGTACTACATTAATGTACAACATGTATATGTTTGTTACATGTGTGTGTATGTATGTGTTATATTAATGTCTACAATGGACGGCCTTATCGCTTAGAGCGATCTCTTCCAGGCAACCAACTTTGCACGGAAAGTTGTAAATAAAAGAGTAGGGTATATATATATATATTAGCAGAGGAGTCAAACTAACCTAATAAAAATAGTGTAATGAAAGAAATGGGTTTGTATTTTTATGTACAATGTACAAACTTTGACCACTACAAATAGAACAATGAATCATCCGAAACGGCTCAGACCAACCTATGTTTACATTTGACTGAAAATAAGAATTCGTAAGAATGTTACCGACACGTGTTTGCATTTGTCCTTTTATTTGAGGCGGCACAATGGAGATCAAAGGAATGAGATACTGGTTTTATCTTATCTGATAAAACAAGATAAATTCCATTATAATAACTGCATATACCATAGATCTAGCACTCAGGTACATTAGTAATAGTTATAATTAATTTAAAAATGTACAAAGTTAAGTTTTAAGTTGTTGATATTATGGAGCAATTATTATTTTAATGTGGGGATATAATGGTGCTGCATAAGCCAGAGCGGCAGTCAACTATAGTAAAATATAAACAAGTGAAATTTAAAAAATACTTTTTAAAAACAAGCTTTAATTATTGTTATCATCTTGCATCATAAAGTACTCGTCAAGACGAATCAAATGAGCCCAAGCTCGATGGGGTTGCGTTGTTTTATGACGGAGTTCCTATGGCCACCTTCCAGCTCCATCATCAGATCAGCTCGATGTCATAAAAATATTGCATTGTCATCCGATTTACACACGCATGCAAATTTTCAGCTCAATTGGAAACCGGGAAGTAGGTCAAATTAAACTTGCAAGATTTGATTACAGACAGACAGACAACAGTCCCGGCTTTTTCCTACAAGATAGTTATAGGAGACAGTCGTTAGGTCATGTTGCAGGTAGTAATGTCGGCGACCTGAAACTGACCCTAATTGGATTGGAATTGGACATTCCAAAACATGTGACCAATTTCGATTTTTTTATTCATCATAGGTTAGCCTTTGACCACGATCTCGCCTGATGCTAAGCCACGATGCTACCGTAGATGTTAGCAGGCTAAACCTAGAAGGCGGGATAAATCTCCTTGGCTTCACTGAAGGTCATGTCGGAACACGATCGTAATGTCAGAAATCAAAACTCAGAGGGGCTAGTTAGGACTTTGCCGGCAATTCAGACCTGTCAACCAAAAACGGTCACAGTAACAGTACATTTGCTTTCCTTTTCTATCTTGTGATATATCCGTAGGAGTAATTTTTTGTCCTTCTCGGCTTTGTTTCTCTATTCGTAACTCTATGGTTTTTAGCTCCGTTGAATATAATTGTGCAATTGTTTACAGAAATGCAAGATAATGGACTCACAATATCTTTTTTACTAATGTGAATATTCTTGAAACTAGCCATTCTGATATGATAACTATTATTAAAAGTCTATTAAAGCACTTTGTCTTTTTGCTCAACATTTTACTTTGTTTAAGGATAGTATTTCCAACTGATCTGATATTTTATTAAATGTTTGACGTAGATAGTTAATGAGATAAAGTCACAATCTATGGGTAATTTTTACCAATTAGGAACTTAATTTACCTTTTATAATCAAACTAAATCAAATCAAATCAAATCATTTATTCGCTCACATGGGTGAATACAAGTTTACAGATGTTATTGTTACTAAAATTATAAGTGCTCCATGTGTCACCTTCAGGCATGCAAATTTTATAAAAAATTAATATTCTTATTATAAATGCAAAAGTTTATTTTTTTATATTTTATTTTATTTATTTATATATTGTTATTTCGATTTTTTTTTAAAGTATATTGTATTTGTTGCGGATCGACGAGCCTTGTAAATAAATATTCCTTCTTTTTTGTACCTGTGTAAACTCCCGTAGCTTTAGTCGCATTTATTGCACATATTATGTATAGATTTCGTGTTTTATAGCTTAAGTACTTAAATTTGATAACTTGATTATGTAAACTCTTTATTTTCTTTTTGCTAATTTATTTGTTGTTATGTAAAATTTGTCATGGTTTATTTACTTCTTGAATACGCGTAAATAAACTTATTGTAAACGAATATTTGTACTTGAATAAGAATATGTAATCGCCAAATTGCTAGAGAAAGACAGCAATATGTTAGAGCGAGACAAGTACATATAAAAACCGCGCGATCGCGCATTTTTGCCATGTTTTTGCTTATTGTAGATTATGTGTAACAATAAGTAATGAATATGTAATACATGGTAATAGATAATGTCGTAAGCTAGATTTTAAGATTATGTAGACTAAAATCGAGCTATGTATGATAAAGTTATAGTCGAAAATGTGCCGGGCCCATAGTGAAAATTAGAGAAAGATTTGTGAAATTTTGTGTAAAAATTAGGTGCTCTCTATCCGGTAAGGGTAGGGAGTGCCTAAGGTGCCCGGCCAAAAATATTGTTACGCTCTACGACTTCGCTTGAATTGTATATTGTATTATATATACACCTAAGAAGAAAACGAAATACAGTCCACTATTATTGAAGAACCGAAGTTATTATTTACGACCCCCACAGTATTATAAAGGAATATGTATAGGAATAATTATGTATAGGTACGTAATGTAACGCGGCGCCATAATTATAACTAAATAGAATAAGTTTCCCATGTAAGTAAAATTGTAAATTTTTTAATGAGAAATAAAGATTCTTTAACCCGAAAGTTTGTGAGTGTGTTACTGTGTACGTTTGTTAGCATGTTACTTTTTCACGCCTAAACGGGTGGACCGATTGAGCTGAAATTTGGTATAGAGATAGCTTAGACCCTGAAATAACACATAAGCTACACACACAGCACAGCGGGTAAAACAACTGGGCGTAGCTAGTCCTACTATAATTATTTACTGAGATTAAAGATTATTTACAACAAAGGCATTTGTCACTTACGTCTCGACTCAAACAAACCCTATAGCATATTATATCGACATGATTTGACTCGGATATTTTACTCTGACAGAAGTTACCTACCTTACGAAATGATTATTCACGTATAAGACACCAGAGGGCCTATTGGCTATCGCAAAACGACATGTAAAACACTAGAATCCATAGACAAAATTGCGTACATTACGTGCTTAAACCTCCTTATTAATATGAGTAAAGTAACAAAAGCAGCAATGTACATTGAAGTTGCCATCAATCGTAGTGGGTGAGAATTAGCCAATACCCACCTGTTTGAAAACTGCATGCATGTGAAAGAGTAAGTTTTGAACTTGCGCTCTTTCCAAAGATAAACTTTGTCATAATCAATACTTTTGCACTACCACTGCAAGTTAATTTTACTTTATTTTAGTCAATCGCAAAATTTATAGCGCTGTATTCATATATTAGAATAAGAATCTTACTAACCTAATTACGAATGTATATACCCTATTTTTGTATTTTTTCTTTTTAAAGTTTGATATAAAATCTACTAGACTTAACCTAGCATACATATTTGTAAATAAACTGCATAAACTCACTTGTGTTTATTTCGGCTTCGTGCCGACCGTTTCGATCCTGTACGAGGATCTTCTTCAGGGTGTATGACAAATAAGAATCTAAATACTCACGAATCGTTTAGTGTTAAAATAAACCTTGCATAGTTAAAATTTATAGGAAACATGGTGTTACCTTTTTAAAAAGTATTATAGTCTTATCTAGTCTCTAGTGATAGATTACCACATAGTGAAAGACTATGTGGTAATTCAGGTCTAAGCTACATCGAAGTGACGGGTAAGTGCTTCAGCTTGCCCGCAGCCCCGAAATTACGGCGCTCTAAAAAACACTCCAACTTTTTTGTGGGTAGACTTTGTTCACACATCGGTGGGAGAGTCCCCCAGACCACATTAAGCTCCCTGGCAAAGGTTGATGATGCGTAACGCATTTATCTTGGGTAATCAATGATCTAAGTAAAGATCTTACTACCTATCTGAATATCTTTCTGCTTAAGGCCGCCCATTGTGGACATTAATATTAGTACTTTAATTTAGTTTTAATCTATTTTGTCTTTTTTTTGTCCCAATAAAGAGTATTGTATTGTAACTTGGGAAATCAAGGCACCAGTGAAAATAAAAAAATCTTTCTAGGCATGTTAGGTACGTGATTTTCGAGCGCAAAGGTACCTTTCAAGGCATCTTTCGTGATTTTTCGTCGACCACATCTACATTTTCCATCAGGTGGGATGTGGTCATCATCATCATCATCATCTCAGCCATTGGACGTCCACTGCTGAACATAGGCCTCCTATTTGGACTTCCATATGTACCGGTTGGAAGCGACCTGCATCCAGCGTCTTCCGGCGACCTTTATAAGGTCGTCTGTGGTGTGGTCCTTTATAAGGTGGGATGTGGTCAAACGTAGGTAATTAGTATAAAGACCGTTTAGATGTGAAGATGTAACATACATACACGCGTACAAACTTTCACCTCTATATGAATAATGTTAGTGCGATGACAGCGACATGGTTCCAAGTCGAAGGGCGCACACACGAACGAATGCCAACAATGTTACCATAGTCGACTATTAATAAAATGAAATAAAATGTAATTATAATTATTATTTGCCCGCATTCGTGCGGGAGCCATGTTACTACTGATAGTAATAGCTAGGGGAACAATAAAATATACTTTAATTAGTTGCGACTTGCGACGCCGCCTGAGGGCAACGAACTAAGGTTGCATTTACACTTTCCGACGCAATATAGCCCGACTTGAAGGGCTAAGGGCGTCCGCTACGTACGAACACGAATCGAGCGGGTCCTGTTGCCACCTGCAGTAGTTATACAAACTCGTCGCACGCGCCCGCGATATTTACAGCGCTTCTCATACATCTTACAACTTTTACTATAAACACGCGTGTACCACACGCCGCGTTCACCCGCTCAACGTATGGCACGCCTAACTCAAAAAGTTATGATTACTATAAGCCGTACAAAATGTTTTAAGAACGATGCGGCAAAGTTAAAAGGAATAAAGGTAGAAGGCGACTTTTTCATTTGCGGACCTAGAATGGGTCCAAATTTCGATTTAGCTCTAGCAAATAATTAGAGTAGCAATACAATACAAATATTTACTATTGAGAGCAAGAATATAAATTTTACAATAAATTACTTAGATTATAAGTTACCCCAATTTCTAACATTAATTAATGTGGGTCGTTTAGTTTAGCGGAGAGATACACTTGTTATCACACTCGCTTATCATTTAAGCTTGAATTCGCCGAACTCAAGGCACACAGGAAGGGCCATAATATCATGTTCTGGGAAAGTAACTTTATTTCCCTTTACAAGCTTTTTTTTAATTATTTTTGAAGCGTGTCTGATGAGATATAGGCCATAAACTTAAGAAACCACGGCTGAAAGTTTGGTGGCAAGTATTTTTTAAATTTAATTTAATTTTAATTAAAGGACAATACAAAGTTACCTTACAAGCTAATGGTATAGCATATTTAGCACTTTCACAATCCCCAGATCGGCCACATGCCAATCTACAGAAAGTCTAAGTAGTCCAAACCAGGGTCAGATGATAAACAAAGAAAGCACACAGTAGCGCAAAATATTAAAAACAAAATAGTTTGAAAGGAAATCTGATAAAAAACGACTCACTCATCCCAAAATGAGGAATGCAAAACAAAACCTTAAGAAAAAAAAAAACAGAGTCAGACGGCAGTATGTCCAGAATGCTGGCAGCATTGCCTCGTTCAATTGCAAAATAACATTGGCCCAGATATATAATTATTTACAACAGCATTTTGGTCATTTTTGAAGAAAGCCAGCGTCGCGACGGAGAGGCGTGAGCTCCTGATGAAGGACATCGTAATTGTCCGAAACTCTGAGTCGAGCCTAGGTTCGACTACTATATCCGTGGGTTTAGTCGTTTGTTTACATAGTTAATATGGATGACACTCAAGTTAGTTTTCAAAAACGTATTTTTAAAGAAATTGGTCTAATATTTTTTTAATTTATTTGCCAGTCTCATTTATTAGAATGACGCGTGTAAGTGACATAATTTACAATGTCGCACGTTAAATAATAAACCGAAATAAGTCAAAAATTCACTTTTTTGGGAAATCGCAGTCAAAGTTTTGGGTCTCTACCTTGTTGATAACTTCATGATATTTTTCATGAGTGTATGGTGTTATGTTTATTTTCTTCTTCTTAAATTGTAAACAGATATATAGAAGACATAATTTTCGTAATAAATAAATTATATTATTAAAATCAAATGAGTAATGAAGCTTTGTATTCAAAGTTTTGACTTAATGTCGCTTTTGTAAAAAAAATTGAAATCAATCATATTTTTTTTTGCAAACTAATATTGAATCATTCAGTTTAGTATTAAATAATAAAATAATTTTATTAGATGTATAATATTTATTACACTTTAATAGTAAAACATAAATAAAAATACAGAAATTCCTTAATAATGATAATAAAAAATAACTATTTATAAAAAGTTTTATAATAGTTAACTGCTTTCTTTACCTAATTATGTACGTCTGAGTAATTATACTAAAAAATAACAATCAGTTGTAATAGGAACTTATTATAAATTAGTAACCGAAAATTCTATAGTCATCACAAAATGCTGTCGAGATCGCTTTACGTAATTCTTGTGAAAACGCTGATCCTATTGAGCAAAAATTTAATACAGAGGTAGATTAAATCTCGAGAAAGGACATGGGATAGTTTTCATTCCAGAAATCTACCTTTTCGGGGGGGGGATGAGGATAAAGGTTTGTGTGGGAAATTGGTAACTACTGTTCCTATTTAGCTGAAATTTGGTATAAATATAGCTGAGTTTCGCGAAAGGGTATTATGAGATAGAATATCTCAGAAATCAGCCTTTAAGCCTCCCCCTTATTGTATGGAAGACCAATAACTGCTTGGCTACTACATATTTGGGCACAGAATTTTCCGGGGTATATATTTTTTAGTTTTTTTTATTTATGTAGTGCGGCTATGTTATCACTGCGGCCATGATTGGCCTATTGTGATTGCCGCTAATTATAATGAGAATGACCCCTAGGCGCGGCGCTAGAGTTCACCACAGACCATAGCAGTTTCTAGAAACTGCAGGATTTTCGTAGGGGTCATCTCTCTAAGCTCATTCGTACTGAGCAGGTGCTGTCCCAAAATAGAGTTTCGTTTACGCATCAGTGCTCCACACTCCCCTAGCAGATGAAGAGGCGTTTCATCTGCCTCATTGCAGAATCTGCAGGTTTGAGTGTCGCATAGCCCTAGTTTGGACTTTTGGACTTTTGACATATGCATGTTTGGACATAGGCAACAGTGTCCAGTCAGGGCTCTGGTTACGATACGTAGATTCCCCTACTTAGCGCTATGATTTGGTTGTTGAACCTGGTATCATAGGCTTTTATGAGTAGCTTTGAGTGCCTCATGCCCTGAGAGTCTTTCCACAGTTAGATTGACTCCTCAAAGCATAAGTTTACTAAGGTTTTCTGCGCTCAGCTTTTAGGTATACCACAAAAAGGCCCAAAGCCGAATTGAGTGCCTTCTGCCCCAGCGCACGTGAGCTCATCGGCACGTTCATTGCCGTTGATTCCCGCGTGCCCCGGGTCCCATCTGAGGACAACATTGTTCCTTGAGCCTAAATCATTCAGTTGCAGCATACAGTCCTCGACTAGCCTGGACGTAAAAACTTGCGAATCCAACGCTAGGAGGGCAGCCTGGCTATCAGAGTTAATGTAAATGGTTTGGTTGCTGTAATGCTTTTGCAGGTTGATGTGCGCGCATTCAAGAATGGCGAAAATCTCTGCCTGGAAAATGGAGGCGAACCTTCCCTGATTTACGCTTTTGCTACACCTGGGTCGCTCTCCATGCACTCCACAGCCTACATTACCTCCCATTTTAGAGCCATCCGTGAACCAGCTCCGGCTTCCGGTTTTTCCCGGGATAGGACATAAAACAGTTCTGGTTACAGAAACCAGTATTTAAAGGGTGCGAAATTTATGCAAGAAATCCGGTAACCGTTTAACAATTTTTTATGTAATTTGAGTTTGAGGTGGAGAGAGGATAGTTTTATTCCTGAAATCTAAACTTAAAGGGGATAAAAGGGGTGGGAGTATGTAAGGACAATCAATAACGGCTGAAATCTGATACTGAGATTATAATTTGATCCCGGAAAATGACAGAATAGTGTAATTTCTAGGAATTTTAATATACTGTATGGTGGTGATGGTGGTGGTACCTTGATTTCCTGCATGGCGAGCTGGAAGCCTTATCTCCCTGTACGCTGTCCTGGATTTTATCTTCAGTTTCATTTAAAAATCTCTTAAATAATTAATATACAACATTAAATAAAAATTAAAGCCCTCAATAATTAATTTTGAGAACATTACGAGAAAATTAGAGAAAAAGTAACAAGGTCTATAACTACGTAAAAACTACTTTTTTTACTTACTTTTATTTCGACTGGCTTAGAATTATCCGTATCAGTACATCAGCATTACCTTTTACTCATCTTAAGAAGTTTTAGGCACTACTGCTTCCTATTTGCAGACGTCATCTTGGATTAAAACTATGAAACTAGAAATTAATACTATACTTTTTTATTAGAAACATAATTAAATTGACTTGAAATTTTGTAATAAACTGTATCAATTGCTAGAGCACTTTAAGACTTAAAGAGAATTTAAAACGTAAACTGAAATAAACGCAAATACGATTCATTTATACCAACAGTTTTAGTATTAAAGTGATGTAAAATTAATTGCTTTTCGAAGAAAACAGATAATTTAATACTAAAACGCACTAATACGCAATCTATCTTGTCTTTACAATAACAAATTAATAATAAACTGCAACAAGTCTTAATAGGTCATGCTGCATTTTCTACTAAAGTGAAATAAAACCAAAACATGCTAGTTTAGAAATATATAAACATTTAAAGTCTCACCTGCGTTTGAAAATAAACCGAATTATTTTACATTACGCCAATGTAGTAAAAAAACAACGACACTTATTTCAAATCGCGGTCGTTACAAAACTGAATCGCACGAATGAATTGTCACGCGCTTTTGTAGAAAAGAGGGGGGTGGTCTAAAAACCAGCCATTTTGGTTTATTTTGCTTGGTGTGAAAGTGCCTACTGATTCTTTAATCGGATTTAGTGCGTTTTATTAACAAAAGTAGGAATCCTGATTTTTTGAGTTATTCCGGTTTATTATTGAACGTGCGATGTGTTATATAGTACAATGGATTATCTCCTAAAATTATATTATATCTTCACAAAATACTTCAATAAAGACGGATTTCCCAAGATATTAACATTTTATCTAAATCTGAATGTACGTAGTACGTATCATAATAGAAATTCATTTGTAATTTCGTTTGTCACAATTTCTATACTGTTGGAACCAATTATCATGTTCTTCCAGTTAGGTACCGGAAGTAATTAAAGAACTTCAATAAATATACGATTAATTGGCTCTTATTTACGAAGCCTGAACGTATTAGGCGTACGCTACTGAACTGGTGCAAGAAGCGGGTCAAATCAAATCAAAATGCATTTATTGTGAATTGTGCTACGTGATTAGGCTTAAAACTTTTGCAAATCTATTTTACAATATATAGCACTATATACCTAACTCAGATCTTACTTTCTTTCAATACAAGAACGCGAGGCGGACACACGCTCTAAGTGCGGGTTGACCTTAAAGATGCATCAATGAAGTCCAGATGGAAAAATCGTGCCCCCTTCCTGAAGTACAAGTTTTGTTAAGAGCAAGAAATGACGAGAAATATACTTCAAATATTTTTATTTTTTTTATTTTTATATTTTTATTTTGAAATATTTCAAGTAAAACACCGAAGCAAAACTAGTAGTATCTAAAAAAACTCATTCATAATATACCTATAATTACAATGATGACGACGAGTATTTTGGGAAACACCTTTCTTTGTTTATTTAATGGTTTGTACACACGATCGATCGAAGCGACTTTTTCGTCGCGTCGTGTCGTTTATTCTAAAGATCCTACACTTGAAGACTGCAACATTGTGCACGCTCAAAACTTATAAGTCGTGCAATATATTTTGTTTTATTTTGCGGAATAAACTGTTATTGCTCAAATTATAGTCATTAAAACTTAAAAAGTATAAAAACCTTAAATTATTTTAGTTTACTTTTTCCAACGGTCAAATTAAGTGATTCTGACGTGGAATGGTAACAAATGAATACGAACTTACATTTATTTGTGATACACTGTATTGCGAACATATTTTGGCTTATTTTAGACCTTTTTGTATTTTATTAAACAATGAATTTGACGAATAGAATGATACCTAGGAAGGATTTGGAAGAGGTCTTTAAAAGAGGGACACACTTAAATAAAATCACATATACACAAAGTATATTGTTCTGTTTGGTAATTTATATTCAAACAATTAACTACATTGGAACCACACAATATTGGTGCACTTCACCCGCGTTGAGAAATCCTTTCATAGCTGAGGTCTACGTCATAAAACCTGTCTGTGTTCCAAACCAATCAATCCGTTCTGCGGGTTGGGCTGTGCGTTGATAGATCAGTCAGTCAGTCAGTTACTCTTTCGTTTACATAGCTATTTAGATTTTCTATCTTATGATTTAAGAAGTATACCTACAACTACTTTGACAAATAAAAATATATTTGAACTAGCTTATGCTCGCGGCTTTGCCCGCGTGGCTAAATCCTTTCTAAGCGGAGGTCTACGCCATAAAACCTATCTGTGTTCCAAATTTCAACCCAATCCGATCCAGCGGTTTAGGCAGGGCGTTGATAGATCAGTCAATCAATCAGTCACTCTTTCCTATATATTTAGATGTGAATTTGGGCAAGCACGATTCACACGAGCATTATTAAGTCGCGACGTCGGTCACACGCAACTCAAGTTGCGCATTCCCAATGTTGGGTCAGCTTTAAAAGCAATAACGTCCACAAATGTTGCTTACAAAGTAACTCATGTGCACTGACATTTAAAATATTTTATCCTCGCAAACTTCTTATAGTATTTTGATAACAGAATTATTCTGCTAATAATATTTACTGGACATAACTGGTTTTTAATAAAAATGGTATATGTTATGCGGTTGGTAAAAACGACACACCTTTAAATTCATTAAATTAATTCTGACGGTAAGATATAATTAACATACTACACACATCCCTATATCCAAACTTTGACATTTATGCTGGACATATTAAATTGATTCATTAAAAAAAAAGATTGAACCATTTCAAGTCCGCTTTCAATAATAGCCATTAGAGAAAAGGTATAATATATTGTTACAGGAGGCAGGTATGAGATAGGAAGGAAAAACCAATGCTTCGGACCAATCCTTTCGCTGTAGCGTCCGTGGCCCAGTGGTCATACCTCCGATTTGTAAGCTGGAGGTCCTGGGTTCAAATCTCAGTGTGGCAAAGATTTTCGCCTGGACGCTACCGTGTTTCGGAAGGCACGTAAAACTATGGGTCCCGGCTGTTTCCTATAAGATATGTAAGGAGTAAGGAGGCAGTCGTTAGGTCATGTTGCAGGCTTTGTAGGAATCTCAGCGACCTGAAACTGCAACATATAGGTTGGCCACACTACCTTTAATTTTTGATTTGACTCTGACAGTGTAAGTAAGGTAACCTGTTCTGTTGGAGTATAAACCCCAATAATTATTTAAACAATGGCAACAAAATAAATTGCTACATAATTTATCCAACGCCTTAAACTGCTAATACATCTGCTGTAAAAATACCTTTGGCATAACACCATCCATCCTTAGTTGCAAAAAATGTAGACGCGTTAAAATTATGCTTCCGTAGACAAAAGACGCCTCATCTATTGTTGAGAGAGGAGTGGCGTACTTAGCGAGAATAGGCCGATTACATACTTGCGACTATCTGTCGCGCCTCTCAGACTTGCCTTTGTGGACAGCGCCTTAATTAAATAGTCTATTTTGGGGTTTATTTTAAAACTAAAATTAATTGTTAAATATTGAAGTTTCTTAATATTATGATAATTTAAGAAACAGTTTATTATTATTATTATTTTTAATGTATATATATATATATTTATTATTTCTCTTTAGAAACGAAATAATTTTATTTAATTCCTTATATATAATTATAATGATGAAATAATTAAACATACATATTTATCGTAAATTTAAAATTATAAGTTGTCAAAAAGACCGCTCCGAGCCGTTCCTGATGGAAAGGTGCCCATAACACTTGTATGGTTATGGACATTCTTTGCACCAGGAACGACCCTGAGCGACTATCTCCACTTTTAATTTGGATCCTGTGCCCTAGCTCGTCAATAAAAATGTATATATCGATTCTAGGTTCCCAGTTCGACCTTTCGTGTTCCTTAGTCCTAATTTAATCCTAAGTCGTAATTTCCCTGTCATTACGAGTATACTCATACTCAATTTATTGGTAAAAAATACATAATGTCACATTATTTCTATAATCTATCACTTTTTGAATTCACTGTAAGTTAGCCTTTAAACACGATCTTAATTTCATGCTTTAATAATATTATTGGCAAATGGCATCGGAAGCAAAAGAGTTTCGTTTGCCATAGCTAATAAGACCTCTTTTGTATAGCGACTTTTTTTTATATTCTGTGGTAGTGAAGAACTCTGGACTCTATGATTATTCTGATTTGGATTGGCGGGCTGTTGTGGTCAATTTTCATTTTTGTTTTTATTGTAATAGATTGTTAAAACTTTAATGGTTTTTATCAGAAGTGGTATCTGAACTTCTGTTTTGCCCACAACTGTTTTATCTAATTATTGAAAACAACCGCCGATAGAAATCAATTTCGACAACTTGTGTTGTGGAACGACTGGTTTGGCCGTCCCGCGCTTTTTGTAAAAATTTTCATCGGCACTATTTATTGCCGTTTTTGATGTTTTGTGTTGTGATCTTGAGTGATAATATCACGAGAAGTGAGGGATGGAGGGATTCATCATGCGAATCTTCTCTATGAATAATTATCATTCATAGGATGTAGTGAGGACGGGAGGACTGCATAGTGGGAGAAAACTATGTGTTATGTCTTACTCGTACCGGTCACTGTTGTAAACTTTATTCCTTCTCTCACGATTATGTTCCGAAGATCACACTCATTATCTTCTTCATCTTTCTATCTAGGTCAGTATGACCGAAGCAGAAAGGGACGAAGACCTGACCAGCTGGGCTACATCATAAGTTGCATCCGAATCTTTTCGTAGTCTCTCTGTATTGTGCCATATAAGCGCACTTGAATATGAAATTAATATGTGTGCCTTGTTTGCATGTTCGTTGGAGCTGCTGGTGTAAAATAGCAGGTGAGCGGCGCGCGAGCGCAGCGGGCAGAACATGCAGCACGTTGCCAACAAGATCGACGTGTGCGAGCAGTCCCGGTGGTGCAGTCGCAGACGGGAGCTGTCGCAGTAGAAGCTATCCTGGATGAAGCCATGCATGGATGGATCTGGCTTTGTTGCACTTTTTATTTAATTTATGCATGAGAATTATTATGCTTGAGGGCCTAGTATGAGTGATGCCTGACAGAAAAGACAATATTGTCGGTCGTCTAGATTATTAACATTTGGTTTCTCATGTAGATCATGAACCCTGGGGGTGATGATGCTGACGATCCCTCAGATTCGCCCACTGACCCAAAGCAGTACGACATCGCAGCCACGAGTGCAGAGCAAGACGTCGGTCGCGAGTCCTGTGAATTTGCCGATGCTGCTGATGGAATAGAAGACAATAAATTATGTGCAGCCGAGGACGGCGCACTATCAGGAGAGGCCGTATTAGCTGCAAGAAGTTTTCCACCTCCGAATAGGACGTTTTTTGATATGTATTTATAGTCTGTGGTCCATTGTCTATGGAGAGAGAGAATTTGATTTGTATAATGGCGGGTTGACGTTTTGTTAAATATTTTTGTTAAATAAAATTATAAATGTCTCCACGGCTTTTAATATTATTATCTTTACAAAACTCGTCAGTTTCTTTAAAATCGGGGTCTCTTTCTCTCTTTACTCTTTCTCCCTCTCTCTCACACACATTACTAACCACCATCCCCATAGTTTTAACTTAACAATAATATATAACTGTATAATTATTTTAATAATGATTACGTTCGCGTCAGTCGATTTGTATCATTTCGTCCATTATTATGTCGAATTACATTATGTGATTGTATGCAAATTATAGGTACGTAATTGTCTTGTAAATGGAATTATGGAACATATTTTAGATTTACATTCATGCCCGATTTTATGTATGTATGAATACGGTAATCATTTGAAACATAACTATGAATATAATATACCTAAAACTCAAATATTACATCTCTATAGAAAGTTTAATATACATTGATTATTACAATTAAATACGAGGCCCATTCTATAAAAGTTAAATGTGTAGAAAAAATAAGTCTGTACAATTTCAGCTAAATCTTTTGACTCTTGCCTTAGTTAAAGATTTGTACCGGATACATACATAATTTTTACATTTTTTAGTACATAAGTACATAATATTATGTACATTCCAAATTATTTTTTCAAAATAGAGTAAAAAACAACTTGCATTAACGATCATAATTAGTTGTATTTTGTAATTCGAATTTTGACATTATAAATTATAACATTATTTTTACCAATAAATTGAGTGCGAGTATGCAAACCACTTATTTTTAACCGTTAATCTAAAGTCGAAGCCTAAAGAAAAATGGTTGTTATCTTTAAAATAATAGATAATATATAAAAAGACCTAGGGGAAGTCAGACACAATGAGTAGAATGGGCAGAAAGTTGCGCTGCATTCGATAATAGCTACAATTTAATAAATTATCACAATTGTTATAATTCCTCACTGAACGTACCATTAAAAATAATTTATAATATTCTTTAAACAATTTGAATTCTATAGAAATTGTACCGCATGTCTGTCCATTGACCATTGTTATTCAAGGTTCCGTTTTTCTATTATGCCCTCTTTAAGTCAATTATAATTATTATAAACTAAATAAATAATTGGGAATAACAATTAAATATCAACTTAGAAGGTTAAAATATTGCTTTGTTATTTTTATTAAAAGAAGCGAATTAGGTAGAAAGAAAATTTTGTTCTTTATATTCGTTGCAATTGCACATACGCCGGTAAGACAAAGTAGGGTACGGGTTTAAAGGCGTTTTAACTCAATAAAAGTATAAAGCAACTGTGTATTATACGATAAAACTTAAAAACGCGTTTTTAGTAAATCTCTTTTAAAACATAATGGTCTCTAAGAACGTTTTATTTTCGTCAGGTTATAGGTATTGCTAACTACCAGTGTCAGCCAATACGTTCTCAGATCATCACCGAGACTGAAACATGCCGACGTGCTCAACGCATAACATCAAAAGAACATCAAGCTTCCATCATCTTGCATAAAAATATTAAAAATCACGTACCAGAAAAACGAAACACGTACATAAATTTACAAGTACGCAACGCGATAAATTAATTAGAATACGGTAAAAGCATTGTAAAAATGTTTACGCCGTAATGACACACAAAATTCGTGGCTTCGGAACCAGCTCAGCGTAACGCGCACCTACCACATTATAATCATAGGTACATTGTACCGGATAAATAGAAAAAGCGACAATAGAAATAACGAGTCACAAATAACCGTCTAATAATGAAATTATATCGCATATAAATATACGCTTGTTACGTGTTTCTCGGTTCGCCGGACCGTTTAATAGCTCGTTGTTATTTATTGGAATCGCTTCCGTGTGGGACAACGGTCGGGCTTCTTTCCACTCATTGTTATCTGCAAGATCGTGGAGCCAAGATCATGGATACTTGACTGAAGATGATCCTATGGAGTAGAGTTGTCCGTTACCATGCCATACCATCTAATTTGTTTATTACAAAATTAAACTTTCAGCTTACAGTAGCCAAAACGTTAACAATTTGAGACAAAATATAATGTTCATAATATAAATAACCCCAATGGGGCAAGTCTCTGAATTTAGTTGCAAGATCATGTTCACAAGGATCTATCTAAATATGGAAGATCCTAGGTTCATTTCTCAGAATATGGCAAACCCACACTAAGACAGTTGCGGGCCTCTAATTTTGAATATATAAGCATCTGTTTAGACGACATAATGCTCCCAGATGAGAAACTACCAGATTATCCCTTAAAAATGGAGAAATTCCTGAGAGGAAATTCTAAAGTATCTTAAAAGAATCAAAAACCTAGACATCGATAAAACCATTGATTAAGAAGATACCATTCATTTCGAACACGTCCTTAACTTTATTATCTAAAACGTCTTTCCCCCGATTGAAGAATTCAAAGGAACAAAAAGACAAGGAATCAATATTCAGCAGTCTTAATTAGTGTTGCCAACGCAGACGTCTGGACCCCTTGAATCGAGAAATCGGACAAAAGACTAAGAAGACTGGTGATAACATTAATTTTCTTACAGAATCTGCTGGGAACTTGCATTTTGGCGCGTTGTCATTAGGCCCGGTTCACAAGACAGTTGAAGTAGTGAAATTATTTTCTTATAGCTGTGTCGCTTTCCAAAACAACAGCCCGACTTGGCTGGGTTGAGGTGGTGTAAGAAAGAATTTTGCCAGATGGTAGATGCATCATAATTGCCCACACACACTGCACCTGTCACCCTGAGATGTTGAATCTCATCATGCTCACTAATTATACTGATAACATTGTCCTTCAGTCTGGTACACAGTTATATGCTTGCACATTACTGTTTGGTGAACGAATAACTGGCAAAGGTGTAGAGCTTGGAGAAGGCGACCAGCACCAGCTCCAGGCGACCTCTGCATCAAAAAGCTTCGCTTGAAACTCAAAGAGCAAGCCATACGTGCGACAACAGCAGCAAGAGTGGTGACGCTGAATCGTACGTGTGGCATCTCTCCAAAGCGTTCATTCTCTACAAGTACGTGAACACGTTATCAACGCCTGTCGTGTGAACAAAGCCGGATCAAGTTGTTACCCATTGTTAGTTTAGTGGTTCGGAACTTTCGCTATGACAAAGTTCCGCTAGTTTCGCATCAGACAGTGTTTGTAAGTGTTCAAAAGTGTCACAAAACATCGTGTTATAAGCGGCATAAAGACATTGTAAAAGTAATGTTTTTGATAGGTGTGTTTTGATTAAATTAATTTAGGCACCTTTCTTAAATTAATTTCTATAAAGTTTCACATTAAGGTTCACAAGACATCACGGTTAAATTTAAATTACTTAGCAAGCTTTTATTTTCTTCATAATTAGACCTTTATCAATGCAAGTTGCATTGATGTCATGTTTCACAAAATTTTGACAGCCTTTTTTCTAAAATATCAAAGTTTCTGATGTTGATCACAAATAGCCTTTCATACTAACGTTTTGATAGTCAATAATTGATTATATTTCTCTTCTACTAAAAGTGTATAATATTAGAAAATTTAAACATTATTTCTCCGGTATATATAGTTTTTGGTTTTTGGGACAGACGACCTTATAAAGGTCGCCAGAAGACGCGGGATGCTGGTCACTTCCAACTAGTACATATGGAAGTCCAAAGGGGAGGCTTAGTTCAGCAGTGGACGTCCTTCGGCTGAGATGATGATATAGTATTTTAAAAATGTGCATTTATGTCATATTTGTACCGAGAACATGAGACTACGTTTAAGTGCCAGTCCTTACAAGTTTGAGACACTAAGTCATACGACTTAATACTTATTTACCTAAAGCTACTTGTTTACTACTTGATGGAACAAAACAACCCTGAACGAAATATGTGTCTGCATTAATAAACGATAAAGGAGAGTAGTATGATTGACGGATTGCGTTCATATATCGACATGATCCAAATCAACATAAATACATAAGAGCCTTGAACAATCTCTGCGACGTAAATTTGCAAGTTATAGGTAGGTCATAGAATACACTAAGACACGTGTAAGTTATCTGCTGACCTTGTAGGAATGTTTGGGAACTGAAACAGCAACAGACATAATCATATAGAGATAATAATCAAACTCCTGTATAACTCATATGTGTCATCATTCCTTTTAAATTTAAAGAGGACTTCTATGTCATCGCCTATGCAAGCCCCGCTTATTAAAGACAGCCCAAATCTAGCCTTCCATCATCAGCCCTACATTCGTCCACTGCTGGACATAAGCCTCCTCCATAGCACGCCACTCAACTCCGACCTCCGACTTCCTCCAGGAAGCAAGTAGACGTGCTTACGTTGATAGGCTACAAACCTACAACTTTTTTCAATGATAATAAGTAACGAGACGACCAAATCAGCAAGGCTATTGGCTAATTCATAGCCACTAAGGTTGATATCCACTTCAATGTACATTGCTGCGTTTGATATTTTAGTCATATTAATGAGGAGGTTTAAGCTAGTAATGTACATTAAAGTGGACATCAAAGTGGCTATGAAAGCCAAATGAATAGTCTTGATCCGTGATGCTAAGCATCATGATTGCCCATGTCAGACATGGTGCCACCCAGTCAACAAAACTGCGCGTCACTGCGCTGCGCCTGTCACTCTGAGATGTTAGATGTTGAACGTTTTTGAAGAGAGTTAAGCCTTGCGCCTTCTTCTCAAAGAGGTGCTTTACGAACGAGCGGTAGAGTGTTAAAATACAAAAAAATAAAATTGACTTGCAAAAGTCAATTGCAAGGCAGTTGTCAAGACATTTGTCGTTGCCTTTTTGAATAAATGAATTTTGAGTTGAGTTTTGAGTTAGTAAGACTATTATATCCGTGAGTTTAGTCATTTGTTTACATATTTAATATGAATCTCATCATGCCCAGTAATTTTGCTGGTAGCATTGCGCTTCAATCTAGAAAACAAATATGGTTGAACGTTACTACTTGGCGGAAAAATAACTGGCAACACATAACATAATATGACTCTACTCTCACATCTTACCCAAAGTTCAATCATATACATAGAAACGGGTCCAGTTATGAAGCATAATTATAAGTCATTACAATAAAAAGTGCAGTCCAACAAAGTTATATTTTAATGTTGATTTCACGCGGGTAGGTGTGTAAAAATAATGTTTTTTTATTGGAGTATTTAATTGGCTGCATGGCCTTAAGGGAGCGAGCCAGGGTCTAGACGCACCGCGGTTTGTGACCGCAAGATGTATGATAATTAGGCATGCTTGGTGGCTGGTACATTTTATTACGGTATTCTGTGATGATACTGGATTGACTTGGCCTTGTAGCGTCCGTGTCCCAGTGGGCGTATATATTATTATTTATTATTATAGAATTACTTTCTTTGACAGGATTTGCCTTTTATCATCATCATCATCATTGTCAGCCCATATCGTCCCACTGTTGGGCAAAGGCCTCCTCCCCTTCGTGCCATGCAACTCTGTCCTGAGCATTCGCAGGTCTTTCCTGCGATTGCTGCGATGTCATCGACTTGCATGCCTTTTATATCCCAAAACGATACCAAAACCGCTCTCTGGTCGACTCTAGCAAAATTTTCTTCCTACGTCACAATATATAGACCAAAAATTCCACATAAAAGGACCGTTTTATACAGAAGAGCTTAGTGGATATCCACCACGAAAGCAACTTTGTTGAAAGTACGAACCAGACTTACGCTCGTAATGAATAATATATTATCTTTTTTGAATATTTTATTGAAGGGGAGCTATGCACTGTATAAAGACGATTAGCTAGCCGGGGTCTACGACCTATGAGTACTGGTACCTACTTATAATTAAAACGGAAACCTACTTCACTACCTAGTATAAAACACAGTATTTTCCCTCTGTCTGTCTATCTGTCCCTATGTACACTTAGATCTTTAAAACTACGCAACGTACATATTTGAAACGTTTTTTTTAATAGATAGAGGTAATTCAAGAGGATGGTTTGTTAATGTAATACATGCATAATATAGAGTAGAGAAAAACTTGTAATGTTCTGTTTGACTCTACGAAGTGCGCGCGGGTCCATTTTATAAACAATCCGTGTACGGCGGTATTACCCACCTAAATATAGCACCTAACTCTTTGCATGCCTTATGAGGTGGGTACATGGAGTCCCTATATGATATTACTAGCTTATGCTCACGGCTTTGCCCGCGTGCAGGAATCCTTTCTTAGCGTCGTAGGTCTACGTCATAATTCCTATTTATATTCCAAATTTTTACCCAATTCGTTCATTAGTTACAGCTGTGCGTTGATTGATAAGTCAGTCATTCTTTCCTTTTATATATTTAGATTAAGACCCATGTAATCAAATAAATGATTTGATTTGAAAACTACCTTTTTAAGAACTTCGCCAAATCTCTGTGTATTTTTTTCTTCCGCAATCTGTTCCTTCATTCGTAAGTTTATATTATTTTGCAAGGTGCTTCATCTTTTACTACATTTATGTATATCCATTATATTAATCATTAAATTAATTTAAATGTATATTATTAATTTATTTATAATACAATTCATATAAAAATATTACAAAATTTATCAGTGTTAGGTATAAGAATTAAATTCGTGTTAATCTTTCCATTATTACTATTTTTGAAATGCATGAGTTCGTCATAAAGGTTCTTCAATAATTTGTTTTAAGTCAACTCATCTTAAATTTTCATTAGTAAATAATGTCCAGGCTTAAAATCCACGTTTATCCACTAAACATTCGAAACATTTAATACAGCTTAGAAGCGCAATTCAATACTGAACGTACGTCTCAATCTCACACACGTGAAAAATTAACGGCCAAATGAACTATCCCACTAGGTTTGGATCGATAGTCGTTATAAACAATTCCGGTTGCCATGACTACCAGACGACTTGAGTACTAGCCACTCACACTTGTGTTCCGGGAGATGGATTGGTAGATTACCTATTATATTTGACGTTCTATAGTATTTTGAATTTGAATATGGAAAAGATTTTGGTTCTATGAGATTTTACTAGTTCGTAAAAAAACAAATGACAATTGCAGTTGCTGATAATTTAATAGAGGAGTTTTGAAATTTGTAGATAACCTATATTTGACGTTTATAGTATTTTGAATTTGAATATGGAAAAGATTTTGGTTCTATGAGATTTTACTAGTCCGCAAAAAACAAATGACAATCGCAGATGCTAATTCTTGACATTAGAGCCATAAGGTTGGATGTCCGTTTCGTTTTACAATCGAGATCAGATCTTATGTTTGACCTATAAGGTCAGAAGTCGATAGCAAAAAAAATCAGACATCCTGACCCTATGACCCTAAAATTATTATTATAAGGATAGTTGAGGTGCTTTTTAATAGGCTCGCCACACCTGCGTCAAACTTGACTCAAATCAAAAATATAAGCTTAGCTATACAACCCTCAATTTGATTTAACTCTTACAATGTTAGTAGGGTTACCTGTTCTGTTTGAGTGCAACCCCTTTTACAAAGTCAAAAGAACAGGTTATTGAAAACACCAAACTAAAGTGGCTCGTCATTTTTAATACTGATTTATATATAGTATGTATACAATATATTAAAAAAAAACTGAATTATTTGAAATCAGTACTATGGTTAAGGCTCTCATGACCTCTGTTACTATTTAATATTTATAATTCCTAAAATCTACGGGATGGGCTGCAACTTAAGTGCTCGAATCCAACAGCGATGTTTTAAAAAAGTTTTTAACGCCGTCGAGTATCGATCGCTCGCTCCCCCAATTTAACATAATATAAAATTATAAACGGTATGAATCATGATAACGTTTGGGGGTGCGGGCCAATTCACAAGTTTAGCACCCCTGCCCCCTCCCCCCTCCTGACCCCCCCGACTCCATGGTGCAGTCTCACAGAGGAGAGAAAACAGTAGGACCATTTATTGTAAACTATTTATCATCGCGCTTAATAGAAAATTATTACTGTTTCTCTACTATATTATGCATGTATTATACATATAAACCTTCCTCTTGAATCACTCTATCTATTAGTTAAAACCGCATCAAAATCTGTTGTGTAGTTTTAAAGATATAAGCATACATTGGGACAGACATACGCGGGAAGCAACTTTAATACTATGTAGGGATAATAGTGGTAGGCTTCGTCCGTGTCTAGTTACCACCCACTGGACAAAACTGTGACGCCAAACGGTCATATGACCGTTTTCCGTCATGATGTTCAGTGAAGCCAGGGAGGGATTTATCCCGCCTTCTAGGTTATGTCTGATACCATCGTCGGTCTTATCGTCGCTTAAAATCACGCGAGATCGTAGTTAAAGGCTAAACTATAATGTATAAAAAAACCAGATGCACTGCACCAACACGTCTTTCTCAAGCGTCATAAGATGGTTGTTGATGTTGGGGTACTTAGGAAATGTTTACCTCCGGCAAGGTTACGTTTAAAACAAAGCCGAGGAAGATAAAACATAATCTGAGACATACTCGTATTATAAAAAGATAGGAAGAAAGAGAGAGAGAGAAGATGGGATAGGTAAGAAAAGAAAAGTGAATTATTTAATTTTCGGATTTTGGAATTATTTGCCCAGAATTCTATTAATATTAAGCTTCAAAAGCAAGTTCTTTTTTTTATACAACGAAGTAAAAGGCGAGCAAGACGCTCTTCTGGTGATAAGAGATAACGCTGCCCATAATATGTACAGTGCTACCCAAGATTTTACAAAGGTAAAATTCTGGATGCACTGCGCCAACGCTTCTTACCTGAGAGTCATTCCTCAGCCCAGTAATTTCACTAGCTACAGTGCCCTCCTACCGAAGCACAGTAATGTTTGAACATCACTGCTCAGCCGGTAGGACAACTAGCACTGTTGGGGTACCCACCTAGTCGACCTCCTGCAAAGGAAGTCTACCCCCGGTAAAATGTGATCACTACAGAATAATGTAACAAATAAACAGTATACTTGTAACTAACATAACCCGCGAACAAAAGTGACCAGTGTATTCCCAACGCAGTATTGTCAGACAACAATAACTTTGACATTGACATACTAAAGTGGGACATGAATCGTGAATCGTCCGGAAACGGCGCACTGGCTCCGCTGCGCCGCGAAACAAAACTTTTTTATTTTTATAAGAATTTTTTATAAGACATGAAATTTATTACGGCCAATGCTCGGTTCCGTCTAGAGTTTCTTCCGAAATAGAACGTTAAAATGTCCGCGGCCAGGTGCAATTGTGCCTTAGATTTTAGCGTTTTCACTGGACCGTTTGGTAATTTTTGTAATCTTGAACTTTGAATACTGTGTATTTAGTTTTATTTTGAATGTTTTTTTTTTCATTATTCACTAGCTGCGCCCAGCGATTTTACCCGCAGTACTTATGTAGCCAATGTGTTATGAGTCTAAGCTATATCTATATAAAAAACATCCAGGCATCCATTCTTACAAACTTTCACGTTTATAATATTAGTAAGATAGGTTAGCTTTAGACCACGATCTCGCGTGATGCTAATCGATGATGCGGCCGTAGATGGTAGCAGGATAAACCTAGAAGGCGGGATAAATCCCCCTGGTTCAGTGAACATTGAGCACGGTCATAATAGCCCCTTGGCGACACGGTTTTGTCCTGTGGGTGGTAACTAGCCATGGCCGAAGCCAACACCATTATAGCGAAATGTGACATTGTGCTTAGTCATTCTATGAGATGATTCGGCAGAGAACCAAAGTTACCGACATAGCCGAAAGGATTAACAAGCTGAAGTGGCAATGGGCTGGTCACATTTGCCGCAGAACCGATAACCGATGGGGTAGACGTGTTCTAGAGTGGAGACCGCGTCTCGGCAAACGTAGTGTAGGGCGTCCTTGGGCGAGATGGGGTGATGATATCCGGAGGGTCGCTGGAAGTGGTTGGAGGAGAAAGACGGAGGACCGAGTTGAGTGGCGTGCCATGGGGGAGGCCTATGTCCAGCAGTGGACGAACATAGGCTGATGCTGATGATGATGATGATTCTATGAATTATCTTGACTAATAAGAGTAAAAAAATATTTTGAGTGGTAATGATTTTTTTGCAAGAATGCAAAAGATATTATTAGAAGATCGGCGCTAATTATAGATATTAATTAAGGAAATATCACAAGCTCCAAATTTGGCCACGTGCCAAACTGTCAATCAACGTAGCAATGAATTGCGTAAAGCGACATTTAAAATGACATTCTGTTATTAAGTATTCAAATGAAATAAATAAACTAAAAAGAAAACGACCCAAAAATCTCTTAGAGGGAAAATGTTATTAATCTCTGCCAAATTTACACAAAGAGCTTGTCTACATCATTTATTGGGAACGCGCGCCAAATATTAATGTCGGTGAATAAAAAAGCCATCTTTCGCACAAAACCTAGGCTTTAACTATTCATAAAACCTTTCAATGTCTTGAGACTTGAGGGAAGTGCTAAAATAGTAGAAGGTAGCTTTTTATAAGATGGTAAAAGGTTTTTATAGTTTTCTTTAGACACGGCAAAGAAGAACAATCACTGTGTAGGTACACTGTATAGTCAAGATTTTATTTTGTGTACAGATTTTTCTTCAAAACTAAAACATAATCCCGTGAAAATCTTTTTGTATTTACACAATTATTGTATTGGCACCAACGAATTAGGGAAATAATTGGCACTATGAAATTTTACACCTCTTGCAAAATTATTACAAGACATACAAGTTTATTTTTCTATTTTAAGAACAATATCATTGGACAGAAACAGGAAAGAATGACTAAATCAAGGGGAGCCCTATGCCCAGCAGTTGATGACGATGAGGCACAATACTTATAGTGACAGAAGACCCTCGATTGCTCGTTCGTTTAGAGAAGATTCTCGTACAGGATCGAAACGGTCGACACGAAGCCGAAGTAAATACAAGTGAGTTTATGCCGTTTATTTACAAAGATGAATAATTATAGAGGTATATAATTTATAACATCGTCCAAAATAGTCCAACCTGATTATGGCCACATAAATAAATTAAAAGAAAACTGTTCGCGGAATGGTTAAATTTCTACCTATCTATATCTCATATTATCATATTATTATATCCCTCTGGCTATTTGCGAGTGATAAACACAGTAGGGTAAGCTGCAAAGGTATAATTTGTACCATTTCTAATAGAGTAATAGTTATTAATTGGTTGACAGTCTTGTTGTGTCAACTACTCGCATAATATTATATGAAAATTGCATTCACACCCATTAAAATAATTTAACTGCATTTCACTTAAACGCCTGATATTTCTTTTATGAATGTTACTTTTTAATGCAATTTTTCACAATTGCTAGTTCTCAGGACTTTGGTAGTTTACGATTGGAACAGAACTTTGCAGTTATAAAGAAATCGTCTAAATCGATATTCTAAAAGTGGAAGTTCGAAAGCATCGCATCAATTTGGTCCCAACATCTTGTATATATTGCTACATAAATATTATGTGCATAGGTCCTACCCATATATATGTCAATATTTCTCTTCCTGCAAGGTTATCTGGAAGAGATCACTTTCAGCAATAAGACCGCCAATTGTTACACTTAAGTCATGATTATGGTGATGTTTCATTAAATAGTTTTCTATTCTATTCTAGGCTGCAAGTCTCAGACTTGGTCCCGTTACCTTAAGGCTCACAGTTCAACTAGATATCTGGAATGAGAAGCCCTTACATAAATATATACAATTAATTATACCTAATATAATCTAGTTAATTATTCAGCGAGCTGAGTTGTCCAAATAAGGGCAGAGAGCAAACGAATCCTGTCATGTAACGGAAGACCGATTCCGCTTTTTCTAATTGGCCATTTAAATCTAACACTGCACTAAAGTAAAAATGGACGAGTTAATTTGTTTGTCAGTTATTTTATGACAATGAGTGACCAGTAGAGGGGTGATGGGAGGAGGGGAGGTGGGGGGATTTATCCCTCCTTCTAGGTTTAGTTTGCCACCATCTCCTGGTCACATTTGGAACACTTTGCCGTCATCCGTGCTTCCCGAGCGGTACAACTTGGGTATCTTCAAGGCATGAGTAAATCTACCTTTCTTGGCATCTTCTTACTGCGCCCAGCGGTTTAACCCGACTTACTGTAGCCTATGTGTTATTCCAAGGCGAAAATTTGATGAGTTTCAGCCACCGGAACGGGCCGGGTTTAGAGCAGGCTATGGCACCATAGACCCCATTCACACAGGGCGGCAGATTATACGTAAGACCGAAGAGTATAATCAGCCCCTGTGCTTAGCTTTTGTGGACTATGAGAAGGCCTTTGACTCCATTGAAACCTGGTCTGATTTGGAGTCTTTGCAGCGATGCCAAGTTGATTGGCGATATATCCAGGTGTTGAAAAGTTTTTACGATACCGCCACAATGACTGTCCAAGTCCAGAACCGGCAGACTAGACATATCCCTTTAAAACGAAGCATGCCGGTAAGGGATATTATTTGGTCCGTCCATAGCATCGGTGACCGTCTGCGAGGACTCTTTCCCTCAACCTTACCAACTACCAACAACTTTTCGAGGTTGTCTGGATCCCTCCGAGCACAGCAGTGATTGAATGGCACCAAGTTAGTGATTTAAAATTCAAAATTCTGCACTGAGTCAGTAACCCTGAGATATTAGTTGTATCTCGGAATGCCCAAATTTGCCGGTCACATTGCCCTTCTCTCCGGAAAACAGTAATGGAAAAATCTAGGAGAAGGAACCGAATCAAAAAGGAGAGGAGAAGGACAAATAGGATAAGGGCTTTTTTACCTAAAATAATCACTTGGTAAGTAAGTTTTTTTTATTTTTGTATACATATATAAATTGATACCGATACCGATATAAATTCTTGACAATAAAAGGTTTCGCATACGAAAAATTCCGCGTAAGAAGTCACGTACAAAAGCTAGTTAGCTAGTTAGATCTCTTAGATAACCGGCTGATGCCACATCCATAAGTTGCATATTCAATATCCGCATACGGTGTTGCAGCTTTTTGTCATCAGGGTGGATCGTGCCTTAATTGCTTCATGAGATTTTAAATATTTTATTGATGCGTTGTTAAAAATAATGCGAATTATTATTAATACAGAACAGGCCTTAAATTGGCAATTAAAGTTCAGGAACAATAAGCTCCAGGAGAGTCACCTGAGATGGTATAGTCTTGTCTTGAGCGGACCAGCGGAGTTTGTATGAAACAGGTGCTTAGACCTCATTGTCACAGGAGCAAGACCTCGAGGTAGTCTGAAGTAGCGCAGGCTTGACGTCGTGAGGGACGTAATGAGAGCCAATGAAATCAACGTGGAAGATGCCTAAGACCGGGCAAAGTGGAGAGAAAGAAGTAGGAAATCGGACCCTGGCTATAAGCCGGGATATAAACTAATAATAAGAAGAAGAACGATCATAGTTTTATGAAACAGCTACCAGCTACATATCATTGCTAGAAAGTTACAATAATAGCACAGTCTGTTTTACTTATTAAATATCTATTATATTGAAATATTATTCTATTATTACGAATACTGAAAATATCACCAATGGATAGAGTATCCAAAGGGTCTTGCAGATGCTTAGCAAGAAAGTCGACGTGTTAAACACTCTCAAGACAAGAAAGTTGCAATATTTTGGCCATATAATGCGTAATGAGAAATACGAGCTACTCCAGCTCATCCAAGGGAATATTCAGGGGAACCGACAACCGGGAAGAAGACGTACCTCATGGCTCAAAAACCTCGTACGTAGTTTAATATGAGCTCAAGATCCCTGTTCCGTGCGGTTGTCTCAAAAGTTAAGATAGCGATGATGATTGCCGACCACTGGATATATGAGATGGTACCTCAAGGAGAAGATTTTATTATTAGAGGTATATTAAATTTAAATGCAGCTCAAACAATAAAATACTTTCCGCTACCATTCGTATTCGCGCGTAGCAATCTTAATATAATATTATAAATTCCAGAGAGAAACATAATGGTGTAGCCGCAGACATTGTCAGTAATTGCTGGTGCCGCTATAATCGCACTTAATTACTACTATACAGCTCACAATCGCGCCAGTTTTTACTATACATTATTAATATTAATTCGCGATGCGAGCGGGCTGAGCGCGGAGCCTGTTAACTTCATTATTTTATATTTAATCACAGGAAATAAAGGTATGCGCGTTTGAGTGCAACTTAGATGTATTTTAATTGTCATTAAAGCCTTTAGTTTTTATGCGACAATTATATCAACGTAGATTTGTATTGATCTCATCAGTACCTCAACCTACTTATCATGATTACCACCCAGTGTTTTGAAATTCAAAATTCTGTACGGCGCAGTGTACCACCAGATATTTATTAGTTGTTGAATCATTGCTCTTCAGATTGAAACACAGCAATTCCTGCACATTACTGCTTGACGGATGAATAACTGAACGTATATTTAAATGGTTAAAAGGTGTGGGAGATACTTTCTCAAAACCTACTATAAAATATGTTACAAAATATCCGTGCATGATAATTTAGGGAATAAGTTGGTAAGAAACACTCACAACTTTATGTTTAATGCTCCAAATTATATATAACAGCACGGGCAGACAAAGAAATTACGCGTACCGAATAAAAATTCCATACAACATTTTATTTTATCATCTAAATCGGCATTTTACGACTCACAACAATGCCGGCCCGAACCGAACAAAAGTGGGACGCAAATAAAGAAAACAATAAAATTAGAATATATAAACACATAAAAAGTGCCGTCGGCAGCGTTCGCGGTGCGGGTGCGGTGCGGACGAGGCGCGTGCGCGGACCGTTTTTCATACGTCAAATTAAACTCTCTTTAACCTACTTCAAAAAACTATCGAAATGTTTGCATTTAATAGGATCTATCTATTGATATTGAGAGATTAATAAAATTTGACACTCTATTATTATACAATGTTTCAAGGGTCTATCTATACTCCAACAGAACAGAGTACACTGTCAGAGTCAAATCACAATTACAGGTTGTGTGGCTAACCTACTAACCTATTTGTTGCAGTTTTAGGCGCCAAGATTACTACATAAAAGGCCTGGAAAAGGTTTTCTACATAATAAATAATAAGTAATATGTTATAGGACACAACCGAGACCCATAGTTTATTTTTTCATTTGTCCCCGAATTTCTCAGTTTTACTTCGTTTTCTATTATCTTCTGTTGAACAGATCGCATACCCAGTTTCTTATTTAATGTTAATATTATCTTTGACTCATCGCAGGTGGTCTGCAGATGGTTTCGTACTGCACTCGATAAAAAAATCAGATTAATTTCTAGCAACGTCTAACATTCATAACTGCATTTAAAGGACGTAGAGATAACCATTTTAATATTCCATCTGTTAATTAAACAAAATCTTCTAGGCGACTGCGGAAATTAAATCCCATTTAAAAATGGTTGAATTTTGAATTCTACAAACTATTGTACATATTTGGATATTTTATATGACTTTTTTAAAAGGTTTTCGTCCAAGCACTTGTCTCTGCTTTGTCAACTTTCGAACAATGCCTTTATATTTTTAACTTGTTTTCTAATAGTCGGACGCACACTGCACGAATATGACGAACTTCAGAACAAAAATAAATAAAAAAACAGCTTGCTTTGTCTATGCTCAATGCTGAACTCTGAAGCTTTTAATTTAACTTTGTAATACATTTTCTATGTCTACGTGGTAATAAACAAAATATTATTCATACATAGAAAATATATTTCAGTGACCCCCGCTCCACTTTGGCACAAGTACGCGCGCATTTCAAAAATGTGTTTGACGTTTTGTATACGGCCGCATAATCGATAAACATCAGAAAACATCGTGGTCTACTAAAAGCAAAAGATAAATAGATAAATATAAATAAATAGATAAGTAGATAAATAGGTAGGTATAAAGTGAATAAAAAAATCTCTATACTCGTATTCGCCTTGTGCGATGTGGCATTGAAAGCGGATGGAAAATAACTCGTAGGTACATTACAATTTCTAAAAAACGCATCCTTGTCAGTTCTGAAGGTCGGAATATTCGCCTATTCAATATACGCAAGGCCGTATTCACGATACATCTATTATGTTACACTTAAGTTCAAAAAAAGTAACTTAATGCAACGCAGTCAAAATTGAATCATTTGTTAACATCTTTAAGGAATAATTTCAAATGTCAAAGTTTTGTAGGACGTCTGGATGGGTACAATCGGTACGAAAAGTTTTAACTTAATCGAAGAGAGCGGAAGATATGGACCTAAAAATAACCGCGCGCAGTTTCTAATTTCGGTATGGGCGCACATATTTAATGTGTTCGCCAGTATAATAAATTTATATACATATAATAATTACAATGCTATAGTATAAATATATATATTTATGCAATATAGATACTCGTAGTTGGAACTGCGCATATTATGACAATCTTTCCAAGGTAATATTAAAAAATTTGCAGGTGTGTGTATGTTTGTCCTTGAAATTATTCAAAACTATTGACTGCATGAGGACTATTTTTAGATTTGATTGGGTTAAATTTAGAGAACATCGCATTTTCTTTTTTTATACGATTTCATTTACAATGACAGATAAATCTTCTCGTAATATATTTATGAAAATCTCGTGTCACAGAGTCACAGTCAGTGTTTGTTATCGCACTCTATCGAAAGGCCTTGACTAAGTTTTACGTTGTTTTTGTATATTTGCTAGGTTCAAAATGTTGGAGGTATGTGTATATCTGTCCTTGAAATTATACCAAACTATTGACTGCATGAACACTATTTTTTATAAGATTACATTTGGTTAAATTTCAAAAACATCTCATTTACTTTTACATACAATTTCCTTTACAATGATAAATATATCTTCTCGTAATGTATTTATACAAATCTCGTGTCACAGTTAGTGTTTGTTATCGTAGGTTAGGTACTTCAGCACTCAGACCTACGCATTATTTATTAACAGTAGAAAAGTATTTAACAAACGCAAAGTTTCGCCGATCAGCTACTTTTATAATATAAAATTACACAGTAACATAATTTGTCTTGTATTATAATATACTATTTTATCGTTATACCAGTAATCATAAGACACGCATGTCACATCGCAAACTAAATTACAACGTCCTCGGACTTATGTGATTCCATAGAATGTAACAAAAATAATATATTATTATTTGACTAACGCGTCAGCTATTGAACGCGTGACAAGGACAAAGCATGTAATCACGTCGAAACAAAGGCCTGGCAAAAATAAATTGTTGCTAGATAAAAAAATTGGAGCTCGATTGTCATACCGGTAATAAAATACAGGCAAGGTCAGCCCCACGGCCAAGAGAATAATTTATTATATTATGATTAATTGATATTTTCCGCTCATCGCTTTGTTACTCCTCACTGTGAACGTATTCGGGCTACTTTTGTATTCTATGAAATATAAATAAGTATATCGTATGTCAGTTTGATATTAAAAACTAGTTTGCACTAGGGCGAGTAATTTAGTAAGCACTTTCCATCAGGTGGGATGTGGTCAAACGTAGACCTTTACTTAGTATAAAAAATTAATATATAAAAAGAGCACGTAATCTTGTGTGATAAAAAATAAAACTGACAATTTGGCAAGTAGGATACCGAGTAGATTAGTGCAGCCGAACTATTTTTTTTGTTGACTCTCTGACTGTCATGTGAAAAAAGATGAGTCAAGGTCTGTCCAAAGGTACGAAAAATTCTTATGTCAAGAAATTTTTAATGATCGTACAATCTAGAATACAGAGATTTTGTTTAAAAATGAAATTATATTACAGAATTTTATGCTTGACAGTACTTGATTAGATACAATTTTCCGGTACAATAGCGATGATCGAATCAGATCATCGAACTAATAAAATAGATTATGCAACACAATACCTAGATGTTCCACTTATTTAGATGAAGCTCGCGGTAATACATGAATCATTGCTAATAAAACTAGGTACAGGAAAACGTTAGAAATTCTGTTACTATTCATGATATATTATTATAAACAAGTGAATTAAATTAAAAATTTAAAAAACACCCAACGCAATACGTATTTTACCATTTTTTGTATGGCGGCCATCTTGGATTTTAAATTTTATATAGTGGACTGTAATCTACTCGTTAAGCCCTTTCATTTGATACCCATATTGAGGGGGTCGTGGAAGAAAAAAGTAATCCGCCATTTTGTAGCGGCGGCCATCTTGGATCGATTTCCACCAAACATGGCTAAGAACACTCTCGACTAACTCTACTTTCAAACAAAAAAAACAAAATCAAAATCCGTTCATCCGTTTGGGAGCTACGATGCCACAGACAGACACATACACACACACACACACACACACACACACACACACACACACACACACACACACACACACACACACACACACACACACACACACACACACACAGACAGACAGACACGTCAAACTTATAACACCCCGTCGTTTTTGCGTCGGGGGTTAAAAATATTATAATATTACAAAAAAAAAATACCGATATCAAATTGAGGTTTTTCAATGATTTGAATAAATATTATATTATCTTTTATTTGATAAATCATTTTATTTATGATTCATCCTCTCATCACACATGGCTCATTTATGTACAAATCGAAAAGGAAAGCGACTAACTGACCTATCTAATCCGCAACCGATGTCCTACTAAAATTAAAAATGTGAAAGAATAGATATGTGTGTGTATTCATGCTTCAACCGATTAAACTGAAATTTAGCACAAAAATAGCTTAGACTTTGGCAAAACAGGTAGGCTACTTTTTAGCGGGTAAAACCGCTGGGCACAGCTAGTATATATGAAACTAGCTTATGCTCGCGGCTTTGCCCGATTGAAAGATATCCATAGCAAATGTCTGCATAATAAAACCTGTCTGTGTGCCAAATTTCAATCCAATCCGTTCAGTGGTTTGCGGTGTGCGTTGATAGTCAGTGATCAGTCAGTCATTATTTCCATTTACGTATATATTTGGTCCTTACTTTATTTTATTCTTTCGGTGACCTATTTATGTCCTCAACGACGTTTTTTATTGAAAATATTTAGTATTCACATGACTGATAGTTAGGTAGAATAAAATCGAATAGAATACTCTTTATTTCCACCAAAGAAAATTACAGTTTTTCTTAATATTAGCACTGACATACAATTTGGTCCACAATGGGCGGCCTTATCGCTGTGAGCGATCTCTTCCAGGCAACCAACCTTCTTTAGAAAAGTTGATTGAAAGAGTAGAGTGGGATTTGCTAAAAGAAAGTATAAAATGTAAATAATTTAAAATAAGCAAGTTGTAATTTTGAAAAATTACATGCATCAATATTCTTTCGGCTAGTTTTTATTTTTTATTTAGGTAAACTGAGATAAAAGTTTTGCTCTCACCAGTACGTGCCTTGGTGCGTATACTAAGTTCAGATAAAATTATTCAAATGATACGATCTATTGTGTTGCCGACAATGATAAATAATATTACATATGTAATGTAAATATTTATGTAACTGGGTTTGTTGTTTACTTATTGTTTCGTCCGCCTTTACAAGTGTTGTAATTTGTTACATTTAGATGATTTAGATATGTATCTGATTTAGAAGGGTGACGGGCGCATTGCAATGTTAGACACTGTATTTTTTAATAGTGAGTAATGAATGACAAAGAATAAGTAACTTGTATTGTTCTTCTATGAACCCGAGTATATCCGAATTTCTACGAAACCCACAAAATAGCCCAAGAGGTCGCTCATTGTTTTTTTGCTTGAAGTTACCCTTTCAGCTGTGGTTCTGCACCAACTTAACTTCCGAGTTTCGTGTATTACTTCAATAATCGAATATGGATATTCGAATATTCGGCGCAATTTATTATTCTAATATTCGAATGCAAGCTCAACTCACTATAGGTTTGTTTTTTGACTAATCTTGGACGGTTAGGAAGACATCGTCTTCGTCAGAAACCAGAACAATAGTTATAATATTTATAAATAAATATAAACTATCTCTTTAATGATTTTTGATATTATTTGAACAATATACAATTAATCGAAATAAATAAAAAAAACTTATAGATTAACTGAATGATCTTTTAAACTCGGAACTCCAATCACTAATCGCATTGGGATGAAATTTGGCACAGGTTTATTGTGACATAGACATACTATGCTAAGAAAGGATTTTCGACGAGAGCGAAGCCGCAAGTATAAGCTAGTAAATATTGAAATACACATGAAAAAAATATTTTTGCGACATTCTACGCGCGCGTATTATTGAATGCATACAATTCCGCAATGCCACTGCAATCTTCGCTCCAATCTTTGAATAGCACTAATATCATTTTAATAAATTTTCATTTATAGCCCAGTCATATTAGGTAAAAAAAGGGGTCAACCTCGGAATGAAAGATAATAAGCTGCAAATTGGTATGAACCTTTGTTTTGTCATTCTAAATGTTGTCTCAAAAGTCACAATCGTTATCGTGTCCGCGTCTCAAGATATTCAAGGTCAAAGGTCACAAAAATCGGTTTTTCGCGAATATCTGGCTTCCTATTGGTTAAATGAGATTTGCATTTATTATAAAAGTTGTAGGCTATAAAATTCCCTACAACTTTTGTTTAAACTTTTTTTTCATACAACCAACCGTTTTGAAGGTAGAGCGCGAGAAGTGCACATCGTACAGTCATATACGGCCTAATGCAAGGTCAAGCGTGAGTTATGGTTATCAGTACGTTATAAAGTCAATTATTTACTTGGAAATTATAATTATTAAACAATGCCTATTATTTATGTACTAACTATTAATTATTTATATTTAATTAAAGTAAGTAACTTGATTATTTATATATAATTATTCATATTTAACTATTTAAGTATAAAATATTATTAATTCTGGATTATATATTTTAGTTTTATTTTAAGTTAACACATTATATATCTTTTCTTTAAAACGCGTAAATTTCTCAATACTTATATACCTGGAAATACTTGTCCCTACCCTATGCCCTTTTCTATTCATTGCCGGGACAGATGTTCTATATAGTATTCAAGGCCACTCTCAAAGAGCATATAAGAGAAGAGACGGCACTTAGAACAAAAAAAATGGTTCAATGTAAATGTATGAAACGGGCAAGAAGATCCAATACCAACATTACGGGCATGATTATCGATTATGACAGTGACAATTAACAACGCCAATGCCGCCAACATTGCTTACGTGGTAGGGTCCGGTCGTTCCTGCACCGGCTACATATTTTATCGATAATTTGTTCGTATTATAATTTCTCACATTTAGGTTATTACATATTACAGAGTTAAATAATTTAGTCTACGTTTATTAATAGGGTAAATGTCTAGTATTAATATATAATAGACTTTACCCACTTAATAAACGTAGACTAAATTATTTAACTCTGTAATATGTAATAACCTAAATGTGAGAAATTATAATACGAACAAATTATCGATAAAATATGTAGCCGGTGCAGGAACGACCGGACCCTACCACGTAAGCAATGTTGGCGGCATTGGCGTTGTTAATTGTCACTGTCATAATCGATAATCATGCCCGTAATGTTGGTATTGGATCTTCTTGCCCGTTTCATACATTTACATTGAACCATTTTTTTTGTTCTAAGTGCCGTCTCTTCTCTTATATGCTCTTTGAGAGTGGCCTTGAATACTATATAGAACATCTGTCCCGGCAATGAATAGAAAAGGGCATAGGGTAGGGACAAGTATTTCCAGGTATATAAGTATTGAGAAATTTACGCGTTTTAAAGAAAAGATATATAATGTGTTAACTTAAAATAGAACTAAAATATACACGGTGACTGGTAAATCACTTAAAAGCTTCAAGGATATGATAAATTATATAATCACATTATGTTTACAATTAACAAACAAAGACAATACTAATACATTTAAGAGAAAATCTTATTTGAATTAATTCGCCATGTCCCAAACAAAATGGTAAAACTACTGGCGAACAGCTGACGCAGGTAGGTAAGTAAAGCTACATACAAAGTAGGTATCGACAACACCGACAAAGGACGCGATCTGTGACGCGACATAGCTACGCGATGCTACACACTCACGTGATGTTAAGCGATGATGCGGCCGCATGTGGTAGCAGACTAAACCTAGAAGGCGGGATAAATCCTTCCCTGGCTTCACTGAGCTTATTTTCCTTTGCTGGTTATCAATACAAGCCGCAATAGAAATCCGCAGTAAAATTAAACCCGCGAAATAACAAATTGAATTTTAAGACTAAAATACCTACTCATCGATGAAAGGAAATACCTACCTTAAAAGCGTCTAAACGCGCGCGCTCTGGATAAATAAATTAGGCTTAGTAACTAAATAATAACTAAGTAGGTAGGTATGATCCGTTTTTCCTTCATACTTTACCTGGCTTAGGACAGGCAAAAATACCAAGGTAAGTGGACAATGACATATCAAAGAAATCCATATTAATCGTTCAGATATTAGGTACATTATTACCTATTTATTATCGATACCTACCAGCTGACCGAATATGCCGCCACTGTTTGGATTGTACCTACGCACCTACGATTTGTGCAGATACCTACCGCATCGCAAAAGATTTTGAAATGTGAATAAATAATAATGATTTTGTAATATGAATTATGTTCTTATTTGATATTTTTTGTCAAAATTAGATAGGTAGCTATTTTTACGAATCGTGGACTGGGTACTCTGTTTCAAGGTTCTAAGTTTTAAATGCACGTCAAATTAAAACCGCAATAGAAAGCCACGCTATTCGTGGCTTTCTGTAGTTTTCTGTAGCTTCTGTACAAGATAGCCGGTCGGCTGGTAGATTTCGATAAAGTACCTACGTAAGAGGGCTACAAACCTATTAGGTACCGTACCGACTATGACGGTGATTTTTACGTATACCTATTGTTTCCGCCGGGAGGTCTGCGTTATACAAAATTACAATCGGAAATCATGAACAACGGAACAGAACCCACTTACCGGACGGAGAGCCGCCGACCGCTCGTGTCCACCTCAGGGAGGCAGGTGGTAGGACCACTTCCACGATAATTGTACAAGAAACCACTGGCTCAGAGGTGCCGGCACACAGTACACACTTAGGGGCACACCCACGAGACGCGTTAAAATTATACGACGCAGCGTGCTTCTCGCTCGGTAACGTTCGGACGACTGACGTTCGCGGCGGCGATGCGGGCGCGGGTGCGCAGAGACGCTTGTGGCGGTGTGGCGCGGGCGCGGGTCGGCGTGCCACAAAGGGATGACGGAGTACGACTCGACTCCGTGGTACGGCTTCGCAGGGACCGTATCCGCAGTACATCAATTCCGACTATTTGGCGCAAACACCTATTTTATTAATACAAATTACACATACCTAATTTCCTTCTCCTGTGTATCCAATTAAAGTATCACCACGCACTTATCAAAAACCTTCACAATTATTTACTATTAGTGAACACCAGACCACTTTTAACATCACACCACTAATAAACCTAGTTATTTGAGAACGTCACACGATACCTACAACATTAGTGACTGAGCGACTGAGCGGGGTGGCGCGCGGGCGGGCGCCGGTGCGGAGTAGCGGGGGATAGGCGCGTGTGAATCGGGCCGTTTAGATTACAAATACTTTATAGAACACATAGGATATTTTACCCAAAATTTAAGTACCTATTTTTATATTTTTTTTAGAATGAGAATCGTTAACTGAGTTCCCTGTTTTAGGCTTCTAAGTGATTTACCAGTCACCGTGTATAATCCAGAATTAATAATATTTTATACTTAAATAGTTAAATATGAATAATTATATATAAATAATCAAGTTACTTACTTTAATTAAATATAAATAATTAATAGTTAGTACATAAATAATAGGCATTGTTTAATAATTATAATTTCCAAGTAAATAATTGACTTTATAACGTACTGATAACCATAACTCACGCTTGACCTTGCATTAGGCCGTATATGACTGTACGATGTGCACTCTTCGCGCTCTACCTTCAAAACGGTTGGTTGTATGAAAAAAAAGTTTAAACAAAAGTTGTAGGGAATTTTATAGCCTACAACTTTTATAATAAATGCAAATCTCATTTAACCGATAGGAAGCCAGATATTCGCGAAAAACCGATTTTTGTGACCTTTGACCTTGAATATCTTGAGACGCGGACACGATAACGATTGTGACTTTTGAGACAACATTTAGAATGACAAAACAAAGGTTCATACCAATTTGCAGCTTATTATCTTTCATTCCGAGGTGAAAGCCCTAATATGACTGGGCTATTACAATGAATTGCGTGAGTCAACGAACTCAAATGTATGTGTGGCGTCTAACACACGTATGGTGCACACATTGAAACATTGCCACAGTAAAAAAGCATACAGTAGGTGAAGTGATTACTTACTCTTGAGCGATTTAATAATACTCGTGGCTTTGGAGTTCAGTTGCTTATAGCTGACGTCATAACGACGCGCGGGTAAAAGAGAACACGATCCGGAATGAATTTGGTTTGTCGAATTTCTACTCACCCCGACACATAGAACAGTTGAAATTAGCACTGGTTACCCTAATTGTAAGTCACTGAATTACATATATTAATCGCTATAAAAAATGTGTGACAAAAGATTGCGTGACGTGTGGCCAACCTATAAGTTGCAGGTTCGGCTTAGGGCTATTAACTTATCCGTCAGGGAACCGAACCGAAGACCGAATTGTCAAAAATTTATTAAATGATGTGAAATGTCACGTCAAGTCGATACGACTTAATACGTCATTTCATAATTTTTTGATAATTAAGTCTTAGGTTCGGTTCCCAGACGGATAAGTGAATAGCCCTGGTCGCTTATATTTCTGTAGAACACGACCTAATGACCGTCTCTGCCATATCTTATAAGCTACCCAAAAGTAAGACTATTATGTACTCATTTTAGTGAGTAAATAGTCAAACAGAGCGCGTATAGATGAGTCGTATAGAAATAATTTGTATCACCCTTGAGTGCTGCACTGGTGGCATCTATTATTTGTTTTACGTGCCTCGTCTTTGACAGGTTACTGTGAAAGATAAACTGTTCAGTCGATTTTACTATCGCTTTTTTAGTTTAGTTAGTTTGTATGTATGGATGTATGTATTTACTCTTTCACGCCTAAACGGGTGGACCGATTGTGCAAAATTTGGTACATAGATGACCCTAAAATAGCATATAGGATACTGTACAACGAATAAAAAGTAGAGACTAGTTTAGAAATATAGGAAAAACAATATCAATCAAGGAAACAGTCTCACTGCAAACAATTCTCTGTGACAGGGGTCACATTAGTACACTAAGGCAATAACATGCCCAAACAGTGGGATCACAAATGAAATCGACCTTCGCCGTGTAATGGTACTTTATTATATATATTAACTCATAACGTATATTATGTAACGTTTTTATGCAAGTTTATGATATCGATTGCCTGATTTTGAGCGATACACTAACCTTTGCAGGGCTATGCATGGGGTTTCTCTATGCGATCGAATCAGAAATGAAGAGATCCGTAGATGAACTAAAGTCACCGATATAGCCAAGCGGATTAGCAAGCTGAAGTGGCAATAAGCAGGCCACATAGCACGCAGAGCGGATGGCCGATGGGGTCGAAAAGTGCTCGAGTGGAGACCACGGACTAGCAAACGCAGACTAGGACGTCCAAGGTAGACAGACGACCTTATAAAGGTCGCCGGAAGACGCTGGATGCTGGTCGCTTCCTTCTTCATGTTCAGCAGTGGACGTCCTATGGCTGAGATGATGATGACTAACATGTCATAGTCGCAGTAAGTATTTAGGTAAGTCTTCTTTAAATCTAATAAAGAATTTTCGTATCCTACTGATACTTATTATACACTAACAGCGGTTTAACCCGCTCTTCTGTAGCCTATATGTTATTCCAGGGTCTAATAGCTATCTCTATGCCAAATTTCAACTCAATCGGTCTACCCGTTTAGACGTGAAGAAGCAACAAACATACACACTCACATACTTTCGCCTTTATAATAATAATGTGATTACAAGGATGTGAAATCGGATACATTCGAAGATGATAGGTTTACCGGGGGTAGACTTCCTTTGCAGGAGGTCGACTAGGTGGGTACCCCAACAGTGCCAGTTATTCTACCGCCTGAGCAGTGATGTGCAAACATTACTGTGCTCTGGTAGAAGGGCACTGTAGCTAGTGAAATTACTGGGCTGAGGAGTCTTAACATCTTATGACTCTCAAGTAAGAAGCGTTGGCGCAGTGCACCCAGAATTGTACATTTGTAAAATACTGAGTAGCACTGTACTAATAATGGGCAGCGTTATCTCTTACCATCAGGAGAGCGTCTCGCTCGTCTTCTTACTTCGTTGTATTAAAAAAAAAAAGATACTCCCGCATTCTGCATGAAATTCCGATAAGAATTCTTAAAATTATGACAGAATAACAACGGCCAGAAGTAGTAAGTCATTTTCGTATTCTCACAAATACTACTTTAAAAAAGCCTTTGGATCTCAAAGATCATAATTTAGTACTAATTAACTTTATAAAAGTAAAAAAAGAAGTTATAAAGTCATGGATGCACCGGGAATCGGTATAATTTTCTTGAAATTGGAACTTGTCGGACAAGAGTAGGTAAATGTCATGCAACAATGTAACGCAGGGTTTGTTTTTTTTTTAATATGATCACCTTATTGGTGGTTTTTTAACTTGTTGATCTTGGATTGAGTAAATGGACGTTGAAATTTTACCGTAGAATAGTCGATGCGGTTTCTGAGGTTTTGCTATTTTTAACTGATAACAAAAAAAGAAAGGTTCACAAGTCGTCGGAATCTTCTATTTTTTGGTTTTCACCGATTACTCGAAGACGCCTGAACCGATTTGGGATCTTGTTACAAGCTCTTATTTACTTTCACCTATCTGTTGTCTGTCTGTAATCAAATCTTACAAGTGTAATTTGACCCACTTCCCGGTTTCTGATGGAGCTGAAAAATGCATACATGTATAAATCGGATGACAATGCAAAACAAAATTATCATGGGTCTTGCCCTCACTTATTACATGATATTATTTTAGTATAGGTGACCTGGGGACTTGGACCAAAGTTCCTCTGATAACAATTTTATTAACTTTAGTCAGAACTAAATATGTATTACCAAATTGTCTATATGAGATTTGTTTTTACATGATAAGATAAGACTGTGGTTCGCTTTTCAGTATTTTTAGCGTCATCCATTAGCGTTTGGCGCTTGACTAAAGATATGAAGCTGTGTTCTTAACATTTGACAGTTTTTTTATTATTAAAAAGTGACGCAGATTTAGCTGAGTTATAAAGAAAATCATGAGACCCGCTCAAGTATGCGTTGGTTCATATAAAATGAAAACAGAATTTTTGTTCTGCGTTGCGAGGTGCGGTGCAGCCCGCCATAGTTTGCGCTTAGCTTTAATCTATCGTTCGCTTGCTCGTGGAGATTGCCCCTAATAACACAATATCATATTATTCCGTTTTTACATAAAGTTCCATACTCAGAATGTACGAACAAAACATACTTATATATTCTCAGGGATTGTTAATTGATATAAATTGTAAAGTAGTAAGCAATTACTTCTAATCTCACATCAGAAGTGTAATTATGTTACGTTTCCAGTTCTATTAGACTTAGGGCACACTGGGTGCTCATATTTTCCCCTAAAATAAAAAAGCAGGCTGCCACTCGTATGTATTGACAGATGACGATTAGCTATAACCACGTTTCGCTAGTCATAATTCTGACACGTTTACCTAATTAGGAGTAAGTAGAGTTAGTAGTAAGCACTCAGTGTGACACCGACCTTATCGAGCGAAGAGTTTCTTACACTTGCAAGCTAGAAAAGTGTTGGACATTAGCATAAGAATGTTTTTCATTGTTCTTTAGCAGATACTTTTGGTAGCAGATATTATTGAACTGTACAATTTCGAGAAAATAGCTATTTAGAATAGACCTAGAGAATGTTGGTATGTACATACTAAATTTCAGATCAATCTAATTAGCGGTTTAGGCGTGATTAGTAACACACACTGTGTACTCGTAACACACACAATTTTTGACTTAGCAATATGTGTGACAGTTAAGAAGAAAAATTAGAAAAATCTATAACTTAGAAAAGAATAACGCAGTGTAGTCATATTAAACACCTTTATAGAGATCGTCCAATTATAAAATGCACATCGTCTATCAAAACCTCATATGCACATTTTGTAAGCTTGGAAGGTGCAGTTAATATGAAGTAAATACATTCCAGCCTGGATTTAAAATATAATATTTTTCTTCAAGTACCTAGAAGACGTCTAGATGGCAGAGAAAGCGCCGTTATTAAAGACCATTGCACTTATTTTCACAATGCTAGTGTATATTTTACTTACATTGTATCAATTTAATAAAAACTCCCCACTGTATTGTATGCGGGCGTAAAAACGGTCAAGAGCGTAAATGTTTAGATGCAGTGTTCCGTATGTTAATTTCATTAAGCGTCAAGCCGCGATATGAAAATATTTTATTAAATAAAATTTAACTGTTGCATAATAAATAAAATCTTTTCATGTATTTTTATTCGTCTTAACATATATTATTCTTAAAGTAAAATTTTACTTCAACCCTTTAGGCAATTCGGAGACACAGACATTTTATTTTTATAGCAGACTTAACAAGTGTTTGACCGCAATCTCACCTGTTGGTAAGTGACAATGCATTTATTTTTTAAAAAGTTCTGACATGTACTTTTGACTGACAATAAGGATATTTCTAAGATTTATAGAAATAAATCTAATCTATTTATTAAATGTTCAATAGGCTTATGTTTCATACGTCGAGGTAAAAGTCGCGTTGATTGTTATTTATTTTGTTCTTGTTCAGATCAGATGTTTCTATATTTGGTCGTTTCTCTCTCTATTCTTAAAAGTACAATATCAGGCTACTGGGATAAATGTACTAAATAGTATAGAATATTACACAGTACTAGAAAAATTCAAATATAAGCAAACAAAACCGTCTGGATAACATAACTCTAGTTGCTAATAATTATAATTGCAAAACCACATAACAATATTTTCCTTGAAATATTTCTGTATGCACGTTGTGAAAAAACAGAGATTTTATGAGCCATTGTTATATCTTTTCTGTTATTTCTCACGGAACCCTAAAAACTTTTTTATTTAGATTCACGCTGCGTGCGCCACTATTATTTGTGTTGCCAATATTAACATAATCCATCAACCGTTTCCACCATATAAGGTTAAATTTTATTTATAAACTGGCTAATTAAATATTTTATATGTGACTATAAGTTTTAGAATTTATTGAAATAAAATAACTATTTGTATACCATAACAAGTGACAAGAAAGTTTTGATTTCGCTTTGTCTTCGTCATAAAACTTATCTTTATTCCAAATTCCAACCGAATCCGTTCCGTGGTTTGTGATATGCGGTGATAGATCAGTCAGTCAATCAGTCACTATTTCCTTTTATATATTTAGAAGTTAAAGCTTGAGAGGTAAACAATAGAGCCTTATCGTACAAAGCGATCTCTTACAGACTCCCTGAAGAAATTATGACACAATGTTCAGCAGTGGTGTACAGTGTACAATAATAGCAATGGCGTTATTTTTTTATCCTTGTCTTGTCTTATGATGCTTATCTTTAATATTTGGATTCCAAAAATCGCATCACCGATAATCCCTTAAGGATAGTCTGAACCCCGATATTTTTCTCAATAAACAAGCAGGTTCAGGTCAGCTTACGAATTAACATGAAACATATCAAAATCGCGAGATTCCATTTATTTCATTACCTCGGTATACATTTAAATGACAGTAATTATGCATATATTGAAATTATTCCGGACTCAATATAATATAGAGGTCGTTGGAGCCAATTATAGGGATCGCTACAATGTCTGGAGCCGATGCAATTGCGGGAACCAGTCTATAATAAATATTATATTTCTGCCGTTTCAAGCCAATGGTGAGCGAACATTTTTACCATTTCTGATGCGAAATATTTTGCTATTTATGCCTGGTTTTCATATTCCCCTCTTCGCGTAAATATTCGCACGAAGTGTCAAATTCTCAAAAAAGTAAAGAGAAGCGCGGAAATACCTTCAATAATGATGATGGTGATGTGCAAATATCACTGTGCTCCGGTAGGAGGGCACTGTAGCTAGTGAAATTACTGGGCTAAAGAGTCTTAACATCTCATGACTCTTGAGTAAGAAGCGTTGGTGCAGTGCTCCTAGAATTTCACATAATTGTGAAATCCTAGGTAACACTGTACTGATTATGGGCAGCCGTTATCTCTTAACATCAGGAGAGCGTCTTGCTCGTCTTCTACTTCATCACATAAAAAAAATAATCCAATTAAGGATTCTGAGTTTGACATAACGATAGTAGGTAAATATCTGTGACTGAGCTAACTGCCTATTTTTATAGGGACGTAGGTCATTTCTTTCTCACCTTCACACAATCATTTTTCTATATTCTGCATATACATTATGTAATGCAGTTATAAAAGTCAAAGTTAGGCTCAACCCTGATTCGGACACATACAATGTCGAGGTCGCAACTCTGGTTGGCTGATGAAGGACATCGTATTTCTCCGAAACCCAGGGACGAACCTAGTTTCGACTTTTATATCCGTGAGTTTAGTTAGTATTCTTAAAAAGTAATTATGGATATAGTCATAGATCTGTGGTTAATAAACTGTACTGCTGTGGTAGCTGTAGTATTGTTAGTTTGTTTTTCTCAATAAAGGCATTTGCCACCCCGAAAAAAGAAATATATGGATATGCTCGCATTAGTTTTCTTAATCGTAAACTATAAAGTCTGGCCGCATGACTCATGACCTTTACTCAGAAAAAACAAGAAAAAATAGGTAAAATATAGTAACAATATTTATGAATCGTACAAAATGTCAATGTACTCTGCAACTCTATTTGGGTTCGACTGCACTTATTAAAATAAATATAATATGATGTTTGTTCCCTGACTCATCGTATCAAGTATCGAATTAACATCATTTGAACAGCAATTTAAGAATATACATAATATACACCTATCATCTTCGACTTTATTATCTTAATCATAAGGTTTATTTTAACTCGTGGTTTTATAACGTGAGTTACGATGCATTCAAAACCTTCTCAAGATCGATGCGTTGTTGGGAGCTTTGCGTAAATATTTTTAATATTATATTTTTAGAATGAGACGTTTATATATAAATAAGTAGAATATAAATTTAAAAAACCTCCAACGACTACACTATGCGTCTAAGATTCCCTCCATATCTAATACTTGGAAACAGCTAAACAGATTTTGATGAAACATCTAATGTACAAGAAATAAATGTCGAAAACACTTTCTGAATGAAAATTTGACCACATTAGCGAAAAAATGCGCGAAGTAGAGCGCTTTTACCAACGGTAAAATTATTTTTAATTCAATATAACATTTACAAAAACAAAATTATAACAAAACCACGAATATATAATCATAAATAGCAGAGTTTTTGCATTTGTAAATGGGCCGACGAAGCATAATGGTCATTACTCGAAGAAAACATGTAATATAACTTTAAATAACACTCGAACACGTCATTAACGTCAAATTAAACATTTAAACTTGCCCAAAACGGGTACATTTGTTGTTTTAATTCATGTAATAAATAATGGAGAGCCACTTCTCATTGCAACTTGAATATAAATAGGCTAATTAAAGTTAAACGCTAGGAGTACAGAATATAGATTAGGAGCTCATGGGCTATTTTCGCTATTCACTTGCTATGCTTGCTGTATGTTCTTTGTGTGTCTCGTGTCGCAGGATCGTACCCAGTAGAGGGAAATAGTCTCTGCCTATCCCAGCGGGAATCAGGCGTGATTATATGTTTATGTATGTATGTACTTTATATTAAACTAATGGACCGCCTAACAGGAAAGATACATGTAGGTGAAAATTACCTCTAAAGATATTAAAAGAAACATAAAACCTTTCAGTGTTGCACAATATTTTTTGGAGGATCAAGCACAACATTTTCTTGGCCTTTTATAATAATCATAATATACCTACTGCCTACTTATAGTCACAGTCGTCTCAATACGCTCCCTATCTTCCACCCACCTTACCTACACAGATTTGGGCTAATTCTGACAGAAGAATAATTCAGAGTTGTGACCCCGCCATCTTTTATAAATAATAATATACAATAAATTACCAATACTCGCACTAGACTAGAAGAACCCTTTATTTTTTGGCGAATGCAACGAGTGTTGCTAAGAGTAAAAGTTAGGCAAAGATAAGTGAGTAAGTTACCACACAGGCTCCTGTACTACAAATTCAGTAGCCGGAGAAGCGACGGACAAGCAACATCGTAGCGTTGAATTACTAATATATTTACATGGAGAACATTATATTAGCGTGCAACGAGTTTATGCTAAAATGTATGCAAAATGGATGAAATTTATTTTGAAAACAAATTAGTCAATATATAGGGCAGGTTTCATTATGTTAAGGGTCTGTTTAGTGCATTTTTTTATTAATTTGAAGAAGTAGAAGACGAGCAAGACGCTCTCCTGATGTTAAGAGATAACGGCTGCCTATAATCAGTACAGTGTTACCTAGGATTTCACAATTATGTGAAATTCTAGGAGCACAGCACCAACGCTTCTTACTCAAGAGTCATAAGATGTTAAGACTCTTTAGCCCAGTAATTTCACTAGCTACAGTGCCCTCCTACCGGAGCACAGTAATGTATGCACATCACTGCTCAGGCGGTAGAATAACTGGCACTGTTGGGGTACCCACCTAGTAGACCTCCTGCAAAGGAAGTCTACCCCCGGAAAAAAAAATTAAAGTCCTATTTAAAGCTGTGGTGGACCTCAGCAATGTAGCCTAATGAGGCTTCATCGACTTATTGTCTGTAGAGAACTGTAACAGTTGTTTGTAAATGTTTAGCAAAACATATCTACTTTCAAATCGTTAACTTATGGAGATTTTTTTTATGTCATAAAGTAGAAGACGAACAAGACGCTCTTGTGCCATGCAACTCTGTCCTGAGCAGTTCGCATCCAGGTCTTTCCTGCGATTGCTGCGCTGTCATGGCCATTTATTGGGCAGCCATATTACAAAAGAAAGCCTATTATAAAATAAGCCAATACATAAACGACAAAGATGCCTGGAAACCTCTGCATAATAAACCAGCTGGTGCCCCTCAAATACACAATAAATTATGTAACCAAGATAAACATTGTAAACACATATTTAAAAAATGCAATCCTCATGAGTTTCTTGCTCGTTCTTTTCATAGAGGTGCCTTGCGAACGAGCGGTATAGAGTGTTAAAATAGAAAAATGTAAAATTGACTTGCAAAAGTGTTCCAATGTAGCCTATTTGAATAAATGAATTTTGAGTTTGAGTCCAAGGGAGATGGTTTGGCGACGCGACGCTGCGCCATCCTAGATCCTATTACATACATATAATCACGCCTGGTTCCCGCTGGGGTAAGCAGAATCTATTTTCCTTTCTTCATCCCGTTCTTCATACACGCTGGTTCTTAGTATTCTAGACCCTCTTGACTCTACCAGGATCAATAAATGTAATCAATACAGTGCTCCAACTAGTAACGCAATTTTAATGACAATATCACTGAGTCCATCTCTAACCATAATAGCATATACCTAGATAAATGTAGGTATAGTGTAGCTAACAATGTAAACAGAGATTTGTACCGACTAATAGATGTCGACAATAGTCGTAACATACCATAGAATTGTTGTTACAGTAGCTTAACTTCCGATATATTTTTACAGTTTGAGTATGTAGCATAAATATACTCATATTATATTTACGAATAACTCAATAATAATCAATTTAAAATACATAATATGATCACGCCTGGTTCCTGACACACCTCTTTCGCCTCCTTAACTTTCATCACTTTCTTCATACACGCTCGCCGGATCTTAGTACTCTTTACCTGGCCTTTCCTTAGACATTTATTGGGTCACGGAAAATACAATTGTGACTTGACCATTCACATTTGCCTTATGATATATATATATCTTTCGTCAATCGCCTTTCATCCACGTTTTTGAACGAATTTAGTTAGAATTGACTAGGGAGGGACACTTTTGTCATATATTTGAAAGCAACATAATAAGAGCCAATATAGTGCACAAAGCGATTTTATCGTGCGATTTTATACCGAATCTAATGGAAATTCTGAATGGACCACATTAACTTTAAATAAATTATTATAATTTAAGCCACACTTTTTGTAATAAATATTTTATATTTTAATTTTGTTAATTTTGAAAAGTTTCAGCACTGGATTGTGAAATATAGAAAGACTTCTGGATTGTGACATATAGACCTTTGTCCAGCAGTGGGATAGTACAGGCTCACAATAAATAAATAGATACAAATTTTATTCTACCACCTATCATCACACTAATATAACAAATGCGAAAGTTTGTGAGTGTGTATGTTTGTTACTTCTTTACGCCTAAACGGGTAGACCGATTGTGCTGAAATTCGGTACAGAAATAGCTTAGACCCTGGAATAACATAGGCTTATCTTATTATTCAGGATTTTCATATATTTTCTTAGTGTTTGTTGAACGTTTGAAGTTGTACTACTGTAGCTACAGCACCATCGTCGGCGGAGCGAGACAACTGACACAATGCTCCCGATGACTCACAATGGCGAATTAAGTATTATTTTAAATTGACGTAATTGAAAAATATGCAGCCGCTCGCGCGCAATAAATTGATTCATGTTTAATAATTCCGACGGTACAGATGCCCGCTGCACGTTTCTTACCCATAAATTGTATGTATTATTAGCTTAATAAGCTTGAGTTATAAATAAACGTTATGTTAAAAAGTAACGTAAATTTTATAGAAGAAGTTTTCTGACAAAAATGAAGCACTCATACTCAACCACTTTTTATGTGTAAAGGTCATAGTAAGCCCAAGCATCCGTCTATGTACTATTACGTGCCCGCTATTACTATAGGTACATCTTAATTTTAAAGGCATAGGTGTATATACCTCTATATAGTACTAAAATAATATCTATTGCATATATTATTTATAATGTATACTTGCTGAAAAGCGATAACTGTTAAAAAAATATCAGTAAGAACTATGGTCTTAGGTTATGGCCTTTAAGTAACTCCCATTCGAGTATCCTATTTCTGCGCAAACATGTCCAATCTTAACAGAAAAGCAAAAACCTACGTCATAATAAAGGTTTAGAGTGCTGTGGTAAGGTTTAGATCTAAAAAATTACGAGTGCATCATTTATTTTTAAAAATCACATTCCAGTTTTCAACTTCAGTTAAAAATTAGGTCTTGCGACTCTTAGCCAACGGTGTGAGAGGAATTTGTTACCGATTCCTTCACAAAAATCGTACACGAAGCGTAATTGGCTTATTTCTTTTGTTAAAGTTAAAGACAACAATAAGAAATAAGGAGTATTGTTGTCTTTAACTTGACAGGACTTAAGGCAAACAATTGAGTACTTCGATGTACGAGGAAAAACCTACTTTCTACATAAACCAGAATTAGCTGAGAGTTTGTTGAAAGTTTATTTAATTTATTTATTCAAGTATTTTTTTTATGTGATGAAGTAGAAGACGAGCAAGACGCTCTCCTGATGTTAAGAGATAACGCTGCCCATAATCACTACAGTGCTACTTAGGATTTCACAATGATGTGAAATTCACGTTCACCGGGGGTAGACTTCGTTTGCAGGAGGTCGTCTAGGTGGGTACCCCAACAGTGCCAGTTATTCTACCCCTTGAGCAGTGTGTAAACATTACTGTGCTTCGGTAGGAGGGCACTGTAGCTAGGGAAATTACTAAGTGGGTACTAAAGAGTCTTAACATCTTATGACTCTTCAGTAAGAAGCGTTGGTCCAGTGCACTTAGAATTTCACATCGATGTGAAATGCTAGGTGACATTGTACTGATTATGGGCAGCGTTATCTCTTAACATCAGGAGAGCGTCTTGCTTGTCTTCTTACTTCTTCGCATAAAAAAACGTTCAAAAAAAATAACGCTGCCCATATAATTATTAATCAGTACAGTGCTACCAGGAATTCACAATGATGTAAAAATCTGGGCTATAACGTTTTTTACGACTTCCATTATTGTATAGTTTCTCTCCCTGCATGTTGTCTGGAAGAGATCCCTTTGAGCGATAAGACCAAGCAAGAAAGGAAAATATATATAATTCTGATAGTATTATAATAATATGTAGACGTACATACGAGTATAATAGGATGGTATAATTTGACAAAAACAAATTATACACATTTTCTCAATGACAGTACATTTTTTTCCACATTCCAAAAATTATAGACAACTAGTCGGCAGCACAGAGAGAATTATATTATTATATTGAGGATAATTATAGTTGTTCTATTCCAATCCGTCGATTTCAAATGTAGGGGCTTGATATTGTCAAAATAACTTGAGATTTTAGGGCCACAAATCGTCCAACTTTAAAACTCACTTGGTTACTTTAGAAGTCAGGAATATTTGATATGGCACAGAGACGCATATAAAAACTGGACGAACTGTACAAGTGTTAGCACCTGCCGTAGACAGAGACAGATATAGAGATTAGTATTTTAGATTAATTATCTAAATCCAATGACTATTAATATGTATCTTGAGTGCAGTGCACCAAGAATTTTACATCATTGTTAAATCCTGCCTGGTACTTACTGTACTGATTATGGGCAGCGTTATCTCTTACCATCAGCAGGGTTTTTCACTTATCCATTAGGGAACCGAATCGAAGACCGAATTGTCAAAAATGTATGAAATGACGTATTACGTCGTATCGATTTAACAATATTATATCATTTCATATTTTTGACAATTCGGTCTACGGTTCGGTTCCCTGACGGATAAGTGAATAGCCCTGTTGATTCTCTATAATAAAAAAATAAACTTCTCTGAGTCACACGATATAACCTAAATTAACAACAGTGGCGCTAGTATATATGCGTTATTGTGTAATAACAGTGGTTCATAAGGCCGAAATTTAGTGCAAATTTTAACCACTAGTATTACGATCGTAGATTAGCAAATTGATATAGCCGAAGGGCATTCCCTTAGTTCTAAGAAACGGTATCACATTTGAATTTGAAATGATATGCTATATTATTCTTCAGAAACTATAATAACGGGATATAATAATAAAAGCTAATAAAATTAGTTTGCGTATGTGTATGTTTGTTACTTTTCTTAGACTAAACAACTGATAAGATTGAACTGAAACTTAATAAGTACGTACTTTTCTGACACTTTTTAGTAAGTAAAAACACATTTGAAATTAATTTTGAAAAGGTTAAATATGAATATCATTTTGAAACAGAAAGACAGTAAAATTTGAATAAAATTTGTTCCAATGAAAAATTTTAAAAAAATTAAATAATCACTTGGTCTAACACAATTTAAATATGTGTATTTTATATACCTATTATTAAGTATCTTATTGATATTTGTGCCTCAAAGTTACTTCTAATCACGCGGGCAAAGTCGTGAACATCAGCTAGTTATAGCAACATATAATTCATTGGAAACACCATTGCAATTATAACCCCACGGAATGATAGCATACGGCGTATTAAGATTCTAATTCGAGAATACTTATAATATTATATTATCATATTCTACAATAATAAAAGTAAAAATGTATGTTATTATAGGCATGAGGATAATTTTCGATTATACATTGTGTTAGGGTCGGCACACAGCGACGCGCCGAGTTTTTCACTGTATAATCTTTTTCTATTGGGCTAGCCCTACTTTGCGTAAAGAGTCATATTCGCAAAAAATGTGACAAATAAAAAAAATGAAAAGTATTAATTAACAACACGTCTTGAACATCAGATCAGATCTTGTCACAGTCAAGACACAATCACAATTATTATAGGTTGTGTAGCCAAACTATATTATGTTGCAGTTTCGGCAAGATTACAAGGCCTGCAATATGATCCTACATAACCGCTGTACTAGCCTATGTGTTATTCCAGGGTCTAAGCTATAATATCTATACCGAATTTCCGCAAAATCAGTCCCCCGTATACAAACGTAAAGTTACGTACGTTAGAGTAACAAACACACATCCAGACATTCTAACATCCAGACATCCATACATTCTTCCAAACTTTTACGTTTAAATTATGAGTAAGATGTTATAGGAAACAGCGGAAACACATAGTATCTTTCAGGTACCCATTGCATCCAGGGCTTTCGGACAAGCCGAGCGTAAGGCCTCTCGGCAACGGACGCTATGCGGTAATGCTTTAGCAGCGAAACGCTAACGCTTCGCTTTATGTGCGCCGACCCTTATATTGCTACGTTATTATATCAAATTATATGTTCAGAGGCATGTGCAGCCTTGAAGTTATTTTTATGTTTTGTGATGTTACCGGTTTATGTGTTTTAACAATAAATATTATAAATATATTAATAATGGATCAAACTTTATTTCTAGCAGTAGTTTGTTAAGTTGACAATACTACCACTAGTACTAGGAATTATGTTTAAATAAAATAATGGATTATTAAATTTAGTTTTATAGGTTTTTGATGACAGCAGATTTAATTATTATTTTTTTTGAACTGAAAATTTGTCATCAATTAATAAATAAGAAAGTGACATATAATTTTGAATATTGAACTCAAATTCAAATTATATATAATTTTCAAAGTAAATTTTACAAAGTAAATTAAATTTTAGAATTAGGAAAGTACCTCTGTGAGATGAACGGACAAAAAACTTTCATAAGATTATATTATGTGTGTATACTGTAAAGTATGGTTTCACATATCTCATATAAACCCAAAAAAAGAGTCAAAATGTGGCAGTAAAGAGTAGCACCTATCTATTCGACCGAACCAACCAGAACCAACCCGCAGTGAACTTAGCAAAGCCGTTTTTAACCTCGATGTGACGAGGGTTAAAACGCCTTTTCCCGCATTAACCATGATATTACACTTCATGTACTGTCGCTTACATAAATACTAGCATGATTAATTTAAAAAAAAGTTATAATTCGCTAAAAAGTTTATGCATTCGAGTGTACCTATGTTTTTTTAACAAACTCAACATTCATTTATTAAAATTGGCTGCAATAGAGCACTCTTACAAGTCAATTTTACAATTTTTCTATTTTAATACTCTACCGCTCTATTCTATTTTAATAATAAAAAAAAAAAATCTTTGTCTTGATCCGCGACCATGCCGCCCTAGTTTATACAATCTATTTTATTTCTACCGATCTCTTATAGCTAATTTACAGTTTTTTATGTTGAATTAAAATCTATAGGTTTTTAAAATGAATAACCGAATGTACACGCATAACTTTAGATCGACTGCACAAAATTCAAATTCTTTCCTTTTATGTTTAACATTATAAGGACTAGATTTGTAAAAAACAAAAAAAATGTCATATGCATATTCTTCTTTCTTCTTCTTTCTCAAACACTAATATAATTCATTGATTTGTGTGTAGGTATCGGTCAATCTTTACGAGATCTCAGTTCTCACCAGTAGCACCACTAAGCAGGAAGTAGAATTTATTAGAAGCAATTTCGCACATGACTGTACAAACATTAACCGTTCATTTTGCAATATTGGACCGGATGTGTACATCTAAGTGCACAATTTACTTATGAAAAGACAAGGTCGGATCACTTGTAATTAGGTGGATATAAATTAATAGCACATTATTAAATAACAGCATGCTTATTACATGCTTGTTATTTTTTGCTTTGACTGTACACGCGAGGGAATTATTGGAAATGGACAATTTTATTCATACAATATTATTAACCCCCGACGCAAAAACGACGGGGTGTTATAAGTTTGACGTGTCTGTCTGTCCGTCAGTCTGTCTGTCTGTGGCATCGTAGCTCCCGAACGGATGAACGGATTTTAATTTAGTTTTATTTGTTTGAAAGTAGAGTTAGTCGGGAGTGTTTGGTGAGTCATGTTTGGTGGAAATCGGTCCAAGATGGCCGCTGCTACAAAATGGCGGATTACTTTTTTCTTCCACGATCCCCTCAATATGGGTATCAAATGAAAGGGCTTAACTAGTAGAAAGTAGAATACAACCCACTATATAAAATTGAAAATCCAAGACGGCGTCCACCATAAAATAGTGAATTACGTATTGAGTTGGGGGTTTTTAAATTTTTTAATTTAATTCACTTGTTTTTATGTTTATTTTCGATTAAAAACATTGTCAACATTGAGGAACGTCAAAATTTTAATTTGATTTAAAATCTTTTCGTTCTTAATCCAGGGACCCTGGGTACAAATTTGTTGTATAATACCTCTGTGGCCGTAGCATGACGTATGGGATCCCGACGAAACTTCAAGAGTATAACTGTCATCCCATACATTGTACTTTTGTGAATGTATGGGATGACAGTTGACTTGACAACAAGACAAGTCTACGCAGCGTCTGTGCTTGAGGGGCTGTAAAGGATCGATAAAAAATAGCCATACACTTATTAAAAAAATAGTAATTTAATTTAAATATATATTAGTGAAACTATGACTTATGATACATTATTTCATTGACGAAACCCGGACTTGTATTTTTAAGCAAAAGGTTTTTAACAAAATATGCATTAAAATGCGTCACATTTTATACTAAAATCCTTTACAATATCCAGTATTATTCAACCATCCAGGAAGGTTAACAAAAACCGTTTCCTATAAAAACAAGGGGGTAGACGTCCGACAAAAAAGGATTTAAAGGACACTGCCATTAAAATTCTCAAACTAAATATTATTCCTCTTGGTTTGGCTCTTTGGAATAAAACAGTCGCGGGAATGCAAATATTTGAAGTATTTTATATTATTATTATTGTAGAAACGGACTTTAAGGGTTTCTTACCTCTTAAAAAAACATAGCCCTCATAAGATCACTTGCCCTCGGTGGGCTCCACTTGAACTAAGACTTGTCCAGTCTTATTTTTATGTTGTACTTCGAAACACAAACAGGCGTCTCAAAAACAAATACAAATCATTTATATCATTCAGATACACGTCATACATTTTAATTCCATAATAATGGATTATAAAATATTGTAAAAATTCAACGAATTAGGGAAATAAATTACATTATTCGGTTATATAAAAAAATGTAACTCATCTACCAAAAGCCCGTTTCGAGGCCGAGGACTGGCGGGAGGTGGCACAGGACAGGACCAGCTGGAGGCTTTTATTGTCGGAGGCCAAAACTCACTTTGGGTTCTCGCGCTAATCTAGTAAGTAGTAAGTAGTAGTATCTACTAAAAGCTCGTCTGATGGTGAGCGGTTACCCTCGCCTATAGACGTATACAATACCAGTGGTGAAGCTTGTGCAGGGTCGGTCTTTGCCGACGTATTGTCGGTCTGGTAGGCGGTAAATTCCTACCTACCTGACTTCACTGTACAAACTGTACATTGTACGTACACATCATGCCAGGACACGGTTATAAAAAAAATTAACAAAATAAGTAAGTAGTTTATGGCTCATTCTCATTTTAGCTCAAATTTGATGGTCACACGGTTATATTTCCTAAACGGTTAAAGAAAGAGACATGAATCTTGTATAGGTGGATAAAACATATATTAAGCTACAAAATAAATAAAGATTGTCATAATAGACGCAAAAAATAATATTAAAATTTTATATGAAAGGTCAAAAACGGAGCCATTTTTCGTATTCTCATGGTGTCACACTTTCCGTTGCAGTGAAACATTTGGACACTACTTTAACAAATTTCGGTGTATCTGTATATAACAAATACCAAAATTTTCGCAAACAAATACACTTTACGGTATACAGTCTAAAAAAAGCCTTTCATTATTATTTAGAATTTAAAATGAAATAATGCGGCGGTCACACGATTTTAGGTGCTATAAATTTGCGTAGTTTATCGGCTGCTGTTAAACACATCATCAACAATCCAATACAGAGTTCGATTCATTTCAATGATGGCCATGTTCTGCAATCGTAGAAGTAGGATCTAGGACTTATCAAGCCGTGGGAAAAAATAAAATTGCTAAGTTTCAATTTATTCATGGGTGTACCGATCACTTGCATGGACAACATTTTTATGCATTGTATTTTAGTTATTCAAATCAAAGCTAGCTTTTCGAAACGCCAAAATATGCGAGATAAAGATGTAGTATTTAATTTTATACATTATACCTAAACTTTCGAGAATTTCACCAAAAAGGGATATTTTCGTCACCAGCGTGGCATCACCTTCATAGCGTTTTTTACCATGAAGGTGATTTTTAAGCCACGAAAGTGATTTTTTTGTATTTTTTTCTTTTGATAGGGCCTTTTTACCAACTAAAAAGTACTTTTTCTGTTATTTTAGGGTTTTAATACATACATACCAAATTTCTAACTAATAAAAAAGTAAAGTGAAAGGTAAAGTAATATCTCAAATTACGCATATTTTCTTCTGTAGTGAGGTTTATTGTTACGTAGAATGTCGTTTTATTGTACATTTTTGGTAGATTTAGTCTTTTAAAAGGGTTTTACTTGAAAAAGTTGTAAAAAAATAATGACGGAATCACTTTCGTGGCGTCGAAAATTACAAATCTGTTTTTCTTCGAAATGAAACGTACGATTTAAATCATTTATATAAAAGTTTACTCGTGTTATCCAGCTCTATACAATATTATACATAAATATTACAAATAAGCAATAAATAAGATTTGCCATGAAGGTGACGATGAGAATCGTTTCAATGAGAATGAGCCTTATATTAGTTTTTATAATGAGCGCTTGGCGATACGGTTTTGTGTCATATTTTGAGGACTTTAAAAAAAAAAATGAAAAATTGTTTAATGTAAAAAGGCCTATACTTTTATAATGAGCTGGTTCGCAAATAATTTTATGTAATGTATAAACTTAAATAAATTATTTAAAGTCAGTTTTTTACAGAAGTAATAATATAAAGTATCATGTATGTATTTATCAGTTTTATGTAAGATAGGTATACATATTTTTACGAGAGCAAAACTTTAATTAAATTCTAGTAGTAACAAGTCAAATAAAGCTTACGATGACGTCACAACAATAATACACACAAGTTTATTCAGACGTAAAAACAAACGTTTTTATATGTTTAGGAATGTAGGAAATTATATGCTCGTGTAAATATAGGCAAAGTCATGCTGGATATATGTATATATTTTTTAGTTTGGTCCAACTAAACAAACAGACCGGTCAAACAAACTGTATTTGTGTAGTTTTTGTAGCTTAATAACATATTGTGCTTTTGGAGAATTTAAGAATTGTTATTTTTTATTACAAGCTTTTATTTAACTTTTGTTTTATACATTATAGGTAAGTCTTTGACCACGATCTGGCTTGATGTTAAGTGACGATGCGGCGGTAGATGGCAGCAGGCTATACCTAGAAGGCGGGATAAATCCCTCCCTGGCTTCACTGTACCGTAGAGTGTACTGGGTGTGTAGGTTAGCCTTTAATTATGATTTTGCCCTAATGTTAAGCAACAATGCAGTCGAAAGTGGTAGCAGACTGAATCTAGAAGGTGAGATTAATCCTTTCTTGCTTCACTGAACATCAGGTAATCTAGGAAACAGAAGTGTAATAGAAAATAAAAATCTAAATATATAAAAGGAAAAAGTGACTGACTGATCTATCAACGGACAGCCTAAATCGCTGCACGGATTGGGTTGTAATTTGGAAAACAGGTAGGTTTTATGACGTTGACCTCCGCTAAGAAAGGGTTTTGCCATCCGGACAAAACCGCGAGCATAAGCTAGTAAACTTATAAATCTTTAAGATAAGGCATAAGGCTGGGATTAAAAACCCGAAAAATAGCCAAAATAAATACACTAAAATTTGATTTGTATGTATCTGCGTTCCTGGATTAATATTACAATTGAACTATTAATAAGATACCTTAGGACAAAAAACGTTCATTACTTTCTTAATGTTTAATTACAGTAATAAAGAACAATTTCTATTGTTTTTATTAATCTAATACAGTTAATGTAAGTATATTATTATTGATGCACGCAAAGAATTCATAACATTATTATATAGAACAATAGGATTTATAATAAACATTTGCACTAGTGATTATATCTGGTATCATCTTTATAGCGTTCAAGAACTAACTAAGAAGCCCTTTTTGGGGTTCCGTACTCAAAAGGTTAAAACGAGATCTCATAACTAAGTCTTCGCTGTCCGTTCGTCCGTCTGTCTGTCACCAAGCTGTAATCTCATGAACCGTGATAGTTAGAGGTAGACAGTCGAAATTTTCACAGATGTTTTGTTAACCCTGTACAACAAATACTGAAAACTAAATAAAATAAAGGGCGTCCTATAAAACAAAGTGAATATTTGAGGTTTTCTTTTTTAACCCCCGACGCAAAAACGACGGGGTGTTATAAGTTTGACGTGTCTGTCTGTCTGTATGTGTGTGTGTGTAGAGTTAGTCGAGAGTGTTCTTAGCCATGTTTGGTGGAAATCGGTTCAAGATGGCCGCCGCTACAAAATGGCGAATTACTTTTTTCTTCCACGACCCCCCCAATATGGGTATCAAATGAAAGGGCTTAACGCGTAGAATACAACGCATTATGATAAATTTAAAATCCAAGATGGCCGCCACCAAAAAACCGCGAAAACGTGTTTCGCGGTTTTTTGATTTTGAAAGCGTTGCGTTGGGGGTTTTTTTTTAATTTAATTCACTTGTTAATAATTATAAATGACAAGCCGAGCAAATCAGCCCCTTTAGCATAGTAAGACATTGGCAAAAGAATAGCCACTCCCGTCCCACTGTCAAGACTAAACTGACACATATCAAGCCGCTACTCTTGCTACTCGCGCTGTCATTGCATATAATTTGCAGCTACTCCCAATGTCATTGTGCTCTTACAAAAGTCAATTACTCTTGACAGTGGGACGGGAGTTGCTACTCTTATGTCAATGTCTTACTATGCTAAAGGGGCAGGTGCCCAATGGTAAATATCAGATCATCAATGGTAAGCTTCAGATGCCCAATGATAAGCATCAGGTGCCCAATGGTAAACATCAGGTGCCCAATGGTAAGCATCAGGTGCCCAATGGTAAACATCAGGTGCCTAATGGTAAGCATCAGGTGCCCAATGGTAAACATCAGATGCCCAATGGTAAGCATCATTATTGGCCATGTAAAACACGGTGCTACTCAGTGTTTTGAAATGCTAAATCCTGTGTGGCACTGCACTGTGCCTGTTATCCCGGAATATTAGTTTTGAGTATCTAGACTAGTAATTTCGCTGGTATAGCCCGGTACACAATAATGCTCATAGATAACATTGCTAACAATACTGTGTCAAAATCTTTTGCCGTTCAAAGAGCCAATTGGCTATGGCCAAACGACATGTAACTAGAATCCATGGACAAAATTGCGTTCATTACTTCCTTAAACCTCCTCATTAATAAGAGTAAATTAACAAACGCAGCAATGTACATTGAAGTTGTCATCAATCGTAGTGGGTGAGAATTAGCCAATAGGTCCTCAGATCATAGTAGCGGGCTCATTTTAAACGTTCACTAGTTTTTTCAATGAAAACCATTAGATTTATGATACAATTTACAATAAACTTCTCGCATTATTATAAATGATGTAACAACGGAAAAATGTAGCAAATGTGTTTTATTATTATGAATAGTTACTTTAATTGATTTATTATATTTTAATTTGTTTAATCGTGACGCAGTTCTGACGGTTTGAGTAATAGCTGGGTACCGATTCAAGGTAAAAATGGTTTAACATCTGGATTCTGCCATGTTTATATTATACAAGTTAAGAGCGTATATATCAAGTGACGCTCTCTCGCTCGCAATGACAAGAGGAGCAATATTTTTTTTTTTTATTCTTTTCATGCCATTTTTTAATATCAAACTGAAAACACTTTTAAAATGTGTGTTCTATTATGGAGGGCTGGTCTTAAGGAATTTTCAAAAAAAATAATCTATGAATTTATATTTCATATGTAAAAACCTTTGAATGGGTTTAATACTTTGCAACTGTTTGTGATTTTCTCCTGACATTGCAGGTAGCTAAATATACCTGATTGTGTTTGTTATTTTTTAACTTTTCTTTCTAATTAATATCATTTGTCAAATATTGCGAGCGAGAGAGCGTCACTCGATATATACGCTCTTAAACAATTCTAATAATCGTTTCATATTAAGGGCTTTTAAAGAGTAAAAACGAGACCCTATTATTCAGACTTCACTTTACGGCCGTCCGTCCGTCTGTCTGTCTGTCACGAGACTGTATTATATGAACCGTGATAGTTAAATTTTTTACAGATGATATTTCTGTCATATTATTTATTATTATTTATTATTTTCAGCCTGGTTTATCCCACTGCTGGGCAAAGGCCTCCCTTCCCTCTCTCCATTCATCTCGATCTAAGGCTATGGTTGTCCAGTTATTGCAAAACGTATTCAGTTCGTCCCGCCATCTCCGTTTAGGCCTGCCGCGTCGTCTGATAATGATTATCGGGGCCCGATATTTCTGTTGCCACAACAAATACTAAAAACATTATAAAACCAATATTAAAGGACTCCGATACAACGAACGCGTTTTTTGCAGGTTTATTGGTCTCAGACAGACACCGAGACAGGTGAAACTAAACAAAAGTTATAATAATAGAAGGTACCTAGTATCTATGTCATGTTGTATAGAGAATACATTTTTTTAAATTAAGTAATTCAAAATAAGAAAATGTATGGAAATTTAAAAGTTATACTTACATGGTTTATGGAAATTGAGATCGAAGTTGTGTTTTTTTTTCTAAATTTCACTAGTGATACCTAATAATAACATTCAAACCGTGTGTTTGACAGCACATTGTGTCCCATTGTTTAGGTCCTAAGACGGTATCGTAATAACTGTTATCAGAGTTGCGAGATGTAAGTGAACAGGGTCAGCGCTCAACCCTCATCTGTGCAGTGCGCTCGCTTTAGGGAGGTGCTACTACTTACAATAAAAGAATATTTTAGGAGCGATTATATCGGTTGTCGGGCAGGTCGCTTCCAACCGGTACATATGGAAGTCCAAAGGGGAGGCCTATGTTCAGCAGTGGACGTCCTACGGCTGAGACGATGATGATGATATCGGTTGACGCTCTCTCGCTCGCACTATTTGACAAATTTTGAAATAAGAATTCATAGAATTAGTTTATAGAAAATTCCTTACGAGAGAAGAACTTCGTAGAATTAATTTATTGAAAATTCCTCAAAACTAGCCCTGCATCATATTATTGCACACATTTTAAATGTGTTTTTAGTTTGATATTTAAAAAATGGCATGGGGAGCAATATTAAATCAAAAAAATAATTTCCTAAAAATCTCCTGAGGAAAGTTCTATAAATTAATTGTATGAATTTATATTTCAAAATTTGTCAAATAGTGCAAGCGAGAGAGCATCAAACGATATAAACGCTCTTAAGAGCTTCGACCTTATGTGTGACTATCTCGCTCGCACAAGTAACTCTATAAAGTAGATATTAAGGTATTCTTTAACAGAAAATATCTACATAATGTGTATTTTTGAATCCTATTGGCATTTTTATACTTTGAGTATAAAACTGGGAATACATTATATACTGGGTAAAACAGTGGATTTTGAGTGGTGTGGGTACTTTTTAATGACAAAAAAATAAGAATTAAAATTATCCAATCTTTACTAGCATAACTGGGCCAAAGACCTACATCAAATGCCATTATGACGAAGATAGCAGTTCCAACAGTAAATTGAAAACGTATTTATTTGCCAGAAGTACGAAAATATGTATGTTACGTACATCTCAGCCACCTTACGTGTCACGCACTATAAAGTTATTAATTTTTTTTAAATGTTTGGTAAAAGTGTCGCAGCAAAATAAAGCGCGCGGCCTGCACCCACTCCAGCTCCCCATTATAATAATATGCGCGAGTGAGACAGCTACAATATTAGAAAGGAACAATCGTTGCCATTACGTCGAATAAAAAGAAAAGTTATTATATTTTTTATTGGAGAGGGCCTCCACCCTCGGCGGCCGCCAAGAGGGTTATTTTTATTTTATTTGAAAAGTTTATTTTCCATTTTGTTTTAACTTCTATTTTCGCGATATGAGGGGCGAAACTCCAACACGCACTCGCTCTCAATGACTCACTAATGCGTACGATACCATTATATTTTTATATTTAAACTTTTGTTGGAGCATTAAAATGAGAAAAGTTTGCAGTGTTATTTTGTGAAGCGGGCAATACTTCCCTCACATACCTATATCTATAGCTAGTAGGTATAGCTATAATAAATTGCCGTGCTTAAGAAGGTTTATTAGACACTTATATTAGAATCGCTTTTATGTAATGCCCTACATTTGGGGTCATCGACATGGTAACCTATAGCTAGTAACGCAATAAGGTTAAATTAAAGGATGTGTAGAAGACTATTAGCGATAAGACCGTCAATTGTTACACTTTTATAATATATTTGTATTTAATTCCTTAGTTCTTGTATATAATTGAGGTGTTTAACTCTTTAAAATTAATTAGGTTAGGTTCTGAAATATTTATTATTTAATTAGATAACTCTTTATCTCATCTAATCTATAATAATTTTTTTCATAGTTTATTTTCCACGGCGCGTAAGTTGAATCAAAATGGCTGCCGTGTGAGACCTTACATAGTCCCTTCATGTCATTTAATTTTTTCTGAGCCTAAAAAGCTAAAAATTTAAAATATATGTCTCTTTACCGTGGCTTAGAGTTTCACACTATAATAACATTTTTTTTTATGTGATGTAGTAGAAGGCGAGCAAGACGCTCTTCTGATGTTAAGAGATAACGCTGCCCATAATCAGTACAGTGCCACTTAGGATTACACAATGATGCGAAATTCGAGGGTCACTGCACCAACGCTTCTTACTCAAGAGTCATATAAGATGTTAAGACTCTTTAGCCCAGTAATTTCACTAGCCACAGTGCCCTCCTACCGAAGCTCAGTAATGTTTGCACATCACTGCTCAGGCGGTAGAATAATAATGTTAATTTGTTATATTGATTTAAATATTATTGATTTTGACTGTCGTATACGCCGCGCCGTTACCATTATAGAAATTACTACATAGAGCACAATTTTCGTAGAAAGAGTAATAATTTTAATAAATATGGGCAATTATTACTATTATATGGGGGAACGTTAATCGAAGCTACATAAACTTATGTGTGACATAAATTGTACGAGTATCGTTGGCTACAGGAGCTAACAATATAAATGTTCTTATCCTTTATTTGTTAAAGATATTGCTTGTCTGTAAGAGATGTTTAACTCTTTAAAAGCGATAAGGCCACCAATTGTTACAGATTTTATATACCTAAGTTCTAAGTTCAGTTAAAATTGTGGTATTTAAACAAAGAGTTATTTAATTTAACACCGAAGATGAGCTCGACCGATTTTAATAAAATTTAAATAAGAACCTCGCATTTGGAACACATTGTCGTCATCCGTGTTGCCCGAACGTAGCCTACAACTTGAGTATCTTTAAGGCACGAGTGAATAGGTTTAAGTTCCTAGGCATTCTATATGATCAATCGTCGACCGCATTTGCACTTTACATCAGGTGGGATGTGGTCAAAAGAATGTCATTTCTGTATAAAAAAAGAACCATCTAGAAAGTGCAAAAACATACAAAAAAAACCTAACTCGGTTTTAGCAACGTCGAGTAAATGTCGAATATTCATACCTACATTAAAAAAAAAATTAAAAGATTCCAACGATTTGATAACCTTTCCTTCTATTGTAGAGTCGGTTAAAGTAAAGAATCTTAGATATAAGAGATCGCCTACAAGAGCAAATAGTCAGATTATGTTTGCGCCGTCTGCCGACCACTTATAACACGTCAAAATAAACTCCATCAGAACTCTTAATCCGTTACACCTTTTATAAGTGTGTGGTCGGTGGTCAGAACTGTGACCACTGACTGGTTAACGAGGTTAGATCGACCATTATAGACCTGATGTACCTACTTGTTGAATCCTTCTAGCATAAAACCTTTAATACTTTACCCCCGTCTCTTAGTCCCTGTTTTTTCACATTGAATTGTTTTTTTATTGTGTAGTAAATTCATTTTACAATATTTTCAACAGCAAATGTACGGTGCATTTTCTAAAAATTATTTTGTTACACGTGGGAGGTATTTTTTCAATAAATTAAACTGTTATAGATTTTTTTATAAGAACCGACATCAATGCCTCAAGCACTGAGAATTCAACTGGCAAACAAGCGATTAAAATTGTGCTCACGAAGTGCATTAACCTAAACTATTGGTCTATTGATTCAGAATTCAGACAACTATACGGACAGTGAGTACAGAAAACACTAGGCTCCAAGCCTAGCTTCGACTTTTATATTAGTGAGTTTAGTCTGTATTACGGTATATTTTACATACTTTAATACAGATAACAGTTCCCAAAGGGTGTAGTGTACCTGTTCATGTGTGTGATATGCCGACAAAAGCCAATCAGAACTATTCCACTTCCTTACTCATCCCGCGGCCGCGACCACCGAGTCGATATCTGTTGGCACAACTATTTAGATACGATACTGAGGTAGTCTGTTTACACCCAAAAAATATAGTAGTCCACATTTTTTAACGAGTAAACCTGAACAAAGGTAACGTACAGTACCACATATTGACCTACCAACAACAAACGTTACATAACAATAAAGAAAGGTAAAACGCAGCTAATTGTTATAAAAACAAGGCCCTTCGCCCTACAGTATGATTTAAAATATTCTCAAACCATAAAGCAGTTTCACATGCCCATGTGAAATTTTTATCTTAATATTATAAGTAAACTTACGTTTCGGCGCGTCGGTGTACGCTGATCGAATGATCTTGATCGTTTTGTTTTTTTGATGTATTGATTTTTTTTAACGTTGCAAATGCGTTTTTTGAGAAAAACAAACTAACAATACTACAGCTACTACAGCAGTAAAGAACACTTTTATTAACCACAGATCGGCCACAAGCCAATCTACAGAAAATCCAAGTGCTCCAAACCACTGTATTGATTGGTTCATAACACTTATTTTATGTCATTGATAAAGTATGTATTTACAAAGAAAAGTATTAAGAAATTTGTCCTTACGTTCTACTCGTTTTAAGTATAACGTTGCTATTATTTTACTTACTTTTAAAAAATATTATCTACGAATTTATGATTCAAAATTCTGCTGCACGCAAAGAAGAAGCACTTAGGTACCTACCTAGGTATTGTCAGTATTATCAAGTCACCATAACACAATCATTGAGTTGCTTAGCTTGGGGTAAGATGACGCTGTGTGTAAAATTTAAAATATCTATGCACATTTTTCTTGTATTTATCACAATTTAAAGCAAATTAAACGCTCTAAATATGATTTACGAGTAAATGATTCATTGCTTTTGATGTCCACGAATCTTTATTGCTCAGTAAAATATTCACGTTTCACGGTTAAAAACAGTTTTCGGCGACTTTATTATAAATTGTGGTAAAATATTTAAACGTCGAATCAGTTCAACGGTAATTTCATTTACCAAAATGGCGGACTGGCGCCAAAATACCGAAAATACATCGATGCTTGAATTCCCATTATAACACAGTTTTATTATTATGACATATAAACTACATTATCTTGTTATATTTTTTATGGATTGTAATGGACAATAAAATTTTTACATCGACTTTTTTCACATAAAATTTTACATTTGATAGCTTGCATGTATATTGCGCCAAATGTTACGTTAATTTCTATTCTATTACATACCTATTACAATTTAATGGTTTTTCAGAACTGAGTATTTGCGTATTGTGAAGATATTTTTAATAGGTTTATATAGGTGCATCTGGGCATATAGCAGAGCTATATTTTTAATATGTACTTCCCGTTTTAATTTTTAACCTACCTATGTATTTAGTTTTAAGTTTGATTTGACCGCCTAATGTAAAATATTTTAATACTAAATGTGTAATTTGAAACATATGCTTTTGTACCTAATTATGGTGTTCAATAATCTAAACTAATCTAAAATTTACCAATTTTTGTCACATAACGTTCAGGATATTAAAATAATGTAGGTACAATAGAATTGCCGGTCTTATAACTAAAATCAATATTTTTCAGAAATCGATTCTTACGTACCATATTTTTTATTTTATAAAACTTATTATATTTATTTATTTTTTAAAGTAGAAATATATTTTTGTAAGAAGATTTCAATAAAGTATCAAGACAACTAATCACAGTAAGATTCAATTAGTTTCAATACATAGCTTGGTCCTTCACGCCGCTGAGCTTTTGTTTGAAAAGATATATTTAAATAAGCTGACGCGGTGTCGGAGTCCATACAAACATACACATACATATTTATGAGATAGCCATGAGTCACAAGTAAAATAAAAAAACAAAAACTGACTTTAAACTTGATTTTTTATAAATTTTAATTTGTATCTTAAAATCGTTTTAATTTGTATCTTAAAAAACCCTTCAATCGATTTCAATAAAATTAAAATATTTTAAAAAACCGCTTAGTTGATTTCTATAAAATTTAAATTAATCAGTTACCCCTACCCCACCCTATATACTATATACCCGTTATACCCTTTGAAACAAAAAAAAATTAGTCATGCTTCTTCCAGTAAAATACACAAAGATATTATTTGAGCTATATTATTGTATTTGTGTGAACAATAAAGAGTTTTCTAGTCTATTCTATTCTATAGCATAAACCCTTATACAAATAAGTACCTTAAATACATTGTGCACATATTATAGAACAATATAGCCCTTTACATCATGTAATTTTAATGAATACTTTCAAAGATATCACAGCTTTAAAATGCGGCGTTACCAAATTAGGTATACCTATATTTTCTCCATGGGTACCTATTATCTCTATGGCTATAAATAACAAAATAAATGAAGGAAAGCTATGTTTGACGCGTTACGAAGTGCGCGCGGGTCCTCTAGTATTGTATAAAATAGAGAAGGTAAAATAATACAATATGTTTCCTATAGGGCCGGATCTGTGACCGCGACTCAAAAACCAAAGATAAAATGTAGGTACATATTCGACCCTTGTCACTGGTTATTTTAAAACATCTGGACAAACCTTACTTCACAGATTACAATAACAATGGCAGATACCGCGCTCTGTAAAACAAAACTGATGCAGTAGTCATAATTTAACTATTAGAAGAATTGAGCCTGCCAATTATAACATCCATGTGTATACATTTTGAGAAAATTTTTAAGTCTCTATGTCATGTGGTGTTCCAATAAATAGTTATGTACCTATCTGAATCTGTAATACCTAATGTCTTTCGATCGTGCTAATCTTAGTCCAAACGGATTTTAAAAACCTAACTTTCCAAAAAAAAACTTGGGTAAGTCCCACTGCAGCACAAAAGCCTCCCTTCCCTCCTTCCATAGTTTTTTTTTTGCAGTACCGGTAGTAAGCACATGGACATACCTACATATTTTTATCATTGTAACGAATATATTGTGCTTATTTTGATACAAGTCCTTAAATGTTTGAGCCATGAGAAACGTCGATAGTGGGAATGTTCAGACGTTGCCTCGCTCTGGCTTCACATTTCGGTGGGCGGTATCCAATTTCATTTCATAGTCTGCACGTTACATTTATATTGTTTTACGTACGAAAAGATTTACACTCCTTTTGAAGAATAATAATTCAGGTCAGCTTTTGTGCGTTTGAAGATGTGGGTGAGTGACGATGCAAATACTTATTTTAGTTTCTGTGTGCCTAGTACTTTTATAACATAACTAAATTATTATTTTATTGTTTAAACATTTGTTTATGTGCCTATATTCTTGTGTTCTGAATTGTGTCATTTGAAATCATCTGTGCAAACAAACCTTTTAACTGAAGCACTCAACATTCATATAATTTTATTATTTTAGTTTGCACAGCAACTGGACACTTTAAAGATGTTCGAATAAGTCAATTTTATTGTGATTTCGCTCGCTAAATAAGATTTAACCGTTTTTAAATTACATCTACCTATAAGCTGGACAAAATATTTCTGACGTCTAGGGCATAGAACTACAATCTTACTATAATGTTATAAACGTGAAAGTTTGTAAGAATGTATGGATGTTCGGATATCTGGATGTATGTTTGTTACTCTTTCACACCTAAACGGGTGGACCGATTGAGCTGAAATTTGGTATAGAGATAGCTTAGACCCTGGAATAACACATAGGCTACAGCTATTAGTACAGCGGGTTAAACCACTGGGCGCAGCTAGTTAAAATGACACAAAAGCTGCTGTCCGCGCGATGATAAGCGGTTACCTATAGACTAAAAACAAATTTAGTGGTGTTGCCGAAGCGGTGTCGGTCATTTTCGACATATTGTCGGTCAAAGTAGGCAGTCAAAGTCCCCCCCCGGTGGGTTCTCGCCTTTGCGTGGCGGTGGGGATAAGTAGCCGTGGTAGAGGAGACCACGGTGAAACTAAGAGGAACCCGAGGCGGTCGGCCGCTCCACGCCGGGCTGAACTCCAGCAGCCCGTGTGCGAGTGGCCGAGTGGGTTGCGGTGCCTCCTTCAGGGGCATCCCAACCAAGGTGGACCGCGGTGCGTTGACCATCGCACCGTGGGTCTATGGCGGGGGCCGCGGCGGGAGAGGAGTGTTGGTATCACGATGCGCCACTCTCCCTGCCTTCCGCGGCCCAAACGGGGTCGCCACCGTTTGATGGCGGACGCGGTGGGGCCGCAGGGGAAGAGGAGTGACGGTATTACGGTGCGCCGTTCTCCCTATCCTCTGCGGCCGATGTGTGTTGTAGGTGTTGCGCCTCCGCGTGTCTCTATGAAGGCAGCATAGGGCACAGTGGATGGCGCGAGCGGGCTCATTGCGAGCGCCGCCGTGGCGGAAGGTGGCAGTGGACCGGTAGACCATACCTACGTATCCCTCGCGTAGTGATGGGCCACACCACTGCCCCTTGTCGGGTGGGACCAGGCCCGGGAGGCTGGTCAAAGGGCTCGGCCGTTAGGCGGCGAGCAGGGTGGCGCTGGATCGCGGGAGGTGTCTGGTGGCGATAAGGGGGATGTCGTTCTCCGGACATCTCCGGCGCTCCGTAGGAGGAGGGGAGGAAGAAGAGGACTCTCTGATTTCTCTTTTGCAGGGTGGTATGCATTGGGGGGGTTGGAGAGTCCAATTCTGAATCCCAGGACCTGGACGGAGGATGCGGGGGCGTTCGCTGTCACTGAACAGGTCCGGGAGGTGGCGCGCGCGGTGTTTCCGTGCGCCATTTCGGTGAGGGGTGGGGTCCCTTAGGACCAACGCCGCTGGGGCCGCGGACGAGTGCTTCGGCGTACCCGTTGCCCCGGCACTAAGGCGCGAGGTGGAAACACCCCAGGTTTTTTAGTGGGTATCCCCGCCGCTTCCATCTTTGGCGGGGGAGTCCCACATACCGCCCCGCGCCCCCCAGCGTGGGGTGATGATGCGTAACGCATTTTTCCTGGGTCAAAAAAAAAAAAAAAAGGCAGTCAAAGTCCTCTACCTGGCTTCACTGAACATCATGCCGGAACATGGTCACAACGGCCGCTTAGCGACACGGTTTTGTCCAGTGATCTACTAGATCTTTTGTTTATTTTTTTTTTCTTACATAACCTGCCTACTTCCACGGGACGGCTCACGTTAGTATATTTGCTAGTGTTAAGTTAAATACAATTATGATTTGTTATTTCCACAGATTTTAATTTTAACTATGCCTCAATAAAGTAACTGTCACCAACACATCCGTAAGATTAAAAAGGTCTCAAATAAAAACATTTCACAATGAGATTAGCATATTTATATTCTGAAATATTCCAGCAATTGTTTGATATTTTAATGCAATATCAAGGTTGTCCGTCCGATGCTTGCCAAAAGTTTGTCTCATGATTTATAACCGGTACAGATGCCGGCATGAAAGTTTGGTGAAGTTGTGATAGTGTGACAACACTATTTCAAATTTTAAAAGAGTAAACGCGCGTCTTTTTTTACCGACGCGCGTTGACTAGCAAGATTGGTCGCCCATCAATCCCAATCCGCCCGAGAACGAGACATTTTTCAACTATGTCGCGTAATGATGATCACGAGATGCCTGAAAACCTCTGCAAGCAGCTCAAGGTAAATAAATTATGAGACAAAGTTAACATTGTAAACACATATTTTAAAAAAGTTAAAAAAAAAAACCCTATGACTTTCTTGCTCGTTCTTCTCATAGACCTCTATTGCGAACGAGCGTTAGAGTATTAAAATAAAATGTAAAATTGACTAGCAAAAGTTCCATTGTAGCCTGTTTGAATAAATGAATTTGAGTTTGAGTCTTGAGTTTGAATCCACTAGCACGTTACACGACGAAATTAAAGAAACAGCTTTTAACCTTAGCGCTCTATGAATCTAGAAATATTTTATTTTAGTCGGTTAATAGTGATAGACTAGACACCAAGGTCTGTAGCATGCCACACGGGATCCCGCTGAAATGTCAAGACTAGAACTGTCATCCCATACATTGTACTTTTGTGAATGTATGGGATGACAGTTCTACTCTTAAAGTTTTGTCGGGATTCCATGTGGCATGCTAAAGCCGCAGTGTGAGATAGCCAATAGGCTATCAGTAGTCGTAGCACATCGCGACATTGTCATACGACTAGCAACTTCTGCCCCACTGTCAAGAGTAATCTGACATAATATATCAAGACGCTACTCTTGCTACTCGCGCTGTCATTGCGTACAAGTTGCAGCTACTCTCAATGTCATTATGCTCTTACAAACGTCAATTACTCTTGACAGTAGGACGGGAGTTGCTGGTCTTATGTCAATGTTTTTATGTGCTCGGGCCGCAGTATTGTTATATATTTGCACTGACACAATTAATTTATTTATTTACATATACAATGATGTCAATCGGTGGTCATATTTCGTGGCGGCGCCTGTAAATGGAGTAGTGACTAGTGACTAATGTTAGAGTTACGCAATACATATTCTATTGTATATTGTTAGTTAAAATAATGTAAATCTGTGTCAAACAGTTTTTTGTTGGCAGATGTATGGACTGTTTTGAAAGATATACTATTTTTTACATTTAATTAATTCTGTACAACACAAATACTCTTTGCTGAGACCTAAGAGAATAAATTGTTTAATAAATGACTTAAAGTTAAACAAGTGAAATTTAAAAAATACCTTTTAAAAACAAGCTTTAATTATTGTTATCATCTTGCATCATAAAGTACTCGTCAAGACGAATCAAATGAGCCCAAACTCGATGGGGTTGCGTTGTTTTATGACAGAGTTCCTTTGGCCACCTTCCAGCTCCATCATCAGATCAGCTCGATGTCATAAAAATATTGCATTGTCATCCGATTTACACACGCATGCAAATTTTCAGCTCAATTAGAAACCGGGAAGTGGGTCAAATTAAACTTGCAAGATTTGATTACAGACAGACAGACAGACAGACAACAGACAGGTGAAAGTAATATAAAGCTTGTAATAAAAATATATATAATTCGGGAAGGGGGCGCCCGAAAAAGGTTTGGATGAACTGTGTGAAAGAGGATATGCGTGCTAGGGGAGTGGATGCAGATATGACGGATGATAGATCAGAATGGAGGAGAAAAACGTGTTGTGCCGACCCTACCTAGTGTGGGATAAGGGCAGGAAGATGATGAAGAATAGATATAGGTTCCTAATAATATAACGCCCGGTGTACCTAATTCGGACTTAATAATAATATTATTATATAAAACAAAGTCGGTTTTGTTCGATGATGACGATTTTTTTCTTTAATTAGTAAATTATTTCATAATTTACCTAGTACAGATATTCATGAATGAAGGTAATACGAAGTTCACCGGTCCTCTTTAGTTTTGCACTTTACTGATTACGGGCAGCGTTATCTCTTAACATCAGGAGAGCGTCTTGCTCGTCTTCTACTTCACATTAAAAAAAAAGTCATAAACTTCGGTGTACGGTGTAACTAGCTAGTAGATAACCGCTGCGAATCGTCAAAGTCTTATTAAAGTCAATAATTGGGTCAGAATGGACCGACGAATAAGTTAAAGAGGAAACTAGTAGTTACATACGACGGTCGGTTTACTGCTGCTATTTATTCTATGGCACTCGGGAGTATGTCACACCGAATGTTGGATTGGCGAAGCTTGAGTGACTGGATTTACACCGAATGTTTAGTAAGATTTTGTATTGAAAAACTTGATGTTTTTTGCATATTTATCAATGTAATGTAAATAAGTTCTTACATTATTATTTTTATTTATGCCAGTCAATTATTTTTAAATCACATTCCACACTTACAAACTCCATACGAACTACTAGTATACAAGACTACTACACCTTGTACTATATAAGACTGCGTCCATAAACTTATGTACAACAAACCAAGCCTAGCAAAACAAAAAATACTAAACCTAGAAGGCGGGATAAATCTCTCCCTGGGTTCACTGAACATCATGCCGGAACAGTCGTAATGACCGCTTGGTGACACAGTTTTGTCCAGTGGGTATGGTAAATGGTAACTAGCCACGGCCAAAGACAACCACCAGTACCTTATAGCGAGTGGAAAAACCGCACATTACAAATAATAGTCATTGGTGCTAGGATTCGAACTCCGTGTTTCAATGTGTTAGTTACATGATGAACCAGTAACAAATATTCTCCAGTCCAGTCTTCTCGTGATCACGGTTCATGTAACAGCCGAAACGTCAAGGTTGGTTTTATAATTTTTTTTTTTTTTTTGGAAACTAAGAAAAAATTTACGCGATAAGTCCCGAATAATAAAATTAAGATAAGTTTGAATAGCGAAAGTTATAGATAAAGTATAGTGTTATAGATAAGGTAACAAATACCCCCATAATTAAAAAAAAATGCGCGATGTGTGGTCTTGTAAACACCTATTCACAAGAACTTCCTGGATGCTTTTAACCTACATTATAATACAATGCGAGAGTTAGATTACAGGCATTACAATAGGGTTGCCACAACAAAGATATTATACCGTTTATTTATTTTTTTCGATGCTGGGGTATATTTGCCCCAACGTATAAGTATTGCCATTCAACGTGGCAATGCTGCCAGCATTCTGGCCACTCTGCCATCTGACAGTGGATTGGAGCATTTGGATTTTCTGTAGATTGGCTTGTGGCCGATCTGTGGTAAAGTGTTCTTTACTGCTGTAGTATTGTTAGTTTGTTTTACTCAATAAAGGCATTTGCCACGTAAAAAAAAAGATTTTTTTTTCTATTGAGGTCACTTGTGCCCTCGATATTTCTGTAATCCCTTATCCGATTCTTTATTTTGATAGCTCCAAATAAATCTGCCTGAAATTTTATTCCATAATTTTTTTGAAAAATTTTGCAATTTTGATTCAATGGGTTCATAAAATTGCCAAAATTTATTACATCTCCTTTTCTATTCTTTTATCGTGACAAATTAGATTTAATTTGATTAATAAAAATAATATTATCCATGTAATGAGATAATAAAAAAATATTCAGGTTATTTTTTTTATGAATTTTTTTAAATGGTCACCTGATTTTTCGAAAAAAATTAAATAACTCAAAAACCGTCAATTTTCGCGGAACATATATTGCGCTCAAAACATGGCCTCAGCAATAAGGCCCTATACACCAATGTACAGAATAACCAAAGACCCTGTATAGACGTAAAACCAAAACCATTACAGAAAAGGTTGATATTGGCAAAGGAATTGAAATTAGCGTACTGATAGTTTTAGTAGTGCATTTTTGAGACCATTAGAGCTGATTTGAACAGTTATTATTCAGAAAAAAATAATCTAAAAGAACGATATTTATTCCAAGATTATAATTTATTCTATGTCGTCTTCGAGTACAAATTTGCATAATATAAAACATTTTTCTAATATTATGACCGTGAAAGTTTGTAAAAATGGATGTCTGGATGTGTATCTGTAACTCTTTCATGCCTAAACGAGTGGACCGATTGAGCTGAAATTTGGGATAGAGATAGCTTAGACTCTGGAATAACACAAGGGCTAAACGGGATATGGATATAAGGGATATAAGGGATGGACAGCGCGTAAAACCCCTGGTCACAGCTAGTGTGAAATAAAAATCATAAGAAAATCTAAACCGTGATAGCCCTGCACACCGTAAAGCGGCATCTATAAAATGTATTATTATTATAAAAAAAAACGCGGAACGTTTCACATTTTTATTACACTACGCTCATTTAACTGTTGTAATTAATCCACTGGGTAATAAACAAAACGAATTTAATACATACATATTGTATTATATGCCGTAGTTAAATTTTAATGTAAGTAATATAAGCTAAAGTGTTTCGCAGAACAATAGCCGAAGTAGCTGTAGAAATATATTGTCTAAACGAATGTAGGTGAGTACGCTAGCGTCTGTGTATTAGAGGATTTTGGTTGGTGATCAGTGTCGTGGAAAATTAGTTCCTCTTTTTACCACCGGCTTTAATAGACTGGACAGTTTAGAATAAGGAAGTTGATGTTCAAGACACTAGATAAAAAATAAAATTATTATTAAATTGTGTTTAAACTCATTACTTTTCATACGTACTAGTTTAGTTGTGTTAGTTGCAGTGATGGTAGGCTTCGGACGTGGCTAGTTACCACCCACAGAACAAAACGGTGTCGCCAAGCGGTCATTATGTTCCGGCATGACGTTCAGTGATGCCAGGGAGGGATTTATCCCGCCTTCTAGGTTTAGTCTTCTATCATCTACGGCCGTTCGCTTAACATCACACGAGATCGTGGTTAAAGGGAAACAGAGCTAAACCTAAAGAAATAAATAGTCCCTATTAGTATCTAGACTATTTTTCTCACAGAGGTTCTTTCCAAATATGCGGTAGTCAAATTATCCTAACACTTGACCCATAACCTTATAAACCCGTATTCATGAAAAGTAATTCATTAGTGTTGGAACACCAATCGACCAACCGAAGGACAATTCTATAGAAAATTAATTAATAGACAATAATTACAATTGACATAATAACGAGTGTTAATTTCACTGCGTCACTGAGTTCGATTACGAACACATGTTGGTAATACACTGCTTGAGGAGCTTGTGAACAAAACCGGATAAGTACTAGAAAAGAATAGAAGACGCTTTATTAAACATCATAATAAATATAAAAAAATTACACTTCTTACAAAAAAAGGTATTACAATTGGCGGTCTTATCGTGCGTCTTTGTTCTTTAAACTTTAAAGTATTTTTTAAAAACAGGACCTTAATACATAATTGGGGTTTAAACTCAAACAGAACAGGTTACCCTAATGTTAGAGTCATATCACAATTACAATTAAAAGGTTGTGTGACTAACTTATGTAGGTATATGTTTCAGTTCAGTTTACCAAGATTACTACAAGACCTGTAAATGTGACATAACGTTTGCCTTCCATAGTTTGTTTTTTAAAATTAGATTAGATAGAGGTACCTAATAGACTTTGGAACCTAGTAATTAACATTAAAATAACAAAGGGTTAAAAGACCTGAACGACCAAAAGTTTATTCTTACAGATTTGTTACTCTTAACTTGATTGGACAAATATCTATCAGAGATACGCACAGCTATTGTTATATGGAAGGAGTCACAATCCCTAACATTACGGGACCGAGTGAAATTTAAGTCAACTTCGATAGAGAAATTGCTAAATATCAATGGAGCCACAAAACCTTACATTACGGGACTGAGTGAAAAAAAAAATCCAAGCCAACTTCGATAACGAAAAATTTGTGAACTTTGCTTTAGCCGGTTCTATTCCAATACTCCTTATTTTGATGTGACGATAGATAATAACGCAATTACAAGCAACTGATGTATACCTATTATAATACATTATAATAATTCATGTAGGATTTAAAACTTTTTGTACACCTTAATGTATTCAGACATTATGAATAATAGAATAAATTTATATTGTGTAGCGAGAACATTTTATGTTATTATTTATTGCTTTACATCTTAATTAAGATTTAAATAATGTGTAAAATATTTTAATATTATGTGCAACCAACCGTTTGGAGATCATGTAAAAATGTTATGATAGATGTTGTAAAACAAATCTATCAATGTAAGAGATAATAATATTATAGCTCTTGGAAAAAGAGAATAGAAAACATAGTGCCACTGTATTAAAATTGAAATTTATAATATTATTATGATATTTTTTTAATGTGTATTTAAAAGTACATACAATTTAGAGTGTGGTGGACATTTTTATACACCAATATTATTTTATTGCATACTTTAGAAAATACATGCATATTATTACGAAAAAAGTTCTGTTCCTTTTTTGTCAAGTGTTTTTTTGTAAGTTTTTCATAGCAGGCAAACGAGAATATCGCACACTTGATGGCAAGTGGTAACTGGTTTTTTTTTTTTTTTTATACGAAACTGACACTGGCAGAGTTTATTTTCTCTACGCATTCATTCCAGTTCTATCTGGTTCCTATGCTTCTCGTACTTCCGCGCTTCATCCGTTCCTTTCATACATCATCTTTTATACTTAAAAAAAAGTGGTAACTGGTTACCGTCGCGTAGCCTAATACAGGTTTTTTTTCATCTTTTTTTTCATCATTGTCTTGAAAAGAAGGCAACGCATATGTACTCCAGGATATGCGTTGCCTCCTTTTCAAGACTCGCTTTTATGACTTTCGTAGTCACAAGGTAGCCTCATAGTTTCGCTTTGTCTTTGCAACTAAGAAGAGAAGCAAGCTCTCTTGATGTTAAGAAGATTTTTGCGCAGACTGTACCTGTTTAAAAAAAGAGACCATAAACTTAAAACTTACCTCCGCTCATCTTCCGAGTTTTAATTTATGTTAGAATAAAATACATACCTGCAACAAAAAATGTAGAATTTAGCGTAAATTATGTTAACACACGTTTTTATTATGAGAAAACTTATGAACTTGCAAATTAATATTAATGAGTCGGCGCGTATGATATGTATGAAATATTTTTTAAACGGCGGTTGAAACTGTTACAGTTTTAGAAAGTATATTTTTACAAGGGGGATATTTATTAACTAATCGTAGAAGCAGAAATGGTGGATGTAAATTGTTTTTTTATGCATGCTGATGAACGAGACAAGCCCAACGCTCGCTTGATGTTAAGCGATAATGAGATACGACATAAATTAAAATACTACAGAGACATCTTTGGACATATACCTACTACGGTGAGTTGGGTGTACTTAGGATACTTCATTCATTTTATTTTGATGTCATGTCATGTTTCACCCATTAGGTAAGCTTTCTAGATATAATATTATTACAACTTGCATATAATTATTGAGAAGCTGATTTATTTACAATTTTTGATCTCTCTGTATAGGTAATAGGTACCTACTACAAAGAATTTGAACTTTTTTTGGAGGGGCTGACCTGTAATCTTCTACCACGAATTGGTCGTACTATAGATGCATCATTCCTTATTTTCAGGAAGTTTCAATTAGTTTATTAGGCCCGTGTTTATTTAACAATAAAAAGTTCACATAAAACGCGCACAGACATCGCATGTCGTATTATTTTGAAACAAAACATTATTATGAATGTGAAACTGGAATTATACATTTGATAAAACGAACGGAGATTTCGTTAAAAAATCTAACAAACAAAGAATGGGTGTTATTTTTAGATGAAATTAACGCACATTACGAGCGAGCGTCGGCCGATCGTGAATCATTTTCGGGTGTGGCCCTACTCTGAGCGAGATAATAATTATAATTGGGGTTTATACTCAAACAGCACAGTAGGGCTATTTATTTATTAGACGGGTAACTGAATCGAAGACCGAATTATCAAAAAATATCAAGGATAGTTAAGAAAAACTAAACATTAAAACTACCAAACTAATACATATAGGTATACCTACCTACACACAATAAAATACACAATAAATATAAATACTAAAGATAATATTAAAGACAAAAGAGAGACAAGAGACATGAGATTTTATTATGTACGTGTTTAACGCAATGCACTGTTTTATCAATGAAAAGCTATTATAAAGTTTATCAGTAAAAGTAGAAAAGACGAACAAGCTTGAAAACTCCCGCATTGCTAACCAACTGGCTTTAAATAATACCTTTTCTTGTGTGCGCGTGTGTGTTTATTTGTTAGGTTTGTAATTTTATTTATTTTTCAGCGGTATTACTGCTGGCACAGCTAGTAAATAATAAAAATGTTACCAAGTTCTATATTGTTACCACAAATTTAAAATATAATACTTATAGCACTGCGATAGCGCATCCAACATTTCTCTTTGCTCCCATAATATTCATGACATTTTCTGACGCATGATTTCCTCTTTCTCAAGTCCAATAGGTATGAAAAGGCTCCAAAATTTTAGATATCTAAATATATAAACGGAAAGAGTGATTGACTGATCTATCAACGCACAGCCTAAACCGCTTGATGGATTGGGGTAAAATTTGGAACACAGATAGGTTTTATGATGTAGACCTCCGCTAAGAAAGGATAACGCCATGCGGGCAAAGCCGCGAGCATAAGTTAGTAAAATACGCTTATAGATTTTTGTTTGTAAAAAAATAGTAACATTTTGTAACCCGCCAAAACTCGGACTGCCGCCTATGACGCGTCATCGGCTAGTAAATATTTTCCACTGTATCTATTGTATATTGTTGATTTTTCTAATTAAAACAATTTTATCTTAACCCACATCGCGATATGGATTGCGTTGTTCTTTCAAGATCGCCATTAGTAGCATAAAGGTGAGTATATACTGGTCACTTGTAACAGGAAAATTAATTTTTATATTTAACTAGTGACCTGCCCCGGCTTCGCATTTTTTTTTAACAAGCTTTTATTTACTTTCATCTGTCTGTTGTCTGTCTGTCTGTCAGTCTGTCTGTCTGTCTGTAATCAAAACTTGCTAGTTAAATTTGAACCACTTCCCGGTTTCCGATTGAGCTGAAATTTTGCATGCATGTTTAAATCGGGTGACAATGCAATCTTATTATGACATGGAGTTGATCTGATGATGGAGCTGGAAGGTGGCCATAGGAACTCCGTAATTAAACGACGCAACCCCACAGAGTTTGGGCTCATTTGATTTGTCTTGACAAGTACTTTATGGTTATAATAATAAAAGCTTGTTTTTAAAAAAGTTTTTTTAAATTTCACTTGTTAAGACTACCGCCCGTTCCGAAAGCACTTCTACGAGAAGAACGCGCAAGAAACTTATAGGGATTGTTTTTTAACGATTTTACAATGTATCTTACCTGGTAATAATAATAAAAGCTTATTTATATTTATTTATTTATGTGATGAAGTAGAAGACGAGCAAGACGCTCTCCTGATGTTAAGAGATAACGGCTGCCCATAATCAGTACAGTGTCACCTAGGATTTCACAATTATGTGAATTCTAGGAGCACTGCACCAACGCTTCTTACTCAAGAGTCATAAGATGTTAAGACTCTTTAGCCCAGTAATAAAAGCTTGTTTATAAAAAGTAGTTTTTTAAATTTCACTTGTTTTTGCAATAAAGTATAGTATAGTAATAGGGTCTCCTTATGGTAAGAAAACGCTGCCCATGATCAGTAAAGTGCGGATAGGCGAGACGTACCCAGTTACAGCTCGGGAAATTTTGAAATATATTATATTAGTAACAATTTAAGGTTTAAATTTGAATGACTGCGAACTTGAATGTATGATCCCAGACAAAAAAATGGTTTTGAAAACTGATCGTTTTGTTATATTGTAACTTGTAACATTACATGACATGGTAAGTCTTATCTATACTTACCTTAAAAGTAACCAAATTTGGCGTGAGGCCAAGGGATGACGTAATAAGCTTTTTGGATTCTTTGACACTTCTCTTAAATATTTGTTAATTTCGGGTCCTATTTACCGGGGGTAGACTTCTTTTGCAAGAAGTCGACTAGGTGGGTACCCCAACAGTCCCAGTTATTCTACCGCCTGAGCAGTGATGTGCAAACATTACTGTGCTTCGGTAGGAGGGCACTGTAGCTAGTGAAATTACTGGGATGAAGAGTCTTAACATCTAATGACTCTCAAGTAAGAAGCGTTGGCGCAGTGTACCCAGGTAGCACTGTACTAATTATGGGCAGCGTTATCTCTTACCATCAGGAGAGCGTATTGCTCGTTCTCTTACTTTGATGTATAAAAAAAATCGGATCCGCCTGCTTTGTCCACATAAATCATACACGAGGTCATTTTCGTGAATTATTCTGACAGATGGTACACCTATGAATATGAATTTCATGGTCCACCTAAAGACACGTAGTCCAACTGATACATCAGCAAATGCTTCGTCCATTACTCCGGTTTTTACTACAAGGCCTACAACATGACCTAACTACTAATTACTGCTTCCTGCATATTTTATAGGAAAAAACCTAGACCCACAGGTTTACGTGCCTTCCGAAACATGGTAGCGTCCAGGCGTAAATTGAGAAGGTAGTTCTGGATATAGGTTTTAAGTCCTTTTTAACCAGATGCCATTGACACGCAGCCGAAGTAAATACAAGTGAGTTTATGCCGTTTATTTACAAAGATGAATATAAACCCTCACGAATCATTTAGTGTAAAAAAGATGCCAATGAAGTAATGAGAATTAGCTGATCTTATAAAATTGTAAGCCCAAGAGCCAGCGATGGACAGGCCTTCGTTAGTTAACCACCGCGACTAAAGTATCATAGGCATCGTTCTTAAGGCCTGTTCAGACCTAAGCGGTATTCGCTACCGCCTGCGGCAGAGAAAACCCAGTGGGTATGCGGTAATATTACTGTTCAGACCTAAGCGGTATTCGCTGCCGTCTGCGGCAGAGAAAACCTCTACCCACAGTATGTACCTCTACCCACAGCGGCATTGAATATCGCTCAGGTCGCTCTAGCTGCGGTACTTGATACCAAATACCTGAGCGAAACTCGCGCGGTATGTACCTCTACCCACAGCGGCAGCGAATATCGCTCAGGTTTGAATAGGCCTTTATCCCTATAAAGGCCTATTCAAACATGTACAGTACATGTGGTGGGGACATCTACACAAAAATATTCAACTCAAAGCTAGTTATTTTACTAGCTTACGCTCGCAGCGTTATCCGTTGGAGAAATTCTTTCTTACCGGAAGTCTATGACATTAATTCTGTGTATTTTTAATTTTCAGATAATCCGTTCAGAGGTTTAGGCTGTTCACTGTACGTTGATAGATCAGGCACACACTCAGTCACTATTTCCTTTTATACATTTAGAAGAAGCTAGACGAAGATTTGCCCATCGCTAGCTCTTGCACTACAAGTTTTATAACTGTACAATTTTCTTGTCAATTGCATTATTATGATTTTAAGACTTGTCTATCAATAATATCTAAAGGAGAATCGCAACATAATATCATCTCCATAACCAGTCGCGCGAAAAATGTATAAATAAAATACAATAATTATGTTATCTATTGACCGACATTCGTACCCGGAACGTCGGGCATGGGCCAGGCTTAGGCCGGGAACACACTAGGATTACAATAATATATTTTACGTGAAAGACTAACAAACATCCCCACATTTAATGCTTCTTTTTTTTAAAGCAGACTAAACAAGCGTTTGACCGCAATCTCACCTGTTGGTAAGTGACGATGCAGTCTATCCTTTGCTAAGCCAAAATGTCACTTGAGAAATTATTTAAAAAAATTAAAGCTCCTATTATATTAATTATTTTACCTAAGACTAGCTGTGTCCAGCGATATAACCTGATTTTAATTTTATCTCAATTTCATTTCAAATTTCAGCCTTATTAGTTTAGCCATCAGTATGTGAACGTGTAAAGGTAACAAACACATTTGTATTTACGCATTGATTAATTAATAAAGGGAACAAAAATTTACATTTCAAAATGATCAACGTATATTTTGAACGATAAAATTTTTTCAACTTAATTTCGATGTTCTAAATTTCTAAAGTTTATGTCAAAACACCAGTGTGCCCCCAACTTAACACCGATGCCAAGATATGCAAAGCAGCAATTCTGATACGAACACCGCCTCTTTGAATACATTTCGTCTAATTACAGTAGCATAATTACACATAATATTATAAATAATAACTTCGACTATACATTGAAATACTCGACTCGCTATACTGGTGTTGCAAAACAGGTCCTTTGCAACTTTCACCTTAATTATGATAAATCTCCGTTTACAGTACTATACCTTAGTATTTCTAATATTAATATTATGTAGCTCCCTAACTATATTGGAAACTTTGACATAAAAATCTGACTTGTATAATTTCTCCAAATAAAACATTGTGCAAACATTACTGTGGTTCGGTAGGAGGGCACTGTAGCTAGTGAATTTATTGGGCTAAAGAGTCTTAACATCTTTGAGTCTTCAGTAAGAAGAGTTGGCGCACTGTACTAATATTATGAGCAGCGTTATCTCTTACCTTCAGGAGAACGTCTTGCTCGTCTTCTTATTTCTTTGTATACAAAAAAAAACAAGATTTGATTGTTTGCACCAGTTTTAAAATTGTGACCAATATATTAATTTATCGATAAAACATAGACGATTATTACCTTTAATAATAATGTAGGTCACAAGGAAATAATTATTTTTGTTATAATGAACAATGGCTCAAAATTAATGCGAAAGTCCCAATTATAACAATAAATGAATGCTTAAGGAATTCATGACCGATTTTTGTAAACAGTCTATACGATTTGGATCAAGGTAATCTTATTATTTAAATAATATATTGTAAGTACATTATCATTCACAAATTTAAAAGCTTTTAATTATATATTGATTTTATAGAAAACAAGCTTATTCTCGTGGCTTTGCCCGCGAGGAGTAATCCTTAGTGGCTTATCTACATCATAACAGCTACCTGTGTTCCAAATTTCAACCCAATTTGTTGATCACTACCATCAGCAAAAACAAAAGAAAATTTATGGTATATCACAGTTTTAATGTATTTTTTAACAGTAGGGTTTATAATAATTTATAACAACATCGAAAACAATAACATACGTGCAACATCAACATCCAGAAACATTTTAAAAGCGATAGAAGAAGAAAGATACAAACGAGCAACAAGTTGTTGGAGATAACATCAACTTAGAACAACTGACATCTACACAGTTTTAATTACAGTGTTTTTAAACATCAACTTGCAGTAATTTACATCAATTTTTTATATTTTCGAACAGCAACAATTAATAATAAATTAATAAAAACATGATTGTAAACATCAAGTAGTTACGTGCAACAATGATTCGTAATTAAACAGTTCTTTATATTTAAAAAATACATATAACAGGTCTGACACAAACTAGGCTTTCACAAAAAAATGTTTTCTTTAAGTTATTCATTAGAGTTTTAGCAACATTTTCATAGTTGTTGCACTTGCATCAACAAAAAGTGACACTGTCTGCGTCAGACCTTAACCGAAACAACTATTTCCCTTTTCTCCAACTAAACAACATTGAGTTGATAATATTAAATCTGACTTACGTGCTCCAGGCCACTTACCATAAGCCAAGACTGGGAACAAAAAACATTCACGTCAACATGTTAATCAATAAGGCGCATAATTGCATGCATCAATCGACTAGTTAAGATTGATGCTCGAACTAAAGCCCTCCTTTGTCACAAAGAATTATGGTCCTTAAGATCCAGTCAATCTAAATAGGTTGATTTTCCCTTTGTGGGAATCTGGGGCACGCTAAACTTGGCAGGTTCATATAGAAGACTTTTGTGAAAGATATTTTGTGAGAAATAAAAATATGTACTAAATGTTAAGGAAGATGTGTGAAAAGATTTGTCCTGAAAAAAGGCCTTTTCAATTAGGTTAAGGATATGTCCTAATAACGTTGATTCTTTTTGACACGTTCTAAAAGCCTCAATGAAGGCGATATTTTTGACTTTCTTTACAAAAAGCATATTTAATAACGTCTTATTCCTCTCTGTAGGTATAATACTTGTTTTTTACCGTAAACTGACTTTAATATAAGTAAAATTCTTGACTATTTACAAGTGTCATATTCTTTACCAGTAAAGGTTCATTCTTTACTGGTAAGAATCATTAAATTATAAAGATACTAACTTCAATATTATCATCTAAATAAGTCATCAATTTGAAATATTTTAGGCCTTCTAGCTAAACAAAACTAGCGACGGGATCTTGCAGGATGTCAATGTAATGTATTTATTTCTTTCTTTCATACCATACAATCTCAAAAGTAGTGTATGGGATACCAGTTGTAGCGCGTAGACCAAACCTTTAAGGAAAAGTCGAAGAATTTGACAGTGTGAAACACAGTAAGACTAGGTGTGACTGAAGCATTAAAGGTTAAAAAGTAACTCCAGTTCCCAAAAGTTCCGACCAAGACATAGCCAGTACAAAAGTACAGTCGGAAACAAAAGTACTAAGATAACAATCGGTCACGGACGTCGGCCTCACGCCGCTGCACCATAAAGTCGTAATATAACGATATAAATTTAAACGCGATCATAAACTGCAACTTAATTTGAGACCGGCTACCAGGTACACTCACCATTATAAATATAAAATGATATAATAATATATTAAATACTGGCAACTCGCGTGAAACAGTAATTTATTAGTGTTGATTCTAGGGTCGTTTTTGTCGCACTTAATTTTGATATATTATTGCAAAATATAAAGTAACTTAATATATTTTATGCTTTTTAGGCCATAGAAAGGAAACAAAAATAACACCCGCATCTACCACCGCCTAATTAATACCAAATACAAGAGGAATTGCCAGTACGTTGCCAACCCTGGAAGACTATAATATTTAAACCCCTTTTGAAGGATCTCATTTTGTATCTTAAGTTCATGAAATATCCTTTGTGTAGTAATGTTTTATTTTTTATGAAAAATATATCATGTATACTATTAGGTAAAAGATATAGGAACAGTGTTAAATGGCAGGACACAATGTAAGCTTTTCCAAGACCAGGTCAAAGATAGAACAGAATTGGTAAAAATCAGGAATACTTACCACTGGTCATACCACCATGTGGTATAAAGTCATAGAGAGAAAACAATGACTCAAACTGAGTCTTGGCCTCCGCTACAGTAAAAGAAATCATTCTTGCCTGTAGGACAGGCAGGAATAAGGCGCTATCATTCTTCAAATGCTCTGAGGTTATTAGGCCAAAAAGTGAACTAAGACGAATAATTAAATGTCTTCGTTACTTTAAACTTATTACACTTAACAGAATCAAAATTCAAATGAAACGACAATTATATATATTAAAAGTCAAATTAACGAGGATACCTGTCAATTAATAATATATATAATTACTTCTGATAATCAGCAAAATCAAATTACAACAGTTCAAAATTAATATTATTCATAAGCGAAGATTCGCCGGATTATGACTCGGTTACACATAAGATTATAATTAAAATATTTCTTATGAATATATTTGGCATAACCGACCGATAACTGCGTGCCTTTTGAAGTGTTTAAACAGAGAATTAACATTTAAATATCGAACATATCGGTTTGTTGAATACGAATACTAAGCCGAGCCTGAGTATGTGTAATGTGGTACCTACTATTCTGTAATAATATACTTGCTTCAAACAGTTTTGTATGTGACTGTACTATTTAATATATTGAACTTGTTATACCCGCGACTTGGCTCGCGTTGATTTTATTACTTTATTTTTTGTGGAATATTTTTTGTTTTTTTTTTGTAATTTACTTTATATGAGATCAGCGAAGTATGTAAACAACAGGTGCTAAGACCTTATTGTAACTGGAGCCAGACCTTGAGGTAGGCCGAAGCGGCGCTGGCCTGATGTTGTCACGATATGAGAGCCAATAAACTCAACTTGGAGGATACCGAAGAGCAAAGTGCCAAGAAAGAAGTCAGAAAGCGAACCTTGGCTATTAGAGCCAAAACAGAAGTTGATCAAAACTTTTTGGAAATTACTCGGAACAAATTATACAAGGTCATAAATGTTGTGCTCTAAAGTTAGCTTCCAATATTTATTGAAAAATAATACATAAAGATATTGAATTTCTATATGTTTTTTTAAATAAATGCAATAAATGTTTATTCATAAAAATAGGTACATTTAAATCCAAAGATGTTACCCAAAATATGTGTGATACCATGTACACCTCCTTAATGTACCCAAAATGTACAGAAACATTTTGGGTACATTAAGGAGGTGTCATGAAGGTGAAACTGCTCTATCCGAAACTAGACTTGTGGTCTGTATTACGTACAGCAATTAAATTATACTCGTATTTAAACCTTCTATTTGATACTAACCTATGACATCATAAAGTTTAAAAAACTGTAATAATTTTATATGCGACTGTACTTTCTATATTAAATATTGAGCCGTGAAATGCGTAGATTAACATATGAATATATTTTTTGTTTTGCGAATGGCTCGACCGGACGGAGTGTGATTGGTCTAACTACCATAGATATTGGTGGGCGTGGCTGTGCCAAACGTGTTGTTAATGTTTTTAATACGATTGCGCTATCTACGTCACACATACTGATATGTGTATCAAGTATCAATAGAGATGCATCGAGTCAACCTTTGCGGGCCTAAAAGCGCTTTGGAGACTGCAAGTTGCTCTACTTTTTTGTCCAAGTAAAAATGTTGTACGCATCATCACCCCACGCCGGGGGGTGCGGGGCGGTATATGGGACTCCCCCGCCGAAGATAGGCGCGGCGGGGATACCCACTAAAAACCTGGGGGTGCTCCTGCGGGACGCCATAATGCCGGGGCAGCGGGGAAGCACTCGTCTGCGGCCCCGACGGCGTTTGGTTCTCACTGACAGGAAGACTCCTCCGAAGTTGTTCTACTTGCAGCAACTAGAGGATGGTTTGGTAGTGCCGGCGGCGGAGCCTCCATTTATCATCATTATGGTGAAGAAGTTAGCCTGTTATAGTTTTTTTTAGGGTTTTGAAGGACAGATACAAGTTAGTTACCTACTTATTTCATCTTTCACAGAAATTGCGTAATATATATAATTTTTTACCTTAAAATCAGGTTTTTAAAAATTAATATTTAAATTGCAATAATTTAGGTATATTCACCCACTTTCTTGCAATTATCTCTGGGTATCGGAAACTAATTTCGTTAAGATTACTCTCAGGATAATAATATTAATTTATGAAAATTCCATTTCAATATATACGCTCCCCAAGCGAGGGCTTAATTTTGTTTAATTTTATCAAGATTGGACGCGGAGGTCATTTGAATTTCTTACTTCGAGATTTTGTCCTCAATAATATTTTGACAGAAGGAAATGAAAAAAAAAGCTCTTGTAGAGATGGCCAGGACACTTGCCAAGACGGGATGAATACAGGTGGACCAACGCTGCTACAATATGGTACCCAAGGCGAGGACAAAGATCTCATGGCAGACTACTAGCTCGGTGGTCAGACGATAAATAATAATGATTGGGGTTTATACTCCAACAGAACTGGTTACTCTTTCACTGTCAGAGTCAAATCACAATTTATAGGTTGTGTGACCAACTTATACATTGCAGTTTCAGGTCGCCGAGATTACTACAGGGCCTGCAACATGACCTAAAGACTGCCTCCTACATATCTTATAGGAAACAGCTGGGACACACAGTTTCACAATATTGTCAAGTATGTCGAGAACTGGATGAGACTCGCACAGGATCGGAATGGGTGGCGTGACCAAGAGGGGGCCTTTGCCTGTGCTGTGAGTCGGTATAAAATGCATTCACAAGCGACTTCGCGTGTCATCACCGATAAACTTCTATGCGCTATATCTCAGCCATTTTTACAAGCTTTATATTACTTTCACCTGTCTGTTGTCTGTCTGTCTGTCTGTCTGTCTGTCTGTATGTCTGTCTGTCTGTAATCAAATCTTGCAAGTTTGATTTGACCCACTTCCCGGTTTCCAATTGAGCTGAAAATTTGCATGCGTGTGTAAATCGGATGATAATGCAATATTATTATGACATGGAGCTGATCTGATGATGGAGCTGGAAGGTGGCTATAGGAACTCTGTCATTAAAAAACGCAACCCCATCGAGTTTGGGCTCATTTGATTTGTCTTCACGAGTACTATATGATGCAAGATGGTAATGATAATTAAAGCTTGTTTTTAAAAAGTATTTTTAAAATTTCACTTGTTTATTTTATTCTCAAACAAAAAAATAAGCACCGAATATTTTATATTATTAAAATTACGGACTAATTATTTATATTTGCCCAACGTATAAGTATTGCCATTCAACGTGGCAATGCTGCCAGCATTCTGGACACTCTGCCATCTGACAGTGGTTTGGAGCACTTGGATTTAGATCGGCTTGTGGCCGATCTGTGGTCAATAAAAGTGTTCTTTATTGCTGTAGTAGCTGTAGTATTGTTAGTTTGTTTTTCTCAATAAAAAATAGTTTTAAAGACCCTGTCCGATCCCCTATTATATGAGAGACATCCCAACCCATCCAACTATGTAAAACAGACCCGCGGCACTGGCGCTCTAAGTGAGTAAGCCCCTACAATTCCTATAGCAATCTCACAATTCACAATAAATGCTCGCCTCTAATAACGGATGCTTACATTACCTGATGTGTACTTTAATTGGTCAGTACAAGTAGCGGCTTTGTTTTAGAAATACTCCGCTTACCCCATTGACCGGTTATCGGTTAGTATCAATTAGATACTGAGCTTTCACCCTGTGTAGAAAATTCTTCGCTTCGATGAGTAGGGAAACTTATGCGATTGGGTTTCTAGTAAGAATGCTCCATTAACGATTTTATGTACCTTTCTTTTTTATGTGATATCAATAGACTTATCTTTTCTAAGAAATCAATTACATTTTATTCAGATCTTATTGCACCTATACCTATTTTACTCATGTATGACATACTTGTTGGAACAATAATTTAAACCGAATGTTACAAATGAAGAAGTTAATTTTGATTATGCAGAAGAAAGGAAATTTACAAACCATTTTATAACAATAGTGAAAATGTTCAAAGCTTTTTTCTTTCTAAAATGACGAGGGAAAAAATATATAAGTATATATTATACTAAGTATAAGGTAAGTGGTTTTGTCACGATCTCGCCTGATGTTAAGAGATAATGCGTTAAAAATATCCCTCCATATAGGTATATCGGAATTTTGTAACCGCTCCATTAGTTACCGTAAATAGTATCAAATCAAATAAAACTTTCACAAATAATTCTAAAACAAAACTTAGTACAACCCTAAAACTTGTTCAGATCTATTAATAGGCCGTCGCCAAATTGTCCCTTGAGGTCGATGCCCTCGCGACCTTTAACTCTACCCTACGGGACCTTGAGCCTTGGACCCGACGATATCAGATAGGGAGTTTATTGAATACCTGCCGGTGATTATCTGGAGATTGGATTAGAAATTAATCCTAAAGAGCGTTAAGTTGTTATGTTATCTTTAATTATACAGTTATGTATTATACGATTTTTAAAAAAGTTATTTAGTTTTGAGTAATTTTTTTTTTGTTTTTAGTTATAGTTATGTATTAATTGCTAAAGCCCGCTGCACACAATTAGTCTTTTTTTATAGAAGTAAGAAGACGAGCAAGTCGCTCTCATGAGTAAGAGATAACGCTGCCCATAATTAGTACAGTTCTACCTAAGATTTTATAATGATGTAAAATTCTAGGTGCAATAGGTACTCAGCCCAGTAATTCTCCCAGGAGTTCCCAGAAGTCTACTTCCTAATGCGAAACCTCATCTTGTATTTTAGTGTGTATCTAATATCTTTTGAAACGCCTGCTTACTACCCTCTTTCTCTCAATGCGATGTCTTGGCTGCGAAACGCATGAGCCTCTTTGGGACTGCGTATTCCAAACCGGGGGAGTATAGGTTTCTTCCTCTTAGAGGGATCTCCGCTCTAATAAACCATTTTTTCAAAGAGTAAGAAACATTAAGGCAGGGGTGAACACAATAGATCCCAATGAGTCGAAGTGTTGCAGACTTTGCCAGCCCCCGTTATAAAATAAGATACTACCCTCTTTTATCATTATCTAGGTTTAAAGATCTTTATTCTCACTAAAGACTTATACTAGTCGCTTACATGAGAACTAAACTAACTTAATGTTAACTATATTATATAAGTAGTAGTAGTGTTTTTTTCCCTTAATATGTATTAGTATTTGATTTTTTTTTATTATAGCCTTTGTCATCTCACGTGATGTTAAGCGATGACGCGGCCGTAGAAGGCAGCAGACTATACCTAGAACGCGGGATAAATCCCTCCCTGGTTTCACTGAACATCATGCCGGAACACGGTCACAATGACCGCTTGGCGGACACGGTTGTGTCCAGTGGGTGGGTCTTTATAATAGGAAATTGATTAAAGTTATTATTTTTGAGTATATTTTAAAGAAGGTCATGTAAAAAAGACTACAAATATTTTGAAAAATATAGACATTATCATATCAAATCAAAAACAAACAGTTTTAAATTCATTTATATAGATAAGCAAACATGACGTATGAACCTAATAAAAATATTTTTATTGGACTTTAATTACAAATACGTATGTATACTACACATAAACTATCCTCGAAAGCCTTTGTTTTACCGCTGGATATCAATGATAAGATAATATTATACTTCAGAAAAAGTTATCACAAGTTTAAACAGAGATAAGTGGGTTAGTATAAGAGTTAAGTCATTCTCAATTAAATGTTTTTGCAATAATTTCCTTATAGAGTTAAACGAGATAACTTTATATGTATTTAATTAATATTTGCTTTGCGGGAAGATTAGTTTGAAAGTTATTTTAACACAGAAACACTGAGCTGTGTTTGAACGGATTATTTTATGGCCTAAATTAATATTTTGCTACGGTTTTTGAGTTCAATCTATCTACTCAACCTGTATTCACCCATTGCAGTGTATAGGCCTCCTCATGGTCACGCCACACCTTCCGATCCTTGACGAGTCTCATCCAGTCCCTTCCGACATACTTGACAATATCGTCTGACCATCGAGCTGGTGGTCTACCTCGAGATCAATACAAGTTTGTTTTACTTTTGAGTTGCCAGCTACCAATCTACATACGAGTAGGTATGTAGTATAAAATGATTTCGTTGTCCCCGTTTGCTTAGATCTATTAAACTATTTAATTGATTTTAATGCAGTTTTCATTAATAGATAGAGTGATTCAAGAGAATGTTTTACAATACGTATAATTTAAATAAGTACGAGCAAAGGGGTCGCAGTTTACTAATAAAACAAAATAAACACTTTTTGAATGAGAAATTGACTCTTGACTAGAGTTCAATAACTTTACCTTTAACTCTAACTTAATTACAATTTTGTTGGTTAATTATGATTGCCAACAACCCTAGACAAGCGGCAATCGTTTCTGGCTAACGCTAAAAAATGTACTGAGATGACAGTGGTTATCGTTCGCTTTTCCGCCGTTTGCGCTTGTCTAGATCCCCAGGGCTATCAATTGAGTTCTGATATTAATGTACAAAGCGTTTACACAAAAGTACAGTACATTGAAGAAAACTGTTGACACTCTCAAGTAATTCCCAGTACAGAACAAGGCATGTACACATATCATTATTAGGGTATTGACACACGGCCGCGGCGCATCGTGTCAACAAATGTACGTTATTCAGGTGAAGTAACACCTCCTTATCCACTTTTAAATTAAACTTAGTTTAATTATTACACGGAATTCAAGTTGGACAAATGTTTGGTATTGTCTGTTTAAGGCACGTGTTAGATAAGAGATAGGTAAGTAAATAAACTTAATAAAAGACGACTTAAAATTTGAATGAGTCAAAATTGCCTACCTTCTTAGTATATAGAGAAAAGCCAGCCTAACTAAGAACTATTCCAAAAAATCTCCGTGACTGTGCGTGCTTAGAAGGTCCTACCAAAGTGTCATAGAATCGATAATGTAAAACGCATTTAAATCATGTATCTATCTAGAGGTATTTTTATTTTATTATAGAAGATAAACAAGTTGTATCACTACATAGTATAAAATAAAGTTGCATCTCGCGTTTGTCTGTCCCTTATATGTATGCTTAGATCTTCAAAACTACGCGACGGATTTTAATGCGGTTTTCATTAATAGATATAGTGATTCAAGAGAAAGGTTTGCATGTATAAAACATGCATAATATAGTAGAGAAACACTGATAATTAAGCGCGACGAAGTGCGCGCGAGTCCACTAGTACACAATATACCTAAACTATCAAAACTAACTAAAGTATCAAAAACGTGTAAAAGGTACACCATTAGTATCAAAGATATAGTTGCTGTTAATTCTGATAAATTCAGATAAAATCAGATAAATTCGAAAAAAAATTAGAAAAATTCTGATAAATTCAGATAAATTCGAAAAAATCAGATAAATTCGAAAAAAATCTGATTAATTCTGAAAAAATCTGGTAAATTCAGATAAATTAAAAAAAATCAGATAAATTCGTAAAAAAATCAGATAAATTCGAAAATAAATCAATTAAATTCTGAAAAAATCTGGTTAATTCTGATAAATTCAGATAAAATCAGATAAATTCAGATAAAATTAGATAAATTCTGATAAATTCAAATAAATTAAAAAAAAACAGATAAATTCGAAAAAAATCAGATAAATTCGAAAATAAATCAGATAAATTCTGAAAAAATCTGGTTAATTCTGATAAATTCAGATAAAATCAGATAAATTCTAATAAATTCAGATAAAATCAGATAAAAACAAAAAAATCAGATAAATTCGAAAAAAATCAGATAAATTCGAAAATAAATCAAATAAATTCTGAAAAAATCTGGTTAATTCTGATAAATTCAGATAAAATCAGATAAATTCGAAAAAATCAAATAAATAAAAAAAAATCAGATAAATTCTGATAAAATCAGATAAATTAGAAAAAAAATCTGATAAATTCTGATAAATTCAGATAAAATCAGATAAATTCGAAAAAATCAGATAAATTCGAAAAAAAAAATAGAAAAATTCTGATAAATTCAGATAAATTCGAAAAAATCAGATAAATTCGAAAAAAATTCAGATAAATTCTGAAAAATTCTGATTAATTCAGATAAATTAAAAAAATCAGATAAATTCAAAAAAAATTAGATAAATTCGAAAATAAATCAAATAAATTCTGAAAAAATCTGGTTAATTCTGATAAATTCAGAATTTATCAGATTTTTTTCTAATTTATCTGATTTTATCAGAATTTATCTGATTTTTTTTTATTTATTTGATTTTTTCGAATTTATCTGATTTTATCTGAATTTATCAGAATTAACCAGATTTTTTCAGAATTTATTTGATTTATTTTCGAATTTATCTAATTTTTTTTGAATTTATCTGATTTTTTTAATTTATCTGAATTAATCAGAATTTTTCAGAATTTATCTGAATTTTTTTCGAATTTATCTGATTTTTTCGAATTTATCTGAATTTATCAGAATTTTTCTATTTTTTTTTCGAATTTATCTGATTTTATCTGAATTTATCAGAATTTATCAGATTTTTTTTCTAATTTATCTGATTTTATCAGAATTTATCTGATTTTTTTTTATTTATTTGATTTTGTCGAATTTATCTGATTTTATCTGAATTTATCAGAATTTATCAGAATTTTTCTATTTTTTTTTCGAATTTATCTGATTTTATCTGAATTTATCAGAATTTATCAGATTTTTTTTCTAATTTATCTGATTTTATCAGAATTTATCTGATTTTTTTTTATTTATTTGATTTTGTCGAATTTATCTGATTTTATCTGAATTTATCAGAATTAACCAGATTTTTTCAGAATTTATTTGATTTATTTTCGAATTTATCTAATTTTTTTTTAATTTATCTGATTTTTTTAATTTATCTGAATTAATCAGAATTTTTCAGAATTTATCTGAATTTTTTTCGAATTTATCTGATTTTTTCGAATTTATCTGAATTTATCAGAATTTTTCTATTTTTTTTTTTCGAATTTATCTGATTTTTTCGAATTTATCTGATTTTATCTGAATTTATCAGAATTTATCAGATTTTTTTTCTAATTTATCTGATTTTATCAGAATTTACCTGATTTTTTTTTATTTATTTGATTTTTTCGAATTTATCTGAATTTATCAGAATTTATCTGATGAATTTTCGAATTTATCTGATTTTTTCGAATTTATCTGAATTTATCAGAATTTTTCTAATTTTTTTTCGAATTTATCTGATTATTTCGAATTTATCAGAATTTTTCAGAATTTATCTGATTTTTTTTCGAATTTATCTGATTTTATTTTAAATTAGTTCAATCTAATTTAATAATTAGTTTATATTAATATTTAATGTAAATTAATTTAATCGTATTTAATAATTAATTCATATTAAAATTTAATTTAAATTAATTTAATCTAATTAAATTATTAACTTATAATAATATTTAATTTAAATTAATTTAATCTAATTTATTTTATATAGTACGTGTGTGTTATATTTTTTAATAATCGACTAGAAGGACAAAATAAAGATTATAATATTTATTATCTAATTACAAATAAATTAAACCCCCTACACGCTTCTGAGATTTGGAAATTCACAATATATGTAAGTACTCCTAAATAATTCAAACGCGCGTGTATAACCGTAGTGGAGGTGAGATCGAAGTGCACAGGTCCGACGCTGACAGTGGTCACCGGCGTTCTGAGTGCGTGCGGTAATGCTCCGTGGGAATTAAAATTCAATTAAAAATCATTAAATAAACTTATCGATAAAATACCTATATATAGCCATCCGTTTGAATGTTATGTATCAAATAAAGTACTCTAAATGTTTATTTTTGTCCTAGTTTTACAAATATTTAAATGGAAGGAAGAAAATTAGGCATATTTAAAAAAAAAAAAACTATCGAGAAAAAAAACAATTATCATGTTTCTGTTAATAAAGATCTCTTGTTCAAAGATTGAAGTTACACATACTAAAATATAAAGTAGTAGATCTTCTTAAAAGTTTGCTATATTAGGCTTTGAAAAACATACATTTCACTTACCATAGCGCCTTAAAGTCTGTACTTTTGACTATCTACTTAACTCAATTTGAGTTAAGTATTGACTTTGCCCAGAAAGCGCAAAAACGCGCCTTAATAATCATGAAAACGATGATACCAAACATAAAAGAAAGCGTCTTAACAGAAAGACAAATTAAAAGAAAATGGAAAGATGCGCCATAGCGCTTTCGTCGCTATTCCAAACTTGGGCTTGTTGGCCCGGAAAGTGTCGGTTGCCGCGCCGCAGTCAAATTGTGCCAGGCACAATTTTCCGCTTTAAAATTAGGCCCATGGGCCTAATTGAAGCGGTCCATGTCAGAAACGTACTACAACTTCCTTTTTTTTAAATCTATGCTTATAAGGGTTTGTTCTAAAACATGTAAAACAAGAAAAAAAAACAGTGACCGGTCTTTTAGACCCCTGCCTGGTCTTAACTTCACGTTAGTCTAAATATCTAAATATATAAAAAGGAAAGAGTGACTGACTGATCTATCAACGCACAGCCTGAACCACTGGACGGATTGGGTTGAAATTTTTTACACAGATAGGTTTTATAACGTAGACCTCCGCTAAGAAAGGATTTTGCCACGCGGGCAAAGCCACGAGCGTAAGCTAGTATAATAAGATTAATATTAATTATGACTAGACAATGTTTATTTGCATGAAATGCTTGACGTCATTGTACACGAAATCGGCATAATAAAGACATAAAACGTCGACGCAACATTTGTATTGCTATAATAATATAGGCCTTAATAAAATAAACGTATTTTATGAAACACGAACCAGCTGCGCCCAGCGGTTTTACCCGCTGTACTAAGCCTATGTGTTAGTCCATCTAAGCTATCTCTATACCAAATTTTAGCTCAATCGGTGCACTCGCTTAGGCGTGAAAGAGTAGCAAACATAAATCCATACATTCTTACAAACTTTCAGGTTTATAACATTAGTAAGATAAGTATAAAAACTTGTAATTGATGAAAATAACTAGTTTATTATATTATTCCGTGGAAGTAAAACGAACATTACGTTGGTCCAATTCAATGTAATTTTCTCAATAAGACATAAACAAAACATATTCCATATTCAAATATATAAAACGAGTAAATTAATATAAAAGGTTAGTTTGAACTACAACAGAGGTCTAACACTGGCCCTCAAACTAAACTTACTATATATCAAACATTAACCAACTACATTACTATTTAACCCAAGTTGGTTAACACATTTACGCGTTTTATCCCCGCTAAGGGGTTTAGTTAATACGTCCGCCATCATATCATTCGTACACATATATTGCAGATTAACAAACCCTTGCTTAACAATGTCTTGTACGAAATGATGACGAATGTCAATATGTTTCGTTCGGGAGTGATACATCGAGTTTGATGCCCTGGCCAACGCAAATTGATTATCATTATAGATACGTACATTAACGTTAACGCCAAGACATTCATGCATAAAACTCCTTATAAACAAAGCTTCCTTACAAGCATCTGATAGACCTAAGTATTCCGCTTCCATGCTTGAAAGTGCTACTGTTTTCTGTTTCCTGCTTTGCCAGCTGATAGCACAGTTACCAATCTTGAAGATGTAACCAGTAAATGACTTCCGGTCCAGCTCATTAGAGCTCCAGTCTGCATCTACAAATCCACTGACAGACAAACCACTCTTTTCATAAGTTAAACAATGGTTCAGTGTACCTTTCAGGTAACGTAATACTCGCTTCGCAGCCTTCCAGTGATCCTCTCCGTAGCTTTCGTTAAACTGGCTGAGGACACTCACTGCGTGCGAAATGTCCGGTCTTGTACAAACAGCTATGAACATCAGACAACCCACCAACTCTCGATACTGCAAGTTTTCACATTTGGAGTCATTTTTCAACAGTTTCAAACCACACTCCATTGGGGTAACAGCCGGTTTACACTCGGCCATATTAAACCGTTGTAAAACATTTTTAATGTAACTTGACTGATCCAAGGTGAAACCACCTTCTTCCTTTCTACAAAGTCTCATGCCGAGAAAGTGATGCGCTCGCCCTAAATCTCTCATATCGAATTGAGACATCAGCTGTTTCTTGATTGTAGACTTATCAATCTCATTATTTGAAAATAAGATGATATCGTCAACATACAGACAAATAAAACTCAAACCTCGAGCAGTATTTCTCATGAACACACAAGGTTCCGACGAAAACTTCTTAAATTTCAGTTTTCTTACTAATACGTCATTTATTTTGTCATACCAACTTTTTGGACGCTTGTTTAAGACCATAAATTGCCTTATTTAGGCGATATACTTTTGTAGGATTCCTCTTGTCACGAAAGCCTTCTGGTTGCTCCATATAAATGGTTTCAGACAGATCACCATTTAAAAACGCTGTCTTAACATCAAGATGATCCGCCTCCATGTTATGTTCAGCGGCTAGAGCAAGTATTGTCCTTACAGTTGAGTATCTGACTACAGGTGAGTACGTCTCAAAATAATTTTCTCCATACCTTTGTGTATAGCCCTTGGCTACCAAACGAGCTTTAAATCTCAAAACTTCACCATTAAGTCCTCTTTTCTTCTTAAACACCCATTTACTCTTCACAGTCTTTTGTCCTGCCGGTAAATCAGTCAGTGTCCAACATTTGTTGACAATAAATGACTTGTACTCATCGTCCATCGCCTCTCTCCATTTCGCAGATTCCTCGCCTTCCAGCGCCTCCTTCACAGTGAGTGGCTCGTCGTCAGCACGATCTACTTCAGCCACGAAGATGCATTGTGATGCCAGCTGAGCGTTCTCGTCGTATTCCAACGACTCGTACGACGACGATTCATCTGGAATATAATTTTCATCGCGAAAATCATCTGTTTCACTACTGTCAGTAACATCTAGAGACATATCTCTACTTCCATCTGCCTGCCCAACTGATTCATCAGCTCCAGCATTACTTGGGGTTATAGAATCATCATTTGAATCTAAATGTGCAGGGTCTACTACACTAACAGGCTGACAGTTACATTTAGATGGAGAGATGTGGACAAGTACATCACGTTCTTTTAAAGAACCGTTATCCTTCTCAGGACGATAGAAAACATTTTTCAGAAATGTTACATTTCTGGCCTTCGTTATGCATTTCATGCTCGTAGGGTCAATGAACCTATAGCCCTTGGTGTCTTGACAATATCCTACAAAAATGCACGGTTTAGTTTTTGCATCAAACTTCTTTCTGTTTTCTATCCGTATATGAGCCATACATCCAAATACTTTAAGGTGAGTTAGATGTACCTTTTGTTTGGACCATTTTTCTTCGGGCGTAGTTCCTCTAACAGCTTTCGTGGGGGACCTATTTTTCAAATATACGGCGGTGTTTACAGCTTCCGCCCAGAAGCTTTGATCCAGCCCGGCACCAAGAAGCATGCACCTGGCTTTCTCCACGATGGTGCGGTTGGCTCTCTCTGCCACACCATTCTGTTCTGGCGAGTGAGGAACAGTCGTCTCATGGCGAATACCGTGTTTCTTTAAGAAATTCTGAAAACGAGTATTAATAAATTCAGTGCCGTTATCGCTACGAATGCTTTTCAGTGTTTTCCCGGTCTGATTTTCAACTAAAGCCTTAAACTCCATGAATTTAGTAAAAGCTTCATCTTTAGTTTTCAGAAAATAAACAAAAGTCTTTCTCGAAAAATCATCTATAAGTGAAAAGAAATATCTTGAACCACCAATCGATTTTTCCGGCATGGGCCCGCATAAATCCATGTGCACTAGCCCTAATATCTCAGTCGCACGACTGAAAGACTTTTTCGGGAACGGTAATCTAATTTGTTTACCCTGAATGCAAGAAATACAAGACTCGAACGTAGAAGTATCGTAATCTATTCCAGAGTTCATACCTTTTAGGACTTGCATACTACGCACGTTAAGGTGACCTAGTCGTTTGTGCCACTCTACTTGTGACGCCTTTTGGGTTTGTGGTACATCCTCTTGCACCGCTGGCGAAGCTTTTGAGCCTGTTTGACTCTCCATCGACACAGCCTCGTTGCATTCTGTAAAAGCTGAACAATTATTATGCCCTACAACTGATGTATCACTCCGCTCAGACTCTACAGTTTCAAGCCTATACACACCACATTCGCGTTTAGCTGACGCTATCAAGGTATCATTTTTATATATTTTACAATTTTCATCTATAAAAATAACTCTGAATCCTTTTCTTGTCAAAGCACTGACAGATAACAAATTGGTTGCCAAATTTGGCACGTAATAGACATTACTTATTGTCTTTATACTATGCTTTAAGGTTACTATCACATTGCCGCGACCGCGAGTAAAGAGTTTTTCACCATTCGCCACTTTCACTTCAGTTATGAAACCAGGCACAAAATCAGTGATCATGTCCCTGTCGTTACACATGTGGTTGCTGGCACCGGAGTCGACAATCCACACATCCTTACGCACGCACGTCGATAATGCAGTTAACATCGCCTCTCCGTTACTATTCTCTTTCTTGTTACTTGCTCCCCCCTTGCATTGTTTTGATGTGTGTCCTAACTTCTTACACTTGAAACATCTTATTTTCTTATGTGAAACAAGCGCTGTTGTTGAGCCTTCTTCATTTTTGTCACCGCGCCGCTGTACTTCCTGCATCAATTTGGCTTTTACAATTTCACTTGATAGTGAAATATTTGAGTTTTCTAGTGCCATGATTAAGGGATCATATTCGGCAGGCAAACCGCTCAACATAATAACCGCGACAAAATCATCATCAAGAGGTGACTGAATGTCGCTCAATTGTTGACTCACATCACAAATTTTTGCAATATACGCCTCCATGTCTTTGAAGTCACTCAATTTGGTGGCAAACAATATTCTGAGGAGACTCAGTCGTCGTGTAAGGCCTTTATCCTGATGAAAATAACTAGTTTATTATATTATTCCGTGGAAGTAAAACGAACATTACGTTGGTCCAATTCAATGTAATTTTCTCAATAAGACATAAACAAAACATATTCCATATTCAAATATATAAAACGAGTAAATTAATATAAAAGGTTAGTTTGAACTACAACAGAGGTCTAACAGTAATCACTGGCAAAGTGGAAGGGAACATTACTGTGCTCCGGTAGGAGGGCACTGTAGCTAGTGAAATTACTGGGCTAAAGAGTCTTAACATCTTATGACTCTTGAGTAAGAAGCGTTGGTGCAGTGCTCCTAGAATTTCACATAATTGTGAAATCCTAAGTAGCACTGTACTGATTATGGGCAGCCGTTATCTCTTAACATCAGGAGAGCGTCTTGCTCGTCTTCTACTTCACCACATAAAAAACAAAAAAAAAAAAAGGGAAAAGACCCCGTGGCCGAAGCCCAATGCGTTGGTCTGACCTGATCCGCACCACTCTCGGCTCTACAGTCTACGATGCTCTCCGGGTGGCCGGAGATAGGACAAGATGGCGGAACATCGTGAGGAAAAAAGACATGGACAGAGGAGGTCACGATCCTCAGATATGAGGACCACGACTGATGGAGGGGAAGTATAAAAAAAATTCTTTTCTAGAAAAAACAGCTAGGTACTACAGCAGTAAAGAACACAGATCAGCCATAATACACCAATCTACAAAAAATCCGAGGCTCCTTTTCTATAGAGGTATATATTAATGCATAAATAGATCCATACATTTTAAAATAATTATTTTGATAAAAAAATAAAGCCTTTCCCAACATTTTACTAAATATGGGCAATTTTTCGATAAAAAATACAATATTATTTTCGCTATGTGATAAAATATACCTGATAAGACTGACAGGACCGGATCTTAAGCTAATCTATTATTAATTAAATTACTTTAACACCTTACCAATTACGAATATAGCTTTCAGCGCATACTATTGCATTAATAAGGTTGACACCGCCCTTCAAAATTTAAACTGAGTCAAGAATACGTTTTCTAAATAAGTACGAACCTAATTCTCTAGATTCTAGCTAGTCGTAATGCTTGTTTAAAGGATCTCTTTCAGTGAAAATAATCTTTCAAATTATGTCTACGATATAAAGCATATTTTTTGTAAAATTTCAACTCAATTCGTACAGCTGTTTAAGTTCTACATTGATAAATCGGTCATTCGCACCCTCTAATCTCCTTCAATATATTCAAAATTATTTATTTATTTTATACTAACTGTACCCAGATATTTTGCCCGAAAAAAGTAGTCTATGTGTTATTTCAGGATCTGTTCGTTGGAAATTTGATCATAACTTATCTAGGAGAGAAGAAGTAACCAACACATTTTCACACACATAGGTACCTACATCCTTATCTAAATAGGTATATCTTACTAATATTATAAACGTGAAAGTTTGTAAGCATGTGTGGATGTCTGGATGTATGTTTGTTACTCTTTCACGCCTAAACGGGTGGACCTATTGAGCTTGAGATTGAGATTGGCAGAGAAATTTGGTAAAGAGTTAGCTTAGACCCTGGTATGACACGAAGGCTACAGTACAGCGCTAACCGCTAAGCGCAGATAGTATTATACAATTATAGAACAATTTTTATAAAGCGCAAATAGTAAAAATAAAAAAAAGTTTGGTTGTTGGTAATCGGTATCTGGTTTTTCACAACAGTCTGCTTACTTCGAAATATTCTTATTCGATATTTCATTATCTGTATAATTAATATACAATTTAAATGCACATGCCCTTTAGAAGCTATACTATGTAGTTAAACCGCGGTAGATATTACTTACTTGTGTATTCTGTGTCTGACATTTACTTAAATGTAGGTATATTAATATAAAAAGTAATGAAGTGAATCAGCCTTTTTGCGTAGGGATCAATTACTATTTATTAGTAACTAGCTTATGCTTTTAGCTTGTCCCGTATTAAATTATATGTAAGCAGATCCCACTGTCAAGAGTAATTGTAAGAGCACAATTACATAGGGAGTAGCTGCAAATTGTATGCAATGACAGCGCGAGTAGCAAGAGTAGCGTCTTGATATATGTCAGATTACTCTTGACATTTCAGCGGGATCCCGCATGGCATGCTACGGCCACGACTCCTGCTACTCGCGCTGTCATTGCATACAATTTGTAGCTACTCCCAATGTCGTTGTTCTCTTACAAACGTTAATTACTCTTGACAGTGGAACGGGAGTTGCAAGTCTTATGTCAACGTCAAAATGCGCTACGGCCGCTGAAACAAATGTAACTAACGAAAAATCGGTTTTTTATTTTTCCTGTAAAGTTGAGTTTTTGCAGTTATTCGTTTTATTCGTCGACTATCGACTATATACATATTTCCTTGAGTGAGTTTAACGTAAACAGAAGCCCGTGATTCATGCCGTCATAGCATGAATGATCGAGTGATCGAGTGGTACCGTTCAGTGTCGAATTTGATATTAAAATGGTCCATGTCAGTGAACGGTGAACCGATCTTATAATAATTTTAAATGTACTATTTATTCTGTTATTGAACTTTGCGATGACACAATAAAATAGTAATGATTGTAACGCGTAGATTTTTTATATTGTAAAGTTCATATAGTTTTAATATAATTTCTATGTTATTTGTTTTGTAATCACACTTATATTAAAGGAGAAAGTTTGTGAGTGTGTATGTTCGTTACATCTTCACGTCTAAACGGGTGGACCTATTGAGCTGAAATTTGGTATAGAGATAGCTAAGACCCTGGAATAACACATAGGCGGGTAAAACAGCTGGGCGCAGCTAGTCTATTAAGCTGCCGTCACAAGGGACGCGTGAAATGCGGTCGAGTTTCTGAAAGATTTTTTTGTAATGTTCAAATTTTAACGTGTCCTAAGGTCAAATAAGGCTTCTTTGTTAACTACGGAAGCCTTAAAAGCTGGCTACATTGCCTTTTTGAATGGCCACCTATGGCCGAGGTAAGATTTATTACTTAATTAAAAAAATCTAGGTTAGTTTTCTTTCCGTATTTAAATTTTATTCACGAACTGAAATAAATTAAATTAAAAAATTTATAGTCCGTGAATTGCAATTTAATTTCACGCATAAATAAATATTAATTGATTGTATTAAAATTTAATATAATTACAGTAAGTTTTATTGGTTTGTGATAAGTTTCCCTACTTAAGCCGGTGTCACACGGAGCCGAGGGCCGAGATAACGAAAGGGATCGCGATATTTTGTGTTGTTCCTAACCATACCAAATAGCGTACACTAAACCTATATAATATTATGTAATACATATGTTTTATAAAAATACACTGGTTAACAAAATTATACTTGTTTTTGTTTTATTAAATTTCTTAAGGTTAGCCTTTAACCATCGAGTAATTTTAAGCGACGATGTGGCCATAGATGGTTGTAGGCTAAACCTAGAAGGCGGGATAAATTCCTCTCTAGCTGCACTTAACATCATGCAGGAGCAATAGTTTCGTCCAGAACTTATTTCTTATTACTCATTTCCCAACCTATACCTCAAAAGTGTTTAAGATTATATTAAATTTGTCATCTCAGTACTAATCGGTGACCTAACTTTTCTTTAACCATGATGCAAATCGAATTTCGAAACATGATTGTAAGCGATAACGGTACAGTCATCGTCGTAAAATACTCGTAAATACTAGACCTAAAATTTTAAACCCTAGTGACTCATTTAGCATAGTTTTCCTAACATACGAGAACAAAGGACATAAAAAATACTAGAATTAGTGCTTAAAACGAATGTGAAGCACTCATATTAAATAATATTTATTATAAGTGTTTATTTATGTACCTATACACAATACAGACTTATTACACGGTTGTCTGGAAGAGATCGCTCTGTGCGATAAGATCGCTAATTAGTAGGTAGGTAGATACACTACCTATTGGTTTTAATTTTTGGTGTTTAAATAATTTACTATTTCCTATGTGGTATTAATAAAGAGATACGAGTTCATATATTTATCTTATTTCACTGAAAAAAAAAAAAGTGATTGGTTTAAACAAGATGTTGTTTCCATATGAGCCTACAAAAATCATTATTGCTGCAACTAAGACAAAATTGTTGATTTTCTCTTAGTTTTGTTAGTTAAGTACTGTACCACCGTTATAAAGAGTAGTTATTTAGTTTGATTACTGTCTTGTTCAGTGCATATAGTTATAGTCGTTTTTATTATGATGCATTATTAGATTATCAATTAATATAGGTTGTTTTTCAACCATATTTAGCTTGCTATTGCAACTAAGCCATCTCTTTTATAACTAACATGATAAACGTTATTCTTAGTTGCAGCAATAATGATTTTTGTAGGCTCATATGGAAACAACATCTTGTTTAAACCAATCACTTTTTATTTTCAGTGTTCGATCCCAATAATTGTGTACCTCTTTGTTACCTTATCACGTCTAAACAACTGAACTGTTTTAGCTGAAATTTGATATAATAGGTAACTCAGACTTTAGCTTATCACATAGGCTAAAATTCAGGTAAAAATTTCCGTCGTCTGCAGTCCTTGCCGACGTATTGTCGGTGAACGAAATAGGATTCATCATTATCATCTTCATCAGCCTATGTTTGTCCACTGCTGGACATAGGCCTCCCACATGGCACGCCACTCAACTCGGTCCTCCGTCTTTCTCCTCCAACCGGGTAATAGGGAAAATAGGGTTATAACTCAAATATTCACAGGTTACCCTTGTTTCACTGTCAGAGTCAATCACAAATATACATATACTAGCTTATGCTCGCGGTTTTGCCCGCGTGGTGATCCTTTCTTAGCGGCGGTCTACATCGTAAAACCTATCTGTGTTCCAAATTTTAACCCAATCCGTACAGTGATTTGAGCTGTATATTGATAGATCAGTCAGTCAATCAGTCACTCTTTCCTTTTATATATTTAGATGTTGTGTGGCCAACCTATTTTAAGCTACTATTCCTACAAGGCCTTCAATATGATCTAACGACTGTCCCCTTCATTAATATGTAATTATAGGGGACAAGAAGGACCTTTAGTTTTACGTCACTGTAGCGTCCAGATGAAAATCGCTGCACATTCAAATGCTTCAAATTCAAATTGAAATTGCAAAATTAATTTATTCAAATTGCCTAGAAGGATGGAGCATCTTTGCAAGTCAATTTACAATTATTTTGTTCTATTTTACAAGCTTTCTGTCCGTCTTTAATCAAATCTTGCAACTTAAATTTGACCCACTTTCCGGTGTCCGATTGAGCTAAAATTTTACATGCATGCATAAATCGGATGACAATGCAATATTATTATGACATGGAGCTGATCTGATGATGGAGCTGGGAGGTGGTCATAGGAACTTCGTAATAAAACGACGTAACCCCATCGAGTTTGGGCTCATTTGATTCGTCTTGACGAGTACTTTATGGTTATAATAATAAAAGCTTGTATTTAAAAAAGTTTTTTTTAAATTTCACTTGTTAAGACTACCGCCCGTTCCGAAAGCACTTCTACGAGAAGAACGCGCAAGAAACTTATAGGGATTGTTTTTTAACGATTTTACAATGTATCTTGGTTTCATAATTATTATTTTTTTGATTGGTACCAGCCGGTTTATGGTGCTCACACATCTATCCGCATCGACTGCGCCCAAAGAATTTTTGTATAGGAAATCTTCTTCCGATTCGGCCGATTCGACTCAGGCAAGTGTGCGAGGTTTCATGACATTTCATATAGAATTCAAAATTCGATTCCTTCGGCGCGGTCGATGCGGATAGTTGTGCTTTCACCATTATTATGAAGAAGTTTCCAGGCATCTTTGTCATATAATTTGAATTTAGATCTCCGCCAAGTGCCTCAGTTTTGTGAATAAGCTCAGTCCAGTAATATTTTCCTTCATGCATGCCATTAGACATGTAATTCAGTTATGGCTAGTTTTGCCGGATGGCCGGAAAAGGCGGTCATTTCCGGTAAAACTAATTTTATGAGAAATTTTCGTTGTTTGTTACATGGTTACGTGACAATTACTGTAGAGTTTTGTTAATACGCTCAAATCAATAATATTATCTATTTGACAAAAAGTGTAATTATTTTTGTAGGTATAATACGCACTTTTACTAAAATCTATATTACAAAGTTATATCATACTATGCAACGTATTTCTATATGAGAGTGAGTCAAAAGAAAGATTTTACCCAGAGCTAAGTGAGCGCAGATCACTAGTACATAAATAAAATTTAAATTTAAAAAAAACCCAGCGCAAGAAGTGAAAAGTAGAAGTGAAAAGTAAAAAAACCCAAAAGGCTTCAGCTAAAAAAGAGTTTTAAAAATCTATTTTTAACATATCAATCTGAAAAAACACTTTTAAAATGTGTGCAATAATATTATGGAGGGCTGGTCTTAAGGAATTTTCAATCAATTAATTCTATGAATTTATATTTCAAAATTTGTCAATTAGTGCGAGCGTGAGAGGATATATACGCTCTTAAGAGTCCAACGACCTAAGATCCCCATAATCTCCAGTGATACCATTCGCCCTAATTACTTTTTATCAATTGGTACGTGCTATCGTTTCTTTACATAAAATTTGAATATTTTTCAACAATTGCTTTGAAAAGCTCGTAAAGATAATGTTAATTGTGTTTTGTATGATTAAGAGGTAATAACGCACGTTCGACTAAAAATAATTTTATACCATAGGTTTTTTAGAAAAATAAGTAAGAAGACGAGTAAGGCGCTCTCCTGATCGTAAGAGAAAACGCTGCCCATAATTAGTATATTATAGTACAATTCAGGATTTCACAATGATGTAAAATTCTAGGTGCACTGCACCAACGCCTCTTACTCTAGAATGATAAGACGTTAAGACTCTTCTCTGTAAGAGAATTATAATAAATGACGTTGTAAAAATTGACTTACAAAAGTGCTCCATTTGAATAAATGCATTTAGATTTTTATTGCGATACTGGTAAATCTTACTTCTTAATAATGTCATAAACTTGAAAGTTTGTATGAATGTATGGATGTCTGGATGTACCTATGTTAGTTACTCTTTCACGCCAAAACGCGTGGACCGATTGAGCTGAAATTTGGTATTGAGATAGCTTAGACCCTGGAATAACACATAGGCTTATAGTACAGCGGGTAAAACAGCTGGGCGCAGCTAGTCTTTCCATAATATAGGTAGTATGTAACAATGAAATATACCACAATTTAGCATATCAGTTTCTATTGTGATCGCCATTAATTACGTTGCTAAGTAGTAGCTAGTCAGTATTTCATTAACATCGCATATAATAAAGAAACCATACAAAATTCAATTAACTTTCCTAATTAAAATATGGCTAAGTATTGCAGCACTTAAAAAATGTAAGGAATAAAATTGTGTTGACCGATAACAATATTTATTATTGTTCGATTAATTTTCTTAACATAGCTTTTGATAAGGTTTATAGGGTTTTAGGAATTAGAAATAGTTCGATGTTAAGAACAATATATCCTACTTATATACCGGGGGTAGACTTCCTTTGCAGGAGGTCGTCTAGGTGGGTACCCCAACAGTGCCAGTTATTCTACCACCTGAGCAGTGACGTGCAAACATTACTGTGCTCCGGTAGGAGGGCACTGTAGCTAGTAAAGTTACTGGGCTTGAAGTGCCTTAACATCTTATGACTCTCAAGTAAGAAGCGTTGGCGCAGTGTATTTAAAATACCTACTGGGTAGCACTGTACTAATTATGGGCAGCGTTATCTCTTACCATCAGGCATCAGGAGAGCGTCTTGCTCGTCTTCTTAGTTTGTTGTAATAAAAAAATATAGATGTGTTCATTACTACTTCACGAGCGCTGAGAATACTCAACCTATTAATATAATTGTCCAGGATTGGGATGTATTTGAGAGCAAGCTTCATAGTATGACATTAGAATTTTATCTAGATGTAGAGTGTAAAAACTTTAAGGTTGTTTTTTTATTTATTAGTTAGTTTGGTTATTTGCTTGTTTTTGAAGTGAAAACTTCTTTAGCGGCGCTGAGCACTTTTTTGTATGGGTAAAAACTTTCAAACTCGCGTCAGGGTCACGTGATGCTGATCGAAAAAGCGTAAGATCGAGGGGAAGGGAGAGGAACTAGTATCTCCCACTCTTTCTACCGTGCCTGAGTGTGCTGCTCTGTTTAGGCGGCAGAGGGGGCTTAGACAAGCGCGCGCCCGATATTTTTTTTTTATATTTTATATTTATATTTTATATTTTTTTTATTAGACACTTAAAATAGGTTCGAATCAAAACTGTTTGTTTCTTACTTAAGTTATCATAAACCAATTGTATCAGTTGTAAAAATTTGCGATGATGATTCTGATAATAACGATGGTGTAAAAGTCGTCGAAATTATGGATGGAAGTTGATTTTTCTGAGAGATAAAATTTAATGTTATATATATAAATAACGATATAATATTATAAATAACAACATATAAATTGTCATATTTGTGTACTATAGCGCAATAAATAAACATTGTATTCTACCTCATAAATGATAGTATTTTTATACATATAATTAAACACAACGTTGATATTGAAGTTTTCACTTCTGCCGGCACTCCCGGAGTGCTATTTTTTTTTCTTTATTAATTATTGCGTAATATATATTTTAAATTTAGTTATTGTATAAGTGTAAATTTTAGACTAAGTTGGCGATTTGACCTTGCTATATGATCCATTATCTCGGACTATAATATCGGACATTAAAATGGAATAAATTTGACATTATCATAACTATTTTATTCTTGACATGTAATTTAGAGATTATTTATATTATTATTTATTATATGAAATTTAATTCAATTTTAATAATTAATTATTATAGTATAAATTAAATTATTGCCAATGTAAATATTCTCAAATATGTAGTTTTTCTGTTTTTTGTTTAATTTTTGTATGTCAGCGGAGCTGGCCAGACATGCTGAACTTACTTGTAACTATACTACACCTATTTTAACATGTTTGACACAAATAAATAATTTCATTTCATATAATGCTAGCTTAGGTTTATTCAATAAATAAATATAATAAATAAACGGTACCGATTAAGCTAAAATTTGCTACCTAAATATGGGTAAGTAGCTTAAATTGATACCACATAATAAGCTTGTCAGTGAATCAAACTGGGAATAAACAACAAACATAAAAAACATAGGTAGGTACATACGTTTCTGAAATTTATTACGTGTATTATATTGATTTGGAAGTTTGAAAGATTTGCCCCGTATAAATTTCTCGCAGTTTCAAAAAACATTCATACATATGGAATTGATAACCAAATTCGTTTTTTTTATATTATGCCGGTTTGTCCTCAAATTTCAAAACTGTTGATCGGATTTTGAACTCTTATTATTTGCTTAATTTAAGTCCGACTCACAATACGAGTTTTATAGAAATCGATTCAGCATTTTTAAGATATAAATTCAATAAAAAATAATAGCGTATTTCAAGAAAGTCAACTGCGTTTCGTTCTCTCTTTCTAAACGCACTTCCTTGAAGTCAGTTTTTTATTTTTTATTCCACTTATTAACTAAGCCTAACTTATGTATTCTACTTAGGTAAACAACCTAAGGTATTCTACTTAGTGTATTTTTTCTTCCTTACAATACAAAACAAAAACTGATATTTTCTAAGCAAAATTAATTTCACTTCGCGTCTTTATGATTGGTTACTAAAAAATTAAATACAACTAATTTCCACGCCATGGCATAAACTAACTTAACATAATGAAACATAAATATTATCTACGCTAATCATAGCCTACCTAATTATGGAACAATATACCTTTGTGCAAGGCCTAGATTTGGTAAAATACTATATTATAGCCTAGGTTACCTAACAATGGTTCACAATAGGCAGTTATGTGCTTTGAACAAAAACTTAGTTCATTGTTGTGAAAAGTTGTTTTTTAATAAACAATTTTCTAGAAGTTTTCAAATAGCTGCAAGTTTTTGACTTTTAATAAAGTTTTTTTTGTTAAACTAATATAAAGATTATGTGAAACTATATTATAACTAAGGTATATGGGGTTTTTATAATCTCAGAAATAAGAAAGTATAGGCTTAGATTAAAATAAAAAGGCCCTTTTTATTTTAAATTACCTACTTCTGAAGAAAACTTTTTGAAATAGTGAAAAAGCTGTCAGTAGTTTTAAAAATTGTATTGTGATCATAGACAAATATTCTACATCATATTTTATTTTATGAAACCCAAAATTCTGAATTAAAACAAATGTATTGAGATGATGAAAATAAATAATATCATTTTTATTTGAAATGTTAAACATCCCCGTATACCTTCACAAGCAATCCTAGGGGTAGAGACGATTTTAACAATAACCTACTTCTAATACCTATACTTAATACTTTTTTACTCAAAATCTATAATAAAGGTAAATTGCATTTGAGCTGCCAAAAGAAGCTGAAAGACCAATCTATCACGTGTATTCATTAGAATTTTAACGTGCAGAAACCTCTGTGAGATACATATCACCACGGTAAAGAGATCAGTAGTTTGACTCGCTAGAAGGGGTTGAACTCAAGGTCGCGCGAGTTTGCAACGATTTGGGTAGTGTTCGGTAAGCAGCGAGGTGCCGAATTGACGTTTTTATGCAGTAAGCTTCCGAATAATGGTTGTGAATTAGTAAAAATATCACAAAGTATTTAACTCTTTTTGATATTTTGAGTAATTCATAATAATAACGCCTATTCGGCACCTCGCTGGCTACCGAACCCTACCCAAATTGTTGCAAACTCGCGCGACCTTGATTTCAACAGCTTCTAGGGAATCAAACTACTGTATATCTCTTTACCGTGATATCACGAAGAATGTAAAAAAAATAGAATTTATAAAGAAAAATTGCTGTCATCCCTGATCTCCCTTAAAATAGGAAAGCTGATTGATAAATCAAACGTTTAGTCCAAACCGCTAAACAGATTGGGTTGTAATTAAGAATACAGATAGGTTTTATGATGTAGACATCCGCTAAGAAAGACACGGATATAATTAAAAAGAAAACTAGGTATTTTTTTAATTACCTACCCAAGTAAAATTCCTTATATGTAATGCACATCATCATGTATAATCCAACGGCGTGCAATTTAAGAGTGAACAATGTACATTGTTTTTCTATTAAATTTATTTAATTTTGCTAATTTTTATTTCAATTCATTAAAAGTTAAACTTTTTTTTATATAAATTTAAGATTAAAATAATTATTACCTATTATACGTAGGTACTGACCATTAGGCACATTTAAGTAGAGACACTTACCTATATTATCTATGTTCTATATAGAGATTTTTTTTATTATTAAACTTTTTAGAAATAATGAGATTGAGCTGTGATTGATTTTTTTTATATCTTTGAGATATCTATTAAAATTAGAAAAAAGGTTATTTTTACGTAGATAAATCTGTTAAAAACGATATTTATTTTTTTATAAATTTTGAGTTCACAATATAGATATCTATCTATATTGTGAACTCAAAATAGGTAGTTAAATTTTTTTTTATTTAGGTAGAGTTCACAATATTTTTGTTTCATTTAAAATTCACTTTTTTTTCTAATTATGATTAGGTAAGTAGGTAGGGGAGCGAGGGGCTTGTTGTAACAGTTTTCATGAAAACTAATATAGGCTTGAGATCTATTGATTATATTGCTACAAAAAAATATGGATGGGTGCTGTAACTCTTCCTCTACCATATCAAGTAAAAATAATACCATAACTGTTGGTAATTATTTTACAATAAATTATTTTCTAGAAGAAGTGCTGTGTTACAACTTACCTCGTGTTTGGGGTAAGTTGTAACGACAAAAACAAACGACTCTAATTCCTCTTTTCATTTATTCTATGCTTATTTTTTACAAAATTAACATCTTTCAAAAGTAAGTATTATATACTTCTTATCAAAAATCAACTCAAATACACTTTTTGTAACTCAAATACGTGTTTGAAAAAATAATCCATAAAAACAAAAATTCTTTCTCGGTCATCCATCCAGATGCATTATCATCTCCAATGCAATCGAGGTTCACCACGAATAAACATTTCAGAATATTTGAACCTAGGAAAAACGAACATCGGTGGGATAAAATTACCCGCAGGGTTAGAGGCACAAGCAAGTGTAACAAGAGTTCCCCTCTTAGCTGATGTGATAGATCCAATTAGCTTTTGGCCACGAGCAGCTACTATTTTCTTAACTCTAAAACTTTCATTATTCTTCTTTTTCTTTATGTTAGATGTATAAAGAAAAAGAAGACGTGAGTAAAGAGAGACGTGACATAATCCGAAAGTCTGACTAGCTTTCCGAATACCGCATTTTTTTTTATAAAACTTCAGCTAGCAGCCGCTAACTCGTACACTTCTTTGCTTTGTGTTGCCCGCTCTGACTTTGTTTTATACTCCCTCATTCTAGAAGAAAGAAAAACAAATAAGTAGTTATTAATTTCTTAATTTGGGGCATATTGTAACACGTTACAACAAACCCCGGGATTTTGTTACAACTAACCCCATGGCATGATTTTTGACATTTATCAAGATAACTACTTAAAACAATTTAGCAATCTTAAAAACGGTTACATATTATTAAAGGTAGATAAATTTGAATGTAAATAAGTTATAGAACGTTTGAAATAACTCGATTATAATAACACAAAGAAAATTTTACGATAGTTCAATTTTATATCACCTGGCAAAAATGAAGCGCATGCACACTTCCGCTTTCTGCGCCGGCAGACGGGACACTTGCTATGGCAACATGATGCGGCATGGTTTATAGGATAAATTGAGTAAAAAAAATACATTAATAAAGTTCAAGATCCTAGTGAAAACAGCCTGTTACTACTTACCTCTGTTACAACAAGCCCCTCGCTCCCCTACTAACAAACGGACGGGACAAATAGAGCGCACTTTACCACTGAATCTCAAGGAATGGTCGAGGGGTGGAGAAGACTTTGCCCAGCAGTGGGACTCACTAGCCAGATAAAAAACTGTCTTTAAATAAAATAGCTGCCTATTAATTATTTATTTTAATTTTGAAATATTTTTTTAAAGTAACGGACATTTTCTTTTAACAATTTCCATGTCTGTACCCATGGAATAAAATATAGTTGTATTAACTTTCCGTCTATAAAAATAGGTATAAAGTGATTTAATCAATAAAATTTAATTAATAATATTTTACACTTTAGAAATCGAAAGTTTCTAGCAGAAAATTCTTAACCTTTTCGTGGTAGAATATTAAATTGGCATAAAAACATTTAACATTCTTCCGAATTAATTAATTAATTTAATGGTTATAAAAATCATAACATTTTTTTCTTTTATTTATTGTATAAATTATCTTGTAACATTTTATTCAATAACATATATTTTTTGTAATATTGAAAGAATAGTTTTTTGTTATAAATTTTATAATAATTTATAAAGGCTTCTTAGCTCATCACTGAGTTGGTCCTGATGTAGAGCGCATAAGAAATTATTATTATTTTAGAATTAGCGCTTATTTTTAAAGTAAAAGAATTCTGATACTTTAAAAGGGTTAAAATGTAGAGACAGGCAAAAATGTGAGTTAAACAGTCCAGTGTAAGTTGAGCTGTTGTTTGATCACGTTTTGATGAGCGGAAGGGTCAAATAATGTCGTTTGGTTAGTCCAGCAGTAGGTCAACGCACTATATCGCGTATGCCCCGCCTTTCAGTCGCGGCCGCGTGTAAACTACTCTTTTTGACCAATCGTGCCAACTGCATCCCGAAAAACGCCTATCGTCACCAATCTATCATTTAATACCTACTGAAAATTAACTTTTTGCAAAGTTAGCCAGTTGTTACAACTCTCCAAAACTCTCATATTTTAAATTTTTAACTGTTAATCTGATCACGTCCTATTTTTAAAAAAATTAAGACAAAAATTTTAGTATTTTTTATCACTAGGTAGGTACCTATTAGGAGATTTAACAAAACTCGCGAATCAACCGGCTTAATATACAGCGATTTCAACATAACCAATCCACAAACATCACGGAACCGGGCTCATCGATCGACGAAGCACTATCACAACTTTCACATTAGCATTAACAATGAGAAGTTTAATAAAATAATTACGTTACGGAAAGTTTGCGTCGGGCGGCGCGGGGGGTGGGAAAACTTTTCCGAGACGGGGAGACGTACACTTATAGGTATAGATGTGTGTACTCACCCTCTCCTCCTCGCGGATCATCTCGGCGATGCCGGGCCTGATGTCGATGTCGTCGTGGTGCAGCGGCGTGGTGGGCGCGCGCGCGGGCTCGGGCCCGGGCGGCGAGGCGGTGGCGGCGGCGGCGGCGGCCGGGGGCTCCGGGCTGGTCGCGGGCCTCGACTCCGACGACATGCGGCGCCGCACCTTCCGGGGCGCGCGGTCAGGGCTCGCCGTGCGCCGCCCCACCCGGCTCGACACCGACACTCGCTCGTCGTTCACCTCCGACAGACCGCGTATCTTCAGCGTGTCACCGGTCTTCAACAGCGCCTGGATACGGTCCTGGGACACGTTTATCTCCCCCCGGTACATGAAATCCACCGCCGCCTTCAGATCTTGGAACTCCATGTCCTTCAGTATCACGATCGGGTGCTGGCACGGGTTCTCCATCAGCAGCGTTTGGAAGTAAGGGCTGCACGCGCTGAGCACCATCTTGTGCGCCTTCAGGCTCTGGCCGTCGCACGCGAGGGTCACGTCCACGAACGACTGCGATTGCAGCAGCTGATCGAAGCAACTGGTCAGATTGTTCTGGTAGTTGTTCCAGCGAACGCAGAACTGCTGGGGCGAGCCGGAGTCCCGGCCGTCCATGGCGGAGTCCTCCTCGGCCGGCATCGGAAGCGGTTTAATTTGCAAGCATCTGTGAACGACGAGCACACGATTGCGGAGCGCGGCACGTGCGACGCGGGCGGTGACTCGCGAGGCACTGTGGCTCGGGCCGGCGGCGGGTGTCGCGCGGGCGCGGCGGCGAGTGGGCGGAGCCGGCGGACGGCAGCCAATCACCGCTGACCGCCGCCTCCGAGGCTCCGCCCACTCGCCGCGCCGTCCCGCGCGCCTCGCACCCCGGCTCGGCGCCCGCGCACTTTACCACCTCTACGTGCACGATTTTCGTGCGTCTCTACGATTTGTCTATCGATAAATAAATGAATAAATTATATTCTTTCATGATTCATTAGCAAATTTTATTATAATCTTCTAGTTGTATCAGGCTCGAAGGACCACTAAATGTTGCTGGCCTTGGAGTCATACACAACAATTAAATATGGTAATAGTACTATGTTGGGGGTCAATTATATATATAAGTCACAAACAGCGCTGATTGTATAAAAATGTAATTATATTTTTTTAGTTTAAATATTTATTTGTCAGTATGAAAATTACTACTATATAGAAATAATTCCAAGGAAACGCCCTACTTTCCTATAGTCCCCTACTACCCTAACTAAGAATAAATAGACATCTCATCATCATCTATGGTTAAAAATGTATAAAGGTAAAATTATGAACACTAAACAAAAAACAACAAAAAACACACAAAAAAACAAACACATAACTAAACTTAATCTAGAACACTTGGTATCTATTACAAAAGTTTATAACCCACGAATTCTCCCATACTGTTTTAGTAAATATTGGCAATTAATGTTTTTTCTTTCTTTCTTTCTTTTTAAAACAAAAAGCAAAATACTTCATAGATGCAGGGCAGGTCATCTAATAAAATAGGACCTACCCAACTAAAATTATTATAAGTATATACATATATCTAGGAATTTTGTAATGGTCATAAAAATAGTACTAATTTATAATAGATGCACCATCAAAAGGTTAAAATTTTGAACAATTTGTTTAAGACCTAGGTATTTCTTTTTCTTTAGGAATTTTATAAAATCACTTTTTTTTACATTAGCAATTTTATAGAGTTCGAAATATCTATGTAGGTACTCGTAGGCGTGCAATTTTGTTTAGGTAGTCATAAATTGGTAGGATCTCTCCCTTGTAGGTAATAAGTACCTACCTACCTACTTATTTATTATTAGGTAGGTAGGGTAGGTAGGTATAGACTATTCGGTTCATACTGACCTACTGCTGGGCCTTTAGCACGAAAAATGCCCACAAAAAAGAAATTTGGTAAACTTGGCTAACTAACCTATTACCTACTTACACTAATTGCCACGGATCAGGCGTATTTGGTCACATTCTCTAATTAACATAAAAAACGCATTGCTATTGCGACTTCACTGAACATCATGCCGGAACACTATGTCTAATTATAAAAAATAGACAGAATAGATAAACACTTTATTGCAAACAAAAAAATTACAAACCATAAGGTTGTTTTTACAAACAGTAAGGTTGTCTGTAAGAAATTGCCTAGTGCAATAAGACCGCCAATTGTTAACCTACTTCATAACATATTATATTAATAAGTTCTTTTGTAGGTATATTTTTGGTTTGTAATAAAGCATTATTCTATTCTATTCTATACAACATTAAATACATTTGAAAATGAACAGTGTTACAATTGGCGGTCTTATAATAGCGATCTCTTCCAGACAACCAAGCAGGAAAGGAAAAATATATGTTTTAGAATGACGGTGGTAATAAAGATATAGGGATGGGAAAACAGAGAAACATAATTTTATAGCTATTGCAATACACAAATAACAATAATTATAATAATATACTACACAGATAATACAAAGATAATACAAAGATAATATACTAAATATAAAAAATACACATTGTAACACATACCATATATTAAAAAAAAAAAAAATTATGTGTTGAAGTAGAAAACGACCAAGACGCTCTCCTGATGTTAAGAGATAACGCTGCCCATAATCAGTACAGTACTACTTAGGATTTCACAATTATGTGATATTCAAGGAACACTGCACCAACGCTTCTTACTCAAGAGTCATAAGATGTTATTTATTTATTTATTTATCATATCACATTGTAGGTGTGTTACTCTAGGTCTTATATATGGGGCATTTCACGTGAAGCGGACAACGAAAAAAAGGTGAGGTTTTGAAAATCGTTCATATTGGGCGTATTTGTACTTCTAGAGGATATGAACAATGAACATGTTCGCGTATTTATTGAAGTGAAAACTTCTTTAGCGGCGCTGAGCACTTTTTTTTGTATGGGTAAAAACTTTAAAAATCGCGTCAGGGTCACGTGATGCTGATCGAAAAAGCGTAAGATCGAGGGGAAGGGAGAGGAACTAGTATCTCCCACTCTTTCTACCGTGCCTGAGTGTGCTGCTCTGTTTAGGCGGCACAGGGGGCTTAGACAAGCGCGCGCCCGTTTTATTTTTTAATTTTGATTTCAATATAAATTTTGCAGACGATAAAAATCAATCATTAATTGAATTTTTAAATAATGAATTTGGTTTAACTATGTCAAATGATCGCAATTTTAGCACAACGAAATACAAAACTACTATTGATGCGGTATTTATTAGACACTTAAATAGGTTCGAATCAAAACTGTTTGTTTCTTACTTCAGTTATCATAAACCAATTGTATCAGTTGTAAAAATTTGCGATGATGATTCTGATAATAACGATGGTGTAAAAGTCGTCGAAATTATGGATGGATGTTGATTTTTCTGAGAGATAAAATTTAATGTAATATATAAATAACGATATAATATTATAAATAACAACATATAAATTGTCATATTTGTGTACGATAGCGCAATAAATAAACATTGTATTCTACCTCATAAATGATAGTATTTTTATACTTATAATTAAACACAACGTTAATATTGAAGTTTTCACTTCTGCCGGCACTCCCGGAGTGCTATTTTTTTTTTTTTTTGATTTTTTTTTATGAAGATATGGGGTTCTATAGAATTGACCAAAATGACGTAGGGGAGCGAGGGGCTTGTTGTAACAGAGGTAAGTAGTAACAGGCTGTTTTCACTAGGATCTTGAACTTTATTAATGTATTTTTTTGACTCGATTTATCCACCATGCCGCATTTAACCATGCCGCATCATGTTGCCATAGCAAGTGTCCCGTCTGCCGGCGCAGTAAGCGGAAGTGTGCATGCGCTTCATGTTTTCCAGGTAATATAAAATTCAACTGTCGTAAAATTTTGCTTTGTGTTAATATTATCGAGTTATTTCAAACGTTCTATAACTTATTTACATTCAAATTTATCTACCTTTAATAATATGTAACTGTTTTTAAGATTGCTAAATTGTTTTAAGTAGTTATCTTGATAAATGTCAAAAATCATGCCATGGGGTTAGTTGTAACAAAATCCCGGGGTTTGTTGTAACGTGTTACAATATGCCCCAAATTAAGAAATAAATAACTACTTATTTGTTTTCCTTTCTTCTAGAATGAGGGAGTATAAAAGAAAGTCAGAGCGGGCAACACAAAGCCAAGAAGTGTACGAGTTAGCGGCTGCTAGCTGAAGTTTTATAAAAAAAAATGCGGTATTCGGAAAGCTAGTCAGACTTTCGGATTATGTCACGTCTCTCTTTACTCACGTCTTCTTTTTCTTTATACATCTAACATAAAGAAAAAGAAGAATAATTAAAGTTTAAGAGTTAAGAAAATAGTAGCTGCTCGTGGCCAAAAGCTAATTGGATCTATCTCTCTTCAGCTAAGAGGGGAACTCTTGTTACACTTGCTTGTGCCTCTAACCCTGCGGGTAATTTTATCCCACCGATGTTCGTTTTTCCTAGGTTCAAATATTCTGAAATGTTTATTCGTGGTGAACCTCGATTGCATTGGAAATGGTAATGCATCTGGATGGATGACCGAGAAAGAATTTTTGTTTTTATGGATAATTTTTTCAAACACGTATTTGAGTTACAAAAAGTGTATTTGAGTTGATTTTTGATAAGAATTATATAATACTTACTTTTGAAAGATGTTAATTTTGTAAAAAATAAGCATTGAATAAATGAAAAGAGGAATTAGAGTCGTTTCTTTTTGTCGTTACAACTTACCCCAAACACGAGGAAAGTTGTAACACAGCACTTCTTCTAGAAAATAATTAATTGTAAAATAATTACCAACAATTATGGTATTATTTTTACTTGATATGGTAGAGGAAGAGTTACAGCACCCATCCATATTTTTTTGTAGCAATATAATCAATAGATCTCAAGCCTATATTAGTTTTCATGAAAACTGTTACAACAAGCCCCTCGCTCCCCTAAGGGTTCCTTTGAAATTTTATTTTCGTATTGAAGATATTTATTTTATAATATTAAATGTATTTTGTTTTGTAGATAATTGACTGTTCTTTTTGACTTTTAAATCAGATTCCAAATTTGAATTTTTTTTCTTGTGTTAAACCGGAAGTGAGTATTTCAAATGGATTTTTGGATAACTTCGACCAATTTAATTTTTTATTTTTTTATGCCAAAATATAGCTCTACATTTATTAATTTTACCATAAAAATTGTAGGATGGGCTGAGAATTAGTTTAAGAGTTAAAGCAATTTGAAAACGTACATGTCACGCTGAGCGTGACTTAACGTTGCCTGTTGAAACCTATCGGTGATATAAAAATACATTTAAACGTTGGTTATATTAAAATATTATGATTATGTATATAACTTATCTTAACTTATCTTGCCCATTTGTGTCATTAAGAAGTCATTTGATACCAAGATCCTAGCAATATTACAAAAGCTTAAGATTGCATGTAAGTAGGGATGTTTGTAACTCTATCACGTTTTAACGGGTGGACCGATTGAGTTGAAATTTGGTATGTGAATAGCTTAGTTCAACTACAACCCCGTAGGGGCATTGTCATTACATTATTTTAAATTTTATATAGTCATATTTTTATACTTTATGTCTTATATGCAATATCCAATAATAAAGGTATAATATAATTGTAAATTAAAAAATTATGTTTTGATTCATACAATTATTTTAGGTCAGGAATGTCAATTAATGTTAGAATATATTGTAGATAGATTAGAACCAGATATTTTAACAATGCTATTTTATTACTTCCTTAGCACATAATGGACACAACAGTTCAGTGGAAGACCTATTTATTTAGTTAAGACTCTTTAGCCCAGTAATTGCTCTAGCTACAAAACAAGTCAACAACACAGAACAAGTCTAAATAATAATTAATCAGCTCATTCACTATAGACGTTTAATAAATATATTGTAGTGTGTTTGTTTATCACGGTAGGTGGTCCAAATTTCAAGCTAAACTAAATTATTGTTATTTTCAACTATTTGTGTAGTCCGTAACTATTGAAATATTTGTTTTATATACTTACACCATACATTTGCCCGTCCTGGGTGCGTAGAGCTTAGAACTTCGTAGATAAGTCTTACACGAATTTAAATTGGGTTGACAAGGTAAAAAAATCAAATGTAATTTAAAATAAAAAAAAATGTGTGTGATAAATGTGTATGTATGTGTGTGTGTGTGTGTGTTGTGTGTGTGTGTGTATGTGTGTGTGTGTGTTGTTAGCCCGTAATTTGAATAATCAAAAAATATTATATATAGGTATGTAGTACTATTTATTTTACTACGTATTTTTTTTTTGTTTAGGTACCTATTAATAAAATAAAAAATTCTCAGATATTGTTATAAGTTTTTGAGTGGGGACGCGCTACGTCACTTTCTGATGAAATTTGGCGACACTCCTCTACCTACATGCAAATTGGCAAAAGAATATGGTGTTTGACATGCAGATCATAAGGAAAATAAGCTAAAGCTATTATTTGCTTATTTTTCTTAGCCTATAGCACGTGAAGACAATGAAATCTGGGTCAGGAAAGCACAAAACCCAAAACATGATTATGATTTTATTCGTTACCTATCCAGTAATCTGAACATTCCTATAATCCGGCACCCTCTGGGTTTGAATAGTGCTGGATTAGTGAGATTATACTGTATTTAGTATTATTTATACTTTAGCTATTTTTTTAATTTGTTATAGGTTAGCCTTTGACCACGATCTCGCCTGATCTTAAGCGACGATGCGGCAGATGGTAGCAGACTAACCTAGAAGACGGGATAAATCCCCCCCTGGCTTCACCGAACAGACGCACGGACAGCAGCTGATGGACTAATTAGATTTTAAAATTTTAAAGCTTGTCATTCCTATTTTTACACTAAACGATTCGTGAGTATTCAGATTCCTCTTTGTAAATAAACAGCATTGACTCACTTGTATTTACTTCGGCTTCGTGCCGTCCGTTTCGATCCTGTACGAGGATCTTCTTCAGGGAGTAGCTGCGGTTACGCGCCGGCGTCCGCGCCCCCCTTAGCACACGAAACGTTCGGCACGAAGCCGAAGTAAATACAAATGAGTTTATGCCGTTTATTTACAAACTTGTCATGCCTATTATTATATTTAAAATATTTTGACCCTTCAACATATTGGGACTGGATGCTAAGGCTCTGCCGATTCCCAGTCCTCCGTCACAAAGACGATGCGGGAGTGCCGCCGGGTTGTTTTAATGGGTATACCCGTGCAGTCGCTCTGCACGGGGAGTCCCACATAACCCTCCCATAACCCCGTATGGAGGGTATGCGTAATGCATTTTTTCCCGGCGAGAACAAAAAAAAACCCTTCAACATATTCGTGTCTACAGCTGCAGAGCTCTACACTACCCCTATATTTGTTTAGTGCGCGAGTTGCGAGGACCCTCTTGTATATTTTAAAGCTCCCAAACACTGACAACTGGCTTCGGAGAACCGCTTTTACCATTCACTAAATAACCGCTTTGTCTTAACATACTCCTCATTTATATATTTTCACTGGACTGTTTTGAACTCTTTTGAAGTTTATGAAACAAGATTATGAGAAACTAGAAAAATATAGGATTCTATACCTACTTAAAATAGCCTTTGTTTCACCGGGGTAAACTTCCTTTGCAGGAGGTCGACTAGGTGGGTACCCCAACAGTGCCAGATGTTCATTATTGTACGGCCTGAGCAGTGATGTGCAAACATTACTGTGCTTCGGTAGGGCACTGCAGCTAGTGAAATTACTGCAGCTAGTGAAATTACTGGAATTTTTTTTTTACCTATTATTACTCGTAGTAATTTGAAATATGTATTTTTCAGAGGTCCCATTTAAATTTTGACATACTGTGTGGTGCGCAGGCGCAGGATAACAGTTGGATGTTTTTTTTAATTCACTATTATAGGTAGGTACCTACTAGGTCGGTATGTCCATAGTTAAGTTACGTTAGTTTTCAAAATCTTAACGTGGATAAAATCAATTAAAAAGACACATTGTTAATTTTTGCAGCCAATCAAACCCCAGTAGGTACATAGGTACTCCGCGTGCCAAAGATTATAATTACAATTTTATGTAGAAGGGACAGAATCATAAACGCGCGGCCCTAAATCAAACGCCGCGCATAAAGGAGGTATTTTTTCATTATTTTACATCATCGTAAAATATGCGACGACAAAAGAGCACTCACTTGATGTCCGGTCACGAAAGGACAATTAAAAAACAACATAAAATCACCTAAATCATAATCAGGCGTTATTAATTAAGTTATAAAAAACGAGGGATGTTTATTGACTAATCAAAGAGGCACGAAGATGGCGGAGAGTGTCAGTGTCCGTAAGTGTATGTGAGAGAGTTTGAATATGTAGTGAAATTTCTAGGCTAAAGAGTCTTAACATCTTATGACTCTTGAGTAGGAAGCGTGGGTGCAGTGCACCTAGAAATTCACACATCATTGTGAAATCTTAGGTAGCACTGTACTCATTACGGACAGCGTTATCTCTTAACAACAGGAGAGCGTCTTGGTCGTCTTCATACTTCTTTACATAAAAAACTAAGTTATCATGAACAGAAAATGTCAGAAATTTATCTATTTTTTCAACAAACCTTAATTTTTTGTATAAAACAATTCTTACAAAGAAATATTATTAAGAATACCATTTATTGGTCATGAAGCTTTCATAGTACAATTTTCTCCTTTATCCTCCAACAGAACAGGATAGCCTAGTATATAGGTACTTCCAAAGGCAAATCACAATTACCTCCCTCTAGGTATAGGTTGTGTGGCAGTTTCAGATTGCCAATATTCCTACAATGCTTGTAACATGACCTTACTGTTTCGTACATAGGTACGAGATCTTATAAGGTACCGAGTACCGTGTTTACCTTACAACCCCAGTCATGACGTGCTTTTCGAAGCACAGTAACAAATGAAGGTAAAAAAATCCAAGCTACATATCAGTGGTTAGATACGCGCATCGTCTAAATATACGAAAGGAAAGAGTGACTAATTGACTGATCTATCAACGCACAACCTTAACCACTGAACGGATTGAGTTGGAATTTGGAACAAATATAGGTTTTATGACGTAGACATCCGCTAAGAAAGGATTTTGCCACGCGGGCAAAGCCACATGCTTAAGATAGTAGTAAATAAAAGGTAAGATCCCACAATGCTAGTGACAAATTTGGGAATACCTCGATAAATAGAAAATATCTACTTTTTTGTAGGTACCACAGAAAAAAATACATTGTAATACAAACTGAGAATAATTGACAATTTATAAATGAGAAAGTACAATAAGTAAGTACGAGCGTACGTATACAAGAGAGCATTCTAGGGGTGCATCATTAATTTTTTCACAAGTTTCTATCCAGTAGTTGACGAGGCCCATAGTTATAAAAGTCATAGGTAAATTAGCATATTTACAGCGGCGTAAAGCAAGGTGTGTTTGTTCGAGTGACGCCATCTGTAGTGAAGACGTGTAAACTGATATTAGGTTGTAACTTGTTTTGTGTGGTGTAAGAATTTTTATGGTCTTTTATATCTACTACAATACATACATACAAAATAATTGAATGGCTATATATAACATTAGTTTAGAATTTATAACTCTTTGTTAAAAAAACACCACATCACATAAAATTTTCAAATATATTGAAAACAAAGGTATAGGTATATTATGTATACTAAGATATGCTATCGGCAGTCTTATCGGTAAAAGCGATACTTCCAGACGACCGTTCAGGGAGAGAAGAATCTTTTAATAACTAATTGATTCGTCTGCATCTGTTGAAAATAGAACAGAGTCAGATCTACAAAATCTAACAAATTTCATGAAAATCGCTCAAGCCTTTTCAGAAATGAGATCGATACAGCCATATAACATAACAAGTGAAATTTTAAAAAACTTTTAAAAAACAAGCTTTTATTATATTATTACCATCTAGCACCAAAGTAAGGTAGGGGAGCGAGGGGCTTGTTGTAACAGAGGTAAGTAGTAACAGGCTGTTTTCACTAGGATCTTGAACTTTATTAATGTATTTTTTTGACTCGATTTATCCTATAAACCATGCCGCATCATGTTGCCATAGCAAGTGTCCCGTCTGCCGGCGCAGTAAGCGGCAGTGTGCATGCGCTTCATTTTTGCCAGGTGATATAAAATTGAACTATCGTAAAATTTTGCTTTGTGTTATTATTATCGAGTTATTTCAAACGTTCTATAACTTATTTACATTCAAATTTATCTACCTTTAATAATATGTAACTGTTTTTAAGATTGCTAAATTGTTTTAAGTAGTTATCTTGATAAATGTCAAAAATCATGCCATGGGGTTAGTTGTAACAAAATCCCGGGGTTTGTTGTAACGTGTTACAATATGCTCCAAATTAAGAAATAAATAACTACTTATTTGTTTTTCTTTCTTCTAGAATGAGGGAGTATAAAAGAAAGTCACAGCGGGCAACACAAAGCAAAGAAGTGTACCGAGTTAGTGGCTGCTAGCTGAAGTTTTATAAAAAAAATGCGGTATTCGGAAAGCTAGTCAGACTTTCGGATTATGTCACGTCTCTCTTTATTCACGTCTTCTTTTTCTTTATACATCTAACATAGAGAAAAAGAAGATTAATGAAAGTTTAAGAGTTAAGAAAATAGTAGCTGCTCGTGGCCAAAAGCTAATTGGATCTATCACATCAGCTAAGATGGGAACTCTTGTTACACTTGCTTGTGCCTCTAACCCTGCGGGTAATTTTATCCCACCGATGTTCGTTTTTCCTAGGTTCAAATATTCTGAAATGTTTATTCGTGGTGAACCTCGATTGCATTGGAGATGGTAATGCATCTGGATGGATGACCGAGAAAGAATTTTTGTTTTTATGGATTATTTTTTCAAACACGTATTTGAGTTACAAAAAGTGTATTTGAGTTGATTTTTGATAAGAATTATATAATACTTACTTTTGAAAGATGTTAATTTTGTAAAAAATAAGCATAGAATAAATGAAAAGAGGAATTAGAGTCGTTTGTTTTTGTCGTTACAACTTACCCCAAACACGAGGTAAGTTGTAACACAGCACTTCTTCTAGAAAATAATTTATTGTAAAATAATTACCAACAGTTATGGTATTATTTTTACTTGATATGGTAGAGGAAGAGTTACAGCACCCATCCATATTTTTTTGTAGCAATATAATCAATAGATCTCAAGCCTATATTAGTTTTCATGAAAACTGTTACAACAAGCCCCTCGCTCCCCTACTCGTCAAGACAAATCAAATGAGCCCAAACTCTATAGGGTTGCGTCGTTTAATTACGGAGTTCCTATCTTCCAGCTCCATCATCAGATCAGCTCGATGTCATAATAATTTGCATTGTCATCCGATTTATACATGAATACTAAATAATATACAGCTGAATTCATTATGAATGTATCTTCTAAATAAATAAAAGGAAAGAATGACTGACTCTGTTGCTCTATCAAAGCACAGCCCAAACTGTTAAACGTGTTGCACGCAAAGACGCAGCCCTTAATAATTAAATCCAAATTATTCGTTAACAAATGTATCCCATCAAAAACATAAATGTGAAAAGAGAGCCAAGTTCAATATTACGATGTATGTACTCATAGTTACCTATGATTTGGTAGTTGACTTCAACGACAAAAGAAGTGAGATCTAAATGGGTGCCAAGTTCAATGGTCAGTCCTGAAAAATATTTACAACAACATAAAATATTTTATTACAACTTAAAAGATTATTTCTTCTTATCACTTAGAATTAATATTATTTTGAAGCCTAAAGACTGACTTGGCCAGTTCTCATAATATACTTGGTAGGTACTCTCTTAACTTTAAACGCACTTAATGCTAATTAGTGCGCCACCGTCTTTTATCGTGTAAATTAGTCCCCTCCATCCATTGGTTGTCTGGAAGAAATCGCTCTTTAACGATAAGACCGCCACTTGTACATTGTAATTTTTTATTTTAATTATGTACTTATTATGTATTTTCTGTAACATTATGTGGTGTACAATAAAGTATCTATTGTCTTATCTTAATGATACTTCGTCGTATGGTACCCATGAGAACTAGCCAAGTCAAACTTTGGGCTTCAAAATAATATTAATTCTAAGTGATAAGAAGAAATAATCTTTTAAGTTGTAATAAAATATTTTATGTTGTTGTAAATATTTTTCAGGACTGACCATTGAACTTGGCACCCATTTAGATCTCACTTCTTTTGTCGTTGAAGTCAACTACCAAATCATAGGTAACTATGAGTACATACATCGTAATATTGAACTTGGCTCTCTTTTCACATTTATGTTTTTGATGGGATATCATTGCTTTTTGTACAGTACTTTTTAGTATGTAATAGGTTTAAGACACCCAGTCATAATAAGATTAATACCAAATGATTATTTTATTTCACCTCCCCCCACCCCACTGCTCCATGGCACGGCCGCGCCGTCGCACCGCGGCCCGTGAGTCGTGAGCCTCGCCGTGCTTCGATATACCTATACCTATAATTAATTTAGTACTTATTTATATATAGCATTTATGTGCACTATTTATTTGAATATTGTACCTAATCAATTGATTTTTAAACAATACTAGTTACTGATAAATTTATCTATATTCACCCAGCTATCTTATACCTACCGCCTACCTGGATGGAAATTTAACTTTTTAGATCATCTGGAACTGGATTAGAATTTCGATCAAAAGAAACCTAAGCCGACAAGACTTGTAATAACGACGACTTGGCGGGGGCACTGCCGTGCCCCCAGATACCGCCACATACCTATAATATTATGACTATACGTTACTGGTACGTAGGTATCTAAAATGTTTACACCAACTAGCACCTAAGGCGATATATATACATACATTATTTTTATTGTAAACAATGTTAATATTATTACCTCTATGTTACTGAGCCGCCTTGTGCTGGTGAGTCGATATATTGATAGGTATTTACATAGGATATACAATTGTTACGTAGGTACCAGGAACCTATTTTTATTAGTGACTAGCTGTGCCTAACTGTTTTACCCGCTATACAGTTTGGTACAGTAGTGTATATTATGTTATTCCAGGGGTCTAAGCTATATTTTTTATTATACCAAATTTAAAGTCAATCGGCCCACCCGTTTAGGCGTGAAAAAGTAAAAAAACATATATCCATACGTACAGTAGGTATAAAGTTTGTATTTATATTTATATTAGTAGGAATAGTGGACTCGCGCGCACTTCGTAGTATCTAACAGAAAATAGCCGCCTACACAAAAATTATAGCAACATGCAACATGTATTGCTTTATGCGTTCCTAGGCGTCCCAAACTTCAATATCATACATTTTAAAAAATTAATAATAATTTAAAATGATAAAAAAAATACTAATTTCTGATTTTTCCCTTTGTTACTACGACATTACCTATCGGGATGCCAAATTTCAGCTTTCTAGGTCATCTGGAACTGGGATATTACTTTTGATCTATCCCTCAGTATGTATTAACTTCACCGATTACTGGATGTTTATATCTAAATAACCGTTAGAGCTGTGTTATTGGAATTTGGAACAGAGATATAGTTCGTATATTTAAGTATATGTGCCAAATTTGACTAGTCTATGTGTAATAGTTTTTGTATAACGAGGGTGTAAAAAGTCGTCAAAACGCGCTTTGGACGGTTCGTGTAATATAACACACGGCGCGGTCGCCAGTTCCTTTGCTTGAACTTGGCTTGACTCGCTGCCGCGTGTCTAGATTATGTTATATATTTTAGTATTAAATATAACATTTTTGTAACATTGTCGTATTATTTATCTCCCCTCGTGACATAAATTACGATGTCGTTTGGTTTTCCGTTATAAAACATGTCAACATTTAGTTTTTATGTTTACCTAATTTAATTACTCATCTACCTTAAGGTAAGGTAAAGGGGCTTCAGGGCCGCGGATGAGTGTTGACGCGTAACGCATTTTTCCTGGGTATATAAAGGTAGGTTTTAAGGCAATTTTGATTTGACAAAAATCAACATTTTGAGGTGCTAGTACCTAGTTAGTATACATGTAGGTACTGTTCAAAGAAACCTGTCAAACAGTCACAGTAACAGCAGTAGATTCGCTTTTCTTCTATACTTATATCCATAAGACCTTTTTACCGGGGTTAGACTTCCTTTGCAGGAGACCGACTAGGTGGGTACCCCAACAGTGCCAGTTGTTCTACCGCCTGAGCAATGTGCAAACATTACTGTGCTTCGGTAGGGAGGGCACTGTAGCTAGGGCCTAGGGTAATTACCGGGCTAAAGAGTGTATTAACATCTTATGACTCCTAGATAAGTAAGAATCACCTAGAATTTTACATCATTATGAAATCCTGGGTAGCACTGTACTAATTATGGGCAGCGTTATCTCTTACCATCAGGAAAGCGTCTTGCATGTATTCTTACATCGTTGTATAAAAAAAAAATTGCTCAGCTATGTTTCTTTAAACGTAACTCTATGGGTATAAACCTTCTATTGAAGAATAAATAAAAGTAAGTTGTACAAAGTAAATTTGTCGTAGACGATCTAAAAAATTTAACTCTAACAAATCAACCACTCCTAGCAATCCAAGTCTAAACCAAAAAAACGTAAAAGCTAGCCATTGATTTTGACAATTGAGTGTTTTCCAATTACCAACCAGTCACTGCACGTTTCAACCGAACATGAAAACTATATTCATAGTCAAGAGTTCTTGACTACACTTTTCGTTTCGATATTCGATTTACAATATAAAAAATTCTGTGCCTATGCTACGATGTAATATAAGCAAAAGGGGGCGTTTGCGTCTACGTGTTACATCACTTTAAATGATAGTTCCATTTTTAACGCATTCAATGAATTTAGCAAGGAATTTGTCTTAAGTATTGCTTGAAACGTAGTTTATGTATTATGATAAGTACCTATATCACTTTGACTCTGTGTCACTGCGTACGCGATTTGATACTTATTATACTCGTAAGATAATTTTGACTCGAAAACGCGAGAAAAATCTTGTCTTGTATCAAAGCCCTGCTGGTCAAATGAAGGTCAAAAGTTAAATAATTTTATGATAGAATTTTTGTTTTTATTAATATAACCTCTACAATTTTATTTGATATATTTTTTTTAAATTTATTTAGGTAAACCTACAATGACATAGTATGTAATAATTACTTATAAATAATAAAGAAACTTAAATTACTATGCCACTCACATCGTCTACCACCGATTACTAGACAAAAGTTAGGGAGTTGGCAGCGGAGAGCATGTATTTCTATCCATATCTATTTAAATACTTAAATTTTTGAATTAAAGGAAAGAATATAAAATTAATTATCTCAAATCATGCAATCTAGTTGGTATGTGCTATAGTATTTGGGTTACACAATATTGTCATTTGTAGTTTAAGTTTAACATTTCATAATGCTAAGTTTTTATGTTCTAGGCCGAGATACAATTATGTCCACAGAATTAAATTCTTTAAATTATTTTTACGTTTAGATTAAATGTAATCTACTTTTTTTTATTGTCCCTCCTAATGTTAACGTTCTACATACGAGTACTATCATACATATCATACAGTAATACCTATTAAAATAAATAAAATATCTATTCAACTGCTAAATGGGTGTAAAGGGGGTTAATGTTCTTTTATACCTATAGACTAATAGATGTAACATTTAGTATACTTTCGACCCCATCAGGTGAAAGGGGCGGCCCCTCCCAGACTTTAACATTTCATCCCATAAAACATTTTAATGGGAAATCGATGAAATAATTCAATTACTTGATAGCGACCGCGCTACAAATCACTTCTCTCATTTTTCCAGTATTTTCTCAACAAAACAAAACACTGTCTGGTGAAGGCTCTGTAATAAGATTCCGACGAGTCATTAGCCAAATGGGTTAAGTATTCCGGGATTTTCAACGGGAATTGTGATTTGTTTATCCGTTTTGTTGAATTTTATGGCTTTTGTATACTTTTTTTTATAATGAGGATGGTCTCTTTGTTGAGATCAAAATTAACAGGATTCGCTTAAAAACTAAGTTACATTTAAGTCCACAATGCGAGGCAAGTTTACAGGATACCGCTGCTTATGCAACAAAGGCCACCGCAAAAAATTCACGGTGACTTCTCCGATGGTTCTAAACTCGAAAAGAAGCGCGCCTATCGAAATCTAGTACTTTCATTTAAAACAATATTAATGCTCGCTCCATTCGAAATAAAATCTACAAAGGCTACGGACCTGTCAGACAAATTGAACGCTTTTTAAAAAAGCACCATAATCGAACTTCCTAACTGAAAATCGAAAGGGGGAGTTTGCCCAAAAGTATCCCAAATAAGTCCCAAAAAACCGTAGAACATACAAATACCCTCGGAAATAATTCCCAAACAAATAGACAAACGGCCAGACGCGATCTAAAGTTAGGATATAATCGCAAAAAGTGCGGGAAATGAAAACCTACGAATGTTAATATTGCTACCGACGTTTCGTTGCGACCGAATAGAGAACAACGAGGATATAATCGGGGCAAAGTGGATGCGGTAACTTAATTTTAATTAAAACATAAATATATATTAATAGGTATTTTAAATGTTCATAGAAAGGAAAGCTACGACACTTATAGTGAGAACGGGAAAACAATGAAACGGGTTTCTAGTTTCTGTCTTTTCGAAGTTCAAGTCTAAAGTAAATTATATATAGGTTGTTATAAACAGGCGTGCTTCATCTTATGTCGCATCGTCAATTACCAACTGGTGAGAAGCTAATTAAAAATAAAATCTGTTGTATTTATTATGGTATTAATCTATATACCTATATATTCTACCTACTGTAAAGTTCCATAAATTATTATCTTTTTGTATTGAAAGTCGCTAGCTGACTACGGATGTACCTACGTCATCGGTGTAAGATAAAATTGAGTGACTTAAAATGTGATTTTTGAGGAGACTTAATCTAAAAACGTTTCTTTAGATGGTTAATTTAATGTCATGTATTATCAAACACCTATTATAATAATGTGTAGAAATCGTTGTGTATTATATTAAGGTTTTGATATGTTTTATAATCAGCATTTAATAATAACTGTATAATGGGGAGTATGAAATGAGTGGGACATCCGTCGAAAAGGATGGCGGGGAAAACAAGAAAAAAGGATGAAGGGTATTGGAGACAGAAATAAGGGTAAATAAATAAATAAATAAAATAAATAAATATTTCAGGACAATTCACACAGCGCCACCTAACCCCATACTAAGCAACTTAATGCTTGTATTATGGTGATAAGGATAACGGATATAATATAATAATTATATACTTTTCTTTTGTAAATACATACTTATAATAGATATTAAATACCACCAGACCAGAAACAAATATCTGTGGATCACACATATATTTGCCTCATGCGGGAATCGAACCCGCAACCTTCTGCGTTGCAAGCGGGTATTAGCCCACCGCGCCACAGAGGTCGTCAAAAAGGTGAGGTAAGTTGGAGGTTTTGGAAGTGAGAGTGAGAGTATATTGTGAAAGCAATAAATATTGTGAACTATAACTTTAACAGTGTTTCATTATTCTACTTATAAAAATTTCGCGTCACAAAGTTTGTTATTGAACTCTTCCATAACGATTTATACATTTTTATGTTTTTTCGTTGTACTTGGTTGGTTATAGTTGGTCTGAGAATAGGTTATGGGCTATTTTTCAACGGACACAGACTAAATGGCACGAGTCAGCCAGTATTACGTAACAATTTGACCAGTATCATCAGCACATCCATAGTTAAAAGTTTCCCACATCAGAGTGAGAGCGCGGCTTCGCTCTCAGCGTACTTTTATTCTCTTTGTTACGGGTTATTATTAAAAACAATAAATCGCTGAGGGCGCCACCTACGCCACTATTGCTTTCACTTCGCAATACCCGCTCCCCCGTTTTGCCCCGACGCACCCTCGTAATTACTGAAGTGAAACATGAGCCACTAAACGAACATACTATTGTTCAATGACATTATGTGCCCGGTAAAATTTTAAATGTCCTGTTTAAATTATTTTTTAATAATGTTTAGTTTCATTTATAGATCTATATTTCCTAGTACCCAATATGTGAGTGGGTCATTTTCGAACTCTTGGGCATATAATATTATGAGTTAAAGATAATATAGTAGTATAATAAGATAAATAGCTGACTCGTGCAACATCGCCATCTAAACCTTAAAAGGACTTCGAACTAGGAAATGTAGCTTAGCATTAAGTATACTTCGAAATCGTTTAGGTACATAATTTACAGACATAAAATATTTTGTATGATACGGGCAAATTATCCCTTGTTGACGCTGGGAAAAATGCGTTACGCATCGTCACCCTACGCCGGGAAGCGCAGGGCGGTATGTGGGACTAAGATGGGCCCCGCCGAAGATGGGCGCGGCGGGGATACCCACTAAAAAACCCAGCGGTACTTCGCGCTTCGTCTTTATTATGGAGGTCTGGGAAACGCAGAGCATCCACATCCATCACATAAAAAATACCCCTAGTGCAGCAAACATTCATAATCGTCACCTTCACGCAGGCCGTCTGCTTGTTTGCTATCGATGCCTATAAGTAGGTAGTACCTAATTCACTCCCAACTCATTTCGTCACAGCGCAGCTGGTCAATTCCAAAACGCAAATCAAAAACCCGTATTTAACCAGTAAATTTTTGCAATTTCTTTGAATACGGCACTCAAAGGATATCCGTGGATATTCAAGCGCCTATGAAACTAACAGTAACTGTACAAGCAATTCGACTAAAACAAAAAATGTAAGCCTTCATCAAAGCCGCAGCAATATTCCTGCGTTAACTGGACAAAGTAAACAGTAAAAAATTAAAAAATAATTTAAGCGGACGCACAGATGCAAGGAACGCAGTGGTGTGGGTAAACACCGTGATCCATCAAACAAATCTGACGTCCTGGTAATAGGTATCGGCTTTTATCGACACTCATTGCGTTCATACCTCGAGGCGTGATCTCTTGATCGACATTGTAATTGTCCGAAACCTACAGTCACAGTAGCGAATTTAGGGGGCCTCCTCCGAAACCGTGACGTTATTAAACATTTTTTTTCTGTATAATCAAATCTACCTACAATATTATGCTCCAAAATTATTACTTGTCTTTGTAGTAAAACAATATTCCAAATTTCATCTTTCTAGGATCTGGGGTTTAGTATCCACGATGGTGAGTCAGTCAGATACTCTCTTCGGGTAAATAATAGTTGTAGGTTTATATTATGTATGTATTTACAAAAGAAAAGTATATAAGTATTATATCCGTAATCCTAACCACCATAACACAAGCATTAAGTTGCTTAGCTTGGGGTTAGGTGGCGCTGTGTGAAATGTCCTGAAATGTTTATTTATTTATTTATTATGTAGATACTTTTATAAAAATAATTCATAAACGTTATAAGTTAACTCGTCTAACATTTCTCAAGAATTCAAACATTGACGCTCTTACCAAAAAGTCGCACTTTTTAAGGAGTTAAGATCAATTAGTGATTTTTTTTGTTATTTTGACATGACGAACATTTCAGGTGCGTCATAGTAAACATTATGATTGTTAGAAACCTTTAAAATTCTAGATTAGAACAGCACGAACAAGGTCAAGCCCCCAACGAAAACCCTAGATTCGCCTCTGCAGACGCCTAGCGTAGATATTTCACAGTGAATTCAGTCAGTAAATATACCGCCCACATTATTTTTCTAGATCCTATAGCATATTTGCAATTCGAACCTCTAGTAGTTTTATTACTCTTCTAGCACGGCCTGTGTTTTATTAGGTTGACATGTAGCAAAATCTGTAAACTCTTTCAGACTAGAAAAAGGGCAAATCTACGCGAATATGTTGACTAAAAAAATTTGGCCGAACTCGAGAATATTTTGTACCGGTTAGTGACGTAGCAAAGTGACGTAGCGTTCAAATTATTCAGTTTTTATTTTATTCACAAACCAAAAAATAATTTTATTCATTTATTTTATTATTCAGCACTTTTTCTACCAGTTATCCTGGAGCTGGAGAAAATGTACTGGACAATGGGAGAGGAGTGCAGACAATATTAAGGAGATAAAGCGATCTTAAAATTAACAAACGAAAACAAATAAAGCATGAAAGCAAACTACTATGCTACTACTAAATACGTGTCTAATATTTTTATTATTTACATAACGGACTAATAATATTTTTAAAATATTGACCTTCTAAAGCCGCGTCCCCAGCTACTTTTTTGGTCTACACTCTCAACAAAAACACGCCAACACACAACAAAATTCTCATACACAAAAAAAAATGTCTATGCTTCAAGCTTCAACAAATGTTTTTGCTTCCCATGCCCGATGGAAAGCAAGCACAAAAAACACGCAAACGGGTTTATTCTTCAACCTTCTTATTTTTCAACATCCCCTATCCCTACAAGTAAGTGGATCGCGCTCGAGTCGAGATCGCGCAATGAATTTTCGGCGAAGGCCAAGGTCTGGAAAGTTTATCCAGAAATACGTGCACTAGTAACGTACCTACTTGAAAGTGACCTCAGTTTTGTATTTGAGGCGCAGTAGCATTTATTAAATGCCTAGTAATATTTTGTATGTGTTCTGTGACAAAGGGAATTAAAAAGCTGGACAGTAATAATATAAAACGTATTTAAGAGCGTATATATCGATTTAAAAAGTGTTTTCAGTTTGATATATTAAAAAATGGGATAGGGAGCAATATTAAAAAAAAAGTTTTTTTTTTCAAAAAATCTCATTTTGCCATTTTTTAATATATTATAATCTAACTGAAAACACTTTTAAAATGTGTGCAATAATATTATGGAGGGCTGGTATAGAGGAATTTTCAATAAATTTATTCCATGGATTTATATTTCAAAATTCGTCAAATTGTGCGAGCGAGAGTCACTCGATATATACACTCTTAATGGTCTATCTTAATAGTTTTATCAGATGAAAAGCTTTTTTTCTGATACTCAAGGGCCTATAGTCTAAGTAACTTAAAATTTTGATCAATTCGTTCAGCTGTTTGTGAGAAGAAGTCAACAGCACACATACACTCAAACTAAAAATGCTGTATAAAAAGTTATAAATTTTAATTAAAAATGAACTTTCTGTGAAGCATGAAAACCCGGTAAAGTGAAACTCGTCAATTAGCATCATTGCGCTGAGGGAGCGGATCGATCGCCTTGTTCGCGATAGGATTAATTTCCTTAATTATGTAAATAACTAATTAATGTGATTAAATAATCAACGCCGCCGCGGTAAGTACCTGCGCCGGGGGAATCGGATTCATTACTTTTACATCGAATCATCGGATGCACTTGAGCGGATTGGATTCTGATTTTTAAGTTTTTTTTAAATTTAATCTTGATTTGTGATTTTGATATTGTATATTATCTACCCTACTGGATGCAATACGGTCGGTGCGGTCTATAAAGATCACTTGATGGGTTTGCAGCACAGAAGTAATACAAATAGAAGTAGCCATTGTATGTGTGAGTGTGATGGCAATAAGGAAAATTTTGTGTGAAGAAAAAGGAGAACCTATTTTTTCCGTCCCGTTCAGTCTGACCGGTTTATGCTGTTTGTCAAACTGCTTCACTTTGACAATAAAACGAGTAGGTACCTATGTGTTTCGTTTTTTGTTCCAAAATTTTAAAGCAATTTCAGGATTGAACTCGGTGGTCCAGATTTGCATCCGCGCTACATAACCCCTTGCCAACCGCTTTGAAAGATAAGAGGTATTGCAGGTAGGTGAATTTATTGAAATTCTGGGGTTGCATTACAATTAATATTTAAGAAAACATTAACACTAATATAAAAAAAATCTCAGTAGGTAGGTATCATAGTATTATCTCGATTTGAACTCTTAGCATAGAATACAGGCACAGGTAACCTAAAGGTAATAAGTAAAGTTATCAGCTTAAATTCTGATAGAAACTATCACACTAATGAGATCTGACGAGGCGAGCTAATGGCGCCAGTGGGCATGCAAGTAGCACTAAGTACTTATCAGTGTCCCTATAAACAACATCTACGGCGCAAGTTATGGCTTGAGTAACTCTAATATCATTGATTAGGAATTATCTATGATTCTATTACTCTAACAGTGGTTACAGTGAATAATGATTTATGAACACTTAACCTGAGAAAGACAATATTTATAATTTACTAGCTGCGCCCAGCGGTTTTCAATCTAAATAACTGAAAAAGTATAGTAACAATTGACAAATTATTATATTCGCTACACTCATACCCCGCATTGCATTTTGAATTACACTTCATAGAGAAACCAGTGGGCCAAATGTTGAGGACACCTGAGTTTAGTACAACGATTACATTGCAACTAGGCACCGCTGACGAAAATTAAAATGTATTTGTAGTTAACAAGTTAATTTTAAAATTATATTTGGTCAACTTTAATCTTACTTTTTTGATGCACATTTTAATTCATTAAATAAATACATTTTAAAAATAACGCTAAACAATGTACCTACTGGTTTTTGTATTATTTTGCCTAACCCATCATATTCTCTTGTGCTAAATAAATATAATAATAATAATAAATCATTTGAGTTTATACGCCAACAGAACAGGTTACCCTACTGTCAGAACCAAATCACAATTATTTAGGCTGTGAGTCAACCTATAATATGTTGCAGTTTCAGGTCGCCGAGATTACTACAGGACCTGCAAGATGGCCTAACGAATGCCTCCTACATATCCTCTATAGGAAATAGCCGTGACTCATGTGTTTTACGTGCCTTCAACACAGTAGCGTCCAGGCGAAAATCATTTATCATTTCATCAAAAAAAAAGTTGCTACACTAAGATTTGACTCAGGGATTACAAATCAGCCCAGTGGTGTGGTCGTACACATCACTGAACAACGGACGAGAGTAGAAGAGACGTAGCTCCTCACCATATAGGTAATAATAATAATATTTTATTTAACTTCGAAAAAAAACACTTTGTAAAGTAGGATAATACTAAATAAACTATATAATAAGTTCAGGCCAGAGCCTTTAAATTATACGATAGCAATGAGCTGAGCTATTTTTGAATTACACGCGTTAGTTAATATTTACCATGTATGTTCCGCCATTTGCCATTCTTAACCCGCTCTTCAAGCGTTATACATGTTTAATTTATAAATAAATTTATCTAAAAGTAAAGTGCTGGAGTTTCGCTGAATAAACTCCCTTATGTACCACAAGCCGGTACATAATACTAGCTGCGCCCAGCGGTTTTACCTGATGTACTGTAGCCTATGTGTTAAAATTTCAGTTCAATCGCCGTGAAAGAGTAACAAACATACATCCAGAAATCCATACATTCTTACAAACTTTCACATTTATAATACTATTAAGATATTAATACACAGCGTCAGTTTTAAACATTTGAGCGCGGTGTCTACCCTAATTACGAGCAATTGCACATATACACAATAAAATTACACACAATTGTAACAGTCTCATTTTGCCGGTAAATGTGTAACAGTCGATAATTAAGCCTTATTAGGCTACATTGTTGCATATTTTATTGTCGAGTGAATGATGCGACGTCGAATGCAGACGCTTTAACATGCTAATTATACTTTAAGCCAACGTCACACGCTAAAAAGTAACAAGTAAATTAAATTATAAATTCAAAAAAAACCCCAATGTAATTCACCATGTTGTGGTGGCGGCCATCTTGGATTTTAAATTTATTATAGTGCGTTGTATTCTACTAGTTAAGCCCTTTCATTTGATACCCATATTGAGGGGGTCGTGGAGAAAAAAAGTAATCCGCCATTTTGTAGCCATCTTGGACCGATTTCCACCAAACATGGCTAAGAACACTCTCGGCTAATTCTACTTTCAAACATAAAAAAAATAGCACTCCGGGAGTGCCGGCAGAAGTGAAAACTTCAATATTAACGTTGTGTTTAATTATAAGTATAAAAATACTATCATTTATGAGGTAGAATACAATGTTTATTTATTGCGCTATCGTACACAAATATGACAATTTATATGTTGTTATTTATAATATTATATCGTTATTTATATATTACATTAAATTTTATCTCTCAGAAAAATCAACTTCCATCCATAATTTTGACGACTTTTACACCATCGTTATTATCAGAATCATCATCGCAAATTTTTACAACTGATACAATTGGTTTATGATAACTGAAGTAAGAAACAAACAGTTTTGATTCGAACCTATTTAAGTGTCTAATAAAGACCGCATCAATAGTAGTTTTGTATTTCGTTGTGCTAAAATTGCGATCATTTGACATAGTTAAACCAAATTCATTATTTAAAAATTCAATTAATGATTGATTTTTATCGTCTGCAAAATTTATATTGAAATCAAAATTAAAAAATAAAACGGGCGCGCGCTTGTCTAAGCCCCCTGTGCCGCCTAAACAGAGCAGCACACTCAGGCACGGTAGAAAGAGTGGGAGATACTAGTTCCTCTCCTTTCCCCTCGATCTTACGCTTTTTCGATCAGCATCACGTGACCCTGACGCGAGTTTTAAAGTTTTTACCCATACAAAAAAAAGTGCTCAGCGCCGCTAAAGAAGTTTTCACTTCAAAAACTAAATCAAAATCCGTTCATTCGTTCGGGAGCAACGATGCCACAGACAGACACACAGAGACAGACACGTCAAACGTATAACATCCCGTCGTTTTTGCGAAAGATGTTTCTTAAGTTTTTCATGTAGCGTGCTAGTGGTTTACGCGACAAAGTTGAATATGACTTCTTAAATTTACCGCTTTGCGCCTCTGAGGCAACTTTATTTTAGAGTAATAGTCACCTGTACGCCGTACACACCTCTGTATATTAAACTAGCTTACGCTCGCGGCTTTGCCCGCGTGCAAAATCCTTTCTTAGCGGAGGTCTACGTCATAAAACCTTTCTGTGTTTCAAATTTCATCTCAATCCGTTCAGCGGTTTAGGCTGTGCGTTGATTGATCAGTAAGTCAGTCACTCTATCCTTTTATATTTATTTAGACTTGTTAAATTTAAGAAACGACAATTAACTTAATCACTATAATTTTAATAGCTGCCATATGAAATTTACTGCTTTATAGAAAACTGCACAGTTCTCTTTAAAAAATCCATGTTAAAACCCTGTAACACGCATAATAATTATAACAAAAAATACTTCATATTTCTTAGTTTTCCGCCGTCGACGTGAATGCTACAAGATTCCATTTTATATCGGGGCAGGGTTTTGTTCTTTTTAAGTACAATTATAAACCCGACGAATGCGCCCTCTTGGAGACTTATGGGTCAGGAGATAGCGACCTTAAAAGTGACCTATAGTTAATAAGGGATCGGACAAAAAAATTGACCATAATGTCGATTATATTAAAAAAAATATGGGACACGTATTTTTAGGGTTCCATAGCCAAATGGCAAAAAAACGGAACCCTTATGGATTCGTCATGTCTGTCCGTCCGTCCATCCGTATGTCACAGCCACTTTTTTCCGAAACTATAAGAACTATACTGTTGAAACTTGGTAAGTAGCAGTTGCTTGGTATGTATTCATGTGAACCGCATTAAGATTTTCACACAAAAATAGAAAAAAACAATAAATTTTTGAGGCTTCCCATACTTAGAACTGAAACACAAAATAGTTATTTGTTATACAAAAGTGCAAAGTTGCTTTTTAACCGCGTGCTCAGTTTTGAAGACCGAGCAAGCGAAGGATTCAATAATAAGAATCCTGAGCGTAAGCGAGGGAATCAAAAGAGCACAAGGTCAAAAATCTTTGCATTCGATTGTGACACATAATTTTTCATCCCCCTCAGCGAGGAAATAACTCAATGCTAAAAGATTTTTTTTAAATTTATTCTTATCATGGATGCGCGCAGTATTGCCAGAGCCCTATCTTCAAAAGTAACCAGTATTCAATTTTGATTTACGTAGGTACGCTTACTTACCTATTCGTTTTAGTGATTATTTCCTCATTTTCAGTTTATTATAGTGAGAAATCGAAGTAAATAAAAAGTAATAGTTAGAAAAAATCTTGCTGTTTTTGACTCACAAACTCGGTGCACACGATGTTCTAAATTCAAATTTACTTTACTCTCTAGAGGATAAAATGGACTTTTCCAGTCAGATATCGAAGAGTAAAAATACACTTTCCGAGATAGGGGGATGAAAATTTTTTTTTTCATCTAACCCAACGTGTTGGGTATCTGTGGATAGGTCTTCAAAAATGATAGTGAGGTTTCTAATATCATTTTTTTCTAAACTGAATAGTTTGCGCGAGAGACGCTTCCAAAGTTCTAAAATAAGGGAATGATATATTATGTAAAAATAGTATATTATGATGTACATTACCATGCAAACTTCCACCGAAAATTGGTTAAAACGTGATCTAATAATTAGTTTTTTTATAACTTTTCAGTTGTCAGTTCATTTTGCAGGCTTTGTAGATCTTGGCGATATGAAACTGCATCTTATAGGTTGACCACACAACTTTAATCTTGATTGAACTGTAGCAGTGTATTTTTTATGCAAAGACGTAAGCAGACGAGCAAGACACTCTCCTGATAGTAAAAGATAACGCTGCTCATTATAATCAGTACAGTGCTACCCAGGGTAACATTAAAGTAACTTGTGTGGAGTAAAAACCCCAATTCAAATCATGCTTCGTTGGCGCGAGAACCCAAACTGAGTTTCGGCCTCCGACAATAAGAGCCTCCAGCTGGTTCTGACCTGTGCCACTTCCTGCCAGTTTTCAACTTTCACGGCGTGCACTTCCTCATCAATCAAATTAATTCAAATCATCATTATTAATTATTAGTTTTTGTAAAAACTCGCAAATAAATTTCTATATCGTTTTCAAGTTGTAACTTATGAATGTTTTCTGGTAGCCAGCTCTTCAACTATTTGTTATTATTTTCTTGCGCCTTTGAAGGGCTCGGTGTGACTTCATTATTGCGCTACTTCATTTTCCATTTTAAGACAATGCAGCGATTGATTTCTCAATTTGATTCATTTTTTATAGTACCTAAATCTTCGTCCGCGATAGAAACAACATTTGATATTTAAAAAAACAAACTCTTATTATTATTACCATCCAGCACCAAAATACTCGTCAATACGAATCTAATGAGCCCAAACTCGATGGGGTTGCGTCGTGGCCACCTTCCAGTTCCATCATCAGATCAGCTCAATGTCATAATAATATTGCATTGTGATCCGATTTACAGTGGATCAAATTAATCTTGCAAGATTTGATTACAGACAAACAGACAGATAACAGACATGTGAAAGTAAATAAAAGCATAGAATTCCTTTACGCCCTTAAATAGGTACTAGAAATGTGTAACACCGTGCTATTTTTTTAGTTTCAATTTACCTATTTAGGTATATTATACAAGCACGATTATAACCTATTAACCCTCGAAAAGTGAGTCAACCTTTGCCCAAACACCAAAAATACATTGAAAGCATGTCTAATCAACCGTTTACAGCAGGTAATCCATGGTGGGCCAATTTCACTAATTAAACCGATCAATTATGACCGGCCACGATTGACGGACCGTCAGAAATCTCTGTTTCGTATGCGAGGAGCGCCGTCCCCGCTCGATTAGAATTAATAATGATGAACGGGTTAGTGGCGCATCAGAACGTGTGCCCAGCTCTTAACCACTACAACGTTTCTCGTACTAAATACTCAAATATTTATTAAATAATAAATAAAAACACAATTTATTGACTCAAAATTAAATAGGCACAGTTTACAAATCTTTTGTGAACATTCTACAATTCATTATTAGACTATTTACTAGGCAACTGAAGCTAGTGTTATTCATATTGATTACCAACTGTGCCCAGCGGTTTGGTAGCCTATATGTTATTCCAGGCCTATATGTTGCTCCTGAATAATTATCTTGATTTCTTACTCGGTTATCTAGAATAAATCGCTATTACTGATAAGACCGTCAATGGAAACATTTTTAATATCAAATGTTGTTTTTTTTTGTATTTGTGGTGTTCAATTAAGAGTTATCTATTACTAGCTACGCCTAGCGGTTTTACCCGCTGCACTGCAGCTTATGTGCTATTCCAGGGTCTCTAAGCTATCTTTATACCAAATTTCAGCTCAATCGGTCCACCCGTTTAGGCGTGAAGAAGTAACAAACATACACACTCACAAACCTTCGCATTTATAATACTAGCTGCGCCCAGCGGTTTTAACCTGCTGTACTATGTGTTATTCCAGTGTCTAAGCTATCTCTATACCAAATTTCAGCTCAATCAGTCCACCCGTTTAGGCGTGAAAGAGTAACAAACATATTATGTACATCCATATATTCTTACAAAGTTTCACGTAAGATTAGTGTGATAATCTAATAAATATTAAAATATGAGGTCAATGAACCACACTACCGTCAACCGTCTAATTAAAACAATAAACACATCCTACTTTCCCATAGCAATCAGAGCAAGCAACAAGCAGCAATCAGGAAAGAAATCCGTCGCGCGACAAACGACGCGCTAATAATGATAAAGTTTGTAAAGGTTGTGACACACGTCAATAATATATTGCGATGCATTGAAGCGCAGTCGTCCGTTGCATTAATAACCAACGAGGCTGCTACGTTTAGACTGCACACGTGTGCGCTCCCACACGACATCGTCGGGGACGGACTGAGGACGTTACATTGATAGACGGGGCCAGCTTATAATAATTGGGGTTTATACTCCAACAGAACAGGTTACCCTACTTACACTTTGGTGGCGATAAGAGGGATATCGTTTTCCAAACATCCTCGGCGCTTCTAAATTCCGGTACCTGGACGGAAGACGCGGGGGCCGGGGGCGTTAGCCGTCCATAAACAGGTCCGGGAGGTGGCGCGCACAACACCGTGCGCCATTTCGTATGGAATTCGTCTATGGGGGACTGGATGCAAGGCTCTGCCGATTCCCAGTCCTCCGTCACAAAGACGATGCGGGAAATTCGCCGAGATGTTTTAGTGGGTATACCGTGCAGTAGTCCTGCACGGGGAGTCCCACATAACCCTCCTATACCCCCGTATGGGTGGGTACGCGTAATGCGTTTTTACTCGGCGTAAACAAAAAAAAAACCCTACTTACACTGTCAGATTCAAATCACAATTTATAGGTTGGGTGTATACCATAACTTTCCATTCTCGGTCCAAGACTCAAATGGATGATCCACGAGTCGATAGAGGGATAGATATTGGTAGTGACTAAGGAAATGAGAAAAAGTGCAAGGATACCAGTGACCAGGTCCATCTTAAACTAAAGTGATTTTTAGCTAGGATGGTAGAAATTGAACCAACTTAGTTTGTGGGTAAAACGACGACTGGCCGACTGATACAGCACACTTAAAGTGAAGAAAAGAGAAAAAAAGTGGCAACGCGTGTCATTCATTTTAAAAACCGGTACAAATTTTGCAATCGAATTTTAAAGCAACAGACTCAACCGAAATTTTTCATAAGTGCTATATAATCTACACATATAAAATAAAATTTATTGTCGCCCCCAGACTGCCATCCTGAATGCCTCCCTGTATACGCCGCACATTTGGAATAGGCACAAGGGACTAGTCTCTGCATATTCTCGTTATCTTCTCTCAGAATTCAGCCATTTATTCACAAAACAACTAAACTAATACATCTTCTACTTTTCACAAACACACACACTCACACACTCATTCTCACTCTCACTTTTCACTTTTAAGGCTTCCGTAGTCAATAAGGAAATATTTATTAAAATATTTATTTATTTATAGTTTCGCTTTGTCAGTCCGTCCATCCGTCCGTCTGTCGCAGCTTTACGTACTTTTAAGTCCTAGAAAGGTGTAATTTTGCACAAATAAGGCCAATAGTAAAGGTAAGAGAACGGTACAAAAAAAAAATTCAAAATTTATTAATTTAGGGTACCTGCTATATGTAAGATGTTGAATAGATTTTAAAATGAAGGACGGGTTGTTTAGAAACTTTTTCGATTTAGCGATCCTAAAACTACTCTTGTAGCATTCTAAACCTAGAAGGCGGGATATATCCCTCCTCTCCTGTTCTGTGCGCCACCTAATCATTTACGTAATAAGCTAATCATTATGATCTACGTACCTACAATGTAACCTATGGAGCGACCAACATTCGAACAAACAGATTTGCATACACAATTCGGGCATTGTCCTACATCCTGGTAAAGAAAACATTACTGGAAGTAGTTACCTACACTAAGTTTTTACACTGGTGCACGCTCGCGCCTTCTCTCCGATCATGATATCCTTACCTATTGGATCCACGTTAGGCCCATTTACGTCTAGCTTATGATCCAGAGGCCCTGGGTCCAAATCTCAGTGTGGCAAAAACTTTTCGTATATATACTACTGTGTTTCCGAAGGCACGTAAAACCGTTGTTTTCCGGCTTTTTCCTAAAAGATATGTAGGCATTCGTCAGGTCATGTTGCAGGCCCTGTAGTAATCTTGGCGACCTGAAACTGCGACATTAATATATAGATTTGATTCTAACAGTGTAAGTAGGGTAACCCGTTCTGTTGGAGCATAAACCCCAATTATAATAATAGGTATCTCAGTACCAAATTTCACCCCACGATTGGTCAAGTTATAGTAGTGCGTTGACAGATCAGTCAGTCATGCTTTCTTTGTATATTTATCGTCGTTCCTTTGATTTGTCTCTTGTGATTATGTATTTCTTTTTGTGTACAATCAAAGTGCACTGTCATTCTTTTCTTATATGAAGGTTAACGATACGTGAAGAAACACAGTTTATGACAAAATTTGTTTAAGTGTGAGTGTGTACCTACAGCGCGTTGGGCTTACTATGTGTACCTCATTTATTCCTGGAAGCTCAGTCCAATAATGTATAACGTCCATTTGACCTAAGTTAGTTTTCCTTGTAAAACGGAATGTGTTTGTTTCAAATTTACAAAACGTTATATTTTTTCCAACGCCCAACACACAGCAATTCCTATTGATCGGTTATTGTTCTCGTACAATATTTTCTAGTTTCTAGATCGCAATTGTGCTTCTATTGTGAAAAATATGTACGGAAAATATTATTACAAGCCAACGCAACGGTTAACAAGTGAAATTATAAAAATATTTTTTAAAAACAAGCTTTAATTATTATTATCGTCTTGTATCATAAAGTACTCGTCAAGACGAATCAAATGAGCCCAAACTCGATGGGGTTGCGTTGTTTTATGACGGAGTTCCTATGGCCACCTTCCAGCTCCATCATCAGATCAGCTCGATGTCATAAAAATATTGCATTGTCATCCGATTTACACACGCATGCAAATTTTCAGCTCAATTGGAAACCGGGAAGTGGGTCAAATTAAACTTGCAAGATTTGATTACAGACAGACAGACAGACAGACAGACAACAGACAGGTGAAAGTAATCGACCGAGCGAAGCGAGGTCTTAGAGTCGAAAGCCGCGAAATGCCTGCGTTTTGACCAGTTTAACGCTTGACCTCTGATGCTTAAGTTTGGTCGACGTTTACTTGAAAACGGTTAATCCAAATTAAATGAAATTTTACACACAAGTTCAGAAGGTTAATTGGATAATTTAAGTGAAAAAATTAGCTAAATAGGTTACAGGGTTGCAGAGATATAGGTGACTTAAAGTCTTTACGATAGGTCTTACGATTATTTCAAAACTGGACCGCTGATAATTTTTTTTCTAACATATACACATTTTTTATAAGTGACACAAATATATTAGCCAAAGTGTATGTTTGTATGTATGTTTGTTACGCGATAACTGGAAAACCAATGGTCCAATCTGCATGAAACTTTGCAAACGCGTAATATGAATCCATAGAATTTTTAAGTTCGAACATGAGCCAAATCGGTCGAAGGGTTCAAGAGTTAAAGAGATTGCTTTATTACAATGAAACCGATGATCCAGTCTTGATAAAACTTTTTAAACAGGTAGTACAAACTAAAAGAATTCTCACGTCCAAAAATGAGCCAAATCGGTGCAAGGGTTGTAGAGTTATAGAAAATACAAAATTACAATGTTTATCGAATATAATATTATGAGAACTGCAGGGATATTCAGTTATCCGTCAGGGAACCGAACCAAAGACCGAATTGTCAAAAATCGATACGACGTAATACGTCATTTCATACATTTTTGATAATTGGGTCCTAGGTTCGGTTCCCTAACGGATAAGAAAATAGCCATGTTGATTTACTCAAAATATTATGAATTTAAATGATCGTGCGGGTGAAACTTAAACCCATTTTTTATTCAAATAGTAGTCCAGTCAATGAGTGCCCAAAAGAGGCATGTGGATCGAAAAGTCGAAAGCAGAAAATCTAACTTAGGAACTTTGTTTTGACTATTCAGGAGATTAACATACTAAAAGTCCCCAACCCTCCGAGGTGATCCCGAGGGGTGGGGGGGCCGAAGAAGGTCCCATTTTTAGGTTTTTTGCCTAAATGTCAAAAACTGGGCGTAGTACGATATTTTGTTGTACTACATTATAAAAGCTTTAAAATTTCCTACAACTTTGGCTTTAACACTTTTTATCTATATCCAATCGTTGTCTTCCAAACATGGTCTATTTTTAAGATGCTGAAATTAGTTTTCCATACAAAGTCGGTAATAATATCTTATATAAGTAATATTTGACCAACTTCTGGTTGTCGTACCATAATGAAACTTTGTAAATGTCTAGAAATATGATGACAGTTCAATAATTTGGTACCACTGAGCTGATCTGATGATGGAGCCAGGAGGTGTTTACTGAACCTCTTCAATGGCTATTAGTAAACCCGTCGAGTTTGGGCACATTACACTCGAATTGGCATAAGCAAAAAACCTAAAAATTGAACCTTCTTCGGCCTCCCCCCCAAATATTTTAAGACTCTACTGTTAGTTCAAAAAGCATATCTATGAGAAGAACGAGCAAGAAACTTATTGGGATTGTTATTTATGTGTTTATCACATATCATTATACCATTAAAACCATCATTCACTCTAACATCTGCAAACATCCCTGACGCTCTGTAGTATCGAGACAGCGCCAAAAGCATCCTGAAAGAATTGTTGTACTGGATCCGTTTTTTGTAAAGTTGTAGTTTGTAAAGTTCATCCACAAGTCTTTTGTTTAAAAAAATAATTAATAATTAGGCCTACGTTTGATCACATCCCACCTGATGGAAAGTGCAAATGTGATCGACGAGCTGCACGTTTAAAAAGTCTGATAATGCCTTGAACAAGGACACTTTGTCTTGCTCAGTAGCTGTAGATACATCTTGAAAACCTGCGAGCCTAGATGTTACGCGTGACTGTCATAGCTCTGCGTTCTCGCTCCAAGTCTAAGTCATCATCGGCTGTAACGACAAAAATGTTATAGAATTAGCTACAATATCAATATAATAACTGTTGTAAATTTGCTGTATAACACAAGTAAAGCTAGATATTTTTTTCCAATTTCAATTCTTCTAATGTCCACTGCATTGGCAACTTCTTCGTAAACAAGTGCTACAAACTATGAAGATTTTTTGAGATTTTTTTTAAAAACTATAGTAATATTTATTATTTTATTCTATTATTTTCTGCAAGTGAATACACACATAACCTTTCATATTTTATTACTATTGAAATTTTGATCACAACAATAAAATAGTCACAGAGATAAAGATTTTTTTAATGTAGGTATATCCGTTACGTATTTTAAGTTTTAACATTACTTTCAATTTTGGCATTTTCCTTTCCTTTTACGAATATTATAGGTTAAAGTTTCCATACATTTATATTTCGTAGATACTTATAACTTTTACCCATGTATACCTATTTTGAGGGAAATTGGGTCTGCGAGGTCCCAGTTCGCGGCGAACTACTAGTATAAAGCTTGTAATGATGAGGATTCTTGTCTATGTATGTTTGTTACTTACTTAAGTGCGTATATATATCGAGTGACGCTCTCTCACTCGCACAATTTGACGAATTTTGAAATATAAATTCACGGAATAAATTTATTGAAAATTCCTCTATACCAGCCCTGCATAATATTATTGCACACATTTTAAAAGTGTTTTCAGTTTGATATATTTAAAAATGGGATGAGGAGACATATTGAAAAAAATTTTTTTTTTTTAAATCTCATTATGCCATTTTTTTTTATATATCTCACTGAAAACACTTTTAAAATGTGTGCAATAATATTATGCAGGGCTGATATAGGGGAGTTTTCAATAAATTAATTCCATGAATTTACATTTCAAAATTCGTCAAATTGTGCGAGCGAGAGAGCGTCACTCGATATATATATGCTCTTAATGTTTATAATATTTGGCTGAGCTGAAATAGATCTAAATAAGCTTAGAACCTAGAATAACACTAAGTTTTTTTTAACGATAGGCGCCTTAGTATTTTTATAATCATACTCTCGTATCATAAAAGAAAAATATTGAATTTGAAAATGTATTGGGCATGTTCACGTGAACGCGCGGGCGCGGGCGCGGGCGCGAAATATCAAACATATGACGTGCTATGAAGGTGTTCACGTACAACGCACGTGCGGTGTGAGCAAAGTCTGTCGCGCCCGCGCCCGCTCCCGCGCCCGCGCCCGCGCCCGCGTGTTATAGCGTGAACAAGCACTATGTCTGTTGCTCTTTTACGCAACTTGTGTGTAATGTATTATTATGTAACTATCGCTACGCTCGCGGCTTTGCCCTCGTGGCAAATTCCTTTCTTAGTGGAGGTCTACATCATAAAACCTATCTTCGTTCCAAATTTCAACCTAATCCATTTAGTGGTTTGGGCTGTATGGTCAGTCAGTCACTATTTCCTTTTATATATTTAGATAGATTATATAGAAGATAGATGAATGTAGTTGAAATTTGATATGTGAGCTACATTAACTTAAACCCTGGAATAACACATAAGCTATTTTACAAGCTTTTATTTACTTTCACTTGTCTGTTGTCTGCCTGTCTGTCTGTCTGTAATCAAATCTTGCAACTTAAATTTGACCCACTTCCCGGTGTCCGATTGAGCTGGAATTTTGCATGTATGCATAAATCGGATGACAATGCAATATTATTATGACATGCAGCTGATCTGATGATGAAGCTGGGAGGTGGTCATAGGAACTCCGTAATAAAACGACGTAACTCCATCGAGTTTGGGCTCATTTGATTCGTCTTGACGAGTACTTTATGGTAATAATAATAAAAGCTTGTTTTTAAAAAGTTTTTTAAAATTTCACTTGTTTATCCTGATTTTTTCACGGGATCGGGACTAGTTAACACAACCGTGTCCGCCAAGCAGTCATTGTGACCGTGTTCCGGCATGATGTTCAGTGAAACCAGGGAGGGATTTATCCCGCCTTCTAGGTATAGCCTGCTGCCATCTACGGCCGCATCGTCACTTAACATCACGCGAGATCGTGGTCAAAAGCTCACCTATAATGAATTTTAAAAAAGTACAGTATTACATTTAGTATACAGTATTACAAACAAAAGGGATGAACGCGAGTGAAGCAGAGGCTACAAACTAGTATGAAAAAAAACTTGAGAGGTGTCAAGGGACACCCGGATGGAACGAAGTTCCTTTCGATTAAGGAAAATAACTGGCTTGCTTTCTATAAGAGAGAGAGAGAAAGAGAGAGAAACATGCGCAAGCCGCACAGCTTACAATAGCTTACTATAGCAAAAAGTGTCGTGACAACTTTTCGTAAGAATTTTTTCCGTCTAGCCCCCTTTCACAACGCGCGTTAAGGAACTTCGTTCCAAAAATCACATTTCAGTTTTAATCATAAATGCAAATTCGTCTGTGTCCTGTCTCAGTCGAGCGTAGAGGAAACTACATCAAAATCCGTTAAGTGGTTGACAAGCTTAGCCGTCCCTAGACGTTGCTTGGTCTGAACTATGGACGTTTAAGCCTACAGCCTAATACAGAGGGCCTATTGGCTAATTCTCACCCACTACTATTGATAAAAACTTCAATGTACATTGCTGCGTTTGTTATATTACTCATATTTAGTAAGGAGGTTTGAGCCAGCAATGTACGCAATTTTGTCTATGGATTTTAGTGTTTTACATGATGAAGACAGCCTGGTTGATAATATTTTAATATATTATACGTGCATATATATTGTGTGCATTATTAAATAAGTAAATTATATAATATACAATATATATATTATAGTAAGGAATCCTTACAGGTCCTATAATTATTGTGTTAATATAAGAGTTATAAATAGAGATACATTAAAATTAAAATGTAGTGATAGTTATTAAACATTGTAGTAAGTAATTATATTAGACATAGAAATATGCATATTATATAGACACCCCGCCAAGACTCATCTAGCACGGGAGCAGGCTGAAAATCAGTAGTCAGGTTAGCCCTAGGGTTAATCTGACAAAACGCTGAGCCTGATCCCATTAGCGAGTATCTACATTTAATTTTTAACACACTATGTAAGCTTAAGCTGTAAGATAGAGCCAATAAATTATTTTCTTTCATTTCATATATATTTTAGTTAAATCTTCTCATATATTCATGAATACCGATAATATCATAAATTAGTGCGAGACATACATTTTTACTCTGATATCCATAACTTAAACACACCTTTTAGAAGGCTAAATTCGAGTAATTTATCAACTCGTCTTACAAGCCTACGGCCCACATGGGGCGAGTTGTAGAAAAGCAAGTATCATAAAATGTAAATAATTAAATGAACTTACTTAGGCAATCGAAACTGCAAGTCTTCCTGTTCCAATTCAGAATCAGTGGTTGTTTCGGAGTCTATGCAACATATAGTGTCTGAGCTTGAACTCTTTTCCGAGGCTGATGTACTGGAGCTGGAGCTCGACCCCGATGTACGACGTGATGCCCGTTGCTCGCTCGAAGGTATCTGCTCGATGCGCCAAGGTCCCTGCTCGCTGCTCCGAGGTCGCTGCTCGCTCGAAGGTATCTGCTCGATGCGCCAAGGTCCCTGCTCGCTGCTCCGAGGTCGCTGCTCGCTGCTCCGAGGTCGCTGCTCGCTGCTCCGAGGTCGCTGCTCGCTGCTCCGAGGTCGCTGCTCGCTGCTCCGAGGTCGCTGCTCGCTGCTCCGAGGTCGCTGCTCGCTGCTCCGAGGTCGCTGCTCGCTGCTCCGAGGTCGCTGCTCGCTGCTCCGAGGTCGCTGCTCGCTGCTCCGAGGTCGCTGTTCGCTGCTCCGAGGTCGCTGCTCGCTGCTCCGAAGTCGCTGCTCGCTGCTCCGAGGTCGCTGCTCGAAGTTCGAAGTCCGCCCCTCGATGCTCGAAGTCCTCCGCTCGGTGCTCGAAGTTCGCCGATTTGACATCATCCTCTGTGACACAATATTTTTTTATACCTATAACCCTTGATGACTGAATGATTATTACGTATGATTTCATATCATTAAATTCTGAGATTTATATGAATTGAATCCTACTCACTACTTGTCATACTCATATTATAAAGGAAAAGTATAATATTATGGGCATTGTTACTTCTTCATGCTCTAAAGCTTTAGCTGAGTATGTAGGTAACTTTTTTTTTAGTTTAGTTTAGGAGAAATGACCAATTTTATTTTACAGGCTTCAGTCGTGGATAGTTGCGAGTTACCACCCATTGACCAAAACAAAAAAAAAATATTTAAGCATTACCAAAATAAGCGCCCTTAACACAAGCTATTTTGATCTAAAATCATAACCAGCAAGACAGACATTGGAACAGATCTAATTTTAGTTGCTAAATGGATAAGTGCATCCCCTTTATAAGACAGTTCAATATTCCAGGGTGGTTAGTGACAGTGACTGAGTCTTGACCAGCGTTTTAACAAATGCTCCGAGCTGAGCAAACCCAAAGATATCAATAGAACGGAGCTGGATCAAACAATTGAAATTGCATCTAATTGGAGGTTTTGAACAGTGAGTACCTTTTACAGGTGACGAGTTTTTCAAGGTTTTTTGTAGTTATACATAACATTAGCGATTTTTTATAGTTCAGAGAATACTGAAACTAGATGTTAATTAATAATTAACTAAAACTTTTCAGCTGTTATTCAATTCGTTTGTTTGGTCTTCTTCTCTATAGAACCGAGACCTTCTGACACCGTTTTTAACCCCTGACGCAAAAACGACGGGGTGTTATAAGTTTGACGTGTCTGTCTGTCTGTCTGTGTGTGTGTGTCTGTCTGTGGCATCGTAGCTCCCAAACGGATGAACGGATTTGATTTAGTTTTTTTTGTTTGAAAGTAGAGTTAGTCGAGAGTGTTCATAGCTATGTTTGGTGGAAATCGGTCCAAGATGGCCGCCGCTACAAAATGGCGGATTACTTTTTTCTTCCACGACCTCAATATGGGTATCAAATGAAAGGGCTTAACGAGTTAAATACAGCCCACTACATAAAATTTAAAATCCAAGATGGCCGCCATCAAAAAAATTGTGAATTACGTATTGCGTTGGGGGTTTTTTAATTTTTTTATTTAATTCACTTGTCATCAATTTTACTCTTCCCAGTCCAATGGTAGACCAAATATACGAAATAGGCTAGATAATATTTTATTTAACACCACACAAAAACGACGATCTTATCGCTAAAATGTGATTTTTTCCAGACAAACAAATTATAAGAGGAATCAGACAGATAATTTTAATAGTCGAATAGAATCGAAGAATTCATTTATAGGAGTAGACTTCCATTGCAGGAGGTCGACTAGGTGGGTACCCCAACATCCTGGTTAGCACTGTACTTATTAGTTCATAAGGTGGGGGCACTGATGTCCTGCATTACAGGCTTTTAAATAAGACCTACAGTAGGCACCAGTCTCTCACAATAGTCAATAATATGTTTACTACTTTTAATTGTATTATTGTTTATTACTACCGCTTGTAAAGAGAGTAAATAAAGAATTTTTTATATTTATAATTTTGTATAAAAGCGTTATCTTTTACCATCAGCAGGCTATTCACTTATCGTTTAGGGAACCGAACCGAATTCCGAATTGTCAAAAATGTATGAAATGACGTGACATGACATGTCAAGCTGTATCTATATAATATGCCATTTCATACATTTTTGACAATTCGGTATTCGGTTCGGTTCTTTCACGGATAAGTGAATAACCCTGCAGGAGAGCGTCTAGTTCGTCATCATCTTTGTAATAAAAAAAATAAAAAAATCGTGTCGTAAGGTGTAAATAAGGCGGTATCAGACGCATCGTCCGGTAGTGGATCGGAAGGTGGTCACGCAGGGTGCTCCAATTAACCCGCTCCTAATCGAATTCTCGTGTCCAACCAAGACGTTTCCATCAGACATGAGGCCGGCACTGTGACGGGAGCTTCTCTAATACGATTCAAATTAGCTTCCAAACTAATATATCGAATCAAGAACGTAACTGCATTAAACTGAAGTATCCAAGATAATTGTAAGGTAAATCTTAGTCTTATATACATATACTAGCTAGTGCTCGCGAAGCCCGCATGGCAAAATTGTTTCTTAGCGAATGTCTACGGGCTTGTTCACGTGAACGCGCGGGCGCGGGCGCGGACGCGGGCGCGACAGACTTTGCTTACACCGCACGTGCGTTTGTACGTGAACACCTTCATAGCACGTCATTATGTTTGATATTTCGCGCCCGCGCCCGCGCGTCAACGTGGGCCAACGCTAAGTGTTAACTTGTATGCCAAATTTCAACTCAATCCGTCCAGCGGTTTGGGCTGTGCGTTGATAGATCAGTCAGTCAGTCACTTTTTACTTTTATACTAGTAGTTCGCCGCGAACTGGGACCTCGCAGACCCAATTTCCCTCAAAATAGGTATACATGGGTAAAAGTTATAAGTATCTACGAAATATAAATGTATGGAAACTTTAACCTATAATATTCGTAAAAGGAAAGGAAAATGACAAAATTGAAAGTAATGTTAAAACTTAAAATACGTAACGGATATACCTACATTAAAAAAATCTTTATCTCTGTGACTATTTTATTGTTGTGATCAAAATTTCAATAGTAATAAAATATGAAAGGTTATGTGTGTATTCACTTGCAGAAAATAATAGAATAAAATAATAAATATTACTATAGTTTTTAAAAAAAATCTCAAAAAATCTTCATAGTTTGTAGCACTTGTTTACGAAGAAGTTGCCAATGCAGTGGACATTAGAAGAATTGAAATTGGAAAAAAATATCTAGCTTTACTTGTGTTATACAGCAAATTTACAACAGTTATTATATTGATATTGTAGCTAATTCTATAACATTTTTGTCGTTACAGCCGATGATGACTTAGACTTGGAGCGAGAACGCAGAGCTATGACAGTCACGCGTAACATCTAGGCTCGCAGGTTTTCAAGATGTATCTACAGCTACTGAGCAAGACAAAGTGTCCTTGTTCAAGGCATTATCAGACTTTTTAAACGTGCAGCTCGTCGATCACATTTGCACTTTCCATCAGGTGGGATGTGATCAAACGTAGGCCTAATTATTAATTATTTTTTTAAACAAAAGACTTGTGGATGAACTTTACAAACTACAACTTTACAAAAAACGGATCCAGTACAACAATTCTTTCAGGATGCTTTTGGCGCTGTCTCGATACTACAGAGCGTCAGGGATGTTTGCAGATGTTAGAGTGAATGATGGTTTTAATGGTATAATGATATGTGATAAACACATAAATAACAATCCCAATAAGTTTCTTGCTCGTTCTTCTCATAGATATGCTTTTTGAACTAACAGTAGAGTCTTAAAATATTTGGGGGGGAGGCCGAAGAAGGTTCAATTTTTAGGTTTTTTGCTTATGCCAATTCGAGTGTAATGTGCCCAAACTCGACGGGTTTACTAATAGCCATTGAAGAGGTTCAGTAAACACCTCCTGGCTCCATCATCAGATCAGCTCAGTGGTACCAAATTATTGAACTGTCATCATATTTCTAGACATTTACAAAGTTTCATTATGGTACGACAACCAGAAGTTGGTCAAATATTACTTATATAAGATATTATTACCGACTTTGTATGGAAAACTAATTTCAGCATCTTAAAAATAGACCATGTTTGGAAGACAACGATTGGATATAGATAAAAAGTGTTAAAGCCAAAGTTGTAGGAAATTTTAAAGCTTTTATAATGTAGTACAACAAAATATCGTACTACGCCCAGTTTTTGACATTTAGGCAAAAAACCTAAAAATGGGACCTTCTTCGGCCCCCCCACCCCTCGGGATCACCTCGGAGGGTTGGGGACTTTTAGTATGTTAATCTCCTGAATAGTCAAAACAAAGTTCCTAAGTTAGATTTTCTGCTTTCGACTTTTCGATCCACATGCCTCTTTTGGGCACTCATTGACTGGACTACTATTTGAATAAAAAATGGGTTTAAGTTTCACCCGCACGATCATTTAAATTCATAATATTTTGAGTAAATCAACATGGCTATTTTCTTATCCGTTAGGGAACCGAACCTAGGACCCAATTATCAAAAATGTATGAAATGACGTATTACGTCGTATCGATTTTTGACAATTCGGTCTTTGGTTCGGTTCCCTGACGGATAACTGAATATCCCTGCAGTTCTCATAATATTATATTCGATAAACATTGTAATTTTGTATTTTCTATAACTCTACAACCCTTGCACCGATTTGGCTCATTTTTGGACGTGAGAATTCTTTTAGTTTGTACTACCTGTTTAAAAAGTTTTATCAAGACTGGATCATCGGTTTCATTGTAATAAAGCAATCTCTTTAACTCTTGAACCCTTCGACCGATTTGGCTCATGTTCGAACTTAAAAATTCTATGGATTCATATTACGCGTTTGCAAAGTTTCATGCAGATTGGACCATTGGTTTTCCAGTTATCGCGTAACAAACATACATACAAACATACACTTTGGCTAATATATTTGTGTCACTTATAAAAAATGTGTATATGTTAGAAAAAAAATTATCAGCGGTCCAGTTTTGAAATAATCGTAAGACCTATCGTAAAGACTTTAAGTCACCTATATCTCTGCAACCCTGTAACCTATTTAGCTAATTTTTTCACTTAAATTATCCAATTAACCTTCTGAACTTGTGTGTAAAATTTCATTTAATTTGGATTAACCGTTTTCAAGTAAACGTCGACCAAACTTAAGCATCAGAGGTCAAGCGTTAAACTGGTCAAAACGCAGGCATTTCGCGGCTTTCGACTCTAAGACCTCGCTTCGCTCGGTCGATTATTAGATACTTTTTTACGTTTTTCGTTTACTTATAACATTCAGAGACGCCAATGGAGACTTTTTGCAGTGATGTAGGTAGCGATACTGTCGCTCGTTTGAATCGATTCAGCCGCTTTCGATTCTGTATCGCTATTTTCGCATCACTACAAAAAGTCTCCTCTTTTACAAGCTTTTATTTACTTTCACCTGTCTATTGTCTGTCTGTCTGTCTGTTATCAAATCTTGGAAGTTTAATTTGACCCACTTCCCGGTTTCTGATCGAGCTGAAATGTTGCATGCATGTATAAATCGGACGCCAATGCAATATTATTATGACATCGACGTGATTTGATGATGGAGCTGGAAAGTGATTTCCTTACACGGGTCGAGCCACGTGAAGTTAAAAAATATACCCTTATTACGCTAAAATTTTAAAAGTTAATAAGTTTTTAAGGTTTCCCTCGTGTTAGGGAAACTGAAAACTGAAAGGTTCAGACTGAATTGCGAAACCGCGTCATATTTCCACAAAGTACCTATCTTCCTACCCAAATATTTTTTCTTATTCGAAAGAACTTCATTCATTCATTCATCATCAGCCCGTGTTCGTCCACTGCTGGACATAGGCCTCCCCCATGGCACGCCACTCAACTCGTTCCCCCGTCTTCCTCCTCCACCCACTCGAAAGAACTTATTTGAGCAGAAACCTTTTTTTTTATTCGTTTTAGGTTAGGCTTTGCCTGGCGAGGAGACCACGATCTCGCCTGATGGTAGCAGACTGAACCTAGAAGGTGGGACAAATCCCTCCCAGGCTTCACCGCTTGGCGGACACGGTTTTGTCCAGTGGATGGTAACTTGCCACGGTCGAAGCCTACTAGTACAGCGAGTGGAAAAACCGCACATAACTAAAGTCATTGGTGCGGGGCCGGTATTTGAACTCGATGGTTCAGATTTGCATCCGCACCACATAACCCCTAAGCCACCACCGCTTTTTACAAGCTTTTATTTACTTTCACCTGTCTGTTGTCTGTCTGTAATCAAATCTTGCAAGTTTAATATGACCCACTTCCCGGTGTCCGATTAAGCTGAAATTTTGCATGCCTGTATAAATCTGATGACAATGCAATATTTTTATGACATCGAGCTGACCTGATGATGGAGCTGGAAGGTGGCCATAGGAACTCCGTTATTAAACGATGCAACGCCATCGAGTTTGGGCTCATTTGATTCGTCTTGACGAGTACTTTATGGTGCTAGATGGTAATGATAATAAAAGCTTATTTTTAAAAAGTTTTTTTTTAAATTTCACTTGTTTAAACCTATAATACCTTTTTTTAAGCTATATATACTAGCTGACTCCCGCAAGTTCCTCTATGGTCGTCTAGATATATTTAAAAATACTTTACGATCTAGTCTTTAGACCTATCAGATGCACAAACCAAATTTCATTGAAATCGGTCCAATCGTTTCGGAGGAGTTCGATAAAAACACTGACTCGTAATTTATAAATATTATTTAAAAAAAAAAATTTTTTTAATTAGCTTGGTTGAAAAAAATGTTTTTTAGCTTTTAATTATTTAAAATTTAAATTATCAGTATTACTGGATTTTCTATGTATTTTTTTTATGTTTCTTGTGTAAAACCTAATATCATAGTATACCTAATATTGTATATAATAACATCAGTTCTTTCCTAAGTTATTTTAAAACTCTTTTTTGTGCATTTTTTAATAAAAAAAAATGAAGTCATTAGTCAATCATCCCACAATAGTTCCCGGTCAATATTTGGTTTTAGAAAAGGCTCTCGCGATAAATTGTCTAGTTATTATCCTGCCTATGTTGCAGTTATTATGGGAATAAATATATTTTTCAGAATGCCTACAAAAATTAAATCGTTGACTTCTTTTTTAATACCATTTGCGTATAAATAAGAAACTAAGTATTTGACAAAAAATACGATTATTGTCCATTAAGTATGTTATTCAAAAACAAAACAAATATTTTTTCATTTCATTTCGTTAATAATTTATAGATTAAACTATTCAAAATCGTTTGAGAAATAGCACACAATCTATTATATAAAATCGTCTAAATATATAAAAGGTAAGAGTGACTGACTGATCTATCAACGCACAGCTCAAATCGCTGAACGGATTCGCTTGAAATTTGGAATATAGATAGGCTTTATGATGTAGATCTCCGCTATATAATACTATATTAAAATTACATTGCTTAAAATCACACATATGGGGAAAAGGCGGTCTTATCGCTAATAACTATTTCTTCCAGCCAACCAAATTATGAGCTGTATATAATAGCTGTTTTCACGAATGACAAATTTAACCGGACGAGGTGCAACGTTGCAAGCAGCAAGGGCTCCGTAGACCCCACAGAGGCGAGGGTTGGAAGTAGGGCACTGGTGGTTACCGTTCACCCTCCGATGCGAGCGTATTTGTCCACTAACTTTATCAATTCATATTTTTTTAATTTGCCTAAGCCCTTATATTTCTGTTCCTCATAAGTATAGAATACTAGCTGCGCCCAGCGGTTTTACCCGCTTTTCTATAGCCTATGTGTTATTCTAGGGTCTAAGCTATCTGTATATCAAATTTTAAGCTCAATCGGTCCACCCGTTTAGGCGTGATAGAGTAACAAACACACATCCAGACTCCAGACAAGACTCCAAAAGTTTACAGGAGGCAAGAATTGAGATTATATCTAAATATATAAAAGGAAAGTGTGACTGATTGATCTAGCAACGCACAGCTCAAACCGCTAGGCGGATTCGCTTGAAATTTGGAATATAGATAGATTTTATGATGTAGACCTCTGCTAAGAAAGGATCTCATCATGCGGGCAAAGCTGCGAGCACAATCTAGTCTGTGAATATAAAGACGGAAACACATTATTATAACGCGACGCAACGCCACGCGATTGCGTTTCATCCGTCCGGATTGGGTGGCGTTTGGTCACGTGACGCCACGGACCAATCCGGATGGATGTCGTGTAGCCATGGACCAATCCGAACCCGAACGAGTGTCGTCGCGTGGCATCGCGTCGTGTTTTAGCAATGTGTTTCCGGCTTAATACCTATCTTTTAAAATACTCCTTGTAGGACTTAATGCTTTTCATGCCACTATGTACATTTCATAAACCAGATTTCATAAACTGAGTTCCTATTCTTTACCCAATCTTTACCTCTAAGGTACAGATTTATAAACGTAAAAGTATAGATGTACTTGTAACTTGTATGTGTTTGGGGACCACAACACGTAGCTCACGCGTTTTTTGGAATTTCAGTTGATCTACGTACTTGTATATAAATACTAGGTTTATGGTTAGACCCTATTATTACATAGGCCATTTACACAATTATTCTAACGCGAGTTACACCAAGGGTAATATTTATGAACAGAGCTTTATATTAACAGTTAATCAGTGCTGGTTTGAATTAATAATTTGTCATGAGTGCATGAGCATCAAAATCGTGATTAGTAATTGTAGAACGTGACGATTGAACGTGCGTATACATTTTGCCTCGTGACTGGTAATATTGGGGTGACACATTGAATTAAATGCGAACTTATTTAAGGCCTGATCAAACCTGAGGCTATTGGCTATCGCTAAACGACATGTAAAACACTAGTAATCTATAGACAAAATTGTGTACATTACTTGCTTAAATCTCCTTATAAATAGGTATGGGTAAAGAAACGCAGCAATGTACATCGAAGTTATCATCAATCGTAGTGGGTGGGAATTAGCCAATAGAATAGTGATATTCGCTACTGCCTGCGGTCGAAATCGAAATGAAACTGCACAGAAATACCCAATTTTTAGTCGTATTCTCGTCCTCTTAATTTCGAAATCAAAAAAATTGTATCTTTTTATCATTTTTACTACTCTTTTCTTCGAAAAAGGTAGTGTCGAGGGCGAGGAAATTATTAAAAATACGGGTGTCAGTGTTATGTTCATAAGACTCATACCAAATAGCCAGATTGGTCCGCATATTCGAATCAATACTTATCAAGAAGTTTGTTGCAAGTAAGCTATTTATGGTGGATTTATTTCAGCATTGGACGCCACCGTCTGCGATCATTAAACTTTAATCGGAGCTGAGACTGAGCGCACGTTAATAATACATCGCGGACCGTGCAGTGCGTTTGTGCCTTCAAACTGCTTTACATCAAGGTAGAACGGTCTTTACTCCCGAGTTCTCAACGATGTTCCAATCCTATGTATGGCTAGCTCGCAGCTTTGCCCACGTGGAAAATTTCCTTTCAAACTCAAACTCATTTATTCAAATAGGCTACAATGGAGCACTTTTGCAAGTCAATTTTACATTTTATTTTAATATTCTACCGCTCATTCGCAAGGCACCTCTATGAGACCTCTTTCCTAGCGGAGTTCTACGACACTAAATCTATGCATACAGTCAGGGTTTTTTTTATTCATATAGGCCTTTGACCGGGATATCGCGTTATCCAGCATTTCTCGATTTATCCAGCCTTTTAGGTTCAGTCAGTACCTACGGCCGAATCGTCGCTTCACATCACGCGATATAAGGCTAACCTATAACGAATAATGAAGCTATTTAAGGTGGATTTATTTATTATTGATCGCCGTCTGCGATCATTAAAAGATGCAGAGTTGCAACCTACTGAAGTTTAAGCCCGCACTATTTTGATATATATAGAAGTTCTGAGCTTCTTCGTACATATTATGCGATCTTCTATGCATAGATTGTTAAGGCCCTTAACTCTTAGTCGCATTGAAGACAACCGCGCATTGGACAGAACACCGTCTCGATGGTAGACCTCATCAAATTAGTAATAGGGTCCTGATTTTACCCTTTGGGTACGGAACCCTAAGTGACTGCATTTATCGGGCAGCATTTATCCATTCCATTCGTGACCGTGCTCTTTCAAGAATATCATGTGGTCGCGATCCTTAGCAGTGTCCAAGAAGTTCAACGTCCGAGAAGAAGATTAATCAAACGTTGTATCCTTCCTACCTATATTCAAACGGCAGTTCTATCACATTCAACATAGGTTGTTGTCGCATCTATAACGTAAGTAATTGAACTATGAGTACCTCTACAGTACATAGCAAGCGTTGCCTTTTGTCGTCTTAGTAACTGTACCCTGGGACTTGATGCATCGATCTCGAAGCTTCTAAACATTTCGACCTATCCATAGAATAAAGTCTTGGTTGTCTGGAAGAGATCGCTATTAGCGATAAGACCGCCAATTGTAACACTGTTCATTTTCAAATGTATTTAGTAATGAATATTGTTTGTAGTTTTGTGTGCAATAAAGTGTTATCTATCTTAATATTTTTTATTTTCTATTTTTTTTTTTTAAATTTAATTTCCACAAATTCTTTTTAATGTTATTAATATTTGTACACCGGAGCTCCGGTAGAATATTTGAAACTTTTTATTTTATTTACCAACTATTGTATGTACAATATTCTAACAAATAAATGCTTTGATTTGATTTGATTAAGTCCTTGAAAGGAATGAGGAGATCCGTAGACGAACTAAATTCACCGATATAGCCCAGCGGATTAGCAAGGAGACGTGGCAATGGGCAGGCCTTATAGCACGCAGAGGGGATGGCCGATGGGGTCAAAAGTGCACGAGAAGCAAACGCAGCGTAGGCCGTCCACCCACAAGGTGGACAGACGACCATATAAAGGTCGCCCGAAGACGCTGGATACAAGTCTCTTCCAGCCGGTATATATGGAAGTCCAAAGGGGAGCGGCTATATTCAGAAGTGCACGTCCTATGGCTGAGATGATAATGATTTTTTTTATTCTATGTATGCAACTCATCATCATACTTAAAATTGCTCTCGACTAAATTAGTGATTTTCCAGTTGTGACTTCATTCTAAGTTCTAAACATAGTCAATTTAAACTAGCGTTTTAAAAGGCTTTTAACAAGCATCTACTGGTAGGCTACTGCTGGCATACTGGTGGTAGGCTTCGGCCGTGGCTATTTTAAATTAAGGAGTAATTTTTTTTGACCTTTCAACATTCCTTGTCCCAGTCAAGGGGCTTGTTCACGTGTACCCGCGGGCGCGGGCGCGGGCGCGCCGCTGAACACAAGCCGCTGAGTACAGCTAGTCATTTATAATTTCATTTGGCACAATCAACATGGTTCTTGCCCTAATAAAAACCGCGCACAATCAATTTCAATTAGTAACTCGATACATTAAGTCCAGTAGTCCACAGCAAGACTTTCGACAAACATTCTAGTATGTAATTAATCAGTTTTTTAGCGCCAAATAACAAAATAAAAATTATGTAAACTATTGCTAAACTAGGTTCGAACGTTACTGCAAAGTAACTTTTCTCAAGCATGATTTAATTTATTTTTTTATTTCGACCAGTGCGAATCTTTCTAGTGTATGGCCCGAGATTGCTATTTAAATGGATAAGTTTTAAAGCAATATAATTCCCGCGGTTTTACTCATATTCTTACGGCTCCTAGATAACAAACTTTTTTTTTTTTTTTTTTTTTTTTTTTATACGAGATAGGCCTACGTTTGACCACATCCCACTTAACACAGTGCCAGATATTCTACCGCCTGAGCAGTGATGTGCAAACATTACTGTGCGTTCGGAGGGCTCTGTAGCTAGTGAAATTACTGGGCTAAAGAGTCTTAACATCGCGTTTTTGAAAACTAACGTGAGAGTTATCCATATTATTTTGTAAACAAACGACTAAAACTCACGGAAATAATGGTCGAAACTAGGCTCGACCCTGGGTTTCGGACAATTACGATGTCCTTCATCAGGAGCTCACGCCTCTCAGTCGCGACGCTGGCTACTGGCCCGCGCCCGCGCTGCGGCACGCAAAGCGCGCTGCGAGAGGGGCGGGGGAGGCAGGTCCTCGCCGCTTGAGTCGTCACTACTTGCTCCCGTCGAACACACGGCGCTAGGCCGCAGGCATACCGAACTTATAATGTCGCTTTCACGATCCCATGTTAAGGCGCGGCGATTAGTTCTGTTTAGAACCGGCATCCAAGCTGACGGTCGAAATAAATCGCAATCCTAATTTTAACCGGGATCGCGGGTGGGCCATACCGTCAGCTTGGATGCCGGTTCTAAACAGAACTAATCGCCGCGCCTTAACATGGGATCGTGAAAGCGACATTATAAGTTCGGTATGCCTGCGGCCTAGCGCCGTGTGTTCGACGGGAGCAAGTAGTGACGACTCAAGCGGCGAGGACCTGCCTCCCCCGCCCCTCTCGCAGCGCGCTTTGCGTGCCGCAGCGCGGGCGCGGGCCAGTAGCCAGCGTCGCGACTGAGAGGCGTGAGCTCCTGATGAAGGACATCGTAATTGTCCGAAACCCAGGGTCGAGCCTTGTTTCGACCATTATTTCCGTGAGTTTTAGTCGTTTGTTTACAAAATAGTCTTAACATCTTATATGACTCTTAAGTAAGAAGCGTTGGTGCAGTGCACCTAGAGTTTTACATCATTGTGATCCTAGGTAGCCCTGTACTGATTATGGGCAGCGTTATCTCTTAACACCAGGAGCGCGTTTTGGTCGTCTTCTTACTTCTTCTCATTAAAAAAACACTAAAACGAAGACATCAATCGTTATACATAAAGCTAAATAAAACCAATAACTCTTTTTGTTCTTGTTAACTCCCGACACAAAAACGACGGGGTGTTATAAGTTTGACGTGTGTGTGTGTGTGTGTGTGTGTGTGTGTGTGTGTGTGTGTGTGTGTGTGTGTGTGTGTGTCTGTCTGTGGCATCGTAGGTCCCAAACGATTAAACGGATTTTGATTTAGTTTTTTTTGTTTGAAAGCAGATTTAGTCGAGAGTGTTCTTAGCCATGTTTGGTGGAAATCGGTTCAAGATGGCCGCCGCTACAAAATGGCGGATTATTTTTTTCTTCACGACCCCCTCAATATGAAAAGTAGTATCAAATGAAAGGTCTTTACTAGTAGAATACAATCCACTATATAAAATTTAAAATCCAAGATGGCCGCTATCACAAAATGGTGAATTACGTATTGCGTTGGGGGTTTTTTAAATTTTTAATTTAATTATATAAATACATATATGGTATAATCCAAGGGGAGGCCTACTCGTATGCCCAGCAGTGGGCAATTGAAGGCTGATGATGATGACGATGATGACATTTTAATATAACGTCGTGAAGTCACTCTTTTAGTATTTTTTATCGGCTCGTGACGTCACATACTTATTTCTTACAACTTAAGGCATCTAAGCACTTATTGTTCTTATTTTTAAATCAATAGTTTACTACTGTGTAAACTTCCTATATACGAGTGAATAGGTACCTTTCTAGGCATCTTACGTGATCCATCGTCGACCGCATTTTCACTTTCCATCAGGTGGGATGTGGTCAAACGTAGGCCTATCTCGTATAAAAAAAAAAAAAAAAAAAACAAATTTAAGCTCAAACGCTTCAGCGATTTAAAGTAACAAACACACAAATCCATACAAACAATTAGTAGGATCACGTAATTGCTATCACTAATAACACCGAGTTCAAAGTACGTCACACAAGTTCAGCCGGTCAGTCAGTACAGTTTTATTAATATAGATATATGATATAATGTGTGGGGTAAGCAAAGCCGGGTGTGCCTCTGACGCAAGCTCAAGCAAACATGCTGGACAATAAAGTCGTAGTTTATTGTGGCACCGCCCTTATCATTAGCTACTGTTAAATATTGGTTGAATGTGTGGTCTGTTTGTATTGTGCTTGGTGTTTTTTTTTATCACTACATAGTATAAATTAAAGTTGCTTCTCGCGTCATTAATAAATAAAGTGATTCAAAAAGAATGTATTTTGGGTACAGTCAACTACAAAGAGATGTATCCATGTTAGTCTTACAAAATGAAGGAACTTTTAGTATGCAAAAATGATTTACCCTTTGTGACATTTTCAGTATCCACCAAATCTTATACTTTATTCGATTCATTTTAAATGCTTTTCTTATGTATCACCTAAGGAAAAGTAGTGGGACACATCATTGTTGCATATTAAACGAGTCGATGATAATATAAAGTTTGATTGCTACTAGAAATGTCACGAACTAAGGGTAATTCAATGTGGCAAATGAAAATTTACTTCATTTTGTAAGCCTAACATGGATACATCTCTTTGTAGGTGACTGTACATGCATAATATAGTAGAACACTGAAAACTTTCTATTATTTATTTATTTATTTAATACATCTTAGGAAGACCAACAGCTTACAAACAAAATTATAAAACTTACAATAGTAGCAAAAAGCCAATAATAGGTCCTCGCGGCTAGCAACAACATAGGTAGTAAACAATGCGTTAAACAGAGTCAAGAGCAGTCTTAAAACATATTAAGCGCGACGAAGTGCGTGCGGGACCACTAGGTTTTAATAATAAAGGAATAAATATATCTAACATAAGTATTAGTAGTTTTTTTATGACAATGTGTGACGAGACGAGCAAATCTAGTGCAGGATGGTAAGCAGCACTAAGCATTAATGCCCGGGCTACACGAGGCTAGTTTTTCAAGCTAGGATAGCAAGCTAGTGTTAGTAAGCTAGCAAGCTAGTACTTCTGGCTTCGTGTAGACAAAACTATCTTCATTTGTAAGCTAGTAAGCTAGTTTACAAGCCAGGACAGTTTTTAATAGGATGGAGTTCTATTTTCAGGGTAGTAGCGTCCCCCCACCACTGGTTTTACTATCCTGGCTTGTTTACTAGCTTCATGTGATCGGCGAAGCTAGATTGCAGTTAGCTAGTAAACAACTGTTTTAGTCGAATAGTGTTTTTTTTCGTATGCAATTCATTTTGGACGAGTTTCATTTTGGTTCATTTTGGTCACCTCAGCACTCCAGTAAGTACTAGCTTAAAAAAATCTAGCCTCATGTAAACAGAACTAGCATGTTCCAAGCTAGGTCAACAAGCCAGGACAGTTTGGTAATAAACTAGCTTGCTATCCTAGCTTGACAAACTAGCCTCGTGTAGCCCGGGCATATGATACACAGTGCCACCCAGTGTCAGTGTACCTACTAAAATTCAAAATTCTGCGCGAACTAAAATAATTTAACACATAATAATAAGCTTTTATTTACTTTCACCTGTCCGTTGTCTTTCTGTCTGTAATGAAATCTTGCAAATTAAATTTTATCCACTTCCCGGTTTCCGATTGAAATTTTATATGCATCTATGAATCGGATGACAATGCAATATTATTATGACATGCAGCTGATCAGATGATGAAGCAGGAACGTGGCCATAGGAACTCCGTAATTAAACGACGCAACCCCATCGAGTCTGGGTTCATTTGATTCGTCTTGACGAGTACTGCGAGATGGTTCTATTCTCGCCTGACACAAAATTTTGTATGATCTACAGATTTCTGAACTGGGTTTTAACAAAATAAAAGTATTTAACTATTATATCCGTTATCTAGCCACTATAACACATGCATTAAGTTGCTTAGCTTGGGTCACAAATTACCTATACTTCGTTTCAAAAACAACGATAATTTTTGCGGGGTTCGAAGGTTATATATCTATGAAAATATCATAGATATATTCACAAAAACTATTACATCCGATATATCTTATGATATATATCAGATATATTATGAAAAATATAATAAATAATAATAATAATAATAAAATGTATCCGATATATATCTAATTTATTAAGATATTGATCCTTAGAACTCCGCAAATTACCCAAAAAATTATCTTGTTTTTGAAACGTAGTATAGGTAGATGGCGCTAGGTGAAGAAGTCCTGCAAGTCTCATTAATTTAAAATTTTAATAGAACCTTTTTCAAGTAGCAATAGGCATAAAATATTCGTCTCTTTCTATCTTAAGATCTGGATCATTAATTTGCAGACGGCAGAGGAAGTAATGCCGGCAACTCAATATTATATAACTGCTGGGATGAACGGAAATCGAAAGAGCACCTGCACAAAGGTAGGTCCTTAGATACTAGTATACCTACTAGCTACTTAGATAGGTTATACTTCTATTGTTACCGCAAAATTGTAAGACCCTTTAGTATGAGATTGTTTTAGTAAGATTGTAAATTGACGTTAAATTTTTAACTGACAATCTTAATTATATCACAAACGTGAATGTTTGTAAGAATGTATGGATATCTGGATGTCTGGATGTATGTTTGTTACTCTTTCACGCCTAAACAGGTGGACCGATTGAGCTGAAATTTGGTATAGACATAGCTTAGACCCTGGAATAACACATAGTGGGTAAAACCGCTGGGCGCAGCTAGTTGAAATAAAAACCGGTCAAGTACGAGTCGGACTCGAGCACCGAGGGTTCCGTACCAACCCGTAGGTTTGTATGGAACCCTAAGGAAAAGTGTGTATAATATTATATAGGTAATGTAGGTTTGATTCCCTTGCGAGAACTTGCGAGTTTGAAAATATGCGGCTAAAATTGCTGTTTCTTTTGATTGCGTTGACATAGAGGTCTGATTTTATTACAGTTTAAAGGTATTATAGATTTGAGTATTTGATATGAATATCAGTTTAATACCTGCACGCGTTCTTGAAAAACGGGGTAGTAAGTATGAAATTATTAAAAATATTTTTTATATAATGTAATTAAAAAATTACAGTTTTCGCAATTTTTCCTGTGATGATCTAAGACGTTGCTGCGTACCAAATTTCAAGATTCTCAGTTAACGGGAAGTACCCTATAGGTTTTGATTCGTTGAGAGTAGTTGCAAGTTTAACAAGTGAAATTTAAAAAATCTTTTTAAAAACAAGTTTTTATTATTATTACCATAAAGTACTCGTCAAGACGAATCAAATAAGCCCAAACTCGATGGGGTTACGTCGTTTAATTACGTAGTTCCTATAGCCACCTTCCCGCTCCATCACCAGATCAGCTCCATGTCATAATAATATCGCATTGTCATCCGATTTATGCATGCATGCAAAATTTCAGCTCAATCGGACACCGGGAAGTGGGTCAAATTTAACTTGCAAGATTTGATTACAGACAGACAGACAGACAGACAGACAGACAGACAACAGACAAGTGAAAGTAAATAAAAGCTTGTAATAATAAAAATGCGGCTATACTTGCTGTTTCTTTTGAATGCGTTGACATAGAGGTTTGATTTTATTACAGTTTAAAGGTATTATAGATTTGAGTATTTGTTATGAATTTCAATTTAATACGTTTACGCGTTCATGAGAAAAGGGATAGTAGGTATAAAATACTAAGAAATACTATGAAATAACTAAGAAGTTACTTCGTGCCAAATTTCAAGATTCTGAGTTCACGGAAAGTACCCCGTAGGTTTTGATTCCTTTGCGAATGTCGAAAATTTGGTGAAGTTTGCGACATATTCGACTATATCTTTTGATTGCGTTGGCCTAGAAGTTTGAATTTTTCACAGCCCCAAGAGGCAATGGACTTTAGTATTTCCTATAAATTTCAACTTGTTACCTTCACACGTTCCTGAGAAAAAGGGCCTTGACAGACAGACGGACGGACGGACAACAAAGTGATCCTATAAGGGTTCCGTTTTTTCCTTTTGAGGTACGGAACTCTAAAAAAATTGACAAATCTTTTAAAGTGCTCAGTCTAGTAGTTTACTCAGTAGTTTACAAATCTTTTATATAGCGAAACTATATTTTATATAGCGAAACTATCTTTTATATAGCGAAATTGTGACCTATTCTCTGATTGGTCGTGAATGTGGCACGTTTTTGTCCATAGAGTTATGAACACTTAAAGTTATGACTAATTGATCAATAATGATGATTTTGTCATTTCATATCTTAACTATTACTAGCCTTATTATTTAAGTGCTAACATTTAAACCCTTTAGTATAATATCGACAAGTCCTGGCGCATCGCCGGCCGCTGCCGCGTGACGCTCGCTTGTGAACACTGTTTAATCTAACTTAACGGGATGCTTTCAACTCTAACTTATACTATCTAACATTGTCAAAACTTTTCCAAGAATATCCGCTAACAGCGAGGCTAAATTCTAATCCGCTGGTTACAATTATTATTAAGTTTTCTCACCATCATCATTAAAAAGATCTTTTTTTTCTGGATTGCAGCTCTTCGGGTTAGCCTCGGATGCCTGCAAGTAAATAAAAGATGTTTAAGTATCAATTTTACACCACGATTTATAATACAAAAAACTACGAGTAATATTATTATACTATATGTAGAATGTAGGTACACACATATTGTAAGGGAGTGTTAACCAATTATGATGAAATTTTGTTTAAATATACGTTATTTAGACGCTGGAATGACACATACTCGTAGGTTACGGCAGCGCACAACGCAATTTCGTTGCTTTTGTAACAGGCGCTTCGAACACAGTAAAAATCCAACCAATTTTATAAATGTAGAACTAAAAAGGATGTGTTGTTATGTCATGTCCATATTATAGGCGAAGAAGTTGAAAGGTTTTAGCTAAAATCTTGTGTGAAGGTAACTTAACCAGTTGCAGTGGGTATAACCCCTCAGTTCAGCGAATACGAGTAAACATTTTTTTTATATATAAAACAAAGTAAGAAGGCGAGCAAGACGCTCTCCTCATGATAAGAGATAACGCTGCCCATAATTAGTACAGTGCTACCCTGTGCCTATTCTTTGCCTGTGCACTGCGTCAACGCTTCTTGCTTGAAAGTCATTAGATGTTAAGACTCTTCAGTCCAGTAATTTCTCTAGCTACAGTGCCCTTCTACCGAAGCACAGTAATGTTTACACATCACTGCTCAGGCGGTAGAATAACTGGCACTGTTGGGGTACCCACCTAGTCGACCTCCTGCAGAGGAAGTCTACCCCCGGTAAAAAACAAAACCCCCCGGTAATTATACAAAGAATTAGTAAAATCCACCTCAAAGTCGCCCCAAGGCCACTTAATACCAACAATTATCTGCAAGAACCCGCGTTTCAAACCGTAAAATTCCAAAATCAAATCCCGGCCGGTGATTGGCGAAGGAACGCAAGCTCCGACGAGCTTGCGAGCTATTGGTTGATGGCAAACTGATATAATTTAAAATATTGTCACTCCACCTCAGTTATCACCTTATTGCAATTTATTTTCGTGGGGAGGGTTATTTAATTTGCTCCCGCATCGTGACGTCTATTAATTCACAGATATTGGATGGCGCGAACGAAGATTATAGGAGTATCGGAGAATTTACTATATAATATGTCTCCCTACATTTATTTTTTGTTAGATAGTAATAGTCCAGTCAATTTAGACATTCGAAGTTACATAAAGTCCCAACAAGCTGAATTTCTGTGAAGTTGTTCAAAACATAATTATAAACAATGTCTAGAAGTTCCCCATCATGTAAGGAAAAAATTTAATTCAAGGTCAAAGGTCAAAACAATGAGTTTTTCGCGATTTTCAGCAAAACGGTAAGTTTTATCATAAAAACATCTTAGACAAAATTGTAGATCATAAAATTGTCTACAAAAAAATATTTAATACTTTTTTTTCTACGAGCCACCGTTTTTGAGATATAACGATTCAAAAAGTTGTAATCTCTTATATAAAATCGTTCGTACACTTTCGTGCTATCAACGCACAGCCCAAACGACCGGACGGATTGAGCTGAAATTTAGACAGCGTATTCCTTGGAAGATTTCATCGTGCAATAAGAAGCGATTTTTTGAAATTCCCTCAGGAAAAGGAATTATTCCCGAAAAACGTTTGTATGCAAATCCGTAACCGTTTACCCGATTGAGCTGAAATTTTGTAAAACGATTGTTGGGATTGTGTTGAGGAACATTGAATAGTTTTTATGACACAATTTAACTTTAAAGAGGGGGTAAGGGGGGAGTCAAAGTTTGTATGGTAAATTTAGAACCGCTGGCCCTATTGAGCTGAAATTTGGTACAAAGGTAGACCAAGTCCTAAAAAATGATATGGGATACTTTTTATTCCAAAAATCAACCTCTAAGGCGGGATAAAGGAGGTCAATGTTTGAATACGAAATCAGTAACTAATGACCCCATTAAGCTACAATTTGGTTTAGACATAGTTCGAGCCTAATTTTTTGTAGACAATTTTATGATCTACAATTTTGTCTAAGATATTTTTATGATAAAACTTACCGTTTTGCTGAAAATCGCGAAATACTCATTTTTTTACCTTTGACCTTGAATTATTTTTTTTCCTTACAGGGGAATGATGGGGAACTTCTAGACATTGTTTATAATTATGTTTTGAACAACTTTACAAAAATTCAGCTTGTTGGGACTTTATGTAACTTCACTCTCATTTTTTGGTCTAAATTGACCGGACTATAAGTACAGATAGGGGGTTTATAGTCATCCCCTAGGTATCTTATATATCGGACGTAAATCTATAGAACTGATCAACAATTTACTTAGCTCGAATCACTCGAATGTGATATCACTTCGCGACTTCGCACGTAGCGTATTTTTCGTAACTTTGTCTATAAAAGTCACAGCCGCCTCGCCCTTAAAAAATACTTTGATGTGAAAAATATCAATTTTATTTCACAACTGATAACAGATAGATAGATTTACAACTTAATAAGTGAGATATGACACCTTATAAAAGTCGCCGGAAGACGCTTTCAACACACATATGGAGGTACAAAAGGGAGCCCTATGTTCAGCAGTGGACGTCCTATGGCTGAGATGATGATAATGAAGTAAAATATTAAATATCCAATACGTCTATGTACCTACAAAATAGCAACACACCTAGTTTACGTGATGGTGTGCATAGGCAGATTTAGGGGGGGGGGGCAGGGGGCCAAGCCCCCCCCCCCCCCCCCAGAAGCATTGTAGAATCACGAATTTTGCACATATTTCATGGTTAAGATTATAATTTTTGAAGTGAAAACTTCTTTAGCGGCGCTGAGCACTTTTTTGTATGGGTAAAAACTTTCAAACTCGCGTCAGGGTCACGTGATGCTGATCGAAAAAGCGTAAGATCGAGGGGAAGGGAGAGGAACTAGTATCTCCCACTCTTTCTACCGTGCCTGAGTGTGCTGCTCTGTTTAGGCGGCACAGGGGGTTTAGACAAGCGCGCGCCCGATATTTTTTTTAATATTTTATATTTTTATATTTTTTTTATTAGACACTTAAATAGGTTCGAATCAAAACTGTTTGTTTCTTACTTAAGTTATCATAAACCAATTGTATCAGTTGTAAAAATTTGCGATGATGATTCTGATAATAACGATGGTGTAAAAGTCGTCGAAATTATGGATGGAAGTTGATTTTTCTGAGAGATAAAATTTAATGTTATATATAAATAACGATACAATATTATAAATAACAACATATAAATTGTCATATTTGTGTACGATAGCGCAATAAATAAACATTGTATTCTACCTCATAAATGATAGTATTTTTATACTTATAATTAAACACAACGTTAATATTGAAGTTTTCACTTCTGCCGGCACTCCCGGAGTGCTATTTTTTTTTTTCTCGGCGCTCGTAACAAGCAGCTCGCGCACTTATTATTAAGGATATTTGAACTATCTAACTGTTCATAGCGAGCTAAACACACACTTTTCGTAGTAAAAATTATAATATTTTTGCCCGTCTGCACCTTGATAGTCTCAGTCTAAAAAAATATGAGACTCTCCCAGTTGTAAAAAGAGATGCTTCACCTATCTAAATATCCCATATCGATATTATGTATCGAGCGGCGAGCGTACCGTTAGCGGTAAGTCTGCGTCCGCAAGTAGTACGCTAAACAATAATCGCGGACAGAAATAATAGCGTCGAGTAGGCCCGTATCCGCTTGCAATAAAAATGTAAAACTCTCCGATAAGCGCCGACGCGGAGCCTCGAATGTGAAACGGTAGGGAGGGGACAAATGGCTACTTGTCGATAACTTAATATTAAAGTAAGTATTGCGATCCACATGCTGCCAGCTTTATAGGCACACTGCCACACAGTGTGACAAAGGCCTGAAACACAGTGTAAAAAAACCGCTGCCACTCGGTTCTTCATCATCATCATCATCTCAGCCATGGGACGTCCACTGCTGAACATAGGCCTCCCCTTTGGACTTCCATATGTACCGGTTGGAAGCGACCTGCATCCAGCGTCTTCCGGCGACCTTTATAAGGTCGTCTGTCCACCTTGTGGGTGGACGTCCTACGCTTCGTTTGCTAGTCCGTGGTCTCCACTCGAGCACTTTTCGACCCCATCGGCCATCCGCTCTACGCGCTATGTGGCCTGCCCATTGCCACTTCAGCTTGCTAATCCGCCGGGCTATGTCGGTGAATTTAGTTCGTCTACGGATTTCTTCATTTCTGATTCGATCTCGTAGAGAAACCCCGAGCATAGCCCTTTCCATAGCACGCTGGGTGACTTTGAGCTTCGAGATGAGGCCAATGGTGAAGGACCACGTTTCGGTGCCGTAAGTCATCACTGGTAACACACATTGATCAAAAACTTTCGTCTTGAGGCACTGAGGTATATGACGGTATATCGGACGAAAATACATTGCGTAGTTTCCCGAATGCTGCCCAACCGAGTTGGATTCGGCGGTTGACCTCTTTCTCGAAGTTGGACCTACCTATGGTCTGTCTAATTTAGCTTGATAATTTTGACAGCTCGCGCCTATGAAGTTTCGTGTTTTTTTAGTTTTTCTCTCATACAGTTAATGTTGTACTTCATGGATGGTTACCGCCCACTTAGTGATGTGCCATGTATAACGAACAAACCACAGACTATAAAAAATCGGTTTTGAATTGAATCGAATATTTAAAATCGCGTAAATTATGTATTGGAATTAGCTTTTCATTGGCAATATAATATATTCTATTAATGGCACTAATTGCGTGTCACCCTTATATTGACAGGTGTTATTCTTAAAATAAAAATGGAAATCAAAAATAGTATAACTCTAAGATTGTGGCAACTGGCAACACTACAGCCTGTCATCCTTTTGTCAGCCAGCCATTTTGTAAATCAGTACGAGTTCTGACGTCGCGCCGTTAGTGCCTTGTATACGCTTTTGTTCAGTTTTTGTTACTTTCTGCTATTTTCTGTTTTTGTTGAGTTTTTGTTTTTGTTCTGCTAGGTACCTACTGTTTTTGTTATTTTCTGCTGTTTATTGTTTTTGTTGAGTTTTTGTTATTTTCTGCTTTCTACTGTTTTTGTTGAGTATTTGTCGTTAGTTTTTGTTATTTTTGGTTTCTCAATGCCGAAAAGAACTAAAAAGACTGTTTTGAACAGCGAATGTCGCGAGTTTGTGGTTCGCTTGCAAGATTATTTTGAACGTGAGTGTCAAAATGGCGGACCATTGTTGCCTTTAACCCAAGTTGGCAACAGAGTTGCGGACGCTCTTGGCATCGGTCGTGCAACTGTATCTCGTATATTGCAAGAAAAGCATGGCAAGCCCTCATCAACTCAAGTGACAGAGGAAGACACGGAAAAAAAATTGTCGACGCCGAATAAAAAACGAAGGAGACTCTCAAGTGTCACTGCGATTGACGACTTTGATGCCGCCGCAATACGCAATCATGCTTAATGCAAACCACACTGTGCCGAAAGCGTGGACTGATGACACAGCACAGTCAGTCACCAAAGTGCCCGAAGGCAAAGGTCAACGGCTGATAATTGCTCACGCAGGGACGGCAAACGGTTTCGTACCTAATTGTTTGTTGGCTTTCAAATCAACAATATATGTTCCATTTTTTTTTATTTCACCCAAGAGATTTTTCTCAAAAATTATTTTGGCACGTACCTATTCCACTAAATATTCTGACTGACCAAATAAAAATATGCACTAGGTGATATTGTGGGAGAGCTTTTATTAACATACCCACCTATTAATAATTTATAATTATTAGATAAGATAAGAAATTTTTCAATATTAGATGAATATAAAAATCGAATCGAGTCTTTAACGATTATACACTACCCCATCCCTATAGTGAGCTGTCAAAATTATCAAGCTAAATTAGACAGACGAGTTTTGGCGGCAAGCCTTGATCATATCATTAACTCCACGTCTTTTGCTTAATAATCGTGTAGAATTTGATTGTTAGCGTGTAATAATGGTGGAATATTGCGTGTTAAGTGTTTTTGAATGTGCACAGATGTAGGCAAGTGATATGGTGCTGAAATATGAATTTTGGTGCCCCCTCCAAAACTCCTCCGAACTTTCAGTAAAATTCCACCCATTTTACTGGAAGACTCACGTGACTAGACGAGCTATTAAGCTCACTCTGACTCTGACCTGACTGACTAACTTATTATTTAAAAAATAACATTTAACTTGACACTGGCAAAACACGAAAGTGGAGACCATAATTTTAATATCCCGTGAACATTCACGAATTTTACTCGACACTGGCAAAATGCACATGTTGCCATATTATTAAAAAGAAAAAAAAAAAAAAAAAAAAAAATTAGACAGACCATAATTCTTACCTTCTTACTCGGTTCTTACCTTCTTTTAAAAGAAAGATTTTACTTTGTCAACTTTTTATCAAAATGGTGGAATAATATACGGGATGCCACGGTTTTGTCAAAATGGGAAGTAAATTTTCATTTACCATTACAATAACTTATTTAAACAACATTTTGGCTATGTTTAAGTGACAAAGATTTTCTATTCTTGTCTAATCTCATACTTATAATGTAAAAACATTAGTGCAGATAAAGCTGTAAAAGTGTGTGTAGTGTAAATCCAAGTTGTCGATAAGTTACACACATTTCGCATCACTACGCAGGCGGCCTGTTTGAGTTTTTATGTCCGGATCAAACCGCTAGGTATTTTGTCACACAAAATATAAATGTAGCTTACTTCCTTCCTTCATTGGTGGGGTTTATCAAAGTGATTAATTGTGGTTCGCGTCGAGGTTTTCAACAAGTATACGCCTTTATACTAAGTACCGAGGGATTAGAATTTATAGGGCTGGAAGAACCTCTACTAGGTTCCGTATTATTTGAAGTTTTTATATTGAAAGTTAGCTTTTTTATAGTTATTTAGGAAGCACAAAAAACTTAGATTTTTGTTTGGAGGATGAACCTCGCTGAAAGGTTTGATTTAAACGAAGATTTTGATGATCTCAAGAATTCTTTTGAAAACACAATTTCTTTAATGTTGGCTTAGGAAAAGCAAGCGATCTTTTGCCTAATACAGCTTCTAGTGTACAAGACAACTTAAATACAGGTGATATGCTACTCGGGGAGGCGCTTCCACAGCAAGAATCATGACATTATCGTCCCACTGTTGGGCAAACGCCTCCTCCCTTTTGTAACATGCTCTGCCCTGAGCAGTTAGCGTCCAAGTTTTTCTTGCAACTAAATTACATTGGTAAAATAAAATTAATATAAAAATCCGTGCAATAAAAAGCGATTCCGTGATCCGTGGCGGCGTGTACCTACGTTAGTTCGTTGACAAGCGGCACGGCGCTATATAACAACTTTTTCAGCTCCCTCATACATGCGCTGTTGTGACAATTTTTTCATGAAAACGACGTGAAACAATTATGCAACATGTTACAACCAACATGCATGTTATTTGTCACGGAATAAATACGACGAATGGCCGCGATAACTTTTCAAATAAGTAGTCAGGTCATAAGTATTGTCACACAGTATAAACTTTTCTTTTAGAATGCTGGCCACAAAAAAGTTTATTGAATTCGAATTTCGAATTGTTCATGAAAATAAAAATGTATACTTTTTAGAATTTTACTCATTTTTAAATATGGAGTGGACGCTTAAAGAAGACCGTGTTGCAGTTATTGCGTTGCATCGTTGCGGTTACGCGCCAATTCAAATTTTTGACATACTGAAAAATTTGAATATAACCAAAAGATTCGTTTATCGTACCATCAAACGATACAACAAAGACTCTAGTGTAGATGACAGGTCAAGAAGTGGTCGCCCTCGGTCTGTTAGGACTCCAGCAGTGATAAAAGCTGTGAAGGCGCGAATTCAAAGAAATCCCAAACGTAAGCAGAAACTGTTGGCCCTTCAGATGGGGTTAAGCAGAACCACGGTGAAAAGGGTGTTAAATGAAGACTTAGGGCTTCGGGCATATCGAAGAAAAACAGGACATCGTTTAAATGCTCGTCTAATGGACCTGAGACTGAAGAGATGCCGCGCTTTGTTGAAGCGGTACGCGAGAAAAAAATATCGAGAAATTCTTTTTTCGGATGAAAAAATTTTTACCGTAGAAGAGAGCTACAACAAACAAAATGATAAGGTGTACGCACACAGTAGTGAAGAAGCGAGCAACCGTATTCCGCGTGTCCAACGAGGTCATTTTCCATCCTCGCTCATGGTATGGTTGGGAGTTTCTTATTGGGGCTTAACAGAGGTACATTTTTGTGAGAAAGGTGTAAAAACGAATGCAGTTGTGTATCAAAATACAGTCCTGACGAACCTTGTGGAACCTGTTTCTCATACCATGTTCAATAACAGGCACTGGGTATTCCAACAAGATTCGGCGCCAGCTCATAGAGCGAAGAGCACACAAGACTGGCTGGCGGCGCGTGAAATCGACTTCATCCGGCACGAAGACTGGCCCTCCTCCAGTCCAGATTTGAGTCCGTTAGATTACAAGATATGGCAACACTTGGAGGAAAAGGCGTGCTCAAAGCCTCATCCCAATTTGGAGTCACTCAAGACATCCTTGATTAAGGCAGCAGCCGATATTGACATGGACCTCGTTCGTGCTGCGATAGACGACTGGCCGCGCAGATTGAAGGCCTGTATTCAAAATCACGGAGGTCATTTTGAATAAACTTTATTGTCATAAGAATCTATGTTTTGTTAAGTTCATTTTGGTATATAAATGGTTACATAATAAATAAAAGTTGTTCCAATAATTTTATATTAAACATGTGACAGAATTTATGACCTGACTATTCTCGGCAAGTGCGTGCGTTAGGTATGAACTCTTTAAGACTTTAAACTTGAAGACCATTGAACTAGCTTCTATTTCCTGACTTCAAATAGAATCTTCTAAAAGCCAAAATATAAATAATTTTTGAAGTGGCAGTTGCCTAGTGCAGTTCAATATTATTTTCAGCAACAAACTCACATGTGAAAATTAGAAAAAGACCCATTTCAAGTTTTAATATCAGCAATACACGCGCTCGCGATACTGAAATAGGCGTCACAGATTACTTATAAGATTAGATCGGCTATCATCGGGATTTTGTATTCGACGTTTGCAGTTCAGACATAAGCAAGGTTAAATTAATGAGCTAGAGATTAAGACTGACCCCACATTGGATATGCGCAACTCTAGAACGTGTAGCCGATGTAAGAAGTATTTTATCTACATTTATCATTATTCATCATTTATCAGTCGTCAGCTAATATATTATTGTCTCACTCAGCACAGACCTTTAAAATGCACCAAATTACGACTCACTAAGAGATGAGATGTCAACTAAGGTTGTATCGCCAACGAATTTATTCAATGGTGTTATCAGACTTTTTAAAAATACAATCGAAAGTTTATCACGACCTTCATTTTCTTCCTGCCCTTATCCCACACTAAGTAGGGTCTGCATAACACGTTTTTCTCCTCCATTCTACGCTATCATCCGTCATATCGTAAAATTACTCTTAAAACTCTTATTTTCGTAAAACTACTTGAAAATTCTGTAATACATGTGATGTCGAAATACTTATTAAATAAATAAATATCGTCATCCACTCCCCTTTAGTTTATCAAGACCAATCCCCTTCAATATTGATCCCACGGCAGGTACTCCCGACTGCGGTAATAAATGCAAATCCTTCACATATAAAAGCATCTAATTCGTGAGGTTTCAAACAAAACCTGGTTTAATTTGAAGGCGAGTCGGCTACCGAGTTGCACTCGGTTATTACTCCACAATCAAATTGTAAGTAATTTCAATAAATATGGGCGAGAGTCGGTTCCCCGGCCGACCCTTTACATAGCCTTCTAATATACTGTTGGGCATCACGAGAGAGCAGATAAATTGATATGTTTAATATTACTTTCTCACGATCCGATAGTTCAGGATCAAATGCGAAATGTTGTAGACAATGTGCACTCTGATCTCGTTTTACATTGTAGATTGGGGGGTAAGGTAAACTTAAAGTCTTACTGTCCATCTCACATACAACGCTTTGTGTTTTTGATACTGGTTGGACTCTGCGGTTAATCCAATTCAATGATGGTAAACTTAAAGTCTTACTGTTCATCTCACATACAACGCTTTGTGTTTTTGATACTGGTTGGACTCTGCGGTTAATCCAATTCAATGATGGTAAACTTAAAGTCTTACTGTCCATCTCACATACAACGCTTTGTGTTTTTGATACTGGTTGGACTCTGCGGTTAATCCAATTCAATGATGGTAAACTTAAAGTCTTACTGTTCATCTCACATACAACGCTTTGTGTTTTTGATACTGGTTGGACTCTGCGGTTAATCCAATTCAATGATGGTAAACTTAAAGTCTTACTGTCCATCTCACATACAACGCTTTGTGTTTTTGATACTGAATGGACTCTGCGGTTAATCCAATTCAATGATGGTAAACTTAAAGTCTTACTGTCCATCTCACATACAACGCTTTGTGTTTTTGATACTGGTTGGACTCTGCGGTTAATCCAATTCAATGATGGTAAACTTAAAGTCTTACTGTCCATCTCACATACAACGCTTTGTGTTTTTGATACTGGTTGGACTCTGCGGTTAATCCAATTCAATGATGGTAAACTTAAAGTCTTACTGTCCATCTCACATACAACGCTTTGTGTTTTTGATACTGGTTGGACTCTGCGGTTAATCCAATTCAATGATTCCAATTTTTACAAAGTTTATTTAATTTTATGGCTCGGCGCTCGCACGCAATTTATAACAAATTTTGAAATGAAAATTCTTAGAATTTTTGAAGTTTTATTTTGGTCAGTGTGACCCTTAAGAATATAAAAGCGAGAATTTTTGTGCGTGAATTTGATTAGTTTCACACCTTCGCTCCTTGACGGCTCAACCGATCCAGTAGAAATTTGGTAGATATGTGAGAAGCATAAACTCTGGAATAGGATAGGAGTAGCTTTTGTTTTTGTGAGGTCTAAGCTATCTTTCAGTGACAAAAAATGCTGCGCGCTGCTTCTCGTTAGTAACGATTTTTACAAGCTTTATATTACTTTCACCTGTCTGTTGTCTGTCTGTCTGTCTGTAATCAAATCTTGCAAGTTTAATTTGACCCACTTCCCGGTTTCCAATCGAGCTGAAAATTTTCATGCGTGTGTAAATCGGACGACAATGCAATATTTTTATGATATCGAGCTGATCTGATGATGGAGCTGGAAGGTGGCCATAGGAACTCTGTCATTAAACAACTCAACCCCATCGAGTTTGGGTTCATTTGATTCGTCTTGACGAGTACTTTATGATGCAAGATGATAACAATAATTTAAGCTTGTTTTTTAAAAGTATTTTTAAAATTTCACTTGTTATTTAAATCTTGTTCATTCAGCTTTGTAAATCTTGTTCATCACAAATATTAGTGGTAGGTAAGCAGGTATATCAGTGGCAAATGCCTTCATTAAGAAAATGGGACAACTCTATACCTAGCTCCATACAACATAATAATACAGCTCTTTGTGAATCAACCTACAAAACATGTGTAATGAAATCAATTCATATTATTTAAACATGTATTATTAATATAATTATGTAATTTGTTGGATGCATTGTATAAAGTACCTAATTGCAGTGGTTTATTGTAACCAATGCTTGCTCGGGACAAGGATGTGACGTACGCACGCAAATTGACAATATATGTTATTTGCCTTGTAGTTTTATGTTGATGAATAAATATTGGACTGAGACTCGTGCTGAGTGAAATGAAGCACCCGTTCTAAGCTAGGTTCTAAACTGAGGTAACTCAAAATGAGTTTAGACCAACGAAAATAATAACTTCCACGCGAGGCCACTTTGGCAATTATACTGATAGCAACTTTTGACGGCACATAGTGACTTATTTCCAGTCATGTGCCACCTCTTTTCAGTTCCACTTTTGGATTTACAGGGCGCACTCATCCATTTAACCCTCATTCTTCAATCGGCCTACCATTTGAAAGAAGGTACTTGAAACGGCAGAGTAAGCCTTTTACTTTATAAAGCCGCGTCTCCTGCGCGTGTTTTGGTTTAAACATTCAACAAAAACATGAAAACATTTTAAAAAATCTCCGCGATTTTGATGAATATTGATATTAGATATGTTTTGTTGAACCTACATGCTTTCCATCGAGTATCGAAAGCAAAACCAAAACTGGTAAAGAGATATAACCGTGGCAAAACCATTGTTGGAGCTGGAGCAAACAAAAAGTGTAGTTTGACAATGTTTTGTGAAAAATGTTGTAATGTTTCTGTTGAATGTTTTAACCAAAACACGCGCTGGAGACACGGTTATATATTACACATTATACTAGCACACTACACTATACTACTACGGTGTTTCTATGCAGTCGTGTACGTTACGTATTACGGAAACAAGTGGTCTTACTATGGATCCTTCATTTTAATTTTAACAAAATACTTCTAGAAATCTTTGTATTCCTTGTAATTTTATAATTATTTGCTTGCGTAACTAATAGCTAATTCATTTCTACCTAAGAATAAATACTGGTGACGGCGCTAGTGTCTAAGTTCTACTACATCTTTGTTGGCAACAAACTTTACAAATTTTAGTTCCAATTTTAACCACGTTTTTTTCAAGGATTGTTGTGTTGCGTTGTGCAAAATCGACGGATCTATGCATGCTGGGTGACATAATAGAGATTTTTTACATGGATTCTGCTCCATTGTAATAGCTACCATGATTTTTATTTGAATGATATAAAGCTGTATGATCTTGAACTTCTCGAAGGCCAGACGATATTGGCATTTACGTGAAAGAACTGGATGGTACCCGCACAGAACCAGCAGGGCTATTCACTTATCCGTCAGGGAACCGAACCGAAGACTGAATTGTCAAAAATGTATGAAACGACGTATTAAATCGATACAACGAAATACGTCATTTCATACATATTTGACAGTTCGGTCTTCGGTACGGTTCCCTGACAAATAAGTGAATAGACCTGCAGACGCCGTGTGACTTATAATAACAAAATAGAAACCATTTAGTTAACGTTTGTTACGTGTAGAACAAGCCGAACAAGACAAAAAATAATAAAAATATTTAAAAAATATTATCTAGATTTTTATCGAGAAAAATTTTCAATAAGTTATTTTCTACGCATTTAGATTTGAAAACATCACATTGTCCGAGCGAGAGAGAGTAGAACGTAAGGACGTCCTTCTGAAAAACCTAACGACCTCCTCTTAAAAATGACAACTACAAAAAAAACTCAAGCTCAACATCCCGATACAAACTTCCTCCCCCATATTCGCACCTTTAAAGGATTTTCTGTTCTGTTCTCTAAAGGATTTTCAAACTACGTATTTCTATAATATAAAATTATGACACCTAAATCGGTTAAGCTGATTAAACGTGATGAAAAGATAAGGGTAATTAAGTACCTACATTATAAAATACTAAGAAGTTCTTCAGTCTTAATTAAGTTGTATTAACATAAGTATTAACTATGCACATCTATGCACTGGGCATTAATTACATGTAACATAATTTGCATTATTTCTGCTTGTTTGATACCGGTTGGTAAAATACTAAACTTGAAATATTAAGAAAATCAAATTACATGCATTCGATGTTGCGGTTTGAGGTTGGGCCGATTTGTTAGCGTTTTGTAACTTTTTAAATTTAGTCTTAACGTCCTTACTGCAGAGAAATTTTCATTATCAACATCATCATCATCATCATCAGCCGTAAGATGTCCAATGTCCACTGCTGAACATAGGCCTCCTCCTTAGAGCGCCAGCGCTCGCAGTTGCATGCAGTCTGCTTCCAGCGGTAGGTATTCTACATTATTTTAACCAGAGGGCCTATTGGCTAATTCTCACCCACGTTGATTGATGACAACTTCAATGTACATTGCTGTGTTTGCTATTTTACTCATATTAATGAGGAGGTTTAAGCAAGTAATGTACGTAATTTTGACAATAGATTCTAATGTTTTACAAGTCGTATGGCGAAAGCCAATAGGCCCTCTGGTCGTCGGTCCCACCGCGTACGAAGACGGACCACGCTGCAACTTTCGAACCCTGGTCACCACTCAACATCCCCTTTTCTTTTGTATAAAACAATCAAATTAAAGGCCTGTTCAAACCTGGGGGCCTAGACAAGCGCGCGCCCGCCCGTAGCGATCATTCGCAATCGCTAAAAAAATGTACTGAGATGACAGCTCTCGTCGCTAGTCGGTCACGTGACAAGCGACGAGAGCTGTCATCTCAGTACATTTTTTAGCGATTGCGAATGATCGCTACGGGCGGGCGCGCGCTTGTCTAGGCCCCCTGAGCGATATTCGCTCCAGCCGAATACGAATATCTACAGATTTCGTTTTACGTTTTTATACCCCAAAAAAGATCTCAGCTGGAGGGAATATCGCTTGGATTTGAAAATGCCTTTAGATATGAGTTTGTTACATTCTGTTAGAAAAGATGGAGGAAAAAAAACTCAATTATATAATACAAAACAAAACAGAAAAAAACATACAAACATCATCTTCCTGCTCTTATCCCACTGATCCCACACTAAGTAGGGTCGGCACACGTTTTTCTCCTCCATTCGTCATATCTTCATCCACTCCCCTAGCACGCATATTCTCTTTCACACAGTTCATCCAAATCTTTTTCAAACAAACATTTACAGAAACTAATAGCCCTGTGTTTGAGTGAGTCATGTTGTGACAAAACACTCTACGAGTAGGTATTCTCTCCTGCAGTACGACCACACCCTTCTTTAATACATAACAATTTACTCCTCGCATCAGCTCCTGTGTAGAAAATCGCAACCACCTCTTATATATTATATTTTATAATTCTTAATGAGAGAGCTAAAACCCTCGCAGCCATCCACAGCGATGAGCGGTTACGGAAAATAATAAAAATTAATGATTTCAAAGCTACCACCACGGTAAAGAGATATACAGTAATTTGACGCACTAGAAGCGGTTGAACTCAAGGTCGCGCGAGCTTGCAACGCGGTCGACAGGGATCGGCAAGAAACGAGGTGCCGAATAGACGTACATGTTAATGCAGTAAGCTTTCGAATAATGGTTGTGAAACAAAGTATTTAAATCTTTTTGATATTTTGAGTAATTCACGCCTATTCGGCACCTCGCTGCCTACCAAACCCTACCCACTTGGTTGCAAACTCGCGCGACCTTGAGTTCAACCGCTTCTAGGGAGTCAAATTACTGTATATCTCTTTACCATGCTACCACCTACATATAATTTTATTTTCGCTTGCATGGTCACAGATCGTTTGAATTTTGTATTTACTTCAATCAGTGCAATCCTTGTAATAAAAACCTCAAAGGAAATATTTGTAAACAAGGAATATTTACTTTTTTATGATATAAAGAAAAACAAATAATTTGAAAAACTTGTTTTGATGATAATCATAAATATTTGCAGATTAACTCATGTAAGATAGAGTTACTTTGGCTTTAAGAGTTAAGTTTATTTATTTTTCTATGTGTATTTATGTAAGCCTTTGACGAAGATTTTGAGTGATATTTTTATTCACATAATTTTTTTTTTATATAGACACATCCCTATTCGTGGTTTAAATTTAAAAGATTAAGGTCTTGTAACACCAAGTATCTGATTGGTCACATTTCGCGATATCCTAACTCCTAAGTGATATGAAAGATATTATCGGTGTTGGATATTTCTCACAGTATGTCCCAAAACTATTTGAGATAAGTATCCTATTATTTAAATGTGCCTTTAGCTATGGGAAAGAGATTGTCCCGCGCAGAAATGTTGAAACCTAATTTGGAAGTTGAAATAACACAAAACTTTTATTTATCTTACTATTATTATAAACTCAAATATTTTAAAATTAAAAGTCTAAGCTATTTTATAATAATGTACCCCTCATAGAGGTAGATATATAATTCTAATTTTTTACCATCCACTTAACAAAACCGTGTCGCCAAGCGGTGACCGTATTCTGGCATGATGTTTAGTGAACTACGGCTGCATCGTCGCTTAAATTACGTTAGATTGCGGTCGTAAGCATGTCAAAAGCTAACTAAACTAATAAATAAAGCCGCGGACAGACGGACGGACAGACAAAGCGAAACTATAAGGTTTCCTTATTGACTACGGAAGCTTTAAAAACATAGGTACCTATTATAGGTATTAATAATAGTGCAAAAACGCATAGTGCAGTAACCTTAGTAACCTAACGTGTTTTTGTAAAACTAACATTTAACTAGTAGTTCGCCTCGAACTGTGACCTCGCAGCCCAATTTCCGTGGTAAACCTTAGACTTTAGGTCTCGACTAAATATATATCCTAATACAAGAACTTTAACATTAATATTAAAACTTAAAATATAAAAATTCTGAGAAATTAAAACTCAATAAACCTACGTACCGAGATTTTTTGAATATAATCCTTTTTAGAGTTTCGTTCCTCTGAAGGAAAAAACGAAACCCTAATAAATAGGATCACTTGGTCATCCGTATGTCCGTCAAGACCAATTTATACTCTACATCCCGTAGAATTGTATATTTTTACCATAATACACAGGTCTATAGCCGCTTGGTACCCGTTAAATTAAACTTCTGAGTTAACGTAGAAAAATATACACCCGTTTATCCTTCAAAAACGTACCTACATTTTTTTGACCCTCTGAATAAATCAACATTCATAGGGAACTTGCCGTTACCATATATTTATGAAATTTGGCAGACTATAAGTACACGGCCCGCGATGCATTATGGTGTGCTCGTGCACCTTTATTGTTGAATGTGCCGGCACAAACAATTACTTTAGGTTTTAAAAAGTTATGCAGACTACTCAAATAACCTTACTGCCACCGAGAGATCTCTCAACTCTAAGAGTTCGCTTTGCTCGGTCGATGATATTTGTATGTATTCATATAAATTATGTATTTAAATTATATTTTATCTTAAAACGATTCAGCGAGTTTTTTTATTCTATCACCACTTCCACAGACATTGTTACCTGCTTATTATTGTTTATGGTCTCCACTTTCGTGTTTTGCCAGTGGCCGTAGCATGCCACACAGAATCCCGACCAAACTTCAAGAGTAGAACTGTCATCCCATACATTCACAAAACTACCATGTATGGCATGACAGTTCTACGCTTGACATTTCAGCGGGATCTCGTTTGGCATGCTACGACCACTGTAAAATATTATTTTACTTGACAGCGAGTTATAGTCCGGTACATTGTGTTCGGGATAATTTATACAAAATTTTAGGCAATGTGACGTAGTTATGTCGTCATAATTATATTATATAATATTATATTATAATTATGCCTATACTACTAAGTCCAACTTTGGTTGCTTGTCATTAGCGATGGGCGTAAAATAACGCTATTAATAAGGTTTTTTTTTAAATAACTATTTTACTTTATTTTCATACTACTTAAATTTAATATAACATTATATTTTATCGATCGAGCGAAATGAGGTTTATAAAAAGATTAAAAAAACAGTACAAAACGTGTACTTACCTACATGTATGTGACACCTATTTCAATAGCAAACTTTAGGCGGCCGGACTATAATTGACGCAATTATTGGTATTACGCAATGTACTAAAAAATTATATGAAAATAATTAAAAATAAGAAATATTGAAAATATGATAAATTGCTTGAAATTCTCGAATTATTGGACTTTATCGCTATTAATTCTTTAACTTTATCAACTTGCTTGCTCTTTTTTGCCTGTAGGATCTTTCTCAAACTTAATGTACTTAACAAATTGTGCAAAACATTATAATTTAATCATCTTCATAACTCTACAACCCTTGGATCGATTTGGCTCATTTTCGAACATGAGAATTCTTTTAGCTTATACTACCTGATCGCAAAGTTTCATTAAGATTGGAACTTTGGTAACGTTGAAATTAAGCATTTTCTAAAACTCTAGAACCCTTCAACCGATTTGGCTCATGTTCGAACTTAAAAATTCTACGGATTTATATTACGCGTTTGCAAAGTTTCATGCAGATTGGACCATTGGTTTTCCAGTTATCGCGTAACAAACATACATACAAACATACACTTTGGCTAATATATTTGTGTCGCTTATAAAAAATGTGTATATGTTAGAAAAAAAATTATCAGCGCTCCAGTTTTGAAATAATCGTCAGACCTATCGTAAAGACTTTAAGTCACCTATATCTCTGCAACCCTGTAACCTATTTAGCTAATTTTTTCACTACAATTATCCAATTAACCTTCTTAACTTGTGTGTAAAATTTCATTTAATTTGGATTAACCGTTTTCAAGTAAACGTCAACCAAACTTAAGCACCAGAGGTCAAGCGTTAAACTGGTCCAAACGCAGGCATTTCGCGGCTTTCGACTCTAAGACCTCGCTTCGCTCGGTCGAATATATTTGAAAAATCCTCAAGCCCTCTTAGAATATGACAAGATGATATAGAATTTTTTTTTTTTCAAAATTGCTCTCATGCCATTTTTTAATATATCACTGAAAACACTTTTAAATGTGCAGCGACGCACAAATTATTGCACATTGTTGTGTGTTGCACTCTCTCACGAGGAATTTTCAAAAAGTTATATCTATGAATTTATATTTAGAAATGTGTCGAATAGTGCGAGCGACATAACGCGGACTAAGCGCTCTTAACAGCTTATTCCACAATGTTCAGAGCAAATTCCACACGGGTCCAAAGTTCTGTGAGAACCAAGCCCTACATCGATCAAAACGTTCCCAGATTCGTATTATTTGCCAATATTTATGAGATAGAATTACACGTTGGAGCGTCGAGCTCACGCGATACTTATACCGCTTTTATTACCGTATATAATACACGTATAAAATATGAATGAATGAATGAATGAAATATTTATCTTTGACACACAAAACCTTCAACTAAGAACAAAAACATAAGATAGATATTTTATATTTATACACAAAAAGGTGCAACTCAGCATATTGCCGGCCGTTCGACCGACGCTGGTCTTCTGTTGCGGCCGTTTTGGTGACTTCATGATATTAAATTATTATTAATATAATTTTGCACATATTTCATGGTAAAGATTATAATTTTTTTCTCGGCACATGTTATTAAGGATGTTTGAACTTTTAAACTGCTCCCCCCCCCCAGAACCAAATCCTGGATCCGCCTATGAACACCGCTATTAGAAGGTAATAACAAGAAATACAATACAAGTCTATCAAAATAAAGTCAAATAAAGTCTATCAAGTCTAAATATATTCATATTTTAAACTTTTTTTGCTATTATGTGGCAAATTGCCTCTATTGAGAAAAACAAACTAACAATACTACAGCAACTACAGCAGTAAAGAACACTTTTATTAACCACAGATCGTCCACAAGCCGATTTACAGAGAATTCTAAAGTGCTCCAAACAACTGTCAGATGGCAGAGTGCCCAGAATGCTGGCAGCATTGCCACGTTGAATGGCAATACTTATACGTTGGGCCAAATATACCCCAGCATTTCGGTCATACGTTGACTCGGAAACTTGAATTTGTTAAGTAGTTTCTTTTCAATATATATAAGGCATTTTACTTACATGTTATTAAGGGTATGTATGCCTCTATTATAAGTTCCTCCCGGTAATGGATGCTTTGATGTCAGACATACAGGAGGAGGCACCCTGGTGTATGCTGTTCACCGACGAAATTGTGCTTGTTGGGGAGGAAGGGTGACTTAGTCCTGAGAACATTCACCTTGCCCCGCTTTTCTTTCTAGCCTTCTTCTTTATAGTGTACTATAGTACTAGCTCCGCCCAGTGGTTTTACCCGCTGTACTATGTGTTACTCCAGGGTCTAAGCTATCTCGGTACTAAATTTCAGCGCAATCGGTCCACCCGTTCAGGCGTGAAAGAGTAACAAACATACATCCAGGCATCCATACACTAACTTTCACGTTTATAATATTAGTAAGATATATGTCTATATATATATCTTTTATCCTATAATGTATCTCACAGTTTCAATATTATTACATATAATAAATATTGAATAGACAACTTCCTTTTGACGCCGGTCAAAAGAAGCACTTTGTTTGGCGGACAAGTGCATTTTAAAACTGGACAAACATCAAAAGTGTGGAAAATAGAGTCAAACAAATCGACACAGTGTTATTTCCTGAACGGCACTAGCATTTTCAGCAGGAAAGATACAAATTGGAATTAATCGGAAAATCATCGCACGCCAGTATCCAATATTTGAGAGATAAACCAATTTGTACGGATGGGTTCCGTACATGGGGATTACAATTTCACTTTAGTTCGTAGGTTTTTATAGATAAAATCTTCTTGTGTAATGTGACTGTCTGATCTATCAAGGCACAGCACATAACTTTTTTTTCATCCCCCATCTCGGAAAGAGTATTTTTGCTCTTCGATATCTGAGTACAAAAGCCGTTTTTATCTTTTTTCAGTAAGTGCTAAACTGAATATGATTTATTATCGAATAATTACTCAACACGGTTCAACAGTCCGGGCGATTAAAAATGTAGCCTACATATGAGTTCTTTCATGTTTTCAATCTGCAACCTACATACCGAGTTCATCGGAATTGGTTCAGTGGCTTTTTGCGTGAAAGAACGACAAACATATTATTATACACACACATATTCACATTTATAATATCTTTCACCTTTATAGCATAAGAAGGATTAGATAAGCTATCCAAACACATCCACATAACATTGGACTTACACATTACACATCCATACTTTCGCAAATATATTATCTACTCATATAAAATATTGTATTTGTACCTCCCTCCACAAAATCATAATCGTATCTAGTACCACAAAATCAATCGAGCTCAAAACTTGACGGGGCTTAATAAAATGTCAATAACAAAAATATCAATTTGTAACAATTACATTGTTCCATAAAAAGCAGGCGGAACCCTGCTGCGCATCGTATGACATTAAACTGTAGCACAGCCCTCTAAGACCACAGGGCGTACTCTGCGGACCCCTAAACTCCACGCAATCACTCAAATTATATTTTAACTCAAACTCAACTACACTTTATGGTGTCCCACTGAGACTTTAGAAAAATTCAATTATTGGCTCATTTTTTGATTATGTTTGGCGAATATTTTCGTTTAATTTTAACACAAAATAACTTTTGAAACGCTGCAGGTTCCAGTGTCAAATTTTCTTCTTCCTGCCCTTATCCCACATTAAGTAGGGTCGGCACAACACGTTTTTCTCCTCCATTCTACTCTATCATCGGTCATATCTGCATCATCCCTAGCACGCATATCCTCTTTCACACAGTTCATCCAAACCTTTTTCGGACGCCCCCTTCCCGGATTACCACCAGGTTCCAGTGTCAATATGAATCTTACGGATACTGCCTTAATCTACAACCTGACCATGTTTACATCACTATTCCTCTCCCTGCAAAGTTGTCTGAAAGATCGGTTTAAGGGATAAGACCGCCAATTGTTACACTTATTTATGAAATTGTTTTTAATTTTTCTGTTACGAGATTATAATATCGAGTGACGACTCTCTCGCTCGCACAATTTGACAAATTTTGAAATATAAATTCAAGGAATTAATTTATTGAAAATTCCTCTATACAAGTCCTGCATAATATTATTGCACACATTTCAAAAGTGTTTTCAGTGAGATATATAAAAAAAAGGAATAATGAGATTTTTTGAAAAAAAAAAACTTTTTCGACATCGCTCCTCATCCCATTTTTTTATATATAGGTATATCTCACTGAAAACACTTTTGAAATGTCTGCAATAATATTATGCAGGACTTGTATAGAGGAATTTTCAATAAATTAATTCCTTGAATTTATATTTCAAAATTTGTCAAATTGTGCGAGCGAGAGAGTCGTCACTCGATATATACGCTCTTAATTGCAGTGTTTCAATAAAGAGTTTTCTATTGTATTTAAAGGTAGGGAGGATTACCCCGGCGACAATATTATGTAGGCAATGAGTATCAGTACATAATAAAGATCTGATATTATGTAGTTTTGAAACAAATTATTATTATAAATTTCAGCCAGTAGGTAAAATAGAAGGGCGAATCTATTAAAAATAAAACATCTTAATTTCTTATAACCGCCATGAGGCAAATCACGTTTTCTCATAGTTAAAACGAGTATAATAAACAAAAACTTACAATATTCCGCAAATTGCAAGTTAACCCTTTGATGGTGTAGCGTCCATGGCCCAGTGGTCATACGTCCGGCTTGTAAGCCGGAGGTCCTGGGTTCAAATCTCAGTGTGGCAAAGATTTTCGCCTGAACGCTACCGTGTTTCGGAAGGCACGCAAAACTGTGGGTCCCGGCTGTTTCCTATAAGATATGTAGGAGGCAGTCGTTAGGTCATGTTGCAGGCCCTGTAGTAATCTCGGCGACCTGAAACTGCAACATATAGGTTCGCCACACAACCTATAAATTGTGATTTGACTCTGACAGTGTAAGTAGGGAAACCTGTTCTGTTGGAGTATAAACCCCAATTATTATTATTTATGGTTAACGGGCACAACCATCACACTAACCCAAGTAATATTAGTGTAAAAATTTTGTATAAATATTATGATTATGTGAGAATATCACCATAACAATCTGAGTCTGCATGTTTGTTGCTCTTTCGTGCAGAAACGGCTGAACCGATTGTGCTTAAAACGTGGAAAAGTATAAAAAAAATTACTCGTAATAAAAAATTAAGGGTACCAATAATGTATTTTTTTTTTGTGAATATAATAAAAATATAACGCTTTTGAGTTTGGATGGGGACGCACTACGTCACGACTCACGACCAAGTCTCGACTTCTTTAAAATGTTCCAGTAAAGCAGAACGCCATGATGTCATAACCCAAAAAAACAACTTAGGTGCGTTGTATCATTATTTTCAAAATAAATATGAATCCAGTCTAGTGTTTTCAAACGCTTGACAGAAAAACGTATTTTAAAAACATCCTTTTGCTATATGTCCATAAGAAGCCCGTATATCCCCGAGCGGCGCGATCGGCCCGCACCCGCGCATTCGAATTTGAACCTTATTTTAATAAAGCTAGACATAATAGATGTCATATTTGATTTGAACCGGAAGTATTTCCTGGATTAGGTTTAAAGAACTTTATTTCTCATACAAACTTTTGTTCATTTACAATGAGATTTACAAATATAATCTATAGTTAAAATTAGTTTTCTGGCACGACACGCACTCTTATTACTATTACAGTTGATTTTCAGCATATTTCTTTAATTTACTCCTAAATAAACTAAGGCTTTCACATTCTCGAATATCACGGATTAAGGGGTTTAAATTACGCGGTAGATGGTGAAGAGTAAAATTATCATAGTTCGATGGTAAAAGGTATATTCCCAAAACATCAAGCGAACGCACTCATCTCGTCCATCATCATTTATAAACGATGACCTGTAAAGGGTTAAAATAAATGGTCTGCGTTCAAGCGCATGGACGTAGGTAACCTAAGCTAAGACCTATCATTATACCTATCACAGTATTTATAAAACTCGAAATATAATTTCAATGTCAGAGAATTTATTTATTGTAAAGCAACATGTAATTTTTAACGAATTAAATCGAGACGAGGGCAACGCATATTATATATAGTTTGTAACAATAAATTGTTCTTTGTAACGGACATTCTGACTGAGATTAAACGGTTAAGTTTTTAACTTACAAAAAAGTTATCAATTATATAATTTGCTACGTGCCTAGTACGTAAGTTTATTACACCTGCAACATACAGTTATTATAATTTTTTAACGATCTTCTACGAAACAAAATCAACGTTTTTTTTTTAATAATTTAGTAACTAAGTAAGTACATTCTTTTTCAGAGATTTTGTAGGTCTGAGATAAGAATCTTACTAATATTATAAACGTGAAAGTTTGTAAGAATGGATGTCTGCATGTATGATTGTTACTCTTTCACGCCTAAACGGGTGGACCGATTGAGCTGAAATTTTGTATACAGATAGCTTAGACCCTAGAATAACACATAGGCTATAGAAAAGCGGGTAAAACCGCTGAGCACAGCTCATAAAGTAAATATCTCAACAGATTCTTTCGCCTTTTCTAAAAAATGTGCTTTTTGTGTTGACTTCCTTTAGACGATAGGAATTCTAAGATCCTTGCTTGAGGTCTAAAACCTAGATGTGCGATTTATTATCATAATGTTTTAAAGTGTACTCCTAGCGCCATCTGTTGGAATATTCACAAACCTGCTTCTGATGCGAATAGTGAAACGGTTCAAACTGATTTATATATCATCTGGAACCTTATAAACCTTCTGCTAAGATTTAGATTTAGAAATGGTTGAGGAGGACGACGCTGGCACGTCCGTCAACTCGTGAACGGGTGCCGCGAGCGGGGGCTGCTCTGTGCCAGATGCTTTCTGCTTATAGAAAACTAACACAGTTAAAATAATAAATAAAATTAAAATTCACTCTATGGACAAATAGAGATAGTAAGCTAGAATAACATTAAAATTGTAATGACAAAAGGTGCATGCGGTTCTCGCAGCAGCTGATAAATGTATTTAAAAAAATAGGTACCTAACCCAGATCTGCAACAAACAAGCTGTCTGGAGTCTGGATTCTAGATGTTTTCAACTGATTTATATGTATTTAGGTGTACTGAAAACTAAATAACTGGCCAAGTGTGAGTCTGGATTCTAGATGTTTTCAACTGATTTATATGTATTTAGGTGTACCTACTGAAAACTAAATAACTGGCCAAGTGTGAGTCAGACTAGCGCACCAAGGGTTCCGGTTCATGAGGAAAAGGCTAATAAGTATGTTTATAAAAAATATACCGATAATACTCGTATTATGTGATGTAAGTAGGTAGGTAGGTATATCGAATGTAATGAGCCCAAACACGCCGGGTTTACTAATAGCCATTGAAGAGTTTCAGTAGACAACTCCTGGCTCCATCATCAGATCATCTCTGTAGTACCAGATTAATGAACCATCATCAGATTTCTAGACATTTGCAAAGTTTCATTATGATGCGACAACGACAAGTTGGTGAAATTTTATTTGCAAGATTTTTTTACCGACTTTGTATGGAAACCTAATTTAAGCATCTTAGAAATAGACCATGTATGGAAGCTCATAGCTGGACAACGATTGGAGATACATAAAAAGTGTACAGGCCAAAGTTGTAGAGAACTTTATGAAGTTTTATAATGTAGTACAACAAAATATCGTACAACGCATAGTTTTTGACATATAAGCAAAAATCCTAAAAATGGGACCTTCTTCGGCCTCCCCCCCCCACCCTCGGGCTCACCTCGGAGAGGTGGGGACTTTTAGTATGTTAATCTCTTAACTAGTCCAAACAAAGTCCCTAAGTTAGTTTTTCTGCTTTCGACTTTTCGATCCACATGCCTCTTTTGGGCACTCATTCTGACTGGACTATCGTGACAGACAGACAGTCGGACGGACAGATAGACAAAAAAGTGATCCTATAAGAGTTCCGTTTTTTCCTTTCGTGGAACCCTAAAAAATGCTCAAAAAATTCTAGCACACAGCACATCAGATTATTTTGTAAAACGCAAATCTTACTTCCTACTATATAGGTATATTATAAACGTAAATTTTGTAAGAATGATTGGATGTCTGGATGTATGTTTGTTACTCTTTCACGCCTTAACGGGTTGGACCGATTGGGCTGAGCCAGATAACTTAGACCCTGGAATAACATATGTTACCATCATAGGCGGATTTAGGGGGTGGTAGGGGGCCAAGGCCCCCCGCCCAGAAGCATTGTAAAGTTACGAATTTTGCACATATTTCATGGTCATTTTGATTCAATGTTCTGCACAACTCAAACAATTGTTTTACGAAATTTCAATTCAATAGGTTCAGCGGTTACGGATTTGCGTACAAACGTTTTTCAGGAATAATTCCCGTTTTCGTGGGAATTTCGCAAATCCCTTTCTTATCAGTCGCATAAGTTAGGAACACGCTGTTCAAATTCAAGCTAAAAAATATTAATATGGTTATCGATTTTGTTCAGAAACTAGCAACCCCCCCTTTTCCCACCCTTAACTTAGATTTTGGGGATAAATACTATCCCATGTCCTTTTTTAGGTGTCAAGCTACCTCTGTATCAAATTTTAGCTCAATAGGATCAGCGGTTCCAAATTTCCCTTACCAACGTCGACCCCCCTTTCCCCCTTAAAAGTTATTTTTTTACATAAAAACTATTCAAAGTTCCTAAACATAGCCCAAACAATTGTTTAACAAAATTTCAACTCAATCGGTTCAGCGGTTACGGATTTGCATACAAAACGTTTTTCGGAAATAATTCTTGTTTCCGTCGGAATTTCGCTAATTCTTTTATTATTGGTCGCCTACGTTACCACGAACACGCTGTCCAAATCCCAGCTAAAAATGTTTAATGGTTTTCGATTTTGTTAAAAAACTTGCCCCCTTCTTTTCCCACCTTTTTGGCAAACAAATCTAATCCATGTTCGTTTTAGGCAAGCTCAAGCTACCTCTGCACCAAATTTTAGCTCAATAGGATCAGCGGTTCTAAATTTCCCTTACAAACTTTAACCCCTCTTTTCCTGCCTTAAAAGCTATTTTTTGACATAAAAACTTAATCCAATCGTTTTACAAAATTTCAGCAAAATCGGTTCAGCGGTTATGGATTTGCATACAAACGTATTTTGGGAATAATTCCCGTTACCGTGGGAATTTTCCAAAATCGATTCTTATCGGTCGCCTATATCACCTAAAAAACGCGCTGTCCATATTTCAGCTCAATCGGTCCAGCGGTATTATTCAGACCACGATTTTGGAGTAGATAGTATGTGGGCCAGACATTTTTTTATTACGAAATTTAATGCCGTCTCATACTTCAAGTTTCTGCATAAAAATAAAAATGCACAGCTGCAAACTGCGATCATCTCGCTGCAGGATATTTTTAAATTCTGTTTATGAAAGGACAAAGCCGATCGCGTAGGCCTACAGCTTGGTCTGAGCGCGACGTCTAAATATTTTTGAATCGTAACTATGAAGTCGTGTAAACCCGAGATTTTTTTTATTTCTGACCAGGGATGTTGCGAATATCCGCATCCGCATCCGTAACTGCGGAGCATCCGCATTAATTTTGACATCTGCATCCGCATAAATTTGATGCGGATTTTAATGCGGATGCGGATGAGGCACATGTTTCGACAAGAAAGAAAAATTGTGGCCGGTGAACGGCACGCGCCATTATGCACGTGCGAATTGACTTAGCTTTCGTTTATTTAAAAAATGGCCAGATGAAAATTTTTGAAAAAATAATTATGTATTGCTCCCCATGTCATTTTTTAATATATCAAACTGAAAACACGTTAAAAATGTGTGCAGTAATATTATGCAGGGCTGATTTTCAATAAATAAATCCTATGAATAAATTATTTTAAAATTTGTCAAACAATGCGAGCGAGACAGCGTCATCCGATATATATACGCTCTTAAAATTGCTCCATAAATAGCGTTCTCAATTATTTTCGTAGAAAGTAAAGCTTCAAAAGACGGTTATTGTGAGTTACGGAGTGTTAGGGATTCTAACAGATACACATAATTATACCCTCACGGACTTTTTTGTAAACCGTTTTAAGGTGTACAATTCCTCTAGTACATTATTTTGATCTATCTCGTATAATTACCAGCGTTTGCAATGATAGCGCAATCAGTTTATTAACGATATCACATTAGAAACCTCTAAAATTAACAGTGGTTCCTATTAGTATTAGTGTTGTTTAGTGGTTTATTATAAGCATGTAGGTATTATGCATATTTGAACCTTCTGCTTGAATTGCTCTATCTATTAAGAAAACAACATCAAAATCCGGAAAGGTACAAGAAACAGACGCAGGGTGCGACTTCGTTTTTTTTTTTTTATACTAAGTAGTGATTTCATAAGATCCGCAACCGCGGATGTGAGCCCACAAAAATCCGCATCCGCATCCGCGGATGTGAAAAAATACGCATCCGCAACATCCCTGTTTCTGACTATGAAGAATTGCGTGTTTCGCTTGCTCCGAGCAGTAAAAAAAATAATGTTCGTACTCTTCTAATAAGAGAGCGACCAGTTCTGAGATAATTTAAAATCCTGACTAAGGTATACGAGCAGCGCCAAGAATATTCTATACCTCTATATCACAAACAGGTGTGCGTTTACCAGGTCCCTGATACCCTCCCAAATCTGCCTTACAGCGCTTTTGGAATTTCTTTAGTTTTTCGCTACCGCAGGATATTGCTTAGGTTTGATCAGGTATTTACCTACACTGTTAGAATCAATCGTTATAAAACAGCGCATAACTCAGACGAGTTCTTAACAAAAACAAGAACTCAAAAATAGAATTAATTTATTTTTCGAAATGGTATTTTACAAAAACCACATATTCTTACTAATTAATGAAGCACAGGCCGCTTTCACTGAGCGAGCACTAGGCTTAGTGACGAAACTCATTGCATTGTGGACCTAAACAGTAACAATAGCCTTATTCTAATGATTTATTTACCAAAGCTTATACATATTGCAATTAAGTTCACCGACTAAGCGCTCCGTGATCACTAAAATGTAGATAAAATGTAGATGCTTAGACCACGATAAAGAGATATACAGTGACTCCCTAGAACTGCTGAACTCAAGGTCGCGCGAGTTTGCAACGCGGTCGACAGGGATCGGTCAGAAGCGAGGTGCCGAATAGACGTTTTTATGCAATAAAATAATTAAGAATTAAATTATTTATTCATAAAAATAGATACATTAAATCTAATGATACAGAAACGTTTGGGTACATTAAGGTGTCATGATGGTTAAAACTGCTCTATCCCAAAATAGACTTGTCTGTCTTCGGTTAAAGCAAGATTCCTTGTATATTGTGGATCATTGCTTGAAAATTAATTATGGAAACTAGTGCATATTTTGAGTAATAATGGTTGTGACAGTAAAAATATCACAAAGTATTTAATTGTTTGTGATATTTTGAGTAATTCACAATAATAACGCCTATTCGGCACCTCGCTGCTTACCGAACCCTACCCACTTCGTTGCAAACTCACGCGACTTTGAGTTCAACTGCTTCTAGGGAGTCAAATTACTGTATATCTCTTTACCATGATTAGACTGTACATTGTACCACTACAATATCAGTGCATAATCTTTCAAATTACAATTGTAAGAATAACTTCACATTTTTGTGAGTAGCGATACAAGCAAGCTTATTAAAATAGAGAAGTTGACTCTTATATTGTCCGTCAGTTACAAATTATTAAAAAAAATAACATGATATCAATAAATCAACAAATACATAGATTTAAATGACATTTATTTCATTTACAAAGCAATACAAGAATATTTTTTTACAATCAGACTGACCAAACTGAATTAACTTATTTTATTACATAAGTATTTACTTATTACCTATGTAAACATTAAGTACCTTATCTTTAATTTCAAATACATACAACTGAGAAAATTAAACACCTGGAAGTGAACTACGCATAATTATTTCCATTAAGTCAACATCCCTATTAAATTAGAAAATAACAAAGAAAATTATTGTATATTGTATCGAGCTAATTTCGATAGAAAGCGGCCCCCTAAAATGAACATTCTACACTAGAAAAAACTTTACATTATAAGTAAGAAACCTTACAACTAAAATTATTATTATATTTGGGACGCCCTCGTTCCCCTTCCCCGCGTCATTAATGTACTTTCCTGCCATTTAATAGTAATTAATACCATTTAATATTATTAATGCAATTTAATATTAATTAATAGCATTTAACATTATGTAATCCATTGAAAATGTATATAATATAACTATTGTACGTAAGTTTATGTATCGTTAAACAACAGCCACTTAACACTAAACTGTTCATTAATACACATTAATATTTAAATTGAAGTTACTATGACTAGACACATCAAATTGAATGTTTATTTAGTCATAGATAATCACCAGAATACGATACTAATATACACATGTTTCAAAAAGGTGAACTAATACTTAAAGGAGTGCATACAAATATCACAACAAAAATTGTAGTCATAGATTAAAATAGACAAGATACAGTACAAGCTATAATTGTTATAGGCAAACTTGGTCCTGCTTGAATAGTCTTACGACTGAGGTAAAATTGTGTCCAGAACCGTCCAGTACCGTATCTATTATTTTAATCTAAGATGGTCATGCACAAATTTCAAGGTACCCAAGTATTAGAACAAATTTTTGTAAAACATATCACCGAGCATTCAAAATATCCACTATTCATCAAACAGAATTTTACAACTGAAGCTTCGTTTAAATATTAATTTAAATGCAGCTAACTAATTGATAAACGAAGGGGCAGTTCTAATTATAGACAAATCTTATCCTTGCAGGTAGGTAGCCTAATGTTTGGTTTGACATTAATATTTATTTAAGATACAGTTTCCTTTAAAAGTTGCCTTCAATCGACAAAAATAAAATTTTAGTAATGAAATGTTTATCGTGTATTTATCGTGTATTATGCGACAAAGTAGAGACACATTTTTTTTTAATCAACAAATCGTTACATATTAATACAGCTATTTGACCATTATATAAACAACTTTCGCATTGAGATTTCACAAAACGTCCACATATTGTTTGTGCCACTGCCAGAAGCCACACTGAGTGTCGCAGTGTCAAACACAATAAAGTACATGACACTGACAAATTTGACACTGCATCACAGTGCTACGGACTATTATTATTGTTATTACACAAGGAATATCACACAAGATTCATACGTATCACCATTTCACGACAACTAAGATAATAAAACGGCATAACTCAAGTCTAATCCTGATGACTCTTTATAGTAGTTCGTTATTTTCCAAAACGGTAGTTGATACATAGATTAAAAATAATTAAAAACAAAAAAGGAAGATGCGGTATTGATGGACCGCTTCAATCATGCCAAGGGCCTAATTTAAAAGGCACAATTTTTCGGTAACCGACACTTTCCGATCCAACAGGCCCAAGTTTGACAAAGCATGGATGACGCATCTTACCATTTCCTTTTAATCTAATAGTTGATACATATTCTCAACGATATTCGACGTGAGTTGTGCCGTTAAATTATTTAAGTTACCGACACTCGCGATTAATCATCGTATTTCACCATCACCTTTATTATAATTTGTTTTAACGTGGGTGCAAATGCCTGATGAACGGTGGAAAGGGTTTATTGTTTGGTTTGTCAAAGAGTTTGTTCCAGGGGGTCATGGAGTCGGGAGCTCTAGTCCCGAAGAGTACGGCCGCGGGCAGCGGGTACGGGGGCGGGATGATTAGTTGCGGCGGAGGCACCGCTGGCTGGAAGTCTGCTAAAAATAAAACATAATATAAGACAACTCACACACACACTATACTTAATACTTACTGTACTTATGATATCATTTAACCCTAGGAGTACAACAGGGGTTGTTTTCAACCCCAAGGCACGCAATAAGTATTCATATTTACTATGTTTCGTTTTATTTTTTCGAAACACTCATATCTATTCTTTAATTAGACTAAAATCAACCAGTTATAGTTGTTTAAATGTTGAAAGATGTTATAGTTTCTTTAATTTTGACATGGCTGGAGTTATGAACAACCCCTGTTGTAGTTTACGTAGGTGATTTTTTTTCTGATGTTATTTTATAACTTTTAATAAAATAGTAAGATGGGATTTTATTTTGGATAATCATGTTTATATCATCTTGTAACACATAAGAGAATATTATTACTGACATTAAACAATATTTAGAAAATGACTTCATTTTTTGAAAATGATTTTTCTCTGAAAATTCCTCGCCGTATGCTTGAAGTTAGGATTTGTATTTTTTTTATCTCGAAAGTAGTGTTGTTAGGTAATTTTACTTATTTCATTTTCAAAACAGTGCACATAAAGTCAAATTTGATTACATTTGGCTTACTAATTGTTTATTCCTTAGAATAATTCATACAAAATTTAGGTTCAACTAAACCTGATATTCTAAATAGGAACCAATAACTTCCATTTACTAATAGCCATTGAAGAGTTTCAGTAGACACCTCCAGGCTCCATCATCAGATCAGCTCAGTGGTACCAGATTATTGAACTGTCATCAGATTTCTAGACATTTGCAAAGTTTCATTATGGTACGACAACCAGAAGTTGGTCAAATTTTATTTTCAAGATTTTTTAACCGATTTTGTATGGAAAACTAATTTAAGCGTCTTAAAAATAGATCACGTTTGGAAGCTCATAGCTGGACAACGATTGGAGATAGATAAAAAGTGTAAAAGGTCAAAGTTGTAGAAACTTTTATGAGGTTTCATAATGTAGTACAACAAAACTTCGTACAATGCACAGTTTTTGACATACATATAAGCAAAAAACCTAAAAATGGGACCTTCTTCGGCCTCCCCCCCCCCCCCCTCGAGCTCACCTCGGAGGGGAGTTTTAGTATGTTTATCTCTTAACTAGTCCAAACAAAGTTCTTAAGTTAGTTTTTCTGCTTTCGACTTTTCGATCCACATTTACTACAATTAATACAATTAATTTATAACTATTTTCCATGTAGTTTGAAACGTAATGTGTTTATCTGATATATCGTGTATATTTGTAGCTTCTAAGTGATCACGTATATAGTTACCTTCGTCGTAAAACATGTGATACAACTGTTCGCGCTGGTCAGACTCCCGCGTAAGCAGACGCTACTCGTTTATACCCGCCTCGCTCCCTCCTGCTCCCTTCTCGGCGATGCACGACCGCGCCACCGACGCGAACAACCTGACAAATTACACATTTCATATACATGTACAAGAAAGAGTGTGTGTGAGGATAAGGGATGATCGTGCGGTTAAACGTGCGTATCTCGGACGGCAGGCGGTCGGTTGGCATCCGCGGTATCGCTAGAAGGATGGTGGAAAGGGATCTGGAAGCGCTCCAAGCTGTTATGGAAGGAAGTGGCCCAGAATCAGGAAGAGCGGCGTAATCTTGTATGGGAGGCCAAGACTCAGTTTGGGTCGCTGTGCCGTAGTAAGTAAGTATAAAGAAACATTATTCTACTACTACTGTGGACAGTCGTATTAGGTGTCGTTTTAAAAAATGTAAAAAAAAATTCTTGTAACTTGGTATGTAATAAAGTGTTATTATGGTCAATTGATCTTACTAATATTTGAAGTTGGTAAGAATAGATGTCTGGATGTTTGTTACTCTTTCACGCCTAAACGGGTGGACCGATTGAGCTCAAATTTGGTAAAGAGATAACTTAGACCCTGGAATAACACATAGGCTACATAAGTACTCCGGGTAAAACCGCTGGGCGCAGCTAGTAGCTTATAATTGTATTACCACGTCAATGTGTAAATGGTCTAAACGAAGTGATGATGGATACCATTGTTGATTTTATATTATGTCAGATAATGAAAATATAGAAAACATAATTGGATTGTACAACTTTTGTATAAACAATGATTACAAATATTAGAATATAAACAAAAACAATGATTTTTGCAGGGGCAAAGTAAGCCGTTTAAATTCGTTGCCATCTGGAAATAGTGCCGTAATACCGTCTCATAACAGGTAAGAACATATTTGAAATTAAAGCTATATAATATTGTATTGCAATAATACGGAGCAAAAAGTCTTATAAAATGATTTTTAAATTTGGATTTTGGAAGATAAAAATAATAAAAATGGTAAAAACTGTTCATAAGAAGTAAGCTCTGCCATTAATTTGATATAACATAACATCGTGCATGAAAACAAAACTCACTTCTCAATTTCAGGCGCGCAGTGCACAAACTCGTGCCCCCAGAACTTATAAACCGGGTTCTTGATCAGTTCAATGAACGTGATCAACAGCCCCCAAGGATGTGGCCGGTTCACAATCAGCCTCTCCAACAACATCCTGGTGATTTGTTCCTGAATAGCTTCGGAGTTAGCCTCGGCGAACAGATATAGCAGAGCACATGAGAAATAGTGCGTGTGACTGTTCGGGTAGCGCAGCTGGTTGGCAATCGCGTTTAGGAACAAGTACCTGTAACATTAGATTCATTATGAGTTTTAAGCTATTGCATAGCTTCTATCGCGGGCCTTGAGCGTGGGGACCGAATCCAGAAATTCCGTAACGAAAAAACCTAACACCCCCCACTCCGACCGGCACAGCGGTGATACTTTTTAGTTTTTCCATCTATAGATAAAAAATGCTATGCAATAGCTTTACCGCGGCAGTCTCCGAGTGCCACACGTCTTTTTTTTTTATTAATTAAAAGTTGGTCTTTGATCACGATCTGGTGCAATTTTCTGTAACTAGTCTATGTATTTAGATTTTGCACACCACTGTCTATTATTGTATTTTCATCATGTCCTGTTCCAGTCCCAGGTTGTCTGTAAGAAATTGCCTAGTGCGATCTAGCTCATTAAGCTTCTTTGTAATGTTCTTTGTAAAAGTATTATTCTATTCTATTTCGCGTAATGTTAAACGTTGCGGCCGTAGATGGTAACTAAATCTAAAAGGTGGTATGAATCTCTCCCTGGCTTCACTGAACATCATGCCGGAATACTGTCATAATGGCCGCGTTTTTGTCCAGTGTGTGGTAACTAGCCACGGCCGAAACCTACCACCAGTTAGCTAGTTTGTGGTATAAATAGTCGGTAAAAATATTGAAGTTTTGAGAGAGAGCTTCCTCCCTTCAGATAACATAATGTAATATCGTCACTAGTTTAAAATCTTTGTAAACAGCTACTCACCGTCCTTCAAAGTCAAAGTCAACGGTGAAGTTCTGGTAGATGTCCATATGAGCTGAGTGCGCGATGGTGGACATACTGGGCGTCTGTCCCTTGGAGCGGATGTAGGCGATGGCTTGCGTGCCCACATACAGAACCACAGCGTTCATCAGCTGGCTGTTGTAACGACGACCCGGCTCGTTCAACACCTGAGGGGTACACAGGCACTCATATAACACCCACATGAAACCAACATAAAATTCAATCAAAACTGTGCTCTCTGCCCATCAGTTAAGTCACAAATTTCATTAAGTTTACCTGCATGTTACTCCTCAGCTCCGACAAGAAGGTGACGGGAGCGCGGGCCTTCAAGTACGCGTCGAGATCCTTCTTGAACTGCGAGTTAGGCAATATCGTGACGTAGTTGATGACGGCGCGCGGCGGCAACGCGATCTCCGGCAACAGATCGACCTTCAAGTTGGGCGTGAAAGGATCCGGCAAACGCATATTCCTAGGGAACGCTGACAGAATAAGATTCCTCATCTGAATGCAGTTCGGCGGTATCTCGTCGCAGAACCCGTAGTGGTAATCGCAGAGGAACTCCGGGAAGTCGTGGAGCAATACCAGCAACACTTTTAGAGTGCCCTTGTATAGCAACATGACGGGAGGCGCCAGCTCCGTGTTACGGAGGAACGGATCCAGGAACTTGAACAGGTCGATCAGCAGCGTCGAGTACATGCCCCAGCCCTGCAAGCAGACACCCATCCTCAGAATGTCAACATTTGGGACGAGAGACATGCGCACACGCATTCACATTAAACTACTTCGCTTGAGCAAGAATCAATACTCATGACGTTTGTAATATTTTCTATTGTCAGTGTGTCGTCACGAATTTTTTGACAAAACGCATTGAGATCGAATTCGTATCGTCGAAATGTCAGATCTCAATTGACAGACAACGATCAAATTCGATACGATAGTGGTTGCCAAAATAATCGTGCTAACCCCACGGACAACTGACAATCATAAGTATTGAAAACCGCAAGTGCATGTAGTATGGAAAATACTGCATACATACATCCAATCACAGCAAACGTTCTACAATGTTCGCAGACCAAAACCGAAGCGACGACCTACATAGAGGATAATCTACATGTACGATCCGTAAACCTACTAGTTTTTTAAAGAAAAACTTAAATTGTGTAAACTAAGGCAAATTATAAAAAAATAAAAACATGCTCAATCTGATCAAGTAAAATTTCTTTGTGTAAACGGTTAAAATAAATGTAATTTCTCACCTTTCCAAAAACATAATTTAATATCACAGATTATAATACTACGAACCAAATTTTCACTCTGCCGTCGCTCTCAGCCCAATATATTTTCAGGCCAGGGCGAATCCCTGGCTTCTTGACAGTCTCACAGAAGTTATTTTTTTAATTAAAGAAGTAAAAAGACAAGCAAGACACTCTCATGATGATAAGAGATAACGCTGCCCTTAATCAGTAAAGTGCCCACCCAGATTTCACAATGATGTGAAATTCAAGGTGCACTGGACCAACGTTTCTTACTCAAGAGTCATAAGATGTTCGAAAACTCTTGAGCCCAGTAATTTCACTAGCTACAGTGCCCTCCTACCGAAGCACAGTGACGTTTGCACATCACTGCTCAGGCAGTAGTAGGGTAGAATAACTGGCACTGTTGGGGTACCCATCTAGACGACCTCCTGCAAAGGAAGTCTACCCCCGAAACGATTACTCGTACTCATACTTTCCGAATATGCGGTAGTCTTAAATATAAACAAATAATCACTTTGTACAAATTGACATGCAAGTGCAATTGTAGCCTATTTGAAACACATTATATTGAGCTTGAATCCAGGTTTTAAGCGACAAACATACACATCTCTGGTCATTCGGTCCAGCCTTTTAATTTGAAAGCAAAAAATTGTCCTCTATAGGGTTAGGTTTCGTATACATTGTGCGGTTTGCCGCTTTGCAGTCAATATATAATACGGCTAACGGCGCGGTTTTGTCCGCGTACTGCAAATAGCAACCGTCAACGTGGCAAACCATTCGTCCGGCCGAGCGACCGGAACGATCCACAGAAACAATAATTTGATATACTTTTTTGATTCCGGTTAACCGCAAAGTGCGTACGAAACCTCAGTGTGGTACTATTCTGATCGTATTCCATGTATATTACCCTCTACCATCGTTTTACACTTGGACAAGTGACAAGACCAAGCATAAACCGACAAAACGAAAAATATATATTGCAAAATAATAAAAAACAAACAAATATCTAAAAGCTGTGTTGGTATGTGAGCCTTACGAAGTTGACACAGGTGGCGGCCAGTCGGAGTTCTTCCTCTGCGTCCCTGGGACCGCTCATAATCATCTGCATCCATCATTCACCAATACTTAAACACTACAGTGTCACTGGTTTAACGATTTTCAATATTTCGGGGAATGATCAAGATAAACCATGCATGAATTCGATATGATATTGATATGGTAATCGTTTAGGGCTTTCAAAAATTGTAAAGGAGTATAGTTTGTCCACGAATTTCTCCGAAACTATTGATTGGATCGTGAATATTGTTGACATTTATTGCAACTAATGGAACAGTGCAATTCTCGTCAGCTGAGTTTTTAGATCTTGCAACGTAAGTAAAAAGTAAAAGAACGTGTAATTTAATACTACTTTGAAATCGGTGAGTATTTTTCCGGTCAATGGTTTGGGAATGCATAGAGGACAAACATACAACATTTTATAGAGAATCAGTTGAAAATAAGAAATAATAAACATCTCATGTTGCTTCAAAACCGTTTGATGGCACGGGTTGATTGTGATAGCTCAGTCTCAATAACACTTGTTTTTCTCTCTCTTATAATATAACAGAAAAATTAAATGAAAAATCACACACAACTGTCCCTTCTGTATATTTCGCAAACTAAAAATGAGAATGTTGTATATGTGTGAGAAACATGAGATTCGTTTAACCAGTGACTCTGTATAAAGGTTAATGGTAAGTACGTATCAGCCGGACGTACATAGAAGTATACCTTCTGTTGTGGTGTGACGGCTAGGACGCGGTTGATGAAGGCGCGGTGGGCGACTATCTCGAGCCAAGCGTACGCGAATCCTGACGCCACGGCCGGCCGGATGATGCGTAGGGTGTGGCAGAACGCCGTCAGAACCTAAAACAAACATAAAATTACAACATGTAAGTAGAACATCTGAAAGGAAAGGCTGCACGATATCTTCATCATTCTTTGTATATTTCCATCTTGTACATTTCTTTGTATTTATATAATATTTCCATAATTAAAACATAGATTGACATTATAAACAACAGTATCTATGACAACTAAAAAGCTAAATTTAGAAGCCTAAATTCAGTCGCCACTGAATTAAGTCAAGTGTAATCACCTTTAGCATCCTAAATTTAGAAGAAAGTATCGTTCATCCTAATTTAGATTCTGAATTTAGTGACTAAATTCAGCCAAGTGTAATAAGGCTTTTAATCAGTCAGCAACGATACTGGCTTCTGAATTTAGGATGCTAACTTGCTAAATGTGATTACACTTGACTTAATTCAGTAACGACTGAATTTAGGCTTCTGAATTTAGCCAAGTGTAATAAGCCTTTTACATATTTCAAAAATACCATAGACATCACTAAACAGGTATTATATGGCCATATAAATTAAGTGACCTAACAAACATTTCAGCTCAATCGGTCCACCCGTTTAGGCGTGAAAGAGTAACAAACATCCTGACATCCAGACATCCATTTTTAAAAACTTTCACGTTCATAATATTAGTAAGATTAGTGAAGAGCCGTAAGAAGGTTTTACCTAATATAAAGTAATAAAATGCTTACCCATCTATTTTTGACACACTCTTTAATAGGAAATCTCAAAATGGTAATTTAGTTACATTTCCCTCTACGTCCTGTCCGTATCCGAACAGAGTTTGCCATGATGGACCGAATTCGCATATTTCTTTTTGCACTACATCATCCGGTACGAATCCGATCCTAGTCGCATCAATCAGTCATGCCAGATCAAATATGAATTCAGACTATTATAATCGGATAATCTGTCTCGCATTGGACGGTACTTTAGATACCAAGTACCAGGAGATCAGAAGTTTGAAGGAGGATGTACTCATTTAATAGGCAACTATCATGCCCATGTTTTATCGAATATTAGATTTTTCGTTCGCTAATCAAATAATTAAGTCTTTAATATGTTACCTGATAATTCATAGATTCTAGAACGGGCTCGGCCATGTTCATGTCCAAGAAGAGGATCAGCAACAGCCGTTGGTACGGAAGCTGCTGGAAGTTTGTTCCGTGCTCTTCGTGGTCTTGGAGTAAGCAGCCTGCTATTATTCCCAGAATCTGTGGGAAAAAAACAAAAAAGTAATTATTTTTCTGTATGTTTCCGGCTTTGTTCGCATTAAGATATGCTTTCTTAAGCTATTCTACAGATTTTAATATCTACTTGTGTGATATTTCAACTCAATATTATATTCAGTGGTACAAGCTTTACACTGATGGATCAGTACAGTAAAAATAGGGTACTGCTTGATCAAAACTTTGACTACTGTTATCCACGCAGACTTTATTCTATCTTAGTCTGTGTTACTTGTCTGTGTGGTCTAGATAGTAAATCATCACATAATACTCTAACATAATATAGAATAGCCACACGATTAATAATGTTCATTGATTCTAGTATAATTAGGGAAACCCAAATACTAAAACGATGACAGTTGGCCATTTTTTTCGCAACTGTCATCTCAGTACATTTTTTACTCCAAAAGCACCGTACAAACGTTCGGCGCTTGGCTAGAATAGCTGCTCGTGTATAAACTCCTTATTATAATACTCACTTTATTCAAAAGATTCAACTTTGGCGTAGGGTTACCGCCGTCAGCCGTATTCTTGATCAGCAGCGTCACCAATTTGATGAAGGAATCACACATGTTGTAATACTTCTCCCGTTTGGGTGGCACTTGTGGCGGGTTCATTCTATCCTCATTCAATTGCTGGTACACATTCTCGATGCACATCTGTGTGGCTATACGGAAGAATCTGGTGATCATTTCATCGGACTTCAGGATCCCGTTCATATTCATCCGATGCACGTACAGGTTGAAATTCTGCCCGAGCTCAATCTCTGTGAGAGGTGAAAGGAGCACGTTTCTCCATTCGCGAAGGAGGTTCTCGGTTTTCTCTTGCAGACCTGGTGGATCGTCGTAGTTCTGTGACTGAGGAGAAAATATCAAATTAGTATATTAAATGTGAAGTGCCAAATAAATTCATGGATTTAAAAGGATGTGTTTGTTGTGGATAAAACTCAAGTTAATTTCGAAAATAGTACCTATATTACAATAATATAACTTGTAGAATTTTTTATATTATGTACGCTTCTCCGAGATTATAATTTTGAAGAAAATTAAGTCATATTTGAGCTTATGCCCGGCTGTGAAATAGCTTAATAATGGGAAAGAGTCGTCAGAATTAATATCTTATGCATTTTGACGCCAAATTGTTAAATTAAATTATCGTTTATAGTTAAGAAAGGACTAGAAATTACCAATCCCAGGGAAAAATTAAAAGTTCTGATATTTCCATCCTACACAGTGATTGGTCAATTCTAGACCACTCTTACAGAACCGTGTCAGTGGTAACACACCACTAGCTTGGGAATAATATAATGTCTTTATATAAACTTACCCGAACTTGCATGATCCCCGAATGAATATGCGCAGTGGGTCCCAGAGGCGACCTTTCACCCAAATAAGCGCTAGGGTCTTGATTCACCCTGATCATTTCAATCAACGAGCCGAGTCCTTCAGGCGGAGGCTGCCTGGAGTGGGTCATGACCCTGACCAACATCTCCGTGGTGTGGTACAAGTCGGACTCGTTCACGTATAGGTTGTGACGATCGTCGACTAGGTATAGCTGAACTATTTGCATGGCGAATGCGACTGCCATGTAGTTATTGCCGTTATCCATCATGTGAGCGATCGCGATGTCGTACTGTTGAAAAAAGGGATTGATAATATTGATAAAAATAACAAGCGAAATTTAAAAAAAAAACATTTTAAAAACAATTTTTTATTGTTATATAACCATATAGCACTCGTCAAGACGAATCAAATGACCCCAATCTCGATGGGGATTGCGTCGTTTAATTATGGAGTTCCCATGGCCACCTTCCGACTCCATCATCAGATCAGCTTCATGTCATAATAATATTGCATTGTCAACCGATTTATACATGCATACAACATTTCAGCTCAATCGGAAACCGGGAAGTGGGTCAAATATAACTTGCAAGATTTGATTACAAACAGACAGACAGCAGACAGGTGAAAGTAAATAAAAGCTTGTAATAAAAATACGCAATTAAAAGCCACACTACGTTCGATCGAACAACAAACTGTATCTGAATTTAGCTATTCTTCCGCCTTCTACATGATAGATTCGGACCTTAGAAACAAAACTATCCGAATTCGGTCAATCATCCTAATCAAATCACAGATACGAGATAGAATGTAGTGCAGAACAGCTCATAAAGTTGCATGGCGAGAGCTCATTAACCAACATAAGACTGGGATGTCATTATCAAAAAGAGAACGAGTTTATGATCGTTTATGTTTTATTGTCCCCCTGATCTTGCACAGAAACTTACTTGAGGCATATTGACGAGATGATTCCTGATGAGGCAATCGATAGCTTCAATATTGTATCTCAGTTCCTCACGGCATTCAGTCAAGAAGCACGTGATCTGCTTGGTAGTCCAAACGTGGCCATACACACGGGCATCTTCTAGAAGCTTCAGGACTCTCAGATGAATGTCTCTGTAGCGAGTCATCATTTCGATGTGCTCTGCGCTTGCGCCGGGCTGGACTAGATGACCGTCTAGGATGCCATCGATGGCCTAAAATATTAAAAGATACTCATTAAATATATCTATAATAAAAATACATTAATAACTAGTATTTTACCGGGGGTAGACTTCCTTTGGTCATTGGTCGACTAGGTGGGTACCCCAACAGTGCCAGTTATTCTACTGCCTGCACAGTGATGTGCAAACATTACTGTGCTTCGGTAGGAGGGCACTGTAGCTAGTGAAATTACTGTGCTGAAGAGTATTAACATCTTATGACTCTCAAGTAAGAAGCATTGGCGCAGTGCACTGGGTAGCACTGTACTAATCATGGGCAGCGTTATCTCTTACCACCAGGACGTCGCTCGTCTTCTTACTTCATTGTATAAAAAAATATATTACAGTGCTAACTATAATAATTTTAGGTTAAAGTTATAATCAACATCAGCCTATGTTCGTCCACTGCTGGACATAGGCCTCCCCCATGGCACGCCACTCAACTCGGTTCTCCGTCTTTCTCCTCAAAGTTCTAATGTTTGTTGATGATGTTAATATATAAATTTTAAATTCGTCACTTGAATTCTTTAAAATTTTTCTTTATATTTTTCTAATAAAAATAATAGTATTTGTAGGTAGTATGGATAATATATCCGCACTTTTAAAGTTTTAATACTAAACTTAAAAGCAAGTGTTAGAAAATATAACACTAGAATTTGGTATGTTCTAACGGTGTGCTCAAAACAAAATGGTAATGTTACAAAAAACGGAAACCATCCAAGGCAAAGGCAAATGTGGTGGTAAACATCGCATCTTGCATTAAAGATCTGTTTTCGACATTGGTAGACTGTATATTCAATAATGGTAGATGATAAGCAACAATGTAACAAATGTGTTATGCTGAATTTAAAATAGATAATATATATTTATAAGTCTGAATATTTTGTATGAAATGTCAGAGAAAAAAAGACGGATGAAGGCGAACACGCTACCAAGGAAAGAGAGAGTTATCATATTGAAGCTGCGTGAATACCTTAGTGGCAAATAATGTTAATAAATTTTTAACCTTTATAACACTAAACTTTTGAACTCATACGCGAAAAGACCCGATTAATAAAATTAAATGTTTACCTTTTGCAAAAGAGTGCATCCAGAAACAATGTCCCTGTTCCTTCTGGCCAAGCAAAGGCATTCCAACAGAGAATGCATGTTATTTGTTTGGACAGCGTATGTGGTCAGTCCCAGAGAGCTCGCTAAGAACATCTCAGCTGCAGATATCAGTGCGCTCATCTCGTCCGCGCCGTACAGTTGATTCGGTGTCATCACCTACGAACAGTCAAGATGATCGGTCATTTTAAATTTAAATATAACAAAAAGTTGTTCTTCATGACACCTTACACTGCAAAAAATATTGAAATACATGTGTATATAAAAGTACCTGGCTGTAAGTAAGTTGGGGAATTTGTTCTTGTGAAGAGGGCTTCGGTATGAAGAGGCCGGCGTCTCTTACAGGGACGAATCCGGGTATATTGCACGCGAACTCTTCGTAGACGGCGATCTGCACGTCGAGCGGGCCGCCGACACGCAGGCGGACACGCTCCGGGATCCTCTCAGTCTGGTAGGTCAACACGTGCGGGTCATAGTACCGCCTGCCTTCCTGACGCGCCAGTTTCCTCATCTCATAGTCCGGCATCAGACGCTTGTCCAACTCCGGCAGAGCCTTCTCGACCGCAGTCTTCTGAATGAAGGCACAGGCCAACTCCATGTTATCCGTAGCCAGAACTGCAGCCGCACTTTCAATGATGTCCTTCTGGAACAAGGAGTGATTAGCACACGAAACACTAATCTAAATATCAACTCGAAAGAGGAATCGTACCTGCTGAGGTGTCGCCGGCAGGAGAGCAGTAGCGAATGCTGCTTTGAGATTGGTGCTGATCGTGCTGATGATCTGCTCCCGGCAGGTGATCATGGCCATGCCGGCGGTCAGGTTGCGCATCATGTGATGAGCGCACGTGCGCATGCGCACCTCGTCGGGGTCCAGGGCGAAGTCTTTCCGAATAATTTGTTCGCACGTAGTCAGAGCGTACTTTATCGATCTATCCACCACGGGGTGGATCCACTCCTGTATGGATCTCTCGATCGCGGGCTTCACGAACTGCTTCAGGTGCGGGTAGTTTTGGAAGAGAGCGATGTGCGGGTTGAAACAGATCTTCTGTCCGAACGCTGAGGTGGAAGAGACGTTCACGTCGAGGTAATTAAACCTGGGCTCGGGGAGGCCGAGCACGCCCATGATGGCCGGGTCGGGAGCCACGAGGCCGGCGGTGGGCGTGGGCGCCGTGGCCGCCAGCTCCTCGGGCTGCATCAGCGCCGGCTGCGGCGGCATCATCGCCATCTGTTGCGCCGACACAATCCCCTGGTTCACCTGCATCGCGGCCGCCGCCGCCGCCGCCGCATCCGCCTTCGCTTTCGGCTGCGATAGCTGAAACTCTATCGTTCTCACTTTATCTGGATCTTTCAGATAGATGACCGGTTTCAAATCCGTTATGTCCAAACCGAGGTTCTTACAGAGCACCTCGATTTCAAACTTCAGGTTCAACTTGAGATCGGGCTCCTGGTGAAGTTCCGCCAGAACGTTCATCAATCCCATCGTCCATGGGTTCGGCGGTTTGAACACGACGCTCTTGGCGCAGGATTCGAGAACCTTCGCAACGAAAGGCACCACATAGAGAAGTTCCTGCTGGCCCTTGTGATACGCCTCAAGAAGCAAAGCCTTCAAGTCAATATCGACGTGTAAAATGGGCAAGTTCCGCGACAGAGTCAGCATCCCGAGCCAGTGACCGAGATTCTTGAGAAGCGAACGATCGGAAAAGTTCGCTATGCCTTTATCTGAGCGCAACAATACTTTAATGTTGCGATAGGTCTCTTTGGTGACCAGTTTGTTTACTTCTTTGATCTTGAGAACGTCAAGGAAATTGGAATACAACGCGTGGAAATTGAGCTCAATGGACGCTCTCTTCATGACGAGATACTGCGACAACCACGGATAATATTCTTCAGTGAGTATTTCCTTGAGTTCTTCACATTTAGGTTGCAGGTTGAGTTGACTGAGATTGTTGAATATGAACGCAGATTTATCTTGAATGGGTTCTGGAGGTGCGTTAATTTTCTCCGAGTCTCTGTCGGTGGCGGTGAGCAGCGTGTCGATGTTGGTCGCGTTGGCTATAGAGGGCCGGCTGCCGAGCGCTCCTGTCGTCGACATCTTCGACATGACCGATATGGACGGCGTGCATACCACGGCCCTGGGAACAAAGTCACTGCACATCAACATAAACCATTATATCATTTTTTTAATTACGATACAAATATAAAATAGTTCAAATTGATACAGACCTGTACGGAGCAGTCACGGTGACCACAGTATTTTGAGCGAGCATCGCTGCCAAAGTAGCCGGCAGTACTGGACCCTGAGGTTTCGTAGGCGGCTCTTGACTTTGTAGACCGTACTCCACGTATTCAATGAGATGTGGGGGAAATTCGCTGAAGTACGGAATTGCTCTGACATGTTCGCAGTATTTGTGGTAATCCTTGAGACGCGATTTGAATCTGTCGAGAGCGGCGATACCGAAATAGTACATTTTGGTGCCTTCACCTTTCTTCAAGGCGTCAAGTACGAAGCGTAACGCTAGACCGAGCGAAACGTAGCTGGGCACCAGGCCTTTTTCAATGATGCCACCGAATAGCTGTGCTGTTATATGAAGTTCTTTGTCAGGGTACTGCGGGAAGAACTTGTATTCTTCAAACAGATTTCGTAGCATACATGAGAACACTTCTCGTTCTCTTTTATTTGGAGAGTCTTGGAATTTTTTCAGCATCTCAAGAACTTCATCAATAGATAAAGTCGGATGGGGAGGATGATTGTAGATCCTCTGAAAGTAACCATTTGCTTCATCCTCTATTTCTTTAGCTACATTGTGCATTACTTCCGGAAAATGAATCGGATCTGGGAGGCGTGGTTTCTCCATGGGAGCGGGTGCCATTCTGGCTAGGGCCCCCATATTTGCAACATTCGGGTTGTGTTGTATTGGCATCATAGCGAAAGGACTGTTTGGGCCCGCTCCCATGAGCCTCGAGGGTGAACCGGGCGTAGTCACCAATGGGCCGAGGGTGCCTGGCATTGCGAATCCAGTATTAGCAGGAGCACCTAGACTCATATTCGCCACGTTTGGGGTCAAACTAGCGATGGGGTCCACATGCGGAGTGAACAACTGTCCACTGAGACCGGCCGGGTTGAATGGAGTCTCAAGGACTCGCGTATGAGGTCTTGCTATCCCCGTCAAGCTTTGCCGAGTCTTGCTCAACATCAGCGTCTGACAGTTGGCGATTACGTTGTATGTGGCTTCTTGCAATTCTTGTTGCAAGTTTGGTATGCACATCTGTAAGCAAGCCAGCATCGTGGCTATTGTCTCATGCGGCAGTTGAGCCGCTTTGGGTAATTGTTCTTCCGGTCCTTTGGACAGTACTTGCGGGCATCTTCTTTGCAAGAATTTAACCATGGCCGCCACGAACGTTTCACCGTGATCTCTGATCTTGTCCGTCAGCCACTTGTCCAGTTTGAGATATTCCCTTCGCGAAGCGAGACACGCGAGATCTATTACAAAGGGGAAAGACTGCATATTCAACAATAGCGATAGGGCTTTGAGATCCTGTGCGACGTCCAGGATCCTAGAGAGCTTCGACTGGTCGCACTCGCCACGGAGATACCAATCGGCCATTGCGTGCATAATGACCGGCTTTATGCCAGGAGTTTGCGTGTGCCAAGCGTGATGTAAGATTATACCAGAATTCGGGTGATTCCCCAAGAATATAGGAATGAGTGTGGTCAACAATTCTTGTCTCACTGCTGTTATCGGTGGACTGATCTGCAGTAAAACGAGAACGAAGACATCAGGACAATGCTGCAGTGGAACTTTGAACAATTCATGCACTTGCACGTAATAACCACGGTCGGATGCATAAAGCAGCAACTCCACGAGGTACAAGCATCGCCACGTTCCCACTTCTTTGTTATCCGTCTCTGGAGGCGATTTCAAGAGGTCAATCGAAACAGGATGGAAAGGATGGTCCGCGAAGCTGAAGATATCAGGATGCTTCAAAATGTTGATAATCAAGCTCATCTGGCCGTCCAGATTGGTCCAGCGGCGACACAAATATTCAACAGGAAATATATTGGCCGGGTAGCCCGCACTCTGCAGGCCCAATCGCAATATGGTGAAGAGCAGGTTCAAGGCTGCTCTGTCAGGTACGATGAATTCGGGATGGTCGAGTTGTAGTATGACTTCCTTCCAATTCAGATTGGAAGCCAATTCTTTGAGCGTTTGAACGAAGACTTCAGCGTTCCATTCGCCAATACCGTGAGCACCGTCTTTCTTATCATGACTCATCCAGAAACTTCCGGGCGTTTGTATCTGTGGCCCTTCTGGGAAGTTGGATTGGTATCGTATCATCATTGATATAGTCCGAGCCACGTCGATAGCCGTCGGCTCCCTGGCACCAAAGTTGAGCATGTTGTTTTTACACTCTTCCACGGAAGCCGTGAATCCATATCCAATGTCTCTGATGATGTCCGCAAGGGAATGTTCTATCATAGCGGACGCCATGTCGTCAGGTGTGGTCATTTCCTCGAGAGGAGTCTGTGTATCGTCAGGATACAGTAAGGGTGCGAGAACAATGGGCACTAGTTCTCGCGGAAAGTCACTTCTAAGTCGTTTTAGAAACAAGTCTTTCGTCACAGAAGCTAGTCGAAAGCTTTCGTGTGCGAGACTGGTCAGCAGAGATTGCAAAACTTCAGGGCTGCATTCCTGGAGTCCTGCACGCTCCGCTTGTTGTCCGCGTTCTGGGAAACAACGTTACCATTATAAACTAAACAAAATTTAATTATGTTACTTTATTTATTGACTGATTGACAACTTACAGCCCAAATTGCTGGATGTAGAAGCTTGAAATTTAGAGATTTATTAGGTTTGATGCGAAAAGGGAAAAAGATTGGTTGGAGAAACAAAATGAATTAATTAATAATTATTTACACTTGAAATTTCGTAGCAGTTATTAAAACATGTGATCACATGGGATATGTTAATATTTTACCGGCGTCGAGGTAGCACTGAACGAGATCCAAGAACCTCTTCTTGAGATGTTGCTTCGATAGCGCTACTGTTTCGGATTTCGTGGACGCTTTCCTCAAGACTAGTGAGAACGCCACATCCTCAGCTGTGGTGAACTTCAACAATCTTGACAGGCGATTCAGTAGCGTATTCGTTGGCTTCAGTAGCTGGAAAAAAATGACTTTATTGTAATTTAAATATGACAATCTGTAAAAGATACTTCTGTGCGGCTTACTAACTAACGAGAGCAATACATAATGACAAACTTTTTAATTCTTAAGACATGCTTAATAAAAGAATAGACCATTCAAAAAGGACTCTGAGAAGAACGGGCATAAGAGGGTATTTTTATAAAATAATTTACGTTTAATATTGGCCTTTGAATATTGGCAGTATTGCAATACGAACATGTACTTGTCGCACTGTAGTTAGGAGTTGCTAGAGTACCTAATAAATTATTGAAAGAACAATGTACCTATTGAATGATATCCGCGACGCAAAGTCCGGTCCAATCGTGCATCGCCATCGATCGGTCTAGATGAATATTTGAGTGAGACGTGATCCAACTGGTCATACGAGTGAGTCTACACTGTATTGTCATATAACATGTGCTGGATTCAGCATTAAATATTCAACTGTTTCGTAAATAATAAACGATAATTTTTAACAATGGAAACCGGGTTTCTTTATAAAATTAGACCAAATGAGTAGTAAGAGTATAATCGAAACCATTTTATTAAAAAATCATAAAAGGTATAAAATACAAAACAAAAACCGCCTATTTTAAATTAAGTTTAAAAGAAAACAGAAGATAAGACGCGGCTGACTGCACTTAGCCCGTATAATAATACAAATCAACATTTCCGAATTTACAGGCACTAAGCATTTGTTGTGCTCGAAGAACTGATAACCGTTGGTAAAGAAAGGTTCTCACGCGGTGTACCGACGACCTGGTCAAGGATGCAGGATGGCAGGATCCCGCTGAATGCAGAAAGCATGAAATCGCGTGTGGTGCCGTTAAAAAGGGGAGGCCTATGTTCAGCAGTGGACGTCATATGGCTGATGAAGCATGTGTTATCCAGTTTTGAATTATTAAGCAGTAAGTTTTTATTGAGCCAGCGATACCGTAGGTTTGGGAGGAGTCAAGTCTTGTGTGTTGAACGATGCTTTTAAAAAAAAATAATTTTCAAGAGATATAATTATTGAAACTTTGTATTTTGGAATAAGAATGACCAGGTGTAGGTTATTGTCCAGTCCATAACTCGAAGTTCACCGCGACAACCTACTTACATTTTTTTACACGTCTGAGCGATTTATTATCATATTTCTGGTTAAAACTCGTCTGGCTTGAATAGAATAGAGTGGTAAAGGTAAGATATCGCCGGTCTAATCAATCTTAGTAGTCGCTTGGAAATGATGATCGACGTTGAGTGTTTGTGCAAATAATATTATGCTGATGAAAAGCGAGGACTGTAGGACTTTTTGCACCTACTTTGAACAAAGATTTAAAAAGGACTGGCTATCATAGAATTTTTGTGAAATTCAAATGGCTTCTGCATTATATCTGATCCGAATCTGTCAAATGACGACCGATGACGGACCAAAGTAGATATAGTAACTTTTTTTATAGTAACTATCGTACAAATACTACATAGATACTACGGCTTCTTCGGTCCGGTATCGGTACGTCAATAACGGTTTTTTTAAATTACAGGTTAGCCTTTGATCACGATCTTAAGCGATGATGCGGCCGACGATAGCAGCAGACCAAACCTAGAAGGAGGGATAAATCCCTTCCTAGCTTCACTGAACATCACGCCAGAACACAGTCGCAAAGCCTGCTTGGCCACACGGTTTTACCCAGTGGGTGGTAACTAGCCACGGCCGAAGCCTACCACTAATATGGCGAGTGTAAATCAGATGAAATCAGAGGCTTTAGTCCGTAAGCTTTGAGATTTGAAAAGGATATACCTAGTGCGGAAGCGTCATAACAGAGAATGCGACAGAGACGGTGCTCACAAAGTAGTAGTGGTTCGGACATCGGAACAACTCGTGATGAGTTTGGAATCAATTAGGTACCTACTAAGATATCAAGTATTTTTGACATGAATATTCTAAAGATATTATGTCCTTGAACATGTACGTTTATCATATAAAGAGTCCGTATAAATGCCTTGAAACATTGAGTTTGATTATTATCTAAAGAGGAGATAGCGATCACAAAGAACATGCGTATTTGACCTATGTCACGCGCTATAAATATGTGTCAGAGTACAGTGTAGCTAGGAGCCGATTGCAGGGACAATTACGGGCCTTCAATGCAGTTCTTCAAGTGACATTGTAATAAAGATCGAGCGCAGTTCATCCTAAAGTGCACTGCTCCTCTGCTCCTTGCAAAATGTTCCAGAGGTTGAGAATAGAATGGAAATACTCTTTATTGTGACCAAAAAAACAAAATATAGGTACCTACTTAAAATTACTATGGCAATGTTATTATACATTGGCCCACAATGGCCTTATCACTTAATGCGATCTCAAACCGAGATTTAGTGTTCCAGGTAGATTTTTAGACAGGATAATCTCTACAATTAATTGTCAATTAAAAGCTTCTTGTGTCAATTTAAAAGCGAAATTGACAAAGTTAGTTAAATTACGTTAGTTATTAGTATTATAGGTACCTATATTACTAGATATATTAATTTTATGTAATAAATATTTTTATAAATACTACTTTTTCAGCATTTCAAAGATATCCGGTACAGATTTCTAAAGTATATTTTCTATTGTTTGTAACGACGCCATCTTCGAGGGTTAATTTAGCCTTTAAAAAAACTTTTAATTTGTACGTCTTCTTGATACCGAGTTTGGAGTCTCGAGAAAAACAAAACAAACCTTTTTAATTACCGAATTTAGGGAAAACAATTATATAGAAACAATATTACTTTTTGTTTTTTGTTTTGGAGCAAAGGGTTTCTACAGAAGTTCTTATATTTTCTAGGCTTCTTCAAAAGAATAATGATAAGAAATATTTTTTATGCTATATTTTTTTTATTTTTGTTTGCTTTTGGTGGCAAACTAGCGGACGGCCCAACTGGTAAGTGAAGGTAAGTGGTTACCGCCTATGGATACCTGCAATATCACGTATACCGTTGGCAGTTGACTAACGATAGTCAGACGATATTGAACATGTCTAAAAGGATTGGAAAGGACGCGCGCAGGACCGGAAGCCATGGCGTGACTATGAGAGGGTTTTTCCTGCAGTGTAGATATGGTTAAATAGACAACATACTTAAAAACATATTGAAAAAAAACTAAACATTGAAAAGACTAAAACCTATTTGAAACAGAACAGTTACTACCTGGCCACTGGTTCTAAATTTAGGACATATCAATCGTCATCGTATCTCGGACATATTCTGCATTAATATTAAACAGATGAAATCAAAACTGTTGTCCAATTTCAGTGCACAATAATATGTGGAAAACTCCACTCATATATTCAGACCCAATGTTTGAAATTCAGACTTTCAAATTGAGACAAATCAGGTACAAGTTTCCACTTCTCTGGATCAAAATGTCTACGTTTAAAATTTAAGCACATTAGGTTTTATTGAACACAATTTTTAACGTATAAAATGTTCCTACATATTAATACCACGTATAAGTAACCAGTGGGCCTATTGGCTAATAATATCACCCCACCACGATTGATGACAACTTCAATGTACATTGCTGCGTTTGTTATCTTACTCATATTACAATGAGGAGGTTAATGCAAGCAATGTACGCAATTTTGTCTATGGACTCTAGTGATTTACATGTCGTTTGGCCATAGCCAATAGGCCCTCAGGACTAACTATAGGTTATTCTGGCTACGATTTCTCTCTATGTTAAGCGATAATGCGGCCAAAGATGATAGAAGCCTAAACCTAGGAGGCAGGATATATCCCTCACTAACTTAATATCTTAGAAGACCCGCCTATAAGAGGATAACTCTCGCCTTCCCAGCCATACATAAGATATTCTCCTCATTTTAGCAATGTAGTAAATAAAAAATAATGGTTTCGTTTGTTCATTTAGAGGTACGAACCCCTAAAAACGGACAAGTGCAAGCACAAGGTACTAGGGTCTCGTACAAAAAAATCAGCATAAATCTTTTTCTAAGTTAACTTAGAAATTTGTTTTATTTTTCACAGCTAAGAGCGACGGCAAACCTGAGACCTGAATAGGTACCTATATGGTACTAATTTCACCTCGATTATAGAACTCCACGCATTCCCGAGTAAAAGGATCAAACAGACAGACGCACGAGTGATCTTATAAGAGTTTCTTTAATTCCTTTAAAGATTTAGAGGTAGGTACGAAACCCTTAAACGCGGAAATGTAACAAGACCTTAATGAAGTTAAATCTTTCAAGACTAGGTCGTCATTCGTCATGTTAAGTTGATGCAACATCGATTTTGCCTATTTTTAACCCCCGACGCAAAAACGACGGGGTGTTATAAGTTTGACGTGTCTGTCTGTCTGTGACATCGCAGCTCCCGATCGGATGATCAGATTTTGATCTAGTTTTTTTTAGTTTGCAAGTAAAGTTAGTAGAGTGTTCTTAGTAGAGTTGCCGCGAATAGTGTTTATAGCGAATAGTCGAATACCGATTAATCGCCATTCACTTTGGCGAATAGTCGAATAACTCGACATTACTATTCGACATAAATAAAAACATTAAACACATTAAAAATATTTCTAATTTCTTCTAAGGTTGTGAGAAAAGAAAACAATAAAGTTAAAGGATCCGTAGAGCTGCGCTCAGAGAAGGTCTTAGGCTTTTCTTCTTTCTTATGACGAAAATGAAGATTCGGATCCAGAAACGGCATCCAAAAGGTCTCGTTTAGACAATGAAAGTGAGCATGATTCGGAAACTCATAAACTATTTTGGGCATGTTTTGAAGAATCATCTATAGAGCAACCTACTGAAGAGCAACCCAAGAATGCCACTGCTGAAGAAATCGTCAACTACATCGCATTAGCAAAGACTGACAGAAAAATAAACCCATATGAATGGTGGGCTTTGAGTACCAATAAGAATAGATTTCCTATTTTAAGTAAGCTTGCTAAATGATCATCACACCAGCAAGCTCTGTTTATTCAGAAAGACTATTTTTGAGGCAGGTTTAATTTACGAGGAAAAACGAAACCGACTTGCTCCAGAACGTGAAGAAAAAAATTGTTTTTTTGCACCACAATCTGCCTCTGTTGGATTTTAAATATTAATTAAAAAGCCTTACTAATTTAATTTCATGAATATGATAGGCACGGCACACATTACAGATAATAATTGATATTGTGTATTGTTTTATTAAGGAAAATAATTTAAAAAATGATTATTTTTAACTCATTAGTTCTTTTGTTCGTCAAAAGTTTATTTTCGACGACTATTCGCCGAATGCCGAATAATACTAGCTATTATTCGGTATTCGACGAATATCAAAAAAATGACGAGTAATGCCGAATACCGAATAATAGCGAGTATTCGCGGCAACTCTAGTTCTTAGCCATGTTTGATGGACATCAATGCAAGATGGTCTCTCGCGCAAACTATTACCTATCCATAGATACCACACGTATGTTAGTTGCAATATTTTTTTTGATTCAATTCTAAGTAGGGGAAACCCATTTATTGTTTTTTTTTCTATTTTGTATGAAAATCTTAATGCGGTTTACAGAATATATCTACATATAAAGTTTCAACAGTATATCTATCTATCAGTTCTTATAGTTTCGGAAAAAAGTGGCTGTGACATACGGACGGACAGACAGTCATGACGAATCTATAAGGATTCCGTTTTTCATTTAAGACCAGGCAACGCCGATTTTTCCCTTCTTAAGGGTTTCGTAGCCACTATTTGGCTAAATGAATTTCATAATATTATGATGAGAGCGACAAGAGACAGGGGAGAATAGCCTAATAAAAGGGAGACCCTGCAGTGGGCAATTAAATGCTGATGTTGATAGGTAGAAACAGTAGATCGCAACGGAAAGCAGTTTCTTTTTATATTATATTATGAAACTCTTAATATCAAATTAACGACCAGATAAAATATGAAAATCGGAAAAAAGCGAAATGGTATAATACAAAGATAAAATACAGAACAAAATAGAAAAAATATTCAGACAAATGGGACCGAACATAATAAAAAAATCCAAAATTCTACTAATACACAATAGTGGGTATGTTTGTTTCTCTTTTACGCAAAAACGGCTATCTCTTTACCGTGGCTGAACCGTACTTTATGTAGACCCAAGAATAAAACACATACATAGGCATCTTTTTATCCAGATTTTTCCACGGTATCGGATATTACGCAGTTGGTGGAAAGATCAAGTTCTGAGAAAACCGTTGAGAATGTGGACTTTTTATTGAAGTTTGTTAAATAAATAGAAATGCATGATATATCATCAGATGACTGTAGTAGACACTGGTCTTTTAATGCCATATTATGATGTTTAAATGTGAAAAGTCGATGGAAGTAAGGGAACCTCATAATCCTCCTTTCTTTGCACTGCAGTGGGACGAATTGCTGTAAACAATAATAATAATACAAACAAGCAGACGGCAGACTCGGTGGTCTAGGATCTCCTGAAAATGTCCAGAATGTACAAGACTAACCTTCTGTAGATTCCTCGAGGGACTGTCGACTGCCCGGCAAATGATCGTCGACTTCGCCGGGTGGTTGAGCAGCGAGGTCAACCTCTGTGCGAGGATAGACGCTTGGAGGTTGTTCTGGGGCGAAGAGTTAGACCTGTCGGTATCCCACGCTAAACGCGCCGCCTCCGTCAACAGGCACTTTAACAGTTGATTCTCAGCTTCCAATCCATGGATGGTCACAAGCTGTTGACAAAAAAAATAACTTTAATCTCGATAAAAACATATGACAAGGCATATTCGCATGTTTAATTTGACGCGTTCGTACACGAACCTATAGAAAACCTACAGTTTTACAAGCCATCTAGGTACGTAACGATTAACGATCCCCCAAAACATGCACGCAAATGACGTCTCACACAGCAACGAAATCTGAGGCGTGAAAAAGTGAGGGTCATTCTCAGCAATGGTTGTACAGGGACTAAGTTCGATGTCAAAACCTCTCAGAGTCACAAGTACGGTAGAACCATAAACATTTTAGAGTCTGAGGGGCTATTCTCACCCACGACGATTGATGGCAACTTCAATGTACATTGCTGCTTTTGTTACTTTACTCATATTAATAAGGAGGTTTAAGCACGTAATGTACGCAATTTTGTCTATGGGTTCTAGTGTTTACATGTCGTTTTGCGATAGCCAATAGGCCCTCTGGTGAAACAATAAATTTAGTTAATCACGATGCTAACTTTACAAAAATGAAAACTACTGACTAATATAATTTGACACCAGATAAACCCGATTCCTGGCATATTAACAATTACGACTGTTATACACAACATTACCTGTTATATTGAAGGCAGTAACAAAACTCATGTTAGTAAACGTCACATATTGAGATTAAAAACAATCGCTTTATGAAGTAAATACGGTAACCGTGTTATGAGACAGATCGATATTCGTAATTACACTAATACCGGAACGATGAAGAATGTTCAGAGTCTAGACTGGTTCGCACGACCTCTCGGGACGCCGGCTCGAGAGCGAATGATGAGGGGGCAGCGGGACAGTGAATACAGGGGACTGGGATTATTGTAATAGCCGTGGAATAAAATGAATTCGCAGGACTACTTACTTGAACCGAAACCACTTCCACAATCCTTACATCTGCTCTATAGAACAATTGAAATAAAGGCCTAAGTTGAAATGATTTCTTGGCGTCACAATTCACAGCACAGTTCTAGATTCTAGGCTAATTCGTATCAAGTGATTGTGTGGTCCAAACGGTATAGAGCACGCAAGAACTAATCTAGATAGCATTGTGCTACGGTGTTGCCAGTTGCCATGTCGCCGAACCAAAAACAACTATTTGCGAAACTAATAATGGACAGATGATTAAAAGATTTATTATATTATTAGAATAAAACTTTTAATCCACCCTTTCATGATCTTTTTTGGTTAAAAATAGTTGTTTTAAGTTGTTGCCAGGCAAGTAACACCGATGTTGATATCCTAGGGTGTGATATAACGGTCATTAATCTCAGTAACAGACCTATCCGCTCAAATGTGACTATATTTCTAACATATTCATATTCCTTATTCATATTATAAAATACACGTCTTACTTATGAGGTCACTGACATCTCGACCTAAAACATTTTGACCTGGGCACTTTTTGCAAACAAAATCAAGTCGCTGACACACATGTTTTCGTGATTAAATCAATGGGGACCCTAGACCCTTCAATTAACACGAAAGCGTGAAACCATACATCAAAGGATTTTCAAAATACGTACGCAGAACTTTCCTATACAGAGTGATTGGTAAATCACTTAGAACCTTGAAACAGGGCACTCAGTTCACTATTTTCGTTTGAAATATATAATAAAAATAGGTACTTATATTTTGACATATTATGTTCTATTTAAATGTTAAGTATTCTAATGTACCTCTCACATCCGACCAGACTTGCATTCTAGTTTTATTTACCTAGAGCGTCAGCTGTTCGCCAGGCTTACGTTGACCATACTTTTTTCAGATGTGGCGCATTAGTTCAATAAGATTTTCTTTTTAATTTAGAACTATTTACTTTGTTTGTTAAACGTATAATGATTCTCTAATACACATACATAGCATCCTTGAAGTGTCAAAGTGATTTACCAGTATAATAAATAGGCCAAGCGCTATACGGCCTACGCGCAATATAGACTTCCGTAGTACTGGCAAATCGAATATTAACTGCCATAACTTTTATCAACGATACCTTAAAAAACTTATAAAGCTGTCTTAACCGCTATATTTTTCCTGGAAATACATTCGTGTTTTTTTTTAGTATTTGAAAGCCAGTACTTTAGATTTTAGTGCTGGTTTTAGAGATATTGCAGCTCAATCGGTTTAGCCAATTAGGCGTAGGTAACAAACACATACACACACATCTATACTATAACATCATAATAAAGTTCTATATTATAATATATAGGTAATCATGTTAAAAATTTCAACGTGACTTCAGACTCACGTTGACTTTTTTTCGCAATTTCGTTTCTATATAACAAAGTTTCAAGGAGTTTGTGGGATTTCCTATTGACAAGCAAATACTCTTGTACAGCTATAGAAACTCCGGGAAAGTTCCATTACATGTTTACTACGCAGTTTTTGAACCACCTATTTGTACGTATAATAAAAAGTAAAAGGTAAAATTCTGTCAAATAATATTGTTTAGAAATTTAAAACTTGGAAGAAATTTCAATAGCAAGCTTTGGGGGAAGCTCTATAAACGATACTAAACAAATAAAACAGGACAAGTGCAAGTCGGACTTGCCCATAGAGGGTTTCGTACAAAATAATCAGCAAATGTTAAGGGACCACTAGGTCACCCATCCAAATACGTACGCGCGTAACATTGCTTAACTTAGATGATTGATTACCTACTGATTATAATATTATGTTGTACCTACCTACTCCAGATTTTTTCCTGGACCTAGAATATATTATAATGTTCTAAGTCTGTAAAATTTCATAAATAAGAGCGACGGCAAGTAGGTACACACCTTGACCATTGAGTGGGTCGAAATATACGTTTTTTGGCTGTATCTTTTTTCTACGTTAACTTAGAAATTTGATTTTTCAGGGACTGTAGACTTGCGTATATTGTATTATGTAATTTCAACTCGATAACTCAACACATTCACAAGTAAAAGGGTCTTGATAGACAGACAGACAGATGGACGAAAGAGTGATCTTATAAGGGTTATCCTTTTTTCTTAAGACGTAAGAATACCTCTAAAATGTAATAAAATTCATTTCTGTCTGTCTGTATCTTGAGTACCAAAAACCGGCGAGCGTGTATGAAGAATGTGATGGAAGTTCAGAAAACAAAAGAGGTGTGTCAGGTTCGTACCAAGTGGAGGGAAATAGTCTCTGCCTACCGAAGCGGGAACTATGCGATTAGATTTTTTTTTGTTTAGTCAGTACTCAGTACTGTCCCACTGCTGGGCAAAGACCTCCCCCAAATCCTTCCACTTATCTCTTTCCTGCGCCACCTCGGCGCACCCGATCTGGTGCGCGTCCAAATCATCTCGCCATCGTTTCCTAGGCCGATTAGATATTATATGTGTTTATTACCTATCTTGACCGCGCATCACACCGAAACTACTGAACGGATTTGGATGAAATTTATCATGCATAATCCGAGGTAACATCATAATAATAATAGTCCTGTCACTTGGCGGAGACTGTCTTTGAGCCCATTTTGTATAGATGGACTCACAGATAGACTCCAATAAGTGTCACCCATTACATTTTATATTAAAGGCTCAAAAGGGCCTCTGCGCTTTGGACTTTTTTGTCTCCGTGCACGCCTATAAAAAGACCCGGGCTTAGCCCGTGTTTAAGAGCGACATAATAATAATAATATGTCACTAGATAAATATTCCCGAAATTCTCTAAGGTTCCCGTAGGAGATCGATGTAAGCAAGGGCGGATCCAGGATTTGGTCCTGGGGGGGGCCAAGGTGCAGACGGGCAAAAATATTATAATTTTTACTACGAAAAGTGTGTGTTTAGCTCGCTCTGAACAGTTAGAAAGTTCAAATATCCTTAATAATAGGTGCGCGAGCAGCTAGCTGCGAGCGCCGAGAAAAATTATAATTTTGACCATGAAATATGTGCATTGACCCCCATATTATGTGCCTCTTTCAGGTCCCCAAGATTACTGCAACAAGTACTAACGACTGCTTCCCTCATTAAACTAAGTACGGCCCAGTCTAAAATTTAACATTGCCTTTTTCAGATTCTGATTTAAGGGGGGAGCCTGCTTTAGAGGTTTTAAAAAAATCGTTTTTTATTTTTTGCATAAATGTCTTCTTAAACTATCCAAGAATATGTCAGTAAAATTTCAGAAGCAAATTCAGAATATTTTCGGAGTTACAGAAGAATTAGTGAGCAAGCGTCGAGCAGGTATACGAGCGGCCGGATCGCTCGGAGTGTCCACGCTCTGCCCCTCGATCTATTGTATGTATTGTAACTATTGTACGTATCCAAAGGGACTAACAGTCCTTCGAGACACTATTTACTATTCGTAGAAGGTCATTATGGAGCTATGGTAGGGATAAAATAATGTATTATAATGGTATATAATAGCTGGCTGCGTCGGCTTGAGCAAAGCTATATTTAGCATTTAAGTTCAGTTTTGATTTGTTTTTCGGCACGTAAACATCTTGAAATTATGCAGAGCTATCCAAAAGTGCACAAATCTTCAAGTGAACGGACTGGAAAGCCACGAAAGCGCAGATTCCACGGCAATCAGTTTCAAAATGTTTCGTCATCGGACGATGAAGAAGCTAATACTAGCCGGAGTGAAAAAAAAAATTGGTGTCAGCAACTACGGACGATGTTATAATTTATCCGTCTCATTATTATCGGATAATCGAGTTTGTCTCTGTGTTTTTAGCAATTTCTGAGTTAGTTATTTGCAATTCGTGCAAGCAGAAAATAACGTTTGCCGAAAGTGGCCATCGAGGTCTAGGATTCAAAATCGTTTTGTCGTGTAAATGCGGTAAACGAGAAATCCAATCCGGACCGTTAATTCACACCGGCTACGAAATCAACAGAAGAAAATTGTGTTCGTCATGAGGCTTTTGGCGACTCATATTCAAGTAAAGAGGCCAGAACAGCCTGCAGACTCGAACATCAGGGCGAAAACCAGTTTTTTGAAGAGTCTGAAGGGCAATTCTATGGACCAGGAATCGCAGATTAGCATATTATTGCGGTAAGTTCAAGAAAATTACGATTTTTTATATATGAAAACTTTAACGCGCGATTTCTCGGTTTTTCATTTTTACGATTTTTCCTAATTGGCGGGAAAGATAGGGAAAAAACTTAACGTCCTATCGAAACGAGACAAAATTGACTGTATTCGGGATGAAATTCTCTTCTAGTTGAACCTAAAAAATCTTAAGAAAGTTAAGATTAACCCACTTTTTAAACAATCTAAAGAATTTTTTTTTCCAAAAAATATTTTTTTTTTTTAATTTGCGAAAAATTGTTGAATTTCTTATTTTTGTTTTAATTTTCTTGGTTTAACTAGAAGCTATACTATTGAAAATAATTATTTTTTTGGGTTTTTTGTTTTCAGATGGAAATTACGACCTCCATCTTTCCCGCCGCACGACACATGCACACTCGAGGCGCCTTGACGAAATGCTTGTACCAGGCATAATATGACTTATTTTTTAATGAAAAAATTTGAGAAGAATGTTCAAATATAGAATAGAATAGAAAACTCTTTATTGTTCACACAAATACAACAATATAAACTTAGAACTAAGATTACAAAGAAAGAAGTGTTACAATTGGCGGTCTTATCGCTAATAGCGATCTCTTCCAGACAACCAAGCAGGGAAAGGAAATACATAAAATAGAGCGACGGTGGTCAACAACAATAAAACCTAAAAGTTTCGTTTCAATCGAATATTTCTTTCCTTCCCAAAAAAATCCTCGAAAAAATCGATTTTTTGAAGCCTCTAAAGCAGGCTCCCCCCTTAAATACTTTATTCACTTTCCACGTTTGTTTCTTTAAAGAGTCTTACAGATTACAATACATTTTACTGGGTCATTTGTGGACCCTGTCGGGTGTTGTGAAAGTTTAGAAGAGAGGGAGAATAAGTACCTAATACATATATTTTTGTTTTTGGGAGGTAGGGTATAGAGAGGGTTCTCGATGGGAATATTTGGCTCGACTAATAAGATGATGAGTACAGTACAGTGTTGCGTATGACATTAGGTAGATATGTGTGTACCTATATAGAATTTTATACTTATTGAATAGCTACGCAACACTGGGATGTAATGGGCCGACGTTTTTGTTTAAACTGGCTAGCATCCCCTTGTTAAACTACGTGCAGATTTAATAAATTAAGTTCAGTGCACCTCTTCAGTGCATGATAACTCTAGCTATTAGCTTTGTACCTATTTAGCTATTATAGTATTAAAAACTAGAAACGATCCCCTCACGCGACATTTTATCGGGCAATAACTATTTACCTGATCAAATCTTTTTAACCCCCGACGCTAAACGACGGGGTGTTATAAGTTTGACGTGTATGTCTGGGGCATCGTAGCTCACGAACGAATGAACGGATTTTGATTTAGTTTTTAACCTCCCCATTCCGATTTAGGTCCATTTAATGGCTAAGTAATTTATTATCTTTAAAAGTCACATAAAATTACCAAATAGAAAGTGGAGTTGTTACTTGCAACACCGATTGCGCTCAGCTCGCGTAGCGAAACCTTTATTTATTTTTAACTAGCTGCGCCCAGCAGTTTTACCCACTGTAATGTAGCCTATGTGTTATTCCAGGGTCTAAGCTATCTCTATACCCAATTCCAGCTCAATCGGTCCACCCGTTTAGGCGTAAAGAAGTAACAAACATATATACACTCACTCACAAACTTTCGCATTATAATATTAGTGTAATTTATTAATTTTTATAAGCCAGGGTTTCCTTATACATCTGGAATAGTCTCTAAAAAAAATTAAAATTAAAAATCATTACGTATGTGTATAATAAGTATCTTAATATTATATTACTAAAATAAATTGACGCAAGCAAGTAATTAAATAAAGAGGTATTATCTAAATAACTTATACTTTCGCAAGGCCATCTTCAAATTCACAAAGCATAATATTCAAACGAAATTAATAAAGGATTCCATGAATAGGACATAATCATGTGCCTACACAGGCAAATGAAATAAATTGCAAAAGAGAATATCTTAATGTACTAATATATTTCTTATAAAAATACACTTATTAACCCCCGACGCAAAAACGACGGGGTGTTATAAGTTTGACGTGTCTGTCTGTCTGTGTGTGTGTGTGTGTGTATGTCTGTGGCATCGTAGCTCCCAAACGGATGAACGGATTTTGATTTAGTTTTTTTGTTTGAAAGTAGAGTTAGTCGAGAGTGTTCTTAGCCATGTTTGGTGGAAATCGATCCAAGATGGCCGCCGCTACAAAATGGCGGATTACTTTTTTCTTCCACGACCCCATCGATGTGGGTATCAAATGAAAGGGCTTAACGAGTAGAATACAACCCACTTTATAAAATTTAAAATCCAAGATGGCCGCCATCAAAAAAATTTGAATTACGTATTGCGTTGGGGGTTTTTTAAATTTTTAATTTAATTCACTTGTTTCTATAATAAGATTATAAGACAGGCCATTCCTTGCGATTAAAATTATACCTAGAATTTTCTAATATAGCTACTTCGTAGATACCACCTATGTCCTCGATATAAAAATATAAATTGATTTAGACAGCAGGATACAATGTAGGTAGGTGGCAAGGAAACTGCGTTGTCCCGTTTTCTATTCAAAGGAAAAGGCAATAAGAAAAGAAATGGCTATTATGATAATATCTGTCGTGTGTATCTCTTTGAAAATCACACATTGTCACAGGTATTTTTGGTGTAGTGTAGGTGTTGTAAAGTGTAGGTGGTGTGTACCTAATTACTTAAAACATAAAGTGCATTTTATAAGGTAGGACGAAATTAGGCGTCTCTTTAAAATCAGACAAACTAAGAATCTATAATATTAAATTCATTGCGTTTAAATTGTATAGGTAATATGATTGAGTAAGGTACCTATATTCTAAACAAAGAGGCGTACTTTGGAAAAAAAAAGACTCAGGTCTCCTCTCCAAAAACTAAATGAATTTCACAAGGGATTTTCAAAAATCGATCATATTCTAAAGCAGTTGATAGGGAAATGTGATAAATATAAACGGCTATTAATTATTATGTGTTGCTTCCATGGATTTCGAAAATATGTTCGATTGCGTTGAAATTGGGTAGTGTTTCATTTTTACTCCATTGCTGCTAGTTGGATTCGCGGTTGGTAGGTAGGTACCTACTAGGTACGTCGATATCCTCTCCAGATATAGCCTCAACGATAATAATGCAAGTCAGTGCTTTTTACAAGCTTTTATTTACTTTCACCTGTCCGTTGTCTGTCTGTCTGTAATCAAATCTTGCAAGTTTTACTTGATCCACTTCCCGGTTTCCGATTGAGCTGAAATTTTGCATGCATGTATAAATCGGATGACAATGTAATATTATTATAACATGAAGCTGATCTGATGATGGAGCTGGAAGGTGGCCATAGGTACTCCGTGATTAAATGACGTAACCCGATTCAGTTGGGGCTCGTTTGATTCGTCTTGACGAGTACTTTGGTGCTAGATAATAATAATAAAAGCTTGTTTTTTAAAAGTTTTGTACCCCCTTATAGCGAGGAGTAAAACAAGGTGATTCCATTTCACCCAAGCTTTGGACATCATGGACGCGAAAGAGATTATGCACTGAACGCATGCACAAAGTACTGCAAAAAATGCAGCAAACCATATTGAGCTACAATGTTGAGAGACCGCATACCAAAATAGCCGTAAGACGACGTAATAGTCGTAAAACTGTGACGTAGCAAAGTGGGTAATGCGACTCAAATTGAGCTGGGCAGGGCACGTTGCTAGTGCTTGTGTAGACATCAGATGGAGGAGATTCCTAATAGAGATAATGAATCGCGAAGAAAGACGTGGGCATTGACAGACCATCTGACGATCCCGATCTTTTCATAATGGAGGAACTATAAAAGTGGAAGCTCAAAAGTGGTGTATTATGAAACATGTAAGTCCCAGGGATTTTTAATATTGTATGTTTGGACTGACTGTAAAATTGGCGCTAACATTGCCGTCGGCCGTCGCGTCGTATACGTAAGAGTTCGTCAATTTACGTTCAAAGCTAACAAAATCCGACATGATATTCTACGTATACATTCATTTTATTAAAAAACTTGGCAAGCATTCTCACATCTGTTATTTTGGTTCTTGGAGTGAATTCACTTTAAATATTCTTTTATGTTATGGCAATATAAAGTGATGTCATCTGTTTAAATATTGGTTGAGAGTTGAGATTTATTATTTTTAAATTGTACCTTTTAGATTAAAAACATGTTACGGACGTCTAAGAGGACGAACTGTAATTTATAAGTGGTCAAACTAGGTATAAATTAGTGATATAATAATAATAAACAATAATAATTGGTGTTTATACTACAACAGAACTAAGTTACCCTACTTACACTGTCAGAGTCAAATCACAATTTATAGGTTTTGTGACCATCCTTTAATGTTGCAGTTTGAGGTCGCCGAGATTACTACAGGGCCTGCAACATGACCTAACGACTGTCTTCTACATACATATCTTAAAGGAAACAGCCGGGACCCACAGTTTTACGTGCCTTCCGAAACACGGAAAAATAATGAAATAGTTAAAACTTAACTATTTCATTATTAACATTTAACATTCGAGGCGTCATTAGAAATAGGTACCTAGTACCTAATTGAAACCATTTTTTCTATTGCACTCCATAGTCCATAGATTCCTCTGTAACCTGACTATTGCAATTCAGAATATTTCTGAACAACACATAACACTAATGCTACTAATAAAGCTAGCCAGACTATACTGTGAAATACCTAGGTTTCTATCAATCATAAATTGAGAATGCAGGAAACTTGGCTAGCATTTTCACATGCATAGCTTTAGATATAGATATATAGGTACACCTACCTAGTTTCTTGTCACATAAATTGCATGACAACTACAATAAAATAAAAAGGTTTTAATAAGCGCAAAAGCTGTATATTTTTGATATTGATATTAGTTTTAAAAGCAGATATTTTATGGAGGTATTAAATAGAATTACACTCAACAATTTGTACTTTTTGATTGAATAGGTAATCTTCATCTAATGACCTTTATCATAATAACATATTAATCAAGTCTAGCAAACAGGTATCTAATATGAAATTAAATTATGAAATTAAATTAAATTATAGTTACGTAGCTCCACGAATGATATTGTGTTCAAATGTATAATGGTCACGATAATAAGCATAACATTGTAATAAATCTCAGCTGATTTGCAAAAGCTCTAAAGGCTAACAAGTGAAATTTTAAAAAATACTTTTAAAAAATAAGATTTTATTATTATTACTTATTACCATCTAGTATCAAAGTCAGCAAATCTGTACTTAGACTGGACATTGACAGCAAATCGGAGTGAAACACAATAAAAACCACTGTAGTAAGTATTCCTAGTGATTTATATCCTTAGATATGGCATCCTACTATCACCTCATTCCTACTAATATCCCGTCCTAATTCTTCTTATCTTATGTCTTTTAAATGTAAGTTATTGGTTACAATTCTTGAAAATATATTTCTGTAAATTGAAATAGGTACGTTAAAAACTAAAAACCTATCATCTAAAACTTAAAAAATACTGACAAATAATATCTAAAACTAACTGCAAATAAAAATAAACTATATCTAAGAAGGGCTTTTAAATTTACATCTGTAACTATGGAAGTCTGGTTATGTGTCAGTTTTTAACCTCTTCATGCTTAAACAGCTGAACTGAAATCTGGTGTATAACCGTGTATAGGTAGTACCTACCTATTAAGGTACCTTAGTCTTGAGACCCCTGGAATAACTCATAGGCTACTTTTTAGTAGGTAACAGCTGGACACAGTTAGTTACTCAATAAAGGCAACAGTTTATGCTTCTTCTGTAGGATTTGTTCTAATGTAGTCTTACATCAGGACTTGTACAAAGGGACTTAAAGTCAACAGTTTAAGGTTAAGTGTACATATTCAACTGCTAACTGTGCGGTTTGTAGGTACCTATATAGTTGTAATTGTGGCTAGCCATATATTTTTTTGTATTTCTTGCATGTTAAGCCATCAAATATATGTGTTTTCTTTCTTTGAGATCGCTTTTAGCGATAAGACCGCTAATGTAACACATAGATTATAATAATTGTGTTTTATTTTTAAGTATATTTCTGTATATTTTTCTGTGTTCCAATAAAGTGTTATCAATCAATCAATCTTTCTATATTATTTTAATTGTGTACCCGCTGTGAAAGGCAGACAACCAATAAAAAGTGACAAGTAAATAAAATACTATAAACTACAGTCACCCAGCCAGTTGAGTGACTTGTTGTATAGTATACTAGCTGCGCTCAGCAGTTTCACCCGCTGTACCGTGTAGCCTGTGTAATTCCAGGGTCTACGCTATCTCTATGCCAAATTTCAGCTCAATCGGACCCAATGACTTCCTCCTACATTATATTATTATCTTATAGGAAACATCTGGGACTCAAAGTTTTACTTATGAGTACAATTTAACATGCCACTACAAAGATGGCCAACAATGCCTGAACCATATTACGTATGTGTAGCATTGCTCAATATAGTGATGCAAATCATCGATGAACTGTGGCATCTGTTCCGATACATATCTATGTTGGAAATCATTCTAGCACTACTAGATGTGCTGTAGGTACTGTATTTTTTCACTGTGATCACACCAGAACAGTGCAGTATAACACTTTGAACTTTCACGACTTGAACTTAATGTTAATTCATCTTAATAAGGGTGATGGTACTTGAGTGGAGCTGCGCAAGATTAGTGGCTAGACTTATCCTCTACAGGGACTACTTCATCATCAATAGCTACATGGACAGACAATATCAAAAGAGTGGCAGAAAACAAATGGATGAGAGTGGCAAGGGACAGGGGAGAATGGCATAATCAAAGAGGAAGGAAGAAGAAGGCTGATGATGCTACTCAAGATGAAATGTGGCTGCAGCCCACACCAATATCATCTTAGCATTTGTAGCCTTTATCACATTGTCTGCGGCTGCGTTTTACAGAACTATCCCAGGTGTCTAAAATTAATTATGTATGGAAAAATCCTCGCGTTCCCACCTCAAAAATACAGCTGTTGTGTTTCAGTCAATGTGTTATATTATTAGGTTGCCGACCCATGCCTTAGTCACTAGAAGATAAAATGTTATCTTCTAGTTAAGCACATAATAACATAAAGGTGATCTTAGGTCATATAGTTAAGGTAAACAAGGCAAGGTGAAAAGATGTAGTGGCTAAGGACATGAGAATGAGCAAGGTCTTGATGCGGTTATTCATAGAGTAACAGAGTTATTAAAGGCTGTCTTCTCAACTGCAGATATTGCCAGGAAGAAAGAGAGAAACAAGAAAATTAAGTTCCAATACAGATTACACTGCATTATCTAACTGACATGCCATCGCGACACTGCAAAAAGGTAAACAAGGTAACCAAGTAAACATCTTTCACTAGATTTAACTGTTTTACCCATCTAACTAGACAAATGTAGCAAAATACTGAAAAAAGATCTAGATTACCCAAGGATCTCTCACACCATTCAAATTTCTATTAGTTTTAATATGATATTAGTTTAAATAGGTATTACATTTTATATACAATAAAGAGTCCAACTATATACATTTATTACTTTTAAATAAAATCATAGTCACAGTTACATTTTTTCACCAGGAAGTAGGCAATGAGTCAGAGCGTTTTTTTACAACCAATTCTTTGTAGAAGTGAATAGGTAATCTTATCTAGATCACACGATATTTACGTTTTATCTTAGATGTATGTATAACATAATATATCTCGAACATCGTTGCAAATGAATATATAGGTTCATCAAGTAATTACTAACTGCTCATTATGTGGTAGTGTGGCAATGACTCAATAAGTACCACATGGCAGGCCCTAGGACATACAGTCGTTGAAGCCACGCCACTCAATCACACCCCACACATTTATCGGCAGATATTGTAACGTCTCAACAACGTACACAGCAATTCAACCCGCTCCAACCATCCGACAAAAGTATATATTCACCACAATATGGCGACAACAGAAAACAAAGAGTAAGCCAGTAACGATTTCTCACCTGATTCAACTCTTGACTGGTCTGCTTGAAGTTCTTCTTATTTAAATTTATTACCAAGTTATTTATTTGCGACAAGCTAAAATTTAGAGGGTCCAGGTTCATAGTTCCATTAATGCAAAAACGAAAGCTTCAAACACGTTTGAAGCTTTCTTGATTTTTGACGGACTACTACGATGAATGTATGTTCTTTAACAGTTTTTTCACGAAATACCAACGAGCCTAACCCCAACATCACCAAAACTATTGTTCACTACGTTAAAATCACCATAATTTTTGCACCCACACTGTGATTCGTTACAAGAAAATTCTGCACACGATGACGAAGGCACTAAATTCGTTCGCTTTCGCATGCAGCGCCATCGCTGTTTTTCGACGTTCGATGACCATCGACCTCGAATTATTAGTCAAACTCAAATACAGACTATAATTTCTAGTACCAACATTCAGATTTTCAAATTCACCTATAAAAAACGTTTCAGTTATAAATAAATTGTTATTCTTTAGTAAAAAGAAACGCGCACATAATTAGTTTTTAGAAATAGCACCACGAAATTTCTTGACTAAGAATAACTCTAAAAATTTACCATACAACATTTACTAAACAGAAAATCCTTAGTACCAACATATTAAAAAATTAAATTTATAAACTTTGTAAAAATCTCAGAAAAATACTTTTATGCACAAATGCACATAAAATATGTATGTATAACACTTTTAACTTTCGCGCTTTGAACTCATGTTAATTTTATTAATCGGGTCTTCTCGCGTAATTTTATGTTAGTTTCACAAAATCATTAATAAAACTAACCTCGACGTTTCAGCACAGTTAGATTCACCGTATTCACGAGTCACGAGTAAACTGCAGGTGCGTCGGTCCTCCGGCGTCGAGACAGTAGATTTTCATCTACCCTCACTCGGACAAAAAATGTTCTCAGGATTGTCAGACGAGACTAGACCGTTCACAGTTATTTTACCTCTAGCCATTACGTTGGCTAGCCTGAAAATTATGTTGCCATGTCACGTGAGTATTGACTTCCCCATTTTTAACCCCCAACGCAAAAACGACGAGGTGTTAAAAGTTTGACGTGTCTGTCTGTCTGTGTGTGTCTGTGTTTGGTGGAAATCGGTCCAAGATGGCCGCCGCTACAAAATAGCGGATTACTTTTTTCTTCCACAACCCCCTCAATATGGATACTAAATGAAAGGGCTTAATAAGTAAAATACAGCCCACTGTATAAAATTTAAAATCCAAGATGGCCGCCATTAAAAATGGTGAATTGCGTATTACGTTGAGGGCGGGGGTTTTTTAAATTTTTAATTTAATTCACTTGTAAGTATTATTTTACAGTGCTGTAGGTAGGTACTTACATGATTTTTCTGTTTCGAACCTACCTAATATTTTATATTATATTGATAGTTCGCAGTAACCACTTGTTCATGTGTTAACCATCCGATGTTGTTATAGATAAATTCATTTTCTTCATAGGAAATTGAATTTATGGGCATTAATAAAGCTTCGGATTATAATAATAATTATTAAAACATCGAGAACCTTTTCAAGTACAAAAAGTAACGTTTTAACAAGAAAAGTAACGCATTTGAGAAATTTTTATATTTTTACACAATATCTACAGTTGAATTGAAATACACTTACTTATTCTAACATTTCGGTGATCATTTCCTAATTTTTCTGTTTATTTAAATAAGAGAAATTGCTAATCAACAAAAAAAAATCCTTTTATTAAACAAGATAATGTTATACGAAATTACCTTATTCTTTTATCTCTGCTAAATCAATAAATTAACTATTATTTGCTATACTTTTACAAGGAAGAAGATTCATTCATTTTAAGGTTCAATTTAAAATAAAGATCTTGAAAAGTAACGTAAAAGTCATCTATACAAGAATGCAAAAGTAACGCAAAGGGTCAAAAAGTAACGTAAAACGTTACAAATGTAACGTTCTGGGAACATTTTGACAATAATGCAACATAAAGAAAATAATTTTGACATCTGTCAGAGGTAAAATAACTGTGAATGGTCTATATAGATCATTCACAGTTATTTTACCTCTTTATGTTGCATTATTGTCAAAATGTTGCCAGATCGTTACTTTTGTTACGTTTTACGTTACTTTTTCACCCTTTGAGTTACTTTTGCATTCGTGTCTAGATGACTTTTACGATACTTTTCAAGGTCTTTATTTTAAATTGAACCTTATAATTAATGAATCTTTTTCCTTGTAATGGTATAGAAAATAATAGTTAATTTATTGATTTAGCAGAGACAAAAAAATAAGGCAATTTTGTATAACTTTATCTGGTTTAGAAAAGGATTTTTTTGTTGATTAGCAATTTCTTATTTAAATAAACTGAAAAATTAGTAATTATCACCGAAATGTTAGAATATGTAAGCGTATTTCTATTCAACTGTGTATATTGTGTAAAATTTTCAAAAATGCTTTACTTTTCTTGTTCAAACGTTACTTTTTGTACTTGATAAGGTTCCTTGTACTCGTTGTTTTAATAATTATTATTATAATCCCAAGCTTTACCAATGCCCATAAACTCAATTTCCTTTGAAGAAAAAGAATTTGTCTATAACAATATCGGATGGATAACATAATATGAACAAGTGGTTACTGCGAACTATCAATATGATATAAAATATAAGGTAGGTTCGAAACAGGAAATTCATGTAAGTACACACATCACTGTAAAATAATACTTACAAGTGAATTAATTAAAAAAAAATAAAAAACCCCCGCCCCCAACGCAAAACGTAGTTCACCATTTTGAATGGCGGCCATCTTGGATTTAAAATTTTAGACAGTGCCCTTTCATTTGATTGCCATAGTGAGGTGGTTGTGGAAGAAAAAAGTAATTCGCCATTTTGTAGTTGGTTAAAAATGGGGAAGTCAATACTCATCTGACATGGCAACATTATTTTCAGGCTAGCCAATGTAAGGGCTAGAGGTAAAATAACTGTGAATGATCTATAGTGACTAGACACAACACCAACGGTATCCTCCAGTTTTCGAATTATGGCTCGTCCACATATGCCGGCCAATGATTCGCCGAGTGTGTGTTTTGTCTATGGACAAACAATTTTTGTCTATAGACGAATGTAGACGAATGTCTTCGGATATTTACAGTTTTTACAAGCTTTAATTTACCTTCACTTGTCTGTTGTCTGTCTGTCTGTCTGTCAGTAATCAAATCTTGCAAGTTAAATTTGACCTACTTCCCGGTGTCCGATTTAGCTGAAATTTTGTATGCATGCATAAATCGGATGACAATGCAATATTATTATGACATGGAGCTGATCTGATGATGGAGCGGGAAGGTGGCTATAGGAACTCTGTAATTAAACGACGTAACCCCATTGAGTTTGGGCTCATTTGATTCGTCTTGACGAGTACTTTATGGTAATACTAATAAAAGATATTTTTATTTATGTGATGAAGTAGAAGACGAGCAAGACGCTCTCCTGATGTTAAGAGATAACGGCTGCCCATAATCAGTACAGTGTTACCTAGGATTTCACAATTATGTGAAACTCTAGGAGCACTGCACCAACGCTTCTTACTCAAGAGTCATGAGATGTTATGACTCTTTAGCCCAGTAATTTTACTAGCTACAGTGCCCTCCTACCGGAGCACAGTGATGTTTGCAGTACACTGCTCAGGCGGTAGAATAACTGGCACTGTTGGGGTACCCACCTAGACGACCTCCTGCAAAGGAAGTCTACCCCTGGTAAATGAGATTGTTTTTAAATAGTTTTTTTTTAAATTCCACTTTTTTTTCCGGTAAATTTCTGGTATACATTTTGGTCTCCATAGCTAACGACTTTAATAATATTTTGAATATTAATCAATCATGGATCATTTGAAACCATTTTGTGTGAATAATAACTTGAAATTAGTTAAATTTTCTTTATTTTTTGATTTATATAATCTGTGCCCCAAGTGCATATATATTATCTGTGCACTCGGGCGAACGTTCGGCCGAATCATTGGCCGGCATAATATATGGACGACCCATAAAAAGAATTTTCGATCCATGCCTAGGTCTCGAATCAAGTGGGTGCTCATGAACATAATATAAAAATAAATAAAAAAGTATTTATTGCCATTTCTTACACAGATTTAAGTACTTAATACATAAAATATGACTAACCTTACATATATAGGATACTTTATTATAATTTATGTTTAATAATATTATGTAATGGCAATCGGGATATGCTCAGCGTTATGCTACGCAAGAAGATCCTGCGCAGCGCTGGTTTTCAGTATATCCCGTTGCTCGATCTTAGATGTTCATCGAGATTGAGGAAAGAGAAAAAAAAAAAAAACGAAAAAAAAAAAATATAATATTGTTATTATTATGTACATACAACATTCAAGTTAAATTTCATTTAAAAACTCAATTTTTAATATTTAAATGTATGTACCTTTATATAATTTTCGATTCACCCAAATGATATTAAAAACCGTGTAGACATTTATAATTTTGTTTAACAAAAATATTTAACAAAACGACAACCCGCCATTATACAAATCAAAATCTCTCTCCCTATAGACAATGACCACAGACTATAAATTATACATGTCAAAAGGTCCTATTCACGGTAAAGCTTCTTGCAGCTAATACGGCTTCTCCTGACATTGCGCCGTCCTCGGCTGCACATTTGTTGTCTTCTATTCCATCAGCAGCATCGGCAACTTCACAGGACTCGCGACCGACGTCTTCTCTGCACTCGTGGCTGAGATGCCGTACTGCTTTGGGTCAGTGGGAGAATCTGAGGGATCATCAGCATCATCACCCCCAGGGTTCATGATCTGCATGAGAAACCAAATGTTAATAATCTAGACGACCGACAATATTGTCTTTTCTCTGTCAGGCATCACTCGTACAAGGCCCTCAAGCATAATAATTCTCATCCATAAATTAAATAAAAAGTGCAACAAAGCCAGATCCATCCATGCATGGCTTCATCCAGGATAGCTTCTACTGCGACAGCTCCCGTCTGTGACTGCACCACCGGGACTGCTCGCACATGTCGATCTTTTTGGACAGCGTGCAGCACGAAGGGCGCGCGCTGTACACGCCGTGTCAGCACGCGGGTACGTGCTGATCTTGTTGACAATGTGCTGCATGTTCTGCCCGCTGCGCTCGCGCGCCGCTCACCTGCTATTTCACACCAGCAGCTCCAACGAACATGCAAAACGATACACACATATTAATTTCATATTCACGTGCGCTTATATGGCACAAGACAGAGAGACTACGAAAAGATTCGGATGCAACTTATGATGTAGCCCAGCTGGTCAGGTCTTCGTCCCTTTCTGCTTCGGTCATACTGACCTAGTAACGGTGGCTGAAGTAGATGATGAGTGTGATCTTCGTATCATAATCGTGAGAGAAGGAATAAAGTTAACAACAGTGACCGGTACGAGTAAGACATAACACATAGTTTTCTCCCACTATGCAGTCCCCCCGTCCTCACTACACCCTATGAATGACAATAATTCATAGTGAAGATCCACATGCATAGCATGATGAATCCCTCCATCCCTTACTTCTCGTGATATTATCACTCAAGATCACAACACAAAACATCAAAAACGGCAAAAAATAATGCCATTGAAATTTTCACAAAAAGCGCGGGACTATTTATGTCTCATCTGTGCGCGGGACGGCCAAACCAGTCGTTCCACAACACAAGTTGACGAAATTGATTTCTATCGGCGGTTGTTGTCAATAATTAGATAAAACAGTTGTGGGCAAAACAGAAGTTCAGATACCACTTCTGATAAAAACCGTGTAGACATTTATAATTTTATTTAACAAAAATATTTAACAAAACGACAACCCGCCATTATACAAATCAAAATCTCTCTCCCTATAGACTATAGACAATGACCACAGACTATAAATTATACATGTCAAAAGGTCCTATTCACGGTAAAGCTTCTTGCAGCTAATAATATAATATATCAAGCCTCGTCCAGACATAATGGCGAATGTACCGCCGAGTCATTCGCCCGAGCGTTCGCCCGAGTGCACAGATTATATATGTTATGGACCAAATGATAAATTGAGCAATATAGGTACACACTGCCCGGTCCTTATGAAAAATGCCCAATATGAGAGTGCAATTTAATAATAATTATCCAAATAATCACTTCGACCGGGCATTATACATAATGTTTATCACCTTTTGGGCAGAGTAATACAAGGTATCAAAAACAACTCGTATATGGCGCTTCGCCGGCCGCTGCCGCGGCACGCTCGCTTCGCTCGCTCGGCTCGCGCATTGTGGTCACTGTTCAAACCTTTTTTTTTTTTTGACCCAGGAAAAATGCGTTACGCATCATCACCCCACGCCGGGGGGCGCGGGGCGGTATGTGGGACTCCCCCGCCAAAGATGGGAGCGGCGGGGATACCCACTAAAAAACCTGCGGGACGCCATAATGCCAGGGCAACGGGTACGCCGAAGCATTCATCCGCGGCCCCGACGGCGTTTGGTCCTCACTGACAGGAGGACCCCTCCGCGGTGGGGTGAAGAGGAGTTTCACCCCACCCTCTCAAGGGGCGCGCGGAAAACCGCGCGCGCCACCTCGTGGGTCTGTGCTTGCGGCGACGAGTACCCCCGTACTCGCCGCCTAGACCCAGGTTATGGGGGCTGGAGAAGGGCGTGGAAGGTACGCCTCCGACGCCCCCTTCTCCGGGCACGCATCGGGAGGTCGGTGGTGACCTCCCGTTCGCGTTCCGCGATCTCCTTCTGCGAGATGACACTCTCGCAGAACGAAACCGCGGCCTCCCACGACTCCTCGCTCGCAACCATGGCTCTTACCATGGTTGCCAGCGAGAGTTCGCCCCCCATAACAGCGACGAGGGTACGACGCTCACTGACCCAAGCTGGGCACTCCTCCAGTGTGTGCTGCGCCGTATATCCACGTCGCTACCACAGTGGTGGCAAGCAGGGGTCGGTTCCCTGCCGGCTACGTGGTGCAAGTACTTTCCGAAGCATCCGTGCCCGGAAAGCACCAGCACGAGCCGGAAGGTCAAGGACCCGTGCTCTCTGTCCGTCCACTGCTGGAGTAGTGGACGGACTGCCACCACTGTCCAGCTGCCTGCTCGAGGGTGGTCACTGTTCAAACCTAACCTAACCAACTGATTTCGGTTTGCCTATAATTCTGTACTAAATTTAATTCTGTACCGCACGCTGAACGGCGGTATGTGATTGGTCCAAGCGTGTCACGCGTTCTTCTCTCCCCGCACCGGCTCCGCACCGCAGTAAAAATTTTACCGAACCGCAGTAAAAATAAATTTAGCACAATTATCAAATTGCCCACTTATCACATAGCCATTTAATAATGCCCGTGCATTGTGATAAATAATGAAGTTTAGATTAATCACTTGGCCCGATAGAGCTAGACATTATACATAATGCTCGGGCATTATTAATAATGCTCGCATTAATCACTTGGTCCATAACATATGTATATATGCACTTGGGGCACAGATTATATTAATAAAAAAATAAAGAAAATTTAACTAGTTTCAAGTAATTATTCACACTAAATGGCTTCAAATTATCCATGATTGATTATTATTCAAAATATAATTAAAGTCGTCAGCTATGGAGCCCAAAATGTATAAAAGAAATTTACCGGTAAAAAAACCGTAAATATCCGAAGACATTCGTCTATAGACAAAAATTGCTCGGCCATAGACAAAATACACACTTGGCGAATCATTCGCCGTTATGTCTGGACGAGGCTTCATATTATATCTGAAATTAAGGTTTTTTACTATTTATTGCATTTTTAACGAATTCAAAAAAAATATTTTACGAGTTCCTTAAAATTATCTATATTTTGTTTCTACGTATTATGTATCTATTGTATGTTTGTCTTCGAATTTCTTCGTATAAAAATATAGTATTTTTATAGGCTAACCTACAAACGCGACGCTGGCCGCTGGATGCAGGTCGCTTCCAACCGGTACATATGGAAGTCCAAAGGGGAGGCTTATGTTCAGCAGTGGACGTCCAATGGCTAAGATGATGATGATGAACCTACAAAAAATATTATATTTTATTGAGAATGTAGTACTTTTAGATTATTACAAAACTTGTAATTTGCTGCGGCTATTTCATTTCCATACAAAATTTTGTTCATAACGATTAAAATAGCAAATGTATTAGCATGTGACAACACAAGTCAATAAAAAAATTGACAGTGACATTCAGCAATATTTATGTCAGTGTCAGCTCCACCGCTGACTTTTGAATGCCAAAGGCTGTGTGTGAGAAATTTTTAACCAAAAAATTGATCATCACGGCAAAATAGGTCAGTTTTATAAAAAAATCCTTTATTCTTGCAATATTATTCATATTATATTGCTTTGCTTGCCTCTAATAACGTCATTTAATACTTTGGTAAAGCGAGCTGTATGGTTAATCGATCACAAAAACAATCTCAGAATTGCGTTGTTTTTATCAATTTCTAGGATATTCTAGGTTGGTACTCTATTTCGTTAGTGCCCTGAATCCACCTTATTCATCCACACCTGTGCTGTTGATTATTTATTATTGAAAGTATTTTTAGAGTAACCAAGATGAGCAGTTATGTAATCAAACTTCATCCCTGCGCACCATAATCACATTTTAGGAACATAAACGAAAAGAAATTGCGTCTTGCTAACTCTGGATGACCGTCGAGGCCTAAATTTATTGCGAAGCGCCTAGAAATCCGCAGGCATACATTTTCTGGTTTTAACATGAAGTAATATAATTTTCAGTTATATGGCGTTGGGCGCCTTTCTCCGCCGCAACTTGGTGAGCATCACGTTCCCGACTCTCGCTGCGACCTTCATCTTCCTCGATTGGAACCACACCAGGAAGTGGAAGGCACTTAAGAAGGAATAATGGCAATCTTCGGCATCACTACACGTTACGTGTGGTTTGCTGTCCCTTTAACTGGGTTCTTCGTTGGCAAGTTCCTCGATGATAAGGAAACAGAGAGGATGACGATGTATAGGGATAAGTCTTGTTTGTACGGAGGCAATGTTAAGCCCGGTGATCCTCCATCCTGGCCTTGACATGTGTAGTAAATATGTTTGTTAATCAATATAATATAGAATATTGATTTGTGTGTTTTATTGTCTACTAGAGACCCACACTTGACTTGTGTACCATAAGCCGCATCTCCATCTACGTTTTTAGTTCAAACATTCAACATGAGCATGACAACATCCAAAAAATATTTCAGCAATTTTGATGAATATTGATATTATGTTTTGTTGTATGTGCTTTCCATCGGATATGGAAACCAAAAAACATTGTAAGAGCAAACAAAAAGTCAAAATCGCTGAGATTTTTTTGGATGTTGTCATGATCATGTAGAATGTTTGCACTAAAAACGTAGCTGGAGACACGGCTATACATAAACACCTGCCCCTCTAGCATGGACAATGCCTAGACTTGCTGTCAAGTCAAACTGTCATCTTATACATTCACAAAAGTACAATGTATAGGACAGGTGGTTCACTACTGCGTGCCCGCCTATGCGACAGCAATAGTTTCTCCTAATGTTGTTCACTACGGCTTTTACAGCCCAAAACTGCACATCCTACCATTTCAATACCACTATGAGTACACATAAACCATTAATTATTCCCTGAAAGCACTTAAAATCTTAAAAAATAAAAGATAATGATGGTATATTTGTCACAAAGAAATCATTTGAACCGTAGTTTGAACTTGTGACAAACAAATAAACCAGCCACGCTGAAAGGGACGGAAGAAAAATAGGTTCTCCTTTTTCTTCACATAGAATTTTCCCTATTGCCGTGACGCTCACACATAATATGGGTACTTCTAGTTGTATTAGTTCTTAGGTATAGGATGAGAATTTGACCTGACAGCAAGACTCTGCAAGACAAGTCTACGAAAAGTCTGTGCTAGGCCAGCTGCTATAGGTACACGGTATATTCCCATTTATCTGGCGGGATTTGGGGATAAATTCTTAGTTTCCATTGGGTGAGGATAAGGTTTTGTATTATATACAGTATAGCTAAAGAGATTTGAAGTGGAAACAATAACTTCCAAAAACCTTTGTCTTCAATTAATTCTAACCAGAACTACCAGAAATGGACACTTTATTTAATATACATACTTATGCTAGTGTCCAAATTTCAACCCGATCCATTCAGTGGTTTAAGCTGTGCATTGATAGATCAATCAGTCTTTCCTTTTATGTATTTAGAATTTAGGTGATTGATAGTCCTTCGCTATGGTATGTTCTTATTCTATTCTTATTTTATGGCTAGAGAACGTGCTATAGCACCACAACTTTGCCAATGACTCGTGGAAAGATAAACCACCAAACGATAGATTACAAATTTAAAATGGAATTTTATAGAGCACAAAAAACATTAAAATACTACTACACCATAATAGAATAAATACGATATGGTATGTTCTTAACGAGTCACACTGGATTGTGTCACACTGACTGATTGAGAAAAATATTCACATCAAATAACTACTAACTTTTTCTTAACCAGTCACGAAGTGTGACACTATCCAGTGTGACTCGTTGAGAACATACCTTCATTATGCTGAATGCTGCATAATAAAAATATTAAATAACTTCTTAAGTTTTCTTTCTAAACTCTTGCTAATACTATAAGTGCTAGACTGGGCTGATGCAAGAAATGAAATAGCATTTCAATCAATATAATATCATAATTTATTAGGAATTACAAAGTTCTCTTCGCCATAGAATACCATAAGATAAGGAAAGGTGCCCAAAGACCTAATCCAAAGAAGACGGCAAAGAACACAGATGCTACATACCTGAAATAATCAATAGAACTATTTTAGTTGAAAGGGTTTGTCAGTACAGAATGGGATTTTTAGAACATTGTCAAAGTTTCAAGACATTTTCATTATTTATTTGTTTACTCAAGTTTTAAAGTTGGAACATAAAATATTATGAAATAATAGTGATTGTTACTCAAAGATTATATCGACGCTGGAAAGGCAACCTTGCTTATCCACCATTTAGCAACTTTACAGGAGAGAGGTTTAAAGTTTCAAATCAAAAAAAATCATATAAAATCCATTTTTTATCCGTATTGTCTGAAAATTGGTCAGAATTTCGAGAAAATAGTTTGTTTACAGATAAACTAAAAAGCTTGACTAAAAAATGTCGGGGGGCGAAGTTAGGTGGCGGTTAAGCAATAAATCCCTGAGTCTCCAGCAAGGCTAATTTTCTTATAGGACAGGAGGTAGTTCATCATGTTGCTGCATTTTTTGCTTATGCATCAAAATTATGCTATTCGTATCGAAGCAAAATGTTTTATCTTCATGTTCATTTAAAAAGTCAAAAGGCATAATTCGCTTATATCCAAAAGTGGTCTTGCTAGAAATTCTATGCTTCCAATTGACCTGAAAGTTTGGCATAGATATTTTATTTTTATTTAATCTCTCATTATTGTACATTTAAACTTATAACAGGACTAATTTGGCTACTTTTAACCTATGTTTAAAATTCCTTATCTCCAAAGCATGCTTAAATACAGAAAAGCTAAATTACTTAAGTGCCAAACTATGGTATACTTTAGCAGGGCTAATTGTATTATGTGTAAACAGGTTCCTTTTTTACGGCAAAGCTAATTTTCTTATGTAACATTTGCAGATAATAAAAGAAAACAAAATTTTCTTATGCTCCACTGTGGTTAAATGAAAGGTAGCTTAAGATACAAAATTCCTGAAAAGACCAAAATTTGTACGCTTATATACCAAAAAATTCGAAATCACAGATGGCTTAACGACCATTAAAAATAATTATATCGGGATGAAACCGAGTTCATCAGATAGAGAAAAATCAGGCGATTCCAACGATATATATAACTCATATTCGCAAATTTGGTGCTTCAGCAAGGTTGCCTTTCCAGCGTCGATATGGCTGAATCAGTTTGGCTATAATTAAGTATGCAGCTTTGACCCTTACCTAAATGATGAATAAAGTTCAAGGCAAAGCAACCACTAGAAAATTATTGATTGAGATTTTTAAGTTGGCATATAAAATCTATTAAAAAACAGAAACTAAGTAATTTGTTAGTGGATTTATTTTCGCAATACATGTATTTTTGTGTATTTCTGATGTTCATAGTATGAACTTCATATCTACAATATTTTTTGCAACGTTTTTTTGTTTGTAGTTGATGCTGATTAAACTAGTTTTAATAAACTGGTTTAAATTAGAAGGTGACACACAACACAGACAGTAATCTTATTGTTTTTGAGGTCAATCTTTTTAGTCCATTACATATAGAAAAATAAAGCTGAGTAAGACAAATCATAATTTCTTAGAGATATATAACAAGATAGAAAAGGAAAGTGAATCTATTGTTACTGTAATGGTTTCTTCTTCACAGGTTTGTATGAATTGCCTGCACAAGTCCTAGCTAGTGGCTCAGAATTTTGATTTTTGACACATCAAAATTGGTCATGGGTTTTTAGAACATAAGTTATCTTTGTAGGTATATACTTACTGGGGGTAGACTTCCTTTGCAGGAGGTTGACTAGGTGGGTACCCCAACAGTTCCTGTTATTTGAGTTATCTGAGCAGTGGTGTGCACACATCACTGTGCTTCGGTAGGAGGGCACTAGCTAGTGAAATTACTGTGCTGAAGAGTCTTAACATCTCAAGTAAGAACCGTTAGCGCAGTGCACCCAGAATCCTGGGTAGCACTGTACTAATTATGGGCAGCGTTATCTCTTACCATCAGGAGTGTCTTGGTCATCTTCTTTCTTCGTTGTATAAAAAAAATGCTAGATCTATGGTTAAGACATCTATACTAGTATAAAGCCTACTACACTACCCAGTACTACTATAAATCCTAGCTACTATTCCTCACCGGTTAGGTATATCAAAAGGCATATTATCAAAGGGCTGCGGAGGTCCATCGTGAGAATGTGGCACCTTCTGCACCCTCATAGGAGTGCGTATCTTAGTGAGGACGGGACGGGAAGCTCGTATGGAACCCCTGAGCAACGATCTTAGGCGATCCATCCTTTGAAACAAATAACATATTCACATAATGTGTTATTTTTTAATATTAGTTCAGTTTTATTTATTTCTTTTTATGCAAAGCAGTAAGAAGACGAGCAAGACGCTCTCCTGATGGTAAGAGATATATTGCTGCCAATATAATCAGTACAGTGCCACCCACGTAGAATTTTAGCCTCCTACTCAAAAGTTTTGCTACATAAATCATAGGTAGCCGGTAGCACTGTACTAATTATGGGCAGCATTATCTCTTACCATCAGGAGAGCGTCTTGCCCGTCTTCTTACTTCATTGTATAAAAAAAACATACAATAGGTACTGATATATGAATCCAGGGTCTATGGACCAAAGAAATTTGGGTATTAGAAGCCAAAGTCATCACTACATAATGATGATTCTGCCTACTGTCAGGGTCTACTCCAGACAATCTCACGGTCCTTTGCTCTTTCTGTCCAATGGTTTCAAAGAGCGATTCTCGCTCTACTTGCCAACTCAACCCTTTCAATGCAATCTATTTCTTCGGAAGGAATAGTACCTATATCATTTCTTTTGGGCCTGCCAGGGCTCTGTTTAACATTGTGTGACCTCTTAGTTTCTCTACACGGCTAGAAATAAATAGATTCATACTTTTATACCTCGTCAGGCACCTAGTTCTGTTTTCAGATTATTTGGGAATTAGATTTAAAATTCAAGTCTTAGCGATTCAGCTTAGCAGCAGTATTTTTTTAATATTCTAAAAGCGGTGTTTGAAAGATTGATTGCTCTGTCAAGCAACTGTCAATAACAATCAGTATTATTTAGAAGGAGGATAAACTATTACAAATTATTACTGTGTAATATTTTTTGTTAGAAAAACTTTTTGAGTTCATAATTTTACTAAAATCTTTTAAGATTAAGATAAAAAGAAAATATTTAAGCGCCATCTTTCGGATACCTGAGAAAAATTTGAAAACAAAATAGTTATCCCAATAGGTGGCGCTATTTCAAATAATCTACAACGCCATCTAGAAGCGATCAACTAATTTAGGTTTACACAAACCTCATAAATAAACTAACAGATAGCGCTACTAGTATTTTAAGGTCAATTATTATTTGGCGAAACATCAAAAATAATGTGGATGTAGGTCGGTCGACATTGAAGCTAACCAAATAAATAATATTATAAAATTTGGCTAGTTTATTTTACAGTTAGGGTTAGGTATTAAATATTTATTCCTACTTATTATTAGGCACCTATATATACTTAGTAGGTAAACTATAAAATAATGAGATGACTAGGTAGGTACCTATATTATAACTAAAAGATCAATAGGCAATAAGAAGTTGCCCTATTATTATAAATACCTACGTAGGTATGCCCATGTTTTAGTAATGCAGTTACTAATATAAAACTGGATGGGTCGTAGTTCTAGAATAGTACCTATCTATAGGTAAGACGTAGATACTTATTTTAATGTCGTGTATAGGTACATTAAATATTATTAAATAGGTACATAGGCGGATTTAGGGGGGGGGGGGGGGGGCAGGGGGCCATGGCCCCCCCAGAATCATTGTAGAGTTACGAATTTTGCACATATTTCATGGTAAAGATTATAATTTTTTTTCTCGGCGCTCGCAGCAAGCTGCTCTCGCACATATTATAAAGAATGTTTAAACTTTCTAACCGCTCAGAGCGAGCTAAACACACACTTTTCGTAGTAAAAATTGTAATTTTTTGCCCGTCAGCACCTTGGCCCCCCCCAGAACCAAATCCTGGATCCGCCTATGAATAGGTAATATGGTTATATGTCTTTACATATAAATATTGGTACGCTACCTCATCGACTACCTATCATTATGTACCTGGTAAATCTACCTATCTAGACCGCGTATATGGAAACCCTTCCTCTATTCAGCGCCAGTATGGATCTGGGATGCGGGAGCTTTTAAACGACAAAACATGCAGTTAGAGAGTTTAAATGCTACCCTACTTTTAGTTCTGACATGCGGGAGGGTTTACGTACGCAATATTACCATTATAGATTGGAAATCCTTCCAGTATTCAGCACTCAAGTATTTTCGATCTGCGGAAACTTTTGATATTGAATGTTTAGTGTTTGTTTGCTACTATTCTTGTAGTTCTGAATACTGAATGAGACGGCATTGTTAAGGAAATGTAATAAAAAAATACGACAATAATATAATTATTCTATAAACTTTTATTTGTTTTTATTATTGATACTAAATATGGAATATGGTATAATCGTATATATCTAGTACAGATCTTGCAATACAATTTTTAACTAGTTTTGACTCAGTTTGAGTTTCACACTCATATTTGGGGTATATCATATTATGGTACCATAGAGTTGATCAGATGATGACGGTTGTTATTGGTGAGTGGATATTAGGTGGGTAGTTGGTTTGGACCCGCGCGCACTTCGTGGCGCGTAAAACAGTCTACAAATACTACCTACATTTAGTCATTCATTTATTTCTAAAATTAAATGTAATTGAAATGAATTGAATAAAATAAAATAAAAAAGCAGCAGCTAGGTATAACTAGCGAAATAAATGAATGACTAAAGGTAGGTAGTATTTGTTGACTGTTTTACGCGCCACGAAGTGCGCGCGGGTCCACTAGTTACACATAAACTTTCCTCTTGAATCACTCTTTCTTTTAAAAAAACCGCATCAAATTCCGTTGTGTAGTTTTAAAGATCTAAGCAAATATACGTCAGACAAGCGTTTTAGTCAAACAGATTTAAATATTACTCTGGAAACAATCCCCGAGTTCAGATCGATAAATTTGAAAGAGGTGTGAGTTGTGTATACGTTATTATGGTACCACCGAGTTGATCTGATGATGACGGTAGTTGGTGGGTAATAGGAGTAGGAGTAAGAGTCAGAGTTAGAGTTGAAGTAAGAATCAGAGTAAGAATCTAGAGTCAAGAGTAAGAGTTAGAGTAAGAATCCAGAGTCAAGAGTAAGAGTCAAGAATAAGAGGTAAGAGTCAAGAGTAAGAGTCAAAGTCGCGAGTAAGAGTCGAGAGTAAAAGTCGAGAGTAAAAGTCGAGAGTAAGAGTCGAGAGTAAGAGTCGAGAGTAAGAGTAACAGTAAGAGTAGTAAGAATAAGAGTAAAGTAAATCGTTTTTATTTTAGAAATAAATGAATGACTAAAGGTAGGTAGTATTTGTAGACTGTTTTATGCGCTACGAAGTGCGCGCGGGTCCACTAGTTATACGTAAACTTTCCTCTTGAATCACTGTCTACAGTCTACAGTACTATACAGACATGCGTTTTTATCAAACAGATTTAAATATTACTCTGAAAACAATCCCCGAGTTCAGATCGATCGATCTGAATAGCGGAAGGGATTAAAGTCGCAATCAGAGAATGAATGCACGTAAAGGCTCCCGTAGCTCAGATCGGTCGCGGTGCTGAATAGCGGAAGGGATTAAAGTCGCATTTTGAGAATTCACGTATGGAAAGGCTCCCGCATCTCAGTTCGGTCGCGATGCTGAATAGAGGTAGGGTTTCAATATACGCATCTAGACCACTAACTTTTTGAAGATGGCCGGAAAGGTCGATAAAAGATATCTCATCGTTTCATATTTTTAGATCTAGATCCGGCAAAATTATTGTCGTAGTCCTGATTCGTAATAATTGGGGTTTATACTCCAATAGAACAGGTTACCCTACTTACAGTCAGTTGTGTGGCTAACCTATACCTACATATGTTGCAGTTTCAGGTTACCGAGATTATTACAGGGCCTGCAACATGACCTAACTGCCTCCTACATATCTTATAGAAAACAGCTTAAGAAACCCACAGTTTTAGGTCCCTTCCGAAACACGGTAGCGTCCAGGCGAAAATCTTTGCCACACTGAGATTTGAACCCAGGACCTCCGGCTTACAAGCCGGACCAACGACCACTGGGCCACGGAGGCTACATAATGGCCAATAATGCATAAATAATGATGTCTCAGGTACTTATACCGCTGGAAAGATGAGGTGGAACAAGATGAGCGCGCCATACAAAATGATAACTGGTAAGAGGTAGGAGGTGGCACAGGACAGGATCAGCTAGAGGTTCTTATCGGCCAACATTCATTTTGGGTTCACGCGCCAATCTAATTAGCCACTTAGTGAGCAGTACCTACGTAAGATGACGAAAATGACCTGTATGCGTCTACGGCAGTGTCGTTGCTTCATCAGGCGAGATCATAGTCAAAGAATAACCTATTAAAATGAATATAAAATATATAAATAATATCCATAGCCTAAGACCGAGACAGTTGGAGGCGAGGGAACCCTTTGCCCTGCAGTGGGAGCCAGTAGGCTTATAATTATAATAAATAAAAGGGGTAGTGGTAAAAAATGGGTAATGATGATTGGGCTACAATAAAAACTCGCGTATCATTTCATTTTATTCATTTTCAAATACAATAACATCTATACAATTGTATTTCTACGTCTAAATGATTCATTATATTGACACTTCATGCATTTAATTTAAAAAATACAATAATCATTAAAATTAAAATAAATATTACAACTATTGACTGGAATATTTATAATGATCACATGATAATAGGTAACTAATAGTTTGAAATACATAAATAAAATAGTTTTAACTTTTAACCCTTTAATGCTTGTGTCCCATATCTGGCACAAGTAGAAAATATAGGATTTTATTAAAAAAAATGTCTTCTTAAACATCCAAATGTATAAATTATTAAAAAGAAGTAATTAATGGTCTCATTTATTAGTAAAATTAAATACCTTCAACTTCATTGTCGTAGTGAAAAAAGCTTTATAATAGGTACATAGACTTTAGTTAGTTTTGTTATTAAGAAAACGTTTCTTTATGTTCCAAATGTGACACAAATAGGGTTAAAGTGAACATTTAAAATTAAATAGCAGATTTAATTTATGTTGATATTTTTTTATATATAAATAATATTTCCTCTCGATACAATTTTACGTTAGCATTTGCCAGTAATGTAACAGTTCACATAATTTGAGAATATAAGTGACTGGTTATTAAAATTTTACAAAATTCAATATATTTCGTTAGTGTTTTGAAGGGACCAAACTTTCATGAACTTTTTAACAATTAAAAAATGATGCAAATTTGTATATTATGTTAGAATATTCTTACATTTCGGCCGGCTCGTCAGTCAGTGAGGCGTTATTTTATCGTTCAGTCCAAATTAAATATTATTACATTACAACATTATGAGGACTGCTAGAATGGCTAGTCTTTTAAATCTTTATTTCTTTAAGATTGTGTTTTAATAAAATAACACAAAATCATTGATATTAAAAAACAATAATTTATTTTTATTCTAAGTTAACACTAATTTCATTACGATTGCACTTTAAAAATAATCTAATTTTTATATATATACAGATTTTAGAAAATTCAGAGATTTATTTTCTCAAAATCGAAGGGTTTAATTATTTCATTGGGATCGTAGGGTGACATACTATAAGACATAGAATATGATGACCATGTCTTTTTGCAATACTTTCATGTACCATAATAGAAAAATTAAGTTTATCCTTGTCTTAATATCCACTTTTAAAAAATAAATTTGTTGATTATTAAAATAAATATGATGTAGTAGAAATATGATATTTATGGTAAAATTCTTTTTTGTTAGGTGGACTCACACAAGAAAAAAAAAAATTCAAGTTCTAAAGGGTTAAATAATTTGACCCTACTAAGAACATGGTCATTAAATGTCACTACAAAAATGATGTTACATTTTATGGTTCAATACAATATTGTTAGATTAAGTTTAATTAAAGTAAAAACACTTTAATGAAGCTCTTGACAATATAAGTAACCCAGTCGTACCTACCTGTGTCAAATTCTCTAATAAAGTGTCTTAAGCACTTCGTTTAAGAAGAATCTGACACTGCAACACACAGTGTTGCATGGTCTGGTCGGTAAGAAATTATACATTTTTCAACTATTAAAATGATGTAGTTCTATTAAATAAATTTTAATCACACAGAGACCCATAAACCGAAAGACAGATGTAACATGAGAAATATACAAACTATACAAAATACCTACTAGAAAATAAACTTGAGCATGATAAAATACTATTATAGGGTCACATTAAAGGTGGAAAAAGGACTAACTTTAAAACGACATAACCGCGCGCAGGGTCAAATTCTCAAATAATACAATACTTTAGAAGGATTTTTTCCACTGACAGTTTGATACTAATGCATACAGTACGAAATGAAGTGTGGAGATCAGAATAAGATTCAGAAATATATTTTTAAGCTGATTTAAATTCTGGGCTCACAGTTTTTAAATATGTCTACTCTGACTAAAGGTGGATTTGTTGAAGTCTCTGTGGATTTCAAATTTCTTTGGAATGATACAGTCATATACTCGTACATAATATAATAAAATATCTTTTCTACTTATTAAAAACAATTTACAGACACTTATTTTTAATACTGAGTATAATCACCTGCACGCTTTATAAAATACTTGATAACTAATGACTTCATGTAATCACTTTTAATAAAATTATAAAATGATTAAAAAAATCTATTTTGAGTTAAGATGGAGACACGCGTAGGTGCTGTGTGTTGTGACGTATTAGGACCACATCGGCATCACAAGTTATATACGTTACGTCGCAAAATATCCCTTTCACAGTTACAGGGTTAATGCAAATTTAGCACTGATGTATAAGTCCTTATTCCGCGATAATTTATGGTTTTTAGTACCTATTTAATTTGTTTCGGAAAATTTAGTTCATTTTATTTTTATTAAAAAGATTGATAAAAAACCCTGCAAAATTATTAGTTTATTAATTAATAATTTTGCAGGGTTTTTAGGGTTTTTTTAAGTAATTAACTTAGATTTGTGAAAATTGTATTATAATTAGTTAAATTAAAGCCTATTACTGCTAAAAAGAATGGTGAGACGAAGAAGTAAAAAAAAAAGCAACTTTTATGAATCCCACGAACCCAAAATGCTGTATTTCTTAAAATTATGTAATTTATCTGATTTTATAAAACATCTTATACACCAATGTTTATCAATACCAACCATCCGAATTATCAAGAAACCTGTAAAGTAAATGTATGATATCAATTATAATATAAACAGGTCGCGTAACAACACAATAGTGTGGCCCTAGTTATTCTAGTATTTTATCAAGCGTGAAAAATCATCATCGATGAGTGATGTATTATTTTTTTTATTCGAATACTCTGTTTATACATTTCCAATAACTTTTAACGGGAATTAAAAAATAAATAAATATGAGAGAATGTTAAAAATTATCGAAATGTCCAAACGTGCATTCGTTATTTTCACATTATCGTACTTCCAATAAAATTCAATTACCCTAAATAAATAATTCTACTTATAATTAGGAGTATTATTTACATCGTTTAAATTAAAATTAAAGACTAGGCCTTGAAATCAAGACGGTAAATAATATTTAACGCGAATACATTTTTGGAAATAAGGTAAATGAAGTTTGGTATAATTATTACGAGAACAGAAAAAAAAAATTGTGCCGAAAACATCTGCAGTTTTTGTTTTATTTTTGTCGTGTTACGCGACTGCTACGAGAGTTTCGCAATCGCTACGTAATTCGTAGCATTTATTTTAGTTTTTAATTCACAAAATAGCAAATGATAATGAGATATTATGACAATATTTAAATCTACAACTGACTAGAAATAAAAAATATATAGATGTTTTGAAAAAAAAAAACTATTTTTCAAAAATAATGGTAACAAAAACAGTATTGGATATTATGTATATTATCAATATTAATAATTATAATTGATGATCTATTTCAACCGTGTTTTGACTTAAATTTGGGTTCTGGGGCAAGTGTGGCAGAGCTATGAATCAGAATTTGACACTTTGACACTGGACGCAGGGTAGCGTTTTAAGTGTTGTGAATTGTGTGAACTATGAATGTTTTTTTTTATAACATAAATATAAACAAAACAAGTCTTTGTTAATACATACCTACCACATAAAAATGTAATTTTTACAACAGAAAAATAACATTGACAAATTTATTTATATTATTAATAAGGGTTTTTCTGCAATTTTAAGTTTATTGCGTAGTTTTTGTAAATTAAATAACATTATATCAACTATTGTAAGTGGTACACCGTTTTTAAACAATAAATAATATAAATTAAGTATATCCGAAAATTTCTGAAAAAAAAAACTTTTTTATGACATTTCCATTCTACAGATGAATCGGCACTGTGCATCCACTTCATGCGTAGTGAGGATATGATCCCAGGTGTGACGTCACGTGTGGGGGAGCCATCGAGTGGGGGGAATATAGGTTGCTCCCCCCTCCCCCCCAGTTGCCCCAAGACGCCGACGGGAATATTGAAGCTGGAACAAACGGGCTTTAGTGATCAATCTTAGAATTAAAATTAGGGCTATTACTAATTTTTATAATTTATTATCTCAAACAACAAAACGACAAAATACACGTCTATTGTTATTGAGTATAAGCCGCGTCTCCAGCTCCTGTTTTGGTTCAAACATTTAACATGAGCATGACAACATCCAAAAAAAATCTCGGCGATTTTGACATTTTGTTTGCTCCAACAATATTTTTTGCTTTCCATATCCGATGGAAAGCACGTAGTTACAACAAAACATAATATCAATACTCATCAAAATCGCCGAGATTTTTTTTGGATGTTGTCATGCTCATGTTGAATGTTAGAACCAAAACAGGAGCTGGAGACGCGGCTATACCTCAACCATAGTTTTGGACGATAGGGACGTTGACAAAAAACATTGTTTTATCCATCAAGTTGTCTATTAAACATATTGGACATTGGACCCGTATTATTTTCGTTGTACATTTATTTGTTCAAAGGGTGTGAGACAACGTACTGAAGTTTCTTGGTTGTGACGTCACTGATCGAACTCTGGTACATTTTGTACTAGATAATTACGATATGTGTCCCCCACCCAAAAAATTAAAACCGTTATATATCTCAGCAATTTTTTAATAATATTCACAAACCAAAAAACATATCTAATATTTTTTTATTGTTTAAATTACGCACAATTAAGTATGTTTGATTTTTTTTCCTTGTCAACATCTCTATTACCTTTATGTATAAGGCCGTACAAATTTCGTTACATAAAGCGTTAGCTTATAGGATACATTTAACAAATAAATTTAAGGTTCCTAAGGAAAATAAGTAGTGTATCATTGAATTGATTAAACGTTAACTATAAGTGAAGAATTCAATAACACACACCTATATATAATTAATTCGCAATGCTTATAGATAGTGCTTCTATATAACTTATACTAATTTGTAATTTTTATAACACATAATAATAAATTGTGCAAAAATGGTTTCATCGTTCATATTTAATCAGGATCTTAAAAAAATATATGTTTATTTTATTTAAAACACTGACTAAAAACGGAGTTCCAAAGTTACGTTACAAAGTAAGCAAGCAAGTTAATGGGCAGAGTTATCTCTTACCATCAGGAGATCCGGGGGTAGACTTCCTTTGCAGGAGGTCGACTATGTGGGTACCCCAACAGTGCCAGTTATTCTACTGCCTGAGCAGTAATGTGCAAACATTTCTGTGCTTCGGTAGGAGGTGTAGCTAGTGAAATTACTGGGCTAAAGAGACTTAACATCTTATGACTCTTGAGTAGGAAGCGTTGGTGCAGTACACCTAGAATTTCACATCATTATGAAATCCTAGGCAGCACTATACTGATTATATGGGCAGCGTTATCTCTTATCATCAGGAGAGCGTCTAGCTGGTCTTCCACTTCATCACATAAAAAAAGATCTTACTGCTTTGCATAAAAATAACTTCATAAAGTCATTTAAAATGTACCAAACAGCAACAGCTAATGTCGCCATCTAAAGTACGAGTACCATTAGCGGTTTCAGTTCGGTCCATGTCATCGACAACCCGTTTCGAGTATTGAGCTAATATTTGCCCGGAGAATGTACATCACATTAGAGAGTTTGGATTAACGTAGCTGGCACTGAAGGGTGCATGTTATTAGCCCTTGGGGTGACGTGTTTTTTTAAACGTTTATTAAGTTTTTTGTAGTGTATTTTGATGGTCAGATTCAACTAATCATTTAAGAGTTTTTTGGCAGGGATTTTAAGAGGTTTTTTGCGTGCCATTCGACTTTCTTGCTCGCACGATTATGATGTACCTAGTCAGGTCATAAATTCTGTCACATGTTTAATATAAAATTATTGGAACAAGTTTATTTATTATGTAACCATTTATATACCAAAATGAACTTAACAAAACATAGATTCTTATGACAATAAAGTTTATACAAAATGACCTCCGTGATTTTGAATACAGGCCTTCAATCTGCGCGGCCAGTCGTCTATCGCAGCACGAACGAGATCCATGTCAATATCGGCTGCTGCCTTAATCAAGGATGTCTTGAGTGACTCCAAATTGGGATGAGGCTTTGAGCACGCCTTTTCCTTCAAGTGTTGCCATATCTTGTAATCTAACGGACTCAAATCTGGACTGGAGGAGGGCCAGTCTTCGTGCCGGATGAAGTCGATTTCACGCGCCGCCAGCCAGTCTTGTGTGCTCTTCGCTCTATGAGCTGGCGCCGAATCTTGTTGGAATACCCAGTGCCTGTTATTGAACATGGTATGAGAAACAGGTTCCACAAGGTTAGTCAGGACTGTATTTTGATACACAACTGCATTCGTTTTTACACCTTTCTCACAAAAATGTACCTCTGTTAAGCCCCAATAAGAAACTCCCAACCATACCATGAGCGAGGATGGAAAATGACCTCGTTGGACACGCGGAATACGGTTGCTCGCTTCTTCACTACTGTGTGCGTACACCTTATCATTTTGTTTGTTGTAGCTCTCTTCTACGGTAAAAATTTTTTCATCCGAAAAAAGAATTTCTCGATATTTTTTTCTCGCGTACCGCTTCAACAAAGCGTGGCATCTCTTCAGTCTCAGGTCCATTAGACGAGCATTTAAACGATGTCCTGTTTTTCTTCGATATGCCCGAAGCCCTAAGTCTTCATTTAACACCCTTTTCACCGTGGTTCTGCTTAACCCCATCTGAAGGGCCAACAGTTTCTGCTTACGTTTGGGATTTCTTTGAATTCGCGCCTTCACAGCTTTTATCACTGCTGGAGTCCTAACAGACCGAGGGCGACCACTTCTTGACCTGTCATCTACACTAGAGTCTTCATTGTATCGTTTGATGGTACGATAAACGAATCTTTTGGTTATATTCAAATTTTTCAGTATGTCAAAAATTTGAATTGGCGCGTAACCGCAACGATGCAACGCAATTACTGCAACACGGTCTTCTTTAAGCGTCCACTCCATATTTAAAAATGAGTAAAATTCTAAAAAGTATACATTTTTATTTTCATGAACAATTCGAAATTCGAATTCAATAAACTTTTTTGTGGCCAGCATTCTAAAAGAAAAGTTTTTACTGTGTGACAATACTTATGACCTTATTTTGGAAAATAAATTCTTAGAAATAACTTTGAAAAGGTCTTGGTAAAACTGTAGATTGTAGATAATATTTTTTTATGTATTTTTAGAAGTATTCCCGGTTTGATGTCTTTAAAATGACATATTAAAAAATATTGAGTCTGGAACCAAGTTGTTTACAGTAATGTTTTATTTATTTTTAAATAACCATATCCGGGTAAATCCTGAGATCGGACGTATTTAAGTGATTTCCGTGGCAGATTTTTAATCAAAGTATTATTGCATTTTACATGTAAAACATCAAATTTCCCATAATTATAATTACATCAATCAAATAGGCATCATTGTAACTTATTTTGTTCAGAAGATATTTAAATTTAAATTTTTGGTGCCATGGGAATCAATAAAGTGTGGCATGGGAATCAAAATTAAAACTATTTTGTTTGAATTCTATGTTATTATTTAAATATTGACCTCTACATACTAATCATATAAAATAGAAATGATTAAAAACGGTGATCCAAACAGATATACACCAAACATAAAGTATTAAAAAGGTCTATATTGGCTCTCTATACAATAATCATGTAAACTAAATAAAATCAACGTATTGCAGTCTTAAACAATGTAAAAATATTGAACATATAGTCCTAGAATATGAGATTAAGTTCTCAGTCACAGTCACTGACAGGATTCACTCCAGAAGCTGTCATCAGATTGTACATTTATCATTAGTTAGGTTAATCTGGACTGAAAGTTATACATACATCATCTCAGCCATAAGACGTCTACTGCTGAACATAAACCTCCCCTTTAGACCTTCATATATAACACTGGTGTTGAAAGCGACCTGCTTCAAGCGTCTTTCAGCGACCTAAATAAGGTCGTCTGCCACACTTGTGGGTAGACGTTCTACGCTACGTTTACTTGCCTGTAGTAGCCACTTGAACACTTTTCGACCCCATCAGCCATTCGCTCTACGTGCTATGTGGCCTGCCCATTACCACTTCACCTTCCTGATCCGCGGAGATATGTCAGTGACTTTGGTTCATCTCCTCATTCCTGATTCGATCACGTAGAGAAACCCCGAGTATAGCCCTCTCCATAGCTCACTGAGCGACTTTTTAATGTGGTCTGTCTACTATAGTACAATATAAAAAAATCTGATGTATACAATATAAAAAAAAATATCTGAAATAATGAAATATAAACTGTCAAAATCACTTCCATACCTGCGGCTTCGCTGTAGTTGGGTAAAAAGTGAAAGAATGCGCAAGAAAACTCAGGGGAAAATTGATCACCGTGGTAAAATACCATGAGAATCAATACCATGTAAATCAAAATTGTATAGTTTTTTGTCAATATTTTTAAATACCATAATTATAGACCAAAATTAATAAAATATATGATAAACAATACCATTTTACTAACTGCACACCCTAGTCAAAAAACCGTAATGGATAAAAAATATTTTTAAACATGGAAAAGGTAATCAATGATCTAGTGAACCAAAACCACGGTAATCAATTTCTCACCTTCGTAAATCCAGTTTATAACAACGAGAGGAGGAGCCTCTCTTCACTATGTTTAGAGCGCAATCGAAGTTAGCCAATAGCGTGCGTACAAGCTTCTAAGTATTGTGGTTTGTGAAATGTGGGTAGTTATGTCGCGCGCCATGGGAATCACTTTTTGTCCGGGGACAAACCTAAATTTGTTATTTTTTCTAAAACTACGCTGAATACAGCCTTCGCGTATTTTTTTGATCATATAACAGTTCACCCTTTACAGTTTTGATCACAGGAATTAATTAAATTCCTTTTATAAATTAGTGTAAAAAATATATTTTGTTCCGAAAATGTGTAAGGGACACCCCACGGTAATCAAATTTCAGGGCTTTTACATTTTTTTTTAGATACTTGCAGCTAAATATAACCTGATGTCTATCATGCATTAAGTAGATTGAACCTTAGACTAACAGGAAAAAAATACCTTTGGGTAGAATTTTTATGTTACGGGTAGTTTATTCCCCCAGACACGTAAAATTTTGACTCTCAGGAATCACCCATCCCATAGCTTTAAATATGTACCTACCTACTACGCTATTTATTTTATTTCTATTATATATTTTAACTAGAAAAGCGACAATATGAAATCTCGCTCGATTTTTATCGAAGTGCGCGTAGTGAATCAACCCTCAAAGCAATTATCGCTGAAACCATTTTCGCAGTCACAATCGCCGTCGCAAAATTCGCTGCAATTACCTGTGGATGTCGGCATCGCAGCGTGTGGGGCCATGAAAGACGAGAGCTTTGCTGAATGATGGTAGGAGCTCATGAACAAGTCGCTCTGGTACTTATAAGCGGGGTCGCTCGCCGCCGGTTGCGTGGCCGCGGCCAGCCCTTGGAAATCGAATTTGTACGCATACCGCTTCCCGTGAACCTTCGTCATAATGTTTTTGTCGTAGTAGTATCTGCGCAAAATTCACACGTTAATATGTTTACATGTTAAAAACCGCTGGGTACGCGAGCTTGTCTCGTGGAACACGACATAGTATACGCATAAAATGCCATGTATAACCCAGACTTTGTAAAAGTCTTCACGTTTAAACATATTTTGATATGAACAAAACAAACGAGCAAATTCAGTTTACAAGGCAAGAGAAAAGAGCAAAATACGTTTCTTCGTGAAGACATCACAGAAAAATACATTTGCAAAGGCACAGAAATAGTCGCTTTGCGAGGCGGGTACCCGTTGAAACGCAGGCTCGCTGTAAGTACCTGAGCGCTCGGCTGAGCTTGTCATAGTTCATGTTAGGCTTGGACTTGCGCTCGCCCCATCGACGGGCCACCTCGTCAGGGTCGGTCAGCTTGAACTCCCCGTTGGTTCCCTCCCAGGTGATACAGCCTGCGTTACTGGAGTCGCTGAGAAGCTCGAGTAGAAACTGCCACAGTTGGATCTGCCCTGAGCCTGTAAAAGATATGAGTTAAAAGCCGCGACTGACCAATGCAGCCTTGCGAGGCAAATATGTATTAATATTATTATTTCTTGTATAATTTCACTTTTATAATATAATTTGGACACCAGTTAATGTAGTTGATTGTATTCATTAATTGACTTTCACCAAATATGGAATATTTGAATTAAATTGAAAACCTCCAAGGCTTCATCAATACAAGGATATTGAACTCTTCTCAAAAAAAAAAACGAACCTAAACCTAACATTTTATAAAAAGACGTCTTGGTTGATATATTTTATTAAATATTGAAATTAATGTAAGCTCTAGTTACTGTGAAGTTTCTGAATTAAATCGTAAATTTGATTTTCAGCCACTTTTTATTAAGAGTCGTAGTCCCTATAAAATATTATATTTTAACAAAGATATTGAAACATTTCAACTTTATAAACTTCACAACTTTTAGATAAGTACTTAAAATCGTCGATTCGGGAGCACATAAAACTTTTCCATTTTACGCACAATATTCTCTCACAAAATCCTAAAAAATCATTGGGTAAAATGTCCGCTGTAAGGCTCGTTCCACACGAGTTGTTCCGTAGCAGTTCGTGCGAAAACGAACATAGCCGCCCAATATACGATAAGTGGGGGGCGACCCTAACGATTAACCTATGTTGCGCCAACCGTGTAAGAATACGAGTTTTATGATACTTGGGGTGAGGCCTTACACGCATGCTGAAAATCTTGCAGTAAAATTCTTACTCAGGGTTAGTAAACTAACGGAAAAAGTGATAGAAATGAGAAGCTAGGCACAGCAGATATAGAAATAATAAATTATCAAAGACCTTAGATAACCTCATTGTAAATTATAGAAACAAGTGGGTAGGCACTATATCTTTGTTCATGATTTAGGATTACGAATTAGGTTCTTGGGGTTGATCGGCAAAAAGCTATCTGAGCGCTTAGTCGGTGGGACGTGTAATCTAAATGCTGGCGTAAATCTGGCCCAACGTGTAAAGTATACCTATATACTGCTAGCGCCTATATATTGGCATCTAACTTCTAGCTAAGATTAAATCTGATTCTCTTGCTGTTTTTTTTTAAATTGCTGGGTGCAGTTATTAATTAGCCATGAAGCTGTCACAACATTAACGATTGGGACCCTGCATTCAGCATCTACAGAACTAATGGTGACCACACGAGCGTGAATTCCGTGATTTATTTTATTGTCGTGTGTTGTCACAAGGTTTGCGACTCGCGGCTCGCTTGCTCCATTGTAGACCAAACATAACTTTAGGAGATTTGATCTGACAGCAGCGGGCTACAAAACCTATTATGATTTAACTTATTTTTTTAATGTGCGTGATCGGCTAAAATCAGGTCAGCGTCGAGCTTCTAGTTACAAAAACTTTAGCATTTATACACTAACTAGTGCTCGCGGCTACGCCAGCATTGAAGCGTGCTTTTTTAGCGGATGTTTACGTAACAAATTTTACCTTTGTGCCAAAATTCAACTCAATTCCTTCAGTGGTTTGAACTGTGCGCTAATTGATCAATGAGTCAGTCATCAATCACGCTTTTCTTTTATATGAAATTAGGTGTGTATGTAATCTGTATGGTATCGTTGTACGTTTGAACAATAGTAAAACTTCTGGTGCGTTGTGTGGCCGTTCCTGTATTTATTTGCTCCGCACTCTCAGTGCCCCAATGATGGGAGTCCCCGGCTCATCGGTTTTATGACTCGCAATTAATGCGACGATCGCCAAAATATTGTGTTCAAGGGAGACGTATGAAGCTATTATTTTTTTGGAAGACTTGAGCGGATGGTAAATTATCAATTTTATCTTATGACCAGAAATCATATTTACACGGTGGGCGTGTATAAAAAGAAATATAACAGTTTATACAAATTTCGAAATGCGTGGAGCTAGCTGCTAACTACAAAACTTATAAAAAGCATTTAGAGTAATAAGTAGGTTACGGGGGGGGGGGGGGGGGGGGTAGGAGGGTAGGTTGTGGCTGTAGGTCAGCCTCATTTTCTCTCCTATCCCAGATTCGTAAACAAAAATGTCAGACGAATTTTTTAAATGTGAATTTTACATGTCGTGCGAAGATTTGTATTAATTCAAGCTAATGGATTGGTATTGTAATTTTGGCGTGTAGATGTATATTAGAATCTCAGTGAGAATAGTATTCTGCTTATAGGAAAAAATAAATATTACTTAGCTACGGAGATCGACGCAACATCGAGATATATTATGATGAGGAATGAGGATACTCCAAAAGAACCAGGTTTATACCAGCACCAATTTACATTGACAGAGTCAAAATACTTGTGTGGTCGATCTTTATGCTGGAGATTAAGGTCGCTAAGATAATTACAAGGCCAAAGGGGATATAAGATTATGTATTTTATATGCGACAAACAACACCTACAGTTTAACACCTAAAGAAACACGATGTAGTGAACAAGAAAATACGCAGCGTTGCCAGAACGTTATTTTTGTAAAGTTTTACGTTACTTTTTGACCCTTTGCGTTACTTTTCGGGACAGTGATCTTTATTTTAAATTGAACTAAATATATGAACATCTTTTCCTTGTAATGGTAAATTATAGTTAATTTGATTTAGCAGAGATACAAGAATAAGGCAATTTCATATAACTGCAGGGCTATGATGAGCACGTCTTAGGTTTGGTAATATTTTTTTTTGAATAGCAACTACTTAATAAATGAAACTGAAAAATTAGGAAATAATAACTGAAATGTTTGCATAATTATATTTGATAAGGTAACTTTTGAAGATAAGGCACTGGCAACACTGAAAATACGAACACCTAAACATGCAACACATTTTACCAAGCGTAACTAAAACCGATTGATGTTAAATACAAAATGATTGGCGATAAATCCGACCGTTTAATGCACTAATATTTGGCCCCTGTACACACGGTGTGTAAACAGAGGTAAGCGATCTGTCAGCTTCACATAATAACCTCGGCAAAGGACAGGTAAACACGGGCGTGCCGTGTGAACGCGCCATTACAGGCAGGGCTGCCACGTGGCGATAATTGTTTCTTTTTTTAAATTGACACACAGACTTATAAGGTACAATTTTAGGTCATTACGAGTAGATTAGGCCGGTCAGATCGGAGTTAAAGTTTATTAAAGTTACGCAGCGATAAAGTGGGGAATTAATGGGCGTATGAGTTAACAACTTATTAGGGTATGTAAACGTAGTGTAGGACTACGAATTGATTTAATAAGTAATAATAGTACTATCAATACTATACCAATAATACTTTCTGACTTATGTGGAAAATTAGACTGTACATCCGAATCAGAGAAAATAAAAATACGTATAATACTATGCAGCACAGTTTTTTCTGGATACCTAAATGGGCTCCAATTTGGAATTTTTCACATTACAGAATAAGTTGCAATGCGATCTTGATTAAACTCTTGTTTCTAATGTAAAATCTTCTTCTGTGATTGGTTATGTTGGATGCTAGTTTTATTTCAGTTAACTTTTTAGGGCTAGGAGATGCATATGTAGATGTGTAGAAACTAACTTTTTTATGCAAGTAAGAAGACGACCAAGATGCGATCCTGATGGTAAGAGATAACTTTTTATAAGCTATAGTTTATAAAACATATTTTATTTTGGAAACCCACATATGGCAGTCAAAACGCTGCCAAATATTGAATGAATTACATTTTTTATCGTTACGAACCGGTTTTCAAGTTTTTTATTACTTTTTGTAGAAATTTGACACTAAGTAAGCGACTGGAAGGCTTGTAGGAACGAGTTTTGATTATAATTATAATAATAAGTTATTTATATTGCCCCGTAGATCTCAAAATGCCTAATGAACTTGTGTGACTGTAATCGCGTGCCACTTAGTACCCACTCGACCTTTTCACTCCAGGGCTGATGAATGAGATAAAAGGTGTCGTGACGTAACGTTGTTCCCACACCGAGTGACGCGCTTCGCGTGACGTCACGCATGACTCCATTTTATTGTGACAACCCTGACTTTACTGTGGTGTGATTTGGAATTGATTTTCTTTGCTGTTTTAAAGGCGATCTTTGATATTGATAAAGTAATAAAAATCCTTAGTTTGCGGGCCATAATTTTTTTTTTACATACAACGAAGTAAGAAGACGAGCAAGACGCTCTCCTGATAAGAGATAACGCTGCCCATAACTAGTACAGTGTTACCCAGTGCACTGCACCAACGCTTCTTACTTGCGAGTCGTAAGATGTTAAGACTCTTCAGCCCAGTAATTTCACTAGCTACAGTGCCCTCATACCGAAGCACAGTAATGTTTGCACATCACTGCTCAGGCGGTAAAATAACTGGCACTGTTGGGAGTTGGGGTACCCACCTAGACGACCTCCTGCAAAGGAAGTCTACCCCCGGTAAAAATAATTAGGGTTATTCTCCTACAGAATTTTTGTCTGCTACCATCTACGGCCGGAGAACGATCTCCGAACCACGAGGTCAAAGGCCTATAATATGAATTGAAAAAAAATATTTTGTACTACAGGATAATAATTTCTCGCTCAGGGTCGTTCCTGGTGCAAAGAATGTCCATCGCCATTCAACGCGGAAACGCTGCAAGTGTTATGGACACCTTTCCACCGGGAACGCCCTGGAGCGGTATTTTTGACATTTAAATTTATCTAATATATAAATATTTACCAATTTTGATTAGATATTTATAAGTTTTAGCTTAAGGTTTATATATAACTAGTAGTAGTTTATAGTTAATTTATAATGTATTAATAAATACTTTCAAGTAATTAAATTATGATTAGAAAGATAGATCTATATCTCAAACCTCTGTACTACATCTACCTACTTACCAAATAATATAATTTACCTGAATTCGCTAATCGACTGCTCGTCGGACCAAACATCTGATATGGATCTGTAAAAGAAAATAAAGTGAGATAAATTACATAATATCTTTATAATTAAGCGGATGAGTGATTGAGTAAAGGCCTATTTCAACCTCAATATCAATATCTATGCAGATTTGTTTCGCTCCCACTAACGGAAACAAAACTGCAACGATTTTTATATGTCTATGTTTTTTCACCGTTACCGCCTGCGGTAGCAAATATCACTTAGGTTTAAATAAGCCTAAATGGCGCACTTGTGATAGAGATGAACGTTTTGAAAATGATACTGTCCTCGAAGAAAAACTGAATCTGTCCGCACTTTTCGCTTGACTTCAGTGTCCGGCCGTTCAAGAGTCCAAGACTAAGTCGTCTTCAAAAATATACTTAATTACTACAAGCATAGATTTAAAAAAGAAGATTCAGTACTGACGTTTTCGACATGGTCCGCTCTAATTAGGCCTAGGGCACAATTTTAATTTGGCGCGAGTCGGCGCGGCATCTGACACTTTCCGATCCAACAGGCTCAAGTTTGGCATAGCAACGAACTCATCTTCCCACTTTCTTTTAATGTAAGACTACAAGAGATTAGTTTCTATACACACTGTACGGCCTGATTAACCATTGCAATTTGTAGTAGGTACCTACGCATATAGAATAGTGAGGCTCGCCGCAATTATAACCGCATCCTGTGCCATCTGGTTGGCCGTCCTATTGACCGCACAATGTCTATGTAATCTTATTAAAATTCCATCACAGCGTACGATAAGCGGAGATAGGTCGTCCGATTAGTCTATATTCGTCCTTATTATTGGCAAATTATTGCAAAGGTCGCCTGGCAAAGTACCACACCTTTGTTAGTTGTTCATCCACCAAGAAGTATTGTCCAGGCATTACTGTGTTCCGGACTGTAGGGCAATGTTACCAGCAAAATTACTGGCCAGATTGAACAATTAGGTACTATGATATACTAGAAATACTATCTTAGGGTAAGGGCGGGTGCAGTGTGCAGTGCCACGCAGAACACTTATTTATTACATATCAAAATATTGGGTTGCACTATGTCTAGTATGGGCAATCATGATGCTTCCGGCATATGATTTTCTTGTCTTGCCATTGATGCCATTAATTTCAACTTGAATTCTACGCGTTCCCGAGTAAAAGGGTCTTGACAGACGAAAGAATAAGTGATGTTATAAGGGATTTCGTTTTTTCGTTACAGCAGACGCGGAATCGCGATCTTCATTTTGTTCCTGGCCGCGTCTCTTTATTATTAAAAAAAAACATTAGGGGTTTGTACTACAACCAAGAGTTTGACTACAACAGAACATGTTAACCTACTTACACTGTCAGAGTCATATCACAATTTATAGGTTGTGTGGCTAAACTATATATTGCAGTTTCAGGTCGCCGAGATTTCTACAGGGCCTGCAACATGACCTAACAACTGCCTCCTACATATCTTATAGGAAACAGCCGGGACCCACAGTTTTACGTGCCTTCCAAAACACGGTAGTGTCCAGGCGAATTTTTTTTATGTGTTGTGGGGGTGAACATACAAAAATTCCGTCGCGCACTGCGACCGCTTTCCCGTCGCGTCCGTGTGAGCCGTCAGGGTTTCGTTTTTTTAGAGTTACGAAACCCTAAAAAAAAGTCAGTGTAGCAGTAGATCACCGAGACGCCACAGATAAGCGTTGCCATGACAACGAGTATACAACAGCGAAAAAACCCAGATGTAGTGCATAGATTGCATCACAAGTAGGCGTAATGAGTAGGGCCGGGGATTTGCATAGATAGTGGGCAGCGACGGGTATGTGAGGTATTTCTTGAGGGCTTAGTGGCTTGGTCCCTTGACTTTGACTACTTCATATAATTTAAAAAAAATGCCCTCAAGGCCCGCTTCGAAGGAACTGTCTAAAGAAAGGACTTGGAATAAACGCCAAGAATGAGCCAACATCAGAATGAGTAAAATTAATAAAAATAATATCGGTTTAAAAAAAAGGTCAACAGCGCGACCCACGCTCGAGTATCTTGCGCATTTCAGGTTCCTTGTAAAGCACGTCATAAAAAGAAGATATGACATACATATGTAGATATTGACACAGTATATAAACTGTACAACTAGCCTAGCATCTGTAGGTCAATTAAGACCTAAGCTGGTCTTCCGCTGGCATCATCGCATTGGCAAAAGAGGCTTTTAGACTTTTTTCTAATTATGTAGACTCAAATAGCCAAAATTAACGCTAATAAACCTACCATGCATTTACTTGTACTGTGTACTTCTAAGATCTAGTGATAATAAGTGTTATAAATGACATTACATTTAAAAGTCATTACTTATTTATAAATTCTATAGGCAGTTTGAGAAACTCGAAAACTTACACCATAAAAAATCACCCCATAATTTGATACATTCGGGCTAAATGCAAATTAGAGCTATAATTCGTGGCACATTCAAATTGAAACAATGGCGCCCCCTCGCGTCGGTTCGCGCCTTTTGTTAATATTCTAATATAGAAGTAATCGTTGAACTAACGATACTTCAGTAAGTTTTGTAAGGGCCGTGACTAATTCTCGACCCTTGGTCTCTGTAATTAGTGTACGGTGACGTCATAATCTTATCTTTTATTCATATTCATGTGACCAGCAGCGGCCGTAGCATGCCAAATAGAATCCCGACAAAACTTCAAGAGTAGAACTGTCATCCCATACATACACAAAAGTACAATGTATGGGATGACAGTTCTACTCTTGACATTTCAGCGGGATCCCGTATGGCATGCTACGGGCCCAGCGGCTCTAGCATACAAGCAAATTGACATACGAATAAGACTCCCATTCCACTGTCACCGCTATTCTAAGAGTAGATTCAAGTTGGTGATGGTTTTTTGTTAAATTAAGCTCTATGAAGAGAGCAGTTAAACACTAGAACTCTATGGATTTTTTTTGTGGTCCAAGTCTTAGATATAGGAATTTGTCTATGACAAGTTCAAGCTATCTTAAGCATTATTAACATAACATAACATTATAACATTCTTTAGAAAAAAAGGATGTGTCCAAAAATAAGTTTCTTCTTCAAGTATAACATAAATGATTCAATTAGAAAAAAAACATTGGCACATGTATTTTTTTTTGTTCCTTATAACAGCGGAAATAACGAACTAAAGTTGTTTGGTACAGTAATGTGTGACTTAGCGCACCCAAAAACTTATTATTGTTATATCTGAGCTATTTTTTATTTTATGTACAAACTAAATATATGTATGTACATCTTCTCTAATATTTTTTATTATTATATTGCTGATTTTTATGACCTTGTCAATATCATATTCCCTTGTAAACCTCAAGTTTGACATCAAAATCATGAATTGTTAAGAAACAAGCCTCACAAAAGAACGTACATATTATAGTCGATAAATTACGAAGTGAAATGTTAACAGAATTCGACGATACAACATTTTTGCCGCTTTCCCCGCTGGTAGGATATTATTAACATTGGCATTGAGTATTTACATAATAAGGAATTCTACTTTTTGTTTGGGGGCACAAGTCTTGAGTGGAAGCGACTGTTTAGTGTAATTGTCTACTTGTAGTAAACAGCAATTTTATGTGCTTAAATGTAGAATACGGTTTTAGTAGAAAAGCTAAAAAGTAGCCTATTTGTTACAGAGTAAGCTACTTAAATACAAAATTTCAACTCGATTACACTGTCAAATCGCAATCTCAATTATATAATAATGTGTAGGTTGTATATCTAACCTACTATGTATATTTTGTAGTTTCAGGTCGCCAAGATTATCACAAGGCCTGCAATGTGACTTAATGACTGCCTTCTACATTAAATTATAATATAGGTATATGGGAAACATATCCTTGACCCACACTTTTACGTACCTTCCAAAGCCGCCTTTTTTGCCTTTTAGGCCCCCGGATTACAAGTCGGACAGAATATCACTGGGCTATGGATGTTACAAGCGTAGGAATGGCAAAAGCGAACGGGGGTTAAAAACGCAACTCTCATGAATTACACCAAGAATAAAAATACCACGATACACGCTAAGAATATGTACAAGGTTGAATATGTACTTGATTTGTGTTACATAAAGAATCTTTTAATGACCTTAAGAAAGTTGTTAAAATGGGAAAAAAGAGCCAGTCCTAGCTGCAGCAATGGGTCCTTACCGAATAGTTTTTCAGTATGCAAATCGTTTTAACTGCAACATATATACTCGTATGTAGGTACATACTTGGTCACACAACATGTAATTGTGATTTGACTGTTGCAGTGTAATTAGGGTAACCCGTTCTGTTGGAGTATAAACCAAAATCACATTATTAGTGTTCTATCGTTCATAGAAACGGTGTCGAATTAAAAATTGTGAGATCGTTGCGATATCTTTTACGATGCAAGGTTCGTGCAAGGGGTTGGAGAACCATGTTTCATTGCATGTCAAAGATCCATGAGTCAAGTGTTCAGTTATGGATAACTAGCTGCGCCCAGCGGTTTTACCCGCTGTACTGTAGACTATGTGTTATTCCAGGGTCTAAGCTATCTCTGTACCAAATTTCAGCTCAATCGGTTCACCCGTTTAGGCGTGAAGAAGTAACATACACACTCACTCAGAAACTTTCGTGTTTATAATATATCAGTGTGATATACGTGAAATGATGAGAATGACACTAAATTATTCTATTCTACGCTCAACATTTCTTACAACAGTGAAATCCTGTGTAATTTAATGCTTCATTTCTAGCTCTAAGCTATAGTATCCGAAATCAAATCAAAATTCATTCATCGAAGCATAACATCACGCGAGATCGCGGTCAAAGGCTAACCTATACTGAATAAATAATCAAATAGGCTACAATGGAGCACTATTGAAAATTTCAAGTATCCTGGTGAAGAGAGGTAACAAAACATACACGTCTATAAAAGTTTTTTTTTTATGCGAAGAAGTAAGAAGACGAGCAAGACGCTCTCATGATGTCAAGAGATAACGCTGCCCATAGTCAGTACGCCACCTAGGATTTCACAATGATGTGAAATTCTAGTTGCACTGCACTAACGCTTCTTACTCAAGAGTCATAAGATGTTAAGACTCTTTAGCCAGTAATTTCACTAGCTACAGTGGCTTCCTACTGAAGCACAGTAATGATTGCACATCACTGCCCAGGCGGTAGAATAACTGGCACTGTTGGGGTATCCACCTAGACGACCCTATGCAAAAGAAGTCTACCCCCGGTATTTCATCAAATTAGTAGGATGTTAAACCCAAAACATAACCGACTCATATCTAAATGTTCAGTATATTGATCAATTTAATCTGTGCATGACATTGTTGAAATATTACATAATATAATTTAAATTTGTCATTTTTACCTGTTACTCGCTCGCATTATTTGAATGTTGTCTTCGACTTTAAGTGCAATAGCATTAAGCTCGATAATTTATGTACCTATAAATGATTTTGCATGTAATAATGTATATTGCGTTGTCGTTCAATAAATAAATAAATAAATTGAGTTCTCAACTTTTATTCGAAAGGCATTTATCGGAAAGGTCGGTGATTTTCACGAATGTTGTGAAAGGACTCCCTTGAAACTTCCCTAAAGTACACCTCTTTTATGTTTGTGGGTGTTAATGTAAACAGGTGTGTTCGTGTTTATTCTGCTTGTTTATTTCAATCGAATATATACAAATTGATTTGATTCTGTATAAAATATATTTTTTTGCTAGAATTTAGTTTCAGTTCTTTGGATGTAGTTGCCTTACTAAATTGAGAGCCAATCCACTCGATATTACTAAAACAATATGAAAAATAATAATAAACATGATAAGTGTTTAGTGATATTATGGGTGTGCCCCGCCAGTTAAAATATTTTATTTGTTACGAAACTTTCATAAACTAGCTTATACTTGTTAGTTTAGGTCGCGTGCAAAAATGGTCTACGTACGTGGTACCTATCTTTATTTCAAATTTCAACCCAATCCGTTCAGCGGTTTACGCTGTGCGTAGATAGATCAGTCAGTCAATCAGTCACTCTTCCTTGAATAGAGTTTATATACTCCAAAAAGGTTTTTCCTACTTGACTTTATGGTGACTTGATTTTTTCCCAAACATATTTTTTTCAAGTTATATCAAAGTACCAAAAGCAAAATTGGTTAGGCTTTGTAGGTACTTAAACAAATTATTTTCGATATTAATAATTGCTAATAATTTTCTTTTGTAACTAGTATACCTATTGCCTTTATTGTTAATGAATTGTTATCAAGATGTAACCTTTTAAGTAACACAAAAAAAAAGTACACGATTTTAAATCACAACTGAAAAGCCTAAAAAAGAATGAGGCGTAGGTAACCCGTTTAACTCTTTTCAACCACTTTTCTCATCAAAACACCATCAGAACTGTCAGATCACACGAGCGTTTGAAAAATCGCGCCAACTTGCAACTCATCGACCATCGAAGACAAGTTCGATACGTAATGGTTGTTAAATCGAGGGTGGAAGTTAAAAAGCTGGAGGGTTGGCGATGTAATCGGTATGATTATGATAGATGACGGGTAGGAGGCTAGAGGGCGCGAGCGGTCATTGATAGGCAAACGGCGTGGCATCATGATTACTGGGCTTGTTTTTTATGCTGCCTTTTTAGGGTTCTGTAGATCAAACGGACAAAGGAAAGGTCAAAGACATGATAAAAGTAAAAATAGGTCGTAAGTATTTGAAGGTTTAGCCATATAGAAGTTATGTAGTATGTAGCCACCTTTTAGGCACCTTTCTTGCTTTATTATGCTTATTTTAGTTACAAAAGTATGTAGGTAAGGTCTTAAACGATGAACATAATATAACGTAATATAGATAGGTTTAACAACGAAGTAAGAAGACGAGCAAGACGCTCACCCGATGGTAAGAGATAACGCTGCCCATAATATTAGTACAGTGTTACCTAGGATTTATAAATTTTTACATCATTGTAAAATTATAGGTGTACTGCGCCAACGCTTCTTAGAGTCATGAGATTTTAAGACCGCATCACTGCTCAGGCGGTAGAATAGCTTCTCCCGGTAGAATAAAGTAAACCTTAAATATGAGTGCATTTGCTAACCGCTCCACCGAAAAGCCAAGCGATTATTTATTGACTGGACGAGGGTATTTTAATATTCCCCCTAAATTATGGCAATTTGTTGATTTCAATCTGTTTCAATTTATTAATGGTGATTTAATTTTAGATTATAATATTATCAAGTGATAACTTTTTTTATGTAAGACACTATTTATGATACACAGGGAGACAAATAATGATCAGCATGTAGATTCTGTACCAAGACAAGACGACGGCGAAGCAAAACAAAACGCCTTATTACCTTCACATAAAACCTTTTATATTTATTGAGAAAAAAAGTTCTCACTAGATCCACTGGGGAACTAAAAGGGGAACTAGTGGGAATGATCCTTAAAAACGGCACTTTGGAGGTACCAAAACATGTAAAATTAAAATCATGTTGTGTTCAATTTAGTATACTAGAAACGGCTGAGGGGTTTCAAGTTTTTTTTCAAATTTTTGTTAAATTCTTTGTTAGTTATAGCGGATTATTACACTTTTTTTTTTCCATTACTAGTTAATAGCAACGGTCACTCCGATGGCCGTTTGAGTGGTGGCTGAAAGGAATATACCACTAAATTTCAGCTCAATCAGTTCAGCGGTTAATGCGTGAAGACGTAACAAACTTGAACAGACGATTGAATAGAATAGAATAAAAAACCCTTTATTGCACACACAAATACAATAATATAAACTTAGAATTAAGATTACACAGAAAGAAGTGTTACAATTGGCGGTGTTATCGCTAATAGCGATCTCTTCCAGACAACCAAGTAGGGAAAGGAAATGCATAAAATAGAGCGACGGTGGTTATAAAGATACGAGTATATAAGGAGACATAAGTACATATTTTTAAAACCAATAGAATAATACATAATAATAATAAGCTGTTGGGGAGTAGCGACCCCACGGACCCGAGCCACCGCAGGGCAGCTTATGGCGAGCTGTTGGGGAGTAGCGACCCCACGGACCCGAGTGCTCCCGGGGGAGGATTCCGTTCCTCATCTCCGGCTTGCCTTCACCGGCGGCCGGAGTGAACACTGACGAGGAACAGACCCCCACCTCTGTGCTTGCCTTCATTGGCCGGCCAGAGTGGAGTCGCGAGAGCTGCACGCTCGGAGGGAGGATGTGAAGCATAAGTGGCGAGTTGGCCTACGTGTTTAAAGTCCAGGGACACCTCTCCCCCTCGAGCCACTTGCACCAACGTTGCCCTTCTCGTCGGCTATGTAATGCCGGCCTTTATGGGGGCCCGTTTAGTGAGTGGCGAGTCATCACCTGCCTACATATTTCCTAATGGGACGGAAGTGGCAGGTGCCGTAGTCCTAGCAATAGTCTCATTAACCATCCATTTAGAATGCACATCCATAGCCTAGTTCAATTAGTTTCCATTAATCAGCAATAGTCCTGTCACTTGGCGGAGACTGTTTTTGAGCCCATTTTCTATGGATGGACTCACAGACAGACTCCAAAAAGTGTCACCCATTACATTTATATTAAAAGCTCAAAAGGGCCTCTGCGCGTTGGGCTTTTTTGTCTCCGTGCAAGCCTATAAAAAGGCCCGGGCTTAGCCTGTGTTTAGGAGCGACATAATAATAATAATAGGGGTTTATACTCCAACAGAACAGGTTACTCTACTTACACTGTCAAAGTCAAATCACAATTTATAGGTTGTTACTACAGGGCCGAGATTACTACAGGCCCTGCAACGTGACCTAACGACTGCCTCCTACATATCTAATAGAAAAAAACGGGACCCACAGTTTTACGTGCCTTCCGAAACACGGTAGCGTCCAGGCGAAAATCTTTGCCACACTGAGATTTGAACCCAGGACCTCCGGCTTACGAGCCGAACCGACGACCACTGGGCCACGGACGCTACATTAATAATAATTTTATAATAATAAAAATACATATTATTATTGATTGATAAGTAGAAAGAAGGATAACAGAGACACATTTCACACTATAAGTCACCTGTGCCGATCAAAACAAAATAACCTTTCAGACAGCGAGCAAATACAATTGTCGAAAGTGATTACGATTTCGATTTGGAGAGAAATTGGTGGGCCGACCGGGACCTTGCTCCTGTGGCAACGCAGGGCCGCATCGAGGTGGGGGCCACTTAGAAATAGGATTTAGGGCCGGAACATAGGTAATATTATGGCGAAGAGATTTTTTTCTCAGCTAAAACTTTATCGTATTTGTAAACGTTGAAGTCAGATCGAAAATTAATTACCGCAACAAATCTCAGCACACAAAACGAATATAATAGGTTAACCTTTATAATATTCGTTTAGTGCTTACATTAAAAAAATTATACCTGTTTTTAATCGATATTTTCTCACTGATTGTTTTGATATTTCATTATAAATATTCATTTCGAGGAACTTTTTTCTCCGCCGACTCAATCCAGCCATCCTGATGTGAGTTTAGATTGCCTTTCATATTTTCTGAGTTGGCTTCGGCGTCAGCTTTTTAAATGCATATTGACATTTATATTCATACAAGAGACATTATTTTATTGTAAATTACAAACTTCAATATACCAAACCAAGCATGCACAGATCAGAAGAATACTAACATGCATGTCTGGCCCTATGTTTAATTTCCTAGTTACCTTGATACATCCCTGTAAAATGTTAGGGCTGATTGTTTTTGTGATCTGACGGTTGATTTGATTCGAATCGTATGATTCGAGTAATTGGCGAAGGGGACCGTTAATGTTTCCAATATTTTGGTTGATCTTCAAGAGAATCAAAAACCAAGAATTCTTGAAAGGAATTGATAAGACAAAAACAAGAAAATTGACAATAGGGTGTATGATTTAAATATTGTATAAATTGGAAATCATTAGTTTCATGATAGTCATTTCAAATGAATGTTGCAGTTGATTTCTTTAAATAAAATTGTTTTAATAGGGAGAGACTTTTTAGGCGAAACATCAGCAACCACAACTGTGGTTATAGACTTCTATAGGCGAAGGTAAAAAAATATTGACTGGGCCTTTTGCTCAATATACTAGCTGCGCCCAGCAGTTTGACCGGCTGTACTGTATGTAGCCTATGATGTTATTCCAGTGTCTAAGCTATCTCTATACCAAATTTCAGCTCAATCGGTCCACCCGTTCAGGCGTAAAGAAGTAACAAACATGTGATTAGTAGCTAAAAGAAAAATACAAAAGGGAATGAATTTCGGTTGCCACCTTTGATATACATTTGTAATTTGATAACTTTGTACAAACTCTAATACAACGAAATACTAGCAATATAAAGGTAGGCATACATAGGTACATAGTTTCACAACAGATTCATCATAGTACCAGGACACCAGAAATTCACAAGAGATCATCCGGATAAAAACAGAGTAATTCAAGATTTATCACATTTATAAGTTCGAAGGTCGGCGTTCCCCGTCGGACAATAAATTTCATAGGAGCCGTAATGTTTATCCATGGTAAACAATTTCTTCTCGTGTTGACCCGGAGTGGCAGGGTGATGGTCTGGGGCAAACAAGGCAGGGGGAAAAGAATAGTGACTAAAGGCAAAATATCTTCGGGAATTATATGAATATTTCCTATTATTTTAACAGACTTCAAAATTGGAAAGGTTTACAATTCCACCGAATCTAATACCAATTGAATATAAAATCTACGTTTTTTATTCACTATAGGTTAGTCCACAAATATATTGACCACGATCTGTAAATGGTTGATAATAACAGATCAAACCTAGAAGGCGGGATAAATCCCTCCTATTTATTTATCCCTACGCTACGTACCTACTATGTTCAGCGATGATAATATTATTTGAAGTCGCCTGGTTTCAATGAAATATTTTGCATTGAGTCATCGGTTTGGAAGGAAACATACTACAATTTTAACAGATCTTCGTTTCCAAACGCCAAGTTAGAGGTGTGATTAACCGCTCAAGAACAAATCAGGAAAGTAGTTTATCCACGAACGTTTCTTACGAAGGAGCATCAAGAGCCCTCAAGTTGTTTAGATCTTAAGTGAATCATTCTCTATTTGGCACCCTTATCTCACTGATTGTAGCCTACCAAATGAACCTTACGATGTTAGCCTTTTCTACTGTAATTACGAACCATTACCACTAATCTTCAGCAAGTATTCATCACTGCGATATGAGACTTTAATACTTGTGCATAGGGTTGATAATCCCTTGATCATTCTTTGTGTGCTCTTTCATCGACAGATGCGATATGGCTCTTATAGCTTTAGGTGAGGACTGAGAATTGCATGCTACTTTTTGTTAGATAGAATATTGAAGCTTATAGTAGTAAGAATAGGGTTCAATTTCGTGTGAGTAGTGGTGAGTGTGGGGTATTGCCAGAGGCTTGAACGAGTTAATGTGTGAGGCACAAAGGACGAAATCACTGCCCTACGTGCGACCGCCGGCAAAGAGCAAATTTGTATTCCAATTATGACGCCAAAAGCGATCGATGCTAACACGCATTTTTTTGTTACACATTTTTCCTGATATCACATATATGTATTATGTCCGAGATTTCTAGAATAAGTAAGTACTGCTACTGTACTGATTTCAAGTAAATATTGTAATGAAAATATTTTTTTCGTAAATCTGCATTTATAAAAACATTTTTATTATTCCCAATCAAAACACAAAAGGTCGGGGAAGGAATACGTTTGGCAATAAGGTTGAGGACACAAATAACCTTTATGTGTGTCCAGCTTAACTGACCGTGGCGACAAACACGAGTGTGTGCCGACCCTTACGTGTTCATACTTTGTTAGGTAGGCATTTTCTTTATTTATTGTTATACTACGCTTTTCAGCTACCCGTTTAAGCGGGTATAACTGCTTTCCATAGGAACGCCAAAACTCTAATGTATGTTAGGTACACCAGATTCTAAGCTACTGATATGCAAAATGTCAGTTTAACAGGTCTAGCCGTTCTATCTAAATACAAAACTAATATAAAGAACTTTCCCAAGCTACCAGTATTAATAGGAAATGATATTTAAAAAATCAACTTCAATGAGCTCTGATCTTAATAAAAACCGTTTCAACTCGTAAAAAAGACGAAGAATAAGCGCGAATGAAAATCAGTAATGATACTTAACAGATTGAAATGCCCCTTGTATAATCTATGTACCTATCTAATATATAAAATTCTCGTAAAAATATAAATATCTCGCTGTTCTAATAAGCTGACTATATTTACTCGTAATTCCAATAATAATGACTGACTGATGTATGAACTGTCCGGTATAAAACGTTTTTACGACCTAGATAATCTGCTTACAAAAGATTTCTTAAGAGGGTGAGCCCAAACCAGCACTTTTAGACAAACTCCTTTTAATCGATCAAAAAATCAAGAAAATCAAAAATAATTACTCGTAGCCCACAAAAAACACAATAGGTACATAACTACGGGCGACACGCGTCGTTTTAATAAAATGCGGCAGTAAAAATTCTCCGTTTCATGTGAAAACATCGGGCCGCCATGTTTGCGCTCGTGGCTGACGCGTGGCGTGACATTCTACACCCGATCGCACCACGTTTACACCAGGGGAGGAAATATGGAAAGAAACTAACATAAATATAGATAGACTAGCTGCGCCCAGCGGTTTTACCCGCAGTAGTTATGTAGCCTATGTGTTATTCCAGGGTCTAAGCTATCTCTATACTAAATTTCAGCTCAATCGGTTCACCCGTTTAGGCATGAAAGAGTAACAAACATCCATCCAGACATCCATCCTTACCAACTTTTACGTTTATAATATTAGTATGATAGATATAACACTTTATCGGAACACAAAAAATATACAAAAAAGAACAAACAATATAAAAACTAAGTGTTACAATTGGCGGTCCTATCGCTAATAACCTCTTCCAGACAACCATGCAGGGAGAGGAGAAAATAAATTCACATGGGTTGGCGGTGTGATGCAAATTAACAGAGAACAAAGTGTTATAATTACATAAATATTTTTTATCTACATATATCATATTCAATAAAATAAACATACAGACATATAATATAATAATAAAATACATATATAGGTACATAATATCAGTATTGAGTATTTCTCAAACTCGATGTTCATTGTTTTACTGGGTACACTTCCTTTGCAGGAGGTCGACTAGGGTACCCCGACAGTTCCAGTTATTCTACCGCTTGAGCAGTGATGTGCAAACATTACTGTGCTTCGTTAGGAGGGCACTGATGACCCCTTGAAGAACTGGAAGTTCTTAGAAGCTACGGGCTTAGGGAGTGAACTATAGCTCAAGAGGGCGTCACAATAGATCAGCCATGGTCGAAGCGACTAAAACCCCTTGAACTAATTTTAATAATAATAATAAGGACGGCACTTTAGATAGTGAAATTACTGGGCTGAAGATTCGTAACATCTAATAACTCTTGAGAAAGAAGCGTTGGTGTAGTGCACCTAGAACTTTACACCATTGTGAAATCCTGGGTATGTTCGTGTCCTATGAGTTACAAGTAAAGCCGCTGAACAGATTGAGTTGAAACTTGGAACATGGATACATTTTATGACGTAGACCTCCACCAAGAAAGGATTTTCTATTCTTTTTATGCTAAATCGGCTAATGAGTTTGACTACATCCCACCTAATGGGAAGTGCAGATGCTTCGACGATGATCACGTAAGATGCCTAGAAATGTACATACCTTTTCACTCGTGCCTTCAAGATTCCCAAGTTGTATCGCTAGGTAAACACGGATGACGGCAATGTGCACCAAACACGCCCGTGTGCAGGGGCGTGTTTGGGCTAATGATTTTTATAAAATAATAAAATATTTACAAAAAAAATCCGTACAACTTTATAGTATTATAGTGTATATAGTAGTTAGTTTATAGTTTTCTCATGGATGCCATTGTCAGAACTAGACTCTTTTGAAATGGGACCACACGCAAGCTTTTGATGATTTTTATTAGAAAATAAAAATCATCAAAATCAACCGATTTTGATTACCCAGTCGTAAGTTCTACAGGGCTATTCACTTAACTGTCAGGGACCCGAACCGAAGACCGAATTGTCAAAAACGTTTGAAATGACGTATTCAGTCGTTACGTCTTGATACGTCATTTCAAACATTTTTGACATTTCGGTCTTCGGTTCGGTTCCCTCACGGATAAGTGAATAACCCTGCTGGTAACAGCTATTCAAAAATACAGTCAAATTGAGAAGCTCCTCCTTTTTTAAATCAGTTCACATTCCTATAGACCGATATTCGATCGAGCGCGATAAAGCGGCGAACTACCCACATTCGAAAATAATAGTTGTTTATTATTTAAAGTATTTTTACACGAATATTGCGTGAGCCCGCACCCGTCGATAGTGTAACTACGCCCTAACCGGAGGGTTCCCTCAGATCGATTAATTATCCTTTTATTATCGCTTTATGGGAACCCTGATTTTAGTTACGTGATTTCTTTGTTCTTTTCACTGTAATTGTAGGTAGTGGCGGATCTAGGATATTTGACTGGGGTTTTACCTATCTGACAGGCGCGATTTTGGTTTAGCATTAAAATAACTAGCTGCGCCCGGCGGTTTTACCCGCTGTACTATAACGCTATGCCCACGTGTTAAAGCTATCTCTATACCAAATTTCAGCTCAATCGGTCCACCCGTTTAGGCGTGAAGAAGTAACAAACATACACACTCACAAACTTTCGCATTTATAATATAATTAGTGTAATGGAGAAATTTTGTTGGGGCAAATCTGTCATCTTTAAAAATGAATAGAAAATGACTAAATTCTGATTTTCTGATTTTGATTTTTAAAAGCTATTGAAATAACTATTAATGTAGACATTGGGTGGCTTGATTCAAAATCTAGTACCCCCTTCCCTGAATCCGGTACTGGTGCCTTCTGTCTGGTCTGGCAAGGGGAAAATCTTAATGATAATAAATAAGCCAATAATGGCAACATTGAATGGAAGCGTCTCGTCGCATTCATAAAAGTAAATTCTTTTTACAAGCTGTTAATTACTTTCACCTGTCTGTTGTCTGTCTGTCTGTAATCAAATCTTGCAAGTTTAATTAGACCCATTTTCCGAGCTTGAAGAGCTATCAAACACTGAGCTTGTATTAGGCTTGTTTTTTACAAGCTTTTATTTACTTTCACCTGTCTGTCTGTCTGTCTGTAATCAAATCTTGGAAGTTAAATTTGATGCACTTCCCGATTTCTGATTGAGCTGAAATTTTGCATGCTTGTATAAATCGGATGACAATGCAATATTATGACATCGAGCTGATCTGATGATGGAGCTGGAAGGTGGCCATAGGAACTCCGTAACTAAACGACCCCATCGAGTTTGGGCTCATTTGATTCGTCTGGACGAGTACTTTGGTGCTGGATGGTAATAATTCATAATAATGTAGTTGTTTTTAAAAACATTTTTATTAAATTTCACATGTTTCTTTTTTGTTTCATTATTGGTAGAATTATTTTATACAGTGCTGTGCCCAGATTTTGCCTCACGAAAAGTAGCATATGAATTAATTCTAAGGTCTAAGCTACTTATACACCCAACTTCAGCTTTATCGGTTCAGTTGTTTAGGCTTGAAGAGCTACATAACAACAAACAAACATTGAGCATAAAGTCGCCAATTTTTTAAAATTCTGTTATACATACCTATACTTACTTATAGTCTAACTCAGGATAAAAGTTAAGAACATACCCCAAGTTTCTTAAACTCTTTACTAATGAACAGCTCAATTAGCGAATAGGTACTTATGTTGAGCTCCCTTCTAAGAGATACGTGACTTATGTACCAATGGTCTCTATTAACAATTACTTGGCCATGATCAAGGACTTAGATATTTCTATCCTACTTATTATTAAAACGCGAAAGATTGTAAGAATGTATGGATGTATATTGTATATGTACCTATGTTTGTTACATTTTTACGCTTAAGCGGGTGGACCGATTTACCTGAAATTTGGTATGTATAACATAGGTTATTACTACAGCAGGTGAAACCGATGGTTTTCTTTTTGTATTTATACATTTACAGTATAGATAAGTATAGTAAGCGCGCAGAACCGATAACCGCTGGAGCAGACGAGTTTTGGAGTGGAGACCACGCTTAGGTAAACGTAGTGTAGGACGCCCTGCGACCAGAGGGCCTATTGGCTAATTCTCACCTGCTACGATTGATGACAACTTCAATGTTCATTGCTGCGTTTGATATACTACTCATATTTTTGAGGAGGTTTAAGCAAGCAATGTACGCTGTTTTGTCTATTTATTCTAGTGTTTTAAATGTTGTTTAGCGATAGCCAATAGGCCCTCAGGTGGTGTGACGACCTGAAGGAGATGGCTGGCGGAGACTGGATGAGAAGAACTGAGGACCGGGCTCAGTGGCGCGTATTAGGTCCTGCAGTGGACGAATACGGGCTGGCGATGATAGATTAGACGATATTAGACTAATACTGGGGGTAGACTTCCTTTGCAGGAGGTCGACTAGGTGGGTACCCCAACAGTGCCAGTTATTCTACCGCCTGAGCAGTGATGTGCAAACATTACTGTGCTCCGGTAGAAGGGTACTGTAGCTAGTGAAATTACTGGGCTGAAGATTCTTAACATCTTATGACTCTCAAGTAAGAAGCGTTGGCGCAGTGCGCTCGGTAGCACTGTGCTAATTATGGGCAGCGTTATCTCTTACCATCAGGAGAGCGTCTTGCTCGTCTTCTAACTAGGTTTTATAAAAAAAAAAAGTAATTTAGTTTTAACTTATATTGCTAAAATGAGGTAATATGGGTATGTATAAACCGATGGGCGCAGCTAGTCTTGTTATATCCGTAAGATATTTTTTTTGGTGTCACGCTTCCTCCTCAGTTCTTCTTTACTTAATGATACTTGTAATCTAAGTTACGAGTTTAGATTAAAATAAAACGTTAAGATACGGTACGCACTATCATTGCTATAGCTGAACTAGGGCCAGTAGGTCAGAAAGTGTCATGTCACACCACCTCGCGTCGATTGTAAAGTAAAATTGTGTACATAAACCTAATTAGAGCGGTCCATTTGCGAGACACCTGTAGCGTATTCTCCCTTTAATTACAAGCTTTTATTTACTTTCACCTGTCTGTTGTCTGTAATCAAATCTTGCAAGTTTAATTTGATCCACTTCCCAGTTAACGATTGAACTGGATTTTTACATGCATGTAGAAATCGGATGACAATGCAATATTATTATGACATGGAACTGATCTGATGATGGAGCTGGAAGGTGGCCAAAGGAACTCATTTCATTCGTCTTGACGAGTACTGTGGTGCTAGATGTTAATAGTAATAAAAGCTTGTTTTTAATAAGTTTTTTTTTAATTTTACTTGTTTTAATCTAAGAGAGAAAGAGAGAGTTATTATGGATTAAAATACTAACCTGGTTGCCGAAGGTGTGTGTGAGCGTCCAGCGTCGTTTTTGACATCGCAGATAACGTGTTCGTGCCATAGCCTGCAACAAATTAAATAGATTAGATTTAACACTATCACGCTACGGGTCGCGGGGAGCGGGTGGAGGAGAAAGACGGAGGACCGAGTTGAGTGGCGTGTCATGGGGGAGGCCCATGTCTAGCAGTGGACGAACGTGGGCTGATGATGACAATGATGATGATATAAAACTTTATTGAACACTATAATAACAAAAAAACATAGAAAATAGTCATGTTGTTTATTTTTATGTGAGTATGCACGAGATTAGCTTAAAGCTAGAGTTGCTTAGCTATAATTATTATGTTGCGGCCCGCTGTAGTTTGCGCCAGCCTTAAGGATATTTTTTCGGCCCGCGACCCCCATACGATATGACGACTATTAAAAAAAGATTTTACTGGGCTATATTGTCAACAATATCGACTTTTTTTATTTTTATACTAATAAATAATAATAAGAGCTGAGATATTAAATTGGTCTTCAATGTTGTCATTTTTCATCAAAAACCAATAATAGTTATAGGTATAATACAAAAAAATCTCAACAAAGATTGTCAGAAATCGTCAATTTGTCATCTCCCCTTCGATTTTACCGATTGCCTTTGATTTGATAAAAGTCATTATATTGTACTTATAACCTGATGTTCTTTGTAAATCTTTGTAAATAATAAAACATTGTACTTTTTAAAGGTGAAAATAGTAACTAATATTCGATATTTACATCGATTAGGTTTTCCTTTGAAAAAGTGGGTAAGTACAGTAAATTTAAAATAAAAAAAAGTGTGGAATGTGGGTAGATGTTAAAAAAAATACTGATGCAAGACTCTCGTGTGGTGATTGGTTATGGCTTAAGTACTACGAATTAAATCAATTACATACTTTAGTTTTATTAATAAAAAAAACCGTAGAATGGAATTAATTAAAAATAAAAAGGAAAGAAAAGATTATTATTTATAATAAATTCAAGAACAAGAAATGCTGTGATATGTGTATTTTGTTATAAAAAGTACTTGTAAGATTTTAAAATCAATGTTTCTTCCGGAGTGTTTTTTTTCACGACTTAATAATTATTATGTATCACGTTGAAATATTTGCCAGAATTTGCATTAAAGTTTTAATAAATGAAAATAAAGCACAACACGTTATAATATATAATTATTATTGGCTACATAATCTCTGTGTAACAGGCAAAGGACGTAAAAATGGAGCGTGTTTGGTTATTTACAATAATTAAGGTAAAGAAAATAAAATGAAATGATCTCACTAAATAAAATAAAGTGATAAAAATATTTTATTTTTCTTGTATAATTCACAAGTATATACGTATTATTGATATTGATAAATTTATTTAACTAACAAAAGAAAAATACTCATTATTAGAAAACAAAATTCAACGTCCCTTCTCTTTCTAACGCAAGCTCCTGCGCATCAAATGGCTGCAGTTTTCCGGATTAATCGCCATTTTGCTGTTACACTGAATCTGGGCACGACGCAATAATTAAAATATATCGTTAGTAATAGATTTTTATGTTTTTCTAACGGGATTTTAATTTGTACATTCTAGCAAGTATGTAAACGAATCGATTCATATAAAAAGTGGTTACATTATTGTGAAATTATTAAAATAATGTGGTGGTATTGTAACGATTTAGAAAAACACGTGGGCAAAATTTTTATTAATCAGCGTGTACTCGTTCATGGCCAGTTTTCTTGTGAGGTAAGTGCCTATTATAATAAAAGTAACATAGTCACACAAATATTCCCACTTTTGCATTTAAATATATAGTAATATATTATGTACTAGCGATTTCTTGAGGATTTTTTTTACCCGCTTCGGCCTTAAGCATTCTATGTGCGTGTATTTAAACATACCTTAATACAAATAAAGACATTTTTCGCTAGAATACACACAAAAAATAATAATATACAAATGATCTACTATATACGAGTACCTTAGAATCACACTAATAATTATAAATGCAAAAGTTTGTGAGTCTGTATGTTTGTTACTTCTTTACGCCTAAACAGTCCAGAATGAGCAAAAATTTGGTATAAAGCTAGCTTAGGCTCTGGGATAACACATAGGCTACAGCAGGTAAAACCGCTGGGCGCAGCTAGTAGATCTATAATGTCAATGATATGTATATTCAGTCTGCAACCAAACGATAAGTATTAAAGTAGTGAGCATCGATTACTCAAAGATAGATTTTGATTTTTTTATGTTTAACGGTATAATTTATAATTAAGATTTCAATTTTTAACGAAATTGGTTTGGTACTTTTAAAAATATACATTAAAATTTGCATCTTGCCATCGATTTAAAGCAAGCTTGAAATCGGTATTAATACATTTTAAAATAATGTATGTCTCTGAGTTTGTGTTAGTAGGGAGAGAGGGGATGAACTTTGATAATAATTGGTATATTTTTTTCAGGAAGGAACGAAATCTATGCCACACGTCCCCACGCCAACAACGCATAGGATTAGCCAAAGGAACTGAAGCCAGTGAGCCGCCGCGTGATTCTCCTGATCTCACCCTGCCATAAAATCGGTAAGTCATTCCAAAGAACTGGTGTATTCTTCATTTTAAGAATAACTTTGTTTGTTAACGTATAAGTTTGGCCATTCAGAGCGGTAATGTAGCCTGCTTTTTAGGTACACTTCACTGAAGGTCATGACCTCAACGACGTTTATTTATAAGTAGTATTTAAATGATTGTTTAATAGTAAGGTAATGTAAATTATTGAAAAAAAAAAAATGTATATTAAATTATTACGTAATACACGACTAATGTCTCATGGTGACAGATGCAGAGAATTCGCAACTTTTAAATCTGCTGTGTGGCTCTGTGTCTGATATAAAAAGCCGACATATTGGTTAACATCGGGCACCTGATTTGCTTGACTTGTCACTTATCGTCATAACAAGTGAAATTTAAACAAACTTTTTAAAAACAAGTTTTTTTACAAGCTTTATATTACTTTCACCTGTCTGTTGTCTGTCTGTCTGTCTGTCTGTCTGTCTGTCTGTCTGTAATCAAATCTTGCAAGTTTAATTTGACCCACTTCCCGGTTTCCAATTGAGCTGAAAATTTGCATGCGTGTGTAAATCGGATGACAATGCAATATTTTTATGACATCGAGCTGATCTGATGATGGAGCTGGAAGGTGGCCATAGGAACTCTGTCATAAAACAACGCAACCCCATCGAGTTTGGGCTCATTTGATTCGTCTTGACGAGTACTTTATGATGCAAGATGATAACAATAATTAAAGCTTGTTTTTAAAAAGTATTTTTTAAATTTCACTTGTTATTATTGCCATCTAGCACCAAAGTTCTCGTCATGACGATTCAAATGAGCCCAAAATCGACGAGGTTGCGTCGAATTACGTAGTTCCTATGGCCACCTTCTAGCCCCATCATCAGATCAGCTCGATGTCATAATAATATTGCATTGTCATCCGATTTATAGATGCACGCAAAATTTTAGCTCAATCGAAAACCGTGAAGAGATCAAATTAAACTCGCAAGATTTGATTATGGACAGACAGACAGACAGGCAACGGACAGATGAAAGTCAATAAAAGCTTGTAAAACTAAATAAAATCTTTGATATTTTCAGGATAGGAACAAATCTGAACTACACGACACGACCCCGCAGCAGATTATAAGAAGTATTCCTGTTCTTGTCACCGGAATCCAGCCCTACTGAACCAACTACGTTTGGAATCCTTATAGGTATTCCGGGAGGTATGTACCCACTTAACACGCGAGGAGGCGCTACCGGGTAAAATTTACCACATAGTGCATAAATTCGTATATATCTTTTTTTCTGATTATTTTTCAGCGATGCCACTTTAGGTACCTTTTTAGAAATGTGTGACAGTCCACCATTGCGAATAAACAGCGTATTTGGGCGTTTCGTTTAGCTTAAACAGATATATAAAGTCCTTGTGGGTGCTTCTTACCCAGTAGCGACTGTTCATGTCATATTATTTTTATAAATCTTTGTTTAGTTTTTTGATGTTTTATACTATGAATATGCCTTATATTTACTGTCATAAAAATAAAAAGAACAGTTACCACTTTTTCGTAAATATTGAAGAGAAAAATACGTACAACATTGGAAGGTGCAACACGGAGTGTCGCTACCGGGTAAAAATACCACAGTGGAATTATTGAAAAAAAAAACCCAAAATATTAATTTAAAAAATTAACAGATTGTAATTTATGCCATTAAAATATACAATGTTAAAGAATGTGCTCAAAAAGTAGTTATAAAGAATTTTTACAAAAAAAAAATCGTACAAGACGTGTGATTATTTTAAGGTTACACTTTGGATTTATTTTTTCAAAAAATTGCCAATTTAATAAGTGTCGCAATTATAATTGGAAGCAAGAATATATTATGTTCATTCAATATTGATCGCGTTTTTCAATTTTTTTTATTAATATTAGAGTTTAAGTAGCGTTTTTTGAAAGCTAAGAGCAAAAAACGTTAAATTCTGGCAGTGTTTTCATTATATATTAAAAAAATATATATTAATAGATAAATACTTCGTTTATACATTATATTATTAGAAACATATTCAAATACAACATAAATATTTAATAAATTAAAATATCAATTATAAACCGCCATTTTCACAATAATTCTACTGTGGTATTTTTTACCAGGTAGCGACTGTCCGTGTTGCAATATGGGGCGCGCCTCCCGCCGAGTTAAGAAAGTGAAGTACAGCATTCATGACGATTTTGGAAACTACCGTGAGTGTTATCCATTATAAATACGACATGACTGTACTCACGTAAATTATTCGTTGAGATATGTCTCAACCACGGTTTCGGACAATTATTACGATGTCCTTCATTACGCCGCCATCGTCGGTACTACGGGGAACGGTCGTTGCGACGTCTAACTTTTAAATGTGGCGTCGAACAAAAATAACGTGACACTGTTCAGTGCCCAGCGCCATACGATTAGATGATACGCATGTGTCTTCTGGCATGCGGAAAAGAAAACAGTATTTTCAAAATTTGTAGTGATTTCAAGTAATTTCAAAAAAGTGATGGCACTGAAACGTGCCATACGCAACGAATCGGTTAAGACAATAATAATAAAATTGTATAGACAGTTGAGAACATAATCAGTTAGATAGATACGTTTTTTTTAAGACTAGTGTTAGACTACTTTTTAGTTTTGTTATAAATTTTTAATAGGGTGCCTGGAGTACTAAGACATTAGAATGATAATAAAATTAACAATACCAACAACATCTACATATTTTTCACCGGTTGATTATATCAAAGCTTACATAAGGTACTTTTATTTTAATTCACAATAAAAGGCCTTGTGTAGGTCTCGAAATGATCTGCCTCTGTACACCTGAAGACAGGATCGAAGCTGACCAAAGCAGCAGTGCTTTGACTTACCTTTAATAGTTATTTGTTATACAAGAGTGCAAAGTTGCTTTTTTACCGCGTGCTCAGTTTGTATGACCGAGCTAGCGAAGGATTCTAAAATTAAATCACGAGCGTAGCGAGTGATTTAATAATTAGAATCCTGAGCGTTAGCGAGGGAATCAAAAGAGCACAAGGTCAAAAATCTTTGCACTCGAGTGTGACACATAATTTTTCATCCCCCCTCAGCGAGGAAATAACTCAATGCTAAAAGTTTTTTTTAAATTATTCTCACCATGGATGCGCACAGTGTTGCCAGTGCACTATCTTCAAAAATAACCAGTATTCAATTTTAATTTACGTAGGTACGCTTACTTAGAGTCCTTTTCACGAAAGTGGTCCCACGGAATTTGGCGGAACTAATTTTTTATTCTATTATTATTGGACTTCATATTTTAAATCATTTTTATTTGTTACATAAAATAAATACCTTTTTGATTTAGAAATTAAATATGAGAAATTATGTGGCGTTAAAAAGTTAAAGGTATTTAAACTTTTAAAATGTGCGATAGTGGCGTCCCGCAAAAAAGTCTCCTTTCGTGAAAAGCACTCTACCTATTTGTTTTAGAGATTATTTCTTCATTTTCAGTTTATTACAGTGAGAAATCGTTAATAAAAAAGTTACTAAAAAGTAATACTTAGAAAAAATCTTGCTACTAACTACATAAAGTTATAAAAAATTGGCTTATTCTATTAACTCTGCTAAATTAACTCAACTATTATTTACTATTACAGTACTATATAATTCATTAAAAAAACATTATTGCCTCGAAATGTAACTTATATCAAACAACTAACGTAAATATAGTTCAAAAGAAACGTAATATGTTACAAAAGTAACTTACTGGCAAGGCTGAAGGTGCGCCCAAAGAAAATTAAAAAAAAAAAGTTTACTAAAGAGGTTCTTACTCCGAGTTTTTAACAAATTTAAAAAAAGTTGTACGCATATTTCGGTACCATAGAGGTGGAAGTAAATAGGTTTAAATATGTTTTTGTCTCTAGAGGGTAAAGTAAGTTTGAATTTCTCTAGAGGAAAATATAGACTTTTCCAGTCAGATATCGATGAGTAAAACTACACTTTCCGAGATAGTGGGATGAAAAAGTTTATTTTTGTTCTATATTTAGTGGGGTTACGGTGAAATTTTTTGCCAAGTGTGGTTACGTTGAAGATTTTTGCTAATTAGGTTTACGGTGAAGATTTTTGCCAAGTGGGGTTACGGCTAAGATTTGCCAAGTGGCGTCATTGGCAAAGATGTTGGCCAAGTAGGGTCGATGGCGAAGATTTTAGCCAAGTAGGGTCGATGGCGAAGAAGTTGGCAAAGTTAACAAACCAAAGATCATTAAAATTGGTCCAGCCGTTCTAAAGTTATGAGTGGTGGAACTTTTACAAACTACCAGGATATCAGAAATATATAGGAGTTCTCAACTGCTGTAGTAGCTGTAGTATTGTTAGTTTGTTTTTCTCAATAAAGGCATTTGCCACATTAATATAGGAGATGTTCGGGCCATTTCGTGAGATATCGGTTAAGTTCAGATTTGACAATTGCGTCATTATACGTATTCGAATATAAAAAAAATTGAAAATCGAATACGTCAAATTTGTCATTTGTCAAATCCGAACTTCACCGGAATTTCACGAAATGAGCCGAACATCTCCTACAAGTTTCTGGTCTCCTGGTACTTCATAAAAGTTTCAATACTCTTAACTCATGACCGGCTGTACCGATTTCGATGATCTATGGTTTTTTCGATTTGTCTTCTTCTCTACTATATGCATGTTATAAAATACCAACCAATTTATGTACGAAAAAAATTTTGAAAATCGAAATAAATTTGTCAAATCCTAACTTCACCGGAAACCGAACCGAATAACAAACCGAATTTGGAAAAAATGGAAATCGAATTAATTTGTCAAATCCTTACTTCATCGAAAACCGAAACGAATAAGAAATCTTATTTAATGATATTTATTTTATTACGGCAGGTAACATCATGTACTTATGAAGTAAAAAAATATGTGACACTTTTTGTTTGTTTGCCTATGTATCTGTTTCCACCAGTCCATGGGCAACAAAAAAGTTGTAACAGATTTATTATCATCAGCTTCCTCAATTTTCTTTTAAGCACTCTCCATTTTGTGACTGGCATTACTTATTGTGGTCTATTAAAGTTTTTTACAATGCATTGTTATCTCACTTTTTATACTACAAGTAGTGGTGCACTTAAATCAACGCTGCTCCGATCTTCAAGAATTTGCTTCGAGAAGAACACCCCTTCGTGGTGTGCATTACATCTTGTGGTCTACATAAGTGGTATATTATGTTGAATAATTATATAATTATCACTTTTGTAGATTACTAGTAGTGGTGCACGAACATCGACGTGGCTTCAATCTCTAAAAAGTTCCATTAAGAAGAACGCTACTCTTAAAATCTGTGCCCTTGTAAATAATTGGGGTTGATACTCCAACATAACAGGTCACCCTACTTACGCTGTCAGAGTTAAATCACAGTCAATGTTATAGGTGTGGCTAACATATATTTCGCAGTTTCAGGTCATCTGATTGGGGCTAGTTTACTAAGAATTAATTGTCAGCTGATGCTTGTATATTTTATTTGTATTTTATATTCAAATAGTTTTAATGCCTGTATCTATGTGTGACACATAATTTCACTACTGTTTTTAGGAAAGTCCAGTGTCTTGTTATCAAATTAGGTAAAATTTAATATTACACTTATAGTGTACTATATTATTAACGACAATAATTCATTAAAATTAAAAAAAATACAAATTATATCTTTAAAATATTTGCTAACACAATAGAACGTCTGCTCCATATTCCAGCTTTTCAGACTACACTGAAATATTGGCGATAGAAGTACTATACGTTTAGGCAGGTTATCATAGAGGTACACTGTAAGGCCTTATCACATCGAGTTTGCACGACTTGAAATTATAGCAATGCTTTTGAATTGTAATGTGATACGTGGGATATTGTGTGTGGGCTGCAATATGCAACCTCACTTCATCTAATTTAATGATATTTATTTTATTAAGGCAGTTAACATCATATACGTATGAAGAAAAAAATATGTGACACTTTTTGTTTGTTTGCCTATGTATCTGTTTCCACCAGTCCATGGGCAAAAAATAAAAGTTGTAACAGATTTATTGTCATCAGCTTCCTCAATTTTCTTCTAAGCACTCTCCATTTTGTAACTGGCATTACTTCTTGTGGTCTATTAAAGTTTTTTACTATGCATTGTTATCTCACTTTTTTATGGTACAAGTAGTAGTGCACTTAAATCAACGCTGCTCCGATATTCAAGAATTTGCTTCGAGAAGAACACCTCTTCGTGGTGTGCATTACATCTTGTGGTCTACATAAGTGGTATATTATGTTGAATAATCATATAATTATCACTTTTGTAGATTACTAGTAGTGGTGCACGAACATCGACGTGGCTTCAATCTCTAAAAAGTTCCATTAAGAAGAACGCTACTCTTAAAATCTGTGCCCTTGTAAATAATTGGGGTTGATACTCCAACTTAACAGGTCACCCTACTTACACTGTCAGAGTTAAATCACAGTCAATATTATAGGTGTGGCTAACATATATTTCGCAGTTTCAGGTCATGTGCTAGAGGCTAAGTTACTACGAGTAATTATCAGCTGATGGTTTTTTCTATTATTTGTAATTTTATATTTAATGAGTTTTGATGTCTGTATCTCTGTGTGACGCATAATTTCACTACCGTATTTAGGAAAGTCCAGTGTCTTGTTATCAAATTAGGTAAAATTAAAAAAAGGGCCTTATCACATCGAGTTTGCACGACTTGAAACTATAGCAATGCTTTTGAATTGTAATGTGATACGTGGGATATTGTGTGTAGGTTGCAATATAGTTATTGCAACCTCACTAATGATATTTATATTATTACGGCAGGTAACATCATGTACTTATGAAGTAAAAAAATATGTGACACTTTTTGTTTGTTTGCCTATGTATCTGTTTCCACCAGTCCATGGGCAACAAATAAAAGTTGTAACAGATTTATTATCATCAGCTTCCTCAATTTTCTTCTAAGCACTCTCCATTTTGTAACTGGCATTACTTCTTGTGGTCTATTGAAGTGTTTTACTATGTATTGTTATCTCACATTTTTTTAAAGTACAACTAGTGGTGCACATAAATCAACGCTGCTCCGATCTTCAAGAATTTGCATCGAGAAGAACACCTCTTCGTGATGTGCATTACATCTTGTGGTCTACATAAGTGTTATGTTATGTTGCATAATTATATTCATATAACTTTTGTAGGCCACTAGTTGTGGTGCACGAACATCGACGTGGCTTCAATCTCTAAGAAGTTCCATCGAGAAGGACGCTTCTCTTAAAATCTGTGCCCTTGTAAATAATTGGGGTTTATACTCAAACAGAACAGATCACCTTACTAACACTGTCAGAGTTAAATCACAGTCAATGTTATAGGTGTGGCTAATATATATTTCGCAGTTTTAGGTCATCTGATTGGGGTTAGTTTACTAAGAATTAATTGTCAGCTGATGCTTGTATATATCATTTGTATTTTATATTAAATTAGTTTTAATGCCTGTATCTATGTGTGACGCATAATTTTACTAATGTTTTTACGATAGTCCAGTGTCTTGTTTTTAAATTAGGTAAAATGAAAAAAAAAAAACTAAATTTTAAATATCTGCTCCATATTCCAGTTTTTCAGCTTGCAAAATATTAGCGATAAAGATATCAATTATATTTTTAGGCAGGTTAGTATAGAAGTACACAGTACACTGTAGGGCCTTATCAGATCGAGTCCGCACGACAAAAAACTAAAGCAATGCTTTTGAATTGTAATGTGATACGTCGGCTATTGTGTGTGTGAGCTGCAATATAATTATTGCAACCTCACTAATGATATTTATATTATTACGGCAGCTAACATCATGTACTTATGAAGTAAAAAAAAAATAGCACTCCGGGAGTGCCGGCAGAAGTGAAAACTTCAATATTAACGTTGTGTTTAATTATAAGTATAAAAATACTATCATTTATGAGGTAGAATACAATGTTTATTTATTGCGCTATCGTACACAAATATGACAATTTATATGTTGTTATTTATAATATTATATCGTTATTTATATATAACATTAAATTTTATCTCTCAGAAAAATCAACTTCCATCCATAATTTCGACGACTTTTACACCATCGTTATTATCAGAATCATCATCGCAAATTTTTACAACTGATACAATTGGTTTATGATAACTTAAGTAAGAAACAAACAGTTTTGATTCGAACCTATTTAAGTGTCTAATAAAAAAAATATAAATATAAAATATTAAAAAAAAATATCGGGCGCGCGCTTGTCTAAGCCCCCTGTGCCGCCTAAACAGAGCAGCACACTCAGGCACGGTAGAAAGAGTGGGAGATACTATTTCCTCTCCCTTCCCCTCGATCTTACGCTTTTTCGATCAGCATCACGTGACCCTGACGCGAGTTTGAAAGTTTTTACCCATACAAAAAAGTGCTCAGCGCCGCTAAAGAAGTTTTCACTTCAAAAATATGTGACACTTTTTGTTTGTTTGCCTATGTATCTGTTTCCACCAGTCCATAGGCAACAAATAAAAGTTGTTACAGATTTATTATCAAGGTTCGGTGAAATGGACGTTGCCTCAATCTTCTTCTAAGCACTCTCCATTTTGTAACTGGCATTACTTCTTGTGGTCTATTGAAGTGTTTTACTATGTATTGTTATCTCACTTTTTTATAGTACAAGTAGTGGTGCACTTAAATCAACGCTGCTCCGATCTTCAAGAATTTGCATCGAGAAGAACACCTCTTCGTGATGTGCATTACATCTTGTGGTCTACATAAGTGTTATGTTATGTTGCATAATTATATTCATATAACTTTTGTAGGCCACTAGTTGTGGTGCACGAACATCGACGTGGCTTCAATCTCTAAGAAGTTCCATCGAGAAGAACGCTACTCTTAAAATCTGTGCCCTGTATAATTGGAGTTTATACTCCAACATAACAGGTCACCTTACTTACGCTGTCAGAGTTAAATGACAGTCAACATTATAGGTGAGGCTAACATATATTTCGCAGTTTCAGGTCATGTGCTGGGGGCTAGTTAACTCAGAGTTAATTATAGGTATATATCAGCGGATGCTTGTTTATATATTTAACGCATAGTTTTACTAGACCGTGTTTGGGAAATAGTCCAGTAAAAGAAGAAATGTGGATCGAAAAGTCGAAAGCAGAAAAACTAACTTAAAAACTTTGTTTGGACTAGTTAGGAGATAAACATACTAAAAGTCCCCACTCCTCCGAGGTGAGCTCGAGGGGGGGGGGGGAGGCCGAAGAAGGTCCCATTTTTAGGTTTTTTGCTTATATGTCAAAAAGTCTGTGCGTTGTACGATATTTTGTTTTACTAAATTATGAAACCTCTTAAAATTTTCTACAACTTTGGCCTTTACACTTTTCATCTATCTCCAATCGTTGTCCAGCTATGAGCTTCCAACCGTGGTCTATTTTTGAGACGCTTAAATTAATTTTCCATACAAAGTCGGTAAAAAAATTTTGAAAATAAAATTTGACCAACTTCTGGTTGTCGTACCATAATGAAACTTTTCAAATATCTAGAAATCTGATGACAGTTCAATAATCTGGTACCACTGAGCTGATCTGATGATGGTGCCAGGAGGTGTCTACTGAAACTTTTCAATGGCTATTAGTAAACCCGTCGAGTTTGGGCACATTACATTTGAATTGATGAGACTTTTTCATAACACTTGCTGACGAGGGTCTGATAATGGACCAGAAGGTGCCTACGTCTCATCAATTTGAACGTAATGAGCCTAATTTCGCCGGTTTAGCCATTGAAGAGTTCCAGTAGACACCTCCCGGCTTCATCATCAGATCAGCTCAGTGGTACCAGATTATTGAACTGTCATCAGATTTCTAGACATTTGCAAAGTTTCATTATGATACGACAACCAGAAGTTGGTCAAATTTTATTTTCAAGATTTTTTTACCTACTTTGTATGGAAAACTAATTTAAGCGTCTTAAAAATAGACCACGTTTGGAAGTTCATAGCTGAACAACGATTGGAGATAGATAAAAAGTGTAAAGGCCAAAGTTGTAGAAAATTTTATGAGGTTTCTTAACGTAGTACAACAAAATATCGTACAACGCACAGTTTTTGACATATAAGCAAAAAACCTAAAAATGGGACCTTCTTCGGCCTCCCCCCCCCTCGGGCTCACTTCGGAGGGGTGGGGACTTTTAGTATTTTTATCTCCTGACTAGTCCAAACAAAGTTCTTAAGTTAGTTTTTCTGCTTTCGATTTTTCGATCCACATGCCTCTTTTGGGCACTCATTTACTGGACTAAAAGTCCAGTGTCTTGTTCTCAAATTAGGTAAAATTAAATATAACACTTATGGTGTACTATAGTATTAAAGACAATTCATTAATATTAATATACAAATTATATTTTTGAAGTGAAACTTACGGTTACGCGTCACATTTTTCAGTTATGCGCCATCTTTTGTTTCTTGCCCCTACCACGGTTGGTTCAGACGAAGAGTACTTTCAGTTTCTCCATGAACATGAATTTAAAAAAATTATAAATTTAAAATTTAAATTTAATTTAATTAAAGAAGTTTCACTTCTTACGTGTGTAAACTAGTACACGCACAATTTTTTTAAAATATTTGCTAACACAATGAAACGTCTGCTCCATATTCCAGCTTTTCAGCCTGCACTAAAATATTGGCGATAGAGATATCAATTATAATATGTTTAAGCAGGTTATTATATAAATACACTGTAAGGCATTATCACATCGTGTTTGCATGACTTAAAACTATAGTCATGCTTTAAATTGTAATGTGATACGTCGGCAATTGTGTGTGGGGTGCAACTCGTAGTTATTGCAACTTCACTTCATCTATACTTCGTTTCAAAAACAAAGAGAATTTTTGCGGGGTTCGTAGTTCGTAGGTTATATATCTATGAAAATATCATAGATACATTCACAAAAACTGTTATATCCGGTATATCTTATGATATATATATATATATATATATATCCGGTATATCTTATGATATATATATATATATATATATATATATATATATATATATATATATAACGGCCAAGTCACACAACATTAACTATAATAATAAAGAATTTGCAGTAAGAAATTTTAGACTTGGCACGACTTTGTCTAGATTTCATTATTTTTTAGAGATAAACAAGCAGCTCCATCGAGACTTGGCTAGTTTTTTACAGAATGTTTTTGGTGGGATAAAAGATGTTACAGATTTATTATCATCAGGTTCGGTGAAATGGACGTTGCCTCAATCTTTTTCTAAGCACTCTCCATTTTAGGACGGGCATTACTTCTTGTGATCCATAAGTGTTTTACGATGTATTGTTATCTCACTTTTTATACTACAAATAGTAGCGCACTTAAATCAACGCCGCTCCGATCTTCAAGAATTTGCATCGAGAAGAACACCTCTTCGTGATGTGCATTACATCTTGTGGTCTACATAAGTGTTATGTTATGTTGCATAATTATATTCATATAACTTTTGTAGGCCACTAGTTGTGATGCACGAACATCGACGTGGCTTCAATCTCTAAGAAGTTCCATCGAGAAGGACGCTTCTCTTAAAATCTGTGCCCTTGTAAATAATTGGGGTTTATACTCAAACAGAACAGATCACCTTACTAACACTGTCAGAGTTAAATCACAGTCAATGTTATAGGTGTGGCTAATATATATTTCGCAGTTTTAGGTCATCTGATTGGGGTTAGTTTACTAAGAATTAATTGTCAGCTGATGCTTGTATAAATCATTTGTATTTTATATTAAATTAGTTTTAATGCCTGTATCTATGTGTGACGCATAATTTTACTAATGTTTTTAGGAAAGTCCAGTGTCTTGTTATCAAATTAGGTACAATGAAAAAAAAAAAACTAAATTTTAAATATCTGCTCCATATTCCAGTTTTTCAGCTTGCAAAATATAAGCGATAATGATATCAATTATATTTTTAGGCAGGTTAGTAAAGAAGTACACAGTACACTGTAGGGCCTTATCACATCGAGTCCGCACGACATAAAACTATAGCAATGCTTTTGAATTGTAATGTGATACGTCGGCTATTGTGTGTGAGCTGCAATATAGTTATTGCAACCTCACTAATGATATTTATATTATTACGGCAGGTAACATCATATAATTATGAAGTAAAAAATATGTGACGTTTTTCGTTTGTATGCCTATGTAGCTGTTTCCACCAGTCCATAGGCAACAAATAAAAGTTGTTACAGGTTTTTTATCATCAGGTTCGGTGAAATGGACGTTGCCTCAATCTTCTTCAAAGCACTCTCCATTTTGTTACTGGCATTACTTCTTGTGGTCTATTGAAGTGTTTACTATGTATTGTTATCTCACTTTTTCATAGTACAAGTAGTGGTGCACTTAAATCAACGCTGCTCCGATCTTCAAGAATTCGCATCGAGAAGAACACCCCTTCGTGGTGTGCATTACATCTTGTGGTCTACATAAGTGGTATGTTATGTTGAATAATTATATTAACATCACCTTTGTAGGCCACTAGTAGTGGTGCACGAACATCGACGTGGCTTCAATCTTTAAGAAGTTCCATCGAGAAGACCGCTACTCTTAAAATCAGTGCCCTTGTAAATAATAATAATTGGGGTTTATACTCCAACAGAACAGGTCACCTTACTTACGCTGTCAGAGTTAAATCACAGTCAATGTTATAGGTGTGGCTAACATATATTTCGCAGTTTCAGGTCATCTGATTGGGGCTAGTTTACTAAGAATTAATTATTGTCAGCTGATGCTTGTATATTTTATATTCAAATAGTTTTAATGCCTGTATCTATGTGTGACACATAATTTCACTACTGTTTTTAGGAAAGTCCAGTGTCTTGTTATCAAATTAGGTAAAATTTAATATTACACTTATAGTGTACTATATTATTAACGACAATAATTCATTAAAATTAAAAAAAATACAAATTATATATTTAAAATATTTGCTAACACAATAGAACGTCTGCTCCATATTCCAGCTTTTCAGACTACACTGAAATATTGGCGATAGAAGTACTATACGTTTAAGGAGGTTATCATAGAGGTACACTATAGGGCCTTATTACATCGAGTTTGCACGACTTGAAACTATAGCAATGCTTTTGAATTGTAATGTGATACGTGGGATATTGTGTGTGGGCTGCAATATGCAACCTCACTTTATCTTATTTAATGATATTTATTTTATTAAGGCAGGTAACATCATATACTTATGAAGAAAAAAATATGTGACATTTTTCGTTTGTTTGCCTATGTATCTGTTTCCACCAGTCCATATGCAACAAATAAAAGTTGTAACAGATTTATTATCATCAGCTTCCTCAATTTTCTTCTAAGCACTCTCCATTTTGTGACTGGCATTACTTCTTGTGGTCTATTAAAGTTTTTTACTAAGCATTGTTATCTCACTTTTTATACTACAAGTAGTGGTGAACTTAAACCAACGCTGCTCCGATCTTGAATTTGCATCGAGAAGAACACCCCTTCGTGGTGTGCATTACATCTTGTGGTCTACATAAGTGGTATATTATGTTGAATAATTATATAATTATCACTTTTGTAGATTACTAGTAGTGGTGCACTTAAATCAACGCTGCTCCGATCTTCAAGAATTTGCTTCGAGAAGAACACCCCTTCGTGGTGTGCATTACACCTTGTGGTCTACATAAGTGGTATATTATGTTGAATAATTATATAATAATAGCTTTTGTAGACTACTAGTAGTGGTGCACGAACATCAACGTGGCTTTAATCTTTAAAAAGTTCCATTAAGAAGAACGCTACTCTTAAAATCTGTGCCCTTGTAAATAATTGGGGTTGATACTCCAACATAACAGGTCACCCTACTTACACTGTCAGAGTTAAATTACAGTCAATATTATAGGTGTGGCTGACATATTATATTTCGCAGTTTCAGGTCTTGTGCTGGGGGCTAGTTTACTCAGAGTTAATTATATATCAGCGGATGCTTGTTTATATTTTTGACGTATAGTTTTACTATACTGTGTTTGGGAAAGTCCAGTGTCTTGTTATCAAATTAGGTAAAATTTAATATTACACTTATGGTGTACTATATTATTAGAGACAATTCATTAATATTAATATACAAATTATATTTTAAAAATATTTGCTAACACAATGAAACGTCTGCTCCATATTCCAGCTTTTCAGCTTGCACTAAAATATTGGCGATAGAGGTATCAATTATAATATGTTTAAGCAGGTTATTATATAAATACACTGTAAGGCATTATCACATCGAGTTTGCATGACTTAAAACTATAGTCATGCTTTAAATTGTAATGTGATACGTCGGCAATTGTGTGTGGGGTGCAACTCGTAGTTATTGCAACTTCACTTCATCTATACTTCGTTTCAAAAACAAAGATAATTTTTGCGGGGTTCGTAGTTCGTAGGTTATATATCTATGAAAATATCATAGATACATTCACAAAAACTGTTATATCCGGTATATCTTATGATATATATATATATCAGATATATTATGAAAAATATCCGATTTATATCCAATTTATTAAGATATTGATCCTTTGAACCCTGCAAATTAGCTAAAAAATTATCTTAGTTTTTGAAACGTAGTATAATTATTTATTTTATTACGGCAGGTAACATCATATGGGGCAGGTCCCCAAGTGCGTTCAGATACTTCCTCGTAGTCTGCCCTGGACCCCATCTGACCACCGTAACGGAGTGGCAGATGGGTGACCAAATCTCGAACGCGATACTTGGAGACAAATTGGCGGGTAAATTACCTAATATTATGGCGGAGCGTAATGTGAAAGGTCCTTTTAAGGACCCAAACGATGTCGATGTTTCGGCATCAGGGGTTAGCCGCGACCCTTCCGCGGCGAGCCTATTCTGGAGTGTGGATGGGTCGGATGTTGACGTCGACCCCGAGTCCGCGGGTTTCGCCTCGGACTCGGCGATGTCCGTCGACAGCCGGCCAACCCGCAAGAGGGCCTTCTTGAAGGTTCGAGCCGAGGGTAACAGCTCGGACTCGAATAACTTGAAGGCCAAGAAAGTGAAGGGGAAAGGGAAAGGGAAAGGAAAAGGGAAGGGGGTTAAAAACCCCAAAGTCACCCATGATGTGGGACTAGCGGACGCTCAGGCACACCTCAGTTTGCTTGAGCGTACACAACTCCAGGAAGACCTGGAGGAGGAGCAGGCGAAGAAAGTCCGTCGTAGGGGGTTGCTGAGTATGAATTACTCAAGCTACTCAAAGGAGGAGCTGGAGCAAATGGCCCAGGAGGATGAAGAGCAGATCCTGCAGTCTGTCTCCAAATCCTCGGCCATTAAGGGGGCTGTCGAAAGGTCCGTTAAATGCCGGGCCACCAACATGAGGTGCATCATCCGCGAGCTCGCGCAGCGGACGGTGGTGGATGACACGTCTGAGCTGCAGGAGCAGGTCGTCATCCTGCGAGCCGAAGTCAGCCAACTGCGGAGCAAGCTGGCTGAAACCACCGCACGGCCAACACAAGCCGTGCAGGGGACAGCGGTCGAGGCCCCCTCCAACCTTGAGGAAATCATCCGCAAGGTAATCATGGAGGAGAGGGCCTTCACGAGAGCCTGCCTCGCTGGCATCGAGGATAGACTCCTGCCGGAGAAGCGCATCCGTCCGCCACTTGCGGCCGATGTCAGACGCGGGTTGGTGTCCTCCCGGCGGGAGCCGACGCCGGGCCCCTGTACCCGAGAGCCAACGCCAGGGCCCTCTACCCGAGAGCTAACGCTCTCCACCCAGCTAGGGCCCACACCGGGACCGTCCTCTCAAGAGGAGGATGCCCTTCTCCCTGCCACCACACCGTCCAATTCATGGACAAAGGTGGTCAAGAAGGGGAAGGGTAAAAAGGCGGCAGTTATGCCTGCCTCTGCTCCCTCACGCCCATCTCAGATGAGCGGCAAGGGAAAGGGTGTAGGAAAGAGGACGACGCCCAAGCCCTCCACTGCTGCTCCAGCAGTTAAGGGCGCACATGCCGGAGTGAGGAAGCGTTTGGCTGCTCCGAAATCCGCGGCGGTCGTGGTGACCCTCACAGAGGAGGCCGCGAAGAAGGGCGAGACATATATGTCCGTCTTGCAGCGGGCCCGCGCCAGCGTTGATCCCGCCCAGCTCGGGATAGAGAAGGTTGCGTGTCGCCGAACTCAAACCGGCGCACGCATTTTCGAGTTCCCGGGGGCGCAGGGCGGTGCCAACGCCGACCTCTTTGCGTCTAAGATGCAGGAGGCCATCGCGGACGTGGCCAAAGTAGCCCGGCCCGTTAAGACTGCGTCGCTCGAGGTGGTCGACCTCGACGATTCAGTCACTAAGGAGGAAGTAGTGGCTAAAATTGTTGCTATAAGCGGATGTGATGCCGCAGCGGTAAAAGGCCGGGATATTAGACCCGGCCGTGGTGGCTTGGGCACCATTCGAGTGGAGTGCCCAGTCACAGCAGCCGAGGCCGTCCTTGCAAAGGGACGGCTTCTTATTGGGTTCAGCTCGAGTGTGGTCCGGGCACTTGATGAGCAGCCTATGCGCTGCTACAAGTGCTTCGCCATCGGACACACTCGGGCGCTTTGTCCGTCCAGCGTCGACAGGTCGGAGTGCTGCTACCGCTGCGGCCAGGAGGGGCACAAGTCCGCCTCCTGTACAGCCGTCGCGCCGCGCTGCGCAGTGTGTGCAGCCAGTGGTCGTCCGGCGGGTCATATAATGAAGGGGAGGAACTGTAATCCTCCCCCCAAGAAGGGTAAAACCCAGGTGCCGGTCCGGCCCGCCGCTCCCGTTGTGGGAACTTCGGCGGCTGCGGAGGAGAATACGATGTCCGAATAATGGATAGAGTCGCTCATCGTATTCTCCAGGCGAACACCAACCACTGCAGAGCAGCCCAGGATCTGCTAACGCAGTCCATGGCTGAGTGGTTGGTGGATGTCGCGGTGGTCGCCGAACCGTACGCAGTGTACGGACGTTGGTTGGGCGATGAGAGCGACCTGGTGGCACTTTTACCGCGGTCCTCCTCCCCTCCTCTCTCACTCTTAGAGAGAGGACTGGGTTACGTAGCCGCCGCGTGGGGAGATTTAGCCATCGTGGGTGCATATTTCTCCCCGAACCGCCCTTATGCGGAATTTGAGGAATTCCTTGACGTCCTCACCGCAGTCATCCGAAGGGTGGCACCGCGTCAGGTCCTCCTATGTGGGGACCTGAACGCCAAATCGGAGGCCTGGGGCAACACGGCCATTACCTGCAACCGCCGGGGCCGCGCCCTACATCTGTGGATGGCCTCGACCGGAGTCTGCCTCCTTAACAGAGGATCGGTCCAGACGACTGTGCGGCAGCAGGGAGGGTCAGTGGTGGATGTCTCGTTCGCCACCCCTGCGCTGGCCACCCGCGTTTTGAACTGGCGGGTGGAGATGGTGGAGACCATGTCGGATCACCGTTACATACGGTTCGACATCTCCACCGAGGGCCCCCGGGGGACAGTGCCTTCAGGCAGATCCCCCTTTCCACGGTGGGCCCTCTCTCGTCTGGACCGAGAGATGGCTGAAGAGGCGGCCTTCCTCCAGGACTGGCTGGCGCCCCCTGGTGAGGACTTGGACGTGGACGCTGCGGCGGTGCAGCTCAGGAGGTCCCTGACCGAGGTGTGCAACTCCAGCATGCCTCGGTCCCGCCGTCCGCCCCCTCGTCGCGCCATATACTGGTGGTCGGAGGATTTGGCGGAACTCCGGTCAGCCTGCGTGGCAAAGAGGAGGGAGTACACGCGGAGTCGTCGGCTCAGACCGAGGGATCTAGCCAATGAGGACTGCCTCTACGCACTTTATGTGGAGGCGAAGGAGGACCTCAAGGCGGCCATATCAGCGGCGATCGTCACGTCGAGGGCCGAGATGTTGGAGGGTCTTAACAGGGACCCATTTGGGAGGCCCTATAAGGCGGCGCGGAACAAGCTCCGTCCCAGTGGTCCCCCTGTAGCAGAGACTCTCGAGCCGTCTGCACTGGATGGGGTGGTTCGGTCACTTTTTCCTCTCCGGTCCGAGTTCACCCCTCCAGTGATGGACCCCCCGCGGGAGGTGGCTCTTGACGAGGAGATCCCTCCGGTCTCACCGGTGGAGTTCGGTGTCGCGAAGCTCCGCCTCCGCGGTAAAAAGACGGCCCCTGGGCCGGACGGTGTCCCTGCTCGAGTGTTGGCAATTGCCACCTCGCACATGGAGGAACGGATTCGGGACCTCTTCAGTGCGTGTTTCGCGACTGGGAGGTTCCCGAAAACTTGGAAGGAGGGGCAGCTTTGCCTCCTTCGCAAGGCGGGGCGCCCGGCGGACTCACCTTCGGCTTACCGGCCCATCGTTTTACTAGATGAGGTCGGCAAGCTTTTCGAAGCCATAGTCGCCGCCCGATTAAACCGCCACCTTCGGGAGGTGGGGCCGGACCTCTCCGACGCCCAATTTGGCTTTCGGGGAGGCCGCTCCACAATAGACGCCTTGGCCCGACTTAAAGGGCAGGTGACAGATGCTGTGGAGGCGGGGGAGGGAGTGCTGGCTGTGTCATTTGACATAGCCAATGCTTTTAACTCCGTCCCCCACTCGACGATTTTGGAGGCACTCCGGTTCCACGGAGTGTCTCAATACATGCGGCGACTGCTCGGCAGTTATTTGTCGGATCGTGCGGTCCTACTCGCGGACAGGGCAGGGTGCGTGCGGCGCTATGGCTCTGAGACCGGGGTTCCACAGGGGTCTGTCCTCGGCCCGCTCCTGTGGAATGTCGGTTTCAACTGGCTCCTGCGGGGGGCTCTCCTCCGTGGCACGAGTGTCATTTGTTACGCCGATGACACTCTCCTCACTGCCCGGGGGAGAGACTTTGGAGAGGCGGCCAGGTTGGCCTCGGCGGGCGGATCATTGATCGCTGGAAGGATCCGCCGCCTAGGATTGGACGTGGCATTGCACAAGACCGAGGCCGTTTATTTTCGGGGGCCTCGGCGGCGCATTCCCACTGATGCCCACATCATAGTGGAGGGCGTCAGAATTGAAGTGAAGGCTCAGATAAAATATCTGGGCCTTACTATTGACAGCGGGTGGCGCTTCGGCCCACATTTTAAGGATTTGTCGAAGCGCCTCGTCAGCTTTGCTGGCTCCCTCTCTCGGCTTCTGCCAAACTTGGGGGGGCCCAAGACGCGGTGCCGGCGCTTGTACGCCGGCATACTTAAAAGCATGGCCCTTTATGGGGCCCCGATCTGGTCGGACTGCCTCTCGAGGCCGATGAGCGCCGTCTCCACCGCCATCCGCAGACCCCAAAGGGTCATTGCACAGCGGATGGTGAGAGCTTACCGCACGGTAAGCTTTCCGGCGGTGTGCGCCCTGGCTGGCACCCCGCCCTGGGAGCTCGAGGCGCAGGTGCTCACCAGGGTGTACCAGTGGACGGCGGAGCGCAGGGCACGCGGAGAAACCCCTGCGCAGGAAGAGCGGGAGGCGGTCCGTAAGGAGGCGGAGGAATTCATCCTCCGCCAGTGGAAGGATGATGCCGCCAGCGCCACTTATGGGCGCCGGACGTTGGACGCGCTCGGGCCGGTCCTGGAGGGATGGCGCGAGCGCTCCCACGGCTTCCTTTCCTACCGGCTGGTGCAGGTTCTGTCCGGGCACGGCAGCTTTGGGACGTTCCTGCACCGGATTGGGGTAAGGGAGACACCGTCATGCCCCCATTGTGGCGCGACGGAGGACTCGGCCCAGCACACCCTCGAGGTGTGCCCGTCTTGGGCCGAGCTTCGCCAGGGTCTGACCTCAGTGGTCGGACCGGACCTCTCGCTCCCCAGCGTGATCTCAGTCATGCTGGGAAGTGAGGAGGCCTGGGCCGCGGTTGCCTCCTTTTGCGAGGATGTGATGTCGCAAAAGGAGACTGCGGAGCGTACGAGGCAGCATGGCCCCCTCGCAGAACCGCTCCGCAGGAGAAGGGGCTGGAGAAGGCGGCTCTACGTGAGCCAACGCCAGCCCCCCGGTGGTGAATAGCGGATGATTGGCGTGAGGGCGCCTTCATCCGCATTGCACAATTCACCACCACCGTCGGTGGGAGCGGCCGAGCACTCGGGACTGTTCCCGGGCCCCTCCTCGTTGAGAGGGGCGTGAAGGGCCCGTCTTTATAAAGACGGGCGGTCGTCGACGGGGGACTGGATGCCAAGGCTCTGCCGATTCCCAGTCCTCCGTCACTTAGACGATGCGGGAGTGCCGCCGGGTCGTTTTAGTGGGTAAACCGTGCAGCTGTCCTGCACGGGAGTCCCACATAACCCTCCCATTCCCTCGATGGGAGGGTATGCGTAATGCATTTTTTCCCGGCGTTAACAAAAAAAAAAAAAAAAAAAGGTAACATCATATACTTATATGAAGTAAAAAAATATGTAACATTTTTCGTTTGTATGCCTATGTAGCTGTTTCCACCAGTCCATAGGCAACAAATAAAAGTTGTTACAGATTTATTATCATCAGGTTCGGTGAAATGGACGTTGCCTCAATCTTCTTCTAAGCACTCTCCATTTTGTAACTGGCATTACTTCTTGTGGTCTATTGAAGTGTTTTACTATGTATTGTTCTCTTCTTCTTCTTCTCTCTCTCTCTTCTTTTTCTTTTTAGAGAAGACTATGTATTGTTATCTCACTTTTAATACTACAAGTAGTGGTGCACTTAAATCAACGCTGCTCTGATCTACAAGAATTTGCATCATGAAGAACACCCCTTCGTGGTGTGCATTACATCTTGTGGTCTACATAAGTGGTATGTTATGTTGAATAATTATATTAACATCACCTTTGTAGGCCACTAGTAGTGGTGCATGAACATCGACGTGGCTTCAATCTCTAAGAAGTTCCATTGAGAAGATCACTACTCTTAAAATCTGTGCCCTTGTAAATAATTGGGGTTGATACTCAAACATAACAGGTCACCCTACTTACACTGTCAGAGTTAAATCACAGTCAATATTATAGGTGTGCTAGAGGCTAAGTTACTACGAGTAATTATCAGCGGATGGTTTTTACTATTATTTGTAATTTTATATTATATAAGTTTTGATGTCTGTATCTCTGTGTGACGCATAATTTCACTACCGTATTTAGGAAAGTCCAGTGTCTTGTTATCAAATTAGGTAAAATTAAAAAAAGGGCCTTATCACATCGTTTTTGCACGACTTAAAACTATAGCAATGCTTTTGAATTGTAATGTGATACGTGGGATATTGTGTGTGGGCTGCAATGTGCAACCTCACTTCAAATAATTTAATGATATTTATTTTATTACGGCAGGTAACATCTTATAATTATGAAGTAAAAAATATGTGACACTTTTTGTTTGTTTGCCTATGTAGCTGTTTCCACCAGTCCATGGGCAACAAATAAAAGTTGTTACGATTTATTATCATCAGGTTCGGTGAAATGGTCGTTGCCTCAATCTTTTTCTAAGCACTCATTTTGTGACGGGCATTACTTCTTGTGGTCTATTAAAGTGTTTATTTACTATGTATTATATGAGAAGAACACCTCTTCGTGGTGTGCATTACATCTTGTGGTCTACATAAGTTGTATGTTATGTTGAATAATTATAATATCACTTTTGTAGACTACTAGTAGTGGTGCACGAACATCCTATACTATAATTAACACGAAATAGTTGTCCTAGGCTAATCTATATAATGAATTTAAAAAAATAATCCGTCCCTTCAACAAAATCTGTTTCATCAAATTGTTTTACTATCGTTTGTTTTTTTGTATTGTTGTACTATCTTAATTTGCATAATCCACCCTGTTCTACTAACTATCGACAAAATTCTTTCTTCCTTCGTACTGTAAATCTTTTTAATTCAAGTTATTCAAAAAATGTAGATCTATTTCTTATGAAACAGAATGGTTTTAAAATAGTTATATTTAAAAAATTCTTCTCCTAGCTATTTATTTGTATACCTACTTGATTATCTTTCTATACTACTACATACTACTCCTTCCTTTTACTCCTGCTCCTACATTTTCTTTATCACTATAGTACCATGCTAATAATGTGAATTATGAAGTAATATGGCTTTATCCTTGTTATTTAGTATTGTCATGTCTTGTGTTTCTTCTTGTCTTCTCCTTGTTTTTTATTACTATTGTTTTATCTAATAATGTACTACTTTTTCACCTTAGTCTTGTCTTTTCCATAGTTTTGTATATCACGTTTACTTTAAATATATATAAGCAGATTTATTATTGTACTAGCTGACCCGCGCGCACTTCGTAGCGCGTGACAGTAAATTATTCATATATTAATGAATTTGATGCAGACCATTTAATTCGATTTCCAATTCCACGGAAAAGAGGGATTCAATTCACGGGTTTTCTGCGACTTAATGGGCGTAGAATTAGTAAAGGCTGGCAAACCTTGCCAATATGTAACTACGATCGAATCACCTACTATTCAAAATGTCTATTGGACGTTTCGCCTACGTTCATAATAACTATTGGTTGAAATCAATATTGGACGATTCGCCTACGGTTAACTCAGCTACGGTCGATTGAGCTATGGTTGATTAAACTATTGGACGATTTGCCTATTTTTGACCGAACTAACGGACGTTTCACGTATTTTTGGACCATGTTTCCGGCTGCTAGTAAGGTATGACAGCTAAAAAATACTTGTTTATAGTACAGAATTCAGAAACGTGTTGTTTTTGATACCTGAATGATTTCTATCTGTAGGTGCGCAGACAGCTTATTATGCCACTTTGCCATGATGAGGTAGATGAAAGAAGATGCCAAAATGCCTGAAGATGCCATGACACAGGATAAATAATTCAGTAATAAGAAAAATATCTGGCTCGCGCATTGTGGTCACTGTTCAAACCTAACCTAACCAACAGATTTCGGTTTGCCCTGAATACTGTACTAAAAACACGCGTAGCAAAGAATTTATAAACCGTAGGTGAGTCGTCCATAGTTGAATTAACCAATATATCAAATGAACATTGGCCGAATCGCCCATTAGTTCACATGCCCATAGTTTAATCAACCGCAGGCGAGTTGCACTGTAAGCGAGTCGTCCAATATGTGAAATGAACTTATGCGAATCGACCGTAGTTATATCGACCGTAGTTGAAACGACCGTAGGTATTATGAAACGTAACCCGTCCATGCGGGCAAAGCCATGAGAACAAGCTAGTGACTGATGTATCTGTATAACGTACAGCCTCAACCGCTAGCTGGATTGGGTTGAAATTTGGAACATAGAAAGGTTTCATGACGTAGACCACTGCTAACAGAAGCGGGTGCCACGCAGCGACGGGCGGACGTCGTGATAGTTTTTTGCAAGTATTTAGTGTAATTTACGTTATTTACTTTTGACGTATGTATACATAATATAATAAATTATATAAAATGGCAAAAAAATAGCATGCGATATTATGCTGTTTTTGAGGTAAGTTAGTAAGAAGTTATTTTTTTTATTTTTAAAAGTATTCTGCGAGTAATAGTCCGAGTAAGAGTGCGATTAAGATTCCGAGTAAGAGTCCGAGTAAGAGTGCGAGTAAGAGACCGAGTAAGAGTGCGAGTAAGAATCTGAGTAAGAATTCGAGTAAGACTGCGAGTAAGAGTCCGAGTAAGAATGCGAATAAGAATCTGAGTAAGAATTCGAGTAAGACTGCGAGTAAGAGTCCGAGTAAGAGTGCGAGTAAGAGCCCGAGTAAGAGTTTGAGTAAGAGTGCGAGTAAGAGACCGAGTAAAAGTCCGAGTAAGAGTGCAAGTGAGAGACCAAGTAAGTGTGTGAGTAAGAGTCCAAGTCTTGTCTCTTGTCTTGTCTCTTGTCTTGTCTCTTGTCTTGTCTCTTGTCTTGTCTCTTGTCTTGTCTCTTGTCTTGTCTCTTGTCTTGTCTCTTGTCTTGTCTCTTGTCTTGTCTCTTGTCTTGTCTCTTGTCTTGTCTCTTGTCTTGTCTCTTGTCTTGTCTCTTGTCTTGTCTCTTGTCTTGTCTCTTGGCTTGTCTTGTCTCTTGTCTTGTCTTGTCTCTTGTCTTGTCTCTTGTCTTGTCTCTTGTCTTGTCTTGTCTCTTGTCTTGTCTTGTCTCTTGTCTTGTCTCTTGTCTTGTCTCTCGTCTTGTCTCTCGTCTTGTCTCTTGTCTTGTCTCTTGTCTTGTCTCTTGTCTTGTCTCTTGTCTTGTCTCTTGTCTTGTCTCTTGTCTTGTCTCTTGTCTTGTCTCTTGTCTTGTCTCTTGTCTTGTCTCTTGTCTTGTCTCTTGTCTTGCCTCTTGTCTTGTCTCTTGTCTTGTCTCTTGTCTTGTCTCTTGTCTTGTCTCTTGTCTTGTCTCTTGTCTTGTCTCTTGTCTTGTCTCTTGTCTTGTCTCTTGTCTTGCCTCTTGTCTTGTCTCTTGTCTTGTCTCTTGTCTTGTGTCTTGTCTTGTCTTTTGTCTTGTTTTGTCTCTTGTCTTGGGTTTCAATATACGCTGCCACGACATGATAGGTAAGTAGGTAGGTATCCCTACTATGCTGGAATAAAACCTATTGTAGTTCCCAGATTAGGCTTCTTAATTATGAACCAACTTTAGTTTTAATCTACCTGTTATTATGTACCTACTTTTTATTGAATTGAAGAGTGATCAATCGTATTTATTTTTAACTCCCGACGCAAAGACGAAAGGGTGTGATAAGTTTGACGTGTCTGTCTCATAGATTCGATTTAGATTTTGTTTGAAAAGTAAGTTAGGCGGAAGTGTTCTTAGGTATTTTTAGTCATAGCCGCAAAAAACGCGGCTTCATCCCGCGTGTACTAAGTTTGATACAATACATTTTCAAATCTCATTCGACTGTTGCATTTTTGTAACGGACATTCAGTGGTTCCTAAGCGGACGTAGTAAGGTACATATAGGTAGGTAATATGAAATAGAAATAAAAGCTTGTAAAAAAAATATCAATAAATGTACAAAAATAATATAATTAATTTATAATAACTCATCTAGATATTAGCTCAAGTAAGTAGATGATATGAAATAGGTAGGTACCTACTGTATGCGGGCAGCGGCTGCCCGGCAGCCCTATGACTCGCGCATGTACCGCGAGACTGTAGGTATTTATGTTCAAAAATCACGCTCAGTCAAACTACTGTATATCTCTTTACCGTGCTATCACTGAGGTGTATACCTAAAATCATAGGCGGATCCAGGATTTGGTTTTGGGGGGGGGGGGGGGGGCGGCAAGGTGCAGACGGGCAAAAATATTATAATTTTTATTACGAAAAGTGTATGTTTAGCTCGCTCTGAGCGGTTAGGAAGTTTAAACATCCATTACAATAAGTGCGCGAGCAGCTAGCTGCGAGCGCCGAAAAAAAAAATTTATCTTTACTATGAAATATGTGCGAAATTCGTAACTCTACAATGCTTCTGGGGGTGCCTTGGCCCCCTGCCCCCCCCCTAAATCCGCCTACTCGCTCTGAGCAGTAAGAAAGCTTAAACATCCTTTATAATATGTGCGCGAGCAGCTTGCTTAATGACTCGGGGGGGGGGGGGGGGCTTGGCCCCTTGCCCCCCCTCCCCCCTAAATCCGCCTATGATTATCTATAACACAGATAAAAGGTTCTATAATAATCATTGCAAAATTTTACTAACATTATAAACGTGAAAGTTTGTGTCTGGATGTATGCCTAAATGGGTGTGAACAGATTTTATGTCTGTGTGTCTCCGGATAACCAGTGATTTTTACAAAAGATCCCCCTAGATGGAGCGCCACAATCGCGTGATTTTAAGTTAAAATATCTACAGATTTTTAACAATTCATAATTTCTCATATTTAATTTCTCAATTAAATAGGTACATAATATTTAATTAATCTAACAATTAAAAAATATATATTAAATGAAGTATTCACAGTAATTATAAATCTATTATTTAGTTCCGCTAGGTTACGCGGGACTCTTTTCTAAAACTGTTTGCAGAATAAACGATATTTCTTTTTCTTAGGACATTAGTTCCGTTATTTTCCGTGGCGCTAGCTTGTATGAAAAATAATTTACTTTTACAATGAACTTTAAATGAATTTTTCTATTTATCTTCAGATGATTTTACATGTTTTAGAAATTAAAAATAAGCAGCAAAAAGATATTTATTACTGATATTTACACGCATCATGCGCACATTAGATTAGTTCCATTATTTTCCGCTGGCGCTGATTCATATGAGAAATAAGTTACATTTACTAATTTAAATGAATTCTAATTTGTTTCCTGATGATTTTACATGGTTTAGAAATTAAAAATAAGGTGCAAAATGATACCTACCTATGTACAGACCCTGGCTACTATATAGCATCAAAGTACTCGTCAAGACGAATCAAATGAGCCCAAACTCGATGGGGTTTTTTCTTTTAATCACGGAGTTCCTATGGCCACCTTCCAGCTCCGTCATCGGACCCTGGTTACTATATAGTATCAAAGTACTCGTCAAGACGAATCAAATGAGCCCAAACTCGATGAGGTTTTGTCTTTTGATTACGCGGTTCCTATGACTACCTTTCTTGTTTATTAGCATTTTATATGCGAATCTTTAGATTGATATAACTCTTTTATTTATGAACCGATTTGACTAAAACCAACACTAAGGTTCAAGTAGAGAAAACTGCAACGTATTAGTGAAAATTTTATTCAAATCGGTGGTGTTGTTTAACCACACCAGTGACACAAACTATTTACAAATTTAGCCCAAATTAAAGGTTTCGTTTACAAACACATCGATAGATGGCGTATTTTTAGTTTGTCGCAGTTTGGCGCACCATATTTTTTTGAATTGAGTTTACTTTATATTCTATTACTTTTATTTAGAATTTTTGATGTAAATTAGGGGCAATGTGTCCGATATAAATGATTATTATTTATTTTATCATTTTATTTTACGTTTCCCTTGGAAAAATTGACAAAATGTTTTACGAATTAGATCGCGCAAGCGACTTTTTCGCGTCGTTTTGTTCATATGCGTATTTTCACGATTCATCTTAGTAAAGGATCACAATGAATGGGGAGAAATTTCCATTCTTATTATATGTCGTATGGATTGTGAATATTTATATCAGTGGAAATCGTTGTTAGCTAAGCACATTTTGTATACTTACTTTAAAATCTATACTTAGAGCTGTTGATTTTCCAAATAAAAAATAAATAAATAAATAAATAATTAACTGCCACGCCAAAATTCTAACTCTATTCGATAACAATACCAACCATTCGTCTTTTTTTAGGGTACCGAGCCCTAGGCGATATAAATTTTTTTCTACACAAAATTGAACTTTATTTCTTATGTGTTAGGATAGTTTTTTGAAAGTTTGATATATAATAGAGGATTATAGTCTCTTTGAAAGTCTCAATAAGATTTCACGGGTAGTTAGTGTTAGAGCAACATTGTGGAAACGGCTTTGATTTCGGTGTATTTTTGATTTCATGTTTCACGGTGTCTTGGGTCCTTTGGGGGGATAATGGTGATTGAAGGGTAGGAATATTTTTGGTAAAACAAGTTTTTTGTTCTATAATAGGACTGGGAGGAAGATATCTGTCGCTCAGTGTCAACTCAGCTCAGTGGACTTGCAATAGATTTAAAAAAAAAAAAACTTTTTAAAATCAAGCTTTTATTATTGTTACATTTATAAGAATTACGTTATTTCCCTAATTCGTTGGAACTACGTAATTAAACGACGCATGATGCAACCCCATTGAACTTGCATTGCATTGCAACCATTGATTCATTTGATTCGTCTTGACGAGTACTTTGGTGAAAACGTTAATAATAATAAAAGCTTGTTTTTAGGAAAATTTTAAAGATACTGTGTTTTAGTACTAGTTAATAATAATAGTTGTAAAATTGTAATTTTCTATTAAACTCAATAAAAAATAAAAGTCTTATTCTTATCTAATCTTATGTTGTTTTAGTTTTTTAGTTGGCTCCCTTTAGAATAAAATAGAATAGAAAACGCTTTATTGCACACTACAAATACAATAAAATAAGCTAGGCTTTAGATGTGCGATAATATTACTAATATTATAAACTTGAAAGTTTGTAAGGATGTATGGATGTCTGGATATCTGGATGTATGTTTGTTACTCATTCACGCCTAAACGGCTGGACCGATTGAGCTGAAATTTTGTATAGAAATAGCTTAGACCCTGGAATAATACTTAGGCTACATACAGTTCTACAGTACAGCGGGAAAAACCAGTGAGCGCAGCTAGTTTATAATAATAGTTGTAAGTAAAATTGTAATATTGTTTTGGTTCAAATAATTACTTATATTCCGGTCTTATCTTATAACTAGCTTACGCTCGCGGCTTTACCCGCATGGCAAAATCCTTTCTTAGTGGAGGTCTACGTCATGAAACCTATCTGTGTTCCAAATTTCAACCCGATCGGTCCAGTGGTTTAGGCTGTGCGTTGATAGATTAGTCTCGTAGACTCTTTACTTTTATATATTTCATCATCATCATCATCATCTCAGCCGTAAGACGTCCACTGCTGAACATAGGCCTCCCCTTTGGACTTCTATATGTACCGGTTGGAAGCGACCTGCATCCAGCGTCTTCCGGCGACCTTTTTAAGGTCGTCTGTCCACCTTGTGGGTGGACGTCCTACGCTGCGTTTGCTAGTCCGTGGTCTCCACTCGAGCACTCTTCGACCCCATCGGCCATCCGCTCTCCGCGCTATGTGGCCTGCCCATTGCCACTTCAGCTTGCTAATCCGCTGGGCTATGTCGGTGACTTTAGTTCGCCTACGGATCTCTTCATTCCTGATTCGATCACGTAGAGAAACCCCGAGCATAGCCCTTTCCATAGCTCGCTGTGCGACTTTGAGCTTCGAGATGAGGCCAATAGTGAAGGACCACGTTTCGGTGCCGTAAGTCATCACCGGTAACACACATTGATTAAAGACTTTCGTCTTGAGGCACTGTGGTATGTCGGACGAAAAGACGTTGCGTAGTTTCCCGAACGCTGCCCAACCGAGTTGGATTCGGCGGTTAACCTCTTTCTCGAAGTTGGACCTACCTAATTGGACTACTTGTCCTAGATAGATATATGAGTCCACAACTTCGAGTACCGAGCCTCCAACAGATACTGGGGTGGGCACAACATTGGCATTTGACATAAGCTTCGTCTTGTCCATGTTCATTTTTAAGCCCACCCGTTGGGAAGCTCGGTTGAGGTCATCGAGCATCATGCTGAGTTCCTCCATCGACTTTGCCATGACTACGATGTCGTCGGCAAATCGAAGGTGAGTGATGTATTCGCCGTTGATATTGATGCCAAGTCCTTGCCATTCCAGGAGCTTGAAGGTGTCTTCCATTACGGCCGTAAACAGTTTCGGAGAGATAACGTCTCCCTGTCTTACGCCTCTTCTTAATGGAATCGCCTTCGTGCTCTGCTCCTGTACTCGGACTGACATAGTGGCGTTCTTATACAAGCACTTCAACACTTCAATGTACCGATAGTCAATATGGCATCGCTGAAGTGACTCGAGCACCGCCCATGTTTCCACCGAATCAAAGGCTTTTTCATAGTCCACAAACGCTAAGCATAATGGCAAATTATACTCTTCGGTCTTCTGTATAACTTGCCGCAGCGTATGTATGTGGTCTATGGTACTATAGCCTCTGCGGAAACCGGCTTGTTCGGGAGGCTGGAAGTCATCAAGTCTGTGTTCGAGACGGTTCGTGATGACCCTTGAAAACAGCTTATAGACATGGCTCAGAAGCGTAATGGGTCTGTAGTTCTTCAATAGGCTGTTATCACCTTTTTTGAAGAACAGTACCACCTCGCCTCTGCTCCACGTCTCAGGCGTTTTGCCCTCGGACAAGACGGAATCAAAAAGTTTCTGGAGGACTTTAAGTACCGGTGTTTCACCCGCTCTCAGAAGTGATTCCGTCTTCGCCCGGCGCCTTATTATTCTTAAGCTGCTTCAGGGCCATCCTAATCTCGTACAGACTGATGTCCGGGATATCTTCGGTATAGTGTCGGGACAGTTTGGCTCTTGGATCTCCTACCAAGCTGTCAACGGGCTTTGCGACCGAAGTGTATAGCTGTTCATAGAACCTCTCGATCTCCTCTAAAACCTCTGCTTTGGTCGACGCTATGCTGCCATCTTCCCGTTTCAGCTTCGTCAGCTGGCTTTGCCCAATAGACTTGTCCTTTGCGAACACTTTGGAGCCTTGGTTTCGCTCAATTGTCTCCTTAACACGGTTAGTGTTAAAGAGACGCAGATCGTGGCGCAAGGACTTAGATATACGTCTATTGAGCTGCCTATAAGACTCGGCGTCGTCGGGAGATTGCAGCTGTAACGAGCGTCGTTCAGCCATGAGGTTTAAGGTTTGATCAGCCAATTTCTGAGGCCTATCTTTACGACGGGGTCTAAAAAACTTAGACCCTACCGTGCGTACAGCTTCTACTAGCCCGTCGTTGATCTCGTCCACTGATGCTAAGTTCTCAAGGCAAGAAAAGCGGTTAGTGAGCTCGAGTTGAAAGCTTTCGGGGTTTTGAATATGGGCATTGGTAGGTCGGAGCGTAGACTTCATCAGACTGGACCTTTCTAACTTAACGTTAATATTTAGTGAGCCTCGTATAAGTCGGTGATCACTGCCGGTTTTAACCCTGTTGATCACCGAGACATCACTAAATATCCGTTTCTTGTCGGTCATGATGAAGTCTATCTCATTTCTAGTGGAACCATCGGGGCTCATCCAGGTCCATTTCCTGTGAGGCGGCTTCTGGAAGAAAGAGTTCATCATAAAGAGTTCCTCTCTCTCCAGGAAATCGGCCAGCCTCTGTCCCCTAGGGTTCCGTTGCCCATACCCAAATTGCCCCACTCTCAACTCATCACCGCTTTTCTTTCCCAACTTTGCGTTGAAGTCCCCCATAACAACAGTGAAGTAGGTTTCGGAAGTATGTATGGCTCTACTAACGTCCTCATACATAGCCTCTTCTTCATCATCCGAGTGTGACGAGGTCGGTGCGTATACCTGAATGACCTTCAGCGAATATCTTTTAGATATTCTGAGTATTAGGTATACCACCCTGCTCGACACACTGTCGATGGTTATGATGTTGTTTACGAGGGACTTGTGAACGAGAAACCCGACACCACCTTGGGACTGTTGGTCGCCCTCCCGGTAGTAGAGCAAGTTACCGGACTTCAGGGTTACGGTGTCCTCCCCCTCTCTACGGACTTCACATAACCCGACAATGTCCCAGTGTAACCTGCTCAGTTCCTCTTCCAGCTCGCAGATCTTCTCGTCAGTCCTCAAAGTGCGTATGTTGTGTGTTACCAGGGCCAGTCATCATGGGGATGGGTAGCCGGGCATCTTCCGGTGATTCTTAGCACCCCCTGCTCCGCCGTTACCTTGACTGCTACCCGCGTCAGGAACAAGGGAGCTGCCGGGGACTGGGGGCCTGGTATATATGTTGCTCGTCATGTTAGGGGGGTTTTGCCATACGCGCCACGCTTGGCAGGCGGGTTGGCGCGCGCAGTTTTTTTGTTTTTGTTTAGTGTTAGTAGCCGGTAGATGCTGCTGCCCATCTCCCGGTGTATTCCCTGAGCAGGCTCCTACTGCAACCACGGGACGATATGGTGGGGGACTATTCTAAGGCCGGTCACCCCACGGCACGCCGGTCACCCCACGGCACATATATTTATACGTGTTTATATAGTTAAGTTGAGATAATAACTAAGTTAAGTTGAGTAACCCTGGAATAATTCTGAGGTTTAATTCTCTTATTAATATACCTTTAGTTAACACATTTACATTACCGGCAAAAAAATAGTTATATGACGCGAGCAAGCAGAAAATTCAACGAGCTGAGCAAACTTTATGATCTTGATTTATTTTGCACAAGTGAAGCGACAATGAGACGACGGTTGAGTACAGAATTTTTCTCTAAGACTCTTTAATGTTTCTGTCTTTATCTTAATGATTTTATACTTAAGCTCACAGTTTTTATAAACTACTTTGTGTTATATAGGTACGTGTGAACCTTTAATTGGCTGTATGGTGTATAAACTGTTAATTATTTTATAGTTTTATGTTAAGCTGTTGGTTTACCTATAAATAAAAATATAAATAATATTAATTTGCAAAAATAATACCATTCATCATTTAGTCGTGCCCAACAAATTACATTTTTGAATGAGTAACAGCCCTGGTGGGGCGCGTGCAACCGTACCTACTTTTTTAATAATATCACCCGCCCCACCAAAACGCGATCAGTGGGGCGCGTGAGACGCAATAATTTTTGACAGTTTCACCTGCCCCACCAGTGGGGCGGAAGTGAGGCACGCGGGAACTACCTTATTATAAGGTTAAGATAGTAACGCCGCTGTTCGAAGTAAATCCACATGGTTCAGCTAGTGCAAGCGATAGTGGTTTCACTATAACAATAAAGATCACGTTACATGTGATGGATATCGACGGATGAGCGATCGGCTCCCTTCTAATAAACAACTCACACACTTGTATTATAGTAAAACTATATGTAAGTGTGTATGTTTGTGACGACTTCACGCTTAAACTAGTGGACCAATTGAGCTGAAGTTTATGTAGGATGTAGGTAGGTATTTTTTCTAAATACTGATAGTCAAATTGCCTACTACACATACAGAAAACCTACAAATACCGTAAACTTCACCGGGGGTAGACTTCCTTTGCAGGAGGTCGTCTAGGTGGGTAGTGGGTACCCCAACAGTGCCAGTTATTCTACCGCCTGAGCAGTGATGTGCAAACATTACTGTGCTCCGGTAGGAGGGCACTGTAGCTAGTGAAATTACTGGGCTAAAGAGTCTTAACATCTTATGACTCTTGAGTAAGAAGCGTTGGTGCAATGCTCCTAGAATTTCACATAATTGTGAAATTCTAAGTAGCACTGTACTGATTATGGGCAGCGTTATCTCTTAACATCAGGAGAGGGTCTTGCTCGTCTTCTACTTCATCACATAAAAAAAACAAAAAAACAAAACATAATTACTTTAACCTTATGTAAAGTACAGATGCGGTGGGCGATGATTCACCTAAGATGCCTAGGAACGTACCTATTATTATAGTCGTGCCTTGAAGATTCCCAAGCTGTCATTTTAGAAATTCAAATGTATACAAACCCGTTGTTACCTATTCACTTCAAAGCGGCTAAACTGATTAAGCTGAAGTTTGGGTAGTTAAAGCATGATTTTCATACATTTTCCCTAGGGGTGTGAATAAACGGGAACTACCCCCCTACTTTTATAGACCATAGAGTAAAACAAGGGTAAAAAGCTAGGGCAAGAAGTACCCAAGTTCCTTTTTCTATGCTTATAATTATTTTTTAAATCTGTCTTTATTCTACGCATAGGTAGGTATTTTATATTGTTAGCAGTCGGTTAAAATAACAAGAGGTTTTCAATCCTTATCGCTCGAGTACCTTACAATAGGCACACCCCTTGGCATCCAAAAATCTCATAAACAGCTATTTAAATTAAAGTGGGGTGGGCAACACCAACCACAATGCAGATAGTACAGATGATTTTAACTGAGGCAGACGCCACGCACCGAAAACTTAAGTAGGTAAGTCCAAGTTAGGAATGATATTAATAATTATTCTAAGCAAGACATTCCTTTATCCAAGCACCAAATGCTTGTGAATAAAACTAAACAAAATTTTAACGTTCATTTCTGTTTTTCGACGGTTGTTCATTTTATCCACATCAACTGTATTTTTAAGTGTTAGCCTCAAGTGTTTGACGATTTACAACTATCTCTTTATTAGGTAAAAATGTACCTAAGTACTGAAAATAAAATTATCGTAAGAATTTTTATATTGCATTTTCTAAAGCTATTTTCAATAACGGTAAATTTTAACTTTTGGCACATTATCATATTTTTACACTAAGCTGGCCTTAATATATCAATCGAGTGTCATAATATCAGTCGAGTGTCATGTCCGACTTGTTCAACTATTCATCTATAAACAGTCCAACAACTTAATTAATTAAATTATGTCTAATCTTTTGATTTAACATATCTTTTGTTTTAAACTTCCGCGATTTCAACTTATAAATATTAGTCGTTGCTTACTTGAATAATAATCGAGCAAAACGTATTATTTCCGTAGGCTTCATAATTGTTATTGGGGCATAGCGTCTGTTTTTGGCACAATGTATGGTAGATAAGTTATTCGTGACATCAAAGATCTGTTTGGAAACAAAACATCGACGCGATGCCGTTCTAATGAACAAAGGGTGTTATCTTAACGATTTGTGACGTCACTGGCCGGTTCATTTTCAACCGGCGTGTGACGTAACACTACCCCACTAAAAACTAGTAAGTGTTATTTATCTTAGACATTTTTAATTTTATTTAATACTTTATTTTTATGTTTATATTTGCGTCTGTTGTAAAATACCACATAAAGTTGTCGGGACAGGATGCCGGGCACGTAGCTTAGTAACCTATATGTGTCACTGTCACCATATTGTCGCTCATTCTGGAGCCCCTCAGGCATGGTTTACAGCGTGGATATAACGGGCGAGGAGAATAAGAATCACTCAACAATATGATTAGTTTTATTACATTTGCGAACAGTTACATTACAATGTGATTAGGGATGATATTACACTACTCTGTATTACACAATATTAACGGGGACCGAGTGTTCCGCAAAGCTACGAACGCTTCGATAACTAATTCGATACCCAAACCGTATAGTGACCGTCCCAGTCGCCCGTCAATGGTAAAGTGTCCGTCCCGGTCGCCAGCCAAACGTAAAGTGAGTCTCCGTCGTCTACACAGCTCAATATAATACCTCACGCCCGTCCGCCCTACCGCTCGCTCACAACAGCGCCCCTAGCGGACGACCGTGCAACTACTCGACTCTCATTGGCTAACGTCACTTCCCGTCACTCCCATTACATGTCTACCAATCACGAAACGATGTTAGCCTGCGTTACACAAGAAACAGTGCCACTTCCGTTTCTGGTCCCCCGAATTTAACTATGTGGCAACTAAACTTAATAGCTATAATCTAAGCTGCCGATACGGCCTTCCTGACGCTCGCACGTCCTCGGGCGATCTTCTTGCAGAGCGAACTCCCGCAGGGTGAGCTCTCCCAGCGCGATCTTACTGCACATCTATAACAAAAGGACACCATGTTAATTGATTCCACATTCCACCGCTCGTTCATCCTGACATAATTATCCTGACATAATATCCTGACAATTCTTTCAAAAGTGACAGATAATTGAGGCTCTCATTAGAAAATATACCCCAGCGACTTAGTATGCCATCAAGTTCGGTTGTGACACGCGACAGCTCAAAACTCAAGATGCACCAGCAGTACAGACCGGATAAGAGTGTCTCTTCGATCTACAGCCACCGCAGCAGCTAGTAGGGTTCGACCCAGATCACAAAATCCTTTCGACTGACTCTGGACTCACTGCACCAACAATAGCCCGGATAACAGAGTCCCTTCGATCTACGGCAACCGCAGCAGCCAGTAGGGTTCGACCCGGACCCCTGCATCCTTTCGACTACTCACTATGCGCTCACCGCATCAACAATAGCCCGGATAACAGAATCCCTTCGATCTACGGCAACCGCAGCAGCCAGTAGGGTTCGACCCGGATCTCTGCATCCCCTCGACTATTCACCATGCACTCACCGCATCAACAGTAGCCCGGATAACAGAATCCCTTCGATCTACGGCAACCGCAGCAGCCAGTAGGGTTCGACCCGGATCTCTGCATCCCCTCGACTATTCACCATGCACTCACCGCATCAACAGTAGCCCGGATAACAGAATCCCTTCGATCTACGGCAACCGCAGCGGCCAGTAGGGTTCGACCCGGATCTCTGCATCCCCACAACTACTCACTATGCACTCACAGCATAACAATAGCCCGGATAACAGAGTCTCTTCGATCTATAGCTCCCGCAGTAGCCCATAGGGTTCGACCCAGACATCTGAATCCTTTCGACTATCTCACAACACACATCGAACAGCCGTGTCACCTCCAACCGCAACTGATCACACCACTTTGTCTAGGTAATTTCACTTCAAGAGTTGGAAACTATTATAACTCGAAATAAAAAACCCGCATATACTACACAAACTCTCCCTTACGACATGGGAACAAGATAATTTGCTATCGACTACCGTAAAAAAAGGCTACTAATTCAAATTTTTTTTTTTTTTTTTTTTTTTTTTTTGGTTTTGTTGGTTTGGTTTGGTTTGGACCTCTATCTCTCGTGGTGACTGGCAACTAAACATAAAAGGCGATACAAATCCTTTCTCTCTCCTCCCCCCCTTTTTTTTTTCTCCTCCCCCTTTTTTTTCTCTCTCCTCCGCACACTCAGAACGACCGCGCGTCGCACGACCACACGCGCTGATGCTCAGGATAGCGCGCCATGTGACCGCACACGCACCGATACTCAGGCCAGCACATCGCACGACCGCACGCGCTGCTTGACGTCACTCATCTGTAATAAAGATACCACAGCACAGAATTTCGTTTCCTTTACCTGACTCAATCCTAACCTCAATTATAATGTAAGCCTAAGATCTCTGAATATCGTATTATACCGGTACACAAACCGGTGGCATTAAAATTGCAATTTTCAATAGTGCACCTAACCTAACTCAAACCTAACCTCATTTATTGTAATCAGTCTAAGACTAAAATCTCAGAATTTCTTATTTTACTTCCATTAACACAACGCGAGGGCCTAATTAATTATCAGATAACACTTCTAAGCTTTGTCCTAAGCTGACTACACTGCGAGCCATGTTAAACTATTTACAAAAAAAGTGAGGGTAGGTAATTATCATTGAGCGACATTAAAACTTAGCTCAGGCATCAAATTCTCCACTACCGCTCATCGCACACTAAAACACTAAACAAGAGTAGACAAAACAAGCTACGCTTACGTAGTCTGCAGTAGGCATGAACAAAAAAATCATGGAATCTACTCACCAAATAATTTTCATTGCTGATAAGACTCGATCTCTCAGATCGACTCAAAGCTCACAGTCACACCAAGGTCGACTCGTTGCTCGACCAGTAGCGTCATAGGTCACAGCGCAGCAGATTCAGCACGCACGCATACACGCACGTATGCACGCACGAGCGCCGGCAAAAGCGCTCCACTGCATGTCACTGTAATCAGTGCAACCACGAATTAGAACACACGCGCAGACAGCGCAGCGGGTTAAACGCTGTTCGTAGCACACAGGTCGCGCCAACATAACGCGCGGACACGACGTGTAGATGGCGTAGTCATCGCGCAGACACAGCGCGCATATCGCGTAGACATCTGCACAAACACAGCGCGCAGTTCGCGCACTCTGCACTCGCCACAGGAAAAGCCAGGTGCGACGAACAAGGCAGGCAAACTGAAACATTGAAAAAAACACGTTTAATTCTTTCACCGTTCTTTATCCCACTTCTGATGTCGGGACAGGATGCCGGGCACGTAGCTTAGTAACCTATATGTGTCACTGTCACCATATTGTCGCTCATTCTGGAGCCCCTCAGGCATGGTTTACAGCGTGGATATAACGGGCGAGGAGAATAAGAATCACTCAACAATATGATTAGTTTTATTACATTTGCGAACAGTTACATTACAATGTGATTAGGGATGATATTACACTACTCTGTATTACACAATATTAACGGGGACCGAGTGTTCCGCAAAGCTACGAACGCTTCGATAACTAATTCGATACCCAAACCGTATAGTGACCGTCCCAGTCGCCCGTCAATGGTAAAGTGTCCGTCCCGGTCGCCAGCCAAACGTAAAGTGAGTCTCCGTCGTCTACACAGCTCAATATAATACCTCACGCCCGTCCGCCCTACCGCTCGCTCACAACAGCGCCCCTAGCGGACGACCGTGCAACTACTCGACTCTCATTGGCTAACGTCACTTCCCGTCACTCCCATTACATGTCTACCAATCACGAAACGATGTTAGCCTGCGTTACACAAGAAACAGTGCCACTTCCGTTTCTGGTCCCCCGAATTTAACTATGTGGCAACTAAACTTAATAGCTATAATCTAAGCTGCCGATAAAGTTATTCTTAGATCAATAAAAATAATAAACAAAAAATAAACAAAAACCAAAAATCTGGCAAGATGTTTCGGAGAAGTTCTATAATAAATAATAAAACTGATACAAGATTTTTATCAGATATTCTTTATAATGTTAGACGAACAGACATGTCGTTCTTCATCATCTCAAAAACATTGTGTACACTTACATTAATACGTAATTATTAAAAGAATAAAAAACATGGCTTCAGTTTTGCTTGGGGCGCTGTACCTATCTGTTTTTGTCATCTTTGGCAGTTATGTCGTGCCTCGTGACATCAAAGATCTGTGCAGTGACGTCACGCAGAACTAATGTACAAAGGGTGTTATCATAACGCCTTGTGTCTCGGTTTCGGGGCCTAAAATGCTGCTTTACATACATTTATCTCATAATATGGTGTGTGTGTGTCCCCGAAGCGTTCCAAATTTCCAAACTCGTCTTACTAATATTATAATTTTCATGTGGTGTTACAATAAAGTATTAATAAATAAATAAATCTTACTAGAATGGATGTCTGGATGTCAGGATGTCTGGATGTGTGTTTGTTAATCTTTCACGCCTAAACGGGTGGATCGATTGAGCTAAAATTTTGTATATGGATAGCTTAGATCCTGGAATAGCACATAAGTACTGCGGGTAAAACCGCTGAGCGCAGCTAGTAAATAATAAAAGTGAAAGTTAGTAAGAATGGATGTCTAGATTTATGTTTGTTACTCTTTCACGCCTAAACGGGTGGACCGATTGAGCTGAAATTTTGTATAGAGATAGCTTAAACCCTGGAATAACATATAAGCTACAGTACAGCGGGTAAAACCGCCGGGTAGTATTATAATATAGTTTGGAACACTTGGTTCAGTCTACAGAGATTGGCATGTGATGCATCTGTGGATACAAGTGTATTTTTTTTCTATTCATTATAAGTTTGCCTTGACCACGTTCTCGTGTAATATTTAGCAACGTGGCGGTCATAGATGGTTGGAAACTAAACCTAGACGGCGTGATAAATCCCTCTCTGGCTCATTATTGGAATTATTTTTATTAATAATAATTTAATCGCTCAATAATTATTACAAAAGGCAGCTGGAGGAAGACAGCAAGAGACAGGAGAAAATGGTAAAATCATAGCAAGGCATATGTATACTCAGCTGTGGGCAATTGATGATGAAATTAAAAGTCTAAAATATACATAATATATATATATAAATTAACATAAATAAACATTCATTTAGTCGAAACATAAAAAACGAGCTTGAAGTATAATATACAATAATAATATTAATGTTTGAATTTTATTTCATATTAAATTTGCTTAAGTTCTTTAAGAAAAAAAGTCGTTATAGGTCGAATTGTGCCTATTCGTCGACCCAATCGGGTATCCGAAGCACATAGCAAAGATTTTGTTACAATGTAAATTTCATGAAACCCGCAATAAGATTTTTAAGTATACCTACACAGGCTCAAATTGAATTCAATCTTCGATATTGCTAATCTCTGCGAGTCAACGGCTCGAATACGACAGATACCAATCCGACCAATGTAATATAATTTCTGTTCTGAATACACATCGAAATTGCAATCATCTCTGTCATACTTGCAAACTATTTGCGCGATTTTGAACCTTATCCCAACGGAATACGGCTATATTGAGGATAATTTGTGCGGCCACTGGATTCCAGTTTTAACATTACGACGCGCAAAACAATAGGGTGCTTACTGCTTCCCTCCTGACGCCTGAAGCGGTATTTCCTGTCTCTGTCACACGTGTGGATATCATGAAAGTGGGAGAGAGATGGAACGCGTCGAGGAAAGCCACTTTCAGCCAATTTTCTCCGCCGCCGCCGTTTCGACGTCTCGTTGTAGCTGCCTTTTCCGAATAAAGATTTATTTTTAAGCCTCGTTCTATTTTCAGACGAAATACCGATCCTTTTATATGTTTCTCTCTTTCTATTGGTAACAAAGGACGTAGTTTTATACCTTTGTTTATTTTCGAGATTTTTATCATTATGACTTTGGCGTAAACCTACATAGAAGGCCAAACGCGAATACGGCACAAGCACTGAAATTAGTCTATACGAAATAACTTTAATGTATAGTGGTAAATCTAGGTAGGCGAAATGATACAAGAACATTATAAAAAATGCGGCATTATTCACGAACAAAATCAAATCTCGTTTCGTCATCGCTTAAGTACCTATTACTGTCAATTTTACAAAATTTTGAAAAAAAATCCTTGAAAAACGCAGGGACATTTTTTTTAATTTTGATTCCTTTGAAAACTCCAACAAGGCGTTTTTCAAAATAAAAATATGAGTTTTACAAATCCTTATTAATTTTGCTTGTCTTCTTTCAAATTTAACATACAGGTTTGAATAGGCCAAAAGTAATTACGTGCAGCCCTAAAATGTAACACGCATTAATTGAAACAAATATGTGCGCTCACACGGCAGCCAACATAATAAAAAAATTAACGTACGCAATCACCGCCACCTCTGAAATTCGAGTTAATAAATAACATTTAGTTTACAAAAGGCACGGGCAAGGGGCTAGTGTCGTTAACATATCAAAGAAGCACAATGGCAGACACGATTCATAGGTGCTCGAAAAGTTAAAAATAATTGTATAGGTATAGTTCTATAGGTTCTATAGGTTTCTTCTAGAGGTATAATAATTTTAATCTTTTCACGAAATATGTAACCGCTGCGGTTTTAAATTTTTTACTATTTTGATACGAAGCTGTCCAAAGACAATTTTCATCGTAAGATCTGAGCAACATTGATAGCGACAAAAGTGGGCATACTATGCGAGGATGAACACATTTACTCGTACTCCACAGTATGATCTATTTTGTTATTATTAATGAATGATTCAAGTCTTAGTACGGACGCGTGTGCTTACAAGGAGGTTACTGGGCATACTAGGGTTGCTTCATTTATATAGGGGGTTCTGGATAGTAGGTCCTGGGGTGAGGGTAAGTTAGCTATATTTAAAGTTCATTTGTAGTTGGGGTGGGGTCAAATCACGGTTACGCTCGATAAAATATCGCATTCGATACGGTTCGTGCGACATGGTAGGGATTTTAATTACAAATTTATGCAGATCTGTTAAGTTTTTAACGATATGCATGTTGGATTGAATTTTAAGTAACGAATGATTCATTGAGAAAAGAAACAAAATTGTTATCAGCATCCAAACATTTTACCCACAGAAAGCAAATTTGTGTTTATTTATTTATTTGTTGAGTAAGTATTTCTACATCATGAATGAAGGAATGAATGAATGAATAATAAATAATTCTAATTAATGTAATAATTTAACTACTTATTTAGAAACACATAACAATGACAAAGTTAGTTTTATCAAAATTAATTAAAAATTGTGTTATTATAGTTATTTTGTATATTATAGGTCTGAATAAAGTCTAAGTGAAGTCTGAGTAAAAGAGATCAAGTTACGCAAGTCACCTAGTTCTTAAATGAAAAAAAAAACTAATTTAGTACCGGGGGTAGACTTCCTTTGCTGGAGGTCGACTAGGTCGGTGCGTTATTCTTCTACCTGAGCACTGATATATAAACAGTGCTTCGGTAGGAGGACACTGTAGCTAGTGAAATTATTGGGCTAAATAGACAAAACATCTTATGACTCTTAAGTAAGAAACGTTCCTGCAGTGCAAAAAAAAAGTAAAATATCGCATTAATCGATATTTTGTAGACGTAAAACATATTGTTCTATATCAAGTGGTTGCAGAATAACCATATCGATAATCGCAGCGAGGGGAGACCGGGGTAAATCGTTCGTAACGATCACCCTGGGACAAAAGTCGTCACGGATTGACGCCGCTCGGTCGACTCTCTGGGGAACTGTTAATATACTACATGCATTAATAAAAACGTCATGACCTCGCCCTTATTGATATTTAATTGCCGAAATGTGTACTTAACTTACTACTTGGGAATGTTTTATGTGCGACGATATACCGCCAATATTTACACTTATGTTGCGAAATTGTGTTTTAATTGAAAGTTTTCTGTATATTTGTGGTCTTGTGGTGTTTTAATAAAGAATTTTATATTCTAATCCATATTAGAACAATATGTTAAAGGTTATTGTTACAAAGTATTTTTGCATTATATCCAATCCGAATCCATCGAGTGAAGTATCAACAAGAGACCCATTACGGATCTATGAAGTCAAGGCAATACTTACAAATACTACTATGGCTAATTCAACTCAATAATTCATGACTTGGGTGGTAGCAGTGCTTAAGAAGGTAGTTTTATAATAAAATAGCTTGAGAATCAAGAAAAAAGTTCAGGTTCCTTCCTTTTGGTGTGAGAGCCGAACATCCTCGAGGATAGTGTGCAGTTTTGAAGTTTATTTTAATCGCAAGTAACTAAAATCGTAGAAGAATATATATAATGTTTTTATAGTTTAAAATTCCAAGCACCATTAATAACAAAATCTGAAAGTCACGCAGTCAAAACGCAATTTTTATTTCACGAACGATTAATCCTGTAATAATTTTAATAACGTCGTATTCTGCACAATGGGATGCATCGGGCGAAGCGTGCAACATAATGGGTGCGCGTTCCGGCGCGCCCGAGAAGCGATAATAATCAAAATATTGCATCACTTATCGAAAATATTGTAAGTGTCAATCAAAGAATTAAGTTCGTATTGTTATGTTGGCAGCGGCGCGTGCTAGGCGCGCTCCCTCACGCTTGGCTGCTCGTCGCGTGCGCCATTTTAGGCCACCATTGTTTTGATTTTTGCGCTTGGTATGACGTCACGAGTGGAAAGTAAAAAGTCTTATGTGGCATGCGTCGCAATTCGCAATGCCACTCAAGCTACAAATTTCATTTTATTTCTCTTATGGTGCATGAATAAATTTTGTAGATATAAACGTTGACCTAAAGGTCCCAAGGATCTCGTTTTTCTTCGGTTAGCCGGACCGCACAGTACCTATTTAAAACGTAAAGTGTCTATAAGGTTTGTTGCAGCCAATGGAAAAGGTACTTCGTACTAGTGTTAGTATGAAATATGTATCCTAAAAGATATTCCATACTTTTATAAAATAAATAATATGATGTAGGTACTTATGACTCACCTTGTGAACCCTGTGATGACGCATGTGTGGACCATGTGCTTTTGTAGGAGGCATCTGAAATTACAAATAACAACATAAGCAAATATTTCAAAGGACATCATGTCATATGTACTTAGCAAATGGTGCCGCTTAGTATCATTTCTAAGCTAAGAAGGCTTTACGTTTTATACAGCTGTACTAAGGAAATAATAATTTTGTTGATAATTTTCTCAATACAACCACAAATGAAACATTTACTCTTTTTTTATGTGATGAAGTAGAAGACGAGCAAGATGCTCTCTTGATGTTAAGAGATAACGCTGCCCATGATCAGTAGTGCTACTTAGGATTTCACAATGATGTGAATTCTATGAGCACTGCACAAACGCTTCTTACTCAAGAGTCATAAGATGTTAAGACTCTTTAGCCCAGTGATTTCACACTTATTACAAAATTACGTAAACATAATATTACGTCAGTAGGTTTCTTATTTGTAATTTACATTTTATGTTTCTGGAGTATTGCGTAGGATTTCATATACTATTGATTTCCTAGGTAACATTGCTACTGTAATAAGCAGGCGTTTATCGCTTACTAGCTTATGCTCGCGGCTTTGCCCGCATGGCAAAATCCTTTCTTAGCAGTGGTCTACGTCATAAAACCTATCTATGTTCCAAATTTCAACCCAATTCGTCCAGTGGTTTTGTCTATGCGTTGATAGATCAGTCAATCAGTCACTCTTTCCTTTTATATATTAAGACCAGGCGAGAGTTCATTTAAAATGTGGACTTCACAAGGTAAACTGACGATTGTGAATGTGGAATTCACAAGGTGGACTGACGACCTTATAAAGGTCGCCGGAAGACGCTGGATGCAGGTCGCTTCCAACCGGTATGTATGGAGGTCCAAAAGGGAGGCCTATGTTCAGCAGTGGACGTCCGCCGGCTGAGGTGATGATGTCTGTGTATATGATATCTGCTGAAGCCACCACAACCCAAGTTTCATGCTTGGGGATAGTTCTTATCTACCTTTATTGAGGGTATCTTTACAGAAACTTTCAGCTTTAATAAAATGACGAAGGTCTGCCGATTGCAGGCTCTTGATCTATTATTGGCAAAATTGTAGCTTTAAAGGCACTTTTTTAAACTAAGATAATGATCGTTGATAGAGCGAATACCATACCAGCCAGCAGAGATCTCCAACAATATGACATAGTGGACCAGTTCATATACCTCGGCTCCTGCATATCCAACAAGGGGGGTTCCGAGCAAGAGATCAAGTGTAGAATTGGTATGGCAAAATCGGCGATGACACAACTAGACAAGATATGGAAAGACAGAAGTATACGGAAAAACACAAAAATGTACATTGTGAGCACTCTGGTCTTTCCCATCTTTCTGTATGGTACTGAATCCTGGACGTTGAAATCAACTGACAGACGGCGCATAGACGCCTTTGAGATGTGGGTTTGGCGTAAGATGTTGAGAATACCGTGGACAGCACGAAGAACAAATATCTCCATTTTAAAAGAACTAGACATACAGGCTGTCTACTACATGTCTCCAGCGAGTACTCCAGTACTTCGGCCATATTGCGCGCAAACCAACCGATAATCTGGAGAGGCTGATGATCACAGGCAAGGTGGACGGCAAACGCGCTAGAGGTCGTAGCCCCAAGAGATGGTCCGATCAGCAGGGCTATTCACTTATCGGTTAGGAAACCGAACCGAATACCGAATTGTCAAAAATGTATGAAATGACGAGACATGACATGTCAAGTTGTATCTACATAATAAGTAATTTCATACATTTTTGACATTCTTTCACGGATAAATGAATAACCCTGCAGGTGTCCGAACAACTCGACACCAAAACGACCGAAGCTGCTGTGCTGCGGACCGTCAAAAATGGCGGCAAATTATCAAAGAAAAGCTTCGGCGGGCTCATCACGACGCTCAGAATTGAGCAAACGACTAGAGGAGGAGGAAAGGTACTTTTACAAGCCAAAAAATAAATGTAGATCTCCTCGCTATGTTACCGACACTGATGACCGTTCGCTTGACACAATCTTTCATCATTGTACCTATATGTTAAGGCACAAGACCCATAAGTACCCCATAAGTACGGCTGCATCTTAGTTTAGCTGGCTAAGCCTAAGGTGAAGACGGTCACTGTTGGTAAAACTTAGATATATAAAAAAATTGCAAGAAAATACATTATGTGTTATTAATTATTGGCGATAAGCCAAGTTCAACTTGTCCTTATTACAGAGTTCACTATTCCTCATTCCGGATACTTAAATCTAAACTTTTTATTAAAGTATGGACAATTTTCAACGACAATTAAAGGAGTTTTACAATTTGTTTTGTTTGTAAACGCGTGAGGCAATATTGGATTTTTAGTATATGGTAAGTTTTTCGCATGTTTCGGAAGGCACGTATAACTGTGTTTCCTATAAGATATGTATGTAGGTAGCAGTCGTTAGGTCTAGTAGTAAACTGCAAATGTAGAAGGCAGTCGTTTTGAAACTGCAACATATAGGTTGCCCCACAACTTATAATTATTTTGAATGTGATTTGTTACTGACAATATAAGTACCTAAGTTCTCTTGAAGTACAAACCTCAATTATATTTTAAAATTTATTTTTAGTGGTAGCCGAAAATTATTGGCCTAAGTGTAGCCGCACTTCGGGTATTAGCCGTAGCATATAACATTTGTGGTATTTTTTTTTAGATATAGCTCAAAATTGGTTACACTTGGGTTTAACCGGCTATTCGTGTAGCCACACTTCGGGGTTTAGCCGTAACATATCATCTGTGCTATACATAGTATTATACCTTTAGATATGTTGAGAAAGGGCGCTCCCGTCTAGACGCGGGGTGTCATAAGCTGCCTGTATTGTGAAGCGCCCTTTGAATGCGTTAATTATGTTCATCCCTATGTAGGTACTATATATACCTTTGTATTATGTATGTAGGTGATGTGGGCCTGTATATAAGGTGTCTTTCAAGTGTACAGAATGACATCTTTAGGTCTGATTCACAATGGAAGCGGAGTAGAGCAATTTTCATGCAGAGCTATGAAAACATAATAGGGGATCGGACATGGTTAAAAATTAGTCCGTAGTTTTAATAATAAAAAAAATCCGCGATACGTTTTTTATTGGTTGAGAATAAAATAATTTTTCTTTTTTGGTAAGCCTTATAAGTTTTTTTGGGAATGACGCGTGACGCCATTTGTAGATGCGTTTTGTATCGACTCGTGTACCCACGAGTGACGTCACTACCATTTCCATGTAACTTTAGTGCGTTGATAATTACACGTTTTTTTTATTAAAATTACTAATAAAAAAATACGTCTCCAATATTTTTTAATAATCTACATTATGGACAAATAAAATATTTTTGTCCGTTCTCCTATTATTATATGTATAATATTATTAATATGTATGTTACGCTTCGATCAAATATTCCCGTAAAATATTAAATCAGTGACGTTACGTAAAAAATCTTAGATAAATTCTATTCATTCTGCTATTTCTTATAATTTGCTATGCAATAAAGAATTATATTCTATTTTAAATTCATATTAGATAGGTACGTTGGTGATATCATTAAAATTTAAATAGTAGAAATACGTATATGTTTGCTATATACGAGTATAGTATCAGATAATTTTTATTGCAAGATAATGGGAACATCGGGTTTTTAAAAAATAATATAATATCATCCTAGTTAGAAGTATTTTTATTACAGTAAGTATACAGGCTGCTAATTAGTTATAAGTAATATTATTATAATGTTTTAAATAGGTAATTGTATATACTCGTGAAAACAGCGTACTTACGTACACTGAAAAAAAAAAGTGATTGGTTTAAACCAACGAATTAGGGAAATAAACAAGATAAAAAAAAACAAACAATAAAAATTAAAAATAAACAATTTAAACAAGATGTTGTTTACTGTAATCACCATCTTAGCTCCATATGAGCCTACAAAAATCATTATTGCTGCAACTAAGACAAAATTGTTGATTTTCTCTTAGTTTTGTTAGTTAAGTACTGTACCACCGTTATAAAGAGTAGTATAAATTCAAAAGAGTTATAGTCGTTTTTATTATGATGCATTATTAGATTATCAATTAATATAGGTTGTTTTTCAACCATATTTAGCTTGCTATTGCAACTAAGCCATCTCTTTTATAACTAACATGATAAACGTTATTCCAAATATAACGGTGCCAACTAAGAGAAATCAATACTTAGTTGGCGTTCATTTTTTTCAGTGTACGTATGTGATAGTGAACGTAATTTTAAACCTTACTAGAAAACATTATTAACTATAATTGTATGTAATAAGTAAAATAACAAAAATACATTGTTAAAAAAGCTCCACTGTAGCCTATTTGAGTTTATGCGTTTTTCTTAGATAAACATAAAACAAACATTTAAATTATTGTAGTTCAACTTGTAATTATTAAAAATAAATAATATTATAGGCAATATTTTTTGAAATTAAAATATTTTGAAAGTAAATATCCCTGTTTACTACGGAATCCTAAAAAAGATTAGTAAATAATTTAAATTGTAGATATTATAGTTAAATTCTAAATATTTGTAAATGTATTAGTCGCTAGTGTGTATATTCTCATAGCGGGTTCAATTAAATCAGTTAATGCAAATTTAGAACTTTCGAAATAAAAGTTAAAGACCCATATTGTTGATTAAAAAACATACTTACTGAAGCACATAAAGTAGCTGAAAATATATTTTCAACGAAGCAAAGCCCCCAATATTCCGCCCACATATGCGTTATAGGGTTATTTGATTTAGATTTGTTTAGTTTTATTTGTTTTATTGCCTTTGCCTTAGACCACGATTTTGCGTGATGTTAAGTGATGATGCGGCCTTAGAAAGTGGTAGACTTAACCTAGAAGGCGCGATAATTCCCTCTCTGGCTTCGCAAAGTTCATGGGTTATTTTAATATATTTATTGTTTTACAAATATTACCGGAATAAAAACCAGTATAATTTAATAAATAACTTTTTCGACATCGCTCCTCATCCCATTTTTTTATATATCTCACTGAAAACACTTTTAAAATCTGTGCAATAATATTATGCAGGAAATGTAAACAGGAATTTTCAATAAATTAGTTCCTTGAATTTATATTTCAAAATTTGTCAAATTGTGCGAGCGAGAGAGTCGTCACTCGATATATACCCTCTTAAACAATAAATAAAAGTGTTTCAAGTAACTTCTACAAAACTAAAACTGAGTTCTCAGTAAAAATAGGCCTAGGGGCTAGTCGGGCTACGCGCAATGTAGGCTTCCGTAGTACTGGCAAATCGTATATATAAACTGCCTTAACTTTCATCAACGATATCTTTAAAACTAATAAAGCTACCTAAACCGCTATAGTTTTCCTGGAAAGTTTACGATTGAATCTATATTCGTGATTTTTTTCAGTGTTTGAAAGCCAATAGCATAGATTTTAGACGGGAGGCGCTAAAAAAGTTATAAACTTGAATATCTCTCAAACGGATAACGAAACCGCAAAAGTTTCTTAAAAACCTGTCCCTCATTTTAAAATACTTTTGCAACAATACCCCTCATGATGGGATCAGCCAGAAAAAAAAGTATCTTACGTTTGGGAGGTTCCCTAAATTAATTTATTTTAAATAATTTTTTGTACCGTTCTCTCTTAGCCTTACTATCTGCCCTTATCTGTACAAAATTAAAGCTTCATAAGACCTAGCTTATACTTTCTCCGTAAGGCCGACGGATGGACAGACAAAGCGAAACAATAAGGCTTCCCTGTTGACTACGGTAGTCTAAAAACGGAGAAAAGAAACTAAAAACTGAGTTTCAGTTTAAAAAGTCCCTTCATTCGCCACATCCAAAGCGAGGGTAATACCCCACTCGAAGCTTTCAGCCACTTATCACACGAGACTTGTCTCTAAAGTGCTATCATTCTCTGCTCGTCTTTACTGTTACTTAGCTCTGTTTGTAGGCTTTTCGACACTTGATTTTTTTTATTTTATAAGAAAATATTTAATTAATTTTCCTATAAAACTTTTGGTAATGTTATGTATTTCTAAAATTGTCATATGTATCAGATACTATACTCAATGTTATGCTATTTATAAATTCTACAATACATGTGATGTCGAAATACTTATTAAATAAATAAAATAAGGCTTCCTTGTTGACTACTGATGCCTATAAATGTATTAAACGAGTGAAATTTATTGTCTTCTTTATGTTTGGTTGTCTGTAAGAGTGATAAGACCGCTAATTGTCAAACTTTTTATAATACAAAGTTATTACGATTTTGAAACCTATCGCGAGTGCTATCGTGAGTTATACTGAGTTGTGCTTGTTTTGTTATTTTAATTATAAATTATTTGGTTCTTAGATATTATGGTGTTAATAAAGAGTTATCTAATCTAATTTATTCCAAATGTTTTTTAAATTTTATTTTATCCACTTATTAATAACACACGCATTGAGCTTAGCTTGGAGCTAGCCCGCGCTAAGTGTATTTTTATTTAATTGCATTTTTACACTAAACGTTTCGTAAGTATTTAGATTCATCTTTGTAAATAAACGGCATAAACTCACTTGTATTTACTTCGGCTTCGTGCCGACGTGCGGCTCTTAAACACGGGTCAAACCCGGGCCTTTTTATACGCGTACACGGAGACTACAAAAGTCCAACGTGCAGAGGCCCTTTTGACCTTTTAATATAAATGTAATGGGTGATACATATTGGAGTCTATCTGTGAGTCCATCTATACAAAATGTGCTCAAAGATCTCCGCCAAGTGACAAGACTATTACTAATTAATGGAAACTGCTTGAACTAGGCTATGGATGTGCATTCTAAATAGATGGTTAATGAGGCTATTGCTAGGACTACGGCACCTGCCACTTCCGTCACATTAGGAAATATATGGGCAGGTGATGACTCGCCACTCACTAAACGGGCCCCCATAAAGGCTTATTATTATTAATCAGCCTATATCGTCCCACTGTAGGGAAAGGCCCCCTTCTCTCTTATTCCTCCCTTTTTATACGTTATTATTTTTAATTTATTGATATTTAATAATATTGATGTTTATAATGTTGCAATTTTGTTTTAAATATCTTAAGTGTTAGGTTGTGGATTTTAACAACTTGCTTTAATTCTTTTTTAGTAGGTAATTATTTTTTATGGTTTATATTTATTTAATGAAAACATTCTTTATTTGTAAAAGTCAATTTACACGGCTGTCGATATCCCAATTTGACTTAATTTATTACATCGCAAATCAACGTTGTATTTAGCACACACTTTTAAATATGATTATGATAATAATTTTCGATTTACTTAGCAGTTTTTTTTACAAAGTTTGTAATTACACCGCCGGCCTAATAATGCAGTAATTTTTAATGAAGCGAAAATATCAAAACACCCGATTTTTGTAGAGCTATAAACGACAAGCAAATTAAGGAGTTAGTAACATATCTAAATTAAATAAAGCCCTTATTTAAAAATCAAAAATTAACAAACAAATATAATACACACAATATGAAAAGATTTATTCTACAGATTTTTATAGAGTTAGATTATAAATCTGACTAATTCATTTAATGACGTGACCCTGATCAGTATCACAATTTTTTTTTGAATATTTTTTTGGAAATAAATTACTTTTTGTAGATTAAGTTATACGTAGAGCAACCACGACAAAACATCGAATTCCTGGTCTCCTGGCTATAGAATAAACGATACCTTACCGATGTCGGCACAAATAAGGAACCACCGTACTTACGGCATACCACTACCATTGCATACAATCACAACACTCACTGCACACGTAATAAAGGCATAATCACCGGCAAATAGCATAGAGAAGTTGGTGAACGTGCCCGACCGACTGAGGTAGTCGGCGGAGCTTTTGATGTCGAGCATTGTCACGGCGAAGGACTCCGCATGACGATGGGACTAGAGGCCGCCGCGCGCTCGTCTGCGCCTCTTCACCCCACGACGAAGGGCGGGCCCGCCACTACTACGCCCTCTAACGCCCCCTTCCAACACCCCGCCAATCGCACCACATCCCGGCTAATCTTTATCTCACAAAAATAAACACGGTGGGCGGAGATAATGACGCTATGACGGCGATAATCAAGAGGCTTTGTGGGCCGCGACGCTCCGTTACCGAGCTTATCCTACGCCAGACTGTTTGGCGAAAATTGAACGGTTCGACATTTTTTCTTTTCATTAAATGCCTATTGAGTGTCGGAGTTGGCACTCGGCCGACGCGTTTGTTTGTATTTTTTAAAATTCCCGGACAACGTCCGCGCTCTATTGTGTAAATGCCTTTTTTTGTCGTTTTTATCTTGATAATTGTCCATATAATTGGTCGGTTTAGGCATATTGTGCGACCGGCACAATGTTACAATGGTTTTCAGGTGACGTCGGGCGAATGATTTGTCTGCTCGTTTGTAGAGTTCATTGGCATATGAAAACTGTGCAATCAGCATGGAATAAAATTATAGATTTTTGACTTATACCTATAAAGATAGTATTATTACATTGAAGTAAGACACGTATCAATCATTACACTGAATGAACTGAGCTGAACGGCACATAGATGGCTTTAACGAGTAATTAAATAAATAGACTTAGAAAATATATATTGACGAAAGCAAAACCGGGCATAGCTACAGTACAAGTAGTATACCATATCAACGAATTTTAACAACTCTAAAATGAACACTCCACTTGGCGCAAACATTTGAAAATATTCATATTTAAAATACTTTTGACATTATTAATTATTTTTCATTTAACAATATTTATTAGATTTCTGTTGTTGGAAGTCCTAAACGAGAGAAATTAAAAAAAAAACTTATTAAAAACAAGCTTTTATTATTATTACCACCTATTTAGTACTCGTCAAGACGAATCAAATGAGCCCAAACTCGATGGAGTTGCGTCGTTTAAGTACGGAGTTCCTATGGCCACCTTCCAGCTCCATAATAAGATCAGCTCCATATAATAATAATATTGCATTGTTATTCGATTTATACGTGCATGCAAAATTTCAGCTCTATTTGAAACCGGGAAGTGGATCAAATTTTAATTGCAAGACAGACAGACAACAGACAGGTGAAAGTAAATAAAAGCTTGTAAAATAATAGTTCATAGTCATGTCGTATAGTCGCTAAGCCTTAATCTTATAGTTGTAAGGACCTATGAGTTCAACACGGCAATGCGTCATTATTGATTGATGCCTTTGAGTGTTACTTTACTACAACTACCTACCTACACTCCTGCCGTTCTAGCTTTCCTAACGCTTCTAAACGCTTGTGGTAACAAATGTACTAGCTCACTCACTTTAGCGTAAAGACCTCTTTTTATGCAAAAAAGTAAGAAGACGGATGGTAAAAGATAACGCTGCCCATAATCAGTACAGTGCCCAGGTTTTTACAATGATATAACCTTATTATTTTTGTTGTTATTTTGTATGTACCGAGTATTATTATTGTAACCTTTACTAGGGCAAGTCGTTCGTATGCGACTCCCCCCCCTATTGTAATTGTTAGTTAAGTATTGTATGCTGATTTTTTTTGGAAATTGGCAATCAATGATCATCATTTATTTATTTATTTAAGTTCTAGGTGCACCGACGCTTCTTACTCGGCTCGACGCTTATGACTCTATAAGATGTTAAGACTCTTCAGCCCAGTAATTTCATTACACATTGATTGTAAAAAAAGAAGAGCAATTTAAAGTACGAGTATGATTAGCATTCTACATATTTTGTCCTGCAACTTTTTTGACCCTGGAAATAAACATATTTTATGTATGTATTCCAGGGTAAAATAGGTTAGGGTAAAATGTAATACTTTAAATTGGTCTTCTTTGTAATGATTTTTAAATGCGACTTTGTTTTACGTACATTTCGTATTATCGTTTCATTCATTTAGTTAAGTATCGACGAGAAAATTAATAAAAAATAGGGTTTAAATTCCAACAGAACAGATTACCCTACTTACACTGATAAAGTCAAATCACAATTTATTTGTTGTACGGCCTATATAAGTATGTTGCAGTTTCATGTCGCCGAGATTACTACAGGGCCTGCAACATGACCTAACGGCAGTCGTCCTACATATCTTATAAGAAACAGCCGGGACCCACAGTTTTACGTGCCTTCCGAAACACGGTAGCGTCCAGGCGAAAACTTTAAATACAGAAAATATAGTACCTCAAAGTAGTATTTTTAATGTTTAATTTAATTTTTGGGTTCTAAATATTAAGTATGTATATTCACAAAAATATACAAATCATTACATACTTAAAAAAAATATTTTTCATCCCCCCACCTCGGAAAGTGTATTTTTGCGCTTCGATATCTGACTGGAAAAGTCCATATTATCCTCTAGAGAAATTCAAATTTACTTTACCCTCTAGAGACAAAAACATAATTAAACCTATTTACTTCCACCTCTATGGTACCGAAATAAGCGTACAACTTTATAACTTTGTTAAAAACTCGGAGTAAGAACCTCTTTAGTAAACTTTTTTTTTTTTAAATTTGTTTTGGGCGCACCATCAGCCTTGCCAGTAAGTTACTTTTGTAACATTTTACGTTTCTTTTGAACTATATTTACGTTAGTTGTTTAGATATAAGTTACATTTCGAGGCAATAGTGTTTTTAATGAATTATATAGTACTGTAATAGTAAATAATTGTTGAGTTAATTTAGCAGAGTTAAAAGAATAAGCCAATTTTTTATAACTTTAGTTAGTAGCAAGATTTTTTCTAAGTATTACTTTTTAGTAACTTTTTTATTAACGATTTCTCACTGAAAATGAGGAAATAATCACTAAAACGAATAGGTAGAGTGCTTTTCACGAAAGGAGACCTTTTTGCCGGACGCCACTATCGCACATTTTAAAAGTTTAAATACCTTTAACTTTTTAACGCCTCATAATTTCTCTATTTAATTTCTTAATCAAAAAGGTATTTATTTTATGTAACAAATAAAAATGATTTAAAATATGAAGTCCAATAATAATAGAATAAAAAATTAGTTCCGCTAAATTCCGTGGGACCTCTTTCGTGAAAAGGACTCTAAGTAAGCGTACCTACGTAAATTAAAATAGAATACTGGTTAATTTTGAAGATAGTGCACTGGCAACACTGTGCGCATCCATGGTGAGAATTATTTAAAAAAAACTTTTAGCATTGAGTTATTTCCTCGCTGAGGGGGGATGAAAAATTATGTGTCACACTCGAGTACAAAGATTTTTGACCTTGTGCTCTTTTGATTCCCTCGCTAACGCTCAGGATTCTAATTAATAAATCACTCGCTACGCTCGTGATTTAATTTTAGAATCCTTCGCTAGCTCGGTCATACAAACTGAGCACGCGGTAAAAAAGCAACTTTGCACTCTTGTATAACAAATAACTATTTTTAATATTATGTAATTTAATTTTGAACGATAATTTTTTTTATAATCTAATGTATTTTTAAATTTCAATTTGTACCGTTACTGTTATTTAAACTGTTTTAAGGACATAATATGGGCCGAGAGAAATAAATAATTTTTATTTATATATTTTAAAGAGGTAATATAATGTTTCTAGCCACACTAAATTTTTTGCGAGAAAGTAGGTAATACTGTAAACTCTAAGTGGTTAATAGCGCATACAAACGTAAGGTTTTCACCTAGTAATTAAGGCGAGGTAATAAATTAATTTATGAGGTTGACCTCGTAACCTCGTGACCTCTAAACGTGAGGTCAATGTCATAATATACGAGAGGCTTCAAATAGTAATCATTTTAAAAACTATTTTTTAACGATGACATGAGGCTTTAAAATTATAAGCTACTAGCTTTTACTTCAAGGTTTTACCAGCAGAAAAGCAGCTAGTGTGTTACATCGAGATATAAGCTATGTGTAAACCTAATTTCAGCTCAATCGGTTAAGCCGTTTAGATTTAAATAGGTAACAATCATAACACACACTCATCAACATCAGGTGGGATGTAGTCAAACGTAGGCTTATTTAGTTTAAAAAATACCGTTTAAAACTTTGCTAATTATTAGAAAATAATAAAAAATATGTAAATTTTAATTAAAACCAAATAGGATTTTTTTTTTCATTTATTTATTTTTATACTAGGTTTTTTCATAACGAAAACATCACCCTCATAACTAATTAACTAAACATGTACAAAAAGAAAAAGAAAAACTACCTTAATTTTTGACATTTAATTATTTTATTTCTTGTGTTTATTAATACTATATTGACATTTATTTAATGATTTTAACTTTATATTTACTTTTTATTTTGTGACCTACAAATGTGCGTCTATAATATTATATTTATTTGGTCCTGTTATTATTTTGTACTGTCAATATCTTTTTCTGACTGTGATAAATGTAATTGATGTCAAGTCGTTTTTATCACTAATAAATAATAATTTCAATTTCAAATAATTTCATTAAAATAATAATTAAAACTACAACAACACAGATCGATCAGCAACAGCAGCCTCATACACCGTGAACATCTTTCTGGCGTCCTCCGAAGATGGATCAGCTAAAATGCTGTTGCATCCAAATAGGAATCTTTGCTAATTATTGGAAAATAAAAAAAAAATGTAAATTGAAATTAAATCCAAATAAGGACGGATGCGTTTCGTAGCTTCGTAGCCTCTAAACAATTCGTAGCAGTAGCTACGGGTTGTAGAGGTGTCTACGAAGAAATTTTAACTAATTTAGGATGTGGCCACCGTTGCTCCATTTTGTTTTTCCTATCCCTTCTTGGTTGTCTGGAAGAGATCGCTATTAGCAATAAGACCACCAATTGTAACACTTGTTTCTAATATGTAATCTTATTTTTAAGGTTATTTTATTGTATTTGTGGTGCGCAATAAAGAGTTTTCTATTCTATTCTTTGTAAGCTTGAGGTAAAATGTTACTATGGTAATTGGTTATTTGAACCGATTTGGATCTTTTTAAGGTTACACCTCATTTAAATTTATAGAAATCAGTTAAGCATTTTCAAGTTATATGTTAAAATCTTGCGAACTTATCAGAGCTTTAAGTCGGTTAATTTAATTTTAATTGACTTGTATGAGTATGGTAGGATTTTGACTTAAAATCTTGTCAAATGTCAAGAGCGATTAGTAATGGAAAAATTGATAATTTTTGTCTTATCTGGGTTTCCATCAGTCTTCTATGGTTTCCACAAAAAATATTATTGTTCTTTAACAATCAAGGGAGTAAAACTAATAAACCTCCTGATTTCGCCAATCTTTACTCGGATTTACACCTTAAGGTGTGTGCGCCTTGAAGCTCAACGTCTATTACACTGGCACGAACATTAAGGTGTAAAAAATTGATCAAGAATGCAATTTGACAAATTAATTGAAGGTCAAATTAGTAGTTCCTCAAATAGCCTTTTTATGTATTGGTAGGAAACATCAGCTGGCATGCCTGATGGTGAGTGTATATATATCTCTAGGACTTACATTTACCCGATTTTTTTAAATTTTAGATTTAGACATTTTCAAACCTAGATGACCGGTCTGGGTATTTCTATGCAGTTTTGTTTGGAACTATGGATTATTTTCTTTAGGTATATTTTTTTGCAGCGGCTTAAGATAAATAACTCTAAAGTATTATTTTCTAAGGTTAACTCATACTTTATTGCTCAGTTCAGGCAAGCGCTACAAAATCGTAGTTATGAAACGAACTTCACGTAACATTGTAGTGTAACACTAACACAGTTGTCCCCAGTGCAGTGGACAAAGACCCTCGGTTGTGTGTGTGCGTGTGTAAAGCCATGATCGATGCGAATGCGACGTTGCCGCTACGCTCGCTTCCGGAGCGACGTTGCCACTCTCACTATAAGGCCGCGTTACCGTAGCTTAAAACCTACTTCATACGAATTATTTTGTAATATTTGTTTAATTTGTAAGCTAGACAGAAATGTTTGAGTTAAGAACATGAAATAAAAATGAATTAAAACATTTTTTTACAAGCTTTTAATTACTTTCACCTGTCTGTTGTCTGTCTGTTTGTCTGTCTGTCTGTAATCAAATTTTGCAAGTTTAATTTGACCCACTTCCCGGTTTCCAATTGAGCTGAAAATTTGCATGCGGGTGTAAATCGGATGACAATGCAATATTTTTATGACATCGAGCTGATCTGATGATGGAGCTGCAAGGTGGCCATAGGAACTCTGTCATTAAACAACGCAACCCCATCGAGTTTGGGCTCATTTGATTCGTCTTGACGAGTACTTTATGATGCAAGATGGTAATAATAATAAAAGCTTGTTTTTAAAAAGTATTTTTAAAATGTCACTTGTTTTACTATGGATATTACAAAACGAATTATTATTAAGTGTTTTTTTTCTTATTGTCTGTCATTAATATTCGTCTGGCTAAATAAATACATATTTTGATATTATTTTGTTTTACAAAAAGCGCGATCAATTCGAACTATTTTGTGGGGGAAGTCGAAATTTAGTTTTTCGCATTTTGTTGTAATTCTGTATGAGGATGTATGACGTCACGAGACCCTATTACATTTTGTGAACAATCAAAAAGAATCTGTAACGATTTTAAACAAATACATTACATAAATATTTACTAGCTTCGCCGAGTGGCTTTACCTAGAAAGTAGCTTATATGTTATATTAGAGTCTAAGCTACTTTTATACCAAATTTCAGCTCAATCGTTTCAGCCCTAGGCACTGGGCATATCCACACTTTCGCACTTTATTATTTTATTTTGGTATAAAGTTATAAAGTGAGAGTTGTCGATATGAAAGGTATAATAAAATATGACAAGTTTTTTCTTGTTTTTATGAAGCTAGCCGATTCTTAATTTTGATATCTCCAAATGTTTTCAAAAAAATTGTCTTAAATGTTATAATACCATGTTTTATTTTTGAGAAATTTTGCAGGGAAAAAAAAGTTGTCTTAGTTTGTTAGCTCCTCTCTTCTATTCTTTTAATATGATCAATTTGATTTAATTTGATTAATTAATATAATATTCTAAAACCTATGTTGTCTAGGTCATGAGATAATAAAAAAATAATCATTATACAGGGCTATTTAGTCACTGATTTTCGAAAAATTGAATATAAATCGTAAACCGCAAATTTTCACGAAACATATTATATTGCGCTCATAATTAAATTAGGCTTATGAGCTCCCAAATAAGGCACTATATACACAAACGTACTGGATAACCAAAAATATAAAAAGAACGAGTGACTGATGTACTCGTATATCAACGCACAGTCCAAACCGGACACCCAAACAAATAAGGTTGAAATTTGGAACAAAGATAGGTTTTATGACGTAATCTTCGCTAAGAAAGGATTTCACCACACGGGTTGAGGCCATCCAGCTCCTCGACAATACGGACATAGTGAGAAGACTTAAAAGAACAAAACCTTTTGAGTTAGTGCAGTGACAGTGACAGTAAAATTATGTAGTGTTACTATAAGTGTAGTGTTACTTATTGAGTACACAAGAACAAAGTGCCTCATTTTAATAGAGACTATAAGAATCAGTGTTAATGGACACCTTCTTAGTTTATAATATTTTTACGTAGCAATTTAAGTCAGATCTAAATTACTCATTAGCCTATAATTGAAAGTTAGGCTAGATTGTAATACAATGCCATATCGAATAGCGTATGGCATGTACAAAAAAAAAAAAAAACACGGGTTGCCGCGAGCATAATCTAGTAAAACTATAATAATTATTGTAAAATTGACTTGCAAAAGTATTGTTATGCCATAGGTGGCAAACATGCATCCCGCCTAACTGATTTTAACTTGTTTTAGCGTCACAAAGTTTTGCTCGGTCGTCAGAGAAGCAATGGATAGGCACCGATGGCGGCAAACCATAAGTCGCATCACTGGACCAGCATCTTCGGCTGGAGATGACCACGATCCTCAGTCATGAGGGAGCGACTTCAGAGAGAGAGAGAGAGCGTCACCTATGGAAAGTGCTTCATTGTAGTCTATTTCGAATTAATGCATTTTTCTTTGATTTTAAACACTTGTTTATTTTTACACTAAACGATTCGTGAGTATTTAGATTCATCTTTGGGCGGGGCGCGGACGCCGGCGCGTAACCGCAGCTACTCCCTGAAGAAGATCCTCGTACAGGATCGAAACAATCGGCACGAAGCTGAAGTAATTTTTTTTTATTTTTTTTTTATGTGATGACGTAGAAACACGAGCAAGACGCTCTCCTGATGTTAAAAGATAACGGCTGCCCATAATCAGTACAGTGTTACCTAGGATTTCACAATGATGTGAAATGCAAGGAGCAATGCACCAACGATTCTTACTCAAGAGTCACAAGGTGTTAAGACTCTTTAGCCCAGTAATTTCACTAGCTACAGTGCCCTCCTACCGGAGCACAGTAATGTTTGCACATCACTGCTCAGGCGGTAGAATAACTGGCACTGTTTGGGTACCCACCTAGACGACCTCCTGCAAAGGAAGTCTACCCCTGGTAATTAAATACAAGTGAGTTTTTGCCGTTTATTTACAAAGACTTGTTTATTTATTTATTTTTTGTTTATTTAGACACTATTTTATCAAGTAAACCCGCGCCAATATGTATGAACAATACAATAATATATATACAGGGCTATTTTTACTGACTGGTCCAGCGAGGTTGCAGGTGTTCTAAAAATAACCCTGTATATGTATTATGTATGTACTAGCTGCGCCCAGCGGTTTTACCCGCAGTACTTATGTAGCCTATGTGTTATTCCAGGCTCTAAGCTATATCTATACCAAATTTCAGCTCAATCGGTCCGCCCGTTTAGGCCTGAAAGAGTAACAAACATCCATCCAGACATCCATTCTTACAAACTGTCACCTTTATAATATTAATAAGTAAGATAGTAAGATATATATGTGTAGCTTCAAAATTAATTCCCAACGAACGTGTAGGATCATATATAAGCCCGTACATATTTGTTGAGCGAATTGACATCGTTCGTGTTTAATTTAAAATTAATACAGCCAGCCTGCGTTCCGGAAATGAGCTTAGACTCGACTGAGGGGGCATGGGGGGAAATGGGGGTGGGAAGGGGCGAATTAGTTGGAATTGACGATTCAATTTGACTGCGAATTTTGAATTGTGATTCTCATTTTTTGGCGGCGCTTGGAGAGTTCCGTAGGTCGGATGGGATGAAATATAAGCGCGTGGGTTCAGTCACCTTTTTCACTGATGTAGGATAGATAGAAAATGCTTTATTGTACACTACACCAAAAATAAATACATTATAAGAGATGCAGCAGTGATAATCTATTCTTTGTATGGTTATCTGGAAGAGATCGCTTTTAGCGATAATACCGCCAATTGTAAAATCCTTGTATACTATGTAACAATATTTTTAAGTTTTTGTTTTCATGTGGAGTTTCAATAAAGAGTTGTGTATTATATCTTTTTTAAAAGTTTTATGCATTATAAGTTAACATTTCAGCACGATCTCACAGTTGCCCATATCCGTCATATAATCCGTGTTCCGGCATGATCTTCAGTGAAACCAGGGAGGGATTTATCCCGCCTTCTAGGTATAGTCTGCTGCCATCTACGGGCGCATCGTCGTTTAACATCACGCGAGATCGTGGTCAAAGGATAACCTATTATTAATAAAAAAAAATGAGTTCAATTTAACAACTACCGCTTGTTTGCATAGGACCTATATATTAGAAGAACAAGCAAGAACTCATAGGGTGAACTACAGTGAATATATTTCTAAAGAAAGAAAAAAAGAAAATAAATTTATTGCCAAATTATTACACAATTTACAAAATGAATTAAATTAAATGAAAAAAAAATACATTATTTGGCAATAGGGATAGCCTCAGCGTGTAACTACGTCAACCCAGAGTTAGCGTAGAAACCAGGCTACCCCTTTGCTCGAACTAAGATGGTACGTCGAGAGGTTAGAGTCATAGCGGGTTTAAATAGATTAGACACACATTTACTTTTTTCTACTATACAGGATATTTCATCTTACTAATATTATTAATGCGAAAGTTTTTGAGTTAATTTGTATCTTTGTTACTTCTTTACTCCTAAACGGGTGGATGAATTGAGCTGAAATTTGGTAAAAAGTTAGCTTAAACCCTGGAATAACACATAGGCGTAAAGCGGGTAAAACCGCTTGGCGCCGCTAGTCTACATGTATCAAACAAATGAGATACAGATCAGCATACGTATATATTATACATAATATTGTACATGAGTCTGTACGGAGCGCCATTATGAGGACAGGAGCCATTGTTAGCGCAACTGGATTGTACGGGCGAATATTGTGGATTTAAACGCTTACATATTAAATTAAAAATAAACAATAAATAAATATTTTTTGATCTTTAATATTATGTATAGGCTGATCTGATATTTTTTTGATATACTAGCTGCGCCCAGCGGTTTTACCCGCTGTACCGTAGCCTATGTGTTATTCCAGGGTCTATGCTAACTGTATACCAAATTTCAGCACAATCGGTCCAGCCGTTTAGGCGTGAAGAAGTAATAAACATACACACTCCCTCACAAACTTTCGCATTTATAATATTAGTATGTACTAGATTTGATTATAAACCTTTATAGAAACCTCACAATTTTATTCAAGAAGTTATTATGCAATACTTTGTTAACATTAGCTTGCAACGCAGAAGATACTCGCCAGGAATACCTAAATATATTATATTAATAAAATCAAGAAATAATATATTTTTCTGGTCTGGATTTCTTTTTTGTAGGTATATAAACCATCTTTTACAAATATTTTGTAACTTGTCTATGTATACAGATACTGCACACCACCGTCTATTATTCTAATATTAGTCCTGTTCCATTCCCAGGTCGTCTGTAAGAAATTGCCTAGTGCGAGAAGACCGCCGATTGTTTACCTAGCATTTAGATATCTAGCTCAGTAAGTTTCTTTGTAATTATTTGGTTTGCAATAAAGCATTATTCTATTCTATAAGTGAATGTCTTACAAAAGAAAGGTATGTAAGTATCAAATCCATTATTTAGCTTCCATAACACTGAGTTGCTTAGCTCGGGGTTAGATGGCGCTGTGTGTGTCCTGAATTATTTTTAAAATTATTATTTTTATACGGAACCACGCGACACGTGTCGGCGTAAAATGGAATCCATCGACATTTCTATTTCCTTTCAGTGTTTCCCGCACTTGCACCGTTCATGCGATATAAAACATTTGAAGCCTACATATTGCTAGTGCGCCAATTTTACCCATTTTACTCTTTTTTATTTTAAAACTATAGATGGTGTTACAAAAATGTATAAGACTTTTTAATTAAATTAGTAGAGAAGACGCCTGTTTTTATTCCAGTTTGAGTAGAGGGCGAGGACATGACTCAAATGCGGGTAAACCTATTTGTATTTGAAGACAAATTATGTGAAAATCAATTACCTTACAGGCTCCTTAGACAAAAATTTGTGGCTAACGCTAAAGCAATACGGATATTAACGTTGGTTTTTTCACCACTAAGGGTATATCACACAGACGCAGGATCGCGCGGAAAAGCGGTCGAGATCTTTGTTTAGTTCCTGATCGCGTCCGCTTTAAATGTGACGTATTAGATCATTACAAAAATTCTGTCCTATTCCGCGCGCGATCCTACGGCTATGTGGCATCACTTTTAATGTTAAAAATTGTATTTTTCAACAGGTAAAACCTCTGAAGCACAAGTAGTGTCAATATAAAAGTTTACAATACCGGTTACAAAGTCAGTTTCGAATTAGATCTATATAGAGATGTAACTAACTTTTCTTCCACGTCTATTGTGCAAAGACAATAGGCACAGTGGGTACATACGAGTAACTAATACAGGGTTATTTTTAAAACACCTTCAACCAGGCAGCTAACATCATAAACAATGTGATACGTGTCTTTTGCTAAATTCTTACATTTTTCTTTCATACAAAAATAATTATTCAGAGCATTCAGATGGATGTTTCTATTTTTTTTTGTATTTTTAAATAGCACTGTATAATGTACCATATGTAGGCACTTATTATAGAGATATACTACACATTATCAAGCCTCGTGTGTTTTCATCGGAGCCAACTTTATTATGACTTTCAAGCTGGTACCATCACCGGGTTGATCCACTTGGACCTTACGCGATTTAGAAAACTTTTCGTTTATTTGTGTGCCTTGTAGTGCAAAACCACTTGACCCAAATATTCCGAGAGAAGTTTCAAATTTAAGAAAATTTTATAAGCACATAATTTTGTTTTGTAATTTATCTTACATTATCCAATTCCAATAAGACGGACATTTCTTTATGTTGTTGCGATTATCAAGAGATATAAAATTTTGAAAGTGTTTCTTCTTCTTCCTGCCCTTATCCCACACTAGGTAGGGTCGGCACAACGCGTTTTTCTCCTCCATTCTGCTCTACCATTCGTCATATCTGCATCCACTCCTCTAGCACGCATATCCTTTAATTTCAAAAGTGTTTGTTTGTCATAATTATGATTTTCATTTATGGTAATCTTATCTAATCTTCCAGATATATTAAAAAAAAGAGATCATTAATCTATCAGCGCACAGATCAAACATCTTAACGGATTGGGTGGACATTTGGAACACAGATTTGCCGGCTACTCTGAGAAGATATAACGCACTAAAGTTGCTTGATTGTTTGACCATGACATCACAGCGTGCAACATCTCAGAGCAGAGCACTCAAAAACTCATTTTTCATCTAAATATCTATCAATATTTAATTCTATTACAAACAAAAATACTTAGGTATGTACCTATATCTAATATTTATTATTTAAAAAATATATATATATATATTCACACAGCGCCACCTAACCCCAAACAAAGCAACTTAATGCTTGTATTATGATGGTTAGGGTAACGGATATAATACTTATATACTTTTCTTTTGTAAATACATACTTATAATAGATATTTAAACCACCCAGAGCAGAAACAAATACTTGTGGATCACACAAACATAATTTGTCCCATGCGGGAATCGAACCCGCAACCTTCTGCGTTGCAAGCGGGTATTAGCCCACTGCGCCACAGAGGTTGTCAAGTTATTTAAATGACGTACTAATCATATTTTAATTTTTTTATCCTGTCAACCTATAGTTAAAAAAAAGGATTATTATAAAGTTCCAATTGCAACATACCGCGTAGGAGCTTGATAAAGCTACCCATTGAAAAACTTTGCGCTGCGCACTTTAATTAGTTTACAGAGCACAGAGACAGTTTGGGCAACTTCGGACAGCTTCGGTGCTTCGGGTGCTTCGGGGTGCTTCTCTGATGGAAAAAGTTGAACTTGAGTTTTGTTTATGCCCCCGAGCGTGCCTTTATATGCTCGTAGTTTTGGAGCTCGGTTTGTTAATTAAAAGGAATGAGTACCTTCTTAGAATATTTTAACTAACTATATAAATATAGTCCTCCACATCGATTTCGATGACGGTGACCCTAGAAATTTAATTATCTTTTCTAGCGTAAGCTCTAATATGGCTCGCTAGACCAAATTTGGATTTAAATATTCTTCTACAGGAGCAGCAGTAGAGCTGTCCTGCAGAGTTGTAAGTGTATGTGTAGGAGGGCTTAGGTCTCTGTTTGCGTAATTGGCGGTTTTCATCCAGAGTTTGAAGGCGGTTTTCCTCGAACTTCTACACTGTACTTGGCGAGATGAGAGTAATTGATCTGATAACTCTTTATTGGGATTACAAAATCATTTAACTTATTAAAATATGAAACAAGTGACACATTTGGCGGTCTTGTCGTTAGCAGTGATCTCTTCCGGGCATCCAAGCTGGGATAGGATAAAATATACAAACATAATAATATGTTTGAACTTGTTATGTTTGAACTCGAACATGCATTTGTGAGTTTATATTTTTAAATGTATGATTCTTACATCATCACAAAGAGTATAAAACTACCGAGTTATACCAAATAGATTATTACCTTCGTATTTTAGTCGTCTTCCTCTACTCAACCTCGAAGTCGAAAAAAAATGTCGACGCAACTATTTAATTACATATTTTTAAAATTTCAAAAATTCTTTTCTTCGAAAACGTTGAGTCGAGAGTGAGGACGCGCTTAAAAAACGAATGTCTAATGCCGCCAATGATTCCAATTTCAAAACTTCAAAACAAATGAAACTAACAGAGAACTCGGCCGCGCTACCAACACCAACTCTCAACAATTATCCTGGCCGCAGACAAACGAAATAGATTAGCGGTAAGGTATAAAAGCGGGGCATTGTCGGCGGGGCGGAAAGGCCCCTCCGTTCCTTCCTGGCTCCCTCTGGGCCAGGAAACGGTGGCGCGCGGCGGAGACAGCAGTATCCTGGATAACCGGCACCAATATACTCCGAGACCGGTAAGACGATCACGGTAATATAAATTTTCCGCACATAAGTGGACTGCGGACCGGTTTGCCGTTTGGCGGACGTGAGGTTAAAAATCGATTTATCAATGACGCGTTAGTATACCGACTGTAGTCTGCAACTAGTTAGGCTTTTACCACTTATCTTAGTGTCCTAGTGTCATAAGAAAGTAGAAAGGCACTTATTTTCACAGGGGGAAGACTTCCTTTGCAGGAGGTCGACTATGTGGGTACCCCAACAGCGCCAGTTATTCTACCGCCTGAGCAGTGATGTGCAAACATTACTGTGATCGGTAGGAGGGCACTGTAGCTAGTGAAATTACTGGGCTTAAGAGTCTTAAACATCTTACGACTCTTATTGAGAGAGAGGCGTTGGTGCAGTGCGCCTGGAATTTTGATTTAAAAAAAAACTTATTTTTATTCATCTTTAATAACACCACAACCAAAAGTGAGAAAACGAAAAGAGTTTACGCGTGTAGTGGACATTTTCATACATTTGTTACACTTTCTCACCTAAACATGGAGGACCGATTGAACTGAAATTTGGTATAGCGATAGCTCAGATACTTGAATAACACCTAGGCAGCGCGTAAAACCACTGGGCACAGCTAGTATTTTAATACATACGAAGTGCGCGCGGGTCAGTTAGTTGTATGTCTTACTAATATTATAAACGTGAAAGTTTGTAATGGTAATGTATGGATGTATCTATGTTACTATTTCACGCCTTAACCGTTGAGCTGGAATTTGGTATAGAGATAGCTTTAGAACTGGAATAATACATAATCTACTGTACAGCAGCGGGTAAAACCGCTGTGCGCTGGTAGTAGAAGATATATAGAATGTAGCCCTCATCCTCGCTAAAGCACGGACTATTCAAAAACTTGATTAGTAAATAAATAACCAAATTTAGCTAAGATATAAGCTTTACAATGAATATCGTTACAACAATCAAATCAATGATCAACTGTATGGCGAACATAACGCTAGTGCGATTCAGATTGAGCTTGCTCAGGGAACAGGGACATCTATCGTGAATACAGGAAACTAGAGCCCACTTTCGTGATTTTCTTTGTCTTTGTCCTTGTACGAAAATAAATTAAATCGCCATTGCAGCGGCCTCAGCATAGTAAGACATTGACGTAAGGGCAGCAACTCTTGACTTATGTTACCGCTACTCTAAGAGTAGCTTGACGTTTCCGCGAGAGTAGCAAGAGCCTACTCTTTGCTAATCCCACTGTTATTGCAAAGATAGCGTGAACATTGACAAATGTCAAAGTTTATATTAAATGTAGTTTGCGCGGTGAACACCAAAAAGTGAAGGAAAAAAAAGTTAAATCTTCCATCTAAATATATAAAAGGAAAGAGTGACTGACTGATCTATCAACGCACAGCCCAAACCGCTGGACGGATTGAGTTGAAATTTTTTTTTTATTTTTTTTTTATGTGATGAAGTACAAGACGAGCAAGACGCTCTCCTGATGTTAAGAGATAACGGCTGCCCATAATCAGTACAGTGTTACCTAGGATTTCACAATTATGTGAAATTCTAGGAGCACTGCACCAACGCTTCTTACTCAAGAGTCATGAGATGTTAAGACTCTTTAGCCCAGTAATTTCACTAGCTACAGTGCCCTCCTACCGGAGCACAGTGATATTTGCACATCACTGCTCAGGCGGTAGAATAACTGGCACTGTTGGGGTACCCACCTAGACGACCTCCTGCAAAGGAAGTCTACCCCCGGTCGGAAATTTGGCATACAGGTATGTTTTAAGGGGTAGACATCCGCTAAGAAGGGATTTTTGTAAATTCAACTCCTAAGTGAGGAAAAAGGGGCCCAAAGTCACGCGCTACGACGCGGGTCAGCTAGTTTATAATAAAATCTGACTTCAAACAAACCATGTTTTCACAAATAAAATATTTTGAATTTGAAAAAATTATGATGTCATGGTTGTTTGCCACTTCTAGAAGAGAAACCTAACCATGCCATGTAGCGACCTCTATCTCGACAATGTAAAACTATACAGAACAAGAATAGCGCCCTCTCGGTTAATTAATATGAACTTTATGGCACCTCGGCCTAGCTAGGGGCTCACACCACTACCTATACGAGGGGAGAAACCACCCTCACAATTTCAACACCAAACTATCTTTAAGTTGCGAATATTTATGTCTATGGTGGCGCTGTCACGTTCCTTTTGAAAGTTTTTTATGGAAAATAATAAACAAGAAATTGAATCAAATGTTTATAGAATTTTTACCTATAAATTTTATTATTTATGTAGTGATTAGACGCAATATCTCATTATAATATTATATCTCAAAACTTCACTCCAAATTTTCGAGATCACAGCGGCGCGGCAGCTGTAATATTACGAAATCAATGACAGTACAGTCGAGTTGAGTAGTCAAATGAAGCAACAAGCAAGTCCAATATCAAGCTGCGGGCTTCTTTTTCTTCTTGTCCATCTTCAGTTTATACTTCAGTTGTGATTCCAACATAAGCATATAATCGGAAAACTTATTGCTCAGGGCAGAGTAGTTGTCATACCAAACCTTGTATAGCTCAGATTCATTGTCGCCAGTGAAGACAGAACCCTCGTATCCCAACACGGCTGTGACCAACTCGTGCGGTTTCAGAGGTTTGTAATACAGTTCCGTGCGTCTCTTGCCCGACAACATTTTCTCTATAACTCTTCGTATCGTATTGAAGTCGTATCCTTTCAGCACCTGAGCCACGCTGTGAACGTTGAACTCTCGATTGAGCGCATGATACTGCATCAACGTATGCGTCAATACACAGGACATGCTCGCGTAATCCGTCCGCGGTATCATTATAACCGATGGAAATACTTTAGACAGCATAGGCCCTTTAGCCAACCATGGTTCACAAGCTGTACCTAAAATTAATATCTTGTCAGCCGCACCTATAGGCTTTACCAATAATTTGACAATGTCTTTAGACATCCTCTGCGGGTCAAACATCTTCTCCTCCTTGGGTACTTTCTTATAGAAAATTTTCTCCGCGTTTTCTATGAAGATGATCGTCGGCTGCATTTTCTTGGCTATTTTAATAACGTAATCGAACATCATTTTAAAATTCTTGGGCCCCGGAAATTTATCAAATATGTTAAAAGGTGACAGGTCCATAAAAAGAGCATTGGTTTCCGTAGCGATGGCATACACTAAAGTCTTTTTACCGGAATATTTAGGACCGACAAATAACTGCGTTCTTTGAGCATTTGGACAAGAACTTCCAAGTGTTAACAGGCAACGAATTCTCACTTGCTCCCGCACGTCACCGATGCAAGGACGTGGGAATATCGGTGTCCATGGAATTGCTCTTCCTTCAGCAGCTGCATAATTTCGATCTCCCCAAAAGTCATCGAGGGTTACTCTGGGATATCTTTTCACTATACCTTCGTCAGCCAGCACTTGGAACATTCTTTCGGGAGTTTCTTTCTCTTTCTTAGGAGGTTTTGGTTTTTTAGGTTTTTTGCGTTTCTTTATTAGTGGGAGTGGATCCTCACCATAATCATTTTTTAAAGATTTTTTGAGCAAGTTAAGTTCGAGCCTCATCATTTCATCGACTACGGGATGAAGCTGAAGCTGACAGCTTTGATAAGCAGTTTCAGTAATTAATTCCATGATGTAACCTCTAATTGCATCCAACTGTGCATCGGGAACGTCTATATCTTTCCACGCACTTTGATAATTATTCCATTGGTTCTTAAATTCATCAAAAGTGCAACCAAACTTAACCCAAACGCCAGGATCTGTTTCAGGATTAAGACGCATTTTTTTGTAATCCTCCATCTTTTTTATTAGTTTATCTTTTGCGTCTTGCTCTGCTTTTTTCTTTTCTGCTTTTGCAGCAAGCTTTTCGGCCTTAATTTGTTCTTTAGTTTTAGGGGCGGACGCTTCAGCTTGAAGCCTCTTTGTTTCTACTATTTGCCATTCTAAATACTCCTCCAAACTGAATGTTTGACCTGTGACTATCAAAATAGAACCACCTTCTAATTCGTAAGGGAACTCATCAAAACCTCGTATACAATCGTACCACTCACGAAACCATTGTCTTATTTCATCAGATATATCTTCCATTATATTATCTTCTCGAAGTCTTAATACTCTAGCTTTTTCTGCAATATTCTTTTCTACCCACTGCTGATAATACTTACGTCTGAAATTTCGTCTAACTTCTTTAACTTTTTCCAATTGTTCTTTCGCCGATGGAGGCTTCCACGAAGGTACTATCATTCCTAGTTTATTTTTTAATCGAAGGTCTCTTACGTGTTCTCTTTTAATTTCCATGTACCTCCTAAACATCTTTTGAATAAGTGCTGCAGCAGCTTTTCTGACTGTTTCTTTAGCAGGTGGCGTTTTTTGACCAGATAGTTCCAAAATCAAGTCAGCATTTTTATTAAATTTACGAGCATTCTCACGAGTAATAGCTCGAGATCTTTCCATACGTTGAATGGTGTTGACATGTTTTCTATATTCCTCGCGAGCCTTGATCGCGGCTTGTTCCGCGGGCGACAATACTACCGATGCAACAGAATCTTCTATGTCTTCCCCCATTGCTAGTTTTCTTTTTATTTCAGCGTCTTTTTCTTCCTGTTTAATTCTCTCTGCTTCTAGACGTTCCTCTTCTTGTCTTTCAAGCTCAGAAGGCGTAGGTTCGGGGTCACCGAGGCGGTTACCGGACATTATTTCGTCCATGATGTATTGCATTTCTTGTTGTCTTATTTCGAATGGGTAAAAGAAGGGCACCATCACTTCGATGTCTTGGGGTATGATAAGCATCTGAATGAGAGCATTGTCAGGGTATGTGTATTCAAAGACTTCTACTGCTTCAAGAGTGGATTTGAGTTCCATAAGTCGGCAGGTAATGGCGTCTATGATCATTTTGATGCAGGGTCTTCGCTGGACCTGCCCCATTTGGTCGTAAATGTCGCACAACTGGTTGTAAAGCATACAATACTTGCTGTACACCCTGGAGACTACTTCCACGGCCGTGGATTGAGGTTTCAACCCAAGGTCATGGATGGCCAGATCTTGAATACGCTCATCCTCGCCTAAGGCTACTTTCATCTGCTCTTTTAATTTGAGCCATCGCTCGTAATAATCTTTGTTCGACATTTTGATTTAATTTATATAACAATGTAATATAATAAAAAATAGAAAAATAAATAAATATGAAACCGTAGAAAGTAGCTATTTAACACAAAACATGGCAATGAAAGAAGATTAATTGGCTGTCACTGATTTTAAAGTCATTATTTGAATATAACCTTCTTGGTTATACAAGTCAAGAACTTTTTTCATTAACAGAGGAGTTATAATAGAATTTATTCTCCATGATTCCTGAACAAAAAATCACAAGAAACTTTAAGATTAATAAAAGCCTTTAAAGTATTTTTACAATTCTTTGTAAATTTTATCTATTAAACGCGCAAATTTTCTTTTTCCACGGTCACCGTAATATTTTATCTTTTCTCATTAAAAGACTGACTGACGCTAATTTCAGTCAATTTGATGGGGTCTTAAAGTAAGGTCGATATAAGCGCCCTTTGTTAGAAAAGGAACTAGACTATTTTTGCCCTAATTGATATAATCTGCTATAGGACTTGAGGAATAGAAAGAAGGAAGGGAGGTCGTTGCCCTGTTGCCCTATGGCACGATAACGATATAAGTTTGGTTAATTGTAATAAAAAGTAGTACATCATTTTTAATTATTAAATGCTTGTTATTATTTATAGTAAGAAGGGATCGGACAAAAAAATTTTTTGTCCATAATGTAGATTATTAAAATATATTGGACACTTTTTTTATTTGTATATTATCTCTATTCTCAAACAAAAAAATACGTATCGAATATTTTTTATTATTAAAATTACGGACTAATAAATTTATTTATTTAACCATAAAAATCTTAAAAGGTAAAAACTTAAAAACTAAACACTTAAAAACTAATACTTAACTACAAAACTTAATCTAATAAACAGGTGGAGGAGGGAAAGGTGGCAAGAATGCTGGCGGCATTGCCCCGCTGAATACATAAACTTATTTTTTGAGCAAAATATAAGCCAGCATTCTTGTCACCTGAAGCCTCCACCAAACGTTTAGCGAGGTCTTTGTACAGCTCCCAAGCAGCCGGCCCCCATGGACCCAAGGTTTCAACCCCAAACGGCAAAAATATGTAAGCCCTATCTAGGTTCACATACTTACGCCGTTTGAGGTTTTCAGCCTTGTCGGCTGCAGCACCGGCCTGTGACATTGTCCCTGGAAGATGGGAAGGGGCCAAAGTATCGACACACGTAGCGTCCCAAACCAAGGGCCTTCCCAGCTTCCAGGGAATGAGAGTCATGCCGTCGGGCCTCTTGCCGTCGTCCCGCAACAAACCGTTAGGCTCCAAGGTTGACGGGACGCCGGCACTTACGAGGGCCCGACGTATGATGTCATTCAGACCGGCGTGACGCGGTATGCGGCCGGCGCTCCTCGCGCAGGAGAGCCCATGGTGGCCGGTGCGGTCCACTTGTTCACCGCATTGGCATGTATGGGGCGCTGTACAAAGAGCACCCAAACGTAATGATACTGCCAGTCTAAAACTATTATTATCCAAAAGGGTGCCCAAATGACGGGAAGGTATGGCTTGTAACCAAAGCCCCGACTCCCAACGCGCAACGGCAAGCAGACGAGCACGCTCTGCAGAATTTGTATCGTCGAGTAAATTGTTATACACTATTATATTTAAATTTTTGACCTTGTCCGGTCGCCTATTATTATGGATTTTCGCAAAGCAACCTAAAACTCTCGAAATTTTTATTATTATTAAAATTACAAATTAAATTTGAAATTATTTGACCTCGTCCGACCCCTGTTATTATGGATTTCTGCAAAGTAACCTAAAACTCAATTTATTAAATGTCTCAAATATCTAGTGGTGGGTCGTTAACGATTTTTGGGTTAACGCAACAAAGCCGTTAAATTCATCATGTTAACCTGTTAAAAAAGCCGTTAACATTATTAACAGGTTTTCATTAATGTAACAGATTTGTACCAACGGCAACGTAGCAGTATAGTAGCAAGCGAACTTAGAAACATCTAGACACGCGGCAGCGAGTCAAGCCAAGTTCAAGCAAAGGAACTGGCGACCGCGCCGTGTGTTATATTACACGAACCATCCAAAGCGCGTTTTGACGACTTTTTACACCCTCGTTATACAAAAACTATTACACATAGACAAGTCAAATTTGGCACATATACTTAAATATACGAACTATATCTCTGTTACAAATTCCAATAACACAGCTCAAACGGTTATTTAGATATGAACATCCAGTAATCGGTGAAGTTAATACATACTGAGGGATAGATCAAAAGTAATATCCCAGTTCCAGATGACCTAGAAAGCTGAAATTTGGCATCCCGATAGGTAATGTCGTAGTAACAAAGGGAAAAATCAGAAACTAGTATTTTTTTATCATTTTAAATTATTATTATTTTTTTTAAAATGTATGATATTAAAGTTTGGGACGCCTAGGAACACATAAAGCAATACATGTTGCATGTTGCTATAATTTTTGTGTAGGCGGCTATTTTCTGTTAGATACTACGAAGTGCGCGCGAGTCCACTTTTCCTACTAATATAATTATAAATATAAATACAAACTTTATACCTACTGTACGTATGGATTCTGGAATAACATAATATACACTACTGTACCAAACTGTATAGTGGGTAAAACAGCTAGGCACAGCTAGTCACTAATAAAAATAGGTTCCTGGTACCTACGTAACAATTGTATATCCTATGTTGTATATCTAAATACCTATCAATATATCGACTCACCAGCACAAGGCGGCTCAGTAACATAGAGGTAATAATATTAACATTGTTTACAATAAAAATAATGTAGGTATGTATATCGCCTTAGGTGCTAGTTGGTGTAAACATTTTAGATACCTACGTACCTGTAACGTATAGTCATAATATTATAGGTATGTGTCGGTATCTGGGGGCACGGCAGTGCTCCCGCCAAGTCGTCATCATTACAAGTCTTGTCGGCTTAGGTTTCTTTTGATCGAAATTCTAATCCAGTTCCAGATGATCTAAAAAGTTAAATTTCCAACCAGGTAGGCGGTCGGCGGTAGGTATACAAGATAGCTGGGTGAATATAGATAAATTTATCAGTAACTAGTATTGTTTAAAAATCAATTGATTAGGTACAATATTCAAATCAATAGTGCACATAAATGCTATATATAAATAAGAACTAAATTAATTATAGGTATAGGTATATCGAAGCACGGCGAGGCCCGAGGCTCACGGGCCGCGGTGCCGCGGTGCGACGGCCGTGCCATGGAGCAGTGGGGTGGGGGGAGGTGCAATAAAATAATCATTTGGTCTTAATCTTATTATGACTGGGTGTCTTAAACCTATTACATACTAAAAAGTACTGTACAAAAAGCAATGATATCCCATCAAAAACATAAATGTGAAAAGAGAGCCAAGTTCAATATTACGATGTGTGTACTCATAGTTACCTATGATTTGGTAGTTGACTTCAACGACAAAAGAAGTGAGATCTAAATGGGTGCCAAGTTCAATGGTCAGTCCTGAAAAATATTTACAACAACATAAAATATTTTATTACAACTTAAAAGATTATTTCTTCTTATCACTTAGAATTAATATTATTTTGAAGCCCAAAGTTTGACTTGGCTAGTTCTCATTGGTACCATACGACGAAGTATCATTAAGATAAGACAATAGATACTTTATTGTACACCACATAATGTTACAGAAAATACATAAGTACATAATTAAAATAAAAAATTACAATGTACAAGTGGCGGTCTTATCGTTAAAGAGCGATTTCTTCCAGACAACCAATGGATGGAGGGGACTAATTTTTACGATAAAAGACGGTGGCGCACTAATTAGCATTAAGTGCGTTTAATAGTGATGAAGCTAAAGTTAAGAGAGTATCTACCTAGTATATTATGAGAACTGGCCAAGTCAGTCTTTAGGCTTCAAAATAATATTAATTCTAAGTAATAAGAAGAAATAATCTTTTAAGTTGTAATAAAATATTTTATGTTGTTGTAAATATTTTTCAGGACTGACCATTGAACTTGGCACCCATTTAGATCTCACTTCTTTTGTCGTTGAAGTCAACTACCAAATCATAGGTAACTATGAGTACATACATCGTAATATTGAACTTGGCTCTCTTTTCACATTTATGTTTTTGATGGGATAGATATCTCTCACTCTCGCTCGTACAATTTTAAGCTAGCGGCGTCTCGCTCGCTCACATAGGCGCCCTCGCGTCCACTCGGCATATTCCGTTTCTATTCGTTCTTTCAACGCAGAAGAAATAGATAATTTTAACTGGTTTTGCGTTAACAGCTTCAGATTACGTTAGCGACTTTTGAATACCTTTTCGTTGAGATAATAAAAAAAGCGCATTGCCAAAATCGTTGAATGTAACAGTTGATAGATTTAGCGGGTTTTGCAGTAAACAAAAAACTGTTAATTCGTTAACATTAGATTAACAGTTAAAAAAAGCCGTTCGTTGAATTAACGCCCACTCCTACAAATATCACATTTTAGTAGCGACCTAACAAAAAAACATACAACTATAATAATACAAAGCTAGCACGCGATTCAAGATCGGTGTTAATTCCAGCCAATTTGGTGCGTACAGCCGACGGCATGAAAAGCGCAGCCCTTCGCTACAATAAATGTTTAAGTGCGCCTCCTAACATTGAGACGGTGGATGCGCGTACGCCGGCGCGGCGCTTCCGGCGTGGGTCACGTGCCGCGTTGCTCGGGGATAGAGTGGGAGCTACAAGCGGATTGATCTTACAGCGGGTATTTTAACTAGTTAATCGATCAACGAAAAAAAAAAAATTAACACTTTAGCGATTTATTACTTTTATTCATTTTATTAGTCGGGAGTTTTAGGAGTCGGGACTAATCGCGTAGGAATTTAATACTAGTTTTAAATTAAACAAGCTAAATTAAGCTAGTTTATTTTGTTGGGTTAAATTCCTACGCGATTAGTCTCGACTCCCGACTAATATTTTTTTTTGTACAACGAAGTAAGAAGACGATCAAGACGCTCTCCTGATAGTAAGAGATAACGCTGCCCATAATTAGTACAATGCCACCCAGTGCACTGCGCCAACGCTTCTTACTTGAGAGTCATAAGATGTTAAAACTCTTCGGTCCAATAATTTCACTAGCTACAGTGCCCTCATACCAAAGCACAGCAATGTTTACACATCACTGCTCAGGCGGTAGGATAACTGGCACTGTTGGGGTACCCACCTAGTCGACCTCCTGCAAAGAAAGTCTACCTCCGGTGGTAATATAATGTATATGAGGAATGTAATTATTATGTTATTTTAAGAATTATTTTAATATGATCCTTTAAGGTTTTTAGGACAAGTTTCTTGAAAAATAGAAACACCGGATTATACGACTCAAAACAAACTGCAAGTCGTATATTTTCAGAATCCTTTTCACATTGGGGCCAATCAGGCTCTATGAAATTTATTAGATAATATAAAAATGAAAATCTATTTACCTACCACTACTACCTTTAAATAATACTACTATTTTTCGCAGTGCGTGGATCTTCGAGAATTTCCGTTGTTGTGTGTAGGTTTTTTTATTTGACATCTTAAATCGCTTCGCTTACGCCCTTGTACCATCAGCAACCAAAATGCAATGTAACAATGATTTATCAACCCCGCGCGGGTGTAGAAATTTAAGTCATTTATTTTGTTAACTCTACCCCGCCAATAAACGTCGGAGGGTGGTAATCTTAATGTTTATATTGATACGGCTGGTCGTTAAACAAATATAATGCGAGATTATGTTTATAAACTACTGCTAATCTATTGAATTAAATTGTTTTAGTTAACTATTTAAAATAAAGTTTGAATACGAAATCGTTAGATATGCATTTTTATTGATTTTAAAGGAGATTCAGAATAGTAGGGATGAATTGCGAGTTGCGAGATTTTTATGTAAAATATTCCTTTATTTATAATATTATTCCTTTTAAAAATTATGCAAAATTGAGCAGTGTATCCTTATGACAACCTCTGTGGCGCGGTGGGCTAATACCCGCTTGCAACGCAGAAGGTTGCGGGTTCGATTCCCGCATGGGACAAATGTTTGTGTGATCCACAGGTATATTTGTTTCTGGTCTGGGTGGTTTAAATATCTATTATATAAGTATGTATTTACAAAAGAAAAGTATATAAGTATTATATCCGTTACCCTAACCACCATATTACAAGCATTAAGTTGCTTAGTTTGGGGTTAGGTGGCGCTGTGTGAAATGTCCTGAAATATTTATTTATTTATTTATATTCCTCAAATTCATCCGAAAATTCTGACCAGATTTTGACCCTTTTGATTTACTTATTTATTATATTACATGTTTTCGAATTTATATTTACAGTACAGACTAGAGAAAATTAAATAATTTGATAGGTACATAATAATTGGTTACAGTGGAAGGTTTTATCAAAATGAGTTTCGTAGTTTTCTTTAAGTTAAACGAGTAGACTCTAGTAAATAAAAATAAACTTTTTCTTTTTATTTACAACTAGCTTATGCTCGTGGCTTTGCCCGCGTGGCAAAATCCTTTCTTAACGGAGGTCTACGTCATAAAACCTATCTGTGTTCCAAATTTCAACCCAATCCGTTCAGTGTAGTGGTTTAAGCTGTGCGTTGATAGATCAGTCAGTCAGTCACTCTTTCCTTTTATATATTTAGAAGAAGTTTATAGGTACCTTGTCATTGTATCGGCCTTACTAGCCATGCTCGTAAGTGTCGTCGAACCTTTAATATGGACGCTGCTTAAATCATCTTTTATGGATGCAAAAGGCCAGTGACATAGAGGTGGCTGAATTTCTCCTACATAAAATATCTATATCAATATAGTATTACAATAATGACAGCGTGGCAATGACTGGTCCGCAGTCAGTCGAACCCCAATCGGCTATCTTCATGAGAAAAATCTCAGCCGTTCACGGTTGTCGCCACAAATTGGCATATTCGTTACGCTAGTCGATTTAATTGTAGGGGATGAGACTATTGGCTATATTATTACAGTACTTTGTGTTATAAGTATGTTTTAACCGATCTGAAAAAGGGAGCTTGTCAATTTGAGATAATAATATATGCAAGTAACAAGGATTTTAAATAAACATCCAACATTTTAGAAGTCCATGTGTGATGTGTCTATTTTTGTAACCAATTTTTTTTTCAAAGCTATTGGTCCCATTAGGCTATTTTGTTGTTTATTTAGCAGGTAAAATTATTAATATTTTTTTTGTTTAGTTAAACAAAGGTTAATTTTAATCAAAACCCATTAAATATTCTTCAAAGTGAGTAAAAACGTATGTGATGTTAAGAAATAAGGAAAACAGTGATGTTAAGCCTAACGCATGTCCTACGAGGTTAGTATACGAGAATATTAATTAGTGAAATGACATTAAAAGAGTCTTAACATCTTATGTCTCTTGAGTAAGAAGCGTTGGTGCAGTGCTCCTAGAATTTCACATAATTGTGAAATCCTAGGTAACACTGTACTGATTATGGGCAGCGTTATCTCTTAACATCAGGAGAGCATCACGCTCGTCTTCTACTTCATCACATAAAAAAAGCCTATTAAAATTATATTGGCTTATAATTATGTATTAAGATAGTTATATGTATTTCGTGAATAACAGCTGTTGGTCTTCCTAAGAAAATAAATAAATACAGTTACGATTTCATAGAACTTCTCTACGCAAGAATGCCCAGAGCTCGACATCTATTTACATAAGATATCTTCTTAACCCAGTAATTTCCCTGGCCGCTACCCTTCCAACCTTTAATAACTTTCGAACTGAGACAAGTATATCAAAGTGCATTCTTTAGACGACAAATGAATCGTGACGATTCGCGGTTCCACGGAGCGAAGCAATCGCTTTGTGAAAGGTAACTTTTAATTGCGGCACTTGTCTTTGATGTCGCTCCCTAAACGTTTGACGTCTATTAGAATCAGTGTCTCAATTATAAATTAGCCTTTGAGGTTTTGCATGACTACATCCACTTGTCGGTATCAAGATGGAGTGAGCCAAATTTTTTGATTTTTTTTTCTGAAATTGTTTGAAAGAAAAGCTCGATGCTAGTCTGTTGTTAAGCAATAACGCCTCGTATATGCTCCTGACCATAAATTGTTATATTATCTTGGCTTTCGTCGCTATAATAATTATTATAATAGTTCTCTGTACCAAACTCGAAACATTAAAAAAAAAACATCATCAGATTTTAGTTTTTTTCTAATTTGCTGTATTTTTTTTATTTATTAATGGCCGCCACCTTGGCCCACGTATAAGTTAGGCCCTTCAGAGAGGTAATGTATCTTTTTGGGCACCTTAAGTGCACGACCTAAAAATGAAGTTTTTTATTGAGGTATAATAATTTTAGGTTAAGTTGTTTTTGTTGGTGGTTTCACTATAACAAGTTAATTTAATTTAATGTTAATTAAATTACGTAAGTTCCTAAGTAAACGTAAGAATTGTTTTTTCCCACATATTTTCTTAATATGTTATGAATACAACAACAAATAGTTATTAAATGTACCATGTTCACATAACGAAGTGGCACTCACCAAGCTCTACAGATCCTCGTAATTACAGCGCCATGTCGACGCGTGCCTCGTTTAGTCATGGTCCCAGTTATTGTCTTCGAGAGCTTGTTACTTGTTACTGTAATGGGGCTTCGAGTGTAACGGGCACATTTCAATGGTAATTCATATATTTTAGACTAGCTTATGCTCGCGGCTTTGCCCGCGTGGACAAATCCTTTCTTAGCGGAGGTCTATGTCATAAAACCTATCTGTGTTTCAAATTTGAACCCAATCCGTTCAACGGTTTAGGCTGTGCGTTGATAGATCAGTCAGTCAATCAGTCACTCTTTCCTTTTATATATTTAGACTATGTAGGGCGTTTTTAGAGAAAGTGTTTTTTTTTAATAAGAAGTCATTAGAGGACGTAAGGTGGAGGAATCCTTAGGAGGGATTTATCCCGCCTTCTAGGTTTATCTTAGTCTGCTACCATCTACGGCCGCATTATCCCTTAACATTATGCGAGATCGTGGTTAAAGAATAGGTAACCTATAATGATAAAATAAGTACGGACCTTGACAAGTTAGAGCTCAAGTATACATTGTTAGAGATTATTTTCTCTAAACATTTAAACAGTTACCAGTTATCTCTTTTTATATGCTTGTTGTACTTCCACGCATCATCAGTTCCTTTAAAAATTTAATTATTATTACTAAAATTATTTATTTTAACTTTATATTATTTAATCTTTTGACATTATTTCTTAGTTATAATATGATATTCCTTGAGTTAGACCAAACCTTTATTTCAAAAATACTAATAATTGATATGAAAATAGTAATCATTATTACAACTTTATATGAGAATTAAATGCTAATGTTTTTGTGTCTGTATATAATTTGACTTGCCATTATAACAACATTTGTTATTTATGTGGTTAAATAAAGAAATCTGAATCTGAATCTTACATACATCATCTTTTACACTTGTATTGACTACAATGCAAACTGCTCTTTTTCCTAATTGCACAAAGTCAAATCACAATAATTATAACATATTATATTGTATGACCATATGAATTATAGGTCACCACTTAGGACGCCTAGATTCTTATAAGGTCTGCACCATAACCCGCTTTGTATCTTGTAGGAAACAGCTGGGACCCACATTTTAAAGTGCTTTCCAAAACACGGCTAAAATTTTGCCATGCACTGAGATTTGAACCCAATGCCTCAGAATTAATGGACATAAATACCACTGGGATATGGAAGCTACGTCATTTAGTACTTAGGAAACAGTAAAATTAGAAAATCAGAATAACATAAGAAAACCCAGAAATATCATAATATTGAGTACATACTTTTCTGAGGATGAAACCTATGAGAATAGCTATTAGATACATAATAATATCCCTAATAATTAAATCATCGATACGGCATTAGGGAGTGACGTCATAAATCAGTGACGTCACACGAGATACCTCGACAAGGACCTCAGTGTATTTGCATAGAAAACAGCTTATACATGAATATATTATCGCGAAGGGGGATTTTACTTCCAAATGGGGTTCATGACAACTGTAAATAGATTTTGCGTTTGGTGGGAATCCCTAAATTTACTTATTTTTTCTAAGTAGGTATTTATATCTCAACCCTCGAAGATCTTGTGCAAAAAAGGCTAGTTTGCGACGAATCGAATCAATTCGTAGGTAAAACTCCCGCGATGCTTGGGAACGTAATGCATGCGCCTTGTACATATTATCAGTAGTTTAGTATTTATTAGTAGTAGTAGTAAGGCCAACCCCACGTAAGGGAACAGTTGACGAAAGTCGTCTCAGAGTCGCCCACAACGTAGCAATCACTCGGGACACACGCCGGTCGCCAGACCACTGGAGAGACACGACGTTAAAGTCGAAGTGTAACAGCGATATTATCGTCGAGAGTCACTCTCGCCCAACGTGGGGACAACCTAAATGTTCACGAGGTATCAAGTTCTCAAACTATAAAATGAGTAAAGGACTTTGAAATGTGAATTTAAACTTTTCACGAACATTTACGCCGAGTGGAATGCCGTCTTTAGCACTTACCTGTACATTTTGTAGCCCGAAGCGTGTCTGAGAGCGACGGCGTATATCCCTTGCTGAGACCACCCGATAATTTCTCTGTACCTGGACAGATAGACATTATTCTTAGACTTTATTTTTACACTTTATTCTTTAATTTTAGACTCGTGAAACATTAAATTCTACGAATTTAAATTTCGAAAATCGTCTTAATAGCTTATGAGCAAGAGAGTCGCAAGTAAAGACGAAGATATAAAATATATTAAGGTCTATTTAACCCTTTATCATGTGAAAAAATCACGTAACAAAACTATGAGAAACAGTGCCCTAAAAGTTTACTTAATTAAAATATCGTGCATTTATATAGAGGTAGGTTCATTTGTCTTAATATGCGTATGATTTGCCTTACGTTACCATTTCTAAATCAAGAAAAAATCACGGAACAAATCTATGGGAAACTGCCCTAAAAGTTAACTTAATCAAACAATTAAAACGTAAAGTCAGCACCACCCACCGAGTTTGGCAACACTTAACACGGATTACTAGCATTAGCGCCGCTTCGGGCATTATCCCACTCGATTCCCACAGGACCCCACAATTGCACAAACCACTCGACCGGCCATTATAAATCAGGGAAGATAATAGCAACATTATTTGACAATAGTTGGTGATGCGCTGCGCACGCGCTGTTAGGGGAACGGGGAAGTGAGTTGTCATTTCAAGTTTTTGTTAATGTGGATCGTTAGTTACTTTATGTTTATTTTGTGTTTGGTGAGAAATTAAACGTTTTCTAGAATTAAAATTTCTTCAGAGCAATGAGTGAGTTAATTAGGCCTTTGCCTTGCTGATATTAATAAATATGTAATACTAGAAATCAATTAAATAAATATTAGGTTTAGGTGAGATTAATACCTATATTGTCATAAAAAAATGTTTCTTAAGTTAGTAAACCAATTTTATTTATATTAAGTTTTGCCTTCATCGTTTATCAGATTAGGTATTTCAATAATAATAATAATAATTACTAACACATACCTATTTCTTGATAAATAAAATGCATGAGATTTACTTATTTACAAAAAAAAAATCTACATAATATACAAAAATAATGGACTGATAAAGCACTAAAAAATAATCAAGACAAAAACGTAAGCTCAGATTACATCGCATAAAAATAAATGATAAAAACCCATGGACCAAGATTTTTGCAATAAAAATCATCCCGGCCGATTACCAGCGATATGCCATGGGTGCCATACGTTCATGGGAACTCACACACAGACAATGCCGGCCTAATTGTGCGATAGACACCAGTAATGATAACAGAACCCCCCTTTTATTTATACCCTGACCCCATAGAAATAAACAGCTTTAAACATATTGTATTTATTTCGCCCGTGGGAGGGGAATTGGTATTTGATTGTCTTTATAATGTGTGGTTAAAGTCAAGTATTTGTTATGTTTACAGTGATGATACTTTACGAAATTTAAGTTTGTATTTTTGAGCAATTTGCCGTCGTTTGGTTATAGTTTGTTTTATTTTGTGTTTTGTGGAATAATGGAGGGTATGACTGGAGTGATTGGAATGGAGGAGGAAGTTGTGTTGTGCAGACTTTAGAGAGCGAAGGGTAAGAAAATGATGAATTTTAAGATTGAGTAAGTTAAGAAGAGTGAATAAGTTTAGTTAACAAGGGTTTTTAATAGTTGCTCTTAGAAATTAATTATAATATAATATGTTAGCTTTAAACCTTTCTTAGTGGTATAAGGTAGATAAGGGCAAAAAATCATCAGTTATAAGACTGAATAAGTTAACAAGAATTTTAAGCTGATTTTAGAAATTAATTACATAAGTTAGCTTTTCACTACGATCTTGCGTGATGTTAAACAACGATGTGGCCAAAGATGGTAGTTGACTCAACCTAGAATCCAGGCTCAGTCGTGTATAGCGAGTGAAAAAGCCGCATATACCTCAATAACTAATATTACTTACTTTAGAAAGGCCTTTATAAGGCTTATACTATATTACATGGGCGGCCTTATAAAAGCCGCCGGAAGACGCTGGATGCAGGTCGCTTCCAACCGGTATGTATGGAGGTCCAAAAGGGAGGCCTATATTCAGCAGTGCAGTGGACGTCCGCCGGCTGAGACGATGATGATAGATAGCAGTATACCTAATCAATACCACCACCTTATAATATTCAGCATAATTTTTGGTGTAATATAGTTTTTATTTCATGTACCGGGGGTAGACTTCCTTTGCAGGAGGTCAACTAGGTGGGTACCCCAACAGTACCAGTTATTCTACCGCCTGAGCAGTGATGTGCAAACATTACTGTGCTTCGGTAGAAGGGCACTGTAGCTAGTGAAATTACTGGGCTGAGGAGTCTTAACATCTTATGACTCTCAAGTAAAAAGCATTGGCGCAGTGCACCCAGAATTGTACCTTTGTAAAATACTGAGTAGCACTGTACTAATAATGGGCAGCGTTATCTCTTACCATCGGGAGAGCGTCTTGCTCGTCTTCTTACAACGTTGTATATAAAAAAATGTTTTATTCGTAAACGTCCTAACACCCAAAGTACTCTAAAATCAGTTAACCAGCAAGAGTCGGCATCACCTGGAAGTCTCAACTGGTCACTTCCTCGCGCCGCCCGGACGGCCCGTCCCGCTAATGAAAACAAATTGTCTACGGCCCTTTACTAAAATCAATACTGTGCTTGGTACATTTTACGTGTTTTATCTTGATGCTGATTAGTGTTTTAAAGTGGATTAAAAACGCTTTAAAAAAGCTTTTATTATGATCTTGTTTAATAAATTGCTAAAGATGATCTGTCATGTCTGGTTAGGCTGAAAATATTCGTAAATACGGATCAAATTCGATGGGGTTGTGTCGTTAACTATCGACTATCCATTCTTTTTCTAAAGCTTTATTATTTTGGGGCTGTTAAATTTAAGGTTGAGGTCAGTTTACGCCCTAAGGATCTAAATCAAACTGTTTTGCATTATGCTGAATGCACCCCTATTACCTAATTTACTTTAATTTTATCTGTAATTTATATGTGCTTATAACGTATTCTCGGCGACTCGCGCTATGCGAATCTGCCTATGTTTTATTTAAAACGTATAAGTATTAGATTAATTTAAGTAGCCAAGTTGTATTCTTAAATTGGGCAATAAATGGCTTTTTATTTTATTTATTATTATTATTCCCAGGAATTAGAGTCGAAATTAATCGTTTGTATTTTTATTAATAACATATTACAATTCTTCCATTCAAACCCAACCAGACAAACATTCGACCCTCAACATGATTAAAAACGCGCAAAGAATATTAAACAAAAATCTCAAAAACCAATTTACATATTCAAATGTAATCTGAGTCGTTAAGAGAAACATTAAAACATGGAGGCCCTGCGTATCGTACAATTGTCATCAATTATATAGAACACTTTAGATCATATCTAGATAAAATATGTTTAATGGATGTTACTCGAAACTTTGCATGGAATTCAATAATATCCCGCTCCTTGCACGGTTGCCTGGAAGAATTCGCTTTGAGCGACAAGACCGCCAATTACACTATCAACGATTTTTTGTTATTGTAAGCTTTATTTTTTTGTGATTTCATTTAAAAGTTATTTATCTGTAAGTTATGTTTTTTTTTTCCTTTTCAGTTGAACCTCTAAATTATAACTCCTATAACAATACGAAGTGATTAATTTGAGTAGGTAAGTTTTATTTTTAAATTCCCATATTATATTATGAGGGGAGGCCTATGTCCAGCAGTGGACGAACATAGGCTGATTGATGATGAGATGATGAGAAGAGGTATACGGTAGTTATGACCCCCGTAATATAGGCTGCACACATATTATATAGGCTACATATCGTAAGGTAGATAAAACCGCTGCACTGCAATTGAAATTATAAATGAAACCTGAAGTAAAAGTAAGTCGTAGTAATTCATCTCCAAATCATAAATTTCCTCTCAGCTATCAGCACGCATCAAACATTAAAGAAAAAAGGTTATCATTAAAGGGCCATAACGGAAGACTTCAATCTCGAGGCCTGAGCCGATGCCAACTCCACAAAGAGGGTCGCCACCTCAAATTTTCATTTTTTCCAAGATATTTCCATCGTATTGTCATTTTTTAATGGCGGCCGGCATTGTCTTTCCACGGCTTTGTCGTCCAACTCTTTTGATTACAACATTTTTACAGAGGCTTTTAATTTTAAATGAATTTTCATATTTGAGTCGTCAGCATTTTCGAGTCAGTTCACATAAAATAAAACTTCTCCTATCTCTTGTTGTAATAAATAAACAGTAAGAAAAGTATAGTAAACAGTTTTTACAAAAGAAAACAAATATAAATTGTTATTACGCGTATTACCATAACAACATTTCATCTCAAAACAATGCAAAACTAAAGAGAAATGGCGCCACAGTTACAGGCAGCAATAAAGGCGCAACCAGCAATAATCTGATCATTTATGTCCTCGTATTCCACCTTTATAGCTTCCCAGATAAAAATACCACCATTTATTCAAAAATATCTCTAAAACCGTGCATCAAGCATGCACTTTTGAATACTGAAAGTCCCGGGGCTCCTAAATAATGACCTGAATAATAAAATTTTATTTTCACAACTATTTATGGAGGCTGTGCGCGATGATCTTTAGGGCGGAGTTAGGAGTGTTGCCATGGCAACGCCGGGTATGTACGCGCGCCCCCTTTTCTCCCTTGGCGATTGTCATCTGTGGAAGATGTTGCCCCCACCTTGCCTTTGTGCCTAGGAGTGCCGCTTAATCTAAAAGGGTTCTATCTCAGCGGAGCGCGAGGAAACATTCTTTATCACGGTGGGTTAAGTTCCATTTTCGCGCGTCGGTTGTGTAGCAGAAGCAATCGATATTCTTTGTGAGCGGTTGCGATACATATCGCCGGCACAATGTGTCCCGTATCTTTGTTGAAGGTGTAAAAATTTAAAGGCGGCTGTGTATGTGCTTTATCGCGCCGTTTTCAGCTCTATAAATGTGGGTAGTTTGAAAACGCTTACCGAATGTTATCGTTTATTTACGGCGAAAGTCGGACAAAAATGTTGGAATATTGCAGAATTTCAGTGCTGATAATAAATCGTAAATCAAAATGTTTTGATGTTTTGTTTCCCAACTTTTATTTATTTGCCTATTATTTAGCGTGAAAACCACCACATCGCCGACCATTTGTACTTTATACCTATGTAAAGTGAGAATTTAGGGCCAAAGCGCGTTACGGAACTTATAGATCCTGGAAATTACTAAAACTAGGAAAATTATGGATCCTGGAAGTTTCGTGTAAGATAATATGTAGGAGGCAGTCGTTAGGTCATATAGGGTTGGTGGTGGGTTAAACTGCAGCATAAAATAGATAGGTTATGCTCACAAAACCTATAGTTGTGAATGAACTCTGACCTTACTTCATAGACCTCATTTCATAGAAAGTAAAGCTCTTGTATTTTAAGCTCCGTGTTAGATTTTTATGTACTATTTTTGTGTATACTCGTATTTATTGACTAGCTGACCCGCGCGCACTTCGTAGCGCGTGACAGTAAATTATTCATATATTAATGAATTTGATGCAGACCATTTAATTCGATTTCCAATTCCACGGAAAAGAGGGATTCAATTCACGGGTTTTCTGCGACTTAATGGGCGTAGAATTAGTAAAGGCTGGCAAACCTTGCCAATATGTAACTACGATCGAATCACCTACTATTCAAAATGTCTATTGGACGTTTCGCCTACGTTCATAATAACTATTGGTTGAAATCAATATTGGACGATTCGCCTACAGTTAACTCAGCTACGGTCGATTGAGCTATGGTTGATTAAACTATTGGACGATTTGCCTATTTTTGACCGAACTAACGGACGTTTCACGTATTTTTAGACCATGTTTCCGGCTGCTAGTCAGGTATGACAGCTAAAAAATACTTGTTTATAGTACAGAATTCAGAAACGTGTTGTTTTTGATACCTGAATGATTTCTATCTGTAGGTGCGCAGACAGCTTATTATGCCACTTTGCCATGATGAGGTAGATGAAAGAAGATGCCAAAATGCCTGAAGATGCCATGACACAGGATAAATAATTCAGTAATAAGAAAAATATCTGGCGCTTCGCCGGCCGCTGCCGCGGCACGCTCGCTTCGCTCGCTCGGCTCGCGCATTGTGGTCACTGTTCAAACCTAACCTAACCAACAGATTTCGGTTTGCCCTGAATACTGTACTAAAAACACGCGTAGCAAAGAATTTATAAACCGTAGGTGAGTCGTCCATAGTTGAATTAACCAATATATCAAATGAACATTGGCCGAATCGCCCATTAGTTCACATGCCCATAGTTTAATCAACCGCAGGCGAGTTGCACTGTAAGCGAGTCGTCCAATATGTGAAGTGAACTTATGCGAATCGACCGTAGTTATATCGACCGATACATATCGCCGGCACAATGTGTCCCGTATCTTTGTTGAAGGTGTAAAAATTTAAAGGCGGCTGTGTATGTGCTTTATCGCGCCGTTTTCAGCTCTATAAATGTGGGTAGTTTGAAAACGCTTACCGAATGTTATCGTTTATTTACGGCGAAAGTCGGACAAAAATGTTGGAATATTGCAGAATTTCAGTGCTGATAATAAATCGTAAATCAAAATGTTTTGATGTTTTGTTTCCCAACTTTTATTTATTTGCCTATTATTTAGCGTGAAAACCACCACATCGCCGACCATTTGTACTTTATACCTATGTAAAGTGAGAATTTAGGGCCAAAGCGCGTTACGGAACTTATAGATCCTGGAAATTACTAAAACTAGGAAAATTATGGATCCTGGACGTTTCACGTATTTTTAGACCATGTTTCCGGCTGCTAGTCAGGTATGACAGCTAAAAAATACTTGTTTATAGTACAGAATTCAGAAACGTGTTGTTTTTGATACCTGAATGATTTCTATCTGTAGGTGCGCAGACAGCTTATTATGCCACTTTGCCATGATGAGGTAGATGAAAGAAGATGCCAAAATGCCTGAAGATGCCATGACACAGGATAAATAATTCAGTAATAAGAAAAATATCTGGCGCTTCGCCGGCCGCTGCCGCGGCACGCTCGCTTCGCTCGCTCGGCTCGCGCATTGTGGTCACTGTTCAAACTTTTTTTTTTTTTTTTTTAACCCAGGAAAAATGCGTTACGCATCATCACCCCACGCCGGGGGGCGCGGGGCGGTATGTGGGACTCCCCCGCCAAAGATGGTAGCGGCGGGGATACCCACTAAAAAACCTGGGGGTGTTCCTGCGGGACGCCATAATGCCGGGGCAGCGGGTACGCCGAAGCATTCATCCGCGGCCCCGACGGCTCACTGTTCAAACCTAACCTAACCAACAGATTTCGGTTTGCCCTGAATACTGTACTAAAAACACGCGTAGCAAAGAATTTATAAACCGTAGGTGAGTCGTCCATAGTTGAATTAACCAATATATCAAATGAACATTGGCCGAATCGCCCATTAGTTCACATGCCCATAGTTTAATCAACCGCAGGCGAGTTGCACTGTAAGCGAGTCGTCCAATATGTGAAATGAACTTATGCGAATCGACCGTAGTTATATCGACCGTAGTTGAAACGACCGTAGGTATTATGAAACGTAACCCGTCCATGCGGGCAAAGCCATGAGAATAAGCTAGTGACTGATGTATCTGTATAACGTACAGCCTCAACCGCTAGCTGGATTGGGTTGAAATTTGGAACATAGAAAGGTTTCATGACGTAGACCACTGCTAACAGAAGCGGGTGCCACGCAGCGACGGGCGGACGTCGCGATAGTTTTTTGCAAGTATTTAGTGTAATTTACGTTATTTACTTTTGACGTATGTATACATAATATAATAAATTATATAAAATATCAAAAAAATAGCATGCGATATTATGCTGTTTCTGAGGTAAGTTAGTAAGAAGTTATTTTTTTTATTTTTAAAAGTATTCTGCTGAAGTAAGAGTGCGAGTAAGAGACCGAGTAAGAGTCCAAGTAAGAGTCCAAGTAAGAGTCCGAGTAAGAGTGCAAGTGAGAAACTGAGTAAGAATTCGAGTAAGACTGCGTGTAAGTGTCCGAGTAAGAGTGCGAGTAATAGTCCAAGTAAGAGTGCGATTAAGATTCCGAGTAAGAGTCCGAGTAAGAGTGCGAGTAAGAATCTGAGTAAGAATTCGAGTAAGACTGCGAGTAAGAGTCCGAGTAAGAATGCGAATAAGAATCTGAGTAAGAATTCGAGTAAGACTGCGAGTAAGAGTCCGAGTAAGAGCCCGAGTAAGAGTTTGAGTAAGAGTGCGAGTAAGAGACCGAGTAAAAGTCCGAGTAAGAGTGCAAGTGAGAGACCAAGTAAGTGTGTGAGTAAGAGTCCAAGTCTTGTCTCTTGTCTTGTCTCTTGTCTCTTGTCTCTTGTCTTGTCTCTTGTCTTGTCTCTTGTCTTGTCTCTTGTCTTGTCTCTTGTCTTGTCTCTTGTCTTGTCTCTTGTCTTGTCTCTTGTCTTGTCTCTTGTCTTGTCTCTTGTCTTGTCTCTTGTCTTGTCTCTTGTCTTGTCTCTTGTCTTGTCTCTTGTCTTGTCTCTTGTCTTGTCTCTTGTCTTGTCTCTTGTCTTGTCTCTTGTCTTGTCTCTTGTCTTGTCTCTTGTCTTGTCTCTTGTCTTGTCTCTTGTCTTGTCTCTTGTCTTGTCTCTTGTCTTGTCTCTTGTCTTGTCTCTTGTCTTGTCTCTTGTCTTGTCTCTTGTCTTGTCTCTTGTCTTGTCTCTTGTCTTGTCTCTTGTCTTGTCTCTTGTCTTGTCTCTTGTCTTGTCTCTTGTCTTGTCTCTTGTCTTGTCTCTTGTCTTGTCTCTTGTCTTGTCTCTTGTCTTGTCTCTTGTCTTGTCTCTTGTCTTGTCTCTTGTCTTGTCTCTTGTCTTGTCTCTTGTCTTGTCTCTTGTCTTGTCTCTTGTCTTGTCTCTTGTCTTGTCTCTTGTCTTGTCTCTTGTCTTGTCTCTTGTCTTGTCTCTTGTCTTGTCTCTTGTCTTGTCTCTTGTCTTGTCTCTTGTCTTGTCTCTTGTCTTGTCTCTTGTCTTGTCTCTTGTCTTGTCTCTTGTCTTGTCTCTTGTCTTGTCTCTTGTCTTGTCTCTTGTCTTGTCTCTTGTCTTGTCTCTTGTCTTGTCTCTTGTCTTGTCTTGTCTCTTGTCTTTTGTCTTGTTTTGTATCTTGTCTTGGGTTTCAATATACGCCGCCACGACATGATAGGTAAGTAGGTAGGTATAGTAGGGATACTATGCTGGAATAAAACCTATTGTAGTTCCCAGATTAGGCTTCTTAATTATGAACCAACTATAGTTTTAATCTACCTGTTATTATGTACCTACTTTTTATTGAATTGAAGAGTGATCAATCGTATTTATTTTTAACTCCCGACGCAAAGACGAAAGGGTGTGATAAGTTTGACGTGTCTGTCTCATAGATTCGATTTAGATTTTGTTTGAAAAGTAAGTTAGGCGGAAGTGTTCTTAGGTATTTTTAGTCATAGCCGCAAAAAACGCGGCTTCATTTCGCGTGTACTAAGTTTGATACAATACATTTTCAAATCTCATTCGACTGTTGCATTTTTGTAACGGACATTCAGTGGTTCCTAAGCGGACGTAGTAAGGTACATATAGGTAGGTAATATGAAATAGAAATAAAAGCTTGTAAAAAAAAATATCAATAAATGTACAAAAATAATATAATTAATTTATAATAACTCATCTAGATATTAGCTCAAGTAAGTAGATGATATGAAATAGGTAGGTACCTACTGTATGCGGGCAGCGGCTGCCCGGCAGCCCTATGACTCGCGCATGTACCGCGAGACTGTAGGTATTTATGTTCAAAAATCACGCTCAGTCAAACTACTGTATATCTCTTTACCGTGCTACCACTGAGGTGTATACCTAAAATCATAGGCGGATCCAGGATTTGGTTTTGGGGGGGGGGGGGGGGGGGGGCGGCAAGGTGCAGACGGGCAAAAATATTATAATTTTTATTACGAAAAGTGTATGTTTAGCTCGCGCTGAGCGGTTAGGAAGTTTAAACATCCATTACAATAAGTGCGCGAGCAGCTAGCTGCGAGCGCCGAAAAAAAAATTTAATCTTTACCATGAAATATGTGCGAAATTCGTAACTCTACAATGCTTCTGGGGGTGCCTTGGCCCCCTGCCCCCCCCCCTAAATCCGCCTACTCGCTCTGAGCAGTAAGAAAGCTTAAACATCCTTTATAATATGTGCGCGAGCAGCTTGCTTAATGACTCGGGGGGGCCCCTTGCCCCCCCCCCCCTAAATCCGCCTATGATTATCTATAATACAGATAAAAGGTTCTATAATAATCATTGCAAAATTTTACTAACATTATAAACGTGAAAGTTTGTGTCTGGATGTATGCCTAAATGGGTGTGAACAGATTTTATGTCTGTGTGTCTCCGGATAACCAGTGATTTTTACAAAAGATCCCCCTAGATGGAGCGCCACAATCGCGTGATTTTAAGTTAAAATATCTGCAGATTTTTAACAATTCATAATTTCTCATATTTAATTTCTCAATTAAATAGGTACATAATATTTAATTAATCTAACAATTAAAAAATATATAATAAATGAAGTATTCACAGTAATTATAAATCTATTATTTAGTTCCGCTAGGTTACGCGGGACTCTTTTCTAAAACTGTTTGCAGAATAAACGATATTTCTTTTTCTTAGGACATTAGTTCCATTATTTTCCGTGGCGCTAGCTTGTATGAAAAATAATTTACTTTTACAATGAACTTTAAATGAATTTTTCTATTTATCTTCAGATGATTTTACATGTTTTAGAAATTAAAAATAAGCAGCAAAAAGATATTTATTACTGATATTTACACGCATCATGCGCACATTAGATTAGTTCCATTATTTTCCGCTGGCACTGATTCATATGAGAAATAAGTTACATTTACTAATTTACCTACCTATGTACAGACCCTGGCTACTATATAGCATCAAAGTACTCGTCAAGACGAATCAAATGAGCCCAAACTCGATGGGGTTTTTTCTTTTAATCACGGAGTTCCTATGGCCACCTTCCAGCTCCGTCATCGGACCCTGGTTACTATATAGTATCAAAGTACTCGTCAAGACGAATCAAATGAGCCCAAACTCGATGAGGTTTTGTCTTTTGATTACGCGGTTCCTATGACTACCTTTCTTGTTTATTAGCATTTTATATGCGAATCTTTAGATTGATATAACTCTTTTATTTATGAACCGATTTGACTAAAACCAACACTAAGGTTCAAGTAGAGAAAACTGCAACGTATTAGTGAAAATTTTATTCAAATCGGTGGTGTTGTTTAACCACACCAGTGACACAAACTATTTACAAATTTAGCCCAAATTAAAGGTTTCGTTTACAAACACATCGATAGATGGCGTATTTTTAGTTTGTTGCAGTTTGTCGCACCATATTTTTTTGAATTGAGTTTACTTTATATTCTATTGCTTTTATTTAGAATTTTTGATGTAAATTAGGGGCAATGTGTCCGATATAAATGATTATTATTTATTTTATCATTTTATTTTACGTTTCCCTTGGAAAAATTGACAAAATATTTTACGAATTAGATCGCGCAAGCGACTTTTTCGCGTCGTTTTGTTCATATGCGTATTTTCACGATTCATTTTAGTAAAGGATCACAATGAATGGGGAGAAATTTCCATTCTTATTATATGTATGGATTGATGTGAGAAGGAGTCGTAAAGAATATTATAACAGATGTGGACGAAGCCGTTCAGCCGTTATTCTATAAAAACAATACATAAGAAACAAGTGAAACAAAAGAGCATCACTCACCAACACTTTTCCCCTTATCCATCGTCGCCAGCATATCCTCATTCCGTCTCCCGAAACCGAGCGTGGTACCCGCCGCATCTTGCCCCAACTGTCCCCCATAGAAGTCACCGAACGCAGTCGCAGACCCGAGCAATCCTGATCTATCTTGTAACGCCGCCTTAGCTTTCTCCACGCTCTGTTTCAGCTGTTCGAAGGTGGATTGATGTAGGCGGTATGGAGGCCACTCGGTGGCCGGCCAGGGTTCTTCTTTCAAGGCGCTTCGTTTGAGTTCTAATGCCCCTGCATATGAACAGCTGCTCTCGTACATCGCAGCTTTAAGCCCGCGGAGTGCTGACGCACACCTCAGTCCGCGGAAGTCAACCCTGGGAAAGAGGAGGTCTATTTGGATTATTGTGTAAATTTAAATGTGTCAACTAGTCAATATTAGTTACTAAGTACATATTGGAAGAGAATGGACGTGGATGACTAAGGAACGAGTTTAGAAGTGTGCCATGGGCCTTTGTACAGTAGTCAAACTCTCCTAACCCCTGTCATATGGCAGCGTGCCAAAAATGCTGGCAGCATTGTCTCGTTGTATAGCAATTCTTATATATTGGGCTAGATATTATACGCCAGCATTTTGGTTGCACGTCACGTCTTAGATATATTCTACACAATATTATTCTATGTAAATGTCCTGAATACTAGTGTTTTTTATATAGCAGACTTAACAAGCGTTTGACCTCAATCTCACCTGTTGGTAAGTGACGATGCAGTCGAAGTCGTATCACGCTTGTGTGCTTTTGTATACAACGAAGTAAGAAGACGAGAAGAACGCTCACCTGATGGCAAGAGATGATGCTGCCCATTATTAGAACAGTGCTTCCCAGGATTTCACAATGATGTAAAATTGCTAGATGCACTGCGCCAAAGCTTCTTACTTAAGAGACATAAGATGTTAAGACTCTTTAGCCCAGTAATTACACTAGCTACTAAACTACAACACTAGCTACCAAAGCACAGTAATGTTTGCACATTACTGCTCAGGCAGGTCATAACTGGCGGTAGAATAATATGCTACAATCTACAACATCTACCGTAAAATTTTACTCATAAATACCTCAGTTTATGAAACATAACTCTAACACACCTAAACAGTGCAATATGCAAGTTAGCCTCCCCTACAGTTATAAGTAAACTGTTATTAAATCATGTACCGTGTTATCGACCCCATGGATCAACTTTATTAGTGAAAATTAGAGCTTCATTTAAAACCCATCAAGCCTCCGATAACATCACACATCACTTGACCACTTAGGCTATTTGCTACTAGTTAAAATACTGTTAGAATCTATATAAATAAAGATGAATTGCAACAGAAGACTTTAGTACTAACAAAAGTGACTAACAGAAGTTAGTCTCGCTAAAACTCCAGAACAGCGGGGCCTGTTTGGCTTATTTTGGTCTTGAAATATTTGTGGAAGTCCAGGGAAGGTTTAAACGGTGAGAAAATTTGGAAAAATTGCGAGGAGAATAGGCGATACGAAGTTCCCCGGGTCAACTAGTAAAAAACAATTCATTCATTTATAGAGGCATCAGGTGACCAGAATGCTAGTTTTTATTTTGCCCAAATAATTAGCTGTTGTATTTAGCGGGGCAATGTCGCCAGTATTCTGGCCACATATCCTTCCACTATAGGATAATTAGATTTAGATTTAGGTTTTTAGTATTTGCAATGTTGTGGTGATTGGATAAAAAAAATACAAATCTTTGCTTAACATCACGCGAGATTCTGATCAAAGGCTAACCATTAAAACAAACCATCCATCAAAACAACATCCGTCAAACAAACATAACCATCAAAACTATAATGATTAAAAAACAACAACAGATATATTAACCTAAAATTTCATATATTAAAATGTTATGGTAATCATTTATTCTCGTAGGTAATGTGCCTAAAAAACTGACTAAGCTGATAATATTGTTTTGATGACTGGTCCATAATAATTTGTCTGGTTTAATTATATTTGTCTTGTCAGCACACTGACGCCGCCTGGTAACTCGTAGAGCTCGTTTTCAAAAGAAGAACGCTTAATAATGATTTTGTAGCGATCGCAATTTGGTCATAGCCTTGGCTAAGTCGTCCACACATCGCCAATGACTGCCAATGTGCCCCTTCGTTGGCCTTCGTCTGTTTGGCTGACGACGAAGAAGACAAAGATAACTAATTAATCCTTCTCCCCTGATTTTATTGAACGTATAGAACCTAGCAACATTCAGTTTTTAAAGCCTAATAACCTGACTAAGATAGAGAAGAAGGAAGATTTAATCCAGTTTTAAATTGAACCAGCCCATAAAATATAATGTTCTGAATAAGTTACATTGTTAACTTCATCAATAAGTCACATTACAGTGTCCATAAGACAGGCTAAATCTATTGACTCTTTTAAAAAACTAGTACAAGAACATTATCTGACTTCCGCTGCATAAAAATGCACAGCTTGCTCATATTATTTTAAAATATATAAAGTAGGTATGTATTTATAGTAATTTATGTATCATATTTATTTATATTATTATTATTATTTGTTATACTTTTATTTTATTTTATATATTATACTATAAGGTAATATATATTTAATATTTACTATAGTTATAATATGTAAGTTTATTTTGTTAGGTATCTTATTTTTATATTTACAAGTATATTGTAAACATAATTTGTATATTAATTAGTAAAGTATCTGATTATTGTAACAATAGATAACATTATTTCCAGAAGTATTGCACACCGCCTCTATACATGTTCTCAATATTCCTTCCAACCAGGTTGTCTGTAAGAGATTGCTCTATGCGATAAGACCGCCGATTGTATACCTTTAGCTTTATGTGTATTGTCTACTTATGAAACAATTTCTTGAAACCAGGTTTGCAATAAAGTATTATTGTATTGTATTGTATTGTATTGTATTGTATTGTATTACGAGATAAAAAAAAATTATATTCAAAATAATTCATATCAGCTGTTCGTTTTCATGCGAAGTCATCTTTGAATCCTTTGTTCTCTACTTAACGCCACAATAATATAACTACATACTTTTGGTTAATAAATAAAATTATGACAATTAGAGATGTGGCAAAATCCCGAGCGGATGCGTTGCGCGGGTCTTTGTCCTCCGGCAAATCCGGTCAATTTCAACTACCTCATATCGGAAACCCGTTTCCTCTTCGGTCGCTTTTCTTGTTTCTTATCCTTCTCCGTGTTGGTGGGTTACGTGGTATCGTGTGATACCACATCTAATTAAAAAAAAAATGTCTAGTCACTATCACTGTCACTCCATTTCGATCGATCAGTAAAAGTGATCGTGCGTTTACGGCTCGCGTCCAACTGACGTGCTCCAACCGACCAAATTGAACGCATCCGGCTAAACTCGGCTAAAGGGTCGTATACTAGCAATTTATACACAGTTTGATTTGACCACGGACGTGTTCGCTGCTACTCGTACATTTAATTGTCGACCGGAATTTGTCTCATTAACCTGCCGTTGTGGCGATAGTTTGAGTTTTGACGCGTTAACGCGATAATGACCTTTTGTGAATAGGACGTGTATTTACACGTCCTATGAGCCGTCCTATGAGTGTATGTACGTCCCGTGAGTATATTTATACTCACTAGTTTGTTATGTAACTATTAATAGATCTGTTCGAGTATAAAATGACATCGCTTCCGTTACATGTTCGATAGATCTTTTGAACTACTCAACGGATTTTAATGCAGTTTTTTCAAAGTACGTACAGAAAATATGTCGGCAATGACACACAGCATCGTGATCGGTGTTGTGGGTCATTGTATCGGTGTCTAACATGAAAAACGTATTTTATGTTTGTAACTCCAGAAGTCCGACATTTTCTGGTTACATGCACTGTGATATCTTCACTTAGAATATAGGCACAAGTGAGTGTACGAAACGCGCGCGTGTGTGTATGTTGTAACTGTGACTGAAATGGGCCGGCCCAATCATCGTCTCATCATTATTGCAAGGATAATTATTAATGAAATTCCAGAGTTTCTTATATATTAGCCAATAAATGTAATTCACATTCAAATCATTATTTTACTTTCCATTTCAACTTATAGAATTGTTTTCAATTAGGTACATCTGAACTTCTTTATCTACATATTGTCTTAGGTACATTAATACACAGTATATAGGTACAGTAAACAATAATGCGTGTAGTGGCGAGATTGTCCGGCACCGGTCATAATACGTCGAGTGGGCAGCGCGAGCGCCGGATGTCTGCGCATTACCTTATTATATGCGACAAAAACAGCATCCGGCATATTGCCGGCTGCCGGTTGACGCCCGTCTCTTATTTCTGACAGGTGATCATCACTGGGAAAATCTCTGATAAAGATATACTTTTAGTAATTTATTTAAATGAGAACTTAACGCTGCTCGCCCACATCGTTCCATATTATAAATCTCTTAAGAGGATTTATAATGAGGGAAGCCCGCTCAAGTTTAGGTATATTAGCTGAGCGCGACGCACACCAATGCATCACTTACGCGGCCGAGTATAAAATATAACATGTAGTCGCTTGGAATAAAATGTCTTAATCCTATGCAATGCAAGTTATTTGTTGAAATCATTAGGTCAATATGTAGGTATTAAAGTTTTAATCCCCGACGCAAAAACGACGGAGTGTTATAAGTTTTTAACCCCCGACGCAAAAACGACGGGGTGTTATAAGTTTTTAACCCCCGACGCAAAAACGACGGGGTGTTATAAGTGTTTAACCCCCGACGCAAAAACGACGGGGTGTTATAAGTGTTTAACCCCCGACGCAAAAACGACGGGGTGTTATGTTTTTAACCCCCGACGCAAAAACGACGGATCATTCCCTTTTAGTTCCCTAGTGGATCTAGTGGGAACTTCTTTTCTCAGTAGTTCCCCTTTTTTGAAAAGAGGGGAGGGGGAAGGGAGGGGGCAGGGGGAAGAGAGCGTACTTATCATGTACTTATCTTCGCCATCGACCCCACTTGGCAAAAATCTTCGCCGTTATCACACTTGGCCAAAATCTACGCCGTAACCCCACTTGGCCAAAATTATTATAATCAAGTTTTATCGGCAATAACTGTGCCGCGGGTAACAGTGCGGGTCGCAGCTAGTATAATAATAAATAGATCTCCATGTTCATGGTGTCCTGGTACTCGATGTACAAATACGAGTATTTATTTATCTGATACATATTGTAGTAGATAGGAGAACACATTATACATTTTTAAAAAACTTGAGAGGTGTCAAGGGACACCCGGATGGAACGAAGTTCCAACGATTTACACGATTTATTATTTACAAAAAACCTGTATACACTCAACAAAAATAATCGTCGCGACACCACACTGTTCAATGCGAAATAGAAATGAAAATATCTGGCTTGCTTTCTATAAGAGAGAGAGAGAGACAGACAGAGAAACATGCGCACGCCGCACAGCTAGCTTACTATAGCAACAAGTGTATTAAATTAAAACTTAAAAAAAAAACCTCAACGCAGCGCTTTCAAAATATGTAACCCCCTCCCTTCTCCTCCTCCCCCCTCATCCCTCCCCCTGCCTTCTCCCCCTTCCCCCCCTTCTCCCCCTCTCTTCTCCCCCTTCCACCTTTCCCCTCCCCTCCACATCCCCCTCCCTCCTCCCCACCCCTCCCTTCTCCCCCTCCCCTTCCCTCCTCCCCTTCCCCCTCCCTTCTCCCTTCCTCCACCCACCGTCCCTTCTCCCCCTTCACCGACCCTTCTCCCCCTCCCCCTCACCCCTCCCCTTCTCCCCTTCCACCTTCCCCCTCCCCTTCCACCTTCACCCTCCCCTTCCCCCTTCCCCCTCCCCTCCCCCTTCCCCCTCCCTTCTCCCCCTACCCCCCCTCCCCTTCCCCCCTCCCCTTCCCTCTTCCCTTCTCCCCCTCCACCCACCCCTCCCTCTCCCTTCCCCCACCCCTTCCCCCTCCACTTCCCCCTTCGCCCCTCCCCTTCCCCCACCCCTTCCCCCTCCACTTCCCTCTTCGCCCCTCCCTCCCTTTCCCCCTTCCCCCTCCCCTTCCCCCCTTCCCTTCCCTTACCCCTTCCTCCTCCACTTTCCCCTTCCCCCTACCTTCTCCCCCTCCCCCTCCCTTCTCCCCCTAACCTCCTTTCTCCCCCTTCCCCTCCCCTTCACCCTTCCCCTCCCCCTCCATTCTCCCCCTCATAACGCGCGATAAGGAACTTCGTTCCAAAAAGGGGGAACTACTGAGAAGTGATTCTCAGTAGCTCCCCTTTTCAAAAAAGGGGAGCTACTGAGAAAAAAAGTTCCTACTAGATCCACTAGGGAACTAAAAGGGAAACTAGTGGGAATGATCCAAACGACGGGGTGTTATAAGTTTTTAGCCCCCGACGCAAAAACGACGGGTGTTATAAGTGTTTAACCCCCGACGCAAAAACGACGGGGGGCTATAAGTTTTTAACCCCCGACGCAAAAACGACGGGGTGTTATAAGTTTTTAACCCCCGACGCAAAAACGACGGGGTGTTATAAGTGTTTAACCCCCGACGCAAAAACGACGGGGTGTTATAAGTTTGACGTGTCTGTCTGTCTGTCTCTGTGTCTAGGTTATTATATAGTATCAAAGTACTCGTCAATACGAATCAAATGAGCCCAAACTCGATGTAATTGCGTCGTTTAATTACGGAATTCCTATGTCCACCTTTCAGCTCCATCATCAGATCAGCTCCATATCATAATAATATTGCATTGTCATCCAATTCAAATATGCATGCAAAATTTCGGCTCAATCAGAATCCGGGAAGTGGATCAAATTGAACTTGCAAGATTTGATTATAGACAGACAGACAGATGTAAGTAAAACAAGTGAAATTTTAAATAAAACTTTTTAAAAACAAGCTTTTATTATTATTACTACCCAGCATCATAAAGTACTTGTCAAGGCGAATCTTTTGAGCCCAAACTCGATGGGGTTGCGTCATTAATTACGGAGATCCTATGGCCATCTTCCAGTTCCATCATCAGATCAGCTCCATGTCAAAATATTGCATTGTCATTCGATTTATACATGCATACAAAATTTCAGCTTAATCGGACACCGGGAAGTGGGTCAAATTAAAGTTGCAAAATTTGATTACAGACAGACAGACGGACAGACAGGCAACAGACAGGTGAAAGTAAATAAAAGCTTGTAATAAAACGGACTTTAATATCAACAAACACTAAAGTACTATAACATTATGTGACCAAAAAAAAAATTCCGTTATTATTATATAGAGTATCAATTTTTGCGGTCCAACTATAATCGCACTATATGTGTGGGTTAGCGACGAGAATAATTTGGAGCGCGGAGCGATACGTCCACTCTCTGAGAGGGCTCTGGCCCGAGTGAAGCGAGAACCGACGCGGGCCTCGTTTTATAGTGATTTTGAAAAATTCGGCAAAAATATAAATATTACATTTTAAGTAAATTTAAAAATACGATTGGATCAAAAAAATGTTATTATTTAATGGTAAGTAATTATTTTGAGTAAATATAAAAGAGTCATGTATAAAAAAAATGTTTTGTAAACAGTAATTTCGTGATAATTTCACATCTTTATGATTTTATTTTAATAAGAAATACCTATAATTCAAACTTTTCCTTAATAAATGTACTAGTTTAGGATCTTTCCAGTAATAGTAATTTTTTAGATTCTAATAAAGACATGTATATTTGGATATACCCATGTCCAAACATTGCTTCAGAAGTAAATCTATAAAACCTTTATCCATTAACCTTGACGTAATTTAAAAACGGTCAAAACTAAAAAGGTTTTTCTGTATAAATTGATTAGATTACAAGTTCTTTTAAAAGTTGTGAGTAAAAGTACCGTTCTAAAATAAGTATTTTCAAAATAATTCATGTTTGAACATCACAGATTTGCGCTTGGGTCAACTACATGCTCTTAATAATTATTAACCGTTATCTTGTAAATTACTTCACTCACTTAATTTTTTAATGTCAACTTAAGACGATTTTATTTTTCGCGCTAAGTGTATGACTTCTAGTATTAGTTATGGAGTCAAATACTTTTGGCAAAAGCTTTATAATATTATTAGTTTTTTCATACATTCTAAGATAGGGTCGCCTAAAATGCAATTAGGTACATAAATTTAGGTACTATTTACTATTTATATAATTGATCGTTGTCAAAATAAGCTGCTTTAGGATTATTTATTAGAAATAGTCGTCTGTATCTTCCTTCCACATTTTGCGGTCTCGGTCTACTACCAGTTTTTGCAAAATGAGCCTAATTAATATTTTTTTTGTTTTCGGATAAATGTTAAATTTTCCGCAGAACTGAATGAAATTTGGTATGAAAACTACCTATATTAATGCCAAATTTCAGCTCAGATTAGTAAGATCTAACTGCTCTTTATTTTTATTGTTACTCGATTTCTATTTACGAGATATATTTCGACCTATCGAACTATGTTCCCTTTACCCTCCGTCGGTGTAGCCTCAGCCAACTTATCACAAAACTAATCGACTAGAAAACTGCTTACACTGACCGACGCCACTCTCAGTTTTATACAAAATATACCTATATTTATGTACCTAGAGGTATTGCGTATAAATCTATTGTACCTCTATATGAGAAATTAAAATATTTTATTTAACAGCAATATTTATAATTTATTAAAATATCCTAAAAATTAAATACTTTTCGTATATGATATTTCGGTAGGTCCATTTAATATGTAACAGATGTTTAATAGATGTCAGATGTAGCTTTCTAAATATAATATATTATGTGATTTTGAATTGTATGACGTATAATTTTAAGAAAATTATCAATAAATGGTTTATTCTGGTTTTATTAGGTTCATTTTTAGCAATAAGACCTCCACTTGCATATTTATACCTATGAATTGTCAATAATTGTCTCTTTGTGCCCAATGCTTTTTTGTGTCGTGTACCTACAGCAAATTATTATCTAATCGCGACAAAGTTAAGAAAGAAATGTCTTTTAAACTTTACTGCTCTATGACTCTAAAAACATTTTATTTTTGTCGATTAAGAGCGTATACATATATCGAGTGACGCTCTCTCGCTCGCACTATTTGACAAATTTTGAAATATAAATTCAGAGAATATTTTTTTTTTAAATTTCTTAAGACCAGCCCTCCATACTATAGGTATTATTGCACACATTTTAAAAGTGTTTTCATTTTGATATATTAAATAATGTAATACGCGCTTAATAGTTATAATATAGGCGATAGTCAATACACGTAGGCTCTCTGATAGTACCTATTTTGTAGATGAAATATTGAAGAAAAAATTGAGAACTTTACCGTAAAGAAAAGCAGCGCGCCTAAATTCACCCATATTTTCTAGAGATGCTCGAATGGATATACAATACTCGTATCTATCATAAATGTATAAAATCCAAGCCAATACCCATCAATTCAAAACATAACATCATAAACGTACAGTCGGCGCAATAATTAATTCCACTCTGATTTATGTGTATATTATGCAAGCCTCACCGTAGACCCACGTCTGTACACCAGATTTATGCTTCTATGGTAATACCTCGCTACTTGGAATATATTTGACTCGCAAACACTTGTTATCTTTTTGTAGCCGACTGTACTTTTAAATTTTCTTAAAATGGGGCTTAGTTTCCGTGTAATTCTTGTTGACTTTGAATTATGTTGGAAAGATTTATAACGTATTAGAAAAGTAGTAGTGTCTATTAAAATAACTTAGTAAAATACTACACACACAACCTTTTATTTAGTTTCTTAACCAATCTCTATAATATGTATTTGTCTGTAATCAAATCTTGCAAGTTAAATTTGATTTACCGGTTACCGAATAATCTAAAATTTTGCAGGGATGTATAATATCGGATGACAATGCAATATTATTATGACATCAAGCTGATTTGATGATGGAGCTGGAAGGTGGCCCATAGCAACTCGGTAATTAAACGATACAATCCTATTGAGTTTGGGCTCGTTTGATTCGTCGAGTGAAGTGCACTTTATAATTTATATCTTTAAAAAAAACTGAATCAATTTCATAAAAATAACAAAAAAGGCCTATAGTTAATGTACGCACAAAACGTTTGGGAAAATTCGAGGATAAGCATACGTTTGTTTGGAAGCTGGAAGCTTTGAAACGAGAGTGAGTATTGAAAAAAATGGCAGTATTTTTTTAAACCCTAATATTATTTTTTGCTGTAGTTATAGAGTTATAGGTAAGTTAACCAATCTCTGCGCCTGTAATGGATAATTCCCAGGTAATTAAAATAAATCATTACCTATTAGCATAGGGTGATATATCAGCATTAACAACAGAGTAGGTTAATAATATTAAGGCGGTGTTAAAAAAATACTAGCAATTTCATTTATATTGGGTATTCCATATCAACCAATAATTAACTTCAGCTAGTTTGCTACCTATGGCATTAAAAATCAACTCGCGTAAAACAAATTCCTCCAACCGACAACCGAAAACGAGTTAAACAAAAATAAAAAGGCTTCACCTAATAGCCTCACGCGAACATTTCCTTACTGAATTTTTCCATAATAAATATAGTTAAAAACCATCATATTTCCCGAACAACACTAATCTCGGTTTAATGAAACATAACAATGCGTTGATAAAACTGTTGACGGCGGTTACTGAACGTTTGCATGCACTTACATTTCAAATAGTTCACAAGCCAATGCTCTATTTGTTTAGTTACTCGTGTCATTTTAAAAGGCGTCCTTCAGAGAGGACTTCAAGTTTGTTTAAACGTCGAACTTAATTTTTAAATGTTTTCATAATAAATTGTACCTATTCGATATCTTATTTTAACTTTTTTGCGGAAAGTATTTAATCTATTTTAAGATTATATGTTAAAAATGTGTGTATTTGCATAGTTGTGTGCATAGTTTGTTATACTTCATCAGGTTTAGCCTACTACACAGATTACTTAGATTACTAAACAGATTGAGCTTAAATTTAATATGTGTAGGTGGACCCTGAAACTCCTAAAACAACACATTACATCTACGAAAACTACTGGGCAAAACTTAAAAAAATCACAAAGCAAATATATAAAGTTTTCTTGTACGAATATAATTATAAACATTGTAAATAATTCAGGGATAAAAATCAATAATATTATTATAGTAAAGGACACATTCATCTAAATATATAAAAGGAAAGAGTGACTGACTGATCTATCAACGCACAGCTCAAACCGCTGGACGGATTGAGTTGAAATTTGGTATACAAGTAGGTTTTAGGCGTAAACATCCGCTAAGAAAGGATTTTTGAAAATTCAACTCCTAAGTGAGGATAAAGGGGGCCCAAAGTCACGCGCTACGAAGTGCGGGTCAGCTAGTATCCCATAATCCAAATCACAAAATTTCCGTTTACGTCATTCGATAATTAACTAGAATTTATTCAAAAGGTTTTAAAAAGTACAGCAAGTCCGTCTCTACAATGATCTAGTTTCGTAAAAATATGAAACATAGGCTCGCTAACTAGGAGAATGTTTGCATGGCGTGTGCCAACAAGGCCTCGGATATGTGGAGACATCATAATAACCAACTTACTAAACATTATGTTATTCTGTTTGAACTCTGGCACTACCTTCCTTTTAATATACGACTATGGCGTTAGTATTGAAAGCAGTTAACTGTTTACATTCGTACGAGTATGATTCACTGGTTTATGATTGACTACATGCGCCCGGCGGTTTTATCCGCTGTTCAGTAGGCTATATGCTATTACAGGATCTAAGCTATCTCTATACCAAATTTCAGCTCAATCGGTCCACCCGATAAGGCGTGAAAGAGTAACAAACATACATCCTTACAAACTTTCGCGTTTCTAATATGAGTAGGATGTTTATGTCGGTAAAACACCTAACTTGTTGGAAAATCAGGTTAAAAGGAAGTCTACGTGTTCTTTCAGGTTTCCAGCTGTCTATAGGTCGAGTTTCATGACAATCGGTTCAGTGATTCACAATTAAAATCATAGCGAAGCGACTCGCTGCTTATTGTCATGTTTTAACAAAACTTTGAAAAAAAAAAAACTTATAAAGCCGTTACGTTACAAAATTAAAATGCACCTTTTTTTTAAACTTAGCTATTTATAGTAGGTAACTCTACCTATAGTGGCGTTTAAAAAAAACTACAAATTGCTATCGTTTTGCTACGGATTCACGTTATAATTTAAATTGTGAGCCATTCTTTAAAATTAACCTTTTTTAGATTGGGGTTACGTGAATATAATGTTACAATATTAACATATTTATTCCGAAATAAGATCAATATTGATATTATGTCGAGTATAAAATTAAATAAGACAACCTGCAGAATGTAAAGCCGCAACAGCGAATGAAGTATTATTGAAGTAGTTTGTAGGTTTATAGGTAGAAGCTATGGGTGACAAAAAGCTGGGTTCGGTCAATGTTTGGTCATAAAGAGCGGTGAAATAGCCAGCTTTTAGGCATTATTAGATATTTTTTATTTGTATTATTTTGGGATAGTCAAGTTACTATCAGTATGTACATAATAAAAAAAAAACAATACTATGTATGAAATTTTATAATAATATTAATAAGATAGCGCAAAGCTTGATTTTTTTAATATAGATATCTTAATAATATATAGCTCTATGTAAGTAAATATGACTTATCATAGCCTGTAACAAATGCATTTATTGAGAAATACAGACTAACAATACTACAGCTACTACAGCAGTAAATAACACTTTTACTAACCACAGATTTACCGGGGGTAGACTTTCTTTGCAGGAGGTCGACTAGGTGGGTATCCCAACAGTGCCAGTTATTCTACCGCCTGAACAGTGATGTGCAAACATTACTATGCTTCGGTAGGAGGGCATTGTAGCTTGTGAAATTACTGGGCTGAAGAGTCATAATGACTCTAAAGTAAGAAGCGTTGGCGCAGTGCACTGGGTAGCACTGTACTAATTATGGGCAGCGTTATCTCTTACCATCAGGAGAGCGTCTTGCTCGCCTTCTTACTTCGTTGTATAAAAATAAAAAAATATTTAGATTGTCAGCCTAGCTAGCGATTGGCGCCTGTCAAGGCCTGCTGCCTTCTGTAGTGCTTAAGTTAAGTAAATGTACACTCACCGTTAAAATTCACACATATTTTCACTCACAGTCATAGCACAAGACACACGGAAGGGTCACGTCTAATTTGTCCAAGGAAAAAATAAACAGATCGATAGGTGAGAGCGAACGCGCGCTGTGGACAGGAAACGCAGATAATACGAGTGAGGTGCTTCGTCCGGTCGCTGGTGGGGGTGAGCTGAGGGTGGCCACGCCTGGAGGCGGGGCTAGTGCCCGCCTGCGCGAGATCATCCCGATCGCACTTCTGTAGGCGACTGTACTCAATATGCAACCACAGAAAGACGACTCTAAGCATTATATCCGTTATCCTAACCACCATAACACAAGCATCAAGTTGCTTAGCTTCGAGTTAGGTAGCGCTGTGTGAAATGTCCTAAAATATTTATTTTTTTACTCTAGACTAGATAATATAGAAACATGATGCATATAGTATGATGATGTAGATATTTAGACTCATGTTTCTGGTCAACTTAAACACACCACCAACTCATGTGAATATCAATTTTTCTCCCTGTACGGTTGTATTGAAGAGATCGCTATTAGCGATAAGACTGACATTTGTAACACTTAGTTTTGTTTATGATATTAATAATTATTGGGGTTTACACTCCAACAGAACAGGTTACACTACTCACACTATCAGAGTCAAATCACAATTTAAAGGTTGTATGGCGAACCTATATTGCAAATTGCAACATGACCTTACGACTGCCTCCTATATATCTTATAGGAAATAGCCGGGACCCACAGTTTTATGTTTTAGTTTGTAAGTTCTCTTTGTACATTTTCTTTTGTGTTTCAATAATCCATTTATCTTTTTGTAGACGTTTTTGTAATTTGTGTCGCCAACGTAACGTATGTCTAAAGCGAACGCTCTTAAGCTCACATTTTGTGAACATTATTTTGCTGAGAGGGAGTGATGTTGTGAAAATGAACCACGATCTTTACTGACATGTTTTGCTCATCACCGGCTCATCGCATCACGCTACCGCTTTCTGCACCTATTTACGTGGTAACAATGCCCTATCTCCACCGGCGCTACCCTTGTGGGATAAATTACCTCGTATCAGGCCGCGTGTGGCCGCGATCCTGCCGCGAGTACTCAGGTTGGGTGCTGGTTATATCGTTTATCGAACGAGTATTCGGTAACACACTAATACGAGTACGAGTACTCTACCTATTGCATTACGTAAAGGTACTATTATAGGAACGTACACTATGGGCTTGCAACTGATTGCAGGACATTTCACGCAGCGCCTTGAGGTCAAATGCCAAGATAATTATCTAACGAGTATTTTGGTAACACACTAATACTAATACCTAATATTATATTATGTAGATAGGTAGGTACTATCATATGCAAACTAGCTGTACCCGACGGAACTACCCGCTGAAATGTAATTGTATTGCTTTGTGTTACTATAACGAGTATACTTATAATGTTGTGTGTACCTATTATTAGCTATTTACGTAGTGACAATGCCTTATCTCCACCGGTGCTAAAAGTTTTAAATACCTATATTACTTATGTAATTATATCTACAAGTACTCATTTTTATGTTAGTATTATTCTATAGTTTTACAAATGTTGGCCCACAATAAAGAGTATTTCTATTTTATTCTATGTAAAGCGGGACGACACACATATATGAAACACCCAGCTGTTTCATATATGTGTGTCGTCCCGCTATACAGCCTATATGCTTATATGTTATTCCAGGGTTTTAGTTATCTCTATTCCAAATTTCAGCTCAATCAGTCCACCCGTTTAGGCGACAAAGAGCAACAAACATATATCCACAGATCCTTACAAACTTTCGCATAATAATTATAAAAAAAGCCCAAAGGAGAGAGCGTCACTCGATGTATATGTCACGGTAAATGTGATTAATTGAAAATTATTAATAATAACCACATGTTTTGGTAAATGTGAAGAAACGATCGAAATTTATTACTTTTACTAGTAATTATTAATAATTCACGACACATATTGGTAAAAGTTATAAAATAAATGAAAACCTAATGTTTTTTGACCAGCAGGTATTTAAAAATTACTTCTTTTTAGTACAGAATTATGGGCAAACCGAAATCAGTTGGTTAGGTTAGGTTTGAACTGTGACCACAATGCGCGAGCCGAGCGAGCGAAGCGAGCGTTCCGCGGCAGCGGCCGGCGAAGCGCCAGATACGAGTTGTTTTTGATACCTGAATAATTTCTATCTGTATATTCGCAGTATCGACCGTAGTTGAAACGACCGTAGGTATGATGATACGTAACTTTTATTACATTTATCACTACTAGGGTTAAATTATTAATAATAACCGACAAATGTGATTAATTTGTCACTTTAACCACGACTTTCGGTAATTATTAATAATAACAGATAATTATTAATAATCTTCAATTATTCACTCTTACCGTAACATATACACTCTTAAGTAAATTGTAGTTGACTTGTTAAACAAATTCCGCCTTATTTCGATCGGTGAGACATAATCGCCGTAAAGCTCACAGTGCCCGCCCCTCTGATTAGCCATTGAGCATTAATTACCTACCGCTTGCTGGGGGTGGAGTGGATAAACATACCTACGTGTTTACATAATATAGTTAAAGGTATCATTTAATGTACTAGCTGCGTCCAGCGGGTTTACCCGCTGTATACAGTAGCCTATAAAAAGTCATTCCAGGGTCTAAGCTGTGTCTATAACAAATTTCAGTTCAATCATGTTCAGTTCATTCAATCCGTTTAGCCGTGAAAGAGTCATCATCATCATCATCATCATCATCATCAGCCTGTGTTCGTCCACTGCTGGACATAGGCCTCCCCCATGGCACGCCACTCAACTCGTTCCCCCGTCTTCCTCCTCCACCCGCTCCCCGCGACCTTCCGGATATCGGACCACCCCACCTCGGACCACCCCATCTCGCCCAAGGACGCCCTAGACTACGTTTGCCGAGACGCGGTCTCCACTCTAGAACCCGTGTACCCCATCGGTTATCGGTTCTGCGCCAAATGTGACCAGCCCATTGCCACTTCAACTTGCTAATCCTTTCGGCTATGTCGGTAACTTTGGTTCTCTGCCGAATCACCTCATTTCTGATGCGATCTTTTAGAGAGACGCCGAGCATAGCCCGCTCCATAGCTCGCTGAGCAACTTTAAACTTGTGAACCAATCTAACCGTAAGTGTCCACGTTTCGGCTCCGTATGTCATTACAGGAAAGAGTGTCGTGAAAGAGTAACAAACATATACATTCTGACAAAAATTCGAGTTAATAATATTAGTAGGATAGTAGGACTAGCTTATGCTCGCGGCTTTACCCGCGTGGCAAAATCATTTCGTAGCGGAGGTCTACGTTATAAAACGTAGGTACCTATCTGTTTTCCAAAATTCAACCCAATCCCTTAAGCGGATTGGGCTGTCGTTGTGACAACGACCACAATCTTCTGATCTGTGACGACAACCAATTAAATGACACCACAGCACAGTGGTGAACCAAGAGTATGCTGTCGCCTCTACTGTTGGAATCAATAGGTTTTCCTAATGGTTTTCCTGAGGTTTTCCTGGACGAAATGTAAGACCTAAAAGACGAATGATGCATAGAACGACCCCATATTAGGTAACAGCGACTCTCGACAACATCTCCGCGATACCCTGGCGTCGTTTTTGTGACTTTACAACCACCTGAGTTTGTCGCCGAGTGGTCGCGACGTTGTTGCGACTACCGATATGTCTCCGATACTCACCTTTAGCCTCAACCATTTTATAAAGGATCAAAATGGTTACACTTTAAAAAATTGTATAAATATGAGCAAAATGTTCATTTTAACACATTTCTAAAAAGTAAATTTTATCAATTGTTATTTGACAATTTGTTATATCGTGCGAGCGAGACAGAGGTTCAGCGACTATTAGCCGCTTAAGGTGGGCCTTAATATTTAACGAAGTACCAGGAGACTAGAAATGGAAGGTAATGTTATAAATCGTTTGCAGTATCAATACTCCAATGATCCCTTTTTAATTCGATACATGTTAGCCGCCAGCAAAACAAAATGATGACGTGTAATATAATTAATAGATAGGTGCTGATGGTATTGATTCGATAACCATACACTAGCTATCCGTCATCACCTGGCTCTGGGTGCGGCTTGACACACGCATCGATTCCCCTTCTAGCCATTTAGGCTTGCACTACACTGCTATGAAAAAGTATTCGAGTAAAATATTAGTAGGTATTAGATCTGCAGGGTTATTCACTTATCCGTGAAAGACGGTCTTCGGTATACGGTTCGGCGTATACCGAATTGTCAAAAATGTATGAAATTACATATTACGTAGATACAACTTGACATATCATGTCACGTCATTTCATACATTTTTGACAATTCGGTATTCGGTTCGGTTCCCTAACCGATAAGTGAATAGCCCTGCAGCAGGGTTATTCACTTATCCGTGAAAGAACCGAACCGAATACCGAATTGTCAAAAATGTATGAAATGACGTATTATGTAGATACAACTTGACATGTCATGTCACGTCATTTCATACATTTTTGACAATTCGGTATTCGGTTCGGTTCCCTAACCGATAAGTGAATAGCCCTGCTGATTGAGGTCGGGCCAGGAAATGTAATTCCCAGCCCGATGACAATCATAATCTTGTTACTCGAAAAGTATAAAGCAAAAAATCCTGGGATGAGTGAAATGATTTTGTGCCAAAAACAGAAACTGCGTTGTCATGATCGGGCCAGGAATTACAACACTGCGGGGTACAGTTTCAGGCCAGGAATTATAACAAGTGGTTTAATTTAAATTTAACCTACTAAACTCTACTTCCTAACTAGTTATCGTTTCGCTAAATAAAACACAGTTTTATTTTTCTCAGATAATTTATTTTAAATATGTATACTATCATATTAATACATTTTTATAACAAATACTTGAAAAGGTACATCAGGTAAGTCATTAATCGTTTAATTATTAGACTCTAATACAATTAAATATCTCAATCAACAAAACACCACCACGGCTGCAATAAATAATTATAAACAAAAAATAAAAAAAAGTAAATCTCTAGGTATAACTCTAGGTAGGTAAAAGAAAAGTATGTAAGTATTATATCCATTATCCTAACCACCATAATAACAAGCATTAAGTTGCTTAGCTTGGGGTTAGGTGGCGCTGTGTGAAATGTCCTGAAATACCTATTTATATTTATTTATAACTATGATGCTTTTGAGAATATATTGGACGAAAATTCGATTTCACGGGCTATACCGATTTGATCTATATAACAAATTTGACGACTTTCAGATACTTATGACCAATGATGAGGAATCAGTGTTTATTGCTATTATATTCACCATCATCATCATCCCCCTACATCCCACTGCTGGGCATAGGCCTCCATCATGTTGTGCCAGTCAACCCTGTCCTGTGCCAATCTGGTCCATGTCCGACCCGCCACTTTTATTTATTTATTTATTTATTTTTACATTCAATTATCCAATACACTCACAGTATGACACCAAAACGCATAATGGATCAATTTACATTAAAGACTACAAAACATTATAACTAAGAAAGTAAGAACAATCTTTGACAAATTTTGAAAAATGATCAAAGAAAAGGTCAGATTTTGGATCATGAGCAATCAAAGCATTGAGTAGCCCGATTGCTCGGGCAGTAGGAGCGTACCTAGCTGTGTCCGAGCGAACAAATGGTGGCGCGAGTAGCCGCCGCGTGCTGAGCCGCAGTAGAAGCGCGGGCGCGCATAGTTTGCACCGCGACAGCGCCTCCGCGTTGTCTATCTTACCATTCAGCAGTAGATAGTAGTGAATCATCGCGGCAGTGTCTCGTCGCAGATTCAAGGTATCAATGCCGACCATACCGCCGACAAACAGAGACGGATATAGGTACGGATAGTATACGTAAAGTTTCTTATATAGAAAGCGGGCAAATTTTTTTGCACCTTCTCTATCATGAGTTTGTACTTGGCCTCGTGAGGAGACCAAATAATAGAGTTACATTCGAGCCTACTTCTAACGAACGCATAGTACAGAGTTAAAATAGCAGTCTTATCTTGAAATCTAGAAGTTTGCCGCATCACGAACCCCAGGGACTTACTAGCTTGTCGACACATCTCTGGTATGTGATCGTTAAAAGTAAGCTCGACGTCCAGATTAAGACCAAGATCTCGAATCTCTCTTTTACCAAATCGTCCATCAATCTGGCTGCTGGACGACCGCCACTGCTGTATTATTAGTATGTAATGTACAAGTCCTTATTGCCTATCTTTTCTATTAATTATATGCCAAAAAAAATTCAAATCATAAATTATAGAGAAAGTATAAATATAATATTTTCCAACCGTCTGTTATCACCCTTAATATAAATCCTGTACAATTCGCGGTAATGCAGAGGGTTCGATCAGTTTGATCGCAATATTTGTGTTCCTCTATTAAACGTCTTGTAGCATTTATACACAGAATGTTTGTAAAAATCATTTATATAAAAATAAATATATTTCAATGTAACAATATCTTTTGAGAAATTTAGTGTTAAAGCATCAAAAAATTTTACGAATCTGTACGTATAAAACTTAAAGTGATTCTAAGGCTGACCCCATACGACAAGGCGACGCGACTCGCGAGGTTGAGGGTCAGCCTAAAACCATTTACAGTAAAACCTTAAAAAATTAGAGGTAATTTAGAAATACATATTTTATAGGTCATTAAACTATAGATTCACATTCATTTAAATTGTAATACAATATCAATTTACAATAACAACAAACATAAATACGTCATCTAGAAATGAACCACAATAATTGAAAAGTTAATTTTGAATCACAAACATTAAAAAAGGTACACATAATAACATTAAAGGCAGGATAGATACTAACATTAAAATTAACACCTAGAAAGAAACATGAAATAAAGTCGATTAAGTTTCACAAACATTATAAAGTTCATATTATTAACTATGTAAATAAACGCTTAAACTCACGGATATAATAGTCGAAACTAGGCTTGACCCTGGGTCAAAAAACAGCTAGCGCCAGCGTCGCGACCTCGAGGCGTGAGTTCCTAATGAAGGACATCGTGATTGTCCGAAACCCAGGGCCGAGCCTAGGTTCGACTATTATATCCGTGAGTTTAGTCGTTTGTTTACATAGTTAATATGGATAAACACTTCACGTTAGTTTTCAAAAACGTATAAAAAAGTTCAATCAAAAATCACAAACATAATTTGCAAATAAATCAAACATTAAACAAATCTACAATTACAAACATTCAAAAAGTTCAATCTAGAATCATTAACACTAATAAAGGTCAACCAAAAATCACAAACACTAATAAAGGCTAATCTAGAAACACTAAAGCCGCGTCTCCAGCTCTTGTTTTGGTTTAAACATTCAACATGAGCATGACAACATCCAAAAAAAAATCTCGGCGATTTTTTGTTTGCCCCAACAATATTTTTTACGTACAACAAAATATAATATCAATATTCACCAAAATCGCCGAGATTTTTTTTGGATGTTGTCATGTTACATGTTGAATGATTGAACCACTTTCCATATCCGATGGAAAGCACGTACAACATAATATCAACATTCATCAAAATCGCCGACATTTTTTTTTAATGTTATCATGCTCATGTTGAATGACTGAACCAAAACAGGAGCTGGAGACGCGGCTTAATAAAGGTCAATCTAGAATCAAAAGGTCAATAAACTCTAGGCACAGGTGGTATATGCTCAACCTCATCGGTAAGTGGAGTGTCTATGACAGGTCTGTAGGTCAATTTCACTTCTCCAGTGGCCAAGTCCAAATGGGACAGAGTATGCTTACGCCAATGCTGAGTTATGTCGAGGCGAGTCTGGAAAAATAAAATAAAAATGTTTATTTTTATTATAACTTACACCAACTGTACGATACCAATGAATAGAAACTAATACAACGTATCATTGTATTATTATGCTTTGTTTGGTCACAGGTCATCAAAATCGAAGGATATAAGATATAATATAAGGGCACCACTGATTTGAAGATTTTTTTTAATGTAACAGGTGACAAACAAGCAGACGGTCCACCTGATGGTAAGTGGCTACCGTCGCATATGGATACCTGCAATACTAGGGGTACCGCAGTTAGGTACGTTGCCTACCTTTCAACACTCTGTTCAGATAACCTTTTTTAATTTTATACATAATTATTAATTATAGATTAGCCTTTGACTATGATCTTGCATAATGCAGCCGTAGATGGCTGGAGTCTAAACCTAAGAGGTGGGATAAATCCTCCCTGGAAATTTCCCTAAATTGACAACTTTTCGAACATTCACAAAACTTAAGTTGGTCTGCAATAAATGAGGTGCAATGAAGCCTTTATTACAAGCTTTATATTACTTTCACCTGTCTGTTGTCTGTCTGTCTGTCTGTCTGTCTGTCTGTCTGTCTGTCTGTCTGTAATCAAATCTTGCAAGTTTAATTTGACCCACTTCCCGGTTTCCAATTGAGCTGAAAATTTGCATGCGTGTGTAAATCGGATGACAATGCAATATTTTTATGACATCGAGCTGATCTGATGATGGAGCTGGAAGGTAGCCAAAGGAACTCTGTCATAAAACAACGCAACCCCATCGAGTTTGGGCTCATTTGATTCGTCTTGACGAGTACTTTATGATGCAAGATGATAACAATAATTAAAGCTTGTTTTTAAAAAGTATTTTTTAAATTTCACTTGTTATTACCTGCCCTTCGACAGATTTGGTGTAATCAAACTCGTCGTGACGCTTCGGGAAATCGTCCCTGAAATGGGCTCCTCTACTCTCCGTCCTTATTCTAGCTCCGGCCACCACCTTCACAAATCAAACATTATGTGGATTAGTATTATTTATTTATTATTCAGCACAACCGGGGGTAGACTTCCTTTGCAGGAGGTCGACTAGGTGGGTACCCCAACAGTGCTAGTTATTCTACCGCCTGAGCAGTGATGTCCAACGTTACTGTGCTTCGGTAGGAGGGCACTGTAGCTAGTGAAATTACTGGGCTGAAGAGTCTTAACATCTTATGACTCTCAAGTAAGAAGCGTTGGCGCAGTGCACTGGGTAGCACCGTAATAATTATGGGCAGCGTTATCTCTTACCATCAGGAGAGTCTTGCTCGCCTTCTTACTTAGCTGTATAAAAAAAAACAACGCTAGGACTGACTTAATGCTACAGTAGCATTTTCTACCAGTTGATCTGTTTCTAAAAAAAATTACTTGAATAATGAAGGAGTGCAGACAAGAGAGATAGTAAATTAGTAATTAGTATGTAGGTATTATGACAACAATTTAGGACATAGGCTTATATGGCTTATAGGCTAGGTTTAGGTTTTATGTTTAAAGCTCCTGTACAGTCCTAGAAATTACGCGTAACGCTCAGTACGTTACCTATTTCTCAGAAATACAAAAAAAAGTCCCAATGAAACGCTCATATTGTAACCACACTCACGATAATAATAATAATAAATATTATACGAGTAATAATATTATATTTAAATTCGTATTGCTATTTTCTTTCAAATCAGCGCCATCTACTGAACTTATGCAGTATCTTTAGGAGTTTATTTGTACCGAGTCCCGAGCAATCCTCGGGAGAGTTAGTTTTATTTTAACAGGAATCTCACTGCTTGTAACGCCACAACACATGACATTATGAGCCATAGGCATGAGTTTCTGTAACTCTTCTCTAGATGGCCCTTATATTGAGATTTATCGCTACTGTGTGTAAAACTGTGGGTCCTGGCTGTTTCCTATAAGATATGTAGGAAATAGTCGTCAGGTCATGTTGCGGGCCTTGTAGCAATCTCGGCGACCTGAAATTGCGACATAATGTAGGTTGGCCACACAACCTATAAGTTTCGACTCTGACAGTGTAAGTAGGGTAACCTGTTCTTTTGGAGTATAAACTTCAATTAATATTTTCTTATTTTATATGGAACCGTGATCGCTGATGAAAATGTTTTTTGCAATAATCCCACAAGTCTTAATATAATATGTATATAAGGAAAGAGTGACTGATTAACTGACTGACTGATCTATCAACCCACAGCTCAAACCGCTAAACGGATTCGCTTGAAATTTGGAATATAGATAGGTTTTATGATGTAGACCTATGCTAAGAAAGTATTTTACCACGTGGGCAAAGCCGCGTGCACAAGCTAGTTTTATTTATAAAAAGCGAAAGTATGGATGTGTGGCGCTACCTTTCTACGCCTAAAGGGCTGAACTGTAGTAGGTACCTAACTATATAGCAAATTCCAACTCAATCCACCCAATACCCTCTAACAGCAGGTAAAACCGCTGGTGATGATGATGAAGGATTACTAATCACCTGAACAGCTAGTTGTAGCATATTCTGCAGCTCCAGAGTCTCGATGACGTCACTGTTCCAGTTCAGTCGATGATCGACTACTCGGATTTGCTCAAACGTTCTATACCATTGCAGGATTTCTTCCCAACCTGGAATGTAAGATACCTTAACCTTCCTATTAATCCTTTTAACCTTCTATATTATAATATGGAAGGTTAAACCCTATATTCACTTAAAATACTGAAATATGGCCGCAGACCACGGAGCACATTAGCTACAGTTTCAAGTAAATATACCCAAGATTTTTTTTCAAAATAAATTAATTACTGACCATCGATTCTCGTGGTCTTAATAGGGATGTAGCAAAGGTGAAAAATCCGTAAATTAAATACTCAATGAAAAAAATATTAGAAAATATTGAATTCGTGAAAAAAATAGAAAATCGCCGACACAAAATGTACCTACCCGAGTTCGGCCAATGACGCGCGATCTCCCACCAAAGCAACTTTAATGTTTCGCAAGGTTTATACTCAAAATTTACAAATAAAAAAAGTAGTTTATTATTTTTTAATGATCCACTCGATAGACAACATTCCTTTTATAACTCTACGTACCTTCGTCCAACAGTTTAGCAGTTCTGAAGACCCCACATTTAGTTTGCATGGTGTTCTTCATGGCGAGGCGGAGTTCAGCCGTCGGAGCACAACCGTTTCCATTCCTCACCTTTTCTAGATTGTCTATGGACGCTTCACAAAGGTTCTGGGAATATAAAAAAAACTCTTTTTCTCAGTGTATATATTTGCGGTTTATACTCCAACAGAATAACATCTGCCCGATGGGTCGATGACATCGCAGCGATCGCAGGAAAGACCTGGATGCGAACTGCTCAGGACAGAGTTGCATTGCACGAAGTGGAGAAGGCGGTTGCCCAGCAGTGGGAAGTTATAGGCTGACAATGATGATGACTCCAACAGAACAGGTTACCCTACTTACACTGTCAGAGTGAAATTACAATTATTGTTATAGATTGTGGCCAATGTAGTTTCAGGTCGCCGAAATGACTACAGGGCCTGCAACATGACTATCTCCTACATATCTTATAGGAAACAACCAGGATCCACAGTTTTACGTGCCTTTCAAAACACAGTCGTGTCCAGGCGAAAACTTTTTGCCACTCTGAGATTTGAGCCCAGGGCCTCCGGATCACAAGCTGGACGTAAGAACACTGGGCCACGAACGCTACACGCGCAAGGGATTTTGGAGGTCTAAAGCATGGTAAAAATATACATTGCCGTGACAAGATCCGATTTGGGCATGCGAAGCTTCTGTTGCCCCTGTGTTTTGAATTAGGATATTAATTAATTAGAAAAAAAAACTAACATCACGCAAAGTGGGCTGCTTTTCACCCGGCTTGCAAAGTATGCCTATATTATCCGCTATCGCCTTCCCGAAGACGACTATATCGAGTATGGAATTGGCTCCAAGTCTGTTCGCCCCGTGACAGTTGCTGACAACCTCTCCGGCTGCATGGAGCCCTGGTACGATGCAGTCTTTGTTATCTTGATATACGATCACCTGGAAAACATTTTTTTTACTATTTTCGTCTCCGATTGAGACCTTTACGTTTGACCAAACACCGCCTGATGGAGCGATCGATGATGAAACACGTAAGATGCTTAGAAGATGTCATTCGTTGAGGATTCTCAAGTTGTTTCGACCAGGCATTTGAAGTTTAGTAGGTACTCGACTCAGAAGTGTTGGACTAATTCAAGGGCATCTTAAACAGCATGAACTTTGCTTTGAGTTAGACCATCACCAGACAAGTTTGGATCGTACCTTGGAGCGAAACTGCTAGAGGGTATGTAATTTTTGTAAAGATTATTTACAACCAAATTATATTATGCCAGAACTAAAACTACTGCTAAATATCTAAGTAATCTCACCTCACCACGGCTGTTAATAGGGATACCACCCATGGTATAATGGACAGTCGGTATGATGGGTATAGGCTCCTTAAACACGTCGATTCCTGCGAAAGTCTTGGCAGTTTCCGATATCCCAGGCAGTCTCGCCTTTAACACCTCTGGATCTAAGTGGTGCAGTTGTAAGTACATGTGATCTTTCTTCGGGCCCACTCCTCTTCCTAATTCAAAATGTTTATTTTATATGACAATGAGTGACAAGAAGAGCAAATCAGGTGCCCGATGGCAAACATCATAATTTCCCTACATCAGACCGTGCCACCCTGTGTTTTGATATACAACATTCTGCGCGGCACGTGCAGTGCCCCCTACATTAGCGATTAGCCGACTACTACAAAAAATTGAAGCAGATAACACAGTGGTGGATTGAATAAGCTTCTACCATCCTTAAATTAAGACTTAAATTCGAATGGGGCGGTTGCGGCCCAATCGAGCCGCTTGGGACGTCTTGGGACGTTAAGAGGATAATACGGCTTGAATTTAGTTTGGCTTAGGGCGGAAAAGGATACAATATTCCCAATCACCTCCCCATGTGGAAATCAGGAATCAAATTCGCCACCTGGTGGCACCTGGGAATTTATTGCCTCCACTTCCAGTTTCTGTACATTGCTGCGTGTATCGCCCGACTCACCTATTACTGTCTTACGACTGCTGTTGGAGTTAGCAGTCACATCTTACGACTACTGGTAATTTGATTCCCTATTGCCACAATGGGGCGATCCGTAAGGGCAACAGGGAGTATACCCATAATGAGTTGCTACCAACTTTTAATATGGACGATGTTTAAATTATTTTTATATAGATTACTAGCTTATGCTCGCGGCTTTGCCAGTATGGCAAAATCCTTTCTTAGCGGAGGTCTATGTCATAAAACCTATCTGTGTTCCAAATTTCAACCCAATCCGTTCAACGGTTTAGGCTGTACGTTGATAGATCAGTCAGTCAATCAGTCACTCTTTCCTTTTATATATTTAGAAGAGTTGTAAAGATACCTTCACGTATCTCGGTAGCGATAGACCGAGAGACCACGTCGCGACTCGCCAAGTCTTTAGCTGAAGGTGCATACTTCGGCATGAAACGTTCCCCTTTGCTATTCACCAAGTAACCGCCCTCGCCACGGCAACCTTCCGACATTAGGCAGCCGGAACCGTATATTCCTTTAGAATATAATAGAGAATAGAGTACTCTTAATTGCCACCAAATAAAATTACAGTTTTATCTGAAATACAAATTGGTCCACAACGGGCGGCCTTATCACTGTGAGCGATCTCTTTCAGGTAACCAACCTTTGTACGGAAAAGTTGATTGAAAGTGTATAGTGGGAAGAAGGGACAACAACGTGTAGTTACACCGTAACCATTGATAATTTTAGAACTAGTACAAATAATACGCTTTTTTGCCACTGTTGGGCGTATATGCTATAGCTGTCCGTGCCTATTCGCTTGATAGATTGTTGATTCAAGAAGTCTTTTTTATGCCATAGGTAACAGGTGGTAAACAAACAGACAGCCCGCCCCGATGGTCAGTGGTTACGGCCATCTGAGAACGGCGAAGCTATGGAACTCGCTACCGTCTTCCATTTTTCCCGAATGCTTTGACGTGGGTTTGTTTAAATCAAGAGTGAATAGGTTCTTACTGAACAAGTTCTGTAGAACAAGCGAGTTACAACTTAAGAGTGCATCGTCACTCTTACCAGCAGGTAAGATTGCGGTCAAACGCTTGTATAGTCAGCTATAAAAAATCTATGAAAACTCGCACATCGAAGCAAAGATGTTGCCGGTGGGTAAGTACGAGTAGCTCTACAATGGAAATAATATTATGATCGTTGAAGAATATCATAGTTAAATTAAAGCAAGTAGTCCGACATCTATTTATATAAAATATTATAAATATCCTCATGTTAAAAATTTTAAAAAGCTGTGAGCTTATAAAATGTTCTTATTTTTAATTGTAAATACCACTAGGAGTTAACGTACACTAGTGTTTTGTATTTATTTTGTTTGGAATTTTAATAAAGACTTTTGAAATGAAAAAAAATGAAAAAAGTCCGACATCGAACTAAGTTACATAATATATTTATATGTTCAGTTATTTAGAGGTGATCTCCCTGAACACCGTCAGTCGGGCTACTTGCTATAATTTTATACGCTCTCAACAGGTTCTTCATTTGAGAAGTAGTTTTATACAAAAAATATTATATTAACCAGTAGGATGGAACTGAACGAACTCCATATCCTGCAAGGCTACGCCAGCACGGGAGGCGACCGCGCATCCATCACCAGTGCACGTGTGTGCCGCTGTACACGAGAAAAACACGCGAGGGTAGCCCCCTGTCGCTAACACTGTGTTTCTTGCTTGGAACCTGTATTAATGGACAAAGGACAAAGGTTGGACAAAGGTAGGACAAAGTAAGAAGACAAGCTAGACGCTCTCCCGATGTTAAGAGATGATCCTGCCCATTACCAGTACAGTGCCACCCAGAATTTCACAATGATGCACAACTCTTGGTGCAGTGACCAACACTACTTATACTTAATAGTCTTGGGATAGTAATTTCACTAGTTACAGTGCAAAAGTTAACTTAGCACCATTTTACAAGTTTTTGGCCATTACTTGTTTCATAGACTTGGCAATAGGTACTGGGGGACACAACAGACCTTATAAAGGTTGCCGGAAGACGCTGGATGCAGGTCGCTTCCAACCGGTAAGTATGGAGGTCCAATGGGGAGGCCGAGTCCTATGCTCAGCAGTGGATGTCCTATGGCTGAGATGAAGATGATGACTAGGGGATATATTGGGAAAGATGTAATGATGGCGGAACATTATGCTTCATTTGATCTCGGACATACGTCGCTTTGAGTTTTGAAGGAAGCTTAAGGGGGGGGAATAGGTTTCAGCGTAAAAAAAATACACTTTTTTGCAATTTTTTTTCTCAAATATGGATTGAACCATTTTATTTAAACCTTTTGTACATTATTAAGCACACTTTTAACAATGTTGTTTAATTTTTTCAGGCAGAAATATTGAAGTATAAGCCGGTAACAGAGCTTTTCCTAGAACGTCTTGGGAAAAAAAAAACAATTTACGGTGTTCACTGTAACTTGGCCGGATATTATCTGAAAATTAAAAACCATGAAAATTTAGTCACATTATAATCAAATCTTTCCCCCTGGGTTCTTACTTACTAATATCCTGATAATGAGAAGAAAAATAAACGAATTGGATGAAATTACTTTATTTATCTCAATAAATACGTTTCACACACAAATCATTGAACGGTACATGTTATTATTTATTATGACATACCTATATTTTAAGTCTGCAAGAAGTATACTTAGTAAGATATCTAACACCAATAAGTCAAACTACAACATTGATCGGATAAAATATTATCAAAAATGCAAGTTCAGAATAATATGAACAAACCTTGTCTGGATTTAAATGTTTTTTTTCCAAAAATGACGATGATGCTCTTTCATCGTCGGAAAATACACAATCATCAGTTCAATTTGCATTGACAATAATTAAAATCATAGCCATACAGTGATGTTCAAACCGAGATTCACAAATAAAGTCATCTTAATAAACTGTAATCAAAAAGTTGACTTAACAGGATTTTAAGTGTTTTTTTAAATTAATTCATCACTGAAGGTTTTTTTTGTCAAATTTTGATTAAAAATTAAACGGCATATTCCGAAAACAGGAATCTATTGGGTTATCTTATTTTTACAATTTTAAATTTATATAATTTTCAAGACCAGAAAAATTTAGAAAAAAATATTTTGTCAAAAAGTCGTCAAAACCTAGAAGTCTTAATTTAGTCTTATTTGTTTTTGTGGTATTCCAAACAACAGTTATCAGTGAATATTATTATAATACTTCCTATATCTATATTAATATAATAATAATAAGTAAGTAGGTAGGTACTTATTTTTTTATTTTTCAAACATCGACTTTATATGGCTGTCTTCACAATGTCACACAAGTACAGAAGTTTACACAAATAGAGTTCATTAAAAAATTCTTAGAGCGCACAATTTTTGGTCTTATTAGTATTTTATTTATTCTAAGTTGATGAGTATATAACTGAACCTATCTTATTACATAGTTAATAAAGTATTACATAATTATTTGCAGGACAATTTTATGACTACACCGTATTGGACAAAAAAATAGAGCTTACATTGTCAACAAAAATGTCTGAGTGTCAGAGTTATCTATCAACTCGTATATTCTCATACAGTTTTACAAATATTTGTACGTAGCTGTGCACTATATCAAATGTACAATTTATGTAATACAAACAGGCTTATTTCAGTAATCACTGATGTTCTAATAATGTGATCTTAATCCTAACATTTTATACTAAGAGGGATGTTGACATAGAAAAAAAATGTAATGAGTCCGTAAATATGCTATTCTCGATAGCGTTTATATTTTTGAGTTTGGAGTAGTGACATTGGGTCCGAGGTCCCATGACCCAGCCGCGAGCAGACCACATTTTCAAAAAAATCTCTTAGCGCTTAGTCAAGGCGACGTGTGATCAAAATGCTGGGGTATATTTAGCCCAAAGTATAAGTATTGCCAACCTACGTGGCAATGCTGTCAGCATTCTGGGCATACTGCCATCAGACAGTGGTTTGGAACACTTGGAATATGAGTGTATTATTTTCTGTAGATTGGCGTGTGGCTGATCGATGGATAATACATGTGTTCTTTACTGCTGTAGGAGCTGTAGTATTGTTTTTATTTTCACAATAAATGCGCTTTCCATTTAAAAAAACAAGTTAAAACGAGGATCCAGACCAAAGTGTGGGTACTGCCATTACTCTGGGCACACCACGGAGGAATGCCGCAAGCGCAAATAGAAGGACCCCGAGGCACGGGGGAAAACCGTGGGGCCCGAAATTAAACGCCCTGCCACTTTAGCAGCGCAAGCTCCTCCATAAACCGAACGTGGTGTGCTATGGGTGTGGCGCACCGGGAGTGGTGCGCAACAAATGCTCCACATGTTCTGGAGCCACTCACTCTAAGGTCCGATCTAGTGACTTGGGGTTTTGTCCTGTTGACATCAACGCCGGGAAAGCCAAGCGTCCCATTGTCTTCATAGAGATTGATGGAATAATGGGAACAGCCTATGTGGACACATGCACAAAAATAAGCGAAGCCTCCTACGAACTGTACCTACAATTAGCACAGAAAGGTCATAAGTTTGGGGAGGAAGTGGTGAATATCATACTGGCAGACGGCATCCCCAAGAAACACCGAGTTCTAAAAACCATTGTCCCGGTAAAACTAGAGAACAGGGCCATAGAAACACCGTTTATAGTCCTGCCCGAGTGCAAGGATAACCGGACACTCCTTGAAATAGGCTGATGAAACTAAGCCTTATGTCATAGAAACCAATGCGAGCAACTATGCTTTGGGAGTAGTTCTCGTCCAGGGGGAGAGGGACGAGGACATCTCATTAAGTACGAAAGTTTAAAGGTACTAGCTGACACTCTTGTCAAAGCCAGAGAGGGTTAAGAAAAGAAGAAGTCCGGAAACAATACGTCGACCAGCATCGTCGACCACCACTACAATTCCAATCCGGAGACGAGAAAAATAAATTATTACCTATTTGGTTCGTAAACATGTGCACATAAAAATGCCCTAAGTCGATGGAGCTGTGTCGTTTAATAACCCAGTTCCAATGGACATCTTCCAGCTCCATCGTCAGACCCTGGTCCAGCACCAAAGTGTTCGACAAGACAAATCATACAGGCCCAAACTCGATGGGGCTATTTCGTTGAATTACTAAGTTTTTACGGTCACCCTCCAACTCCATCGTCAGATCCTGGTTACCATCCAGCATCAAAATACTTGTCAAGATGGATCAAACGAGTCCAAACTCCATGAGGTTGCGTCGTTTAACTATCGAGTTTCCATGGCCATCTTCTAGCTCCATCATCAGACCCTGGTTATTCATTCCACACCAAAATACTTGTGCAGAAGGATCAAACGAGTCCAAACTCGATGGGGTAGCGTCGTGTAACTACCAAGTTTCTATGGCCATCTTCTTGTGCCATGATCAGAGCAGTTCCATGTCATAATACTTAATTTTGCATTGTTTAATTTAAAAAAATAGTCATCATCCCTATTCTTACACTATCTTATAATTATATACGTTGTTATTCTAAAATTACATATGTCAAGTTTACAATAGCATGAGTCCTAAGACTTGCTAGACCGAAATTGGGTTTAAATACTCTACTATACGGTACTTATAATATAATACTATTGGATTTATGTCACTGAACATAATCGATTCCGCTCACTAATCTTATAGAAAAGACCAGTTGAACTTTTTGGGGTTTTGTCAGTAATTACAATAGTAAAATTATTTTATTTCAATATGGTAAACATACGCAACCGCGAGAGATCGCGTTATATTTTGTTTTTTTTTGTTAACGCTGAGAAAAAATGCGTTACGCATACGCCACTTGTTGGGGGTACAGAAGGTTTATGTGGGACTCCTCGTGCAGGACGACTGCGCGGGTCCCGCGCGGACCCACTAAAATAACTCAGCGGCACTCTTGCATCGTCTTTGTCATGGAGGCCTGGAAAACCGGCATAGCCTTAATGTCCATTACTCCATAGACGACTGCGCGCTTTTAAATTGGCGGACCCTTAACTCCCCTCCTAATGAAGAAAGGTCCGGATACGCTCGGGTGCTCCGCGCCTGTCATTACTATTACTACTAACATACGACATACGAAATTCGCCACCGGGGGGCTGGAGACAATTCTCGAACAGTCGACCTATTTCTCTAGGAGCGGTTCTGCGATGGGTTCTTGCTGCCTCGCACGCTTCGTCGCCTACTTCACATAAAGAGGCGACCGCAGCCCAAGCCATCTCGCTCCAGCATGGATGAAATACAAGGCGAAGCTCATCCTACGACGGGCACACCTCATGGGTATGCTGCGCCGAATCCTCCGTCGTGCCACTCTCCAGGCACATCGGGACCTTGCTCCGAGTCCGAGCAGAAATGTCCCAAAAGTGCCATGACACCAGATGGAATATTATATTCTACCTTATACCTACAGAATCCTCCGCCATGCCACCAGGCACGTCAGAGGCTTTACCAATCCGATGCAGAAATGTCCTGAAAGTACCATGACTGGACAAAACCTACACCAGACGGAATATCTTATACCTATCTTATAACTATCCTATAACTAACAATATGTTTTGATGGTACCCATTTTTTGTCTTCTTTAATGAATCGCGACCACTTCCCCGCGTCACACTATATAGTGACGCGAGAAAGTGGTCGCGAATATCCATAAAGTGCGATTTTTTGCGCACCCTGCTCCATACTAAAAGTTCACTAAAAGCGGGCGCGATGTGTCACGATCAGAAATAGAAGAGAAGATCGCTGTCCCGACGCGTTCAAGCGTGTGATAAAATATTACCTATATTAATTATTACTACGTCTACGAATATGATTATACAAAGTACAAATATATTTCTGTCTCTACGCTAAGATTAATTACACTACACACACAAAATGATCGTCTTTTACTGTTTTTATCGGGTGATGTTTTACGTCCAATTACACGATATAATTAGAACCTGTGCAAGCTGCTATCGTCCATGTCCATAGCAAGAGCCCCTACAACCTCCCCATCTTGAACGATGAGGTCTAATACGAAATACTCCGGGAACAGGTTGATGTTCTTGAACTTCGTGCTGTATCCGTAGAGAGTGTGGAGCAAGGCGTGACCCGTCCTAATAAACAAATATAAATAATTTTTAAAACCATAAATTAGGCTTCCTTTATCCTTTTCAATAAATTATATTATTGATAGTATCAACTTTTGAAGATGGTTCGTATTGTTAACAGACAGATGAAAGTAAATAAAAGCTTGTAAAAGTTACCTATCGGCAACACAGCAGGTCCTCTTAGCCTGTTCCTTGCCTCTGTTCTGGGAGCCTCCGCCGAACGCTCGCTGGTAGATCCTGCCTTCTTGCGTCCGGGAGAAGGGCATGCCCATATTCTCTAACTCATACACCGCTTGTGGCGCGTCTTGGGTCAATCGCTGGATTGAATCCTAATAACAACGATAGGAATGTGTCAAAAAGTATGCGTTTAATATCAACTATTTGTATTAAATTCACAAAACAAAAAAATATACGTAACTGATAAATAAATATGTTAATCTATTTAATATTGTCAATCACCTGATCTCCAAGCCAGTCCGATCCTTTCACAGTGTCATAGAAGTGCCACCTCCAATCATCTTTGTGCATACTACCTAAAATAAAAAATCCAATATAGGTATAACTCAAAAATGTTACAATAAAGCTTACTTATTTCAAAGTACTCTTGCCAAACGCGAACGCGCACACGCACACGCACACGCACACGCACACGCACACGCAAGCGCACACGCAAGCGCACACGCACACGCACACGCACACGCACACGCACACGCACACGCACACGCACACGCACACGCACACGCACACGCACACGCACACGCACACGCACACGCACACGCACACGCACACGCACACGCACACGCACACGCACACGCACACGCACACGCACACGCACACGCACACGCACACGCACACGCACACGCACACGCACACGCACACGCACACGCACACGCACACGCACACGCACACGCACACGCACACGCACACGCACACGCACACGCACACGCACACGCACACGCACACGCACACGCACACGCACACGCACACGCACACGCACACGCACACGCACACGCACACGCACACGCACACGCACACGCACACGCACACGCACCCGCACCCGCACCCGCACCCGCACCCGCACCCGCACCCGCGCCCGCGCCCGCGCCCGCGCCCGCACCCGCACCCGCACCCGCACCCGCACCCGCACCCGCACCCGCACCCGCACCCGCACCCGCACCCGCACCCGCACCCGCACCCGCACCCGCACCCGCACCCGCACCCGCACCCGCACCCGCACCCGCACCCGCACCCTCACCCGCACCCGCACCCGCACCCGCACCCGCACCCGCACCCTCGCCCGCACCCGCACCCGCACCCGCACCCGCACCCGCACCCGCACACGCACACGCACACGCACACGCACACGCACACGCACACGCACACGCACACGCACACGCACACGCACACGCACATACACACATACGCATTTAAGAGTAGATAACATAAACCTATCGTCACAATAAGCTTACCAATGGATGCATTCATGCCACCCTGCGCAGCAATAGTATGAGACCTGGTGGGGAACAGCTTAGAGACCAGCGCCACAGAGAACTGCTTCTGCGCGAGGCCCACGGCCGCCCTCAGGCCGGCACCACCGGCTCCGATCACCAGGCAATCGTGCTGGTGATGCTGGATCACATACGAACTGGACAACCGCCCGGCATCTGGAACAATAGCTTTATATTAACAAAAGGAAATAGTTAAATCTCTTCTCTATCCTCACGACTTATGTCTGCCACTGCAAAGCCATGTTAAAGACATACCTATATTACAATAAAAACATTATAAAATTAGTCAATACCTGGAAGGCAAAGATGCCTGGAAACCTCTGCAACCAGCCGTAAATAAATTATGTAACCAAGATAAACATTGGTAAACACTTAATTAAGCAATCCCTATGAGTTTCTTGCTTGTTCTTCTCATAGAGGTGCCTTGGGAATGAGCGGTAGGGTATTAAAATAAAATGTAAAATTGACTTGCAAAGTGCTCCATTGTAGCCTATGTGAATTTATGAATTTTGAGTTTGAGTTTGCTATACTACAAAGTTTGTCATATCGTTGCGAGCAAGAGCATGAACCCATATACCCATAGAAACCCTAAGACGTATGGAAGAAATATTAATCTTAAGTCTGGGCACAATCATAAAATATACATTCATCATCTATCTATTGTATCTCCCGGGCAGAGGAGTACAGTATTGCGCCGGTCATAACTCATTGAATAGGTATCCTATAGGTGCCTAGATACCTAGGCTGGGTCAACAATAAATTATGACCTGCGCATTGAGCTCGCGTTCCCCGGGCAAGAGATAGATACATTATGAACTAACTAGTAACATCCCGCTATGTTACCCGCAATAAAAACAGTTATTATCTCGTAGGATAAAAAATGGGATAACAACTATCCTATGTCCTTTTCCGAGACTTGGACTATCTCTTTTCCAAATTTTACCTGAATCGGTTGACAGACAAACAGATTACACATTAGCATTTATATTAATTATCCGACTTCCTGCTACTTCTTACCTGATGATATCCTGTCCTACTTCCTACTTATATTATAAGAATGCGAAAATAAGAGGTAAAACGTCTCTTCACGCTAAAACGTCTGAACCGATTGGGCTTAAAATTTGCATATTATGCACTAGTTTAAGCTCTAGAATAAGACATAGGCTACTTTTATGCGGGTAAATCTGCTTGGCGGAGCTAGTAGTACTAGTTGCAGCTTTTAGACGATAATAAGACCACCACCACTATAATTTTTTTAAGTATGAAGAGTCTTGAAGTCCCGCGAAATTTCCCATGTGTGTTTGTCGCAATACTGGGTACGAGAACAGCCTTAAAAGTAATTTAGACTAAGAATAAAATACTAAGTATAGAAACTCACTTTTTATCAAAGATTTTGAAACTAAACCTTTTTATCTGCCCTTCACAATGCTAAGACGAAGTTTGTTGACGGACGCAAAAAAAAAAAGCCATTTGTAACGGCTGCGCAGTGAAATAGGTTTTGAAACTAGGAAGGGTTATCTAGGCTAGGGATCCCGGATATCTAGGCTAGGTCTTCGATAATTTATGACCTGCGCAGTAAAGCACTCAGCTCGTCGACCCGGGAAATATTGAATAGATAGATGAAATATTTATTGCACACTAAATTACAGATACAACAAAGGAAAATCACCTATATACAAAAAAAAGATTCTTACTTTTTTTAACTGGACGTCGCATCGTAAACTGAGTTAAAAACGATGCATTGGTAACAGCTTAATATAAAATTAATTTGACTAGAGTCCGCCATTTTGTCGACGTCACGTCCCTATTTAACTTATTCCGTTTGAGTCCCAACACTGTTACTGAGGTTCTTTACCTTTTTCCGTGGTTATATTATGAACATATCTACCATCTCGCCAGGTCACGTGTCCTGTCCAATTCCGTTCTGTTACTAGTTTTCTTTACCTTCGTTGTCATGTGTGTGCATCAGCCATTTTGTCCACCTCATCTGGTCACGTATACTACCCAATTCCGTTTAATTTCATCACTCTGTTTATTTTTTTATTTTATTTTATTTATTTTCAAAATCCACAGCCCTTAATTAACAAAGTTCGGTAATGGTTTCTTAAAATTACGGCCAAAAACGGATTTTCATTTTGTAAACAATTTAAAACTTAACTAGGACAGTCTAATCAAATTAGAATAAAATTACAAAGTAGGTATGTAAGTAGGTAAACTTATATAAGTTATACAATCTTAAGCATAAATAAAATCTAATGAGGCTTATTTAAGATTTTAAGAACTTCACTTTTAAATTTAAGTTTACTGTGCTGAAACATATCTAGATCACCAAATATTTTATTATAGGTCCGATGAAGTCTAGTAACCGGTGCATTTTGCGCATAGTTAGTGCTAGACACTGTTTGAGCGAATAAATTTGTGTGTCTGGTTCTGACCTTTGGACAACAAAAACGTAAAGTTTTGTGCATCATCTCAGTGCAATCAATATATCCATTACAAATGCCGTGCATATACATAATGTCAGCCAAAATTCTTCTGTTTTCTAGAGTATCTAACCTGTGAAATGTGCAGGACTCGGTATATAATCTTTGAAAGTTTTGTAGCAGCGGAAGTTTAGATGCTTAATGAATTTGTGCTGGATACTTTCAATTTTTTGTTTGTAAATAATATAATAAGGGTTCCATATCAAGCTACAGTACTCCAAGACACTTCGAACATATGAGTAGTACAGATACAGAATTTTAAGACAGTGTAAGTCTGAAAAGGGGCGACTAATACATATAATAAATCCGAGACTTTTGTATGCTTTACTGACTATGTTCTCAATATGTTACTTGTGTCGTTTAACTTTTGCCGTTGGTACGCATGCGTCAACCATTTTGTCGAATACTCCTGCCACGAATCTTTCCATCGATGATTCCATGAGTTCTATCTTAATTGTTGTTTACCTTTGTTCATTGTCAGATGTGCGTCAGCCATTTTGTCAACCCCACCGTGGGTAAAATTAAGAAATGAAAATTCAAGTAATATAAAATGTAAACTTACTTTACCACCGCCCCAATCCACCTGTTGATTATACACTTGCTCACATCACTGCTGCTAATATATTCAGTAACAAGAAATATTATAGCTCTGTATAGTTCACGGAAGCCAAATTCAATGATGGAAACTGAAGTTTCTCACAGGACGCCTTTTGCTACGGCTGCGCAGTGAAACAGATTTGGGAATCTGGGAACTAGAAGGGGTTACTCTTCCGCCTGGGATACCTAGGCTAGGTCTTCGATAATTTAGGACCTGCGCAATAGAGATCTGAGCTCGGCCCGGGATATGTAGACAGATAAACGAGTGCTTTTTTTTCATGTCACACAAAAAACCAAATTTAAAGAGAATACGCACAAATTAATTTGGACGTCAGCGCCACCGTTGAAACGTTCGATGAAACGCTTATGTGACAAAAAGCACAATATGTTTAGCCACATGGCATGCGCCATTTTGTCGACCACATTCAAGATGGAGACGACTAAACAGTGGTTGAGACGGAATAGGATAATATTAATAAATTAATACTCACCTTAACTGCCCTACGAGTATTTTTGGTTTGAGCGCCAGTCCTTAGATGTTTTACTAAAAATATTTTACCAGCGTAGGTACAGATTGCGCAAACTAACTTAAGACGAGACGAAGTTAGGGACTGAAAGCCAAAATACACCAGCCTTAGAGAAAGGATAGGTATACTTACTATATTTTAATGGGACGTCCGCTCCTCTCATAAATCGTTAAAGGTGAGTGCGCAGTATGGTAGAAAATTTATCATTACCAACCAATTCTCACTGCATCCTCATGAGCGGCCGCCATTTTGTCAACCACACCCAACATTGCCTCACCTACTCAAAGACAAAAAATTGGAGTAATCAGTAAGAAAAACTTACTTTTATCTGCCAGCCGAGCACTCAGCTTTGCTTTCGGCACTGATTTTAATATTGCCTGAAATTTAAAACATTTTATTAAGCACTAGGTCTCTACCAGACCTTACTGATAGCGGAAACTAACTCGAATGATACGCCCTAACTAGGAACTGCGCAGAGAATCGATTTTGCTATTGAGATAGGTATAATCGAGAGGGAGATTGATTACTTTTTGTCAAATTAGTGTTATAATAGTTTGGCGGAAGAGCTAAACTTGCATGATTTATGAACAACCCCTAGGTTCTCTACAGCGCTGGTGCTGCCATCTACAACTCTGGCAACCTTGTTATTGGTCTATTTTAATTTGTGAGAATATAGTGCCCCAATCAAAAGCTGGCGGCAGCATTTGAAATAATCTTTCAAATCTTAGTAATTTATGCACAAACTAGGACACTAACACAGTACTAATACAGTAGGACACTAACACTAATACAGTAGGCAGTAGGACACTAATGTTTTCGTTGAGACAAAAAGCGCATTTATATATGTAAAAATAATGTTGAAATTACTATAATATATAAGTAAGAGCAATGACGCCAAACCACGCGTAGTTATAGGTAGATACGAACTTGTTACCCCTTAAATGTTATGCAACTTATGCCCGCTTTCCAATACGGATGGAACGGACCGATTTTATTTCCAAAGTGAGGCTATTATTTTGGCAAAAGAAAGCTCCTGCTGTTGGATAAAGGCAGCTTTCTTCAACTAGACTGGTGTTTCAGTTATTATAATAACTAATGAAATTTAGTTTTAGTGTAGTTTATTATAGGGGGTTTTAGTATTTCCACCAAAGCGGAGATGAGTGGTGTCGAAAATAATCGCATAGAAGGTTAGCGAGCTTACAGAGGTTCCCACATTTCAAATCACTTTCTTAGGAAGCAAAAACCAGATCGAACCGAGATGGAATTTGAAATGTTTTTGTTCCAATTAACCAGACCAGTTACGAAACTCAAGTGGAGCTGGATAGGTCACGGGGCTAGACGTGGTGATGGCGGGTGGAGTCGCTTAGTCACAGAATGGAGGATCATATTAGGACATAGGAATCCGGATCGACCGATAGCTAGATGAACAGATGACATCAGAAGAGTGTTGGGATATTAATGGATGAGAGCGGCAAGGGACAGGGGAGAATAGCATTATGAAAGTGTTGGCGATCTTCAGTAAATTTAAGTAGTTTAGGGAACCCACTAATGTTTTGTAAAATAGGCAATAGATATAAGTAGTTAGGGAACCCACTCATGTTTTGTAGAATAGGTCTTAATAAATTATTAGGTTAAGGTTAGATTAAGGTCTAGGTATAAGTACACGGTAAATAGGTTCTAATAATAACAATAAGTTGTAGGTAAAATATATATAAGTCCATAAAATAGCTTAAGTAAGGTCAGTCACATAGTGACATAGAAAAAGTTTGTTAGTTTTTCGGCTATAACTTTATCTGTTGTTAACTTATATTAATAAGAATTTATGTACTAGATAGGGCTCAATAAGAGCTATCTAATGATACTAAACATGCTAGGATCAAATAATTAATTATGTATCAAAAGTAGGAAAAACCGTGTAACGCATAGTAAAAATTCGTAAAAATGCGCGCCGAAATTGGTCGCAAAACAGGTGCTCTCTTTACGGTAAGGGTACGACCCAGGTTAGTAAGCACCAAAACAATGCATGTCATGCTTGGCTGCTCTGAAGAAAGAAATAAATGAAGAAGTAAATAGTGAAGAAATAGGAAGTTTTATTTGGAAGAAAGAAAAGGGTCAGGCCTTGATCCCCCCCCCTCCCCTCCGGGTCTCCAGCGCATCAGTAGGTTCGAGCCGGGGCTTTCTCTTTGTTTCACCCCGACTCGGCCTGCGTGTTTAAGACCCGGAGCCGCGGTCGGCAACACGCTCGACCGCAACAGCTGGTCCTCCGAGCCGGATCCAAGGTCTGACCTGCGTTGAAGAGCGAAGATGCCGGTCACCCGAAGCAACAAGGGAGCGGAGCCTCGCACCACGGAAGCGGCAACGTCGGGCCCCCCCGGCCCGCATACGGATACGTTGCCGGCCACCGCGATGCCCGCACCATCGTCGGCGACGCCGGGCCCCCTCGGCCCGCACCCGGTCGCGTCGCCGGCTACCACCGCCGGGCCCGCATCATCGTCAGCAACGCCAGCCCCCCCCGCCCCGCGTTCGGCCGCGTCGCCGGCCGCCGCCGCGGGGCCCGCACCTTCAGCAACGGAACAGAGCAGCCGTACCGCTACCTCCGCGACCACGACGGAAGGCACGTTTCCGTCAGGGACGTCTTACGAGACGACCAATACGGTTCCGGAGGAGCGCACCGTGGTACCTTCAGCATCAAAGGCAGCATCGGTCGCGTCGGCAAGAAAGAAGAAGCGGCTTGAATTACAGGCCGAACTCGCGCGCCGCCAGGTCGAGGAGGCGCGCGCCGCGGCTGAGCTGGCAAAGGCTAAGCTGGAGCTTCTGCAACTTGAAGAGGACGACGACGACTCCGTCATCAGCGACCCGGACGACAAGGAAATGGAAGTCGAGAACTGGGTCAAGGAATCTGCGGCAAGAACTCCGGCGGCCACAAGTCAAGAAAAGGAACCCGTCAAGAACACGCAAGAGGGCGCTAGCGAGCTAGCTAGTGCTATACTGGCGGCTATCAAGAACACTACGAAGAGCGCGCATGTACCGAACTATATGCACGAGCTACCCTTCTTCGATGGCGCCAGCGGTGAATGGCTTGCGTTCCGGACGGTGTATGAAGATACGGCTACGAATTTTTCGGCGGTACAGAACATGGCAAGACTGCGCAAGGCGATCAAGGGTACGGCAAGAGAGGCGGTCAAGAGTCTTCTCTATACGGACAGCAAGCCGGAAGACATACTGGAGGCACTGCGGCGACGCTTCGGGAGGCCCGACGCGTTAGTGCTGGCGGAAGTGGACAAGCTGAGAAGCCTGCCGAGGATGACCGAGAATCCACGGGACGTCTGCACCTTCGCCAGTCAAGTGAACAACATCGTAGCCACCATCAAGAACCTGAAGAAGCCCCAGTACCTGCAGTCACCAGAGATGCTCAAGACGGTCGTCGACAAGATGCCCGCCGTGCTCCGCTACAGATGGTTCGACTTTTCAGCGACGGAAGAAGATCCCGACCTGCTACATCTTCGGAAGTTCCTGGATCAAGAGGCCGATCGCTGCGGACCGTACGCCGCGCAAGAAGCAGTCACAAAGAAGACTCAAGTCGGAAGAAGGGAAGCCACTCACACCGTAGCCGAACAAAGAAGAAACGACTGCGCCTGCTGCAATGAAGATCATCGGCTGACAGACTGCAAGAAGTTTTTAGAAGCCGACGTGAAGGAACGATGGGACATTGCAGCGAAGGGCCGAGTGTGTTTCAAGTGCCTGCAGGGAAGACACAGAAAGGAGAACTGCAAACGACCGGCCTGCAGGACCTGCAAGAGGTGGCATCATCATCTGCTGCATGAAGACAGAGAAGATACAAGAGCCACCAAAGAAGTAACCAACAACGTGTTTCAAGTGCACGCGACCAAGGTGACCAAGGCGTATTTGAAGATAGTTCCAGTAGAAGTATACGGGCCAAAGGGAAGTCTGAAGATTCTCGCACTGCTGGACGAAGGCTCAACGGTCACACTTCTGGACTCGTCGGTCGCAAGGCAACTGGGATTGAGTGGTCCGCAAGAACCACTCGCGATCGAAACCGTTGGCGGGAAACTCATCGCGAAGAGGGACTCCATGATGATCAGCGCTCACATTCGAGGGTTCCACCAGACAAAGAAGTGCAAGATCGGCGAAGCGAGAACCATCGACGAGCTACACCTGAGCCCTCAACGCATCGAGAAGCGCATGATAGAAGAATGCTCTCATCTGAAGAAGTTGGTCGACAAGCTGTACTATGAAGAGGAACGACCCAAGCTTCTCATCGGGCAAGATAACTGGGAGCTGATAGTATCCCGGGGAATACGCAAAGGAAAGAAGAATCAACCCGTCGCATCACTCACGCACCTGGGATGGGTGCTACATGGATACGACGCGGGAACGACAAAGCCAGTGAACTTCGTGACCTGCGCGCACATCACCGCCCGAGAAGAAGAATGGGACAACGCGATCAAGGAACACTTCGCCCTGGAATCGCTAGGAGTACAGCCGCGTCGACCCAGCACAGACACCGAAGCAAGAGCACTCAAGATTTTAGAAGAAACAAGCCGGCGACTAGAAAACGGAAGATATGAAGTCGGCCTGTTATGGAAGAAGGACAACACGGAAATGCCAGACAATCAAAAGTCGGCAGAAGATCGTCTGAAGTCCATCGAGAAGAAGCTCGACAAAGATGCCAGCCTCAAAGAAGAATACAGCAAGCAGATACAACATCTGCTCAACAGCGGTTATGCGGAGGAAGCACCTCAAGAATCAACATCGAAGAAGAAATGGTACCTGCCACACTTTGCAGTCACGCATCCCACGAAGCAGAAGAAGAGATTAGTATTCGACGCGGCCGCCAAGTACTACGGGACAAGCCTCAACAGCGCGCTGCTGCCGGGGCCCGATCTGCTACAGTCCTTATTCGGCGTGCTGCTTCGTTTCAGGCAACATCCAGTCGCTGTAGTGGCCGACATCAAAGAGATGTTTCTGCAAATCAAGATACGAGAAGAAGATCGTGACAGCCTGCGCTTCCTGTGGCGGGGAGACCTCCGCACCGGCAAACCGAAGGAGTACAGGATGACGTCGGTCATATTCGGAGCGGCGTGTTCACCCTGCGCTGCGATCTACGTGAAGAACCGAAACGCTGCTGACTTCAAAGAAGATTACCCGGCAGCTGTGCAAGCGGTGGAGCGCAACCACTACATGGACGACTACCTGCACAGCCTACCAACAGAAGCAGAAGCCATCAAGATCGCAAGCGAGGTCGACACGATTCACAAGAGGGCGGGATTCGAGCTCCGAGGATGGGCGTCAAACAAGACTTCGGTGCTGGAAGAGCTGACCCGAGAAGAAGATACGTCGAAAGAAGTCGAGCTGGGATCCAAAGAAGAGAAGACATTGGGCTTAAGATGGTTCACCAAAGAAGATGAGCTGGGTTTCCGTACGAGCCTGAGGAACGTGCAAGAAGTCGTCGAGCAAGGAAGAACTCCCACCAAGAGAGAAGTCACGAGCGCGGTGATGTCTACCTTCGATCCTATGGGGCTGGCGTCACCCGTGCTCATCCAAGGGAAGAGACTCCTGCAAGAAATCTGGCGAAGCGGCATTGAATGGGACGACCAAGTCACGGCGGACAACGAAGAACAATGGAGAAGATACTTGAAGAATCTGCAGCTGCTACAAGATCTGCGAGTTCCACGATGCGTCCACTCCGGCCACAAGGGGGAGCTGCACGTCTTCACCGACGCGAGCGAGACGGCGTACGCCTGCGCAGCTTTCTGGAGGCAGAGGAACAACGACGGCGGATTCGACGTGAAGCTCCTCGCCGGCAAAGCGAGGGTCACTCCATTGAAGCCAGTCTCCATACCGCGGCTCGAGCTGCAAGCCGCACTCCTGGGGACCCGCCTAGCCCGGTCCATAGAAGAGGAGATGGACATCAAGCCAGCAAGGAAGATATATTGGACGGATTCAAGCACAGTACTCGCTTGGATAAAGTCCGATCCAAGAACATTCAAGCCCTTCGTCGCACACCGGCTCGCGGAGATAGAAGATACTTCAAGGCCACAAGAATGGAGATGGATCTCGACGAAGGACAACCCAGCTGACGACGCCACGAGAGACGTCCCCGACGAGTTCAACAGCAATCACCGGTGGTTCGTCGGGCCTGCGTTCCTGAAAGAAGACGAAGCACTCTGGCCGGCTCCGAGAAGTTTCAAGAAAGAAAAAACCGGCGAAGAGAAAGAAGTCTCAACAGTAGCCACGGCAAGAATCAAGGACGACTTCCCTACCCCGGACCCGGCGCGATTCTCAAGCTGGAATCGGTTGTGCCGCGCCACAGCGCGGGTACTCCAGTTTGCAGACCTATGCAGGAAGATTCATCGCGTCAACATTTCAAAGAAGACAGAAAAGGCTGATCCGACCTGGGGCAAGATCGTCAAGAAGAAGAAACAGAAGACCGAAGGCTACATTCCAAAAGAAGAAAAGAAGTTCCTGCCCATAGAAGATTGCTACAAGAAGACTGCTGAGAAGATTCTTCTAAGAAGAAGTCAAGAGGAAAGCTTCGGAGAAGAGATCCACGCGCTGAAGAAAAGCAAGCCTCTCGACAACTCTAGCAAGCTGAAGAAGATCGACGTGGCGCTGGAAGAAGACCTGCTGAAGATCAAAGGAAGAATCAACGCGGCGCGAGACTTAGAAGACAGCTTCAAGAAACCTATCATCCTGGATAGCAAGAATCACATCACGAGGCTACTCATCGCGCACTATCATCAGATCTTCAACCACGCCAACCACGCTACGGTCATCAACGAAGTCAGGCAACGCTTCTGGGTACTGGGTCTTCGAGCAGCGGTTCGAGCGACGGCACATCAGTGCCAATGGTGCCGAGTACACAAGGGCACACCTGCGAAGCTGCCGACGGGAGACCTACCTGCGGAACGACTATGCTACGGGATGCCGGCGTTCACCCGCTCAGCGGTGGATTACTTCGGGCCTATGACAATCACCGTGGGACGCCGGCACGAGAAGCGGTGGGGAGCCCTCTTCACCTGCCTGACGACGAGAGCCGTCCACGTGGAGCTCGCCCCATCTCTATCGGCGAGCTCTACGATCCTGGCTCTAAGGCGACTGGCGGCGAGAAGAGGCATGCCGAAGACAATATTCAGCGACAACGGCACCAACTTCGTGGGGGCGAACAAGGAACTCAAAGAAGCCTGGGAGGAGCTCCAGCAAGAAGAGGTCGTCAACGAAGCCGAGAAGATGGGGGTCAAGTGGAAATTCATCGCACCGGGGGCGCCAAACATGGGCGGCGCCTGGGAGCGACTCGTCAGATCCATCAAGACGGCGCTGGGAGCAACTCTGAAGGAGAAACACCCTAAAGAAGAAATCCTGCACACTCTGCTGCTGGAGGCCGAACATATCGTCAACTCCAGGCCTCTAGTGGAGAAGACAGAAGATGAAGAAGACGCACTGACTCCCAACCACTTCCTCATTGGGAGATCCTGCGGCCTGCCGAGACTGGGGACCTTCGACGATCGAGACCTCACTGGACGGCGCGACTGGAGAGCGGCGCAGCGGATGGTCGACCACTTCTGGGCGCGATGGGTGAAGGAATACCTACCAATCCTGATCCCAAGGCGCATCGACGGGAAGGCGACCAGCTACGACCTGAAGCCTGGAGACACGGTCCTCATAGTGGACTCCACGCTGCCCCGAGGGACCTGGCCGAGGGGGAAGGTGATCCAGACCTTCCCTGGACCCGACGGCAGAACGCGAGTCATCGAGGTGCGAACGAGCGGCGGTATCCTGCGACGACCGAGCTCCAAGGCGATCCTGCTGGCACCTGCGAGAGACGACCACGCCGCTGCAGCCGCCGAGCCTACAAGCAACGAGATCGCCGAGCCAGACGACGGTGCTGCGCACAAGGGGGAGGATGTTGGCGATCTTCAGTAAATTTAAGTAGTTTAGGGAACCCACTAATGTTTTGTAAAATAGGCAATAGATATAAGTAGTTAGGGAACCCACTCATGTTTTGTAGAATAGGTCTTAATAAATTATTAGGTTAAGGTTAGATTAAGGTCTAGGTATAAGTACACGGTAAATAGGTTCTAATAATAACAATAAGTTGTAGGTAAAATATATATAAGTCCATAAAATAGCTTAAGTAAGGTCAGTCACATAGTGACATAGAAAAAGTTTGTTAGTTTTTCGGCTATAACTTTATCTGTTGTTAACTTATATTAATAAGAATTTATGTACTAGATAGGGCTCAATAAGAGCTATCTAATGATACTAAACATGCTAGGATCAAATAATTAATTATGTATCAAAAGTAGGAAAAACCGTGTAACGCATAGTAAAAATTCGTAAAAATGCGCGCCGAAATTGGTCGCAAAACAGGTGCTCTCTTTACGGTAAGGGTACGACCCAGGTTAGTAAGCACCAAAACAATGCATGTCCAAGCGTCAAGTACCTGGGTGTCTACATTGACAGGACGTTGAGGATGTGCCCTCAGGTGGACCACGCAGTCCACCAGGCGAAGGCAGCCCGCGCACTCCTCCGTCCTGTCCTGTCGTCAAAACTGCCACTAAGGACCAAAATCGGGATATACAAGGCGTATATACGCACGCGCCTCACCTACGCTGCACCGGCTTGGTATGCGCTCTGCTCGGCTCACCAGCGGAAGCGGCTCCAGACGGTGCAGAACGTCGCGTTACGGACGATTGCCGGAGCCGGGCGTTACGTCCGTAACGATGTGATCGCCCGCGACACTGGCGTACCAGAGGTGGGGGAGTTCGTGGCCCGTCTGGCGCGTCGTATGTACGACCGCGCGGATAACGGGCCACACCCCCATCTCCAAAACATCGCGCCGCACCACACCCGGCCTCCTGAGGCGAAGCAGACGCGCGCACTACCGCGGGATATCCTGAACAAGGAACCAGCGAACCAGGAAGCCACCACCGAACGAGAGCCGCTGTGAGGCGCCCGGCAACGGTTGTCGACTCCAGCGGCCCCCAGTGACCCGAAGGTCGATGCCTTCGGAGATGAAGCCGTGGTAACGGGGGATATGCCCGAGACCCACCTCCGACCGCCCTCCAAGGGGGTACGGAATGATAAGAGAAGGAATAATAATGCATGTCATGCTTGGCTGCTCTGAAGAAAGAAATAAATGAAGAAGTAAATAGTGAAGAAATAGGAAGTTTTATTTGGAAGAAAGAAAAGGGTCAGGCCTTGATCCCCCCCCCTCCCCTCCGGGTCTCCAGCGCATCAGTAGGTTCGAGCCGGGGCTTTCTCTTTGTTTCACCCCGACTCGGCCTGCGTGTTTAAGACCCGGAGCCGCGGTCGGCAACACGCTCGACCGCAACAGAAAGGGAGGCCTATGCCCAGCAGTGGGCCATTGAAGGCTGATGATAATGATTAATCCGATCTCAAATTATCTAATTTAACTAACTAGTGAAAATTCAATTCAATGGGAAATTTAATATTAAAAGTTTTGAAATCATCGAGATAAATTGTAATAATTGAATTTACTGAAAAATCATTAGATCCATTATGAAATAAGACAACGTAACCGCTGAGAATGATCATGAAAATTGTGAGGGAGAAAGATAAAAGAAACTGTAAAACCAATAACTTACCCTGGAAAACATGGCAAAGTTTATATATATAAATTATTCTAAAATTCAATAAAAAGAAAATATTAGACGTTTGGACATAATGACCAATAATGACGTTAAAATGACAGTCATATTTTTTTAAAAATAACAAAAAGTTTTAAAATGTCAGTAGGTAAATAGGTTTTTAAAACAAAATAAAAGTGGAGTTTTCTATCTTCATGTCTTCTTATAGACGGTTTGCGGCGGCAGATGGTAGGCAGAGCAGGCGGCAGAAGCAATATAAAAATACAAATATTATGAGCTACGAACAAATAAAAGATTATGAGATGTAGATACATTATTGCAGACAGAGCAACTTTTGGGAGTAATTAGCACCGAAACTGCTTTTAGCATCTTTCAGGGAACTAATTTTTTTATATTAGGTATACACATGAAAAGTTGGCCTAGTCCCAGTAGTCTTACCACGTAGTCCTACCAATCGGACTACTGGGATTTTTCGTCCCAATAGACTTACTGAAAGTAAGACTTCGCAGATGTCATTTTTATCCCATTAGTTTTACTCGATCAAAATTAATAAATCATAGACCTCATACTTGATACACAGTACATTTATTAAATCGTAAGAAGACAAAAAATAAAATCCATTTTTTTTCTAATGACTAACAATAATAAACTCTTAGACAAGTACGTACAGTCGAGATCATAAAATATTTATATATTAAATATATTATTAAACAAAATTTTCGGGACTGCCATTCCGACCAATTGAACCGATCAACTAGTTGGTCAGAATGGACTCGATCAATCGATTTGTTCCGATCGGACCAACTGAAATTCTTAATCAAAACGGATCAACTGTATTCTTTCTCAACTAAACAACTATTTAGTTGGTCTATAAGATATATTTTTAAACACAATAATATATCAAATTTGAAATACCAATATCGCGGAAAATACTCGTCCTAGGCTAAGCATTTCTGATGACAGCTGTCAAACTTAAAATGTCAATATCTCGGAAAATTACTCGTCCTAAAGTGACGCTGTCATGGAAGAAATGAAAGATCTTGAGGAAATCTACATTTCAGATGACAGCTGTCAAACTTAAAATGTCAATATCTCGGAAATTACTCGTCCTAGAGTGACGCTGTCATGAAAGAAATGAAAGATCTTGAGGAAATCTACATTTCAGATGACAGCTGTCAACCTTAAAATGTCAATATCTCGAAAAGTAATCGTCCTAGAGTGACACTGCCTTGGAAGAAATGAAAGGTCTTGAGGAAATCTTCATTTCAGATGACAGCTGTCAACCTTAAAATGTCAATATCTCGAAAAGTAATCGTCCTGGAGTGACACTGTCATAGAAGAAATGAAAGGTCTTGAGCAAATCTTCATTTCAGATGTCATCTGTCAATCTCGGAAAGCGCTGGTCTTAGGCTGATCTCGGTCCCGATGACAGTTGTCATCTGAAATGAAGATCTCCTCAATACCTGTCATTTCTTTCATGACAGTGTCACTCTAGGACGAGTAATTTCCGAGATATTGACATTTGAAGTTTGACAGCTGTCATCTGATATGAAGATTTCTTCAAGACCTTTCATTTTTTCTATGACAGTGATACTCCAGGACGATTATAATACTTTTCGAGATATTGACATTTTAAAGTTGACAGCTGTCATCTGTCATGTATGTACGCTTTGGTTTTATTTAAACATTCTGTGTATTAAGGAAAATAATTCACGTTAAAGAGGTTTTAAAACAAGACATTATTCGAACCAATAAAAAAGTTGTTCGGTTGGGAAAGAAAAATAGTTGTACAGTTTTGAGTTGTGTAGATAAGAAAAAAAATTTAATTTTTAAAATATTCCAATCCAACCAACTAAAAAGTTGATTCGTTAGGAAAGAAAAATAGTTGATCAATTTCAGTTGGTCGGTTTAGTTGGTTGGAATGGAAGTCCCGGTTTGTTGGGTCATAGATTCAAGTTCACTTCTATCAATATCTTAAGTCTATGTAGATTCGTTGCAAGAGTAGGACTATTGGGAGTTTTGTTTTACTGGTAAGACTACTGGGACAAAAAATCCCAATGGTCTTACTAGTAAGTCTATTGGGATGAAAAATCCCAGTAGTCCGACTGGTAGGACTACGTGGTAAGACTACTGGGACTAGGCCAAGTTGCGGTCCGAAACATCGAGATAAATTTAAAGTCCGAAACTGTATATTATCCGATGTGAGAAAACATTTTAATGTCCCGATCCACACTCACCACGAACCTAGGCGAGAGAACGTGAATGTGAGAGTGGGTACCTCGTCTTTCCATTGTCATTTGCCAAGCCCCTTGGCGAGAGCCTCTACGAATGGCATCGCGAGTCTCGAGCGGACATTAATAAGAATAGAATGATACAAAACGCAATAGAAACCATTCCGTTAAACAAGTGAATTAAATTAAAAATTTAAAAAACCCCCAACGCAATACGTAATTCACCATTTTTTGATGGCGGCCATCTTGGATTTTAAATTTTATATAGTGGGCTGTATTCTACTCGTTAAGCCCTTTCATTTGATACCCATATTGAGGGGGTCGTGGAAGAAAAAAGTAATCCGCCATTTTGTAGCGGCGGCCATCTTGGACCGATTTTCACCAAACATGGCTAAGAACACTCTCGACTAACTCTACTTTCAAACAAAAAAAACGAAATCAAAATCCGTTCATCCGTTTGGGCGCTACGATGCCACAGACAGACACATACACACACACACACACACACACACACAGACAGACAGACAGACAGACACGTCAAACTTATAACACCCCGTCGTTTTTGCGTCGGGGGTTAAAAACAGTAAACTTTATTACAATTAAATTATAAAAACATCACACAAGAAATACAAAAATCGTAAGAACACTAATATTTAACATTTTTTACTACAACATGGCAAATAAGATTGCGCCGATTATCCCAGCTATGATCGCCTTCTTGGCTGTTCCGAAGACTTGATCTAAAGAGAGCAGGTAGCCAGCGTTCCAGCAGCAGAACCGAATGCCGTTAAAATAGTGAAAGGCAAACGGTAGGCCTACGATCACCTAAAAAAATATACTGTATTAGGTTTCCTTACTACCAAAGATCCGTATACATCCGTAGCACGCATCCGTGCTACGGATGGGTGCTACGAATGCGTGCTATGGATGTGTGCTGTGGATGCGTGCTATGTTTCGCCGTTACTATGGCAACATCGTATAGCTACGCATCTTCCTCGCACAGCTACATAGCTTAGCATTGTTGGAAATGGTCACATAGTTTCGTAGCGTAGCTTTCACATCTTCGTAGCATAGCTATATAGCACATCTCTGGTGGAAAAGCACCTTAAGACTACAGAGATATGTAAGAATGAAGTGTTCACCTTGAATATAAAAGCTTTAGCATGAGACAACTCCCAGCTCTGCAACATAGTGACGTAGGTCTCGATTCCATCAGCGAAGAACAAGGTGCCGCCCGACAACATTAAGGCGAAGGCTGCTGTTGTAACTCCTGGAAAACCACATAAAAAGGACGTTGACTATTTAATTTGTCTATTAAGTAGATTATTAAAAAATATTGGACACAACCTATTTTTTATTTTGTTTTTTGTATCTATTATAATTATGTACTGTATTTACAAAAGAAAAAGTATATAAGTATTATATCCGTTATCCTAATCACCATAATACAAGCATTAAGTTGCTTAGTATGGGGTTAGGTGGCGCTGTGTGAATTGTCCTAAAATATTTATTTATTTATTTTGTAAATCTGAAAGCAGCCGCGCAGCATCCGCTTGCAGAAATCCTTTCTTCCGGAGGTCTACCACGTCATAAAATCTTTCCGTGCTACAAATTCCAACCCAATAGGTTCAGCGGTTTAGGCTGTGCTTTGATGGGTCAGTCAGTCGCTCTTTCTTTTTATATATTAAGATTAACAAAGTAATTTGTGGTCACCAGAAATACGTTGTGAAATCGACGTCATTGCATTAATAGTAGGAGCGTATATGGTCAAATGCGGCGACATCGGGCGTCCTAAGGTCATATTCTTGTAGTCGTGGTCCTTATACGCTCTTGGTACGAACATCTTGTACGTCACTGAAGATTTGGGGTTCTTGTCTCGAGGACCACCGGAGTCGCAACCGCATGGGTTGGAGCTGAACGTAGTTGTTGGAATGAACGTTGGTTGACTCTCGCAACTGTATAGAGGCAGCTTGAGGATTTTTGCATTTTGAAGTCTAAGGACAAATGTGGTAGAGATTTATTTATTTGTTTATTGAAGTGCTGTCGACAAAAAACACTTTTAACTCTAATGATAACATTGTTTACAAAACATTCTAGGTGTTTTCTCTCTTAAGGGAGGCTTTACGATTAGAATACATGTAGATTATCTTATAAAGTAACTCTCTATTGAACACCATAATTGCAATAGTTGCTTCAAATTACATATTTTGAAAAAAAATGTTTTATAATTGGCGGTCTAATCGATAAATGCAGATTATTCCTTAAAGATTTATCTATCTCCTTGTACGATAAGATTGCCATTGCTTGCCTAGAATTTAAGTCACCAAGCTCAGTTTGTTCGTGTTCGCAGCCTAGCATTGCCGGATGGCAGCGTGAATGCTGGCAGCATTGCCACGTTGGATGGCAATACTTGAGCTTTGGGCCAAATATATACCAGCACTTTGGTCAAATGTCGCCTTGACCAAACGCTCAACTTATTTAAGGAAATATATAAAAAAACATTTTTGAGTTTCTGGAGTTTTCATCTAGAAGTGTAATGGTGCTCGCACATCTATCCGCATCGACCGCACCGAAAGAAAATTTGTATAGAAAATCTTCTTTCAATTCGGATGATTCGACTCCGGCAAGTGTGCGTGGTTTCATAAGATTTCATACAAATAATTCAAAATTCGATTCGTTCGGCGCGGTCGATGTGGATGGATGTGCGTTCACCATCACGGTCTTCACGAACTCTTTTTTCGAATAACATGAAGACGGTTTTTTTTTTCATTTTATTTTGTTCTACTTACGCCTTGTAACAGAAAATGCTCGTTTTATCGAAACATATGCGTTGGCCACATAACATTTTGTAATGGTAAATATTATATTATATATTATTGTGATCAAGGAAAATTTGATTGATTTGAACAGTTGAATTGTGAATTGTGATTGAAGCAATTGTCATATCACGTCATATGTGATATAATATTTGACCATAGATCTTTAGTCTATGGATTTGACTTTGAAGAGTTTGATTTTAAGATTCTTAGATTTGACGGCTTACGAAAAATTAAGAGGTGCTTTATCAACTAAAAGAATAATTTACTGTCTCTAAATTTAAACCTTTGATTTAAAACAAAAATAAAAAACAACAAAAAGCTACTACATATAATTTTTCATTAAATATTTATTTATGAATAGTGTTAATTATTCCGCTAACGCTAATTATATACCTAGGTATATTTCATTCCATTGATATATAATTATCTTCAAAAGCTATAGGATTTCGTCGCCTATGGATACCTGCAATACCAGGGGTACCGCTGGTACGTTGCCTACGGCCTACCATAGACCTAATTATAGACGTTCCTCTTTCACGTCCAAACGAGTAGACCGATTCAGCTGAAATTTGGTCAGTATATATGTACATATACAGATAGCTTATAGACCCTGCCATATCACATAAGCATAATATTATATAGGCTGTACGGCAGGCGGGCGGTCTTTGCAAAGCCGCTGGGTGCAGCTAGTCAATAATATTTTAGTACCAAACTTCAACACGTTTCAGTAAAGCTTATAATTAAAATTCAGAAATGCAGACGTTGAATAATACTCGCAGCTTAGAACATTTATTAACTACGGGAATAGAAGTAATTAGCAATTACTATGCGAAATATTTACCGGGGTAGACTTCCTCTGCAGGAGGTCGACTAGGTGGGTACTCCAAAAGTGCCAGTGCAGTGTGTGCCAGTTATTCTACCGCCTGAGCAGTGTAGTGCAAGCATTACTGTGCTTCGACAGGAGGGCACTGTAGCTTTAGTGTATTTTTTCGTAATTCAGGGAAATTAGTGTGCTTGAAGAGTCTTAACATCTTGTGACTCTCAAGTAAGAAGCGTTGGCGCAGTGCATCCAGAATAATTTTACCTTTGTAAAATCCTGGGTAGCACTGTACTAATAATGGGCAGCGTCTCTCTAACCATCAGGAGAGCGTCTTGCTCATCTTCTTACTTCGTCATAATATAAAAAAAATGTCTGATACTTTCTGCGGACACTTGCTTAAAATACACAATAACCTGTATCGTTACAACTAGTTCTATGCCCGATGAATATAATATATTATTTATTTATTTGACAGTGTCGTATCCAGATGGATGTCTAATCGAAGAATAGTAGACATAATTTAGTGGAATCTTTCAGAAACACGTAGAAATTGACCATTATTATTTTGCATGTCGTTCACATAGAGTCTGGAACATTTTCTTTGGATTATAAATGCAATTTTAAAATGGGTTGTCTGTATTTTATAGGTGATGGCTACCGCAAGGTCATGAAAATCGGAGATGAAGTGGGCGGCATATCGGTACGCGTACACAGAATAATGAATATAATGCTTCGTGAAAAGGTTTTAAATCTGTATTATAATATTATTATAAATCTATACATAAAAGAAAGTAAACTCTTAAATTTTTTAAGCGCGGACTTTTAAGCGCGGAATACTGAATGAAACAGAATATGGTTTTCAAAATGATTTTTTCTGGAAAACTACTTATATCAATATATATTACTTATTTTATTTTATTTTTGCAAAGAAGTAAGAAGACGAGCAAGACGCTCTTCTGATGTTAAGAGATAACGCTGCCCATAATAATAACAGTATTACCCAAGATTTCGCAATGATGTAAAATTCTATGTGTTCGATTTCAGGCCCATTTTAATAAAAAAAATTGATTTACTTGTGACCTTGTGGCTTAATTAGAAGGGGTCTTAACCTAGTCTGTACAAACCATAATTTACTGGGTACTACCTATATTATTAAAATTTTAAACTAATTAATTAATATCTATGATTAGCTTATGCTCCGTCATATAACCTATCTGTTTTCCAATTTTCGACGCAATCCGTTCAGCGGTGCGTTGAGAGACAGTCAGTCACTTTTTACCTTTTATATATTTAGATTTTAGATAATAATAATAATTTATCATCGATACGCGCACTATCGTGACAAGATAATATTGTCAGTAAATATAAATAAACAAATGTACTTTACATGTGTACCTACTACTCCGTTTACACAAAGGATTACACACATGTAAATATCCCTGTCACGAATACAGAGCGTCGGCAGAATCACTCTCCAGACGATTTGGAACACGTTCAAGCGAGCACACGTAAGTACCGACTCAATTTATATACATATATCTACTGACCACAACGCTGACCAACCCTAATTGCCCAACAAAGAAACATATTACTCTATGAAAAATATTTAAAATCTACATAATAGTATTACAGTCATTGCAGAGATACACGGCACAGTTTGACTTTAAAATGATGACGCGAAATGGTTACCAAAATAAATTCATGCTCAATCTTATATTTAGCTCAAGCGCTCGGACTGAGACGTGTCCGCCAGTTCAACCGGGATTCTGAACCGATCACTGATCGTTTTCATATAAAAAAATATAAAATACGCCCTTAGTGCATCAGAGAAACATTACAGGGATGGTGGGCTGAGGACTCGCGGCGTCGACTCTCTTCGCCCCGCTCGACTCAAGGTAATCGCGGTGCATTCGTCCAAAATAATCTGTGCCGTGGTCATAGTACACAACCTATTCACACCTATTTCCACACAGGCCCACGCAAACATAACGTGTTTTCAGTCACCGATGCTCGCATTGAAACGAAACGTTGTGTTCTTAGTTGACACGGTGATCAAGTGAACACTTTGCGGGGTCAGTGAATACACAAACTAAAATCAAAATTTAATTTGGGACTTTAACGCTTCACATCGGCCAATCACACTGTTTACATAACACGCAATCACATTAATTTTATTTATACGTTAAACATATGGAATCTGAATTTTCGCCAGATAAAGAGAATGATGTTCCACCGGTGCCGATAAAAACATACCAATGGGAAGATTTGCGACGAGCTCGTGAAGCCGGGGCGTACCCTTGGACTCATTTACTGAAGGTGCCGCTCGAGGGCGAGATCACAGCCGAGGACATTATCAGAGAGACGACGCCGAGGAGGAGCATGTCGCGAGACGTATCAAGGTCGCGGACGCACTCGCCAGTCATGGGCGATGAGGTGCAGAGGATTCTCAACCTCGACTCTTCTCCGGGAAGCAGTCGCAAACATGACGAGGAGGGTAAAGATGAAGGGGTACATATACCTAATTTTTCACAAGAAGTTTCTTTAGATTTAGAAGACAATGCCAGTGTTAACCTTAGTACCAAGCGGCCTGAAAGTCAAGCCAGTACACACTTAGCGACTCCTGTAGAAATACCTAAAAACGTTTCGCCTAAAAGCATATTAAAGCGCCGCGTTCCGGAACAACAATACAATATTGGACTGACCGAAACCAGAGAAAAGACAAAATGTTGTCATCCATTAGTAAACAAAATAAAACATCTAGCTGACAAAACATTACACAAACTAGAAAGAAACGATAATGAGAAATCACCTATCCCAAAACGGAAAAAGAACGAAGAAAACCAAGAAATTAGGCAATTGAGGTCATCTCCAGGAGCAGTGCGACGCCAAAAATTCAGTGCAATTAAACTTGGTGATTCAGATGAAATGAGTAAAACTATGTGTGTAGAGACGCCACCGCCTCGAAAAAAGAAAGAGCATATCTACGAAGATATAGAGGAATCCAAAGGTCAAGATCAAGAAAAAACTTTACATTTTTCACCTAATATCGAGCAACAAGGTGATAAAATTGATGATGAAAGTAGAAGCAATAGTAACAAAGAAAATGAAAGCTTGTCAAATATTGAGAAAAAATCTATAGCATCACAAGACCCCAGCTTGGTGTCTGAAGAATCGACGCTAAAGTCTAAAGATCACGTAATGGAAATGTTACATAAATTGGACAGTGTAAACAAAGAGGCGATATTATTAGATGAAGAAATGGATCCAGATGAACCCAACGTCGATGAAATATTTCAAAATCAGTTGGATGAGAGGGAGCCTCTTAACGAGTCCCCTAACATAACAATAACAGAGATAACCGACGATGATACAGAAGTGAATGTAGAACAATCCCAAGCGATCCCGATAGAATCATCTCCGAGCCCTATTCCACGTGATATTGGAGGAAAAACCGACGACGAACTCGCCAACAGCCGATGGTCGAAACCCAGCAGGTAAATATCTATTGTATTCATTTAGTTTCATTGTAGTAGGTATGTCCAACGAAACATCTGACATAACTGTGACATAACACTCACGTTTCAACACATGCAAAGCGAACGCACTAGCTTCTGACTGTTTGTTAAATATAGCACGGACCGTACGTTCATCCTGCACATTGGTAAGCTCTTTAAAATTGTCATCAGCGATCAGTGCTCGCGGCTGCTTTCACGTCTGTGATTAGTTCATTTACAGCCCGGCTTTGACAAACACGCTTAATGACTCATTGTCTACGGCCAAATGGCGTTACAAACGGTAGTTTACGAGAAAAACATCTAATAATGCCGGGAGTTTGGTAGGCGGTAGTAATGAGCACGCTCCGACGATGGACTTCCGAAGGAGGCACTCCGTTAGAGAAACCCGTGAGGCCGACCAGAGAGGGTAGCGTGCAAAAGTTCACTCCGGAAGTCAGATGTGGTTGTCAGTTCTTTCAATGCGACTCTCTGCTGCCGGAGAGAGTGAATCCAGTGGGCACTAGGCCGACATCGCGAGCTAGTAATTTCATTTCGTACGCGAGGTAAGTGACACAAACAATATTTTGAAGATTCCGTTGACATTTTATGACTAACATAACGTCTTGCAAATATATTATGAACGCTTTTAGCCCGGAGCGGCGCTGCTGCGGCTAAAACGAGCGTCGGCAGTTGGCCTAATTGTGACTCGAGTCTCTGAAGTTAAATATAACTCAAATATTCCGCGACGAATCATGATTTTTGCGACTTGCGTTTTCATTTTTATGTTTTTTATCGTTATTTGCGTACAGCGAATGAATGACTTTATCATTAATCACAACACTGGCAGTTTTATGCGAATTTATTCATCCATAAAATTATGATCTTTAAGTCCATTTTAATACAATATTACAATGTTTGTTTTCAGTGATCACGAATATGAAATTATCGAAAAACCACCACCAAATATTGTTTACAACGCTCTTAGTACGGAGGAGAAGCCCGCATTGGTGAAAACAGATGACGAGTTATCGAGCACAACGTCTTTAGAACGTAAATATTTACAACATACTTCCGATGACGAGGAGCCGGCTGATGACAAGGATCACGACAACGAAGCTATCATGAACGCAGAAGCACTTCAAAAAAATATTGAAGACAGGTTCTTTGCAAACACACCTTCTACAGTCTCGAGAACAGAATGCGAAGTAAGCACGAGCCAAGTGGATTCGTCCGCTTTAGAACAACTTCCCCTCAAGCGTGACAGTAGGACCAAAAACTCAGATGGAAATGAAAGTGCATTGCAAAAACGATTCAAAGAAGGCACGGGTAAAATTAAAACACAAGCTGGTAAACTTAAAACAAAGCTACAAAACATCAAAGCAAACAAATTGACAATGCCTGACCGACCTAAAATAAACTTTCCAGATCGCCCCAGATTTAAAATGCCAGATCGACCTAAAATATCACTTCCCGATAGACCAAAATTCACTTTTCCCGATAGAAGAAAATTCAGTCTTCCTGATCGACCAAAATTCAAAAAGATCAATATATCAGAGAGGTTAAATTTAGGCGATCGCAAAAAGTTTACCTTGCCTGATAGACCAAAATTTAGTGTGCCTGATATGCCCAAATTCAAAATGCCCGAGCGCCCAAAAATTAATTTTCCTAGTTTAACTAAAAGAAATAAGTCCCAAGAATATAAAGTGACGAGTGGGACAGGATCTTCAACAGAACTTAGCAATGTAGCAACTGTAGATTTTGAACCACGAACTTACCCTAGATGGTTTAGCAAAAAGAAAAAATCAGAACTGCCCAAAACTTCATCATCACCTACATTAAATCGCGACGACACCCCGCCGCCTACCTTTACGTTCACAAGAGTTAAGAAAACCAAAGATGAACCTTCTACTTATATCCCTGATAGCCCTGAAGAGCCTCGTGAATATGGTAACGCTTCAACACCATCAAACGAAGAAGACAATGACTACAATAGAGACAATAATATGCAAAATAGAAAGCAGTTCGAAACAACTTATGATTTTGACGCTGTCCCTCCTGAATACATGGATGAAGATCTTAACGAAACTCACAATAACAATTCCGACCCCGACTTTTCACCGTCCAAAAAAGATCACACACCTGTCATAACCGAAATTAATAACGACGAATTTTTCGTACGACCGAGAGGTATTTCTCGAGAAGATATTCAAGTTAGAGAATACTTGAGCGACGAAACACGACAAGCATTCAAAACTCCGAAGAACGTGCTCGCCCTAATGGGAAGCAGTTCGGAGGTGAATGATGATATTATGTACATGAACGATCCTGAAGGCGAACCAGAGTTCATCGACGAAAACGAGCAGATGAGGTACTCGACTGAAGATCTGAACGACAAGGATGACGGATATTACACATTCCCACCGGTGCGACCGTCGCGAGCCAAACGGAAGAAAAAGCCGTTACCAGAGCCTGAGCAAGAACCTCCTTATATAGACGACAGTGCTGATCCTAGCCTTCAGTTCACCGATATTGATCTGCAACTACAAGAAGTGCCAAACAACGAAGATGTCTTCAGAGGCCATGGATCAAGTGTAAATGGATACATGAATGGGGATAGTCATCTGCTATTTACGCCTACGAATGATCTTCATTCTATACATGAGTATGCTAACGATGACGTCATCCAGTACCCAGAGGCTCCGATTCAGTCGCAAACTCTGCCTATGCCACCAAAGCGAAAGAAGAAATTTGGTAAAAAGGATCTACATTCGTCGCTATCAGACTTCAAGAGAGTACCTGTCGAAGAATTATGGGAAGAGCCGCGCGAGCACCACCATGCGGACGATGTGAGTGATTTTTGTCTTTAACTCAAGACTAAATTGTAATATTAGTTATGCCTTAAGCTTTATCTCTATTTCTGATAACCCGACTAGGCGCCCCCAACCTCTCTTGGGGAACACTCTTCACATCTCCGAGAGTCTTTTATTTCTTCACATCAAACCATCCTGTGGGGAATCGAAGCAATACAGTCCACTTCGAAGAATAACTTATAGTTCGAGCCCTCATACTACGAGTGATATTCTCGATTTGAAATTTATTTACAAATCTTCTTCTAAATATATAAAAGGAAAGAGTGACTGATTGACTGACTGACTGATCTATCAACGCACAGCCTAAACCGCTGGACGGATTGGGTTGAAGTTTGGAACATAGATAGGTTTTATGATATAGACCTCCGCTAAGCTAGTTAGTTTATAAACCTCCTATCTATCTACGAGTACGATTACCTATTAATGGAAACCATAGTAACAGTAACTGTCATAAAAAGATGTAAAGTAAAACATACACATAAATTACCTATAATATTATGGAACATACTTCATCTACTGAAGCTTCAATGCAAATAATTACTGTTGGCGCAACGCCAGTGGATTACCATACATTTGGACGTATCTTCATTATATTTTTGGAAATCCATTTCAACGCGATTGTTGACCCAGTTTAAAGGGAAGACGGTAGGATAATAATGTCGTTCTGTTATTTTAAAAATAAACACAGTTCGTTTTTAGAAACAATGTTTTCAAAACACCAGCAGCTGATACTCGTGACAAAATGTTCCTAATTTGAGCTGCAGGTTTAATGCTTGACTTGATTGTTTCTATTTTGCTAGTTTATAATTTTGTAACATAATATGAGACTCGATTTGCCAAAGTTCCTAGTTACCGTACTTAGTTACCACAGATCTGCTCAGGTACAATGTTTCACCACATTATACTGATCGCATTTCAGATAATCGTATATCGTACTGAACATGAGTACTTCGTGCCGCACGGCGAGATGACGACGGGGACAGGCACAGGCGCACGCGCTAGCCCCGTGCCACCGCGGCGCACGCGCTCCCGCAGCTCTCGAGCCACGTCTCTGTGTGACGACGACCGCACCTCCCACGGAGCGGACTCCCTCACGCTCGACACACACAACATGACCCCCGCTGACCTCGGCTCACACAATAACATCCGCCACGAAAGCCCCGGCTACGCGACCGTAGACAAGGGCCCACCGCTCAAAGCCCCCAGACGCTCCATCAGCAAAACTCCACCCGCCCGCCGCAGCAAAAGTAGCAGCTCCGAACGCAAATACTACACAGTCGGTTCCACCAAAAACTTGCCCGACAGACCTCCACGCAAAAAGTCTTCCACCAGTCTCATGACGCTGGACAGTTTCACTCGACATTCTGACATAACGCAATATGTCGAAATAGATGAGCCTTTTGAAGATATACATAAAGATTTACAGTCCGGAGATGTCGTGAGCAAAATGAAGGATAGACCTTTGCCACCACCTCCACGACCACCTAGAGGTTCAAGAAAAAAAAAGAAAGACAAGAACCAAGATGACCAGATTTTCCAAACAGAATATCCCATGGAAATCTGCGAAGCTTGTCCACAAGAACCCACAAAATCTGAGGAAGTCGTAGAGATCGAAGTCTCGACGCAGACGGATCCATTGCCCGACGACGTTGACTTCGAACTGGGCCTAGATGAGAACTTAGACGTTTCAATCTCCAGCTCGTTGAGAGATATCGTAGACGAGGAGTCTATGTTGGCGAGGAGTCACAGTAGAATAGGCGAAAGTCCTCGTCGTTCACGACCTACTTCAATATCAGAAAGGTCTATGAAACTTTCTGACCCCAAAATCACCGAGTTATCGAAACCGAACATTGGACGCACATCTCCAACGGTGATACTAGTGGAAAAGCGAGTATCAAGCCCTACGAGAATAAACGAACGCCAAGAAATGTTGACAGAAGCGTCACTGACGGTGCAGCACATAGATATCGATGAGTCTCAGATTCCAGACGTACCACCGCTACCGAGGCCGCGAGGTATTTCAAGTACTGCCCGTAATAGTTCTAAAAATATTGCACCACCGAGCGAGGAACGCGCACTCGAAAGGATGACTGACGCAAGCAGAGATATCCAGCTGGATAATTTAATAACCCAACGACTTCAGGTGAGAGATTTGGACGTGGGCAGACTTAACGTTTCAGAGTTACAAGCTAATAAAATTCTAGTATCTGACATCGAAGGCATGTCTTTGCAAGTTTCAGAATTAGACTCCAAGTCGGGGCATATTTCTGTTAGTGGCATAGAATTCTCGCAAAATGTCATCGATGAAATTGTGAAAAAGTTTACCGAAATCTCAACGAGCGTTGCGCCCGCACCCTCAGTCCCCGCAGAGAGCGTCGTCACACGTGAGGCTCTGAGACCGGAGAGCAGAGAAGAGCACACTCAAACCGAACAGTCGGAGTCCGTCGAGTCCAAGGTGGAGTCTACTAAGACCGTATTAGAGGAAACTTCGAACACACAAACATCAGCTCCTCCTAGACCAGAGGCACCAGTTCAGGCAGAGGACGGGGTGGCTCCTCAGCGGCCTCCTCCCCCAGATCTGACTCCGCTGTTATACTCTTATCTACAAGACATGACTCTACCTCCGGCTGTAGTGTATCCGGGTCGGCAGTTCCGGGATCGACCGTTTAGTGAGTTCCACGAGACGCAGCATCAGATGCCACCGCCACCGGCGCGCCGCGCGAAGAGGAAGCCGATGGCGCCGCAGTCGGAGTCGAGTTCAGGCGAAGGGCGGTTGTGTCAGTCTCCACGTCGACCTCCGGTGCAGCCGCGGTCACCAGAGCCTACAATCGTGGAGGCAGGAGCTCAGTTCCTGCGCGTGTGCCACTCGTCGATATCACGTACACTCCGCAACATGTTTAACTCGCTCATGTCGTACATCAGTGGTACGGAAGACAAGCGCGACGTGCAGATGGCGCTCGTCATATTCCTGGTGCTGGTGGCGGGGCTCATCATGTTCGGCCTCAGCGACAGTCGCGCTATCCACCACCATCACTGGGAGTTCTTCAATCCGCCCGAAGGCAAACCTTAGCATAGATTACGTCATGTTCACTCCGTCACATATAAATAGGCGCGTGAAAAATTTAGGAACCAGATATATACGGAAATTGTTTATGCGTGTTGAAAAAAAACTAGCGCCGCGAGCACCAAATTGTATAGAACGGACTCTAGTTTGTAAGAATCCCGCATGGAACTAAGATAACGACAATCATTTATTTATTTTTATTTAAGAACCTGTCTTTTTTTATATAATACATAATCTTATTGAAGAATTGAGTTATCTAGTCATATTTCTAAACTGTATGTAGTACCTAATGAAAATCTCAAATTTCACGATAAAAATCTAGTCTGCCTAAAACTAGTATCTAACTACAAAGCATTTTATAAAAATATACCTTCCTCTTACCATAAAAAAATAAACTATTTATAATACCTTTAGGCACATGTATGTATAAAGTTCATAATGTTATTAATCATTTATTTTATATTATGTTATTAATTGTTAGATAATATGTAAGAGATTTCGAAAGAGTACGGTGAAATTGTTTAATTTTAATGAATGTTAACTTAATTTAAAGTTTATTTAAGTTTTATAACCAGCGTAGATATAGACGCTCAAATATTAATAATGAAATATTATGTACAATGCTCCTAAGTATTCTTAACTTATTGGAAACGTCAGCCCTTATTCAACTTTTTAAATTATTTGAGAGTTAAAAAAAATAGTACTTATTTTAAAATTAATCAGAGATATATTTTGGAACAGAAATGAATTTAATTCCTTAATATTTTCATATCTTTCTTGATCTAGTCTTAAATTGAAGCCCCTTTTAAAAGATGTCAATCTAAAAATTTGTAAGGTTACTGGACCATAAAAAGTACTGTAAAACTTATGTGCCTTTAAATTGGGGATGGTTAAAAAAGTTATTGCAAGTAAATGTTAAATAGGTAATTTACCCATAACTATGTTATCTAGTTTTTATAATATTTAATTTACCAAGAAACTTTTCGTAATTGTAGCGTCCGCTGGCATATCTAATGCATTTTGTATAATTCTTTTTTTGTTGTGTAAAGATATTAAAGTTTGTTCAGCTAATAAAAATATATTATGTGGTATTATTAAATTTATATGTCCCTAATAATTTAAAGGTAGGGGTAGGTATATCTATTATTCAGGGTACGAAGAGGAGGAGGCCTTTGCCCAGCAGTGGACAATATTTACTGTCGATGATGATGAATTAATTATTTTACTATCGGCAGTGCCCCGCCAAGTCGAGCAAAAAAAGCGCCACGGCCGTACCATCCTTATCTGGAAACAATCCAGACCATTTTCGCTAGAAGCTTGAATTTTTAGAAACCGAATAGACATTGTAAAGATAAACACGGTATATTCTAAATTTCATTCATTAATTAGTCGTTTCAGTTAAGTCAGCTACTATCTACCTCTAATTAAATTTAGCAGGGAAAGAGCTTTTTGCTCTCTTATAAAAAATAGTCCCAGCGCTTTTCGGGCTGCGGGCTGCGGGCTACGTGCCATGTTGGTAGGTTTCCGTAGTACTACGGAAAACAAATCGAATTTAAAAAAAAAACATCCCCAACAAAAAAAATCATCGCAAAATAGTTTTAAACTTAAATATTTTTCAAATGGATCACTAAATTGAAAAGTTTCTTAGAGGTAGAAAATCGTCCCTCATTTTAAAACTATATTCAACGATACGCCTAACGACGAGATCAGCCAGAAAAAAAAAATCATCTCCTTATTTCATTTTTGGTAAGTAAGTATAGCATAGGTACCCTAAATTAATTAATTTTGAATTATATTTCGTACCGTTTTCTTACCCTTATTGCCCTCATCTGTGCAAAATTACAGCTTTCTAGGACTTTCAGTTTCTTCGTAAAGCCGCGAACGGACAGACAGACAAAGCGAGACTCTAAGGCTTCCTTGTTATTGACTAGGGAAGCCTTAAAAATAAATACCTACCTAGCTATTTTGTTGCAGTTGATTGGAAGCAATACACGTGTGTTAATTAAAGTTATTTCGTTGATAATATTTGTTTATTATGTAAGGTCTCCACACACGGGCCACCGGCCACAACCACAAAACGCTACCAGCATATTTTCTGTAGTTTTTATACTACCCTATAATACCCTTAATAATAAGCAGAAATTATTATTTATTTGTAAGCAGAAATATATTAAAAGAGCAAACACACTGATTTATAACATTCTGTTGTGTAAGAGAAGATTAAAAAAGAAAATGTCGCCTTGAAAGATTGACAGTGGCAATTACAAATTCAATTATTGTTTGACGTTGACATTTGACAGTCAGCTAACCTCTAAATCTTTGAAGCGAGAGAGCAAACAGCAAAATAAAAATGAAGATTTCGTAATATTATGTTATTAAAATCTTTGTAGATGAATAATTAATTTATTAAAAAGCCAAATAAAGATTTCGTTAGACTTGAAATCATCTATAGTGCTTGAATCATGTTATCAATAAAAAGATTGCCGACGCTCTCGGCTTCCAAAATCCAATCTAAATTGTGTTTTGATATTAGAAATCCTGCAGTAGAAAGGCAAATAAATGGACATTGCCACAAAAATATGGTGAAATTGTGCAGATCATTCTCTGTGTTACATCATTTGACAAATAAATCAAAGGACGCAGTAAGTACAAGCATTCCAATTGATATCAGATGGCTTTGTGAATTCATATTGATAGATATTTTCATTTAGTGTTTCATGACGCCAAAATTGCATATTATAATTAAATACTAAGACTCACGCATTAGACTTCCAAGCATTAACAGTTTCTTACACGAAATCGTGAATTAATCTAGGTACATTCCCTAAAAATTATGATTGAAATAATTTGTGTCGTAATTACCCTATAGCAAACCTTTTCAGAGGCTGAAGAAGTTCAATGCGGAATATAAAGCTGCCTGTGCACTGCTGACACGATCAAATTTGCCGAGTTTGAATGCATTTAACATATGCCAAAGAGGCTTTCACACTAGCCCTTCAAACAATAATAGTAAAGAAAACGACAAAGATAAGGTAATTTAATCAATTGTTAATTTTACTTTAAATAATTATTTTACTGATACTACAGACTGCTAAAATTATTAACTCCATCATTGCTTCAGCTGAAGCCAGAATGCAGCCAGAGGGTAACCTACAGTGGGTAAAAAATTGTCTTCTTGGCTGTGTTCTTCTAAAGAGAATCTTCTGTTTTAGGTAGTCCTATCAGTGGAGCTTCAGTGTCTAGCTCTTATAAGATAAAATAAGAAACTCTTTATTGATCCTCATATAAAGTCAATTTCTTTTTTTTGTTTTTCTTATGTGGCATACAAAGCTAACTTTGGGTTTTAAAATTCAGCCACAGTAAAAACACATTAAATTACCATAAATATATGTAATTTTGAGGCGGCCTGTGCTTTAAAACTAGATTAATAACTGGAACATTTGAAATTATGTCACAATTCAGAATAATGTCTATTTAGGTGTGAGTATGTATAACTGATATGTTTGTTATTGCATGTATTGTATGTTCCAGAACAAAAAAGATTCGGAAAAAAAGAATGAGGAGTTACCGTCTCTTCTGATGAAAGCCGCCTTCTGGATGATGACAACGTGTATCCTTATTATCATGAGCTCATTACTGGTGCCCAGTGATAACACACAAAATGAGGTGATTACATAATAATATATTACTTGCCATGACATTCCAAAATCGTGTGACCATATTTGATTTTTTGAAAATCAAAATTCTGAAGTTCTAGTTAGGACTTAACATACAAACCTGTCAACCAAAAAGAGACACTAACAATAGATTCGCTTTACCTTTATAGTGTTATACACATCTGTAACAGTCAGTCTTTAGTCGGTCTGGGCTTTCTTCTCTATACGTAACTCTATGTACTTAACTCTCCTTTATATCTTTATAACCACCGTCGCTCTATTTTATGTATTTCCTTTCCCTGCTTGGTTGTCTGGAAGAGATCGCTGTTAGCGATAAGACCGCCAATTGTAACACTTATTTCTGTGTAATCTTAGTTCTAAGCTATATTACTGTATTTGTGTGAACAATAAAGAGTTTTCTGTTCTATTCTATGCTTGACATTATGCTGAGTGGTTTTACCTGTGCAAAGTACCCATTACTGAGAGCTGCTGGGGAAGGCGTGTTCTTGAGTGGAGACCACATCTTGGCAAACGTAGAGTCCTTGAGTAAGATGGGATGATGAGAAACAGGAGGATTGATGAGGGTAGTTGGATGAGGGAGACGAAGGACCAGTTGAGTGGCGTGCCATGGAGGCCTATCTTTAGTACTGGACGAAAGTGGGCTGGCAATGATGATTAAAGTACCTACTTTGCTATTCCAGAGTCTCCCTATGTTTAAACTTTCACCTCAATCAGTTCAGCTACTAAGATGTTTATTTATTAACGCCTTTTTGATCAATTGAAATATGAAAGAAAAATTCACATTTAGTCTGTACATTTTGTACGGGATCTATTTATTAAATTATTTTAAACATGTTTACCAATTTAGAACAATCTTTTTTTAATTTAAGTTATACTACAGGTATTTAGTGGTTTTAGTCAGAGAATCCTTCACACCATTGACCTAAATGTTTATACTTTGCAAAAATATCTATATTGTATGATTTCAGTTAATTCGTTACGTGTCTTGGAATGAATTTGTTTACTCGATGTTGTCTAAAGGCGAGGTGGAAGAGTTGATAGTGAGACCTGACATGGAAGTGGTCACCATCATTCTACACGAAGGTGCTGTTATTAAGGGGAAGCGAGTAAGTAGTTTTATGGATTTACCAAATGTTGGTAAATGAATATTTGTCATCATAATAATATGATGACAAATATTTTGATGAAACTTTTCAAAATTCATACCACATATTATGTGGTGTGAATTTTGAAAAGTTTCAAAAGTTCTCTGAAAACGGCACTGAGGCTGGCCCTGAAAACGACCTGATCATGTATCTGAAGGGCTGGCAAGAGGTGACTAGATCTAAAGGAATGGAGGGGGAGGTGATTGCCCAGCAGTGGGACTGTTTAGGCTAAATATATTAATATTATAATTAAAAGTTCTAAATATAAAAAAATAAATTCTAAAACATCTTGTTAACCTGAGCGCAGGAGAAAAAAAATTTATGGTTGTTGTGGCCAATCTATATTTTGCAGTTTCTGGTCGTCAATATTACTACAAGGCCTGCAACATGACCTAACGATTGCCTCCTACTGTGCTTGATACACAGTAGCGTCTAGACGACAATTTATAACACCAAGATAATATTATTTTTGTCTATCAAGTAGGTTGTTAAACAATATTGGTCACGCATTTTTAACCCCCGACGCAAAAACGAATCTCTGTGTGTGTCTATCTGTGGCATCGTAGCTCCCGAACGGTTGAACCTGAATAAAAATTTAAAATGTAATTAGTCTGTCCTAAAGCTCCTTTCAAACAAAAAAAAGAAATTAAATTCTTTTTTTTATTTGAAAAGAGCTTTAGGACGGACTAATTACATTTTAAATTTTTAACATGCCTATTTAGAAGGACACGAAATTCCATGTCTGTATTATGTTTCTTTGTCCATGATCTATCCTGTGTTATTTCAGGCCAATCACAGAGTGTATCATATGAATGTGGGAGACATACATCGCTTCGAAGAGAAGCTACGAGAAGTGGAAAAGTCACTGGGCGTCAAAGAAGGTAACTTCAATTTTCGATCATTCTCATACTCTTTACACGTCTTTTTCAATAAATAATTCATGGCCCCTTATCCCTTCACTGGATCCGTTTATGCATGACTGGATTATGGGTATGATGCAAAAAAGAAAACAAATTAAGGTTTATTTGTTCAGCCGTTAAAGGAGTCACACAGCACACAATTTGTCACGTTTTGTGTTTAAATGTTTCAAAAAAGATTGTTTTTAGAGAGTAGAAATAAAACATGTTTATTCGACAACAAAACACAATAAAAAAGTATAAATACATGACAGACAGACAGTGTTAGTGTAACACACATAAAAAACAAATCTTAAAGCAAATATTATTTACAGGAGTGCGTGTAATCTACGACCGCAACGGCAGTGTGGCAGGGAAAGTGATCACTTCGTTACTGATAGCTGCCGTTATTATATCCTTCTTGTACTCTACCAAGAGTATGCGAATGAACATCAATATTGGTGGATTTGTGAGTTTTTACATATATTTACTTATTATTATTATAAGCTACGTCTAGCAGTTTAAGGCAAAAAAAGTCTTGAACAAGACACTCTCCTGATTGTAAGAGATAACACTTCCCATTTTTTTATTTGTCTAACGGCTAGAGCATCACTGCGGCCATGCTTGGCCTATTGTGATCGATTCACTGCCTGTATATAATTATCAGTACAGTGCCCATGATTTCACAATGATGTACAATTCGAAGTGCACTGCAACTACGCTTCTTACTCAAGAGTCATAAGATGTTAAGACTCTTGAGCCCAGTAATTTCACTAGCTACAGTACCCTCCTACCGGAGCACAGTAATGTTTGCACATCACTGCTCAGGAGGTAGAATAACTGGCACTGTTGGGGTCCTAGTCGACTTCCTGCAAAGGAAGTCTACCCCCGGTATTTTTTATTTATTTTATTTTATAAAAATATATGAATATTTCAGAATCAGCTAAGCCGAGCTAAGTTCACGCTAGTTGACTCAATGACCGGGCAGGGTAAGGGAGTGAAGTTCGAAGACGTCGCCGGCCTAAGGGAGGCTAAAGTCGAGGTCATGGAGTTCGTCGACTATTTGAAACGGCCGGAGCATTACAAGAATTTGGGCGCTAAGGTAATGTAACCGCGGAGATAGAATAGATAAATAAATATATCAGGACATTTCACACAGCGCCACCTAACCCCAAGCTGAGCAACTTAACCCTTTAACCGCCCTTTAACCTGCTTGTGTTTAACACACCGTTACCCTAACCACCATAACACAGTGTTATGGTGGTTAGGGTAACGGATATAATACTTATATACTTTTCTTTTGTAAATACATACTTAAAATAGATACAGAAAGCCACCCAGACCAGAAACAAATATCTGTGGATCACAACAAACATTTGTCCCATGCGGGAATCGAACCCGCAACCTTTTGCGTTGCAGGCGGGTATTAGCCCACCGCGCCACAGAGGTTGTCTAAGTGATAAACACTTCATTGCAACCAAGATACATAGGAAATAATTAGACTACAATACAACTTAAAAATATTCACTCTGAAGATGACTATAATAACTTGTCTTCATTTTCGCATTTCAAAGAACACTTTTAACTCGTATTATTCCATCATTATCATGAATGAAATCCTTTTTACAAGCTTTTATTTACCTTCACCTGTCCGTTGTCTGTCGGTCTGTCTGTAATCAAATCTTGCAAGTTAATTTTGATCCACTTCCCGGTTTCCGATTCCGCTGAAATTTTGCATGCATGTATAAATCGGATGACAATGCAATATTATTATGACATCGAGCTGATCTGATGATGGAGCTGAAAGACCATAGGAACTCCGTAATTAAACGACGCAACCCCATCGAGTGTGGGTTCATTTGATTCGTCTTGACGAACTTTGGTGCTATAATAATTAATAAAAGCTTATTTTTTTTTTAATTCACTTGTTTTTAACAAGTTTAAAATAACAAACGGCACAACTAACTCAGTACTCAGTACCCGACACTAACTAAGCTAAGTGGGCGTTGGGTTCAAGCATGAAACCGTAGTTGAGATATTTTCAATATTGAATGTGAGTTGTGCTTTTTGTTAATTTAGTTATGAAGAACACTCGTGATAGTTTTAAAAGTTTAAAATAAATAAGAAATTCAAAGCGCAGCATCTTTTCTGGAAGTTTTTACGGGAATACCCCGCTACAATTGGTTGCCTGGAAGAGATCGCTCTAAGCGATAAGGCCGCCCATTGTGAACATTAATATTAGTACATACTTTAATTTAGTTTTAAGTCTATTTTGTTATTTTTTGTCCCAATAAAGAGTATTGTATTGTACAATTTCTAGACAGCCTTAAATCCCTACGTGGTAGTACTGATTTTTAACTGTTTTTCTAGGTCCCAAAAGGTGCACTACTCCTAGGCCCGCCGGGTTGTGGGAAGACGTTGCTAGCAAAGGCGGTGGCAACAGAATCAAATGTACCATTTCTTTCTATGAACGGCTCAGAGTTTATTGAAATGATCGGCGGTTTGGGCGCTGCTAGAGTCAGGTATGCTACTTGTATTTATCTTACAAATATTATAAACGTGAAAGTTTGTAAGAATGTATGTGGGAAACGGAACGTATTGAGAGATGATCTGTGGTAGGAAGTGTGCAAGTGCAGTGCGAAGTGTGATGCGGGTGAAAGAGATGAAAGTCAGATGATGCCTGCAAGAGTGACAGAGAGAGTGTTAGTAATTAAGTTAGTTAATTAAGAATGTAAGTGCGGGGAGACCGAAAGACGACAGCTAATAAGTAAGACGTGTAATTTTGTGAAGAAGAAATAAATTAATTGTGAATCTAAGGCCGTGTCCGACTCATTGCATCGCATTTTATCCCATATGTATGGATGTCTGGTTGTATGTTTGAAATTGCTTTTTCTAACGTTTTCAACACCGCTATTCCAGGGACCTATTCAAAGAGGCAGCATCTAGGGCCCCTTGTATAATATACATAGACGAGATGGACGCAGTGGGTCGGGCGAGGTCCTCCGGGGCCTCGTCTTGGGGCCCCGCGGGAGGTGAAGGGGAACAGACCTTGAACCAACTGCTTGTCGAAATGGACGGCATGAAAACTAGAGAGGGGGTCGTCGTCCTTGCTTCTACTAATCGGGCTGATGTTTTGGATAAGGTAGGTTATTTTTTTTAAAATTTATTATAGGTTAAGCTTTGACCCGAAACATCTGGAACTTCCTAGAGGCCACAGGTTTAAGCAGTGAACTGTGACTCATCTGGACTGCCACAAAAGATTAGAAATGGTCGAAGCGGCTTAAGGTCCTTTTGAGGTTCCCCCTAATTATAATAGGCTTTCACCACGAGCTTACGCGACGTTAAGCGACTAAGCGGCCGAAGATGGTAACAGACTAAACTTAAAAGGCGGGATAAATCCCTCCCTAACTTGCCGGATGCCGAAACACTGTCATAATGACCGTTTGGCGACATGGTGTTGTCCAGTGGGTGGTAACTAGCCACGTCGACCTCCTGCGAAAGAAGCATTATTAATACTAACTGCATGTTAATTGTTCTAAAAATGACCTCCCGCAAAAGAAGTCAAGCTTCGGTATATTTGGTAGTTCTGCAGTGCTATTCACTTATCGGTTAGGGAATCGAACCGAATACCGAATTGTCAAAAATGTATGAAATGACGTGACATGACATGTCAAGCTGTATCTATATAATATGTCATTTCATACATTTTTGACAATTCGGTATTTGGTTCGGTTCTTTCACGGATAAGTGAATAACCCTGCTGAGGATGATAGATAGATAACACAAAAGTAAATGAACAAAAACTAAAACAATATAAGAAACTAACTATTTCAATTGGCGGTCTTATCGCTAATAGCGTATCGTTAAGTATTTTAACAGACGTATTCGAAGTTACTATAATTTAAATAAATGAAATTACAGACTTGTTATTTGCTCGTTTTGTAATATTTATAGTATTTTCTAATACATTTCAGGCGTTGCTGCGTCCCGGTAGATTTGACCGTCACATATTGATCGATTTGCCGACACTGTTGGAGCGAGAGGAAATATTCCACCGGCATTTGAAAGGAATCGTGCTTGAGAAGCTACCTGATTATTATGTTAAACGGTAATTAGTATATTTGGGGGCGCTCGAAAAAGGTTTGGATGAACTGTGTGTGCAGGGATATGCGTGCTAGGGGAGTGGATGCAGATATGACGGATGATGGAGCAGAATGAAGGAGAAAAACGTGTTGTACCGACCCTACCTAGTGTGGGATAAGGGCAGGAAGATGATGAATGTAATTATTATATTATGTGTGTGTTATTTAATATAATCTTATTAATATTATAAACGTGAAAGTTTGTAAGAATGGATAGACATCCACTGACTGACTTTTTCCTTTGTCTGGATGTTCGGATGTCTGGATGTTTGTTACTCTTTCACGCCTAAACGGGTGGACCGATTGAGCTGAAATTTGGTATAGAGATAGCTTAAACCCTAGAATAACACATAGGCATATAGTAGAGATATAAATAATAAGTATTTAAAGTCTTTGTTTCTGGTATATTTTTAACATACTACCTAACCCATTGTGAATATCAATTTTTCTGAGGAGAAAAATTGATATTCACAATGGGTTAGGTAGGTTGGGTTTGGTCAGGGAGAGGTCCCTGCATGGTTGTAACACTTAGTTTTAATATTGTTTTAGTTTTTAAGAGCGTATATATCGAGTGACGCTCTCTCGCTCGCACAATTTGACGAATTTTGAAATATAAATTCATGTAATTAATTTATTGAAGATTCCTCTAGACCATATATCTAACTGAAAACACTTTTAAAATGTGTGCAATAATATTATGCAGGGCTGGTCTAGAGGAATTTTCAATAAATTAATTACATGAATTTATATTTGAAAATTCGTCAAATTGTGCGAGCGAGAAAGCGTCACTCGATATATACGCTCTTAAGTTGTCTTTCTATATTTTCTTTTGTTTAAATAAATGGTTATTTATCTATTTTATTTCAGTCTAGCATACCTAACTCCGGGGTTCAGTGGCGCGGATATAGCCAATGTTTGCAACGAGGCAGCTTTACACGCGGCCCGACACAAACAGACAATCGTTAAAGCTACCAACTTGGAATATGCCGTGGAGAGAGTCGTCGGTTTGTATTACATTTTTACAATACAATGCAATAACTCTCTATTGTGAAAGGGACATATGAAAGGAAAGGCTGCAAGATATCTTCTTCATTCTTTTTATATTTCCATTTTGTACATTTCTTTGTATTTACATAATATTTCAATAAGAAAACATAGATTGACATCTTTGACAACAGTATCCATGGCATGTCTGTGGTCTTTATGAAGAAATACTAAATAGGTATTATATGGCTATATAAATTAAGTGACCTAACCTAAATTGCAAACCAGGTTTTTACTTTATAAAAGAGAATCTCGAAAACGATGGCGTGACGACTTGATCACGTATCTATAGGGGTGGCAAGAGATCGAAAGTAACGGAAGAATTTGGGGGATACCTTTGCCCAGCAATGGGACAGTATAGGCTAAATATATACAATTATTTCTTCTTGTTTTGTCCTTGTTTTTTATTACTATTGTTCTTTCTAATAATGTATTAATTTCTCACCATATTCTTGAATCCCTTGTTTACTTTAAATATATATAAGTAGATTTATAGTATTCTGAATGTTCATATCAGTGGAAATCGTTGTTGGCTAAGCACATTATGTATACTTTATAATCTATACTAAGAGCTGTTGATTTTCCAAATAAAATAAATAATAATAGAGAACCCGGTGAACTTCGTATCACCTACCTCTATATCTAACTGTACTACCTGTAATAACCGTCATGGACATAAATGCTATGACTTGGGGCGCCAAACTCCGACCGTTGACCGCTTGGCGACTCGGTATATATTTGTTTATATTTTTTATCTACACTGAAAAAAAAAAGTGATTGGTTTAAACAAGATGTTGTTTCCATATGAGCCTACAAAAATCATTATTGCTGCAACTAAGACAAAATTGTTGATTTTCTCTTAGTTTTGTTAGTTAAGTACTGTACCACCGTTATAAAGAGTAGTTATTTAGTTTGATTAGTCTTGTTCAGTGCATATAGTTATAGTCGTTTTTATTATGATGCATTATTCGATTATCAATTAATATAGGTTGTTTTTCAACCATATTTAGCTTGCTATTGCAACTAAGCCATCTCTTTTATAACTAACATGATAAACGTTATTCTTAGTTGCAGCAATAATGATTTTTGTAGGCTCATATGGAAACAACATCTTGTTTAAACCAATCACTTTTTTTTTCAGTGTACCTTTTCCCTTTTTAATTTCAATTCATTATGATTTCTGAAGTTAAAATCATTTGAATTAAGGCTGCTTAGTCGCGGGACGCTCTCTTTTTTTTTTTTTTTTTTTTTTTTTTAATAATATGGCAACATGTGCATTTTGCCAGTGTCGAGTAAAATTCGTGAATGTTCACGGGATATTAAATTATGGTCTCCACTTTCGTGTTTTGCCAGTGTCAAGTTAAATGTTATTTTTTAAGTAATAAGTTAGTTAGTCAGAGTCAGAGTGAGCTTAATAGCTCGTCTAGTCACGTGAGTCTTCCAGTAAAATGGGTGGAATTTTACTGAAAGTTCGGAAGAGTTTTGGAGGGGGCACCAAAATTCATATTTCAGCACCATATCACTTGCCTACATCTGTGCACATTCAAAAACACTTAACACGCAATATTCCACCATTATTACACGCTAACAATCAAATTCTACACGATTATTAAGCAAAAGACGTGGAGCTAATGATATGATCAAGGCTTGCCGCCAAAACTCCGGGACGCTCTCTCGCTCGCACTATTTGACACATTTTGAAATATAAATTCAAATAATTAACTTATTGAAAAATCCTCTAGGGGGTCGCTGCAAAATATTGCACACATTTCCAAAGTCCAATTCAATTTTCTTTTCAGCATGCAAAACCAATGGGCACAAATCTTACTAATATTATAAACGTGAAAGTTTGTAAGAATGGATGTCTGGATGTGTGTTTGTTACTCTTTCACACCTAAACGGGTGGACCGATTGAGGTGAAATTTGGTATACAGATAGCTTAGATCCTAGTATAACACATAGGCTATAGAAAAGCGGGTAAAACCGCTGGACGCAGCTATAATAGTTTATTTTGAAATATACATTTTTCAAATTCCAGGTGGCACGGAGAAACGAAGCCATGCAATGTCACCATCAGAAAAGAAAGTGGTAGCTTACCATGAGTCAGGGCACGCATTAGTCGGCTGGCTCTTAGAACATACAGACGCATTACTTAAGGTCACTATTGTTCCTAGAACTAATATGGCCCTTGGATTCGCCCAGTACACCACTTCGGACCAGAAACTTTACTCTAAGGAAGAGGTAAGGAATTTAAGCTGGCGTATTTTAATACTAATATTTCTTCAAATGCAAATAAAAATACAAAATACAAATTATTTATTCGTAGTTATTAAGTAGGTAAACGTCATTAAAAAAAAATTGTGCGTGTACTAGTTTACACACGTAAGAAGTGAAACTTCTTTAATTAAATTAAAGTTTAATTTTATAAATTTTTTAAATTCATGTTCATTGGAGAAAGTGAAAGTACTCTTCGTCTGAACCAACCTTGGTAGGGGCAAGAAACAAAAGATGGCGCGTAACTGAAAAATGTGACGGTAAATTTTTTCCAACGCCGATAAAGAAGTTTCACTTCAAAAAGGTTTTTGACATATTATTTAATAAATATTATCCTTATATTTGTAAAAAATAATAATGCTAATATTCATTAAATGTTTTACCGGGGGTAGACTTACTTTGCAGGAGGTCGTCTAGGTACCCCAACAGTACCGGTTTTTCCACCGCCTGAGCAGTGATGTGCAAACATTACTGTGCTTCGGTAGGAGGGCACTGTAGCTAGTGAAATTACTGGAATAATAAATAATTAAAGGAAGTCTACCCGCGGTAAAGACAACCGCTTGTGTGTTACAACTTCGACGACTTGTGAGATTGTGGTCAAATTAAGCCTTATTCTATGTAAAAAAAAAACCTCCGCTTAGAAAGTATTTCTTCACATAAATGTGTTTTAATAAAATCTACCAGCTGTGTAATATGTCTTGCAATATTTTTTAATTTTATTGTATTATAGATGCAAAAGTATGTATGTATATGTACATTGTACGTTGCTGAGTGCTAATTTTAGACCGTTGCGAATTTCTAAATATTTTTTAACAATAATCATAAAATTAACGCTAAGTAGTATAATTTTATGCTAAATTTTTGATATAATAATCTTAATTCAAATATTATATACTGAGCGCTATATTTTTTTTTTATAAAACGAAATAAGAAGACGAGCAAGACGCTCCCTTGATGGTAAGAGATAACGCTAGGCATAATTAGCACATTACTACCGAAGGACAGTAATGTTTGCACGTCACTGCTCAGGCGGTAGTATAACTGGCACTGTTGGGGTACCCACCTAGTCGACCTCCTGCAAAGGAAGTCTACCCCCGGTAAACGGTATATGTACGTTTTATTAATAGTTAGAGCTCTATTGCCTTTTTAACCCCCGACGCAAAAACGACGGGGTGTTATAAGTTTGACGTGTCTGTCTGTCTGTGTGTGTGTGTGTGTCTGTCTGTGGCATCATAGCTCCCGAACGGATGAACGGATTTAGATTTAGTTTTTTTTGTTTGAAAGTAGAGTTAGTCGAGAGTGTTCTTAGCCATATTTGGTGGAAATCGGTCCAAGATGGCCGCCGCTACAAAATGGCGGATTACTTTTTTCTTCCACGACCCCCTCAATATGGGTATCAAATGAAAGGGCTTAACTAGTAGAATACAACCCACTATATAAAAATTTAAATCCAAGATGGCCGCCACCATAAAATGGTGAATTACGTATTGCGTTGGGGTTTTTTTAAATTTTTAATTTAATTCACTTGTTTAATAAACTGCTATTGTTCGAATAGACAAAGCGAATTAAATAACTTATGTTAAATAGCATTTGCTAATGTTATAAAAAAATATTACTAATAGCTGCGCTCAGTGGTTTTACGCGCACTGTAGCCTATGTATTATTCCAGGGTCTAAGCTATCTCTATACCAAATTTTAGCTCAATCGGTCCACCCGTTTAGGCGTGAAAGACTAACAAACATCTAGACACCCATATATTCTTACAAACTTTCACATTTATAACATTAGTAAGAATTTATCAAATTAGAATTTTACTTCTTGGCGAACTCTTTAAAGACTTACTTTTTACCTATTATTATAATATATAGAATTTTTTTTTTACCGGGGGTAGACTTCCTTTGCAGGAGATCGTCTAGGTGGGTACCCCAACAGTGCCAGTTATTCTACCGCCTGAGCAGTGATGTGCAAACCATTACTGTGCTCCGGTAGGAGGGCACTGTAGCTAGTGAAATTACTGGGCTAAAGAGTCTTAACATCTTATGACTCTTGAGTAAGAAGCGTTGGTGCAGTGCTCCTAGAATTTCACATAATTGTGAAATTCTAGGTAACACTGTACTGATTATGGGCAGCCGTTATCTCTTAACATCAGGAGAGCGTCTTGCTCGTCTTCTACTTCTTCACATTAAAAAAAAAAAAAAAAAAAAAGAATAACACTTATGATGCACCAAAAATACGTATACTTAACACTAGATTTAAAAATATATTACTAGCTTTAATGCTCGCGGCTTTGCTTGCGTGGAATAATTCTTTCTTAGCGGAGGTCAAAATCTAACCTTAAAACAAGTGAATTAAATTAAAAAAATAAAATACCCCCAACGCAATATAAATGTATCATAGTGCGTTGTATTCTACTAGTTAAGCCCTTTCATTTGATACCCATATTGACGGGGTCGTGGAGAAAAAACTAATCCGCCATTTTGTAACGGCGGCCATCTTGACGATTTCCACCAAACATGGCTAAGAACTCGACTAACTCTACTTTCAAACAAAAAAAAAATCAAAATCCGTTCATCCGGGAGCTTCGATGCCACAGACACACACACACACACACACACACACACAGACAGACACGTCAAACATATAACACCCCGTCGTTTTTGCGTCGGGGGTTAAAAGAAACAATTATTTATGTAATTATTGTGTTGTTGATAGTTATTCGATCGAATGTGTATGGCGCTGGGCGGGAGGGCGGCTGAGGCGATCATCTTTAACTCCATCACGAGTGGAGCGCAAAACGACCTTGAGAAGGTCACCAAAATTGCATACGCTCAGGTACTGTTACTATTTAAGTTGTTGGATTTTAAACCTACCAAACAGACCACCAATTGGTACTATTACTGTTCGTTTGAATTTTTTTGGTTGTAAAATTTAGTTTTCTGTGGTCGATTATGTCTTTATTATGTGGGAGCAAAATTAAGAAATTAAATCTCTCCATGCCATTTTTTTATATATCAAACTGGAAATACTTTTAAAATGTGTGCAATAATATTGTAGAGGGCTTCTCTTGAGGAATTTTCAAAAAGTTGATACTATGAATATATTTTTCAAAATATTTCAAATAGTGCGAGCGACAGAGCGTCCAATTGTATAAGCGCTCTTAATTTATCATACTTTACATTTTGGAAGTGGTGACGGCCAAGGGGTTATGTGGTGCGGATGCAAATCTGGACCACCGAGTTCGAATGACTTTAATTATTAGTTATGTGCGATTTTTCCACTCGCTGTACTGGTGGGCTTTGGCCGTGGCTAGCTACCATCCACTGGACATAACCGTGTCGCCAAGCGGTCATTGTGACCGTGTTCCGGCATGATGTTCACTGAAGCCAGGGAGGGGTTTATCCCACCTTCTAGGTATAGTCTGCTCTCATCTACGGGCGCATCGTCGCTTCAACATAACGCGAGATTGTATCCAAATTCAAAGACTTGTAGCGTCCGTGACCCAGTGGTCCAGTGACCCAGTTGACCCGGCTTGTAAGCCGGAGGTCCTGGGTTCAAATCTCAGTGTGGCAAAGATTTTCGTCTGGACCTACCATGTTTCGGAAGGCACGTAAACTGTGGGTCCCGGCTGTTAGTACGTTCCGGCTGTAGTAATCTCGGCGACCTGATACTACAACAAATAGGTTACACACAACCTATAAACTATGATTTGACTCTGACAGTGTAAGTAGGGTAACCTGTTCTGTTGGAGTATAAACCCCAATTATTTTATTATTATTATTCATACACGCTCGCCAGTTCTTGGACTCTCCTATCCATATTGTTATTATAATGATCGTTGATCTATAGCGGATATGATGGCCCCACATTGTTTTTCATTATAAGTATATATATAATTTATACTATAATAAACCCCAATTATTATCATTTTACCTATAATGAGTAAAAAAAAACTTTTTCAGATCCGTGTCTACGGCATGTCCCAAACAGTGGGTCTGATTTCTTTCCCCGATTTGAAAGAACACGGCAAAAGTCCATTCAGCAAGTCGTTAAAAAATCTGATAGATTTGGAAGCGAGGAAGCTCATCGCCAGCGCTTATTATAAGACGGAGGATATTCTAAGGAAAAACCAGGATAAGTTGAAAGCTGTAAGTGGTTTTATACCAAGCACATTTCGACATTGACATAAGACTAGCAACTCCTCAAGAGTAATTGACAATTATTGTACCTTCTAAATTGCAAGTGCCCATCAGGGCCCGTAGCATGCCACACGGGATCCCGCTGAAACGTCAAGAGTAGAACTGTCATCCCATACATTGTACTTTTGTGAATGTATGGGATGACAGTTCTACTCTTGAAGTTTTGTCGGGATTCCGTGTGGCATGCTAAAGCAACAGGGTCCTTAGAAATACTTATGTGCGAACTAAACTAAGACCTTATTATGTACCTAATTCTAAGGAAGCAAATAAAGTATTGAGTACTTTTGTAAGAGTACAATGACATTGGGAGTAGCTGCAAATAGGGACGATGACTAAAAAATTTTTTTGACCATAATGTAAATTATTGAAAAATATTGGACACGTATTTTTTTATTTGTAAATCTGATAAAAAACGAGAGAGACACAACGCACTGAAATTGCTTGATCGTCACACCACTTCTAGTACATTTTTGTTTAGTGGTGTGACGTCACGCGTCTCAACACAGAATCTATATAAGCGTTATATCTCAGCCGCTTTTTATTTGCGAGAAAAAAATATGTATCGAATATTTTTTATTATTAAAATTATGGACAAATTATATTTTCAAAATTTTGACCTTGTTAACGTCCCTATTGTATGCAATGACAACGCGAGTAGAGTGCTTTTCACGAAAGGCGTCCTTTTTGCGGGGCGTCAATATCGCACATTTCAAAAGTTAGCATATTTATAACTTTTTAACGCCTTATAATTTCTCATATTTATTTCTTAATTAAATATGTATTTGTTTTATCTAACAAATAAAAATTATTTCGGATATGAAGTCCAGTAATTATCGAAAAAAAATAAATTTAGTTCCGCAAAATTCCGCGGGACCTCTTTCGTGAAAAGGACTAGCAAGAGTAGCGTCTTGAAATATACAATACAATACAATACAAATACTCTTTATTGTGACCAGAAATAATTTTACAATAAATGACTTAAAATTAATTAATAAAACTACGAAAACATCTTTACAGAACTATAATATGTAGGTATAAAATTTGGTCTACAATGGGCGGCCTTATCGCTTAGAGCGATCTCTTCCTATAATATGTCAGATTACTCTTGACAGTGGGACGGGAGTTAGGAGTTGCTAGTCTTATGTCAATGTCCAAGTGTGGTTGGGCCGCAGGAGGATGAAATATCAGAATAATAAATGCGAAACTTTGTGAGAGAGTATGTTTGTTACTTTTTCACGCCTAAACGGGTGGACCAATCCACCCGTCCATCTACGGCAGCCTATAGTACAAAGAACACAAGAACAAAGTGTACTCACCCTGATAGAGACAGTAAGAATACGTGTTATTGGACACAATCTTAGGTTAACTCTTGTTAGTAGTTTAAGCTAGAACCAAATTATTTATTAGCCCAATAAGGCTAGATTGTAGTCTATTGATATACTTATTATTTATTGTAGGTATATCAAACAAAAAAAAAACTACGGCCGCATCGTCACTTAACATCACGCGTGATCGTGGCCAAAGGCTAATCTATCATCATCATCTCAGCCGTAAGACGTCCACTGCTGAACATAGGCCTCCCCTTTAGACTTCCATATGTACCGGTTGGAAGCGACCTGCATCCAGCGTCTTCCGGCGACCGCAATAAGGTCGTCTGTCCACCTTGTGTGGGCAAAAGGCTAATCTTTTGGCTTTTGGGGGCAGACTTCCTTTGCAGGAGGTCGTCTAGGTGGGTACCCCAACAGTGCCAGTTATTCTACCGCCTGAGCAGTGATGTGCATACATTACTGTGCTCCGGTAGGAGGGCACTGTAGCTAGTGAAATTACTGGGCTAAAGAGTCTTAACATCTTATGACTCTTGAGTAAGAAGCGTTGGTGCAGTGCTCCTAGAGTTTCACATAATTGTGAAGTCCTAGGTAACACTGTACTGATTATGGGCAGCCGTTATCTCTTAACATCAGGAGAGCGTCTTGCTCGTCTTCTACTTCATAACATAAAAAAAAAAAAAAAAAAAAAAAAAATCTATAATGATTAGAATATAGAGTAGAGATGTTACGGCTAAAGTCGGAGTGCGGCTACACTTAGGTTTAGCCGGTTAAACCTAGGTGTAGCCGACCACAGTTAGGGCCGAAACACATAAGCGCGTTGCGGCGCCGCGCCGCTGAAATCGGCAGTTTGAGTTGCGGCGTTGCGGCGTCGCGAAAAAGAGCGTTTTACTATCGTTTGCTAGGGTACCAGTTCTTCTGATGTTTTTATTGTGAATGGACGTGTCTCTGGCATGGATCAGTCGAATAAAAAAATCAAAAAACTGGTACCCTAGCAAACGATAGTAAAACGCTCTTTTTCGCGACGCCGCAACGCAAAATGCCGATTTCAGCGGCGCGGCGCCGCAACGCGCTTATGTGTTACGGCCCTTAACCCATTAACCGCCACCGTCGGATATATCCGACAAGCCTGTTCTGTTACGTAACCGCCAGAGTCGTATATTTCCCACTGCACTTTAAATCTACATTTATGCTTCTCTCCCAAATAGAATACCTTAAGACATCACTTTTATTGTAGGTATTTATAATTCAAAAATCTTGCCTAGCGCTAGGGGCACGACAAGTGATTTTAAGTCTGGCGGTTAAAAGGTTAAAGTTAAATGTGAACAAAATGTTCGTAAAAAGAACTTGTATTTTATTACGAAGTTCAGGGCAGACCGATTTGTTGTCGATGTTCTATTGCCTAAAATGAGATATTATTAATATGATTTTCAGCTCGCAGAAGAACTACTGAAAAGAGAAACGCTGTCAAGCAAAGATGTAGAGAAGATCCTGGGACCTCCACCTTTCCCTGGCAAGAAATTCATAGACCCAGTAGAGTTTGAAAACGCCTTGAACAACATGGAAAAAGACGCTTCGCCTCAAGAAAATGCCCCCATAGGGGCTCCATCTGCTAAACCCGAAGCAAATGTGTAGATGTTTGTAAGATATATAATTATTATATTGTAATAAATCAATTCATGTTAATAGTATTTTTTATTTTTCCCGCTGAGTGAGCTGTGTAAAATTTGCCATTTCTGCGTTTCGCAGTGTCACACCGTCGTTATATATCAATTCATTTGATAAATGTCGAAAGCACTTTTTCCTAGAAAAAAGTGACACTGCGACAGTGGCATTAAAGTAAGGCCTCGGCGAAATTGAATTTTGTGCAATTGCAATTTAATATTTAACTAAATGCGTTAAGATTGGAAAATTTGGATGCGTTCCGCATCGTGCAGCACATTTTAGGAGTCCTATGCATATGTCCAGTAGTGGAATTAACCTTTTGAACGCCACGGCACAAACGCATTTTCGTGCCCTGTGCGCCAAGGCACAATTTAAAAAAAAATTCCTACGAAAGAACTAGTGTTGCCAAGAGTCGATAAATATTTTTATATCACTTTATTAAGACTGAGTTTTTTGTCGTCTATAGACGTCGTTGGCGTACAGGACCCGCAAGTGCTTGTCAAGTATAGGTGACTTTGGCGGTCAAAAGGTTAAAATTATGGTAAAAGCTTGCGCCACCAATACCAATTTATTTTAAAATTTAGGTAACTACAGTAGACCCTAGAATAACACATTATACTACTTTTTGCGGATAAAACTGGGCATAGCTAATAAAAAATGGAATAAAAATGCAAATTGTTTTTTTTATAATTTTTATTTCACATTGAAAAGGACACAGTCATAACATCAATATATTGAAGTGGGTTCAGAATAACTATTATTACACTAATTATTAATTAACTACAAACATTCTTAGCAATTGTCACTAATAAGACAAAATGTCTTGTAGAATATTAATATCAAATCAATTTAATTTGCAGTCTTCGAAATTCGAATTTTACAAGAGGTGAAAATCCTCATAATACATATTACAATAACCCTTTAAGACCGAAAAAGATGTTTTTATTTATGCAAGAGTCAAAATCAAGTTGGCGATCGGTCTGCCTTGAAAGGGTTAAAAAATGTTATATCTACCTTGAATGAGGACCCGTAACTTGAGCAATACACACAGTAAGATTTAACCACAACGTGGTTGATTTTAAATCAATAAAAACGGTCTTTACGTTGCAAAGTTATAAAAAAAAAAGTGTAACATATTATTATAGAAAGAGAGATATTTCAGTAGTTTTCTTCGAGAAAATCACCATCCTTTTGTATTTAGTTACAGCGTCGTGATGTTCATCCCTTTTTTGGTAATTTAGTAGTGGCTTTTACCCCTTTTTTTGTGTCCCTCGCTAAATCTATACATTAGAGAGAGCAACAAAACACAAATTGCACACTGTGCAGATTTTTGGCAAAAGTCGTGCAGTTTTACGCCCATTACTGGCAACCCAAAACGGTCCGAACAAGGAAATAGAGAAGTACGCGTAGAAAAAAGATTGCACGATTGCACAGTTTTGTACGATCCTGGCAACATTAACCAGTTCGAACCGGTTCGCGCTCGCCGACTCCATTTCTGCAAAGTCTCGGACCTCCTGCCAAAAATTAGTCAGTCGCAATCCCGCTTCCGAAGCGATAACACGCTTTAAATAACAGAGACGCGCGTGAAATTATCCTCTGTAATGTTATGAGTCTTAACGTTGTGTAAAACAAGTAAAATTTAAGTCTTTTGAAAGTATTACGTGTAAAAAGTTTTGTGTGTTAGATATAAGTACTTCTTCCCGAACCCATTTGTAAACAAACCTATAATTGTAGTTGTGGTTAATGTGAACATAAAAGTACTAAAGTGTGAATAATAAACGTGTGGAGCCTACCAACACAACGTATTTTAATACCTACTTATGCCCCTGGCCCGCACCCCAACTATAACTTATTATAGTGGCGCTCAACTAGAGGCGAGAAGCTAAATACCTACACACTACAACGCGCAGTACGTCTCGTACGCGGTGACCAGCGACTCAACACCGGCGAGAGATATGCCGCGCAGTAAATATAATACGCGGAATAACAGCGAGGGAGGAGACAGCGACGAGCCCACCGACACCGTCGTCGACACGCCAACCTTGGCGGGTGGCGCGACGAACGTGATTACGATGTCGGAAGAGCAATTATCGTCCATCTTCACAAACATCGCGAGAACTCAAGCCGAGGCGAACAAGGCTCTCATAGAAAGTCTTGTGTCCAACATGCACGCGTACTCCGCATCGACGCCGATCAGACGTACGCCGTGCCCGGACGCGAGCGCCGCCGACGCCGGCGCGCCCGCCGCGTCCCCGTCACTCTACGCGCATCACGCGGGCTCCTTCGCGAAGTGCACGGCCCGATTCAGCGGCGCCGCCGACGAGAAGGACAGCGCGGAGATATTGGAAGCGTTCCTGGACGCCGTAGAGACATTCAAGGATTGCACTAATGTGTCCGACTACCACGCGCTGAAGGGTCTGCCGATGTTACTGACGGGTGATGCCGCCGTGTGGTGGCAAGGCGTCAAGGCAACGACGGCGACGTGGGTTGAGGCGGTGGCAGCTCTACGGGGCATGTACGGCGCCCCGCGCCCCGCTTACAAGATTTTCAAAGAAATCTTCGCAACGGAACAGTGTAGTGAACGCGCGGAAATAATAATCACGCGAGTGCGGAGCTTAATATCTAAGCTACCATATGGCCTGTCTGAGTGTGTGCAATTAGATATAGTATACGGTCTTTTACATAGACGTATCCGTAAACGTCTACCGCGCGACTCTGTTACGAGCATGGATGCCTTAATACTCAAGGCGAGGTCAGTAGAAGAGACGATTGCAGAAATCGGGGTAAGCGAGCCAATTACTAAGATAGGAACTAAAACTAGCCATCTCTCTAATGTGGATTCCAACTCGAATATATCGCTCTCTAAAACGAACACTGCATGCCGTGCTCCCGTAGAGAATAGTAAGTCGAAGCGTAGTAACAATAGGCCGCGATGTACTTATTGTCACGTATTTGGGCATAGTGTTGCGGAGTGCCGGAAAGCCGGCACGAAACAACAAATTTCTAGTAATTCTGGAAAAGTAGACAATCCGAATACTAGTAATAATAATAACACTCGTGCCGTGACAAACTCTGACACTTCCATATTGCGTTGCTATGGTTGCGGACAACCCGGCGTTATAAGGTCCCGTTGTAGTAATTGCAAAACAAACGAATCACAATCTGCGAAATCAGCTGATTTTAACACTGTGCATATCGAGTATAAAAATATTCCACGACATGCCATAGGTGATGTTAACACGTCCCCTGCCGGTATATGTAACCCTTCGACTGCCGAAAATACATACGTATGTAGTGGAAATGTTAACACGTCGTCTGCCGAAATTTTTAACCCTTTGCCTCCCGATAATAATACAAACGTGCGTAACGTAATACATTTTAACACGTTGCACGCCGATGATGTTAACCCTTTAGCGACTAAAAATGCGAATGTGATCCGTGACATAAAATTAAACACGTTATGTACCGTAGTTGTATCGCACCCTATGGTAGACATTTCGATTTTAGGTAAACAGGGCGTCGCAACACTTGATACCGGTGCATCACACAGTTTGGCCAGTCCGGCCTTACATAAAGTTTTATCTACACACGGAGTGCAATTTGTACCTACCAAAAGCACAATCACGTTAGCCGACGGCTCACGACGAGAGCAAGATGTACTCACTGCTAGGGTAGATGTTACCATTATGGGCCGATCCACTCCTACAGATTTTATTATATTGCCGGAAATGAATCCTAGGACTTTATTAGGTAGAGACTTTATTATAAGTTTAGGTATAGTCTTAGATGTTCCTGGAGGAGTATGGTATTTTTCCGATGCGCCCGCATGTAAGTACACATTTTTACAAACCTACGTGATGGCTGAAGATGCAGGCCTGATGCACGCTGATGTTGAGCTTTATAGCTTGAGGTCAGACGAAGGTCAAAAACTGACTCCCGAGCAGAGATCAGTACTTAACGAGTTTATTTTAGAACATACCGACCGTTTCGCCATCGAAGGACCGGCAACAGAGTTTGCGGTCCACAGGATTAAAGTAAGTGACGATCAGGAACCCATAGCTTGTCAACCGTATAGGTTACCTCAGACTAAGAAGGAAGCCTTGAAAAAGGAACTGGAAAAGCTATTAGATGCAGATATAATAGAAGAATGCGAGTCACCGTGGGCCGCCAACGTCGTACTCGTCCCGAAGAAGGACGGAGGTATGCGCTTATGTATTGATTATAGGAAACTCAATGCGGTAACGGAACCAGACCGTTATCCATTGCCCAGGATGGAAGACATCCTGCACGCTGCAAAGAGAACGAATTATATGACGACATTGGATCTCCGATCAGGCTACTTTCACGTAAGTGTTCATCCAGGTGACAGGGACAAGACTGCGTTTATTTCACCTGTGGGCACTTTTCGTTTTAAACGTATGCCAATGGGTTTGCGTAACTCCGGAGCTACTTTCCAGCGATTAATTGATAGGTTTAAGTCCAACCTAAAGGGAGTGACCTTATGGGGATACCTAGATGATTTAATTGTTTTGTCGGAGACATTCGAACAACATCTTCAAGACTTAAAAGTGGTTTTCGACCGTCTAGCTATGTTCAAGCTCAGGGTGAACCGTGAAAAGACATTTTTTGCGAAAGACTCTGTGAGATTTCTAGGACATGTCATCGTGCCTGGAGGTATTCACATGGACCCAGGTAAGACTGATGCTATTCTAGCCATGCTTCCCCCACAGAATCTCAAACACCTGCAATGCTTTCTTCAGACGACTAGTTGGTTTAGGAGGTTCATACCAGGATACGCGGAAATCGCACGGCCTTTAACCAACCTACTGAAGAAGGTAAGTAGATGGCAATGGGGTACTGAACAACAAGCGGCATTCGAACAGTTGAAGGAACTCCTCTCTTCTGCTCCGATTCTGAGACAAGCCGATGAAAACCAACCTTTCGTTCTTCGTACTGATAGCAGCGGTTATGCTCTCGGAGCGGCCTTACTCCAGGGGGAGGGAACCGACGAGCGTCCCATTGAATACGCTAGCCGGTTGCTGACAGCCGCCGAGAGGAATTATAGCACCACGGAAAGGGAGGCCTTGGCGGTCGTTTGGGCAGTGGCTAAATTTAGAGGGTACATTGACGGAGCCACCGTGATCGTCAAATCTGACCATCAACCGCTCAGGTGGTTGATGAGCATGCGCTCCCCTAGCGGACGACTAGCCAGGTGGGCACTGAGTCTCCAGGAATACAATTTGAAAATCGAGTACACCCCAGGTAAAGCTAATGTATTAGCGGACACTTTATCGAGACCGACATGTGCAGATGGTCAGGATTGTGACCTTCGTCTCGCTACAGTAGACCTACCTTCCCGTAGCCCTACGGACGTTCGAGAGAACCAGATGAAGGATCCCGATGTTCGAAAGATTATCGAGGCTATGGAATCTGACGATCCCTTTAGGGGGAGACTGTGGTCAGATAGAGGGTATGTAATGACTGATAGTGTTCTTTACCGTTATTGTCCTGAGAACGAGGAAAATGACGATGCCAGCTTAGTGGTTCCGGATCATGAACGTAACAGCGTACTAATCGAGTATCATGATGCACCGACGGCGGGGCATTTTGGTGTCGAGCGTACGCTGAACCGAATCGCAGGTAAGTATTATTGGCCTAATATGCGAGCGTCTGTGTCTGAATACATTAAAAACTGCGTATCATGTCAAAGATACAAGGTGGACACGAGGAAACCCGCCGGACTTTTGCAGACACCAGCTGCAACCCGTCGGTTTGAAGTGCTAGCAGTAGACTTGTTTGGGCCTCTTCCGGAAACCGCTAATGGTAACAAGTGGATATTAATCCTAGAAGATACGTGCACAAAGTGGGTAGAGATATTTGCCCTTTCACAAGCTACAAGTGAAGAGTGCGCCAAAATCTTAATTTCCGAAGTGTTCTTGAGGTTCGGAGTTCCACGACGAGTTATTAGCGATAATGGCGTACAATTTATCAGCGGAGTTATGCAACAGGTATGTCATTCTTTTGGAATATCTCAGTCTTTGACGCCAGTGTATCATCCCGAAGCGAACCCGGTAGAACGGAAAAATCGTGATTTGAAACCCCAGCTCGCAGTGTTGGTTGGACAAGATCACAACACGTGGGATACGCATTTGGGCGCTATTCGCTTCGCAATGAATTCGGCAACAACAAGCAGCACAGGTTACTCTCCCGCATTCCTTATGTTTGGCCGAGAACTTCGAGCCCCAGCTGATGTCCTTTCGGATATGAGGTCTATTATAGAAAATGACTGTGTAGCGACATCAATCTCTCAGTATTTGAAGAGATTAACAACAGCTTTGCTCGGCGCAAGAGATGTCCACGAAGAAGCCCAGGCACGCCGGAACAAATACGCTGATGAACATCGTAGACCCGCGCCTGATTACCAGGTAGGTGATTTGGTTTTGTTGAAAACCCAGGGAGTTAACGACACCGGCCGCGGGCAAACTCCGAAATTGATTCCTCGTCGTGATGGGCCTTACCGGATACGAGACATTGTAAGTGAGACCACATACATGTTAGAACGTTGTCGTGATAAGAGTATTTTAGGTAAATACCATGTGTCAGTGTTGACTCCGTTTGTAGGAGATGCCGAAGTTCCGATTCAGGAAAAGCGTAGGCGAGGTAGGCCGCGTAAATACTAACCCTGATTCGAGGGCGATATATTCGGGTTAGAGGGGGAGACTGTAACATATTATTATAGAAAGAGAGATATTTCAGTAGTTTTCTTCGAGAAAATCACCATCCTTTTGTATTTAGTTACAGCGTCGTGATGTTCATCCCTTTTTTGGTAATTTAGTAGTGGCTTTTACCCCTTTTTTTGTGTCCCTCGCTAAATCTATACATTAGAGAGAGCAACAAAACACAAATTGCACACTGTGCAGATTTTGGCAAAAGTCGTGCAGTTTTACGCCCATTACTGGCAACCCAAAACGGTCCGAACAAGGAAATAGAGAAGTACGCGTAGAAAAAAGATTGCACGATTGCACAGTTTTGTACGATCCTGGCAACATTAACCAGTTCGAACCGGTTCGCGCTCGCCGACTCCATTTCTGCAAAGTCTCGGACCTCCTGCCAAAAATTAGTCAGTCGCAATCCCGCTTCCGAAGCGATAACACGCTTTAAATAACAGAGACGCGCGTGAAATTATCCTCTGTAATGTTATGAGTCTTAACGTTGTGTAAAACAAGTAAAATTTAAGTCTTTTGAAAGTATTACGTGTAAAAAGTTTTGTGTGTTAGATATAAGTACTTCTTCCCGAACCCATTTGTAAACAAACCTATAATTGTAGTTGTGGTTAATGTGAACATAAAAGTACTAAAGTGTGAATAATAAACGTGTGGAGCCTACCAACACAACGTATTTTAATACCTACTTATGCCCCTGGCCCGCACCCCAACTATAACTTATTATAAAAGTTAATTAAAAGTTAAGTTAATTTTATTTGCATTAACCAATATTATTGAATCCGTCGCGAGAATATGATGTCATTTTATTACCTAATTATTTTACAATTTTCCTTACGATTTTTACACTCAGAGCGGTTATTATAATGTAGTGCAAAAGTGCTCCATTGTAGCCTATTTGAATAAATGAATTTTGAGTTTGAGTAGTAAGTGCCATGGTACGAAATGACGTAACACGCTTAGCGACTTTTACTTATAATTTACGATCGTAATTTGTTAATTTTAAACTTAGAAGAAATGTAATGGTACAAATAATTTAGTTTTTATTGTCTGCAAAAGCTGCCTTTATACTTTAAATCGAAACGGATCCTCATTGCAAAATTATTCATTATAATTTTAAGTTTATTTAAAACACTTGCCTATTCATTCTGTATGTACATTATTATGACATAAAATGTAAAAAAAAACGCTTTAAACTTAAGAGCGCTTATACAATTCGAAGCTCTAAAATATACAATATAAGTTATGACACCAATAATTTTAATAAAGATTAAGAAAAGAAAAATAAAACAAAAAAATTAAAGAAAAACATTTATTTTTGGTTCAATATTAACCCAAAATAAAATTTACTTAACTAACATTTTAATACAAACAAAAAAGAAATTTCATATTTGACACAGATTTTCGTTAACACGTAAAATTAATAACTTAAAATAAGTACATAGCATAAAATGCTAGTTGAAAAAAAAATGTTAGATTTCATTTTACAAAAAATATTTAGTGTGTTACCAAAAAAAGTTTGAAGTTAATAGTGCAAATACTATTAATTATTGTTAAATTTAATTTTTGTGACCAAATTGTAAATAAATTTAAATTAGTCGTATTAAAGTCATGAACTTAATAGCAAATATTGGAAACAACACTTTTCATAAGGCCTTCGGACACAAAGCGTGACGTAGGCATAAAATATTCTATTTATTTATAGATATAAGTAATCATAATATGTACACAAACAGTATATTCACATATTATATAAAACGCGACGTGTACGAAGGCCCATTCACAAAAAAGGTAATGAAACGTAGAAAAATTGCCTCAATGGCCTCTTAAATATACAAAATATGAAATAAAAATTGTATATTTTAATAAAAATGTGGGGTTGATTGCGCTTGATGTAAAACCCTGTCTTGAAGTCAGTACGCGCCCTTAAATTTGATATGAGATATATATTATTGGTATTAATATAGGTATAATTAATTTTAATTTATTTTGCCTTGACATAATTTATTATATTATTATTATGATAATTGTAGTAATCCTTATCAATATTAGTTCAATTTATGTTATAATCTTGTTTGCACTCATCCACAGCGCCCTGACAGGGTAAAATGTAGTGCTTTTAAATATAACAATAAGATCTTGTAATATGTAACCTACATTTGCTGGAATAAATGAATTATGAATTATCATATAGGATCGTTTTAATATATGAAGCAAGTTATTCCTACCTAAACAACAAGTATCTTAAACAAATGACAGAGATCTTGAAGCAAACCCGATGGTCAGACGATATTGTCATGTATATAAAGAAGTGGATGAGACAGTGGCTATATATAGGTTGGCTAATTTGCACTAGTGATAATAATATGTAAGTTTGGGCTCATATAACAAAGATAGCATTTAAAAACTTAACCGCCAGGTTGAAAGGTTTTTCAGAAAATTGATGAATCTATTATTTTGTTAGATTTTGGATATATTAGACATAGATTACACTGTAAATTGTGTTTTTATTAAAAAAAATTTAAAACTATGTATTTTAAAAGGGATTATGTACTTTAATCAGAACAGTTATTATTCTAAGAGAAAATATGTAATATTGTGTGCACAATATCTTTATTCAACATTTTGAGACACTCAATTATTATCTATTATATTATAACATCAATATCTGTAATATGTGTGTATTTTTGCATTTATTTAAGATATGAATGAGAATAATTATTCTAACTTTTAATTACCAGTAGGAATAGAACGTGAAGTTCTTTTCAATTTTAACATTCATTATATATTATTATTATCCATTTTGATTACAATAAAAATATTTAACATTAACCATATCTTTAAGTCCATTTGAATTTTATGACAATAAGTAATGTATGTCGTATTTGCTATTTCACTTTTCTGTACAAATTAGCTGCTTTCATTCTGTTCAAGATTTTCAAATATTCAATGTCCTACTTTGATAAATTATTTTTATAGGTAAACATCGATTTCAATTTAATGAATTTTATTTACATCAACTATGAATAATATATTTTGTGCGAATGACCGGCTTTGTTCATTCAATAAATTTATACATTCGATTATAATATCTATTTTGATTAATTAACCATCAATTTCTATTTTTTAGGAGTTATGTAATCAAGAATAATATTCTAACTTCTTTATTCTGTATATTTTTTGAACATTCAATAATACCTAGTCAGGTCATAAGTATTGTCACACAGTAAAAACTTTTCTTTTAGAATGCTGGCCACAAAAAAGTTTATTGAATTCGAATTTCGAATTGTTCATGAAAATAAAAATGTATACTTTTTAGAATTATACTCATTTTTTAATATGGAGTGGACGCTTAAAGAAGTCCGTGTTGCAGTTATTGCGTTGCATCGTTGCGGTTACGCGCCAATTCAAATTTTTGACATACTGAAAAATTTGAATAATATAACCAAAAGATTCATTTATCGTACCATCAAACGATACAATGAAGACTCTAGTGTAGATGACAGGTCAAGTAGTGGTCGCCCTCGGTCTGTTAGGACTCCAGCAGTGATAAAAGCTGTGAAGGCGCGAATTCAAAGAAATCCCAAACGTAAGCAGAAACTGTTGGCCCTTCAGATGGGGTTAAGCAGAACCACGGTAAAAAGGGTGTTAAATGAAGACTTAGGGCTTCGGGCATATCGAAGAAAAACAGGACATCGTTTAAATGCTCGTCTAATGGACCTGAGACTGAAGAGATGCCGCGCTTTGTTGAAGCGGTACGCGAGAAAAAAATATCGAGGAATTCTTTTTTCAGATGAAAAAATTTTTACCGTAGAAGAGAGCTACAACAAACAAAATGATAAGGTGTACGCACACAGTAGTGAAGAAGCGAGCAACCGTATTCCGCGTGTCCAACGAGGTCATTTTCCATCCTCGCTCATGGTATGGTTGGGAGTTTCTTATTGGGGCTTAACAGAGGTACATTTTTGTGAGAAAGGTGTAAAAACGAATGCAGTTGTGTATCAAAATACAGTCCTGACGAATCTTGTGGAACCTGTTTCTCATACCATGTTCAATAACAGGCACTGGGTATTCCAACAAGATTCGGCGCCAGCTCATAGAGCGAAGAGCACACAAGACTGGCTGGCGGCGCGTGAAATCGACTTCATCCGGCACGAAGACTGGCCCTCCTCCAGTCCAGATTTGAGTCCGTTAGATTACAAGATATGGCAACACTTGGAGGAAAAGGCGTGCGCAAAGCCTCATCCCAATTTGGAGTCACTCAAGACATCCTTGATTAAGGCAGCAGCCGATATTGACATGGACCTCGTTCGTGCTGCGATAGACGACTGGCCGCGCAGATTGAAGGCCTGTATTCAAAATCATTGAGGTCATTTTGAATAAACTTTATTGTCATAAAAATCTATGTTTTGTTAAGTTCATTTTGGTATATAAATGGTTACATAATAAATAAACTTGTTCCAATAATTTTATATTAAACATGTGACAGAATTTATGACCTGACTAGGTATAATATGATTTAATAGTTAACATCGATATCTGTAAGCGGCATGGGGCTTGATTATTTAATGTGAATAATTATTCTAGTATCTAGTTCTTGTTGCAGCTTTTATTCTATTATAAATTGAGATATTGAATAATAATCTATTTTTAAAATTATTAGTAAGTTAGACTCAACAATCATGCGCGGTTTTAGGGATCTATTTACTGTTATAAGAATAAGCATTTTTTTTGTGCGAATGTGCAACTTATTTTGTTAAAAACATTCAATATAGATCTCTATATATAGTAAACACCAATCTCTGTAAACTGCATGGGGCCTATTTATTTTTAATTAGTTATTTATTGATTATAAGTAGCTTTTATTTTGTTTAACATTTCAATAATCTATTTCAAATATTATTTAAACACATCAATATTTATATACTATTAAGAGGTCTATATTTTTAACGAGAATAAGTATTCTCACTTTTTGATTGGTCAAGAAGCTTTCATTCTGTTCAAAATTGTTTAACATTTATAAATCAATTTAATAATATGAATTAATTTTATTTTAAACATAATTTAACACCATTAATGTAAACTTGTAAGAGGCTTATTTGTTTAATAAGAATAATTATTCTAACTTATATGTGCGGATTTTCATACTATTTTAATATTTTGAGACATGTCATTCAATTATTTCTAGGCAAATATCGATTTATATCTATTACGGAGCCTATTGTATGTAGGTACTTGTTGTAAATGTATTTATTCTAACTTTTTGTACGAATTATCGGCAATCATTCTGTTGGTCAAGATTCAAAAGTAGGTACCTATATTATGAACCTTAGTGTAGAGCAGATAACTTTCAAACCTTATTTAAAAGTAGTGAAAAAAATTGCTCAAATTTAATTAAAAATCAAGTTAATGGGTTTACTTTTTGCCAGAATAGAGATGCTTAATTATTATTACCAATACAGTTAACTTTTTTTGTGAAAAAAACATTTACAATAGTTTCGGAAACTTAAAAAACATATATATGTAGTTGAATCTAATAGAATACCTATCTATTGTGACATTTTATTTCATTGGGCGATATACGTTACTCATAGATGAATACTGTATATAACATGATTAATATAATAGGTACATTCAATACAAGGGCGTCATCATAATTTACAATAGTCCTCGATATAACTGTCATCAATTATGAGCAGTATTTCAAGAGCACTGAATTCATTGCTAGCGTTTATTACTGCTAGAGAAACAGTACTATTCGAATAATAAAAATAATAAGTTAGGACATGAGACTTCACTCAAAAAATTTGCCTACAAAATTGTATACATATAATTTAAAAATTGCTATTTAAATCGTGCACGTTCGCGTTCTTCCCTTTTTATTTTATCTATGCTTCGTATACGTCGTTTCGAATTCTAAAGGAGAAACTTTATATGGCAAAATACCTCCTAGTTAAGACTTCCTAACATTTTAGTAATTTGAATATTGAAGAGTGTCTGGTTCTTGAATTCAATACGTAAGAATTTAAAGAGACAATCCAAATTCATAACGCTCGCAATGTGGCCAGTGCCTTACCAATATGTATTCCTTACAGTGAAGAGCAAATACTAACACAAACTTATCCTATTCCTAACAAATATTTGGCTTGACTCACGATGATTATACAACAGTTTAGCCGTTTTATAACTACACACAAAATAAGCGTAAATAGTTCACGTACGGAATACTTGAAATATGTTTTGTGCTAGAAATTTATATTATTGAGCACTCTCATCCTCTGAAGTCCACTTGAGTCAGCGTAGACTACTTTAAAATTGTTAAGATCGATACTTCCGATCAACAAGAATATAGGACTCTTCAAGAAAATAGCGATAAGGGTCGTTGGAAATCGGCAACCTATTTTATTTTAATGAACGAGAAGTGTTAACGCCAGACTACAACAACACTCAGTCCTATTTAGATATTCGATAGATACGGTACTCTACACTAGACAGCGCTTGACATCCAGACATTCAGACGTTATGTGGTTGCGATAACTAACCAAGACAGCCTCCCATTATAAGAGCGCTTCTGTACATTGGTAACCAGAAAAATACAAGCGAAATTACTAGCTATTACGTGATTCAACAACCAATATCTCAGGATGACGCAGTGCAGTGTCGCGCACCATTTAGAACTTCAACACTTTGGGTGGCGCTGTGTTTGATATGGGCAATCATGATTCTTAGCATACGGGCACCTGATTTCATCGTCCTGTCACTCATCATTAAAAAATACATTTGTAGGTACTGACTCCGATTCGAATCCGTCAATAAATGACGGCTGACGAAAAAACAGACAACAGATTTTGTACAAATGGATAGACTTATCCATTTCGGGATTAAGCCGTCATCGGACTGTTGTATTGACACACAGAATACGGCAGCACCAAAACATACCACTAAATGATCTAACTGCTACGTGTCATTTCACTGGATTCAGGCCGGTTTCGGATCGGATATATCACAGAAGCGCCCTTAAACTCGTAATAGCCATTTTTTAAAAAAGTTCGGCGAACATGTTACTTTGTGATATTTCACAAAGTAACATATTATCTACTCTATCATTATCTACTAAACTATAAGTAATGTTGAATAACTATTACAAAATCCGATTATCTCCAGCAAACTGAGTTTTATAAACACACAAATTAATATTGGCACAAATCCCGTAAATTTCTCGTGATGTTTCTCTATATCTCTTTGTGTTATAAACCACAGCGCTTACACCTAAATCTAGAGGTAGCATTAATTGAACTCGATCTATCGGAACACTATTGAGGAATATACCGCAGACACCGATTTAACTAAAAGAGTTTTTGATAGAACATGTTTAGGGTATGATCGGACTGGCTTGACTGGCACCCAAAAAACAAGATTAAAAAAAAAAAACAAAAGAAAGTCATGAAAATTGTAGACGTCTTAAGAAATGATTTTGACAAATATTACAAAAATATCACGCCTTCTAGGTTGAGTCTGTTAAGTTCAGGCGAGATCGTGGTCAAAGGTTAAGCTATAATGAGTTTAAAAAAAAAATAAGTTTCTTGCCCGTTCTTCTCATAGAGGTATTTTCCGAATGGACCGGTAGTGTTAACAATTATGTAATAACAACAGAATAATGTAAGTGTAACCTAAGCTGACCCAAGTGAACTATATAAAAACTTTAATGTACATTAAAATAGCGACAAAAACAATTAGTGATCCGAGATTTAACCATTGGATATAGAATACCTATCGAGACATTATCAGAATTTCCACAGAAATTAAACTTTCAAAAAATAGTGCCCTCAATCTAAGGACAATGAAAGGAACTTATTTTTTAAAATACATCCTTAGACTAAGTTTTAGTTTAAACCTTATTATTTAAACAGCGAACGCGTCGACCGTTTTTATACCATACGAGATTTCATGTACATTAATTTTAACAGTTATAATAAGTAATTAAAATACAGTTTATACTTCGCCTGCGAAAACCACTCCCTGTATGTTAACAATACCAACGTAATTTCATGACCTTTCGTACAATTCATCCCTATCTGTTACATATTACCTCTACAATTTGAATACATTTTATATGGTTATTGGGTTATACATAATAGCAATTACTTAGTTACTAATTATACATTATTTGTGATTATTGTAGTGGATTCTCATACAGAAAATAACAGGGCATACACACTGAAACAACTTCCTCTTTCAGAATTATAATTAAAGAAAGACTTTGGTGTGCATGGTCCTTTTAAAATGTGACATATTTTTTTAACAATAAGTTTTTACGATGACTAGTATTCGAATAAGACTCTTCGATTTTCGATTTTACTTGAAAATGTGAACATACATAAGATGACAAAAAAATAATTTACTTACCTATATGTAATGAAATATAAACATTTTAACAGCGAAATTTTCTAGGAATATTCTAGAAAATTTAACCAGCGCTCTTTCATTTTAACATCAATTTTATACTGGGACTTTTGTGACATGAAAATAATACTGTTTTTCATGAATTTACATTATTTCTAATACTTTAATCTAAATAAGTACATTATTTCTTATATATAGACAAAAATTATGAGACTCATTTTTCCAGCCTGTGGAATTGCAAGCTCGTTGCCCATTTTTGGTATAATCTAACTTAACCTATGTCAAATTATATGAAAATTATACAAAAAACATTAATTGTACTTAAATATGGCAGACACAAAATAACAAAATCGATGTTTATACAATAAAATTAAATATTATAATTTGTACTTAATCGCTTTCGTCGTAAACAAAAATAGAATTGATTTAAATAATTAAAAAGTTCTTTAGAATACTGATTTTAAACAAAACGCATTATAATATTACTTTTTTTGTGACAAAAAATACAAAATATAATATTATATCCTTAGGACCCAATACACCTAAGGATGAAAATTGCCGAATGTTTCCGAAATTTACCAGGAATATTTCCAATATTGTCGTCAAAATTGGCCAATATTGCTCGAAACTTGTTAAAGTTGCCAGATGAAATATACATAGAGATTTTGAATATAAAAGGCGATAGGTAGTATCCGGGTAGGGGGCGCCCGAAAAAGGTTTGGATGCACTGTGTGTGCAGGGATATGCGTGCTAGGGGAGTGGATGAAGATATGACGGATGAAAGAGCAGAATGGAGGAGAAAAACGTGTTGTGCCGACTCTACCTAGTGTGGGATAAGGGCAGGAAGATGATATTTATATACCTACACTCTACACATATTTAATGAATACTTTCAAACGAACGAGAGAGGTTCAATATGAAAAAGTAACAAAAATATTTTTTTTTGATAATATTTATGATTTCATCACCAATGAAATATCATGGGACACTATGTTTTTTTCTTTCGTATATTAGTTAGAAATTTAATGTAAAACTCTTATTTATCGGTTGAATATTGTAGGGAAGCAGTAAGCCAAAGCTTTTTTATTTTAATAAGCATTGTCGTTATATAAAAATGTAGTTTTCTACATGCACTTCTCTTACCAATGTTGTTGGCAAGTTTGGAAATATTCGTGGTAGTTTTGGCAACTTTGGCAGTATTGCTGGCAATTTTTATCCCTAAATACACCTTATATACTAAGTGCCACACGGAGGTAAAAAAGGGGTGAGCCTAATGTAACACGTATATTATAAAAACTGCAATTAAAATCGTAAGAAAAAAGTTATCTAGAAAGATTTGTACAATACTCGTTCGTATCTAAAGATTAAGGTCACTGGACTGTTTTTTAAAGAAATAACAATTGAGGTAAGGTAATCGATGTTCAGTGAACACATGAAGTGATATAATATCCCACCTTCTAGATTTAGTCTGGTACCGTCTACAGCCGTGTCATCGCTTGACATCAGGTGAGATCGTGGTCAGAAGTCAAAGACTGACCTATGTAATAGAGAATACATTTTTCAAATGAACAGACAGATGGACAGTAAGTAGAAAGTAAAGAGATTTTATTAAAACCGGAAAAAATGTTTTTTCTTTGTTCTAAATCGTACGTAGAATAAAAGTTTATTATTACTACACAGTGTAAAACCAAGTCGATTACAGCTGTCTGTCCTTATGTATGCTTATTTTTGCGGGTTTTTTAATAGATAGAGTCATTCAAGAGGAAGGTTTGTATAATAGTGTATATGTTATAATAGTGTCCACTAGTATCATAATAAAGGAAATTATCTCCTTTTATAAGTTTGAGAAGAACGAGAACACTTGGCTGAAAAATCTGTGCTAATGGTACAACAAAAGCACACGAACATTTTAGAGCACAATGGCGCGCTGTCACGGGTCCAAATTGGTATGATGGACGCCGACCTTCGTTAGAAGATTGCACCCAAGATCACAATAAGGCACCCACAGCAGATGTAGTTTTAATTTATAATAAGCAAATAAAAATATAATAAATATACCTTTTTTTTAAATACAAATGTATTTTGGGTATAAAAAGTATAAATGGAAATCTATTATAATACCTACTCGTAGTACAAATCGTACATCTAGTTCCTTAATGTCTTCAGTCTTTTTAAAAAAACACTAGTTCGCTATAATTACAGTTATAAAAAAGCGGCCAAGTGCGAGTCGGACTCGCCCATGAAGGGTTTCGTAGCAAGTTACATAACTCTAAGTTCTTTATTTTTATATTTGAGTTGATTGAATGAAAGATAAAATGCGGTTCACCGAATACATCTTACCACGTTTCAACAGTATAGTTCTTATAGTTTCGGCAAAAAGTGGCTGTGACATATGAATGGACGGACGGACGGACAGACATGACGAATCCACAAGGGTTCCGTTTTTTTCCATTTGGCTACGGAACCCTAAAATGCGTATAATTTATAAAGCTATACTTACGACTTTAAAGGACTATATGTGCGAAATATACTGATATTTAAATAAATAAAAAGAAGAATTTCACAAAATACACATATAAAACTCTCGGACATTTCCAAAAAGGCTACATTGTGCTCAACACTTTAAAACTTCCGTGTGGTAAAATTTTGTGCACTAAAGTTTCATTAGTCTTTTTCACTTTGAGTCTTTTCACTTTGTTTTTAGTCTTTCACTTGTAGTCTTTTCACTTAGTTGCTTGAGTTTGGTTACGTTTTTTTCACTTGAGTTTGGTTACAGTGTGTACGCAAATAATGTTTTTGCCCATTCGCGCACACGTTTTGCACTTTGCACAAAAATGTTTTTGCCCGTTTTGTGAAAGTGCCTTGAGCACTTCTGTAACACTGCACAAAAATGTTTTTGCCCGTATTGTGCAAGTGTTTTGAACACTTATGCACAACAAAGTGCTCGTTGTGTTGTGCATAAATACCACTTTTTGCATTGTTTTTGCCCGTTTCGTGCACTTCAGTGGCGAAAAGTTTCACTTTCACTTTTTCACTTGTACTTCATGTTAACTCGAAACAAAATTTTGTATACTTCATAAAATAATTTATTATTTATTTACAATTATTCAAAATGGGGTCCCGAGTTGTGGGGTTTGTTTTTTATTCTGTTTCGAGTAACATTTAAGCAAAAGTCTTGTTTAAATTGAAGTCTCAGACTTACAAGTCCTCTGTCACTTGGACTCCGGGTGGATCGTGTCAGTATGATGATATACCTGTAAAAAAAATAATATTAGAGGATTTACAAATTTTAATAATATTTTAGAGCCTGTAAACTTTATTTTAGATTCTCAATGTATTATAAAATAAACATATTTATGTGAGATACATTGTAAAGACACGTTCAGAAATTTAATTTTGACAAAAAGTAACTCAGATTTATTTCTTTATAACTTGTGTTTTTATTATTCTTTATGTTAAGATTTAGACATTGAGAATCGAAATTAAAATACTTAATAAAGTGAATATAAATAACTAGCTGTGCTCAGCAGTTTGACCGCTGTAATGTATGTCTACGGGTCTAAGCTATATCTACGTACTAAGTTTTAGCTCAATATATTAAACCGTTAAAATTAAGTAACAAACACACAAATTTTCGCCTACAAAATATCAGTGTGATAATGATAACGTGAATACATGAGAAAGTTCAGAAGTAGAAGCATCAAGAGGATGAAAGAAGAAGATAATGAGAGAATCAAATCAAGCACCTGTCACCTCAACGGGTAGCGAGCTTCTCCTGGGTAATACGTAGCTTGGTTCTGGAGTTCTCGCCAGCAGTTGACACGGGCGAGGCAAACGGGCGCCATTCCCCAGTCGCCCGTTGCCGTTCTGACTGTGGTACCGGTTACTTCGGTCTATAGACCCAGGGGCTGGTGCGGAACCTCTTCGTCGAGATAAGATCTCTCGGGGCGATATCGTCCGCCGAAACAAATGTGGCAGGACCTCGCACAGTTCGCGGAATTTCTTCTCGCGGTTAGCTGTGTTGGCTGTGGAAAAATGATTATATTAGTCAAATAAACCTTCCAAAGAAAAACAAATATTTTATTTATATTCGTCGTACGTGTTAATGCAATGAATTTCGTAAAATTAAATAAATGCTACTTTTCTTTTCTTCTCATAGAGGCATTTTTCTGAACTGACGTTAGATTATAATTAAAAAATATGGAAAAGGATGAAAATTTCAAATTAAAGCAGGTAATGGAATTGAATGCACTTTCTAGTATAAGTACCTTAAACATAATAATACTGTAAACTTTTATTAACTTACTCATAGCTTCCGCCGGCATAGATTTTCTCCGTCGACCGAGATCAGCCAGCGGGAAGCCTAAAGGAACAGCTACCAGATTATCTCTCAATTGATCCCCCACACGAGTCCATCGATCCTCGTTCCCCGGAGTATCATCGTCGATCTTGTCATCACGCATATCAAACCTCAGTCGATCCGACTTGTCATACGATGGATACGCGCAGTGATCGTCGCTTGAAGCTCTCGGTATGGGCAATCTCCGCGGTCCTTCCAAAGGTGGGAACGTTTTCTGACGCGATAATCGCCCGCAACCTCCTCGGAATACGGACTGAATTCGCGTAGCCTGCTGCGGCGTCGTGATCGAGGCTATCGAAGATTCTGGAACTAGCTTCTCGCTGGGACTTGATACTGCATTCTCAGGTGATAGTGAGTCGTCGGGGACGGTCACGTCTCCGTTGGAGACGAGCGATCGATTTCTTGACCTGACGTCTTGGAATACGTTTAGAGGTACGGAGAATCTTCGGATCTGTTCCCCAAAGCCAATCGGTCTCGCTGGGTTTAGAGAGCAGCGTCGAGGAGGCGCGGGCGGCAATAACATTTCCGAGCTATCTGAAGTGTTTGGACTAGAATCGTCATCGTCTGCTAGATCTCCCTCGGATACATCCCGCGCCGCTTCAGCTGCCAGTTCCTGATTCACTAACTCTTCCCATTCGTTTTGATTGTAAACGAGATTCTTCAACATTTGAGCGGACAGATCGTTTTTGAGGAACCGGTGCCATTCTGAGATTAGCGGAGTGACGACATACTTGTAGAAACCTTTGAAAGGGAAAACAGTATATTTCACAAATGCAAACCAATATTGTACCACCTAAGGCCGTACACACCTTAGTCAACGTTTTCATTATGAGAACTTACAAACTTGGTTACGAACAATCCAGATCATCCACGCCTGTAAGTTTCTCTCGATATTGTCTCTAAAGTGAGAGCGGCCTAAATGTAATTGAAATCTTACCAATTTGTATTTTAGGTACAGTGGTAGAATGTCGATCACACAGTGCAGTCACTGGTAAGTTTAAATTCCTCTCAAAGTCTCCCTGCCTGAAGAACTCCTCGCAGACCTTGAGACTCCACTTGAGCGAGATATCCCATGGTCTACAAGGGTTGGATATGTCTGCGCATTTGAGAGCTATCTGCAGGACCAGTTGTCGGTGGGATGCTTGACGGAGATCCAGGGTGTTGGAGTCCATGTATGACTGAAACAAAAACTTATGTTGATGAAGGGCGCAAATATGAAGTAGCCTATTTGCCTTCTACTTAGAAAAGGCAAAAAATAAGCTGTTGACTTTTCGATAAAAACGGAAATTTCGTACGATATTGGAGCTTGGCGATTTTTTGTGGGCAGGTCTGAGGATAGTTTGCATAGTATTTTTCAACAGACGCCGACAATTCTAAGACTATTTCATTAATATATTGCCTCATTATAAAAACAGGACGGACATTTTCAATCCATAGTCACGAATCTAAAAACATCTGGTCGAATCAATAAATGAAACATATTTCATATTAACCATATCGTAGTCTTAAAATACGTAAATACACGAATAGGTTCTAAAATAAGCATTTGTGATGCTGGCATCAGGTGAAGGTCTTAATATAGAACGTCAGGGCGAGTGCTATGTCAATGCAACGTCGGCTGGCGAGAATACTCTGATTGTAATCTATTTATATACTACGATTGGTAGTAATGATTTATGATTTGCGAGCGACCGTGAATAATTAATATAGATAGATAAATGTGGAGAGGATAATATTACTACGAGGTCGACAGTAGCCAGTACCGACTTGTATTATTGTTGATGAAATCTTTGAAATCGTAAGTTTTTACGTACAAAGTAAAATGGTTTTCATCTTTTCTCTTGTATTTTATCTAAATAAAAGAAAGTGACTGAAGCATTGATATAACCAACGCTGCTGAACGAATTAGGTAGAAATTTAGGATGCTTGCAGGGTTGAGGACGTAGCTCTCCGCTAAGGCTTTCTCCACACGGGCATAGCCGCGAGGATAAGGTAGTTACGAATAAAGTAAAATAGGCTTCGTTTGCAATCTCAATTGATATAATGCTACTCAAAAATAAATAAAATAAACATTTATTTCGGAGTCTAGGTCAACATTATGTCACACATACAATAAATAAATAAAACTATATCGTTATTAAATTGAATGGCTTGTCATAGGGAAAGCCTATTTCCAACAGTGGACGAACATGGGCTGATGATGATGATTATTAAATTAAATAAAATGATATTTAAAGATTAAATCAAAAAGAAAACAACAAAAAAAAATCAAATAACAAATTAAAATTATTAAAAATTATATAAAAAATATCAAGTTCCTATCACGAAATAACAAAAAAAATGAAGAACAAGACGAGGACAAAGACGACGACGACGAGGATAAAGAAGGTGTTAATGGACCGACAACGCGTCTCTAATGCCACTGGTGTTGCAGACGTCCATAGGCGACGGTAACCGCTCACCATCAGGCGGGCCGTTTGCTTGTTTATCTGGTTCTAACATAAAAAAGTATGAATATAATATAATAAAAGGAAAGAGTGACTGACTGATCTATCAACGCACAGCCCAAACCGCTGATCAGATTGGGTTGAAATTTGCATAAGCAGATTTTATAACGTAGACCTCCGCTAAGAAAGGACTTCTGTACGCGGGCAAAGTCGCGAGCATAAGCTAGTAATGTATAATGTATATTATCTACTACTATAGACTATAATACGTATCAGTGACAACGCACGGCATACGCGGCAAGTCGTTGCGAGAACACATTGCGAAACTGTTATCTCTATCATGATTCTAGAGGTATGTGTGAATGAACCGCTCACGGCTCCACTACTTGCCTTGTCTGCAGTCGACCTAAGCCCGTGTTCACACTAGCACTTGGTTATTATAAAAAAAAAAATTACATTGTGGCAAACGCCTTTATTGAACAAAAATAAGCAAACAATAATAGGTATAACAGCAGTAAAGAACACTTATAATTTAATTAATATTTTATGAATACATTACAAATGTACAAATATATTAATACGAGTATTATTATATGTTATCTAATAATATACCTATGTTTTTTAATTCTTTTTTGATATCCTCATCAACGTGAGTTGTGCTGTATTGATGATTTAATTATTTTAAATTTTAAATTCAAGTATCAGGTGTATTGTGTGTGTCTGTTCACAATTTTTTTAAAGTAGTTTATTAAAAGCTATAGGACACGTATTTTTTTCCTTTGTAAATTTGATAAAATATGTGAGAGATACAACACAATGAAGTTTTTGTAATTTAAATCCTTGAATAAAACAGCTGGGTTCAGCTACTGAGCAATAATGTCAATGAAAGCCTTCCCTAATTCGTTGATGAAAGCATTATAATTAGCTGTTGATTTACTGTAAAAAAGATGTCGTGTTTTGAGCACACGTTTTAATTTTTTAAATGTAATTTCATATAGTACTTGAAATTTTGTATGTCAGTAAATTTACTATACTTTTAAAATAAAATACTCACATGTTTTATTTTGACTTCCACCGTAACACAAATAACGCAATTTTGTACTCAACGAAGTACGAAGGCTCAGTATTGTATTTGTAAAATTCTTTTATGGATCACACAAAAGCACTGAGATTACCTAATATCTTCATCTTATAATCCCCTTGTAACCGAGTACGAGAACAATAATAACAGTCACAAAACAAATGAAAACTCAACAAATTCAGTAACAAACAAGTAAGAACATTGTAAAGCTTCAGTAGTACCTACCAGCCGAAAGAGCTGTAGAACTGGCTCAATACTGGCTCAAACAACTCTAAGTCCCAAATCTAAAAAAAAAAAACCATAAAAAGCCATACGACTCGAATAGAAGAAGCAGTACAGTCAACTACAAAGAGATGTATCCATGTTAGTCTTACAAAATGAAGGAACTTTTAGTATGCAAAAAATTTTACCCTTACTTCGTGACATTTTCAGTATCCACCAAATCTTATACTATATTCGATTCATTTTAAATCACCTAAGGAGTAGTAGTGGGATACATCAATGTTGCATATTAAACGAGTCGATGATAATATAAAGTTTGATTGCTACTAGAAATGTCACGAACCAAGGGTAGTTCATTGTGGCAAATGAAAATTTACTTCATTTTGTAAGCCTAACATGGATACATCTCTTTGTAGTTTTTTTTTTTTTATTGTTTAAGCTCTATATTTCCCCCGTGTGTGGGACAGGGATTTTATTTTCCTTTCTTTTATCTTCATCCTCTTGTTTTTTCTTTCCTTGCGCTAATATGCGCTATCGCTATTTATTTTTTAAATTCACTTTTCTTACTACTTCTTCCGCATATATCTCTTTGTAGTTGACTGTACCTACCAAACAGTATCTAATTTAAACGTGTTAGTCTTTTGTTTTCCTGTATTGCCATCAAAGGTAGCAACTATCACGTGTTGTGCTTAAGGTACCTGTTCCATCGAAGGCGAGAAAACGAGTAGCTATCGGCTATTTTCTCGCTCAAGAAACATACAAAAGATATTACATTCTGTGTAAACAAAAGAGATGCATATACGAATAGTTGATCGCTGACTGTTCACACTGCCGGCGAGGACTCGCTTCACTAGCTTGTCGCTGAGCGACAATAAGCTATGAAAGATAACACTCGCTCAGCTATAAATTCGTAAAATTAACTTTTTGTGCTTTTTTTTAGAAATTTAGAGCGTTTTTTATATATATTTTTATATATTATACTTATAAGTATTTACAATTTAATACTTAAAAAAATTACAGACGAGTAGTAATATAAAGCTATGTATATTTCTTATAATATATTTCGAACTGCTCTGTTGTTATTGAAGATAGAACACTGGAAATACTTTAAAAAAATTAAAAAAAGAACTCAAAATTTCTCTAAAAATAAAACTTGAAAAAGCAAGTTAAACGAATTCATATTTGAAATATTGTGATATCGTGCGAGCGAGTGGGTTGCGCGAGTTGACACAAGCCTTAACCGTCAGGCGCGTGTGCGCGAAGCCTAATCGTCACCCACTTTCCATTTGCTCGCTGGCCCCGCGTTGCGTAAGTAGTTATTTGAAAACGTTTACCAAACTTCCAATTGTTAATTGTAACGTACCCGTTTTGCTTTGGGACGAGTTTTATTGATATTTATTAGTTTTTTTATTAGAGAGTGAAAATAAATGTAAAAATATATAGGTACGGTTACGTTGTCTGGAAGAGAACGCTTTGAGCGATAACACCGCTTCAGGCTTTAATTTTTGTGGTTGTATAATTTACTTTTCTATGAGACTGAGGTATCAATAAAAAAAAATATTTATCGTATATTATACCAGGTGCGCCCAGCGGTTTTACCAGCTGTACTGTAGCCTATGTGTTATTCCAGGGACTAAGTTATCTCTCCAGCTGCCCAACAGCTTGCACAATGCAAGACCTTTTCGAGGCCAATGAAAACGCAATTATAGTAGCGACGCATTGGACAAAGCAGTTGTAGGGCTAACATAATATAGCCAATCGACTCGACAAGAAGAAGAAGCTATCTCTATACTAAATTTCAGCTCAATCGGTCCACCCGTTTAGGCAAGAAAGAGTAACAAACATACATCCATACATTCTTACAAACTTTCACGTTTATAATATTAGTAAGATATACGGTCGAATTGAGAACCTTCTCCTTTTTTCGTCGGCTAAAAATTGTCTTTTGTATAAAGAATAACGAGACGAGTAGGATTCTCGCCTGAGGAATAATTGTATACTATTGAGATATTCTCAACAATATTAGACGTGAGTTATGCCATTTTGCTGTTTTAGTCATAAAATAAAAAAGTAAAAAAATTGTTTTAAGTTAAACGGTTTTATTTTAAACATGTACTAAAAGCTAAAAAATAAAATCGTGAGGCACGTCAAATATCTACAATTGTCAGAGAAAATGTTCATTAGAGATTTAGATATTTGACGTGCCTCACGATTTTATTTTTTAGCTTTTAGTACATGTTTAAAATAAAACCGTTTAACTTAAAACAATTTTTTTACTTTTTTATTTTAAGGCTTTTTAGTACAATGTATTCTACTTGTCAAGCCCTTTCATTTGATACCCATATTGATGAAATTGAAAAAAAAAATAGGTTATCCGCCATTTTGTAGCGGCGGCCATCTTGGATTTTAATTTTGTATAGTGCACTGTATTCTACTTATCAAGCCCTTTCATTTGATACCCATATTGATATGATTAAAAAAAAATACGTTATCCGCCATTTTGTAGCGGCGGCCATCTTGGATTTACAATAATATTGAATATACATAATTGTATTGTCACCAGAACCAAAGGCGTATACCAAATTTCAAATCAATCGGTAGACAGGAAGAGGGTGAAATTTCATTTACTAAATTTGACCCAAGAAAAAAGAATAAAGAATAATAATAAAACAAACAGAGTAAGCTAAATAAAACCGTTTAAAAAGCGTAAATTTTAATAATTTAATTGATGATATTTTTGCGACAAATAATAAATATAGTAGTAACCGTTCTTTTTATATACAATAACATCTATCGTGCTAGAAGTTACTAAATATCTCTATTAAACCAAGAAGCCATGTTGCGATGGCCCAAACAGATAAGGAACGGAGTCGCACCCGACATGTTCAAGTTATAGTCCGCATTTGGCACTATCCCAACTTAAAGACCGCTGTACACTATACGTATTCGGGTCATATTATTCCGCACTTTCGGGCAGCAAATAAAAAAAATAAATTATTATCATTAAAATTATTATTAAGTATTGCCATTAAACGTGGCAATGCTGCCAGCATTCTGGGCATTCTGCCATCTGACAGTGGTTTGGAGCACTTGGATTTTCTGTAAATTGGCTTGTGGCCGATCTGTCTTCACTCAAGAGAATCACAAAAGTGTTCTTTATTCCTGTAGTAGCTGTAGTTTTGTTAGTTTCTTTTTATCAATAAAGGCATTTGCCACAAAAAAAATGTAAATTAAATTAGCCAAGTGAAAGTTCGTAAGAATGTCTGGATGTATGTCATTACTCTTTCACGCCTAAACATGTGGACCGATTGAGCTGAAATTTGGTATAAAGATAGCTTAGACCCTGGAATAATACATAAGCAGTCAACAGTACAGTGGGTAAAACCATTAGGAGCAGCTAGTATAATAATAAAAAAATTGGGGTTAGCTCCCGAAAAATTTTAGCCATCACTAATCATCAATCAGGTTGGTGGTTTAAGGTAATTTCTTTCAATCAGGTTGTCAGTAAAAGATTGCTTTATGCGATAAGACTAATTGTTTACTTTTAGTTTTAAGATTGTTTTTAGAACTAGTTTTTGTAACTCGGTATGCAATAAAGTGTTACTTCTATTCTATTCTAATCATGTCTACTGATCATTATTACAAAATCACTTTTAATTTGCACTGTTATAGGATTCGTATTTTTTATCATCCTCTTTGACTGCCCTATCGGCATTAGTCAAATCATATTGAACTTATATAAATTTTCCAGCATATGCTGAATGTACCCCTATTGCCTAAGCAAAAAGTAGATTTAAGTAGATTTAGGATTATTGTACTCTTTTCTGGCAATAAATGGAATTTTATTTATTTTTATTTTATTTATAAAGTTGAAACTTTTTCGGGCGGTCTTTTTAAAACACATATACATATATGCCCGCCCGGATAAGTGTGCAGTACCCCTAACATATGTTATGTTATATGTACACTTTCACACACACATCTGTGTGTATTGAAGTAAATACCATATGAGTAACATTAAAGGGTGATTTGTGAGCATTTCTTGGCACTTGCATGCCGGAGACAGCGTTACAATACTAAATAAAATTTACAATGTACTTACCAACTTTTGCCTTGTAATGTGCATTTTTTATTTAAAATTAAATGCGTATAAACTTTATAAATTAAATACGATTTATTACGACAGTATGGTATCCAAGGCAAGGGCAAAGATCTCGAGGCAGACCACCGACGATATTGTCAAGTATGTCGGAGGGAACTGGATGAGACTCGCGCAGGATCGGAAGGTGTGGCTTGAACATGAGGAGGCCTATACCCAGCAGTGGGTGGATACGGGCTGAGTAGATAGAATATGTAAAATTTCCTCACAGTGTGCATTTTTAAGTAAGAAAGTACCAGTTTTCAATTGATAGAAAAAAAAACTAAAAAATCCATTGAAAACAAACACTCTAGCTTGAAATTCAGTGTAAAACCTTTCCTTTTAGCGTTAAAGGTGTGGAATTTTTGAGCCGAGCTCGAAGAAAAAAATAGGAAACTCTGCAGTGCGTCCCAATTCCCAATATGCCCTTCGGACAGGGCTCTAAATATTCAGACGAACATTTTAACGAAACATAGGACGAAGACAGGGACTGAAATTAAGTGCACATGGCATTATTATTATTAGAATTAGTTCAAGGGGTTTTTGTCGCTTCGACCATTGCTGATCTATTGTGACACCCTCTTGAGCTATAGTTCACTCCCTAAACCCGTAGCTTCTAAGAACTTCCAGATCTTTAAGGGGGTGATTTGTTGTATCTCATCGGGGAGCATCATTTGTCGTCCTAGATGGATACTTCTTCTGAACATGAGTGGTCCGCAGCTACATAGAATATGCATTGCGGTTTCCTCCTCCTCTTGGCAAAATCTGCACTCTGCCTCTTGGATAAGTCCCATGTTCATCATGTGTTTGTTTTGTTTGCAGTGACCGCTTCCACAGTTTGGTTGCGTTGTGGTTACATTGGTTGTTTAACTGACCGTAGGCTTGCTGTTTTGTGATGCCACAATAAGGTTCTGGTCCGACATGAGGGGTGTCGGCTCCATTTCTGGCAAGCTCGTCTGCAACTTCATTACCAGCAATATTACTATGTCCGGGCACCCACTGTATATTGACTTTATTGTTGCCGCTCAGAACATTCAAGTTGGTTTTGCATTGTAGGACTAACCTAGAGTTGCACTCGAAATTTTGTAGTGCCATTAGTGCCGCTTGGCTATCAGTGTTGATGTAGATGTGCTGATTACGGAGATTTCTTCCAAGGTTGATCTCTATGCACTTGTTAATGGCAAATACTTCAGCTTGGAATATTTTGGCACTCTTTCCAAGGCTGATGCTGCTCTTGTGTTTGGGCCTCTCTCCGTAAACTCCACAGCCAACGTCGTTCCCTTTTTTAGAGCCGTCTGTGTACCAGATGTGGCTTCCTTTACTAAAGCTTACCATATTGGTAACCCACTCTTCTATTGAAGGTATGTCTACAGAAAATAGTTTGGTGAAATTGATTTCTGTTGCCATTTCGTCAGACGGCATGTTGAGAATACTATTTCGAAACACTGAGTCATTCTGTTTTATGAACGATCGTGATTTCCATCTGAACTTATATTGGCTGCTTAATCTGTAGATGCACTGCTTCGCCTCTTTCTGTATGAACAGATGCAAGGGCGGTAGGTTTAGCAGGGCATTTAGGGCAGCTCCTGGTGTAGTTGACATCGCACCAGTTGTCATGATGCATGCCATTCGTTGTAGACTATCTAATTTAGTTTGCGCTGTTGTTTGGTTGGCTTTGTTGCACCATACAGCGGAGGCATACGTGAGTATTGGTCGCACTACCGCTGTGTACAGCCATAGGGTCATGTTAGGTCTGAGACCCCATCTGTCCCCAACCATACGCATACTAGTCCACAAAGCTGTTTTAGCTTTTTGAGTTATATGATCTAGATGTTTGTTCCAATTAAGTTTTTGGTCACTTATAACTCCAAGATACTTGGTTTCAGTTGAGAAAGCTAGTAGTTGTCCATTTAGGATTGGATTAACTAGTTTTTCCAGTTTTCTCTTCCTAGTGAATGGTACTATCACAGTTTTTATGGCATTTATTGATAGTTCATTGCCTCCACACCATTTACTTATGATGTTGAGCGCTCCTTGCAGTAAATTTGAGAGTGTGGTGAGGCAAGGTCCTCTGACGATTATGACAAGATCATCTGCATAATCTTGTACGTCAAAGTCCCTCTCTGCCATTATTTCAAGGAGTTGGTCCACGGCTAGAGTCCACAGGAGTGGAGATATGACTCCTCCCTGGGGACATCCTCTTGTGGTATGGAAGCAGTTTTTAATTTCGTTCAGTTCAACTGATACGAATCGATTGGATAGCATTGACTGTATCCATTTGGTTGTCGTGGTGTCCACATTCTTGCATGCCAGGCCATTTAGAATGGTTCCAATTGGCGTGTTATCGAATGCACCTTCGACATCGAGAAAAGCACATAGAGCGGTTTGCTTATACTCCACTGATTTCTCCAACTTGTCCACTAATTCCAGTAGAGCTGTTTCCGTGGATTTTCCTTTTTGATACGCATGTTGTTGCGGATTTAGTGGATTAGCTATCAAAAAGTTTGCTCTGATGTGCTGGTCTAATATCCTTTCCATTGTTTTTAAAAGAAAGGAAGTTAGACTGATGGGTCTGTAGGATTTGGGTTGGGAGTAATCCCTATTTCCTACTTTAGGTATGAAGCGTACCTTAACCCTTGTCCATGGTTCTGGTATAATAGCCCAGGCAAAACTTGTCCGGAATATTTTTACCAGATGTGGGAGGAGGAGATGTAATCCTTGTTGTAGCACATGGCATGCTCCTTTTTCTATTTGTAAATTGATCGATTACAGCACCTGTATCTACAGACGTATTATATAGGAGGATGCCGCGAGAACAATTTGTTTGTAAACTGTAAAAGGGACATAAATTAAAAACAACTTCTCAATTACTTTCTTTTTTGCTAACCAAAAAATACACAAACCAAAAAATTAGAAAAAAAATGCTAGGTTTAGTCGTTAGTCTTATCGCAATAAAAATTTACTATTTATACTATGTTATTTGTGTGACTGCTGTGAGGCACGTGTTAAGCAACCGAGCAACCCGGCTAGCGATGTATGATGCTATGTAGAAGACGACCGCGGTAGAAAATTGTATATGGAGCAAATCTCCGCATACTTTCACTTGCAAAGAAGGTGAACGTTATCTACGCCAATATGTAATCTCTGTACCAATAGTATTATTGATTTATGCGTCGATTAAACGAAGTACGCTGAACCTCAGTTAACCGATAATATACCCGTAATAAATCAATTTCAACTGCAACATTATGTACCGGTGCTGCGAGCAATTGATTCTTCGCTGTGCAATCGTGTATAAATAACATGTATTTTTTTAAAATCACCTATAAATTTTAAATATCAAGTGGAGGTGCATCACGAGGGCCGTTTTAGCCAATAATGAAAATGCAGCATCATCAACCACGACCACTCTGTCACGAGTGAACGACTAAGAAGGTTGTCTATCTATTGTGCTAGATTTTTTATCTACTCAGCCCGTATCCTTTGACTGCTTCATCATGATTCTCATGATCACACCAGACCTTTCGATCCTGTGCGAGTCATCTTCACTTCAGTCATCGAATACTTGACAATATCGTTTGGCCATCGGACTGGTGGACTGCAACCTATATATTTAATTCTAAAAATTCTAGCACAGATAAGCATATTTTTGTCCTAACATAAATGCAGCACCACTAACTATAGCGAGTGGGAAACCGCTCATAACTAATTATAGTTATTGGTGAGCCAATGGCCGGAATTTGAACTCTGTGATCTAGAATGCACATCTGCACCACGACAAAACGCTTTGGCCACCGCATCGCTTCAATACAAAATACTTCGCCATAATAATATCGAAAAGTCGCCCTTAAAAGGTTTGGATGAACTGCGTGAAAGAGGTTATGCGTGCTAGGTGGTGATCGAGTGGAATGAAAGAGGAAAACGTGTTGTGCCGTATGTATGACGTACCCGATAATTGCAGGAAGATGATGATAATATAATATCCATAAATCAGTGCTTTTTTTTTTAGCAAAGGAAAAATGCGTTACGCATCGTAACCCTAGGCCGAGGGGCGCAAGGCAATATGTGGGAGTCCCCCGCCAAAAAAGGGCGCGGCGGGGATGCCCACAAAAAATCCTGGAGGTGTTCCTGCGGGACGCCATAATGCCGGGGCAGCGGGTACGTCGAAGCACTCGCGGTATAAATCAGTGCCCAACTTTATCTGCGCAATACATAATATCTACGCAATAGTAAGACGTGCGGAACAGTGGTCAAATTAAGCGTTAAATCCACCACAACGCGATTTGTTCCGCTCACAACACTAATCTATATATAGGAGTCTTTCATCGACACACTACTCTCGTTCTATAGTCCAGTTTGCTTGGCTGTTACACGATTTTATAGGCTTTTTACATTAGGCGGGTCTTTTGTTACATTTATTGTTAAACTCAGTGTTGCCTGACGTACGATAATTATCGTACAAGTACGATATAATCGGCATCGGTACGATGTACGATACAATAAGTATTATCGTACGAACTCATCTGGCAACCTTTTTACACTGTAAAAATATTTTATAAGTATTTTTGTAGACGAGGGAGTTCAACCATTCCCTAAATTCACTTGTCCATCAAAAATAATTCCTGATGTTTAGTGGGACAAAAGACACTTAAAAATGGTTAAAATATACTTTAAAGGGTGTACTACCTCTAACCAAACTAAAAAATAATCAAGTCCATTTAAGAACAATAAATGTTAGAATATGGTGCAATAAATGTTAGAATGAGAGAAATGGTTATAAACAGGTCAAACTAAAAAATAAATACGCGAGTTCAACTAGCATTTAAAATACAGCTCAGTAAGTTTCATTGTAAAATAACAAAACGGCAAAACTAACTTCTAATATTGTTGTAAATATCTCAACTACGGGTTTGTTGAAGTTTCATTGTAATTATTTCGAGTATTATTCTATTCCATCCTATTATATATACAAAAAAAATAAGTTCAAAATTTCACACAATTCGTATTATAAATTAACATCTAACGAAGCGCTGATTGTACAAAAATAACTAACATTACTCCCAATTCTTCAAAGAGGTGAAAACGTTAACTAGTAAAAGAATTGTAAGCAATGAAAAAATAGTGTAATGCTTTATCGCTCCAGATTCGGAACGATCTAATCCCGCTGAATCATAACATGTAGCTGATCATATTTTTAACGGGCCGAGAATTTTTATTTATATAAATTGTGACACAGTTTCGGTTTGCCTCGACGTGGGTGGCCACTAGGATACTATAAAACTATTGTTGGTTTGCAGACAACACTAACTGACACAGCTGACAACGAAACCGACGCGGTGCAGAGTGCCTATTGACTATCGCTCACTGGTTTTATGACTATTATTACTGTCAAAAATTTAATATTTTGATAGTTAACCCTTAAACTCCCGAGCGGCTCGATTGGGCCGCAACCATCCCATTTGAATTCAGGCTTTAATTTAAGAATGCTAGAAACTAAATCAATCCACCCCCGCTAAAAAACAATTCAAGCGCTAATAGCTGTTAAAAGACGTCTCTTAAATTTGTACAATGTGTTAGGATTTAGCGCCAAAGTTGAAAATTATGCCTCTTTGATTTTAGCGCTCCATGTTTTTTTTTTATGTGACGAAGTAGAAGACGAGCAAGACGCTTTCCTGATGTTAACGCTGATAACGCTGCCCATAATCAGTACAGTGCTACTTAGGATTTCACAATGATGTGAAATTCTAGGAGCACTGCACCAACGTGTAAAAATGAATGATATGTATGTATGAATGATATGTGTGTATGATGATAATGAATGATGATATGTTTGTCGGTTAATCGTGATAGTTACCAATGCCCGATAGCCAAATAGCCTCAGAGCTAAAGAATACGTTCTGTGATCAGTTTAAAATTCACTCCTTTTCTAAATTATAAGTTATAAAATTAGGAGGTCCAGAGTGTCCAGGAGGTGGAGTGACAGCCTACAAAAGAAGCCATCTTTTGGAAGAGAGCCGAAGACCGGGCTCTGTGGACGTCACTTAATATACGAGTAGATATAGATACTTAGTGGCGCTACCAATTACCATCTGTCAACTGTCAATTTTTTAACAAGAACTGCTGCTGGTCGCATTTGGAATACATTGCCGTTATCCGTGTTTCCCCACAAAACACAACTAGGGAATCTTCAAAGCACGAGTCAATATGTACATTCTAGGCATCTTACGTGGTTTATTATCGACCGCAAATCCATTTTCCATCATACAATATATATCCATATACTAACCTTAGTCTGTATGTTGCATATATACTGATTTTATTGAAGCAGATGACTAATATACCTACCACTGACAGGCAGACAGGCGGTTATTTTCGTAGTGAAAATCTAATACATATTTATTAACCTTTAAACCTATGTGTCACATCGACTCAGAGTTTATCCATTGATATTTTGTAACCTTCTCTATTTTCAGAACAAATCTAACTGCTATTTCTGTAGATAACTTTGTATATTTTTGTATATACTTAAAGGAAAAAATGACGCACTGATAACAGCGTATAACCTAATCCGCTGGACGGATTGGGTTGAAACTTGGAGAATTATATGTACCTATTTCATGACTTAGACCTAAGAAGACGTTTAAAGATCTCTCCACGTGGGCAAAGCCGTAAGCATGAGCTAGTATCTAATAACAAAATACTATAGCTGTATACTAACTAATTAATAAACTCCTTTTAGAGTAAGACGACCTCTGTAGCGCGGTGGGCTATTGCCCGCAGAAATTGCAAAGCAGAAGGTTGCGGGTTCGATTCCCGCATGGGACAAAGGTTTGTATGATCCACAGATATTTGTTTTTGGTCTGGGTGGCTTTCAATATCTATTATAAGTCTGTATTTTCAAAAGAAAAGTATATAAAAGTATTATATCCGTTATCCTAACCACCATAACACAAGCATTAAGTTGCTTAGCTTGGGGTTAGGTGGCGCTGTGTGGGGCAGGCCCCAAGTGCGTTCGGTTACTTCCCCGTAGTCTGTCCTGGACCCCGTCTGACCACCGTAACGGAGTGGCAGACGGGTGACCAAATACCGAGCGCTATACTTGCGGGCAACAATTCACGATTGCATCTACTGATAATATGTCGGAGGCCATGCCTGCATTGCCTGAACGTGACGCCTCCGGGCGTTCCGTGAAAGGCCCTTCTCAGGGCCAAACAGAAAGCCCTTCTCAGGGCTGCCGCGTCCTTCGCAGCTCGGCGGCTGTAGATTCGAGGGAGTCTTCTCTCGACTCGGTCGCGGAGCGGAAAGACTTGGTGGTGTTGAACCGCATGCAGACGGAGACTGCTCCCGCTCGCGCAGTGGCTGCTTCAGTTTCGGGAGTGGCCGGTGGTATGCGGCGGAAGCGTCCGTTAGCTCCTGTCTTCGTGTCGGGTGTTACCGACTCGGACGATACGGAGACTGACGGATCGACGGCTGCAAAAGTACCTACGCCTCGTAGGGGGAGACCCGCAAAGGCGGGACATACCCGCGGGGAGTTACTCAAGCCCCAATCTGCCGGATCAGATGAGGAGCTAGTGGAGATCCTGCGTAGCAGGAAGTTGAAGAAGGGGGCGAATACCGCTGATGTCGCTGGCACCCTGGACCCGGGCAGTGAGTCCGATGTCCAGTTGGTGTTCGGCGACATGAGCGCAATGAACGCCGAAGAGTTGCGGGCGCAGGCGGGCGGCATGCTTGCCTGCATACTGGAGGTTGCCAGAAAATCTGGTAACCTCAAAGGCGAGTACATCGGTCGCCTTAAAAGGTCTGCGTCGACTTTACGAGAGGTGGTTGATACCCTCGCCAGTCGCAATGAGGCGGAAGAGACGCGGTGTCTCCGGGCGGCCAACAGTCGCCTAAAGATGGAGGTGGAGGCTCTTCAGGTTGAACTGAAAGGCCTCCGCAAGGCGTTTGGTGATGCCCGGGCGGAGCTCGCCGCGGCTAATACCGCCGCCGCCACCGGCGGAGGAACACGACCGCTGCAAGCGCCGGGTATAACTATTGAGGAACTGCGGGGGTCACTGACCGCCACACTCGGGCAGATGATTTCTGCCCGAATAGAGGCTTTGGAGGATCGGCTTCTACCCGCTCCGAAAGTGCGTCCACCCTTACGTGCGGACGAGAGGAGGGTGGCGATGGCCACCATACCCAGGACGTCGCCTGCCATGGCTCGTCCGCTCGCCTCAAAAGCGGGGACTAAAAAGCCTTCTGCCGCCTCCGAGGTGGTTATGGTTGCGGGTCCTTCGGGTACCCAAAAGCCAAGCAGGGCTGCCCCTCCCGCCGTTTCTCAAGATGAGTCTTGGATAACGGTGGTGAGAAAGGGCAAAGGAAAAGGAAAAGGGAAGTCCTCCCTTCCCCAGACTATCCCAGCCCCTGCGTCCCGTGCTCCGGCACCGGCCGCTAAGCTAAAGGCGGCGCCAAAAACTGCACCGAAAAAGAAAACGGTGCTAAAGACCCCTTCCTCCGCGGCTGTGGTGCTCGCGCTACAGCCCGAGGCTGCGCAAAGAGGGGTCACATACAGCGCCGTACTGATGAAGGCTCAAGCAGCGGTGGACCTTAAGGAGCTGGGCATAGACCAGCTCCGATATCGTCAGACGGCAACGGGAGCCAGAATGTTGGAAATTCCTGGCTCCCAAAATAGTGAGAAAGCGGACAGGCTGGCAGAGAAACTCCGCGCAGTCCTGTCTGACGTGGCCAGCGTGGTCAGGCCCGTCAAAAGCACTGATTTAAGTGTGACGGGCCTGGACGACGCTACCACGGAGGAGGGGTTGGCCAAGATCGTCGCGGAAACGGGCTGCTGCGACGTACGGCTCGTTAAGGTCGGGCGCATCCGCCGTGGCATCGGTAACGGTGGAGCGGGCTCCACCATTGTGTCCTGCCCAATTTCGGCAGCCAAAGTGTTGTTGGACGGAGGCAGGATCCTGGTTGGATGGAGTTCGGTGCGGGTAACGGCCATAGGGGATCGGCCCATGCGTTGTTTCAGGTGCATGGGGCTGGGCCACACCCGCCCCCAGTGCACGGCGACGGCTGACAGGGGAGACCTGTGCTTCAGATGTGGAGGCACAGGTCACAAGGCGGCAACCTGTGGCAGAGCCGAACCTCGCTGCGCAATTTGCGCTGAATCGGGCAGGCCCTGTGGGCACAAGATGGGGGGACGGAGTTGTGTCCCCCCTAAGACGAAAGGACATGGGCCCCGCTCTCTGGGTATCGTCCCCGCTGCCGTTCCAAGAGTCTTTCGCCGGGATAGTCCGGCGAGCGAGGTTATGATGTCCGATTAGGTTTGGTCGGACATCGGAGCGGATCAGGGATACCGATGCTTTCACTAATCCGCTCCAGCGCAGACGACGAGGCGAATAGAGAAGGCAGAACCTCCTCTCTCCCTCGCCATAGTTGGGCTCACTGGTCGGGAGCCGGGGGGCTTCTGGCCGGCTTGCACGAGCCCAACCAGTCTGAGGGGTGGTCTTGGTAGATTAGATCATCCCTCCATTGGCGCAGGGGTCCGGTGAGTGACCGGGCCACCGCTGGGGTGGGATGGTGAATGCAATAGCGACCCCATCCTGCCCCGTGAAGGCGGAACGACGGCCTACCAAGGGGTTTTAGTGGGTATTCTTGCCGGTCTTGCACTTCCACCGGCAAGCTGAGTCCCACATAACCCATGCCTCTCTCCCGGGAGGTACGGGTATGCATAAACGCATTTCCCCTTGTTAAAAAAAAAAAAAAAAAAAAAAAGGTGGCGCTGTGTGAAATGTCCTGAAATATATTTTTAAATAATTTAGTTAATTAAAATAATAACAAGGCCTTTTTTCAGAGGGAAAAAAAACTAAACACTTAAAGATAACGGGATAAATCAAATATTATTCAGTTCAAAATCCTTGGTTACAATAAATATATTAAGCGGCCAATACCCGTGCTACTATGATATTGATCTATGGATATAAATACATACATACATACGCATTTGGTTATGATTTAAATATATGAATGAAAACATGTGTTTATGTTTGCGCAATTTTAACCTAGTTTTTACGTTTTCATATATTCTATTTGATGTATTTTATTCAGTATTGATATCTGTAAAGTGACAGTTACTTAATAGGTATTAAAGTTTTGTGATTTAAATGTTTATATATTGCTCAATTTGTTTACTTGGAGTATAATTTGAAGGCAGTAGATTAAATCAAATTCTATTACATATGTGAATTTTTGAAAAGTATATGTAGTTAATATATTAAAACGACATAAAAAACGCTTTCAAAATTTCATAACGCGGACGTTTTAGGCATCACCTGAAAACCGCTTGACCGATTTTGATGGGACTACCAGTGAAGGAAACAAAATATTTCAGATAAGTTTAGGCGTAAATAATTATCGGTGATCACACATAGAAGATCAATATTATGAAGAACCTGACACTCGCCTTTTTTTTTTTGACTCAGGAAAAATGCGTTACGCATCATAACCCCACGCCGAGGTCGCGGGGCGGTATGTGGCGCCGAAGATGTGAGCGGCGGGGATACCCACTAAAAAACCTGGGGGTGTTCTTGCGGGGCGCCGTAATGCCGGGGCAGTGGGTACGCCGAAGCACTCATCCACGGCACCTGACACTCGCTTCGCCTAACGTATTATTATACCTGCAGAAGGCGAACACCATGAAATTTTTAATGACATCTTTATTATTTAATTAGGTTTTTATTTACATATTAATTAGTATATTTTTACCCGACGAAAAACAACGGAGGAGGTTTACAAGTCGACGCAGATTTGATTTTTCGACTTCGAAAGGAGACACTTATTAATTCATTTCTTGAAAACTACTAAACCGATTTTGTCGAAACCTAAACTGTATTCTAAATTGAAATAAATCTAAGCCAATAAAAAAAATAGCATAAATCAGACCAAGAAGAGAAATATATAGAAATTCAATTAAACATGTTCTTTTGAAATGTTTATTTGTTAAATGCAAAGATATCACGTTTCTAATAACATTTTACATATCTACGAGTTCAGAGGTATAGAAAAAAAACTCTTTAGAAATCGGTTGTCATAACAGAACGGAACCCATAAAACATATTCCTCAACAAGTGAATTATATATATTTGAAATTCATTGTGTAAAGTTATTGAACGATTCCTAAAGGAGATATGTTTCTAGTTGCAAAGGACTGCATAATGCCGTCATTAGCCCGATTTCATACTGCATATTGTTAAAACTTGATGGTTGGCAACTGGCATTCTATATTTGCACCTCTGTTTACGTACATTGGTAACGCGGCTAAGTGTTACGCGCGGAATAAATAACTTTGAGGAACGGACATGATAATGATCTATTTTTTTACACTTTTGCTAATCTAAATATATAAAAGGAAAGCGTGACTGATTGACTGACTGATCAATCAACCCACAACCTAAACCATTGAACGGATTGGGTTGAAATTTGGAACAGAGATGGGATTTATAACGTAAGACTCCGCCAAGAAAGGATTTCAGCAAGCGGGCAAAGCCGCGAGCATAAGCTCGTAAATATATACATATTGACATTTACGGGTATAGGTACTTACAATTCACATTAGTTTTAAATAACGAGGAAATGGTTTTAAATATGTTCGAGTCATACGCGTCTTCATTTAAAGCAGAAGGTATTGAGTGTTGGCCTTTATAATACATGTTACTTATGTTTCTATGTAAAAAATCTTTTTTTTTATAGTTTTACACACAATTTACACATGTTTACCTGAGTAGGCATTGGGCGCTTAGAGCCAGCGTTGATCGATCCCTTTGGCAACGCGATTTTTGAGAACAAAGAAGGTACAAAGAGAGGTGTTTAAGAGCGTATAGGTATATCGACTAAAAAATGGCAAGGAGAACAATATAAAAAAAAAATTTTTTTTCAAAAATTCTTATCATGTCATTTTTAATATATCGAACTGAAAACACTTTTAAAATGTGTGCAATAATAATATTATGGAGGGCTGGTCTTAAGGAATTTTCAAAAAAATATTCTATGAATTTATATTTCAAAATTTGTCAAATAGTGCGAGCGAGAGAGAGAACGTCACTGGTTATATACGCTCACAAGGCTCCTAAACACGCTAGAAGTTTGCTAAAAATATGTAATCTAAGCGAACACACTTGGTGCGGTGTTTCTGTCGTGTGCCTGTCAGTTTTTAATGACAATTAGTACAGTAGTTAACGAGGCGAGCTAATAAGGTTTGTATTGCCTTATTATGTCAGATGTAATCGTATTAAGTGATCTGTGTTTCGATGTTTAGTTATAGTTTTAGACTACGTATAATATGTTGATTGTTTTCTCATAAACTAATAACACGTTAGAGTGTAAATGTGTATATTTGTTGTGTCTTTTCGCCAAAACTACCGCCCGCGGCTATATAGGAAATACTCATATAAAAGGTGGTTGATTTACAGCCCTATTGGTAGGGATTGAAATGGTCGCATTTCTAATAATAAGACAAATAATATGTATGCCACTCCAACATGTACTCGAATTTTAGTTTCATGCCAAATCTTAATTAAATTAGAAACTTTTTGCAAAATTAAAAAAAAAAAAAATCTTTTTTACGCAAATAAGTAAGCAGACGAGCATGACCCTCTTCTGGTGTTAAGAGATAACGCTTCTCATAATCAGTACAGTGCTACCCAGAATTTCACAATGACGTAAAATTCTAAAAAGTTTTTTACTCAAGAGCCATAAGATCAGAAAAGATCATACATATAAGTATCATAGTATATTTAAGTTTACAAGTATTATATCCGTTATCCTAACTACCATAACACAAGCATTAAGTTGCTTAGCTTGGGGTACGGTGGTGTTGTGTGAAATGTCCTGATATATTTATTTATTTATTTTATTTTTTATTTTATACAACCATACGATCGGAAACCAGCCTATGCTCAATGCTCAGCAATGAATAGTATAAAATAGATGCATTATTAAAGGTAGATAACCTTTAATATAACCAGGCTATCAGGCTAATCCTCAGATGTTTGGTGTGGAAGCAATCAATCACTCATTTCCTACAAACAACGGTTCGATAATACGGTCCCCGACGGAGGGACCGCAGGTGATTGATTTGCCTACCTCTGGATACTGGATCACCGAGAGGCTCTTTGATACTTGAGAAATTAACTGGTCCTATATATTTAAGCCAGTGGAGAGAAACTCAGTCAGTCAGTCGGACACTGTGATCGGATGACTTCTAATTTGTGGGTGAAACTCTTTAGTCTGGTTTAAGGTCAGGTTGGCTAAGATTCTAGAATATCATGTTCCTTGTCCAGATATAATATTATGTTGGCTGATTTACACGGTAAGCAATCATTACGCATAAAACAACAAAAATATTCCTAGAAACATACAAATATATAACCAAAATTATATATTATCATAAAGTTAGTTGCCATTTCTTATAATTATAGATTAAAATTATAGACCAATTGCTTTGGCTAACATAATAGCAAGACTACTCGAAAAAGTATTACATAAGCACACGGCACCATATATTAATTCCACAGATTATTATATCAATACGGATTCAAAAGCAAAGTATCAACTAGCACCGCCATATACGTGTTGAAGCAGGTGGTGGGTTATTACAAGTCCAGAAGTACCTCAGTAATAGCGTGCTATCTAGACTTGAGCAGTGCTTTCGATCGAGTCGATCATGATCGATTGTGGCAAAAATTAAATGACCGCGGAGTACCCAAAAATATTACTCAAGTCCTGAGAAACTGGTACCAGCAACAAAACAATAAAACTCGCTGGAAAAATGAGCTTTCTGGACCTTCCACACTGAAATGTGGCGTGAGGCAGGGGGGGAGTATGTCCCCCGCCCTCTTCAGCGCTTACATGGACGAATTATCCACGGAACTAATAAGAACGAAAGTCGGCTGTTCCATTAACGGCACCATAACAAACCACATAACCTACGCGGACGATATGGTTCTCTTAGCTCCCTCAATATCGGCGATGCGGAAACTTCTGGCTGTATGCGAAGGATATGCAAGGGACCATAACATGATCTACAACGCGGATAAATCTGTATATATGGTTTTCCACAGCAGGAACACACCGACGGATCTTCCTCCCCTCGAACTTAATGATAAAACTCTGGAGAGGGTAGAGGAAACAAAATATCTCGGCCACATATTAACCTCAAATCTGTCTGACCACGCCGATATAGAGAGACAGCGGAGAGCTATTGCAGTGCGAGGCAACATGCTCGCCAGACGATTTAGCCGCTGCAGTGACGCCGTCAAGGCACAGCTGTTCACAAGTTACTGCACCTGCGTTTACACTACCGAGCTGTGGACTAACTACAGTAAAGCTGCAATGAGCGACATGCGGGTGCAGTATAACGACGCCTGGCGAGCGATGTTCCGGCTGCCGCGCTGGTGCAGCGCGAGCACTATGTTCGCCAGCGGTCGAGTGCCCGGCTGGCAGGTTCTGCTCCGGACCCGCTCAGCAGCGGCCCGCACAGCCGTCTATGCCTCTGCGAACATACTCGTCACTGCTGCGAGGGACTGGGATCGCAGTCCCCTACACCGAACGTGGCAGTCCTACCACACGCCAATCACCTAATTATAAGTAGTTTTAAATTTTGCATGATTCATTAATAGTCACTATGGATGTAAAAATCTGGAATAAACGCATTTTTCATTTCATTTCATTTCTTAACTTGTAGGTATTCACTTAGATACATAAACGAATTTTAATAATGTTATTCCGGCCCATTAAGAGCTGGTTGAACAGTTTACATATTTTAGCACATATTATAATGTAATTACATATTCGTTCATATCTGAATTCGTTAGTACTAAAGTTATTCTAGCCTGTTACCAGACACAAGAGCGTGGACTATGAAGTGTCAACAAAATTTTTAGATGGATTAAACCAAGCTGAAACTAGATTATTCGAGATTTTCAGATTAACAAACGTTGTACTGATTTTGAGGCATAATTTAGATTTCCAGTCGGCCAGTTTCTGCAAACAAATTAAGTGGGACACCTCGCACATGAACCATTGACTTCTATATACAATAGGTGCTGGAGAAGATACCTCACATAAATACTGTGTTCTGCTTAAGTGCGGCCGTATAGCTACAATGACTCAGTTGCTCGAACGCAATGTATAGATTTTACACGTAAATCAATCAAATCAAGACATTGTTTATGCTACACTTAAACTTATGCGTAACTACACTTAAAAGTCAACATTAATTAATTGTTTTAAAACTCCAGAACCATTTATAAAGTACCGTCATTCGAAGAATGGGAAAGAAACCTATAGGTATTAGGGATTGTAATTCGTTCAATTGCACTAAATACGTTCGTGAGTTACGTTACATTGCACTAATATACCTTTATAATTATTTCAAGTAGTAATCAAGTAATTATTTCAAGTTACTGTATCTATTATAAATATGTATGACACAAGCATTGAGTTGCTCAGCTTGGGATTAGATGGCGCTGTGTGAAATGTCCTGCAATATTTATTTATTTAAGAAATACGGCTCATGCCAAAAATAAAATCACAGCAAAAGGTTTTTAAATGGAACAAGACTTTCGCATGCGACATCTTCTCTAGAGGTAGTCGTACATACGAGTCAATGACGTACAATATTTTCACACTTGCTTGTGTACGCCTACACTACTTAGCTGAAATTTCCAACTGAAAGTGTAAACATTTCATCATAAACGCTCACGTCTAATAACATCTTCGTTCGTGAAATATTTTAACTAGGTATTTCTTTTACGACAAAGATTTTAAAACTTGGCTGAAATGAGGGATTTATCTCGCTTTCTAAGTTTCATTATCATCATCATCATCTCAGCCATAGGACGTCCACTGCTGAACATCCCCTTTGGACCTCCATACATATTGGTTGGAAGCGACCTGCATCCAGCGTCTTCCGGCGACCTTTATAAGGTAGTCTGTCCACCTAAGTTTAGTTTTGTTTTATTTTACGTCGCATCGTCGCCTATTAGGTATGTGTACTAAGTTCTTGAAATCTTACTAAAATAATAAACCCAAAAGTTTATATGAAATATTCTACTAATAATATAAATGCGACAGTTTGTATGGATGTAGAAGAGTAACTACTTTTTAAATAAAATCGATTTTGTTGAAATTTTGGTACATAGATAGCTTAGAACCTGGAATAACACATAGGCTCCTGTAAAGCAGGTAAATCCGCTGTGCGCAGCTAGTGAAAAAACGCGAAAGTTTACTCGGATGTACGATACTCTTTCACATCTAAACGGCTGGACTGATTGGGCAAAAATTTGGCATACAGTCAGCTTCACTTTTCAGCGTGTAAAACCGATGGACGCAGCTACTAACATTTAAAAGAAGCTACTAACATAATGTAGGAGAAGCATTTTCGTATATTTTTTGTAATGCCAAAATATTTTCGTAGGTTATAAAATTCTGGGGACGCCTAAAGAATCATTACTCATAATTAGGTTTGAGGCCAATTCAATTAGGTGTGTGGTTTTTAGGCATAGCGCACATAGCATTGTTAACTTGGCAGAAATAATTTGACGATTTTCGAGTTTAAAAAATTGCATATTTTACAGTACCTACGAGTACGTTGTGGCCCGGTGGTGGCCAAAAGGTTATGTGGTATAGATTTGATTTTGATTAGTGGGTCACCGAATTCGAATCCCGGCCCCGCACCAATGACTAATTAGTTATGTACGATTTTTCTAGGATACTTATATTCGTTTACTAATGAAGAAAATACACCATTATGGTAGATTTAATCATTAACTAGCTTACGCTCGCGTCAGTGCTCGCGTGGACATATCCCTTCTTAGCGGAAGTCATCGTATGAAACCCATCGGTGTTCCAAATTTCACCTCAATCCGTTCAGCAGCTTGGCCTATGCGTTTATAGATCTTTAGATAAAAAAGTGCAATTGAAAGTTTTGTAATATTTTACTAGAGAAAATATACGATTTTTATAAAATAATATCGTGCTACCTTGCCCATGTGGCATTAAGTATAACTTTTTTTTTATGGCAAATGCCTTTATTGAGTAAAAAAAAAACAAGTATAATTAATTATTAAAGAATAACTAATTCGAGATATCTTTCCAACTAGGCCGCTGTCTTTGGCTTACCGAAGCGAAGGTACGATATATGGACTAGGGCATAAACCCAAAGTAGTTAGTGTCTAACAGGCGTGACACGAACGTCAAGCAAGCTAATGTGTGAACAGCTTAATCCTAATCTCGGTAGAGTCAGTTTGTTTGTGCGCCCTCATTGCCGCAGCCGGTGTCGGTGTCGGGTGTAAAATAATGACATACCTAATGGTCAAATGTTAAGTAACTGAACTATGTATGAATACATAGTTCAGTTACTTAACATTTCATCTTAGCTAAATAAAGACTCTCTTTCCCACTGAAATGTATAACTGCAGTTTTAATGATTGAATATAAAATTTATGAAAGAATAAAAGAGGATCTGAGTTCAAGCATAAGTTCGAACGTGTTAACTCTGATTCCTACTGATTAGTTACTGAGCTTGGTATTAAATTAGCTCGAAAGTGATAATACTCCCACTTACGCATTTTGTATTGACTATGTCTTGTAGTTGTTTCGTTTTTGACAGTTTTTTTATAGACTGGGGAACCAAATCAATTTTTGAATTTGCAGCTACCATACCTATTCCAATCAATTAACTACAACCAGGCATATTTACTCATAAGTTTTTTTAAAAACTGTTTTCTTAAATTATTTAAAGCAAATCTAAGCTAGGCTTATTCCTGGCTTCTTTGTTTTATTTTTCTGCTTTTACCCTGGTATGAAATAGAGTGTTATTCTATTCTAAGTACGAGTATGTGTTCAATAATACGTATTCTGATAATTTCTGTCTGCGTGTCTTTATTAGGGCGAACATACTTTGTTAATGAGTGATCAAGTTCAATATCAATGTAGTATCACATCTTTAGGTTATTAATAGGATGATTGATGGCCGTAGACTGGGCCAGTGTTACTTTTCCTATGATCCACCCAAATTATGTGGGTTACGATGTTTTCGAGACATTTTAATTTTTGTACGGTTTGTGTAAATATTTGTGTGATTGTGTGCTTTGGGGCGGTTGACTTCGTGACTCATCTGTTATAGCTACATAAAATGAATGACCTGTATCGCATTTTAACAAAAAATAATTATAAAAAAATAAAATAAATATTTTAGGACATTTCACACAGCGCCCCAAACCCCAAGCTAAGTGATTAAATGCTTGTGGTATGGTGGTTAGGATAATTTAACAATATAATACCAGGGTGGCATATCAATGCAGTGCCACGCAGAGTTTTAAATATTAAAACTCTAATGGCGACACTAATCCGCATCGACCGCGCCAAAAGATCTTCTTTCGATTTGGACGATTCGACTCCGGCAAGTATGCGAGGTTTCGTGAGATTTCATATAAAGAATTCAAAATTCGATTCGTGCTTTCACCATAAGTGGCACTGTGTCTAATAAGGGCAATCATGGTGCTTACCGTCACGCACCAGATTTGCTAATTGTCACTCATTGTAAAAAAAAAAACACAATTCAAACGGTAAAACGGATTAAGTCAAAACGTACTTTTAAGCCTAGCCTATCTGAAAACGCTTAATCAATCTGCGTTAGGCTGCCTGTCCATTGACGTAGAGCTAATGAAGTGGTGTGCCAGGTAAAATGATGGATTTAAGAGAAAATGGGTAAAAAATAAAAACTCCACCCGGGAGTGGATTTTTCCACGCTCAGCGCTCCGTAAACTCGCTCATTCACTCAGATTTAGTCGGGATTGAGCTGAAATTTGGTAAAGCGATAGCTTAGACCCTGTCCCTTCAACACACTTTGACATTGACATAAGACTAGCAACTCCCGTCCCACTGTCAATAGTAATCTGACATATATCAAGACGCTACTCTTGCTACTCGCGCTGTCATTGCATACAATTTGTAGCTACTCCTATGTCGTTGTGCTCTTACGAACGTCGATTACACTTGACAGTGGAACGTTGCTAGTCTTATGTCAATGTTTTTATGTGCTAGGGCCGCTGGAATAACATATAGGCTACTAGAGTAAAATCGCAGGGCGCAGATACTTATATAATTTTCTTGATTTATCCTCATAGTTTTCACCTTAACAGCATCAAGAGTCCCTTATAAATCTCCCGTCAACAATATAAGTGAGAAGGAGCGACAGTAATGCAATAAATAGAATAACTCGGCAATTCAACCCGCGGCAGAACACTTACAACTGACGCCGGTAACGAGGCTGAGACCGGGGCTTTAACCCGGCGATAGTCTCGCTGAGGGAAATAATTTATAGTGTTGGTTCGCGGGTATGGAAGACCCTAAGTAATAATTACTATTTAATTTAAGGTTACAAAGTAGTCTTAAAATAGAACTGACTAATTGTAAAATTCAATTCCAAGAATGATTCATTTTTTAATAAACTTTTTATTCGAATTTAAACTTAAAGTTCCATTTATATTTGAAATTAAAAATATATATTTGAATTTAAACAAAGAGTTAAAAAAATTGTATAGTAATTCTACCTATATTGTATTTATGTGCATTACTATTTTATCACACTGAAATAATTAAGCTACCACTCTCAGTATTTCCCGAATGCTATAACGTAGGTCTGTTCAAATCAAGAGTGAATAGGTTCTTACTAAACAAGCGTGCTACAACTTCGACTGCATCGTCACTTACCAACAGGTGAGATTGCGGTCAAACGCTTGATTAGCCTTCTATAAAAAAAAAATAATTAAGCGTTGCACCGCGTAAATTGACAATATTAAGATGAAAGACATTATGAAAGTCTTACATTTTAGAACAATACCTTTCAGTGGCTAAAACCTAGCACCTAGTAGGTACTACTATAACGCATAAGTTACGAGAAACAATGAACTGGCTAACTGACATAACAAGCGAGAGAAATAGAAATTTTATATCAAATTGTTTTAATATGCTTTTAAGTGGCAAATGCCTTTATTGAGAAAAACAAACTAACAATACTACAGCTACTACAGCAACAAAGAACACTTTTATTAACCACAGATCGGCCACAAGCCGATCTACAGAAAATCCAAGTGCTCCAAACTACTGTCAGATGGCAGTTATTATTGTTTTAATTAAATTTAAATTACCACTGACATTCCAGTGTTACAACTAGCAGCAAATGGCTGCGAAGAGGTATTGTACCAGGTTTAAAATTTGAAATGTGTCTGACAGACCCAACAAGCACGCCAACGGGTAAGCTTTTTAAACAATAGGGATGTTAACAAGGTCAACATTTTTAAAATGTAATTAGTCCGTAATTTTATTAATTAAAAAAAATGATACGTATTTTTTTTCTTCCAAAATAAAAAATGCCTGATATAATGCTTATAAGATTCTGTGTTAGGACGCGTGACGTCACACCACTAAACAAAAATGTACTAGATTTAGTGGTGTGACTTCTCGATCAAGCAATTTTAGTGCGTTGTATCTCTCACGTTTTTTTTATCAAATTTACAAATAAAAAACTTGAGAGGTGTCAAGGGACACCCGGATGGAACGAAGTTCGATTAATGAAAATATCTGGCTTGCTTTCTATAAGAGAGAGAGAGAGAGAGAGAGAGAGAGAGAGAGAGAGAGAAACATGCGCACACCGCACAGCTTACAATAGCTTACTTTTGCAAAAAGTGTCGTGACAACTTTTCGTAAGAATTTTTTCCGTCTAGCCCCCTTTCACAACGCGCGATAAGGAACTTCGTTCCAAAATACATTACAATAATCCACATTATAGACAAAAAAATGTTTTAGTCAACATCCCTATCATAGCAGAAAACTGAGAACAAAAGCTTGGACGAAATATTAATTAATTTCTGTATAATTTAGTAGATGCGGCTCTCTGAAAGGAATTTAATACCGTGTAATGTGCATTTACAATTGTATTAACTATTTACATAATATGCATTTGTGACCCAGATTCACGGAATATGTTAAAATATAGGTCCGACAGAGGAATTTAATTAAATACATACTATTTTAATCAACGATTTAATTTAACAATAATTCCATACATTCCATATTTTATTGAATAATTGTGATAGGTGTAATTAAATTGTGTGTATAAACGATAAGTTTTAAAGCTTCACGAAATTCATGGCAGTTTAAACATAATTATACATTTATATGCATTCCGACTGACCGATGCGCGAATGAAAAAAATGTTTCAATCAAAATTGCTATATTTTTATGAATATAATAATAGTAACGAGTCAATAGAAACCGAGATAATCGCGTAATTTTTTGACCATTTGCCGTGAATTAAATGTTTTTTTTCTTTACCTACATATAGTGGTGTTTCATAAAAGAGTTATCAGTCAATCAATCAATAACTTATGACGCAGACACGATATTTCATGTGACTTAAGACAACTTTTGGAATGCCTTAATGAAGATAGATTAGGAAACTTCAGCTTACTAGGTCTTGTTCCGAGATTTACTCCTTTTTAGGCTAAAGTGACTGAAGTATATTATTTGTCTTAGACCTTCTCCGAAACTATGGGTCGCATTTTTACGATAAGTTTTTTATTGGCTTACATTTAGTTGTTAGTTTAAAAATCCATTGTTAGTATGGACTAACAATGGTGTTAGTTTAAAAATCGGTGCCATCGTTTTCAAGATATGAATTATTGATCCGATTAATATTTAAAATTGTTTATTTAATAAATCTTCTAATCTAATACCGCTTTCTGATTATATATGTATGTTTTTTTAAAATAAATCTAACAAAAGTCAGCGCTTTATATCTAAATTGTATCATAACAAAACCAAGGGTTAGTTAACAGTGACTTAAAAAAAATCAAAGTAGATATGAATTAAAAACGTTGGCCTTACCCCCAGTTATTAAAAGCGCGCTTAAAGCCGATTGAATTTAGTTTTTAATTTCACTCGTGCATTGGACGGAGGCACAGATCATAAAGCTAGAGATGGAAGCTAAAATGAGGTAACAGTCGCCAAGTCATATGCCTGAATCAACATAAGCTCGTAGCTCCGCCTCTTTTTCGTGTTCATTCCACGGCCGACATTGACAGCGTGACATTCACATACTTAATGAAAAATAATTAATAAAAATGCCGTATTGTTCAATAAAAAGGCGCGGAAAGACTAGCGCTACATTCAGTTACGCAAAATACGAAATCTTATTACACAGGCAAGTTATTATTCCGATAATAATCCTTGAAAAATGTTTAACATAAAATGCAATATAAAAATGGCCAAGTTTCTTTTCGTCTCATTCTTTCTTGGTAAATTTGTATAACATTATCTCGTTCTCTCTTACGCACGGATAAACTAGTGATAAGATACAAATTTTAATTTACATCACAAATTTTATCGACAAAAATGTTATTGAAATTTTTGAAGTAGGTAGGTATTAGGTATATTAAGGTACCAAAATTATCGGGGTATAATATTATACAGGGTTACTGGTATTTAATTCATGAATGGTTATTATGAAGCTTATAATAAGAGAAGTGTAACGAAGCTTTTAAAATACATAATGTTAAATTTGTCACTAATTTAAAAACAAATAATTCGCTATCTAACATTTATTGTTTATTCTTATAGGGTGCGTATTCGCACGCATAATTTTTTAAAATTAGGACTAAAAATTTTATGCGAGCGATGGACCTATTTATATTTTAGTGAAACCATATAAAAATTTTCTTCGGGTACTTTGAGAGGTGATAGAGATGAGAAAACATTTAAGCTATAATAAAACAATAATTGAAGTTATATTAAAATATCTCTCGTATAAAATACAACGAACTTTCTCATTAAACTTAATAATAACAGTAACTTATATTTTCTTATCGCTACGATATAGCGACTTTACCACATTACTAGAAAGTCATGTTATGCCTCTAACTATTACCTAATCTGTGGCGTAACTGTGACGTGACCTTTAACGAGCCAATCAAATTTAGCCACCCATCCCCCGCACCCCACCGCGTATATGGAAACCCTTCCTCTATTCAGCGCCAGTATGGATCTGGGATGCGGGAGCTTTTAAACGACAAAACATGCAGTTTGAGAGTTTAAATGCTACCCTACTTTTAGTTCTGACATGCGGGAGGGTTTACGTACGCAATATTACCATTATAGATTGGAAATCCTTCCAGTATTCAGCACTCAAGTATTTTCGATCTGCGGAAACTTTTGATATTGAATGTTTAGTGTTTGTTTGCTACTATTCTTGTAGTTCTGAATACTGAATGAGACGGCATTGTTAAGGAAATGTAATAAAAAAATACGACAATAATATAACTATTCTATAAACTTTTATTTGTTTTTATTATTGATACTAAATATGGAATATGGTATAATCGTATATATCTAGTACAGATCTTGCAATACAATTTTTAACTAGTTTTGACTCAGTTTGAGTTTCACACTCATTGGGGTATAGGTTATTATGGTACCATAGAGTTGATCAGATGATGACGGTAGTTATTGGTGAGTGGATATTAGGTGGGTTGTTGGTTTGGACCCGCGCGCACTTCGTGGCGCGTAAAACAGTCTACAAATACTACCTACATTTAGTCATTCATTTATTTCTAAAATTAAATGAAATTGAAATGAATTGAATAAAATAAAATAAAAAAGCAGCAGCTAGGTATAACTAGCGAAATAAATGAATGACTAAAGGTAGGTAGTATTTGTTGACTGTTTTACGCGCCACGAAGTGCGCGCGGGTCCACTAGTTACACACACAAAAAAAGTTACAAAAAACCGCATCAAATTCCGTTGCGTAGTTTTAAAGATCTAAGCAAATATACGTCAGACCAACTCCCTGTAACTCCCTTACTTTTTCTGCAAAAACGTGGTCCCAAACTCACACCACTAAATTATAATACTCACGCGACACACGGACATTGATAAGGCATAACCATGCTAAATTTATTTTCTGTACATGAACTCGCCCATTCATTCATTTGGGGTGTCATTTTACTTAGTCGGATAGTGTTGAGTGAAACAGAAATATTCAATCAACATGTGCAAACGGGATGGACAAAACGAAGGAGTACAAATTTAATAAGAAAAAACTAAAATAAAAATGGCAACATTCTACCTATTTCTTTCAAACTACTTCTGTCAAATTTGACAAAAAAAAAGTAAACAATAACATGTTGTTCGTATTTTTAGTGATTAATAAGTTATTTCGAAGATTTTTCACAATAATGTTGATGAAAATGAATAAAATAATCCGTGGCGATGCTTGCCAAATGAATTACAAAATGTATATATACGGCGTATACAGCAGTTGCAAATAGAAAAGTGGTTGCTGCTTTAACTAAGTGTTTCTAAGAGAACAGCGTATATCTCAGGTACGTTTAAGTTAGATTAACAGTACATCATCAAGCTCATTGAATCTTATCATTGAAAACGTAAAATAATCGTTATTTTGTCCATAAATAACTATTTTGTGTTTTATATTTGTTTACAACTAAAGTCATAAAATACATTATAGTATGACTGAAAATTTTTGATACTTTTCATATTGTCCAAGTTTAATGATGATATTATGTGTATGAAAAATTGCGTTTTAGGGTTCCGTACCCATAGGGGAAAACGAGACCATATAACTAAGACTTCGCTGTCCGTTCGTCTGTCTGTCTGTCATCTCACGAACCGTGATAGTTAGAAGGTTGAAATTTTCACGGATGTATTTTTGTTGCAATACTAAAAATAGAATAAAATAAAAAAGGGGCTCCCAAACAACAAAGTGCTTTTTTCCGTTTGTTTTTGTATATATGAGATGTTTCAAGAAAGAGTTCAATTCAAACGAGTCCGACTTGCACTTGGCATTTTTATTTTGTTTTAATGTCTATAAGATGTCCCTACGTACAAGTACAAATACAATTGCTTTATTTGGGAATTTCTTTTAACATTATATTCATGGCACCTATTTTACTGTTACCATACTGGTACGCCTTTTTTACTTTTAAAAGATGATATTAATCTTATTTATTTTGTATTTTCTAGGCGAATCGAAATCATCAGTCAGAAAATTTGTTTTGGAAAGTATTAAAAATAAAGGAAAATGCCCGCCTACGAGACATCGAAAAGACCACCCCACCGCAAAAAATAAAGAATTGGATTACCCTATATAATCGATTTATTACTTTATTTTATGTATTTTTAATATTATATTTGTGTCATATAACACATCGTCTTTTATTATCATTTTATAAAAGTATCATTATTAGACGCATGTCTGTTTTATGTGAAGCATGTGTGTTACTTTTTCGCGCCAGAGCTACTTATCTGATCAAACAGAGGTCAGTGACCAAGTACAGTAGCGATTTTTTTAAAAATAATTAAAGTATCAAAATTGTTTATAGTTAAATTCGGTATTGCCATACGGGTAACTCAAATATATTATTTTATGTCAGACTAGGGTAACCTTGGTATGCTTGAAACAAAACGAATATCTCATCAACCATGCGTTCGACAAGGTAATGGCAAATTTGCCAAATTTGGTACAGAGGTAGTTAGAATCCCCAAAAAGGATATGGAATAAGTTTTATCGGTTTGTACGACAAATGTCCAAAATCCAAATTGTCCAACTAGTATTAATGTCCAATACTAATTTGGTCAAACACTAATTTGGTCCAACATGGCTTACGTCCAACTAGGAAAAATGTCCAACACGAATAATTTCCAACATGAATTTGGTCCAAAATGAAATATCTCCAATTAAGAATAATGTCCAACACGAATTGGTTTATTTCTGACGCTGTCATAGAAGAAATGAAAGGTCTTAGGAAGATCTACCTTTAAGATGACAGCTGTCAAACTTGAAATATCAAAATCTGGAAGATCTTCAAAGTTTTTTCATTTCTTCTATGACAACGTCTGCTTAGGACGAGTATTTTTCGAGATATTGACATTTCAAGTTTGACAGCTGTCATCTGAAATGACAATCTCTCCAAGACCTTTAATTTCTTCTATGACAGCATCAGCCTAAGACGAGTATTTTCCGAGATATTGACATTTCAAGTTTGACAGCTGTCATTGCATTGGAAATAAAGATTGTTCACTACGTGACACTTTTTATAGGACTACGGGATTAGCTATTGATAGAACCACGGATAAAATAAAACTTTATTGGACATTTTTACGAATGGACGTTTTAGAATGGACAATTTTCAAATTGGACCTTTTTACGATTTGACATTTTTATGAGTGAACTATTTTCCGAATAGGCATTTGTATGATTGAACGTCTATAATATTTGTCATTTTTCATAATTGGACATTAGTCGTATAAACCTGGGCTTTCGATCGGTGTCGGCTCGAGCGGTGATAAAAGCGCGATGCCAGAATCAGGTCGAATCAGGCCGAGCCGGGGGGGCCGGGTCAGGTGAATTCTTCACTTTAGAGGTTTTTTCTTTCTTTCTTCAGACTTTTATAAAAGTCATTATTGATTTAATTCAAAAACAAATGCTCTTATTTATTGTACAAAAATAACATTTTTGTAGCGGGGGTGAAGCCGTGGGTTTAGCTAGTAAACAAAATAAATATAACGTTACCTAATCGAATGCGAATGCAATGAACGACAAAAATAAAATTGTTTCAGCCATGCCTAGTTTACCCTATATTTTTATGTATTTTATGTCAACTAAAATCGAAATTATATAATTTGGTTTAAAATAATATTTGTTAGCTGTGATAAGTTTTTCCTGCTTTTTACTGCCTTCTTTCCATTTTTACACCAATTTACCACACAAGAGGTCATTTTTGTCCGTTAACTATATTATTTTGGATATTTTTAAAAATCAAACGATGCGTGCATCTGTCGCTGACTGACTGAGCGGCGGGTGAGTTGTACTTTTTACGCCCCGCCCATATAGTTGTACTTTGCGTTGAATCACTTTTTGAGCTGTGTTCGACTTCTATTATTTCCCTAATTCGTTGCGTCAGACAAGCGTTTTAGTCAAACAGATTTAAATATTACTCTGGAAACAATCCCCGAGTTCAGATCGATAAATTTGAAAGAGGTGTGAGTTGTGTATACGTTATTATGGTACCACCGAGTTGATCTGATGATGACGGTAGTTGGTGGGTAATAGGAGTAGGAGTAAGAGTCAGAGTTAGAGTTGAAGTAAGAATCAGAGTAAGAATCCAGAGTCAAGAGTAAGAGTCAGAGTAAGAATCCAGAGTCAAGAGTAAGAGTCAAGAATAAGAGGTAAGAGTCAAGAGTAAGAGTCAAAGTCGAGAGTAAGAGTCGAGAGTAAAAGTCGAGAGTAAGAGTCGAGAGTAAGAGTAACAGTAAGAGTAGTAAGAATAAGAGTAAAGTAAATCGTTTTTATTTTAGAAATAAATGAATGACTAAAGGTAGGTAGCATTTGTAGACTGTTTTATGCGCTACGAAGTGCGCGCGGGTCCACTAGTTATACGTAAACTTTCCTCTTGAATCACTGTCTTCAGTCTACAGTACTATACAGACATGCGTTTTCATCAGATTTAAATATTACTCTGAAAACAATCCCCGAGTTCAGATCGATCGATCTGAATAGCGGAAGGGATTAAAGTCGCAATCAGAGAATGAATGCACGTAAAGGCTCCCGTAGCTCAGATCGGTCGCGGTGCTGAATAGCGGAAGGGATTAAAGTCGCATTTTGAGAATTCACGTATGGAAAGGCTCCCGCATCTCAGTTCGGTCGCGGTGCTGAATAGAGGTAGGGTTTCAATATACGCCACCCCACCATGTTTTGGTGACTTTGTTTTCATACAAAAAATAAACTAAGCGCGGTATATATCTCTCTAGTATATGGACGGAGGTTATAGTGGATGCAGGGAAATAATCTCGTCACTCGCGACCCCCTATTTTGATGACCCTCGACTATTTCACCCATATTCGGCAAAAATTTAATTAGTGGACTAACGAGTTTTTACGACCAAGCGCCATCCAATATGGCGGGCTTTTAAAATTGTCGATGGACAAAAATATTTTAAAACAAGCTGACTCGTGCAACTATTAATTGAACAGATAAGAAATATATTTTCGACGCGCCCTAATGAAAATTAAACGAATAACTTTGTGGAAAGTTTTCTCTGTAGTCGTTTTTCACTATCTATTACATTATTTTTAATGCTAAAGCAAATGCCAGCGAGTAAAAATCCGCCTGCATCACTTTCGAACGTTTTATATTAATCAACGCACACCAGAGCGTCGTATTATGTGCTGCGGTGCGGCACACTCTTTTGCGATTACCTTAGTCTCTCATTCTACTCTTACTACCTCTAGGTAAATATATGTCGCAGTATGATAGAAATAGCCGTATCATAATTATGTTACTAGGGATATAATTATGAGCCGGAACTTAGTAATATGGTTGCAGCTAAAGCCCGAAGTGCGGCTACAACCGGAATAGGTATTCCTAGGGTATGCGTAACGCATTTTTTCAGTAATATAATTATGAAACGGCCATTTCTATCTTACTGCGACATATATAAGCCTTTATCACGAATCAAGGCTTAATAAATTAATTCTTACCAATGCAGGTAATCGAGTAAACAAGAGTTTAAACTGAATCAAAACTTACATAAACTCTCACGAGGCCTAAAATTGTAGGTTTTCTTAATCAACGTGACCGTTTGTCAAGTTGATATTAACATAAACTAATTTAATTGAGAAGCCACACAAACGAAGTATTTGTAAAGTTGCAAAATAACTTTGTTGTTGGGTTGTTGACACGGACAAAAATTAAGAATTTAGCCTGTAATTTCAATAGAGGTAATAAAAAATAATATTGATTTTTTTGGTTTATTTGGAAAATGGCTGAGATATATAACGCTAACCGGTACAAAATGTACCAGAGTTCGGCCAGTGACGTCACGACCAAGCAACTTTGGTGCTTTGTTTCTCACACGTTTTTTATCAAATTTACAAAGAAAAATATACGCGTCCAATATTTTTAGTTAATCCTCTAGATGGACAAAAAAATTATTGGTGTTTCGTATGGGTTTTGTTGAAAAACAAAAAAAACAATTTTTATTGAAGCTTGGAAAGTAGTGTTAAAAGTACGAGCAAGCCACAAGCTAGTTGGGCTTAATAAAGGTGCATCCTTTCTCAAGAGTCCCCCCTGAGGGCCCCCTGTTCTCCTGAGTCTCCTTTTACAAGCTTTTATTTACTTTCACTTGTCTGTTGTCTGTCTGTCTGTCTGTGTGTAATCAAATCTTGCAAGTTAAATTTGACCCACTTCCCGGTGTCCGATTGAGTTGAAAATTTGCATGCGTGCATAAATCGGATAACAATGCAATATTTTTATGACATCGAGCTGATCTGATGATGGAGCTGGAAGGTTATATGAACTATGTTATTAAACGATGCAACGCCATCGAGTTTTCGCTCATTTGATTCGTCTTGACGAATACTTTATGGTGCTAGATGGTAATAATAATAAAAGCTTGTTTTTAAAAAGTTTTTTAAAATTTCACTTGTATTATTCAATAGTTTTCGTTGAGTAGTTTTCTAGGTACATTATTTCAACCTTGAGTTTACATAATAATGACAATATTTATTAGTTGTGTAACAGAACGTGATTTTGAGAAGGTGATGCTATCTATTAAGACATTATGTGTGACTTGTGACTAAATAGAACTAATTGTGTCTTTGTAGTCCTCACGTACGCACTTCGCGTGCCATACTTGAATGCAAAACTCGAAAAACATCCATTTTTAGGCATTCTGATATTTTGGTCCAAGAACACAAATTTCATTGAAATCAGTAAGAGATACACTCACCACCATACTTAATACACCTTTCGATGATCATGTTTGGCAACAGGCCTCTCTACCAATAAAATTCGGAGGCCTCGGTATTCGCAAAATTTCAGGTGTATCTTTGCCAGCGTTTTTGTCTTCAATTTATAGCACTTCAAAATTAACAAATACCATACTTTCGAAATGTCTTCCAAATTGTCAGTTAACTTATTTATCAGACGCGACAGAAGATTGGAAAAGAGCCTGTCCAACGGAATCGTTGCCCAAAGCCCCTACTTCACAAAGGCAGTGGGACGAGCCGCTCTGCAGCTTAGTTTATAACAATTTACTCAAAGATACAAATTCTGCAGAGCGTGCTCGTCTGCTTGCCGTTGCGCGTTGGGAGTCGGGGCTTTGGTTACAAGCCATACCTTCCCGTCATTTGGGCACCCTTTTGGATAATAATAGTTTTAGACTGTCAGTTTCATTACGTTTGGGTGCTCTTTGTACAGCGCCCCATACATGCCAATGCGGTGAACAAGTGGACCGCACCGGCCACCATGGGCTCTCCTGCGCGAGGAGCGCCGGCCGCATACCGCGTCACGCCGGTCTGAATGACATCATACGTCGGACCCTCGTAAGTGCCGGCGTCCCGTCAACCTTGGAGCCTAACGGTTTGTTGCGGGACGACGGCAAGAGGCCCGACGGCATGACTCTCATTCCCTGGAAGCTGGGAAGGCCCTTGGTTTGGGACGCTACGTGTGTCGATACTTTGGCCCCTTCCCATCTTCCAGGGACAATGTCACAGGCCGGTGCTGCAGCCGACAAGGCTATATATTTTTGCCGTTTGGGGTTGAAACCTTGGGTCCATGGGGGCCGGCTGCTTGGGAGCTGTACAAAGACCTCGCTAAACGTTTGGTGGAGGCTTCAGGTTACAAGAATGCTGGCTTATATTTTGCTCAAAAAATAAGTTTATGTATTCAGCGGGGCAATGCCGCCAGCATTCTTGCCACCTTTCCCTCCTCCACCTGTTTATTAGATTAAGTTTTGTAGTTAAGTATTAGTTTTTAAGTATTTAGTTTTTAAGTTTTTACCTTTTAAGATTTTTATGTTGTCCGAAATAAATGAGTATATTATTAGTAGGATGCACAGGAAAAAGAGAAGCTAGAAGTTGGAGGGGAACAGCTTGTCATCAGAAACTATTTGTAAAAGTCAAAGTCTGTTAGCGCTATTTAGTGAGTATTCTGCGGTATTTTCAGGCCGTATTTACACACTTATAACCACGTATTGAAATCAGTCGAGCCATATGAGTGAAAACACTGAGGTTTATTTTTTTCTTTCCACTCTGCGCCCTGACATTTTTTATTTTATTTTATTTAGTAGAGAGTAGAAACTTCTTTCATTTTATTTGTTGGTTAAAAAATGGTATTGGGTGTTAAGAATTAAGTGTTATTTTAAATATTTTTAGAATAACGATACTGTCATTTGTTATCTTACTAGGAATATTTTTAAAAATATAAAAAAACGAAAATCTACCGAAATCTCAAATTAAAAAAAAAATTCAATATTTTTCATATCGTGCGAGCGCAACAGTGTACCACCGTTTTAATTTAAAACTAGTTTATATGTTATTCGCTAGAAATTGTCTTCGCTTGTTTCCTTGAAAATATATATTTTATGCAATATTATGAAGTCTGAAGCATCACTGAGCACTCGCGAGAATGCAATTTTCTCTCATGTTTATCCCTTGTCATTATTATCTTCGCTCGTTATAATATCTTGTATAAGCCGTTTCTCAGAGCTGCAGCAATTTATTTGATATCACAATAAGGTCAAAGCTTCGCTTTGTCCCGTTGCAATTTCCTTCAGGTAACAATTTATTCTTGGCATTTCTCTACATTCTATCGAACGTCTTCAAATAGATTTTCCACGGTATTGTCTTTTATTATACGACGATGCAGCCTAAGATGGTAGCAGATAAACCTAAGAGGTGGGAAAATGTACGAGTATGTATTATACTTTTAATTTTTTTCAAGGTACCGAAATAAAAATTCCGCTAAAGTATTTTAACTTATTTTATAGTCCCTTTTTCTCGATAACTCTCTCTCTGAATTCGCTCCCTCATGACTGAGGATCGTGGTCATCACTAGCCGAAGATGCTGGTCCAGTGATAAGACTTATGGTATGTCGCCATCGGTGCCTATCCATTGCTTCTCTGACGACCGATCAAAACTTGACAGGATGGGCTTGATAAAAAAAAAAATACCTATTTCAACTCAGTTCGATAGATGAGGCATGAAGACATACCAACATAACATTAAAATTTTAGCGTCAATAATATCGTAGCGGACAAAATATGAAGTCACGCGTATTAGGTTATTTCCTTATTTCACTTAGTTGCTTCGTTCATTTGGCTTCGTTTTCCATCCCGTAACCAAAGTATTTTCTTATTTCTTTTTAAGAGACAATAACTCGAAGTTGGGAATAACATTATTTTCCTAAAAGAATATAAATAAGTGTACGCCGGCGGCGGCGAAACGATCGACTTTGCGATCACGAATACTTTTTCCCGGAATTACTTAATTCAGCTTTCTTGTACTTTTCTTGTAATGTTGAAATATTATATTTTTCTCTTGTATTTTAACATTAAAGCTGATCATTTCTCTTTTCTGTGGTGATCATGTTACTGTTTGTCAAATATGATACTACACTAATAGTAATTAATTAATATTAGGTAAACTATAATATTGTATTACAGCCCCGGGCAGTCGATATTGCTAATTGTGTCCAAGAGAAGTGGATACGACTTCAAAGACGGCCTAGGGCTATTGTGTACTGGTAACTATCACTATTAATATTTATTTATTTATTTATTTTTTTATTTATTTATTTATTTCGAACACATGTAGGTTACATTTCACAGATCTTATTGTGTAAAAAGAAGTTTCACTACACACACTGACAGTTGCAGTGGAATTCGTATTAATCAAAATAGTGCAATGAAATACATTAAAAACACACCACATTCTATATTATTGCATTAGAAAATGCCTAGTGCTATAAACCGCCGATTGTTTGCCTTGCATTTAATATATCTAGCTCAGTAAGTTTCATTGTATTGATTTGGTATGCAATAAAGTATTATAAAGATCGGAAGGTGTAGCGCAACCTACACTGGCGGTAGGCTTCGGCCGTGGCTAGTTACCACCCACTGGACAAAACCGTGTCGCCAAGCGGTCATTTTGAACCTGGCATGATGTTCAGTGAAGCCAGGGAAAGATTCATCCCGTCTTCTAGGTAAATTCTGCTACCATCTAGGGCAGCATCTTCGCTATCACGCGAGATCTTGGTCAAAGGATAACATATATAGGAAAAAAATACAAAAGAAGACCAACCTTGAACTGCGACAGGTATTCTTGCTGCCTCGTGATATCGGTCGCGAGGATGAGCGAGCTGATCTGCCGGAACAGCTGGTCTCTGTACCCTGGAATCTGGTCCAGGATCTTGCTCTCCAGGAGAATGCTGATGGCAGACCGCCAGTGGTGGTTCTCCAGGACAGACTTGTTCTGAGAAAAGAAAGTTACTATTAATAACTTAGTTACTAACCTCTATTATTAATTCATTATTGATTAATTAGGCCAGGTAAAGAGTACCAAGAACCGACGGGGGTGTATGAAGAATGTGTTGAAAGTTGAAGAAGCGAAAGAGGTGTGTCAGGATCGTACCAAGGAGGTGTGGGGAAACCATTAGCTATATAATTTGAGAGCCATATATTATGTTCCGCGAAAGTGTATGGTTTCCGAAAATTCGTGGTGACAATTTTAAAATTCATAAAAAATACCCTGTATATTTATTTTTTATCTGCTTACTTTACAAGAATAAAGGGGGACAATCAACCAATTTTGGCAAATTATGAATCCCTTGAAACTAAATGCAATTATTTTCAAATAATTCATAGACTTAAAATTTCAGATAGATTTTTTTAAAACATCTACGTTTTAATAGCTCTCTTTGGATATATCAAAATTAAGAATCGGATAAGGAGTTACATAAATCTCGAGGTCATAAGGGACCTATAATATCGAACTGATAACAATTTTGAAGAGTCATTGCTCTTTCAGAAACAGCGAAGGTTAAAGTACTGTAAACTTTTTTATGTAAATTAATTGAATCCTGGCTTTAGGGAGTGAAGTAGGTACGAAGCTCCTCCGGGGATACGAAGTCCAAATATAGTTAAATTAATTGTTTGTTTTAATTTGTTTCTCGCCGAAATGTTTACGCACGTCAGACATGTCAGTATACTAGCTTATACTTGAGGTTTTGCCCAAAACATTCCGAATATTTTTTAGCATTATATATTAGCTTTTTGCAAAAACTAGTACGACATAGCCCAAGATTGCGTAAAGCGGAAGGAATATATGGAGGCCTTTGCCCTGCTATGGGACGATCATGGATAATAATAATAGCATTCATGACATACATTCATCACGATTTTGGAAACTACCGTGAGTGTTATCCATATTATAAATACGACACGGCTGTACTCACGTTAATTTTTTTGTTGAGATATGTCTCAACCACGGTCAGCGTCGGTCAGCGTCGGTTACTGCAGGCGTGAACTCCTGGTGGTGGCACGGATAGGGAGATTGGGACTCCGGGTGGCCCTCAACAAAACCGAGGCCCTGTGTTTTCACGGGCCTCGGAGGGCCCCGAGTAGGGGTTCCACTATCCCTATCGGGGAGGTCTGCATCGGGGTCGAGCCCTCGATGAAATATCTTGGACTCGTCCTCGACGGGCGGTGGAACTTCCGGGAACACTTTGCCCGGTTGGCTCCCCGCCTGATGGGTGCGGCGGCCGCTCTCAAGCGGCTGCTGCCGAACCAAGGCGGACCTCGGTCCAGCTGCCGTCGCCTGTACGCGGGAGTCGTGCGGTCCATGGCTCTGTATGGAGCCCCCGTATGGGTGGATGCCCTGACGGAGCAAACCATCGCCCATCTGAGACGTCCTCAGAGGGTGATGGCCGTCGGGGTAATACGGGGTTACCGCACGGTCTCCTATGAGGCGGCGTGCCTCTTGGCAGGATCTCCCCCCTGGGACCTGGAGGCGGAGCTGTATGCGGCGCGCTACGAATGGCGCGCCGCGCTCCGTCTCCGCGGGCTCACCGCGTCTCCCAGGGAGGTAGAGAGGTGGAAGGAGGAAGCCAAGGAGGCACTGCTCGAGAGGTGGAGTACGCGTCTGGCCCACCCTCGAGCAGGCAGCTGGACAGTGGTGGCAGTCCGTCCACTACTCCAGCAGTGGACGGACAGAGAGCACGGGTCCTTGACCTTCCGGCTCGTGCAGGTGCTTTCCGGGCACGGATGCTTCGGAAAGTACCTGCACCACGTAGCAGGCAGGGAACCGACCCCTGCTTGCCACCACTGTGGTAATGACGTGGATACGGCGCAGCACACACTGGAGGAGTGCCCAGCTTGGGTCAGTGAGCGTCGTACCCTCGTCGCTGTTATGGGGGGCGAACTCTCGCTGGCAACCATGGTAAGAGCCATGGTTGCTAGCGAGGAGTCGTGGCAGGCCGCGGTTTCGTTCTGCGAGAGTGTCATCTCGCAGAAGGAGATCGCGGAACGCGAACGGGAGGTCACCACCGACCTCCCGATGCGTGCCCGGAGAAGGGGGCGTCGGAGGCGTATCTTCCACGCCCTTCTCCAGGCCCCATAACCTGGGTCTAGGCGGCGAGTACGGGGGTACTCGTCGCCGCAAGCACAGACCCACGAGGTGGCGCGCGCGGTGTCTCCTCGCGCCCCTTGAGAGGGTGGGGTGAAACTCCTCTTCACCCCACCGCGGAGGGGTCCTCCTGTCAGTGAGGACCAAACGCCGTCGGGGCCGCGGATGAATGCTTCGGCGTACCCGTTGCCCCGGCATTATGGCGTCCCGCAGGAACACCCCCAGGTTTTTTAGTGGGTATCCCCGCCGCTACCATCTTTGGCGGGGGAGTCCCACATACCGCCCCGCGCCCCCCGGCGTGGGGTGATGATGCGTAACGCATTTTTCCTGGGTCAAAAAAAAAAAAAGGGCGTGAACTCCTGATGAAGGACATCGTAATTGTCCGAAACCGTGGTTGAGACATATCTCAACAAAAAGTCAACGTGAGTACAGCCGTGTCGTATTTATAATACATTCATCACATTATGTATTATCCCAAAGTGTAAGTTTAATATTTTACTGTATTAATTTCTATGAAATTACAACGCAATCAGTACAGAAAATTAGGCGCGAAAATTTTGAGTTTTTTATCGAACTATTTTTAATTTCCAAATAAGAACTTAATTTATATACCATGGTAACTCAAAATCAACAAATGCTATGTTACCACTTACACAGAATTAGGTACAATTGGTCCAGCCTTTTGATACCTATATGATAACAAACGCACATCCATACTTTTGTATTTATAAATGTAGCTATAAGTAGCATGTGAAAAGTTTTTTGTTTTACATTTGTTATAATGAAACCTTGCGATATTTTCGGCTGATACGATTTAAGCCGGGTTTCGGAAAAAGATGCTTATTTTTGATGCAGGCCGTTGACTGAGAATTAAAAATACAATTGTATTTATTTTTGTACAATGCGTGGTCGTTAATGGGAGTATTATTGTCGTTTCAGACTTTCAGACAATAAATGAAGTAGCTGGTAGACTTTTTGTAAAATTTATAATAATATTAAAAGTCCGATTGACACACGTGAGATTTTATTAAGATATTTCTGTCATATATATTTTCTGTTAGTGCGATCTCATTATGTGCCAACACCGTCTCAATACCTCTACTTTTTTTAATTATTACTGTATCTACTACATAATATCGATAGAAAACGTAAAGTCGTTATATCATTATTCTTTTTTATACCTCTATTTTCTTTTAGAATTATTTTTAATATAATTTTTATGAGGTCATCGTAATTGCACAAAACCTTGGGCCGAGCCTAGCTTTGACTTTTATATTTGTGTTTAGTCAATATTTTTACATAGTTTATATTATGTATTATGAATAACACCGCGTTAGTTTTGAAAATCGTACACGTTCAAACAAAATTTTCAACTCGTTCAAAAGTCGTAAAGTGATTGCGTTACATCACAGAGTAACGAAAACAGTAAATCAATTCCCGCGAATGTGAGCACACTCACACGCGCACGCAAGTTGTTTATCACAAATATTTCAAATCTACAAGTTTAGTAAAGCGCCGCACCTAGGAATTTGGATATATGCCATCTGTTTAATGCCAAATGACATTGCGCTGTGGCATTGCTGGACTGTGAATATACCATCACTACACCTATAGAACGAATAAATTATAGGCAATAAAATAAAATCTTTATTACAAGTCAAATAAAAAATAAACCGACTCCATTATTTCAATTTTCCAATTTCAAAACCGAGGCACATGTTTTAATTAATCCCTTTTAAATACCGTTCGACAGCTTCCAATAAAATTTAAATGACACCGAGGCAAAATATGCACTATCTCGTTAAAAAAGTGCTTTTGGAATTTTATTTGAGAATTAAACTGCGACGCGGTATGTTGAAAATGAAGCTTGCGGATTTATAAGAGACTAGATGCGCCTAGCTGTTTTACACGCTGTGCTGTAGGTATGTAGCCTACGTGTTATTCTAGGGTCTAAGCTATTTCTCCCGCCGCGCCCATCTTTGGTAGTGGAGGCCCACATACCGCCCCGTGCCCCCCGGCGTGGGGTGATGATGCGTAACACATTTTTCCTTGGTCAAAAAAAATAATGGGTCTAAGCTATCTGTTTAACAAATTTCAGCTCAATTGGTGCACCCGTTTAGGCGTGTAGAAGTAACAATCATACACACTCACACAGTCATACACTTACATACATCGCATTTATATTTTATTTTTTTTATTTTAGTGTGATTTCGAACCAGAATAGTGGGTTTTATTTTTTTTATCGCCGAGAAAAAATGCATTAGGCATACCCTCCCATCGGGTATATGGGAGGGTTATGTGAGACTCCCCGTGCAGTGCGCCTGCACGGGTCCCACTAAGACTACTCGGTGCACTCCCGCATCGTCTTTGTGACGGAGGACTGGGAATCGGCATAGCCTTGGCATCCAGTAGAATAGTGTACTAAGTACCCAGTTTCAAGGTTTTAAGTGATTTACTAGTCACCCTGTATATTTGTTAAAAGGCCCCTCTTCCTAGGAAAAGGTTGAGTAGAGCAGAGTCGAGGGTGCGGACAACTAAAAACGGGTTTAAGACTCGGGAATAAACCACGGGCAGCCATCGGCTTTGTTGGCCCTAATGTGTTTTTATTTATCTATTTATTTATTTAATTTTAAGTCTAATTATACATGCTAGTGAAATTACTAGGCTGGATTACTGTGTCTTAACATCTTATGAATCTTGAGTAAGAAGCGTTGGTGCAGTACACCTAGTATTTTACATTATGAAATACTGGGTGGTAGGTACTGTACCTACTGATTATGGGCAGCGTTATTGTTTATCACCAGGAGAGCGTCCTGCTTATTTTCTTACTTCTTTGCAAAAAAACTGTAGATTTTCGACCTCAATATAGAGTATTGTACAGTATAGGCTCTTTTTCAGCGAGAAAAACCGCGGGGCGGTGCTAGTAAAATAATATTAGTATACGACGACCTGACGAAATACATAACAAAATAAATTATATTATTTATTTGTTATTGAATAAGGAAATTGGATGTGAACCAAGTTACAAAATGCAGTTGCGTATTTCAGTTCAAAGTCAATAACTTTATTTGCCACCAAATACATATGTAAGTATGTTACCGCCTAAGCAGTGATGTGCAAACATTTCTGTGATTCGATTGGAGGGCACTGTAGCTAGTGAAATTACTGGACTAAAAAGTCTTAACACTTAATATCTTATGACTCTTAAGTAAGAAGCGTTGTGAAATCCTGGGGGGCACTGTACTGATTATTATGGGCAGCATGTTATTATCTCTTAACAGGAGAGCGTCTTATTCGTCTATTTACTTCTCTGCTTTAAAAAAAAGTGCACAGCCGAATCGTATAATTCTCCGTTTCACAAATTGCCTACGCCCCTTTGCAACCGCGAACTGTTCAGAAACATGCCTAAGGAGATACGTGAATTGTCTAGCCTTTATAGAATTGGCCGTAAGATTTTTTTTTATTCAATTAGCCGATTGCAATCCGCCGCAACCAATTGCAATATTTAGTTAAATTCCTTACTTCGACTGCGACACATTCATACCATCAAATAAATATTCATGAACAGGCAAAATAAACCGCTAACTTTTACCTTATACCTAACTATTAATAATATCTAATGGTCACTATATTGCACATCGTACACATAATAATATGGTATGGTTGAATGTATGTTATTAGTTGAATAACATATTATTATTACCTTTAAATACGACATTCGAGCAATAAAATAATTTCATTTAATTCAACTCATCCTCTTACCCCCGGACTCTAGTTCTTGTACATGTATGCGCGCATTTTCAAATTCTCATTATAATATTTTGAACTTTTTGTATTTTTTGATAATTTGACACTACATGCCAATATTAGCACAAAGTGGGGCTGGCGCCTTAGTGTTCGCAGTTACGTTAGCTTAGGGTGTTTATTATTTTGTCGAGCGATTACTCTTGCAATAAATTTAACCCAATTAAACTAAAATAACATACACACCCATAACATTGACTAGGATTAGAATAACTTTGAAAACATTGTCTTTAAAAAAACTTTTTTTATTGACTTAGGAAAAATGCGTTACGCATCGTCACCCGGTAGGGCGGTTTGTGGAACTCCCGCGCCGAAGATGAGCGGCGAGGATACCCACTAAAAACCTGGGGATGTTCCTGTGGGACCCCATAATGTCGGGGCAGCGGGTGCGCCGAAGCAGTCATCCGCTGTACACACTACAGTACTAAATAATTAATGATTTCAATCTGTAGTAACTTCAGCAACTATTGATGGAAATCGTTAATTAATATTGAGTCCCGGTTTCGAAACATAATACTATACAAATAGCTCTTGAATTAACTGATGTAACAACAAAATACCAGTGTAGACGAGATGTACGACTCTAAAGCCCCGTGCAGATTTAACATTGCAGCAAGCTGTGTCGATGAATCTGTCTATTGAATATGCATCTGGTGTGAGTTCAATGCGATTACGAGTATATTCGTATGGTCTGCAAAAGGCTTTTCCGAGTGTGAATTTCGCTGATGCGATGTACAAACAAAACTCTGTTTGATGTAGAAGTTTCCACCTAAAATGGACGTTTGACTTTTTGACACACAACTTTCTACTCGAAAATGCATTCACTCAAAAAGACTTCAATGTAGCACTTTTGCTAGTAATTTTTTCTATGTTTTGTTATTTTACGACTTCCATCCAGTCAGTCACTTTTTTTTTTATATATTATGATACTACTGAAACCAAGAAAACATTTTTTACAATATATAACCTAAAACCAAATAAAGTGGTAAAAATGTCAACAATCGTTCTTTAACTTCTTATAGTTTTTCATAATGTTCCATCCAGTTTTTTTTTCGTCGATGATTTTACCTATTAGTTGAGTAGTAGTTATGTATATTCCCAGCGGTCTATATTCGCTTCGTTCCAGGTGCCAGGATACATAAAACTTTCCTCTTAGGTGATGGAAACCACATGAAAATCTTTTGTAACTTTAAATTAAAAGGTCTTAAGTTAAAAACCGAGGCTACTTTGTTTAAAACTTTGAACAAAGATACTTAAAGAGTCACTTGCATTGACAACAAAGGAAAACAAAAGAACGTTTTTTTTTTATAAACGCAACACTCACATTTTCTTTGAAACAAATGACAGAAGTTAAATTTTAAGTTTTCATAATTTTTTTTCGTCCTGTCTCGTAGGAAACAAATGACAGTAGCAAAGTTAAAATGTAACTTTTAAAAAGTTTTCATAATTTTTATCTTCCTATAAGTAGTGACGTCATAATTTTCACTGTTATAAAAGGCGATGTAATAACAATATCAACAATACCCAGGTAATTATCTACTTAATTATCGTCTTTGTTCGATTAACAATTAATTTATCGAACAAATATAGGCACATTTTTATTTCTTTACTGAACAAAGAATCTTCATTAAGAAAGGCGGCAAATATCTACGCTTTATAGGGATGCGAACGAGGAAAAAAGATTTGTCCACTAGAGTGTGTATATCGACTGACGCTCTCTCGCTCGCACAATATGACGAATTTTTAAATATATATTCATGGAATTTATATTTAAAAATTCCTCTAGACCAGCCCTGCATAATATTATTGCATACATTTGAATTTTTTTTTTCAAAAAATCTCATTATGCTATTTTTTAATATATTAAACTGAAAACACTTTTAAAATGTGTGCAATAATATTATGCAAGGCTGGTTTAGAGGAATTTTCAATAAATTAATTCCATGAATTTATATATCAAAATTCGTCAAATTGTGCGAGCGAGAGAGCGTCACTCGATATATACGCTCTATTAAAAAATACTGAACACATTTTTTGCTTTGTAAATATCATAAAATTTGGTTGTAATTCAACGCACTAAAGTTGCTGATGACGTCACGACGTGCTACTTGACTAGATTTTTTTTAGCAAGGTGTGACGTATCGCGCCCCTACCTAAAAACTCGTAGGTGATTAGTTTCACTCTCATGTATTGGTAATATTCGGCATTAGTGCATAATATAACTGTACTTATACAGAAGGAGGATTTGATCGCCATGAGTTCCGTGAATAGTTACAGTTTTCGAGTTATTTTAAAAAACACAATTTCAAAAAATTATATAAAATAACTCTGTACAATATTTTTTTTTATTATCTCATTTCCCGAATTATCAGTAACTAGCTTATGCTCGCGGCTTTGCCCGCATGTCGTAATCCTTTCTTAGCGGAGGTCTACATCATAAAACCTATCTGTATTCCAAATTTCAACCCAATCCGTCCAGTGGTTTAGGCTGAGCGTTGATAGATTATTCAGTCACTCTTTCCTTTTATACTCGTATATTTGGAAGAAGATTTCAAAAATCTATCTACTATATTATAGACACGGTAAATACCAAATTAATGACGGACCAAAAAAATTTTTTTTTTTCTTTGCTCACATCTCTATTGAGTATTGGTCCTCACAAGGCAATACGCCATTCCAATTGTGAGGAATTCTATTGGCGGTATCAATTTTCAATATGTTGCCACCGGTTGCCGAGCGCTACGACTTTGTTCTTAGACTATTTCATAAGCCACATTCTTGGGACGGGTCCTATTCACACCGATTTCCTTGGAGCATTTTATAGGATTTTATTTGCGGTGTCGAGAAAAATATGCAGGTCATCCAGAAGGACCTATGCAGAATACCTATTAGACTATGTGATCTATTTTACCTTTATTTTATTGCATAAACATAAAAATACTTAAAGATTTAACGCTCCATAAATTAGTATGCTCTATCGGTAAACACCAATGCAAATTGATATATTTAATTACGAGCTAACTAGCCGGTTACGAGTAAATTTGCAATTTAATTATCAATGCTCGGAGCAAGTTTGCAGTTATCGGCGCTTTGCCCGCGGCTAGTAAAAAAATATATCCATATAGACAATGAAATGAATGCTTTTATATAGAGAACGTTCTTCTATAGTAAATTATAGTGGTAGGCTTCGGCCACGGCTAGTTACCATCGACTGGAGACAACCTTGTTGTCAAGCGGTCATTGTGACCGTGTTCCGGCATGATGTTCAGTGAAGCCAGGGAGGGATTTATCCCGCCTTCTAGGTTTAGTCTGCTACCATCTACATACGCGTGCACATTCACAATTTACGAACAAATGAATTAAATTAAAAATTTAAAAAACCCCCAACGCAATACGTAATTCAAATTTTTGAAGTGAAAACTTCTTTAGCGGCGCTGAGCACTTTTTTTGTATGGGTAAAAACTTTAAAACTCGCGTCAGGGTCACGTGATGCTGATCGAAAAAGCGTAAGATCGAGGGGAAGGGAGAGGAACTAGTATCTCCCACTCTTTCTACCGTGCTTGAGTGTGCTGCTCTGTGAATTTGGTTTAACTATGTCAAATGATCGCAATTTTAGCACAACGAAATACAAAACTACTATTGATGCGGTCTTTATTAGACACTTAAATAGGTTCGAATCAAAACTGTTTGTTTCTTACTTCAGTTATCATAAACCAATTGTATCAGTTGTAAAAATTTGCGATGATGATTCTGATAATAACGATGGTGTAAAAGTCGTCGAAATTATGGATGGAAGTTGATTTTTCTGAGAGATAAAATTTAATGTAATATATAAATAACGATATAATATTATAAATAACATATAAATTGTCATATTTGTGTACGATAGCGCAATAAATAAACATTGTATTCTACCTCATAAATGATAGTATTTTTATACTTATAATTAAACACAACGTTAATATTGAAGTTTTCACTTCTGCCGGCACTCCCGGAGTGCAACCTTTTTTTTTTGATCGCGGCCATCTTGGATTTTAAATTTTATGTAGTGGGCTGTATTCTACTCGTTAAGCCCTTTCATTTGATACCCATATCGATGGGGTCGTGAAAGAAAAAAGAAACCCGCCATTTTGTAGCGGCGGCCATCTTGGATCGATTTCCACCAAACATGGCTAAGAACACTCTCGACTAACTCTACTTTCAAACAAAAAAAAACTAAATTAAAATCCGTTCATCCGTTTGGGAGCTACGATACCACAGACAGACACACGCACACACACAGACAGACAGACAGACACGTCAAACTTATAACACCCCGTCGTTTTTGCGTCGGGGGTTAAAAAGTGGAAAGTCAATCTTCGCCAATATAATATTTAAGCCCACTTATTCATAACCATAATATATTTTAGGGTATTTTTCAGTAAGTTACCCCGACTTATATAATTTATTCATAGTACCTACGGCACATTGTAAGCCTCGCTTGGAAAATTCAGTGTTCCAGACAAACATAAAGTGAAAACAAATATTTACCTACCAATATTGATTTACAGTGAAATTATAAACATGGATTCGCCTATTCAGTCCGTGTTATACACACAAAGATGCATTCAATTATAGATAATAATTATACAGGGTTATCCATACATATAATAAGAATGGAAATTTCTCCCCATTCATTGTGATCCTTCACTAAGATGAATCGTGAAAATACGCATATGAACAAAACGACGCGAAAAAGTCGCTTGCGCGATCTAATTCGTAAAACATTTTGTCAATTTTTCCAAGGGAAACGTAAAATAAAATGATAAAATAAATAATAATCATTTATATCGGACACATTGCCCCTAATTTACATCAAAAATTCTAAATAAAAGTAATAGAATATAAAGTAAACTCAATTCAAAAAAATATGGTGCGACAAACTGCGACAAACTAAAAATACGCCATCTATCGATGTAGCTGTAAACGAAACCTTTAATTTGGGCTAAATTTGTAAATAGTTTGTGTCACTGGTGTGGTTAAACAACACCACTGATTTGAATAAAATTTTCACTAATACGTTGCAGTTTTCTCTACTTGAACCTTAGTCTTGGTTTTAGTCAAATCGGTTCATAAATAAAAGAGTTTATATCAATCTAAAGATTCGCATATAAAATGCTAATAAACAAGAAAGGTAGTCATAGGAACCGCGTAATCAAAAGACAAAACCTCATCGAGTTTGGGCTCATTTGATTCGTCTTGACGAGTACTTTGATACTATATAGTAACCAGGGTCCGAAACGGAGCTGGAAGGTGGCCATAGGAACTCCGTGATTAAAAGAAAAAACCCCATCGAGTTTGGGCTCATTTGATTCGTCTTGACGAGTACTTTGATGCTATATAGTAGCCAAACAAATTAGAATTCATTTAAATTAGTAAATGTAACTTATTTCTCAAATGAATCAGCGCCAGCGGAAAATAATGGGACTAATCTAATGTGCGCATGATGCGTGTAAATATCAGTAATAAATATCTTTTTGCTGCTTATTTTTAATTTCTAAAACATGTAAAATCATCTGAAGATAAATAGAAAAATTCATTTACAGTTCATTGTAAAAGTAAATTATTTTTCATACAAGCTAGCGCCACGGAAAATAATGGAACTAATGTCCTAAGAAAAAGAAATATCGTTTATTCTGCAAACAGTTTTAGAAAAGAAGTCCCGCGTAACCTAGCGGAACTAAATAATAGATTTATAATTACTGTGAATACTTCATTTATTATAATATATTTTTTATTTGTTAGATTAATTAAATATTATGTACCTATTTAATTGAGAAATTAAATATGAGAAATTATAAATTGTTAAAAATCTGTAGATATTTTAACTTAAAATCACGCGATTGTGGCGCTCCATCTAGGGGGATCTTTTGTAAAAATCACTGGTTATCCGGAGACACACAGACATAAAATCTGTTCACACCCATTTAGGCATACATCCAGACACAAACTTTCACGTTTATAATGTTAGTAAAATTTTGCAATGATTATTATAGAACCTTTTATCTGTGTTATAGATAATCATAGGCGGATTTAGGGAGGGGGGCAAGGGGCCAAGCCCCCCCCCCCCCCCGAGTCATTAAGCAAGCTGCTCGCGCACATATTATAAAGGATGTTTAAGCTTTAGGGGGGGGGGGGGGGCAGGGGGCCAAGGTACCCCCAGAAGCATTGTAGAGTTACGAATTTCGCACATATTTCTGAAATAAAATTTTTATTTCAGAAATATGTGCGAAACTTATTGTAATGGATGTTTAAACTTCCTAACCGCTCAGAGCGAGCTAAACATACACTTTTCGAAATAAAAATTATAATATTTTTGCCCGTCTGCACCTTGCCCCCCCCCCCCCAAAACCAAATCCTGGATCCGCCTATGATTTTAGGTATACACCTCAGTGGTAGAGTCCTTCTCACGAATGAGGTCTCGCGGAATTTTGCGGAACTAAATAAAAATTTTTCGATAAATTCTGGACTTCATGCCATAAATAATTTTTCACCACTCTCGCACGAAAATAGTGTCTTTGGTCATCGATTTCAGTGAGCAAAAGCCGTTTTTGCTCTCTAGAGAGGCAAAGTGATTTGAATTTCGAACACAATTTTATTGGATAAGAAGAAGTTGGTGTGTTCTGAAACTTATTTGTGTACAATTTTTATTTAACTGAGATGCACATAATTTTTAATGTTATTTATTGAATTTTAAGTTTATAAATTGTATTTTTTCAATAATATTTTAAATAAAATACTATTATAGAATAATAAGTCGTAAGTGAGTTTTTTTTTTTTAATATTATTAGGTACAATTTGTTTTTCATAAATATGTCACACACACAAATTTCGAACGCAACTCTTTTAATAAAAAAAAAAAAATACAAAATGGCGGGATGTAGAAGTTTAGAGTATACAGTCAAATGGAGAATGCGTTTTGACGTCATCGATAAATGCCATCTTTGTCTCTCTCTTTTGTATGAGGTAAGTGAGATGGCACTTATAGTTGTCATTTTTCTTGCGACAGTGGTGTTCACAACACATTTTCCATTTGGTTCTAAACCTCTTGGTAAAGATTCAACTAAATATTTTCAACTTAAGTTGTAAACTTTTGCAAATTTCTATTTGTGATCTAATAGTCTGTTTAATTACAAAGAAATGAGTGACCCCAGTGATGAAGGTAGTTGTCTTACGCCAAAAAAGTTGAAAGAACAAGTTTCGAATGCCGAGTTCAGCTATTTGCCTGAAAAATCTAAAGTGAAATATGTAAAGGCGTACGAATCCTTCAATAATTGGCGCCTCTCAAAAAATGCAAAAACATATTCCGAGACCGTGATACTATCATATTTCATGGAACTATCTAAAACAAGAAAATCCAGTACATTATGGAGCATTTTTTCTATGATAAAAGCTGTCTTGAAAACGAAACGTGACCTTGAAATAGAAAAATTTCTGAATGAAGCACCAGACAGTAAATACCTCGCTTTAAAAGTAAGTAAATTGATACAAAAGCTAATTTATTTCAAAGAAAACCTATCTAACTGTACCTATCTAAAAATAAGTAAACTAAATTATTGTTATTTTTTACAGGTTGTATTAATTATTGGCATAAATGGTGCGTGCCGCTCAAATGAATTGTTGAATCTTAAGGTAAACGACGTTGAAAAGCATTCGGACAAATTAATATTAGTAAAATTATTGAATACAAAGACTAAAATCGACAGATCATTCGTCATTAGTGAAGAATATGTGAATGTGGTGGACAAGTATATGGCATTACGACCCGCTAATACAAAAACTTCAAGATTTTTCTTACATTATGATAATGGAAAAAGTAAAAAACAGCCCATAGGCATCAATAAAATCGGTGATATGCCAAAAACGATTGTTAAATTTCTTCAGCTTCCGGACTACCATCTTTACACTGGGCATTGCCTGAGGCGGACGTCAGCAACACTCTTAGCTGACTCAGGCGCTGATATTACAGTTCTTAAACGCCATGGTGGCTAGAAGTGTAACAAGATTGCAGAAGGATACATCGAAGATTCTAAAGTTATTTAATATGCTAACTTTTAAAATTTGCGATAGTGGCGCCCCGCAAAAAGAACTCCTTTCGTGAAAAGCACTCTACCTATCAGTCACAGTTCCCGATTGAGCAGAAATTTTGCATACCGGGAATCGGATGACAATGCAATAATTTTATGACATGGAAGTGATCTGAAGTCTGATGATGGAGCTGAAAGGTGAAATTTGATAGATATATTATAATAAATAGTTTGAGTACGTAGGTATATGATAGTTTCATTTCAGAAAATTTCATTTTAGTTTTTTTTATACAACGATGTAAGAAGATGAGCAAGATGCTCTCCTGATGGTAAGAGATAACGCTGGGATTTAACGAAGGTTAAATTCTGGGTGCACTGCTGAGTCATAAAATGTTAAGATTCTTCAGCCCAGTAATTTCACTAGCCACAGTGCTCTCCTACCGAAGCACAGTAATGTCTGCACATCACTGTTCAGGCGGCAGAATAACTGACACTGTTGGGGTACTAGCCGATCTCCTGCAGAGCAAGTCTACCCACGGTAAAGAGATCACCATTAAATGACGCGGAAAAGAGTCAAGAGTAACTGTACGGAATCAAGCTGTTATTATTCCGTATTTTTATTAGTTTTTCTGATTTTATTGATAATTTGATATATTTTTGTTTACTGTATTTAATCTTGATGTACTATATGTGTAAGTGGTAATTTATTGCCGTTCTAATTTGTACTGTGGTATAGGTATAACGATAGTTCTGGGACTTATCCCAGGACGTCTCTGAAATCTAAGTATTATTCACAAAAAATGTTTCATAATATTATTTACTAGCTTATGCTCGCGGCTTTGCCCGCACGGCAAAATCCTTTCTTAGCAGTGGTCTACGTCATGAAACCTTTCTATGTTCCAAATTTCAACCCAATCCATCTAGCGGTTGAGGCTGTACGTTATACAGATACATCAGTCACTAGCTTATTCTCATGGCTTTGCCCGCATGGACGGGTTACGTTTCATAATACCTACGGTCGTTTCAACTACGGTCGATATAACTACGGTCGATTCGCATAAGTTCATTTCACATATTGGACGACTCGCTTACAGTGCAACTCGCCTGCGGTTGATTAAACTATGGGCATGTGAACTAATGGGCGATTCGGCCAATGTTCATTTGATATATTGGTTAATTCAACTATGGACAACTCACCTACGGTTTATAAATTCTTTGCTACGCGTGTTTTTAGTACAGTATTCAGGGCAAACCGAAATCTGTTGGTTAGGTTAGGTTTGAACAGTGACCACAATGCGCGAGCCGAGCGAGCGAAGCGAGCGTGCCGCGGCAGCGGCCGGCGAAGCGCCAGATATTTTTCTTATTACTGAATTATTTTTCCTGTGTCATGGCATCTTCAGGCATTTTGGCATCTTCTTTCATCTACCTCATCATGGCAAAGTGGCATAATAAGCTGTCTGCGCACCTACAGATAGAAATCATTCAGGTATCAAAAACAACACGTTTCTGAATTCTGTACTATAAACAAGTATTTTTTAGCTGTCATACCTGACTAGCAGCCGGAAACGTGGTCTAAAAATACGTGAACCGTCCGTTAGTTCGGTCAAAAATAGGCAAATCGTCCAATAGTTTAATCAACCATAGCTCAATCGACCGTAGCTGAGTTAACCGTAGGCGAATCGTCCAATATTGATTTCAACCAATAGTTATTATGAACGTAGGCGAAACGTCCAATAGACATTTTGAATAGTAGGTGATTCGATCGTAGTTACATATTGGCAAGGTTTGCCAGCCTTTACTAATTCTACGCCCATTAAGTCGCAGAAAACCCGTGAATTGAATCCCTCTTTTCCGTGGAATTGGAAATCGAATTAAATGGTCTGTATAAAATTCATTAATATATGAATAATTTACTGTCACGCGCTACGAAGTGCGCGCGGGTCAGCTAGTTAGTAATACGTTCCTTGTATGAAGGCTTAAGCCGGGTCTCCAGCTCGTGTTTTGGTCTACACAATCAACAAAAACATGTTTAGGCGACAACAATTCTAAGCGATTTTAATGCATATTGGTATTGTGTTTATGTTGTACGTGCTTTCCATCCGGTATGGAAAGCTAAACATTGTTGATGCAACCAAAAATGTGTAGTTTGACAATGTTTTGTGAGAAATGTTGTCGTGTTTTTGTTGATTGTGTAGACCAAAATAAGAGCTGGAGACGCGGCTTTATTGTGGAAAAAATCTTATTTATTTATTTATTAATAGAACACAAACAGTTTGTAATCAAATACACATTAGAACAATAAGCTTAAAAGTATGCACCCGAATCACAAACCAAAAATATGTGTCCCTTAAAACGTTAGAACAAAATTATACAAAATTTCTAGCTAACATACCAAATGATTCAGTTCTTATGGAAGATCTAGGAAGAAAGCAGGTATTTTTGATCAGCTCATCAGAAATTGTATCTTGTTTATGGTACCTATTAAAAAAACTTATTATAAAGTTAAAACAATTCAGCAATATGTATTATTAACGTTTATAGTATTCATTAAAAGTCACCAAAATTTGTTACATAAGTGGCTCTTTATTGGGAACTTAATCTTAATATTTACATTATGTAGAATGAAATCAAATAATAACGTACATAATGTGTGGAGTACCATTTAAACTATTTTCGAAAGCAGTTCACACCGCTAGGTATTCAATTTCAAATAAGAAATAAACGCTCAATTTACTCGTATCACATTAATTTACTTCGCTGAAATATTAAAAAATGTTCAGAGAAACTTAGTGCTTGTTCACGTGAACGCGCGGGCGCGGGCGCGGGCGCGACAGACTTTACTTGCACCGCACGTGCGTTTGTACGTGAACACCTTCATAGCACGTCATATGTTTGATATTTCGCGCCCGCGCCCGCGCCCGCGCGTTCACGTGGGCCAACGCTTACAATATTATAGTTAGTATCACTAACTATTATAGTTAATAGTGATAGCACTAACTATTTACTATAAATCACTATATACCTATATATCTATCTCTCATTATCTATCTGATTTATCAGTAGCCCTGTATTGTAAATTCCGTAATAATAATAATACATATGTAGGCAACGCAACAACGAAAATAATATCGTATAGTAGGTTATGTATATGCGCGCGCGGTATCGCGCCACTCGCCTCCGATTCACCGCGCATGCGCGCCCGAACGGTGACGGAAAGTCACGAACGCGGGAGGGCTGTGGAGCGACGCCGCCCGCGCCATTAAGTTCGTCGGTAAAATTCTGTTCGGTCGGTTGTGTTAAGCGTTCTTGATTAATTTGATTCCAATTGTGATTTTGATAACTTTCATTAAACTAGTGAAAACATTAGCGCCTTTCATTGATAACAATGGTCCTTCGTCGCCGGATCTAGTTTAGTGTCGTGTGTGTAAAAGTGTGCCGTCATAATGTCTACCTCCGGACTCAGTCGTATCACGAGGAGCAAAGCCCGTGCCGTGTCTGCTGGAGCCGGCGACGACCGAAACTCTGTTCGGTCGGTGTCGAGCCGCTCCAGCACTTTGCGACTCCGTGCAGAGTTCGAGGCGGAAAAGGAACTGGCAAAAATTCAAGAAAATCTAATAAAGAAGAAATTGGAATTAGAGATCGCCGAGATAGAAGACGAAGCTGAGGAGAGGTCTCGTATTAGCGTGTGCGAAGCCGGCACGGTCGAGGAGTGGCTACTGAAAAGGGAGCAACATACATCATTGGATCAAGAAAAACCGCTCGCAATATCACCGCCAACGTTCGATTTCGCAACATGTTCGAACTTGCAACGGAATTTTCAAGAAGTCGAGCACGTGCAAGAAAATCCCCCCGCGCCGCTACCTACACCGACCGCGCCCAAGACCGCGCATGCGCCTCACGCACTTCCCGCGAGCGCGCCCGCGCCCCCTATCGCTGTTACCGGGGGCACCGCTGACATTTTAAATCTTGCCGAGGTTATAACTTCGATAGCCAAGAAAAATCAACATAACAACAAGTTTGATCTACCGATATTTGACGGCAACCCGGTCGATTGGATAAATTATAAAAGCATTTTTGAGGCCACATCGGCGAATTACTCAAATTACGAAAACATCGCCCGTATAAAATCTTCATTACGCGGCGCGGCGAAGTACACAGTAGAAGACATACTGCGCACCGGTGCCGCCCCCGACGACGTCATTCTCGCCCTAGAAGAGGCGTACGGTCATCCAAATCTTCTCCTGGAAACCGCCATTAAGAAGATACGAAGTTTGCCGCGAGTATCTGACAGCGGGGCGGAATTACGTCATATGACAGCCGTGGTTAGGAACTGTGTTTTCGTCTTAAAAAGTATCAAAGCGGCCGGATACTTAAATAATCCTCAAATAATTCAAGAAATACTCGGTAAATTAAATCCGTTTCAGAGAGCCCAGTACGGTGAATACGTAATTAAGATCGATAATCTATATAACGAAGACTTGAGAATTTCGCCAAATTTAAATATCATTCTAGACTTTTTAACGCATTTAACTCGTACAACCTCGTATTACCTCCCGCCAAATTACAATAACAGTGAACGTGAACATCGCGATAATAACAATCGTAGTCGTCGGGACGGCCAGGGCCGTACTCAGGAGCGCGTACACGTGAGCGTGGAATGTTCCGACGACGAGTGTGTGTTGTGTAACAAAAATCATAAATTAATCGAGTGCAGTGTTTTTAAAAATTATGATGACACTCAACGGTGGGAGGTAGTGAAATCGAACAAATTGTGTTTTAAGTGTTTAATCGAAAAACATTCTCGTTTTCACTGTAAAGCAAAAAGGTGCGGGAAGTGCCGCGCCCCGCATCATACTCTCTTACATTACGAAAAGTCGGACGCACCACGCGCCCCCGTCGACCCGGCTCGGTCCCGGTCGACCTCGTCTGTTGCGCCCCCGCAGGGTGCCTCGTCTGTTGCGCCTCTGCGGGGCGCCCCGTCTGCACCGCCCGCCGCTGAGCGTATGCTCGCGGCGCCTGCCCGCGCGAGCGCCGCGCTCGTCGGCGCACCCGTGGCTAGTGCCGCGCTCGCCGCCACACCCGTGACGAGCGAGCGCGGCGCCGCCGCACCATCATTTGTAGTGAGTGCCGTGAGCAGTATGGGTGAGCCAAAAAAGTCTTTATTAAAAGTGATCCCGGTCTCAGTGAATATCGATAATGTGATTCGCGAGTGTTATGCGTTGCTCGATGATGGTGCCACTGTGTCGTTAATAGACGCTAAGTTAAGTGACATAAATAATGTAATAGATAAGTCCGCACCGGTGTACCCGTTGAGGGTGGTCAGCGCGAGCGGCCACATTATTACCGATGATGACTCGCGTCTGATCACCGCGCTGATCACGGGCCCGAACGGGAAATGTCACGAAGTTACTGTGCGGACGATTAAAAATTTAGATTTACCGCCGCAGACCGTACCGGCCAGTGTCCTTGCTAGGAACACCCATTTAAGAGATCTGCCCTTCTGCGCCATGTCTTGTGCTAGACCTGCAATATTATTGGGCCAAGATAACTGGAATTTAATTGTCAACAAAAAAATTCGAAAAGGCAAATCGGGGCAACCCGTTGCCTCACAAACGAATTTGGGGTGGGTTGTTCATGGACCACTGGGCGCCCCGGTGTCAGCACAGGAATCCGTGAATTTAATATCGGAAATAGACGAGTTACACGCTCTCGTCAAAGAACAATTTGAGTTAGAAGTCATAGGTATTTCTGAAGTATCCCGAAAAAATGTTGAATGCGAGCGAGCAGTTAAGACATTAGAGAATACTAGTCGAAGAGTGGACGGTGCGTGGGAGGTCGGGCTGCTGTGGTCGCAAGATGAGGTAATTTTGCCCGACAATTTCGACTGTGCGGTGAAAAGGTTACGTGGAGTCGAGCACAAAATGGATAAAAACCCAGAATACGCAGCTTTATATTCGAGTCAAATTGATAGATTGCTCACTGAGAAATATGCTAGGTTGGTAGACGGCCCAATGTGTGCGAACCCGGTTTGGTGGTTACCCTACTTTGGGGTGACGAACCCCAACAAACCTGGGAAACTTAGGTTAGTTTACGACGCTGCCGCTAAGTATCAAAACACTTGCCTGAATGATTATTTATTGTCTGGCCCAGATTTATTGAACTCTTTGCTGGGCGTACTGTTCAAATTTCGCGCCGGTCCGATCGCTTATTCTGGTGATATTTGTGACATGTTTATGCGTATAAAAATACGGAAAGAAGACTGTGGCGCTCAGCTGTTTCTTTGGCGTGGTCAGGATAGGTCGTGCGAACCAAGGACATACGTCATGGATTCTATGATATTCGGGGCCAAGTGCTCCCCGACTTCGGCCATTTACATACTGAATAAAAACGCGAGTGAATTTGCCGAATCACACCCTCAGGCGGTGGAAGCGATTCACAAGCGTCATTATATGGATGATTACCTTGACTCTCGGCATACGATTGAAGAGGCGCGTCAGTTGATTCATGACGTCTCCGCGATCCACGCCGCCGGTGGGTTCACGATTAGGGGGTGGGTGACAAACTCCCCAGAGTTGCGCGAGGAGCTGCCCGTTGTCACCCCCACCAAGGTTAATTTAGAGAAGTCACCTAGTGGTGAACGCACCTTGGGGATGATCTGGATCCCGGAGACGGATGAGTTGGCGTTTGATCTGTCGTTTAAGAAGTTGCCGCCCGAGATCGTAGATGGCAGGATTATTCCTTCGAAACGAGAGTTTCTGCGATTCGTTATGAGTATTTTTGATCCTTTAGGTCTTTTATACCCTTACATTATTAAATCCAAGATATTGCTGCAACAGGTCTGGAGGTCTGGTGTAGGTTGGGACGAGGGTTTAAAGGAAAAAGAATTTAAGGAATGGGAAAAATGGTTGCAGGACATAAAGCAGTTAGCGTGTATGCGTATTCCCCGTTGGTATGGATTGATGAGTGTTAGTTTTGAGCTGCATGTCTTTGGGGATGCGAGCGAGTTGGCTTATGCTGCTGTGGCGTTTTTAGTCGGACACGACTCGATGGGAACTCCAGCTGTGGCGATGGTGGCCGGAAAAGCCCGCGTAGCACCGTTGAAAGTAGTGTCCGTACCTCGTTTAGAACTTCAAGCTGCTGTATTGGCCTGTAGGCTAGCCAGCACCGTTGAAAAAGAACAAGCTGTGTCCATTTCTTCCAGGTATCTGTGGTCTGACTCAAAGACAGTGCTGAAGTGGATACATTCAAATCCTCGCGATTTTCAGAAATTCGTTTCGTACAGGTTGGCTGAGATCGATCGGAAGTCTAACACTAATGAGTGGCGCTGGGTGCCCTCAGCTGACAATCCTGCCGATGAGGCCACTAAGATGCATTGGCCGACAAATTGCAAGTTGTGGCTGTCAGGTCCCGAATTTTTGCGTCACCCCAAAGATAGGTGGCCAATCAACGAGTACGATGATGCAGTGTCAGACGAAAGTTTAGAGCGTTTAGAAAAGGTTCACGTCGTGAAACAGTTTGAACCATTGATTGATGTTAGTAAGTTTTCTTCCTGGGTGCGAGCAGTAAGAACTGTGGCTAGGGTCCTTGCCTTTGTCGGAATTTGCCAGAAGAAGCAGTCGGAGTCTCTAACAGCAATCAACATTCGCGATGCTGAATTATTATTGATTAGACAATCGCAGGCAGAAACTTTTCCTAAGGAGTTAAGTGGAAATATCTCCCCTGACAGCAAAATCCGTCAGTTGGATCCGTTCGTGTATAAAGATGACGGATTGTTGCGGGTTCGAGGTCGATTGTTGGATGCACCGGATCTGTCATTTGGCGAAAGGCATCCTATCATATTAGATAGTCGTAGCTATGTCACACAGCTTATCGTAGGCGATTATCACAAGCGAATGTACCATGCCAATCACGAAACTGTCATCAATTCTGTCAGGGAAAGGTTTTGGGTAACCCATTTGAGACGAACCCTTAAATCAGTTGTGTCGAGATGTCAGTTTTGCCGCATACGCCAGGCTCTTCCAGTACCCCCTAAAATGGCTGATTTACCTCTCGCTAGACTGGAAAATACTAGACGTGCCTTTGTAAATTGTGGTATCGATTATTTTGGTCCAATGGAAGTCGCGATTGGTAGACGACGTGAGAAAAGATGGGGCGTGATATTTACTTGCCTTGTCTCCCGCGCTATACACTTAGAAATAGCCGCTTCTCTATCTGGAGATTCTGCCATTATGGCCATAAGGCGCTTCATAGCGCGACGTGGACAACCTGCTATCATGTTTAGCGATAGAGGGACTAATTTTGTGCTAGCTAATAAGGAAATGAGTAGTTTTGCAGTGAATAAAGGTATCGAATGGCGATTCAATCCACCGGCAGCTCCTCATATGGGCGGCTGCTGGGAGAGGTTGATCCGAACCATAAAATCTGCATTAAATGTTGTACTGACTGAACGTGCTCCGCGAGAGGAAGTGCTGCAGACTCTCTTCGCGGAAATTGAAATAATCGTCAACAGCAGACCGTTGACGTATGCCTGTGCTGAAGCCGAGGCGCCTATTGCTCTGACCCCGAACCATTTGCTATTAGGAACGGCATCCGGGGCTTCAAGTTTAGGACCATTTGAAGCCACTGATTTAAACGGACGCAAGGCTTGGCGTAAGGCTCAGGCATTTTTTTTTTTTTTTTTTTTTTTTTTTAATTGTTAGAATTTAGCGGTTTCCTTATTTAATTTTTTTTTTTTTTTTTTTAATTGCATCTTTATTTGGCCGATATGTTCTGGCGGCGGTGGCTACGTGAGTACCTACCGACGCTCCAAAAACGACAAAAGTGGCATAGTAATGTGTCACCAGTTAAAATAGGTGATGTAGTGCTAATATGCGATAAAAATCAGCCGAGGAATACTTGGCCTAGGGGCGTAATCAGCGCGGTACACCCAGGCCGAGATGGCCTCATACGCGTTGTGTCTGTGAAAACAGCCAAAGGGCTATTAGTACGGCCAGTTGTAAAAGTCGTAGTGTTGCCTACCGAGGATGTTCCTTCTGAACAAGGGGGTGGAATGTAGGCAACGCAACAACGAAAATAATATCGTATAGTAGGTTATGTATATGCGCGCGCGGTATCGCGCCACTCGCCTCCGATTCACCGCGCATGCGCGCCCGAACGGTGACGGAAAGTCACGAACGCGGGAGGGCTGTGGAGCGACGCCGCCCGCGCCATTAAGTTCGTCGGTAAAATTCTGTTCGGTCGGTTGTGTTAAGCGTTCTTGATTAATTTGATTCCAATTGTGATTTTGATAACTTTCATTAAACTAGTGAAAACATTAGCGCCTTTCATTGATAACAACATATTTAACATAAATTACGGGAAACATAACCGTAATTTGCGTATCACGGGTATCAAATTTGCGATAAACAATGCACCAATAAATAGGGAATAATCCGTGAATAGGGATGACGACAAAAAACATATTTTTGTTTAACATGTAGAAGATACATATGGAAGTCCAAAGGGGAGGCCTATGTTCAGCAGTGGACGTCCTACGGCTGAGATGATGAGGAGGGATGAAATGAAAAAAAAGGGTCATGTGACCAAAAAGACCATGAATATGGCGATAGGTGGTAATCCGGGAAGGGGGCGCCTGAAAAAGGTTTGGATGAACTGTGTGAAAGAGGATATACGAGTTCGTGCTAGGGGAGATGAAGATATGACGGATGACAGAGCAGAATGGAGGAGAAAAACATGTTGTGCCGACCCTACCTAGTGTGGAGTGTGGGATAAGGACAGGAAGATGATATAACATTTTGAACTTCGTAAATTTAAGAAAAACCTTTTTTACCTACTTAAATATTTATATTATGACGTAGCGCGTCCCCACCCAAAAAATTATAAAGGTACTTTGTATTCTCTGTCATATACAATAATTTTGACAAAGCAAAAAATACGTATGTTTAAACTTAGATGACCGACTAAATATATTTTAAAATTTTCAACCTTGTCGTCATCCCTATATTCGGGTAAAATGTTAAACGTTTAATCCAATATTATATTGACCACAATTCGATGCTATTCGTGATAATTAATTTGATGTTCATAATATTCAAACCAAATTGCAATGCAATGGCACGCATTACATAATCTAGAAATTAATATTAATTAATGAGATCATGTATGTATATAGCTAGCTGCCCCGAGCGGTTTTAGCCGCTGTACAGCCTGTGTTATTCTAGGCTCTAACCTATGTCTATACCAAATTTCAGCTCAATCGGTACACCCGTAAGGCGTGAAAGAGTAACAAACATACATCCAGACATCCATTCATTCTTACATACTTTCACGTTTATAATATTAGTAAAGATACTACGAAGAAATAACCCTAGTTCGTTGGTAAGAAATGAAAAGTATAAAAGGTATTGTAGTTGTAAGTGCAAACAAGCCAGAGACTGGCATTTGGCCACATTACATAGCATTATGTAAACTTTACTTTTAAATTAGTCGTATAAAGACTGAAGAACTAACGTAGCCTTTTTTAATTACTAACGTTTCAGCGATATCGCAACAAGTTTTATCAATGAATATATAAGAATTAACAGCACTAAAGTGTCTGTTATATCCGGTACAAACATAATTATCAACATTCAAAGACCTTGGAGTGTTTACCTACTTGCATAAAAATAAAGGTCGTGAACAAAAGTCTGATGATGATGATGTTGTTGTTCTAACCGTTTTCTGCCTCGGCGTCTGTAAGATCTGGACGGACGTTTTAACTAAGACGACCAGAGGGCCTATTGGCTAATTCACACCCACTACGATTGATGACAACTTCAATGTACATTGCTGCATTTGTTATTTTACTCACATTAATGAGGAGGTTTAAGCAAGTAATGTACGCAATTTTGTGTATGGATTTTAGTGTTTTACATGTCATTGGGCAATAGCCAATAGGCCATCAGGTTGTTTCTTGTTAGGGTGTGGGTATTGTACCCTTAAATGCTCTCTGCTGGCAAATACAGCTTTTTTTGAATACATTATAAGTTAGTCTATGACCGCGATCTCACGCGACGATGTAGCCTTAGATGGTAGGAGACTAAACCTAGAAGATGAGATAAATCCCTCGCTGTCTTGACAGAACATCATGTCGGAACACGGTCATTATAATAACGGCGACACGGCGACTTTTTGATGATATAGATTTAGATTTTTTTTTGTTTTTTTTTTTTATCGTGGCAAATGCCTTTATTGAGAAAAACAAACTAACAATACTACAGCTACTACAGCAGTAAAGAACACTTTAATTAACCACAGATCGGCCACAAGCCGATCTACAGAAAATCCAAGTGCTCCAAGATTTAGATTAATTAAGATCGCTCAAATGTTGAATTCAAAACCTCATCGACATAATTATATAGGATGGCCGCTGGTGGACGGGCCTTGAGCTCGAGCTTACAATCGAGCTCTTCAAAATGCCCCTTTCAAAGTGGTCAAAATGAAAAGTCTATCTGAATAGTTAAGTATCAATATCGAATACCCTCATTTCCAACAGCCTCGAAGTTCTGATTGCATTGTAATATTAATGCCATGACGTCAGGTCGCCCTATGCACATGCAGGGTTAGGTAAATTAGGTATATAAGTTGAAGGTCAACAGTCTTTTACTTTGTACTTGATTCGTAGAAAAGTGAGACCTCGTGAACACATGTGGCCAGATACATAATCTACCCTTGAATTTGATTCATATCATAACTTTAAATTCTTTACACAATATGAAAAGAAACAAAGTCGCTTCTATGTGCTTAGTACTTATAAAAACGGTTTGACATTGCACCGATGACTATTATTAACAGACAACGAAAGATAAGATCCACGAAAGGATTAAATCCAAATTTTGCAAGCTTTAAATTGATACATAATTTACTATTGACCACGTAGCTTTTAGGTATTTGACGTCCGCGTCTATCCGATATTAAGATAAGAATATTTTCCACTGTAAAATTCTTTGAAGAATCTTGAGAGCGCTCTTGAAAGTCCCTCGCGGTTACGGAGTTGCATTGTCAGTGAAAAATTCTTAGCTTTGACACTACGTAAGTTATCCTCGCAAAGGAAACCCCAGGGAGTGGATGCAAAATATAAAACACGAACTATCTCGAAACTTTTCTCGTCTGCAGATGGGTTTCAGTTCTGCGGTAGGAATCCTTTAAAAAGCTAGCTGAACTTTGTTTTTAATTAGTACTTGGGAAATTTCAACGGAAGACTGTACGGGTGCGGTAAAGTTAGGGCGACAGTTATACGAGTAGGTAAATTACAAATACTTCGTTGCAACTAAGTGAAACCTACGACAATGTTCACAAATGCATCTAGTATGCATTGATTGATATCTATTTTCCTATCCATGAATCGTAGGCGTAGTTTGAGGGTCAATCGACTTGCTATTTACACACGCTAGCTTAGATACTTTGTTATTCTGGAACTTTACATTGTTCCAATGGATAAAGTGCAGCATAAATTCAAATATATACATACATAAATTCAAATATCTATTAGATATAGTGACCAATAGTTTTTTAGGTGTTCTGGGGGTTCTCAGCGTGAGTCTGTTTTCTGTTCAGAAGGCTCCTAATAACTAAGCCTGCTTGGACCAGTAAGTTAACAGAGCTATGTCATTGGCCTCGATGAAATTCTGCTTCGTACAAATGACATGGTCCAAGCAGCTATAGAAAAAAATAAAGCCATTTCGACTCGAAAAATAAACTGAGCCTGCAACTAACCTTACCAGGTATAGTTGTGTTGCTAACTTATCATTTAAATAAGATCTTTTATAACTTTTTTAGCCATTTCACTTGAAAAGAAGAATTTAAAATGGACGTCTTCAAGTGGAGGGTTAATAGGTTCCTAGTAGGCTTGCGTGCATTTTCATTGCTTTCATAGTTGAGTGGCGTGCCATGGGGAAGGTCTATGTCCAGCAGTGAACCAGCTGATGATGATAATGATGCCACATTTCATCGCATCGTCATCGCATTCCATTGGATTTGGGTAAAAAGCAGTCTAATAAAAGAAATATTTGAAGTCTTACCTTATACAGTGCTGCAAGATGGTTGGATGTTGCAATGAGGAACTGCTGGTTAACCCCAGGATGGTCGAGATCGTGGACTATAGCAGCTACTAATGAGGCCAGCACTTCAATCGGCTCCAGGTGTTCTAAGATCTGAGGACAAGAAGAAACTTTGTATACACAGCAAGTTGCAACCACCTGGGACTTGAGGCAATATATCTGAGACATTGTTGCTTTGAAATAAGAGTTGTAGCAGTTTTAGCGATAAGTGCAGTTTGTAAGAATGATCGCTAGTTATTTTTATTAATACTAGCTGTAACCACCTGTTTTATAGATTGAAAAGTAGCCTACTGTTTTTTTATTAATTATATATATATAGGTAAGTCTTTGATCACTATCTCGCGTGATGTTCAGGTACGATGTGGCCATAGATGGTTTTGGATGGTTATCGTAAAACTTACAAAAAATACCTACTAATATTATAAACGCGAAAGTTTGTATGAATGTATGTATGTTTGTTACTCTTTCACGTTTGAACGGGTGGACCGATTGAGCTGATATTTGGCATAGATATAGCTTAGACCCTGGAATAACATATAGGCTACAGTACAGATAAAAATGTTGGGCGCAGCTTGTACAATATATTTTACGTAATAAGATAATACAAAGGTCTGGTCATCCTTTCATAAAGTTCTCTCCGCAATAAAAAAAGTTTCAAAATCTTCTTTACGTTTTGCAATCGAACGACATGACGAGCAAGATATTGGAAGATCTTTAACATGAGAGCACCCAAAAGTTTTATGCGTCCTGTTATTTACCTCCATATAACTTTGAGAATGATCTAGCTAGCCGCTGAAAAATTTGCTAAATAAATAATTAAACAGGTTACCCTAAATCCCCCTAATCCTGAAACCACTTTTGAAATTATAGTGAGTGACAAGACGCTTTAACCAGGTGCATGATGGAAATCATTATGATTGCCCATATCAGACAGCGTGTTAAGCTTTTAAGTGTTTTTAAAATTCAAAATTCTACGCGGCACATTGTCATAAAAGTAGCAACTCCCGTCCCACTGTCAAGACTAAACTGACACTATCATATCACTATCAAGACGCTACTCTTGCTACTCGCACTTGCATACAATTTGCAGCTACTCTCATTGTCATTTCTCATTGTGCTCTTACAAAAGTCAATTACTCTTGAAAGTGGGATGGGAACGGGAACTGCTAGTCTTATGTCACAATGTTTTTATGTGCTCGGGCCGCTGCTGAGATATTAGTTGCCAATTTTAGTTGTCCAAAGCATCAAAATTAATTAAAATTTCTTAACATTAAAAACTTTAATTAGGATTCTGTCACGTATCAATACTACCATAGAACTAGTTATACCTCCCATCAAATAGGAACGTTTAGTACAGATCCCCATCTCAAAGCTACCTAAAAAGTTAACAAACTAAGCTCTAGGCGATACTATTGATAGACACTAACTGTTTGCTCTAGCTAATGGATATGGAAGCCCTGCGGTCCGATTTGCAACATGTTTGATGTGCCATACAGTTCTCAAATATATTCTAGAGCTTCTAACTAGGACTCGTGAACTTTGTGCAAACTGAGTAGTGTCAGTTGAATTTCTGTTTGGCTCTGAATAGTTAAATTGGTAGATAAATTGAATTGCTGCAAATGTATTGGAAATACTGTGTAGTCGATAAGAGCGTTTCATTGGCGGGTAATTTACCATGGATACAAGGATTCTCGTGCACCAAACGCTGCTCTCTGTTCAGTATTTAAACCAATCACTAATAATCATAAGTTTCTTGCCCGTTCTTCCCATAGAGGTACATTCTCAATGGGCGGTATATTCGTATAAAGTGCTCTATTTTTTTTTCAACTTATTCGAATAAAAATGTATTTTGATTTGATGTTTTCTGTGCACTGATTCATTGCTTCGTTTTTTTAAAACACGTCATAATGTTTTTTTTCACGTAGATCCATTTTCTATGAAATTAGTTTCTTAGACTTGACTTGTTATTTATTGTAGCTCAAATTAATTAGTGAAATAATGTAAATACAGCGGCCCTACACTAGGCGCGAGGCAATGTGCAAAATAAGTTTTCTTCGTTGCGAATAAGAAGGTACATGTGTGGCTGTAATCATATTCGCCCTTAAGTCGAAGGTCTGTTCACAATCATGTAACACTGCAGCAGTGACGAAGGTAACATAATAGCATGTCTTCAGGCATACAAATGCGTAATCACACATTACATCTAGATTGCCATCGATGTATGGGAAATTATCCCATATTAAAAAAACAAGGATTCCGCCGAGGTTGCATCGATTACATGCAGCTGCATGATTTACATCAACCCCACTAATTTAAGTATCTACCGTTTGTTGGAAAAGTATAGATGAGTATATATAATGTTATATATACAATGAAGTAAGAAGACGAGCAAGACGTTCACCTGATGGTAAGAGATAACGCTGCCCATAATCAGCACTGTGCTACCGAGCACACTGCGCCAACGCCTCGTACTTGAGAGACATAAGATGTTAAGACTTCAGCCCAGTAATTTCACTAGCTACAGTGCCCTCCTACCGAAGCACAGTAATGTTTGCACATCACTGCTCAGGCGGTAGAATAACTGGCACTGTTTGGGTACCCACCTAGTCGACCTCCTGCAAAGGAAGTCTACCCCCGGTAAACGTACGGTAAACAGCTGAAATTTGGTACGAAGCTAAGACTGGAATATGCTATACGTTTTTCCTCAGGGTTTTATTTATAGTAAGTAACATCGCGGGACGTAATTAACTTTCATGTTCTGAAAGCGTCAACTTGAAATGATTCGTACTATACCATATTTGTGCACCGCACTTTCGCAATAAAAACCAACTGCAAACCGCTGAATAGCGCCGTTTTACTACGAGTAATTAGCTTTGCTTCAGCACTGCAGCCATTTTTAGCTTAAATTTTAAAAACATTCATGAATGTGCCATTCATTTTAGAAATGTCGCAATTCTCAGAAAGCAACATCACATTTCAACGGAACTAGCTTGCATAAATATTATTTTTAAACCAACAAGTGTCACAAAGCGACACTGCATTGAAAACTATTTTATTAGTTGGATTGTAAATTGAGTTTATTGTTTCGATTCGTGAGCTGGCTATAAAGCATATCCAGCTACATTCAAAGCTAACAAAGATTCCAGGCGCGGGAGTAAAATGCACACGCCATAAACAATAGCACCGGAGTTGAATACCAAAATTCTCGTGAAAGATATGAACAACAATGAAGGGATTTTTCACACAAAAATATTTTTCGTGATCCCTCAATTCCCGTGGTGTATATTCCGCGAATGGAAAAGCTCTGATAAAGCCGAAGCCCGTTAAATGCAGGCTGTGTGGCTGGCTTTTAATTAACATTCTTTAGTACCACATATAATTTTTACCAATATTGGTGAATAATAACACTTGGTTGTCTGAAAGAGATCGCTATTAGCGATAAGATTGCCAATTGTAACACTTCTGTAATTTGTAATTTCTATACGTTTTCTATTCTATACTATTCTATTCTAATATTTTAATAATGGAAACATTTTTTACAATAAAATTTAAATTTTATTCCGTGTTATCAAAATATTGTATTCCATTTACCAATACTAGTACGGTTTTGGTAAAAATGTTAGTTAAAAATACGATAAGAGGATTTAAATTTAAACAAAAATTCATGGAAACCTCAATTTTTGTAATTTTTAAAAAATATAACTGAATAATACTGGTTTCAACTCATATAGAACTTGCTAGGCATCCAGCAAAAAAAAAAAAACAATTAAAATATAATGCGAGAAGTGGAACATTCAATGTGTTGCTTTTTCAAAAACATTTCTATAGAAATAACTAACTCTATATTTAGAAAACTCATTCGAAAGCTGCCCTGCTTTACAAAAGTCATTTCTATAAAGCAGGCTTAACTGCAAACATAATTTTCATCTAGAATATTGCGCTTCTAGCATCTAATAAAGCTCCGAGGGTGTTTCATCATAGTTTTATCAACATCAGAAGCTCAAAGGAAATGCCGAGACAGCAAGATCTCTACTAAAGTTACACTCTACAAAGTTAAGGAATATTTTTTATTACGAGCGAAGCGCTTCTTTTCTAGTACAACTTTAATGGGAACTCGTTTTCCGACATTAAAAACCTTTTTCAAAAACTTATATTTATCACTGTCGACCCGCGCGCCCTTCGTCGTGCTTAATAGACAATTATCAGTGTTTCTCTACTATATTATGCATGCATTATACATATGTATAAACCTTCCTCTTGAATCACTCTATCAATAAATGTAATATAAAACCTCATAAAAATCCGTTGCAAAGTTTTAAAGATATAAGCATACATAGGAACAGACACACGCGGTAAGCAACTTTATTTTTAACCCCCGACGCAAAAACGACGGGGTGTTATAAGTTTGACGTGTCTGTCTGTGTGTGTGTCTGTCTGTGGCATCGTAGCTCCCGAACGGATGAACGGATTTTGATTTAGTTTTTTTTGTTTGAAAGTAGAGTTAGTCGAGAGTGTTCTTAGCCATGTTTGGTGGAAATCAGTTAAAGATGGCCGTCACTACAAAATGGCGGATAACTTTTTTCTTCCACGACCCCCTCAATATCAAATGAAAGGGCTTAACCAGTAAAATACAACCCACTATATAAAATTTAAAATCCAAGATGGCCGCCACCACGAAATGGTAAATTACGTATTGCGTTGGGGTTTTTTAAAATTTTTAATTTAATTCACTTGTATACTATGTAGTGATAAGCGGAAATGGGATTTCATGATGTAAAACGTTACATGTTTAAATTAGTTTGTATTTTTTTAGACCTTGTTGTAATAACCCAGTGATAGTGATAAGCCAGTATTGAATTGACCACATTAATCTAATTATTCCCCTAATTGATTTGAACATTGCGATTGTGGAATACCACAATATATTAGTTCAATAACAAGCTGCGTTCTGAGGTATTCCAATTGCACTGTTTGAGCTTTATATGCCTAGTTATTTCACTGGTGTTAAAATGACTAGGTATTATTATTACTAGTAATTTCACCACCAATGAAATATAGAAGAAAATTACTAGAACACTAAAACAAATAGGAGCTGATTCGATAGATATTTCGTCAGTTTAGATTTTACCTCTAGAACTCATAGGGCTTGGGTCAAAGTCTGTCGCGCCCGCGCCCGCGCGGGCGCGACAGACTTTGCTTGCACCGCACGTGCGTTTGTACGTGAACACTTTCATAGCACGTCGTATGTTTGATATTTCGCGCCCGCGCCCGCGTGTTCAAACGTGAACAAGCCCATAGGCTACGAAAAAATTATATTACAAGTCCAATTATTATAGTCTGTTGCCAGCTTCTAAACTTTGACCACGGTCTTGGCTGATATCAAGCGACGCGACGTTTCGACTGAAGATGATAGCAGACTAAACCCAGAAAGTGGGATAACTCCTGCTCTGGCTTCATTTCAGTAGGTTGCGGGTTTGATTCTCGCATGGGACAAATGTTTGTGTGATCCACAGATATTTGTTTCTGGTCTGGGCGGTATTCAGTATCGATTATAAGTATGTATTTACAAGAGAAAAGTATATTAAAGTATTATATCCGTTATCCTTACTACACATAACACAAGCATTAAGTTGCTTGGGTTGGGGTTAGATATCCTGAAATATTTATTTATATCAGTATAGCTCAGTATATTCGCCGTGTTGTATTATGTAACTTTTACTTATGTCAATAAAGACTTAGAAAATGAAATACACCATAATATTTGCGTATATCATACTCCTGACAACGGGGTTACAAGGACTAATTATAATTATTAGAAAAATCAGAAAATATATTTATTGGAACCAAATCGCGCAATATTCTATACCGCTCATTAAGGCTAACTTGTTTTTCAGTAGCCGACATGGCGTCTCAACGGGTAATAAAAATACAAACAATATTTTGATTTATACTATGTATTGATCTGGCTTCTTTCGTGGTCTTTTTTACAAAGCTCGAATCACTTTAGAATCGTTGCAGCGCGCCTTTTTGTATGGTTTGTTGCCCGTGGTCCTACTGCTTGGTCCTACTAGTAAGACCACGGCCTTTTTTTGCCCGTGGTTCTATCAGTAGGACTACAACAAAAACATAATTATTTAGTACGGGCAGTGGTCCAACTGGTACGACCACGGGCAATTTTGTACCTAGCTGCAACCAGGCTAACAACCCTTTCGCACTACGTCCAACCCGACCCTATCAAGGCTTGATATTGGAACCAACTTGGTTCGAGGCGGTCACGACGTATGTCATGACTTATCGGATATTGATTTCTGCCTTGAAGAAGGACTAAGATTCTTGCTTTCTGCACTACCTTTGGTAAGAAATTGTCATGACAGTTTGTGCAAATATTACCTACTTTTTTTATGTATTCTTAGGAAACGGTTCGTCAACATTTCGAGTATAACATTAGATGGCTGTAATGGATATACTACTACTGCGAACAGTGACCTGACGGTTTCGTTTCAAATACGAAGGTTTCAAATGTACCTAATGCGGTCGCGCTGTCAAAGTTTGAGCTATGGTTGTAGCAGTCAGTCAAACAGTCAGTTATTCAGTCAGTTTCCGTCTTTACATACGGTTAATAGGACATCATGACATCGTTAAGGATTCCTTCAATGATATAATATGATTAACCTGCTATTGTATTATTGACAAATACCTACAGTTACAAGGCTGCGACTAACTATAATTACCTATTCAGTACTAATTAGAGGTAATTTATACGCAAAATTTATTCGAACAAGTTCTAACTAGATAAGCGTGGAATACCTAGACTGTAGAAATTTCTCTACGTTTCTACGAGTGATATTACTCTATTGAAGTTAGGAATTTTAGGTATTCCCTTGGTTCGTATCAAACTTCAAAGATTAAAAAGCTGAAGTGGCAAAGTACTGGTGACATTTGTCGCAGAACCGCCTGTTGGTTCTGCGGTCGGCGGAAGAGTTCTAGGGTGTAGACCTCGTCTCTGCAAACGTAGTGGAAGGCCCTTTGCGACGGGCGACAATATCCGCAGGTCCACTGGGAGGTGTTGGAAGAGAAAGACGGAAGACCGAGTTCAGTAATGTGCCATAGAGGATGCCAAAATCCAGCAGTGGAAGAATGTAGGCTGATGTATTGAATAAGACTATTAACGTCAGGATTACAAGTAAGATGAAGATTTTGCGTTATACCTGGGTCTATGCTACTTACGTACTAAAGTTCAGCTCAATAAGTTAAATAAACATAAATAAATAAAATAAATATTTCAGGACATTTCACACAGCGCCATCTAACCCCATACTAAGCAGCTTAATGCTCAGCCATTTGGGAGAAAAGACGTAGCAAATATAAACCCATTCATACTTTCACATTTATTTATTGGGAAGATGAAATTTATTATAAACGAGTGCATTGAGAACGAGATAATTAAATATTGTGTCAAAGTTATCATTTGGAGAATTCGATCAATGAAAAATTCGAATAATTATAGCAAAATAATTGCATTAGCGCCCGATAATAATTTATAATATTGTTCATAATTTTGCACTGACACAATCATTTTCAACGCAGAGGCAGGGGAGGGGCAAACCCCCCTTTGCTAGATGCAGATCGGAGGCGTCCAATTGAAAGGCTCAATTTGTGTGTTACCCGTGGTTACATGATCTATCGAAGACCGACTAAATAAATTAAATGTATTCGCGTATGGAATTAGGCTCTATTCATACACTTTAAGTATGAATCGAGCTAAATAAATAATTATAGTGATTATCTTAATTATACATAGGTCATAGGTACTTAAATAAAAGGAAATACAGATAGGTTTTATGACGTAGACCTCCGCTGAGAAAGGATTGTGACACGTGGGCAAAAGATAGAAAAAAAAAAGAAAATAGGAACGAGAGGAGGAGGAGACGAGGAGGAGGGGTTCTAGAATAAAAGGAACTTACCACTTTTTGTTGTAAGAAGCAATGCATGGCTTGAGTGACGTCAGCTGCATGAATACTGTTGTGGTAAGGATTGGAGCTGTGGTATCCTTCCTCGAACATGCAGAACAGGTGCCATATGCTCGCTGGGTCCAAGTTGAAGTGCTTTATCAGTCCGTATGTTTGGAACAAGTGCATGCACAGCACTGGTAGGCATCGACCTAGTACAAAGAAAACGAATTAAAATTTCGAAATAGAATTTGGCATTAGTTTGCGGAAATTTTGCTTTGATTCTCGGTGTTCTGGATTTTTCCAATGGATTTAGCGACGATAAGTAATGGACGATAATTATTAATTCAATATTAATATTTAGTGAGTATTAATAGTGATAACAGCAGAATTAACAAGTATATATTAATTAATATTCAACCAATTATTTCAATTTCGAGTTAAAATGTTTGCGATAAAATTGTGGTGGTTTTCACAAACTTTGTGAGAGCAGTGTAAATCTATAGTGAGACGATTTTTATGGTTCAACATTTTATAAATTCACTTTTTACTTATGTGATGCCTTAAAGGAGTAAAGGCACATTCAATTAGTTGTCGCGATTTCCTTTGACAGCGCGATTTCAAATGGAAAACAAATTATATTCGCGACTTTCGCGACAAATAATAATAATCGCAATGTGTGTTTATGCTCTTATGCCACTGCTATATTTTAATAGACATACAAACAGCATCATTTTAAATTAGGTACAATAAAAATAATAAAATTTTGTAAGAATTACATAGGTAATGTTATTTTACTATAATTTACAATTTCTTTTTTCTTGAGTATTTTTTTCCAATCATTTTCTTTAATTTACAATTTCCTTTTTTACTTATTTTTCAATTTATCCACAACTGACTAAAGTTCGTAAAATCCCATGTTAATCTACTTGTAGGCCAAACGATTGCATACTTTAAGTAATATTTAATAATATCACGTAAGAGATTTTTAGATTTAGTTTAAATGTAAGTTTTAGATGATATAGGATTTTGGTTTTTTATGTAGATATTTATAATATTGTTAGTACCTTACGTAAAAAAATCCTTCACAATAGCACGCAAAAACCCACCAGCGGACCAAAACTGCCCCAATTTTGCTCCGAAATGGGAAGCTTTTTCAATAGGACGAAAAAAAAAGACTGAGCCTTAAACTAGGCTACAGCGAAGGTTTGTAATCTTACAGCACTGAACCAAAGAACTTAACCATTAAGAATATTACAAATTTACATTAAAAGACGCAAGCCAGAATATTTCGGATCAAATCGAGCGTACACTCTCTTTAATTATAATTACTTTTTTACATAATATGTTTGGAAGCAGGTTTTTTTATGCGAGAAGTAAGAAGACGAGCAAGACGCTCTCCTGATGTTGACAGATAACGCTGCCCATAATCAGTACAATGCCACCTAGGATTTCACAATGATATGAAATTCTAAATGCACTGCACCAACGCTTCTTACTCAAGAGTCATAAGATGCTAAGACCAGAGATGGCTTTAGCCCAGTAATAAAAAATGTCATTCACCGTTGTAATGCTGCCAGCATTCTGGGCACGCAACCATCTGATAGTGGTTTGAAGCACTTGTTTTTCTGTAGATTGACGTGTGGCCGATCCGTGGTGTTCTTTACTACTACATATATTATTGTTAGCTTATTTTTTCTCAATAAAGGCATTTTGAAAGTGAGTTTAACGTGTACATTTTCGACATATTGTAAATTGAAGGCCCAATGTCGACAATGAAATAGTAACATCATTTGAAGCGCCGCAAACAAAGTAGCTTTGTTTTTAATTGAGTTCTTTGTCTCATCCACTTTTGTGATGGAAACACAATCGACTAGGCAATCTGTTTTAAATTCTAGCCAATTTGTTACAGCATAAGTTATTTCATTTTAAACGTGTTAGTGTCATGAATATCGGGTTATATTTGACCCACTTTCTGGCTTTCGACAGAACTGAAAATTGACATTTGAATGCATTTAACTTACAATATTGTTTGCCGGTGTGATGATGGAGGAAGCCCAAACGGTGTTGTAAATGGAACAGTGTAAGCCCGGCAAATTGGAGCTTGATTGATTTGTCAATATAAATAATTTGTGTTTATTTAAGTCAGAATTAACCCAATTACAGGCTACCATTAAAACTGCCTGCTATATATACTATAGGATACAACTGGGGACTATATACATAATTGATTAATCATATTTTTTAAACGGTTGCCCGAAAGAAAGCTGCCATATCTTCCCGCGGAAACGTGTGCATAAGATCAAGCCAGCTAAAAATTTGGATCTACTTTTTTACCACTAAACTTAAATTTATTTAACAACAACACAACGGTTGACATTAATTTTACTTTATATTCATTTATAGTATAAAAGAGCAAGGTTAATTTAAACGCCATTATTAGCTTGTTAAATAGCTATTGTTTTCCAGCGTGTAGTACCGATTACTGGCTATTATAAGCCGATATTTATCCAATAACCAATAATTATAGTAGTATTGTTAAATGAGAACTTCACGCCTATTATGACTTCATCACAAGCATGGACGAGAGAACTAATAGACCCCACTTTCGTGAAAAAAAAACATTAAACATTTTTTCTTTAAACTTTTGATTACCTATGAAATTTTAAGTTTCCACCTATGCTGTTCTTTTGTAACTCTTTGACACCATCGAGTTCTCTTAAGTTGACACTTTGTTGTGTTCTTTTGTAACACTTTGCTGTGTTCTTTTGTCAATACCGTAGCGATATTATATTATTAACTGTATTTTCATTCTCATAGATTCATAATATTATAGGTATATTTGACCTATGTTGTTAGTATTTAAAAGTGCTGGATCTAGAGGTATACGAAGCAGCAGTAGCAGTTTAATTAATAAATAAATAGGCCAAGCGCGAGTCGGGCCACGCACAATGTAGGGTTCCGTAGTTCTAGTAGATTGAATACACTGCACAACAGCATTTTGGATGATTGGGTTATGATACATGATATTAGTCCAATTTTTGACGACGATTTCAAATTTGTGACTGAAATTTCTGTATCAGCTCTAGTTAAAAAGATATGACACATATTATGTTGTTTTCGTAATAAAACGCTATAAATGTAGAGATGATCCTAATTAATTTAAGTTTAAGTTGAAAAACTCTTTATGTTATTTGATTTTCTTGCTGAAACTGAAGGCAGAGGGCTATTCTAAATGCTCTAACAATATTCAGCCATCATATGTGCGTTCCAGAAGCCTTGATAGCGTTACTTCATCGAACAAAAGTTCGGGTGGAATTGCTTGCCCAATTCTTCACTTAGTACCCCAAGATTGTCATGAATATAGTCTAGGTAGTCGTGGAGAGAGTGTAACTTGATGGTTATGTCACATTCGAGCCTTTGAAAGTGACGCATTAGTTTTTGGACGTGTTGAGAAAAGTCCAAATAATTCTTACTTTACAAAAAAAAATTATAACCACCATTGGCCTAAAACAAAGTTTACCATTTTTAAATGAACACATACTCACGTATTTATTATTACGTATATACACTTACAATTATTAATTATTTAAAATCAAATATTTTACATACAATATCTACAGAAATACTACTTATCTATAATTGTTATATTATTAATTATAAAGCAATATTTATTATGTAATTAAACCTTTAAATTCTTAATAATGAGACAATAATATTAACAATGAAACCACGGATATTAGACGAATATTTTTTATGAATCCTCTATTATAATCAATAACATATATCTTATACGTATCTAAATCATATTGTAGATTATTAAAAATTGTTAGACACGTATTTTTTTTTTTGTAAATTTGATAAAAAACAATGGCTTAGTCGTGACGTCAATATACCAGATTTTGTGCATTTTGTACCGGATGTGAAAACTTATAATCGTCGTTACTCAGCCACTTTTTATTTTATTCACAAACAAAAAAATACGTGTCTAATATTTTTTTATTATTTAAAACATGGACTAATTATATTTTGAATTTGCTGACCTTGCCAACATCTCTTTTTTAGGGTTCCGTAGTCAACAAGGAACCCTTATAGTTTCGCTTTGTCCGTCCGTCCGTCTGTCTGTCCGCGGCATTGCGGAGAAACTATAAGTCCTAGAAAAGTGTAATTTTGTATACAGGTAAGTAATAATAAGGGTAAGAGAACGGTGACAAACAATAATTTTTAATTAATTAATTTAGGCTACCTCCCGTACACGTAAGATGGGGATGATTTTTTTTTTCTGGCTGATACCATCGTGTGGGGTATCGTTGAATAGGTATTTTAAAATGAAGGACGGTTTGCTAAGAAACTTTTTCGATTTCATGTTCTGTTTGAAAGATATTCAAGTTTTAAAAAAAAATTGAGCGTCCCCCCCCTCTAAAATCTGAACTACTAGCTTTAAAATTCTGAAAAAAATCAGAGGTATGCTTTCAACCATGAACTTTCCAGGAAAACTATAGCGGTTAAGATAAAATTATTAGTTTCTGTAAAATAAGCAAAATAAGAATACCTAAAGCTAACCTAGCCTATAGTTTATTAATGCATAACTAGATGGCGCTAGTAGTAAAATTAGATCGCGCAAGCGAATTGTTCATGGTTGTATTATTGTTTACGAGTTATAGCTATCACAAATAAATCACCATATTACAGTGTTACTTAGCTCATAATTTCTAACTTAAGTTTTTTTATTATAATTTGATATAGCATGGTCAAGGCTACTTGTGTGAATGATCCGGATATATTTTTTTTTAATTTGCAGAGAATATTATGCTCAAAGAATTCCGTTTGAATGTGACAACGTTCATAATTTAGGCTTACAAAAATTACTTTGGATACTCCCTGGAAATTAACGACAAGCCTTGGATTCCCCAAAAGTTATGCAAAACGTGTGTTGAGTATCTACGTTTGTGGACAAATTAGAAAATAAATAGATTTTGGTACGAAACCGCTATAATGTGGAAAGGACTCGAGAACCATCACGATGACTTATTTTTGCCTAGTGTAAACATAAAACTATTGTTTTGATTTTATTAAAAATTAAGTATGCGGAACATAACTGGCTCATAATGTGTTCATTTAAAAATGGTTTACTTTGTTTTAGGCCAATGGTGGTTATATTTTTTTTTTGTAAAGTAAGAATTATTTGGACTTTTCTCAACACGTCCAAAAACTAATGCGTCAATTTCAAAGGCTCGAATGTGACATAACCATCAAGTAACACTCTCTCCACGACCACCTAGACTATATTCATGACAATCTTGGGGTACTAAGTGAAGAATTGGGCAAGCAATTCCACCCGAACTTTTGTTCGATGAAGTAACGCTATCAAGGCTTCTGGAACGCACATATGATGGCTGAATATTGTTAGAGCATTTAGAATAGCCCTTAGAATAAGAATAGCATTTAGAATAGCTCTGCCTTCAGTTTCAGCAAGAAAATCAAATAACATAAAGAGTTTTTCAACTTAAACTTAAATTAATTAGGATCATCTCTACATTGACCACCCACAAGGTGGACAGACGACCTTATGTCGGTCGCCGGAAGACGCTGGATGCAGGTCGCTTCCAACCGGTACATATGGAAGTCCAAAGGGGAGGCCTATGTTCAGCAGTGGACGTCTTACGGCTGAGATGATGATGATGATGATCTCTACATTTATAGCGTTTTATTACGAAAACAACATAATATGTGTCATATCTTTTTAACTAGAGCTGGTACAGAAATTTCAGTCACAAATTTGAAATCGTCGTCAAAAATCATCCAAAATGACAGACGGACGGACGGACGGACGGACAAAGCGAAACTATAAGGGTTCCTTGTTGACTACGGAACCATAAAAAACCCGCTTTCGTGATTTTCTGTATAAAAACAAAAACGCAAAAACATGTCGGACTGCGGTAGGCGGTTGGAAGTTGGAAGGTAGTATAGCTCTTTGGTTCAAAGACATTTACAAACACTGCTAGTTTTGATTGTCTCGTTCAAAGTCAAATCTTCGGTTCAAGACATTTGACGTGTATTATGCAGCGTCAATGCGTATCGTCAGCGACAGAAAATTAATATAGATAAGTAGTATTTCTGTAGATATTGTATGTAAAATATTTGATTTTAAATAATTAATAATTGTAAGTGTATATACGTAATAATAAATACGTGAGTATGTGTTCATTTAAAAATGGTAAACTTTGTTTTAGGCCAATGGTGGTTATAATTTCTTTTTGTAAAGTAAGAATTATTTAGACTTTTCTCAACACGTCCAAAAACTAATGCGTCACTTTCAAAGGCTCGAATGTGACATAACCATTAAGTTACACTCTCTCCACGACCACCTAGACTATATTCATGACAATCTTGGGGTACTAAGTGAAGAATTGGGCAAGCAATTCCACCCGAACTTTTGTTCGATGAAGTAACGCTATCAAGGCTTCTGGAACGCACATATGATGGCTGAATATTGTTAGAGCATTTAGAATAGCCCTCTGCCTTCAGTTTCAGCAAGAAAATCAAATAACATAAAGAGTTTTTCAACTTAAACTTAAATTAATTAGGATCATCTCTACATTTATAGCGTTTTATTACGAAAACAACATAATATGTGTCATATCTTTTTAACTAGAGCTGATACAGAAATTTCAGTCACAAATTTGAAATCGTCGTCAAAAATTGGACTAATATCATGTATCATAACCCAATCATCCAAAATGCTGTTGTGCAGTGTATTCAATCTACTAGAACTACGGAACCCTACATTGTGCGTGGCCCGACTCGCGCTTGGCCTATTTATTTCAGCGCTGATTTTACCGAAACTAATAATTTTATCTTAACCGCTATAGTTTTCCTGGAAAGTTCATGGTTGAAAGCATACCTCTGATTTTTTTCAGAATTTTAAAGCTAGTAGTTCAGATTTTAGAGGGGGGAGACCATATACAAGAGAGATATATACCGCGCTTAGGTCATTTTTTGTATGAAAACAAAGTCACCAAAACATGGTGGGGTGCGGGGGATGAGTGGCTAGATTTGATTGGCTCGTTCAAGGTGACGTCACAGTTACGCCACAGATTAGGTAATAGTTAGAGGCATAACATGACTTTCTAGTGATGTGGTAAAGTCGCTATATCGTATCGATAAGAAAATATAAGTTACTGTTATTCTTAAGTTTAATGAGAAAGTTCGTTGTATTGTATACGAGAGATATTTTAATATAACTTCAATTATTGTTTTATTATAGCTTAAATGTTTTCTCATCTCTATTATCCCAAAGTACCCGAATAAACATTTTATATGGTTTCACTAAAATATAAATAGGTCCATCGCTCGCATAAAATTTTTAGTCCTAATTTTAAAAAATTATGCGTGCGAATACGCACCCTATAAGAATAAACAATAAATGTTAGATAGCGAATTATTTGTTTTTAAATTAGTGACAAATTTAACATTATGTATTTTAAAAGCTTCGTTACACTTCTCTTATTATAAGCTTCATAATTACCATTCATGAATTAAATACCAGTAACCCTGTATAATATTAAACCCCGATAATTTTGGTACCTTAATATACCTAATACCTACCTACTTCAAAAATTTCAATAACATTTTTGTCGATAAAATTTGTGGTGTAAATTTAAATTTGTGTCTTATCATATCACTAGTTATCCGGGCGTAAGAGAGAACGAGATAATGTTATACAAATTTACCAAGAAAGAATGAGACGAAAAAAAAAATAGGCCATTTTTATATTGCATTTTATGTTAAACATTTAACAATGATTATTATCGGAATAATAACTTGCCTGTGTAATAAGATTTCGTGTTTTGCGTAACTAAATATAGCGCCAGTCTTTCCGCGCCTTTTTATTGAACAATACGGCATTTTTATTAATTATTTTTCATTAAGTATGTGAATGTCACGCTGTCAATGTCGGCCGTGGAATGAACACGAAAAAGAGGCGGAGCTACGAGCTTATGTTGATTCAGGCATATGACTTGGCGACTGGTACCTCATTTTAGCTTCCATCTCTAGCTTTATGATCTGTGGGGGAGACGCTCAATTTTTTTTTTAAAACTTGAATATCTTTCAAACAGAACATGAAATCGAAAAAGTTTCTTAGCAAACTGTCCTTCATTTTAAAATACCTATTCAACGATACCCCACACGATGGTATCAGCCAGAAAAAAAAATCATCCCCATCTTACGTGTACGGGAGGTAGCCTAAATTAATTAATTAAAAAATATTTTTTGTCACCGTTCTCTTACCGTTATTATTACTTACCTATATACAAAATTACACTTTTCTAGGACTTATAGTTTCTCCGCAATGCCGCGGACAGACAGACGGACGGACGGACGGACGGACGGACAAAGCGAAACTATAAGGGTTCCTTGTTGACTACGGAACCATAAAAAACCCGCTTTCGTGATTTTCTGTATAAAAACAAAAACGCAAAAACATGTCGGACTGCGGTAGGCGGTTGGAAGTTGGAAGGTAGTATAGCTCTTTGGTTCAAAGACATTTACAAACACTGCTAGTTTTGATTGTCTCGTTCAAAGTCAAATCTTCGGTTCAAGACATTGGACGTGTATTATGCAGCGTCAATGCGTATCGTCGGCGACAGCATGCCTCCGGTAATGCGCTCTCTATGGTTGAGTCCTTCATGATCACAGGCTAAGTGCGATACGTAGTCAACAAACAAAGTTCTCAGCTGCCCTTTGTAGTGAAAGTAAAACGGAACGGCTTTGTTTGCGGATGACGCATTATGTGCAAAACGGCATTTAAATGGTAAATAAAATGTATGTCTTTTGCAATATGTAGGAAACGTTGAATTGAACGCGTGAACTCACACGCGCTTGTAAGACAAAGAACAAGTCGCCCAAACATCGCGCGATTTCGACTCGTGCGCGAACATTTTATATGAGGTATGTTCTGTTCAAACCTGGGTATATTCGCTACCGTTTTGAGTAGCGGAAAATATCATACTGGGTATTTAGTATTTATATTATGCAGTTTTTTTTTCGATACCGTAGGTGGTAGCGAATGTTACTCAAATTTAAACAGGCATTCAAGTCAAGCTTTAGTTTCTAATTTTACGCGCGATGAATTTACCTTTTTCGGACAAGGTCTTGGTTCGTCTAGACTAAAAGTGTACTTCTTTGTCCCATAAAATGTTTATTCGGGGCCTTGGTATATTTATTTATTCAATTTCACATGCAACTTACAGAAAAATCCAAGACATTACATGTTTAGTGTAATATAACTATACATTTTAATATTATTTATATTATCGTAGAATATATCTAATTCTGGGTATATACTATCATTATAAAATTTTATAAAAATGAAAGTAAAGTTCTACAATTACGATTCCCGTAAAAACAACTTCGCATACTTATACGTAAGTATTAAACTTTCTTGCGTTTAAAGAAATAAATAATCGTGGCCTTATTTGGTAGTATGCAATCGTCGGACATTCAAAAAACAAAATAAATAGCTGGAATCTATCGTTAACTTTTTTGTATATTAAGAATTAAGTTAATTAAGGGTGGGTTGCACCGCTAAGGTCAAATGTCAAAATTTAACGTAACATGTTGCAACGCGTAATTGGCTTACCTATACTCGGATTGAACAAGGAGAATCCTTTTTGTAAACAAATGAGTTCCCACACCAAAAAAAAGATTAAGTAATGGAAGATCTGTCAAAAGAAAAAGATTTCAATAAATAAAATAGCTTGAGTTTATATTTTTCTCAAAATTCAAAGAATTAATATTATAAATGATATTTTTGTATTTTTTTGCGCACAGATATTATTTATTAAATTCAAAAAATGTAAAAGATTTTGTAGAAGAAAAAAAATTGTGGGAATGGTATCATCGGTGATTATGACAGTTATTCAAAACATTTTGTGCTCGGAGTGAATTTTTGTTATTGAAAAAGTTGTTTTTTTCCTTTGGTAAAAGGTTCTGTTAAGTTATTGTTGTGCTGTTATTCGTTACTTTTATGTTTTAATCATTAAATGTAAATAAATATTTAAAAATAACGTTTTGAGAAATAAAATTGTTATGAAAATACAATCTAAAGTTTTGCTTGATGTTATTTTACGTAACCTTTGTCATGCTAACTGTCTATACATCTATTTTTATGCTTAGCTTATATATTATTATAGATTTTTTATATAATAATAATAGTTAGTGGTTCAGCAGTTTTATCCGCTAAACAAATAGTAGCCTAGTTATGTGTTATTTCAGGTCCTGAGGTACATAGGTACCAAATTTCATTTCGGCGTCAAGTGTCACCCGTAAATCGATAAATACACCCTTTATAAGGTCATTGTACGAAGAAGGAATGATCATAATCCACCGCCGAATATATCCACATAATGTCTTTTAAAAAGTAATTAAATATTACTATAAAAAAATAGACAACGATTTAATTTAAACAAAATTTTATAAGAAAAGTTAGCAAATTTTTAATTTCTGCCCTTTTGTTTTTATTTAGCTTAGGTATAAGTTTGATCTATTATAATAATTATAAATACGGCACAAGCGAAACCGCGTGCTGTTATTATATATAACGATTCTTGCTTCAAAAAATGTTTATTAGCTCTGCCTCTCACTTTTGACACTAAAATATAGTGACATTTAGGTACTTACAAAAAAGATCTAGGATTAGTAAACGGAGTATAGAGATTTGACAAATTAGTTATAGTTAAAGTCAGCCGGTGCAACTAGGGATGAAAATGTCCGAATGTTTCCGAAACTTTCCAGGAATACTTCCAATGTTTTCGGAAATATAGGGAAACTTTGCAGGAAACTTTCCAAAATTTCCAGATTAACACTGAATTTTTGAATGCATTTTTTTGACTACTACGGCCTTCTGGGTTTATTTTTGTTTTGTTATTATACGTATCTATCTCAAAACTATAATAAATGATGGTAATTGCTATGAATATTTAATTGACGATGGAAATATACAAAGAAAAAGTGAAAACTATGATACTGGTAACTTATGATAGCTGAACCCATCATTTTTTTTTACTTACAATTATAAAGATTATAAACAACCAAAGAGGGCATTGATACCGACTGATATAAACATAATTCAGTTTGAACATTAGCTCACCAAGTAGCCAGGTTATTTATTACTTGTGAATCAGTCATTGCACTGTTTCACCCTTTACATACAGACACGTGTATATACTTTCATATGCACAAGAACAAGTCTATTTAACATTGTAAAACATTGTATTTTACAATGATTTTTTGGTAAATGGTATGATTTTTCCATCAATGAACAGCGTATTTCTTATCCTTGGTATATCAGTTAGAAATTTAATCTTATAGTCAAAATTCTTGATTGAGTATTGTAGACAGGCACTAAGCCTACTATCCTATCAGCAGTAATTTTACTTTACTTAGAATTTTCATTTAAAAGATCAGATTTTTGATTTGGGGTTTATTCCCCATTGTTTCTGTCAAATTTGGAAAGTTTCATGGAAGTAATGGAAACTTTCGGAATATTTCCGGAAATTTTCATCCCTAGGTGCAACCCACCCTTAGTCTTCGATACTCGAACATTGTCTTTAATGATCGACATACTAATGTATGGACTAATATTATTTTCAGTGACAAGTTCATAAACTTCTATGAATTTGGCGGCAACTTCATAGCTGTTTCAATGCAATAGTTACAACGAACAAAATTGGCAAGCTATACCAATTAAAGTTCGGCAGCTCATTGGTTTATTATGAAACAGCTCGCTGCCAGAAAGTTGCGAAAAAGTACCAGACTGCAAAGCTCCTTAAAGTCTTAAATAGTTGAGCATCGAAGACTTGTACGAACGGTAAATAAAATGCTTTCAACAGTATTGAATGAAATAGGCATTGAACTGAAAAGAGCATTGAATGGATAGATTAAAAAAATGGGAAGATGCGGTACTGATGTTTCTGATATGGTACGCTTCAATTAGGCCTAGGACACAATTTTATGTCATCGCGAGTCGGCAACCGACACTTTCCGATCCAACAGGCCCAAGTTTGGCACAACAACTATAATGCTATGCCGCATCATCCCATTTTTTTTAAAATCTAAGATTGAATGTAATATATATATATAATGCGCGACTCGTAAATAAAATCTCCGCGTTGAACTTCGTGTAAGATTGGAATATTTGTTACTGTCCAACTATGCCATATCTCGTCATTTTACGTGCTGCGCACTAAATAAAGCCGGTGTCACATAAAACTGGGACGCACGGGAAAGCGGTCGCTATCCGGGACGGAATTTTACTTTATTTTTAATTTAAAATTGAATATGTGCCCATTATAAAGCGCCGGATTGCGCCGCTTTCCTTGTACAAATTAGAAAAACCCAAAAAACCGATGTAGATCGCAATTGCTGTCCCACGCGTCCCGGCTGTGGTTGACGGAGGCTTTATAGTTCATAAGGTTTTAATAATAAAGCTATATTACCTGCAGAGACTGTGTCTAGAGTGAAGGCGTTAAACCTCCACTGCGCACTCTGCTCAAGGACGCACTGCGAAAAGAAAACAATTAGTTACATGGACTCATTCGCTCATTTCGCAAAAAGAAAAATAAAAGAAAGAATTATTGTCAATAAATAAAAAAAAAAACAAATATAAACAGCGCAGAGCACAAATGTGTATTGGAGTAGATACCGTGAATACAGTGACTAATTCTTTAATTTTTTCTTAATTATAATTGGTGTTCGTACTCTAAAAGGACAGGTTATCCTGCTTACACTGTCAGTCAAAATTATAGGTTGTGTCGCCAACCTATATGTTACATTTACATGTTTCCAAAATTACAAGGCCTGCAACATGACCTCATAGTGACTGCCTCCTACATAATATTATAGGAAACAGCAAGGACCCAAAGTTTTACGTGCCTTCCGAAGCACGGTAACGTCTAGCCAAAAATCTTGCCATATACTGAGATTTAAACCCAGGACCTCTAGATTATAAGCCAGAAGCTAGACCACAGGGCTACGGATGCTATATCTATGAAAGAATTTATTATTGTAAACCTCTAAAATGGGTCTAAATTTGATTGAAATCCACCAAGTGGTTTAAATTTATGAAATAAAATGTGCGCCTCACTCTCTATTTATTATTATAATTTATTGAAGCGACGTAGACGACACAGCTTTTTTTTTACTCGTAAAGCATTTAATTGAACTCGGCATCTACCCCGATACACAAATGTTGCGCAGAGCGTTCCGGTAAACAGTTGTCTCAAGTCAACGACCCATCTGTCTAGATTCTAGATTTACCGCCAGCTTATAACAAAGACATTTGTTTACCGGAATTTTGGCCGACAGTCAATAATCACTGCATCAAGGTACGAGGATGTCACTCACATGTTTACATATATTGGTTACGTTATATGCTTCCTCGTAAGGGGAGTATACACTGGAGCGTTTTACTTGTAACAGAACTTCGAACATTCGCTGCCTTTTTGAAATATCACAAACGTGACGCTTGGAATTTTCTTACAAAGATAACTCTTTATAAAAACTTTACAAGATTGTTACAATGTGTACACAGACGAGGCATGATTTTGTCTCATCGCTTATAGCGACCTCCAGACAGACAACCGAACAAATTAATTTTAAAATTTTTAGAGCGTATTATCATAACTCAAAATGCTATTCGAATAACCTACAATCAAGCTTTTTTGCAAGTAAATTTTTACAAAGAATTTCATTGTATGGAAAGGACCTCAAGAGGTCCGAAACATAATTTTGAAATCAGCAACAGAATCAGAAGATCTTTATTTGTTAATATAGAAAAAAAAAATAGAAATGCTAACAGGTAAATGTTCACCGCACTTGTACTGCTTCAAACGTAGAGAGCATTCGCTAAAATGTATATTGGAAACTGATCATTTGCTTGTACCGTTCGAAGTTACAAGCTACAGTCTATACTCCCCCCTAAGGTTGCGACTTCCTCGTTCGAAAACAAACAGAGCAATATAAACTAGAATGTTTACAGATTCCAATGATGGTCAAGTGATGATTGATGGCGGCCCATGATAGCAATAAATCGATTGATACACATCGCTTATACGTATGTAATTTATGTCGCAAGAGATCGGCGTGTCAACTATTACTATTAAGAGCGCTTAGTCCGTGGGACGCTCTATCGCTCGCACCATTTGACTTATTTTGAAATATAAATTTATAGAATGAACTTTTTAAAAATTCCTCAAGAGGGTCGCTGACACTTTTAAAATGTGTGCAATAATATTGTGCACCGACCCTCTTAAGGAATTTTCAAAAAGTTAATGCTATGAATTTATATTTCAAAATGTGTCAAATAGTGCGAGAGAGACAGCATCCCACGGACTAAGCGACACACTATTGTGTCATAATAATTCTAAAGACTTCTTTTTGTAATGTTCTGTGTTGTTTTATATTTTTACTGTAGTTATACATATGATAATTTTAATCTTTAGTAGTGTAATTTGTATGAATCGTTCTATTGAAGTATAAATAAGTAAATAATGTGCGCGTCAGAATCATATTGGTTCCATACATATAATATCGATTGGAACACTATACAAGTAATATAATTGAGGTTTATACTCTTAAAAAACAAGTGATACTTGCAATGTCGAGATTAAATCACAATCTCAATGAATTGTAGGTTGGGTGGCTGTATGTTTCAGTTTCAGGTCGCAAAGATTACTACAAGGCCTGCAACATGACCTAACGACTGTGTACATATCTTATAGGAAACACCAGGGACCCACAGTTTTATGTGCGTCGAAACACGGTAGAGTCTTGGCGAAAATCTTGCCTAACACTGAGATTTGAACCTAGGGAATCCAGATTACAAGCTGGACGTACGAACACTGGGTCACGAACGATCGCAATCGCAATTATCACAATGTCGCTGAGTGACAAAACTCATATGTATTATACCCTCTAGTGTTCCAAGACATTAAATGTATGAAACTACCTCTAATATGATTTTGACGCGCCACAACACAACATGACGCTGTCTCTTCTTCGAAAATATAATATAGTATGTCCCTAAATTAACATATTTTAATTTCTTTTTCGGGAGCAACAACCAATAATATGATTTACTGCAAAAATGGCGACATATTAAAATGGGTTAATTTTAGGACAACTATATTTGTAAACTTATTATGTGTCATTTTTTATCAAAATGCAAGTAAGATTAAAAAAACCGAATTGTATCTGTTCAATAAGCACTTACATAATTGAAAACTACTAAACCGATATTGATGACCTAATGGTTACAATCCGATCAAGAAGGTCGTAGATATTTAAGCGTATATACCTATAAGAGATAAGAATTCCTCAGCTATTGTTTTATACACTAAAATCAACAAAAACTTATACTTTCATATACTTTTTCAAATCAAATCATATACTTTTATTATACTATGGACTAAACTAAATAAAAAACAAGCCAAGTGCGAGTCGGAATCGCGCTGAAGGGTTCCGTACCGTTCTCTATACAACGTTAGACACTACGTAGGTAGGTATATTAGTATTAATTAATGAATTAAAAATCACGTTTGTTTTAAACCCGTTTATTATTATTATTTTTTTTCATTTATTCCTTTGATTTAAGGTTAATATATGTACAGTTCACATTTCTAAACATAGTTCAGCCTAAATCTGCCTTTTCAGGGTTAGGACAATTAATTAATTATATTACATTTGGATTGCTATTTATTAGAGTAATTTTATACATAATATATTAAATTATATTTCGTTTAGTCTGATGTTAGTATTTTTTGTTAAAGTGGTAATAGAAATATCATCTGTGAAAAATTCAACTGTCTTACTATCACGGTTGATGAGGTTCAGCCTAGACGGACAGACGGACGAACTAACAGTGGAGTAATAGGGTCAGGTTTTTACCTTTAGGAAGGTATGGCATACTAAAAGCTACAAATACTATTTTATCCCATTTTTTTGACACAGTAAAAATCACCACCCCACGCCGGTGGGCGCGGGGCGATATGTGGTGTGGAATACCCACTATAAACCTAGGGGTGGTCCTGCGGGACGTCATCATGCTGGGGCAGCGTGTACGCCGAAGCACACATCCGCGGCCAAATACTATTTTACCCTAACATATCCATAAAAAAACCTAACCCCCCTAACCCTATAAAAATAGTCTTGTCAACACTTCTATTGATAACCTTTTCCTAAGTGAGATAATAAACAGTTAATCAAGGCAATTAGTGTAGGTCACAGCAGGTGCTGAGTGCAATCAAAGAGTTACCACCGACGCGACGGTGGTACCACGCTGTTGTTTACGTTGCCAATATTAACGACACACATTACGACCCGGCGTGATATGTGTCCCGTTGAGACGGACAATTAAAAGTGTAGGATGCCTACAAATGTCTAGACCTATTAATCTTACTATATAATATTATAAACGAGCAAGTTTGTAAGAATGGATGTCAGGATGTTTGTTACTCTTTCACGCCTAAACGGGTGGACCGATTGAGCTGAAATTTTGTATAGAGATAGCTTAGATCCTGTAAAACCTCTGAGTAAAACCGCTGGGCGCAGCTAGTTCTATATAAATGTATGTATTGTATTGTCTTGTATCAATGTGGACGCTCATGCGCTCAGGCTCAGGCTTAGCTTGTTCAGGCACACAAAAAAGTGCAAAGCAACTTCTGCAACTAAAGACATACTTTAGACATTGTTTATATTGGCTACAAACACACTCAGGTCTTAACCAGTTAAATGCAAGGTTTAAGTAGTTGCTAATCCATCAATAATTTTGGTATTTTATAATATAAAAATAACCAAACATCTCTAGATTAGCTCCAACCGACCGACAATAATCCATATATTCAATGTTCTTAATGAGTTGTTAATTTAAATATAAAAATATTATGTACCTATAGGTATATAATATATTATTAAAATACTCCGTCAAGACTCTCAGTGAAAGGTCATTTCCACATTTCGATTTTTTTCTATTATGTGCAAATAACTTTATCTCTTTCTTTCATTCATTTAGCAGGTGCGTCTATTTGGAGCATTGCTCCTTCTCCGGACACAAAAAGTAGGTGCTCTCGCGTCATCTATTCCACTATTCCATTTACGACAATTAGAAATGTGTGTGTGTATTTTTACATGTCGTTCATTTGCGTCGTCCTTGCCAGTACATGGAACTCATATTAAGAACATGCCTACGGATAGCGAGACGGCTCATGAATACAAACAAATGGCATTAAAATTTGTCACGGGGACAATAGCTTCTTAGTTCATAGTCGTATGAGCGAGGGACTGAATGACCATGTTCTAAGACAATAGTTCAAATGAACGCATAGCCAATTAGATCGGTTCAAGTATCTCGTAGTCGAGTTACTTCTTCAAGGACCGCCACCCTCATTATGCCGGTTCCATTATTTTTTCTGTGCCTCTATTTGGAATTCTATTCCGGTTACGTCAATACATCGTGTGGTAATGAAGGATGGGTATTGGAATGACAAAGATCTGAAAGTGCGTGGTGAGAAATGGAACTAAAATTATGTGTAGTTAAAAATAAGTATTGCGATCCGATCTAATGCTGCCAGCATTATGGGTACGCTGCCATCTGACAGTGGTTTGGAGCACTTGGATTTTCTGTAGATTGCCGTGTGGCTGATCAAGATAATTTATTTTCTGCTGTTAGTAGCTGTGGTTTTGCAAGTGTTCTGTTGTAGCCTATTTGACTAAATGGCTTTTCATTTGATTTGATATGAAGTAGCTGTTTTCTAGTTTTTTCTCAACAAAGACATTAGCCACAAAAATAAATATTGATATAGATAAGCATATAGACAGTAGCGCTACATTAATACAGTGGTTAGCTCATGTCACTCGTTTGATTCCATATCGTGTGAGGTACGAGCTCTGTTGGCCTAAATACCAACGTACAATATTGTTTGTATGAAAATATAATAAAGTCTTTAAGCTTTATCTGAATACTTCAGCTCTATTTGATGTCTTGAGATGCGAAGCTCATTTGATAATTATATTTTATTACGTACTTCGTATTTTTAATTGACTTCAAAGGCGTATGTTATTAATTATGTCTGTCCTAATAATAAATTATGCTAAAGTTAGAAGTATGGATGTGCGTATGTGTATGTATGTTTATTAATTAATTCTTCACACCTAAACGGCACCGATCGTCGTACACCGATTTAGCTGAAATTTGGTGCGTAGCTAGATAACTATATTATGACTCAATAACATTTAGCAGCTATTATGTACACATATTTCATCGACCCTACTTATGATATGTGAAAGTTTGTTAGAATGTAAGGATGTTAGTTGTTCTTCACGACTGAACGGCTGGACCGATTGAGCTGAAATTTGGTTTATAGGTACATTGGTAGCCTGGACTTTGGAATGACACATACTACTACACACACACACACACACACATAGGCTACTATAGGCTACTTTACAGTGAGTAAAACCGCTGAGGAAAGCTGGTATAAGATATAATATAATATTAGGTATGACGTTTTGTTATTTAATTTAATTATGGGTATTAATAAAAACAATCATCAAACTAGATAAGAAATGTAATATTTATGCAATTATCCTAATTAGTGAGGTTAAAATTCTGTTACGTAACTACAGAAACAGTTTTATTATCGGTATTTAAGTTAATTACAGTTTGTAGCTATATGTATTTTGTTTAATTATGAAAAAGGTTAATAATTTTGTATTTTGTTTAATTATAATAATATTGTATGACGCTGTTACTAACTAGTTGTTTTTTCTCAAATTTATAAACGAGACGAGCCCGACGCTCTCCTGCAGGGCTATTCACTTATCCCTTAGAGAACCGAATCGAAGATCGAATTGTCAAAAATGTATGAATTGACGAATGACGTTTCATTAAATCAATACGTCATTTCATACATTTTTGACAATTCGGTCTTTGATTCGGTTCCCTAATGGACAAGTGAGTCCTGCTGATGTTAATCGAAAACGCCTACCGATTACAGTAGCCGTGTTACCTAGTATTCAATAAATAGGTCGCTATTAGCGATAAGACCGCCAATTGTTACTTTTTCCGCGTTATTTTAAGCTTATTTTATTGTTATTATGGTGTCCAATAAAAAAATCTAGTCTTTTCTAGATCCTTCGCAAAAACTGCACTGTGCTTGCATCCTAAGGCATAACCTACCTTTAATTAAAATTTGTAAGTCAGTTATTTCCTTGGTCTTTTTTTTTATTTTATTTCGGAGCGAATAGCAGCAGAATATCTCATATAACAACAACTATAATACCACCATGTTATATAACAACTTTTAAAATTGCAAATAGTGGTCCATTGTAGCTTATTTGAATAAATGATTTTCCATTTGATTTGAATTGTTTGTTATGTTATGGAGCGCTATACATAACATATTTTAAATGTATATACTCGTGCCTATATTTAAATATTATACCAATTAATTTATAATGTTCCTTGATTATAATTATTATTGTGATAAATACGTCACAACAAGGATAAGAGTATGATATTAATTATACATATTATGTACCTACACAATTTTGTACGTTATAGGTATATTATGCATATTGTATGTTTCATACATTTTGTTATTGTTAAACATTAAATGCATAACATATGTCTAGTAAATTATTATTTTTAATTAAACGTAAAGTTACTCTGAGTTAGACTCTTTTTGCAAAAACTGGTTAGAAATAGCCCAAAACCGCAATAAGTGGAAGGAAGGTAGGGAGACCTTTGCCCTTTGCCCTGCAGTGGGACGACCATGGCTTTTAATATAAATAAATAAACGTAAAGAGAAATTAAGACCTATGTTTTTACATAATCGGATTGTGTACATACCACATAAAATAAAAATAATACCAACAAACATACTATTAACTTCAGGTTACATAGGACAAAAAACTTGTTTAAAAGTTGTTAAACAATGTACTGGATATAATCATTGTTCCATATTTAAGACAACTGTGATAACAGTTAATATTTATTCGACTTTTAAAATGAAGGAATGGTTCACAATTCGCCAGAATCTTTTTTTTTTTGATGACCACCTTTTAGGTGCTCGACGCCTAATCCTATATTTTTAGAGATTCTTTTTTTGTATCAAAGGTACACTTTCCGTGTGCCCCAATAAAATATTCTACATCGGTCAAGCAGTTTTCAAGTAATAATATCAAAATTTTAATAAGTGCTTATTGAGTATCGCCATGGCTTATTAACAAAGCTGACTTCAAGCTCGTCAAGAAGTTTTTTTAATTCATTTGTTGGCAATGCGTAATCTTACTTGATCGACGAGACACTTATACATTTGCGCTTGTACTGTCGCTAAAAAAAATACGCGACACGTTATTTGAACTTAAATGGATACAGTCTACGTAGGTCTGCAATAGCTTCAGCTCTAGCCCTTCCTGCGTCATTTGAGACCCCAAAATTTACTGTAAATCTATTTTTACTACGTCATCTTTTCTACTAATATTATAAATACGAAAGTATGGGTTTGTGTGTGTATTAAATGTGTTTGTAACCTCTTCACGCCTAAACGTAGAAACCGATTTAGCTGAATCTTACTAATATTTTAAATGCGAATGTATGTATGTATGTAATACTTCTTAACAGCTGGATTGATTGAGCTGAAATTTTGCATGCAGGTCGTAGGTAGCTTAGACCCTGGAATAACTCATAGTCTACTTTTCAGCGGGTAAAACCAATGACGCAGCTAGTTACGGTATTTAGATAGCTTAGACCCTAGAATAGTACATAGGCTACTTTACACAAAAACACAGCTAGTTCAACAAACGTGTCGCGCATCCGAGAAATTTATGGCCCAGCCGACCAAGTTAACTGCGAGATTCGTACCTGCACTTGTCCATTTTGTAAGTCGTCTAAGAGCCCCACATCTTGTGTGAGCGCTCGAGTCACCAAGCGTCTCCTTCGACGTCTGTGGAGCGACAGGAACTTCCCCGTCGCTGGCCGTTTGGCCATAGCCTCCTCACTAGAGTCCGAGGCTTTCCGGGCAGTGAGTACGGGCTCCGTACTTTTACTGGGCAGTTGTTCGCCGTGGGCGTTCGGCGATATAGTATCCTGATCTAATTCTTTTTCGCTTTTTATATCCTGATTCACCTGAATGTTCGCTAACTCTTCGTGGTTAGCATCTGTGTCGAATTCTGTGGAAGGAAAGTCTTTGTTAGTGATTATAGATCATTCGCTAACAGCAGCATCTTAAAGTTACACAGATCATTTGAGGGAAGTTATTTTACAGAAATTAAACCATTTTACGCACTTCATGTAATGTTAAATTAAATTGACGAAGGTTATCACTGGAAACTACCGTGAGTGTTGTCCATTACAAATACGACACGGCTGTAGACAGTAGAAACGTAGGAATATTTTTTTCAGATTTTCTGAACCACGGTTTCGGACAAATACGTCGTTCCTTCATCAGGAGTTCACGTTTGCAGTACCCATCGTTGACTGGCCCGCGCCCGTGCCTCTGCGTGCTGCGAGAGCAGGGGAAGGGTACCAAACCATCTAAGTCCTGTTTAAGGACATCGTAATTGTCCGAAACCGTGGTCGAGAAAATCTCAATCAAATTATTACGTCACTTATCACTCTAGTTGGTTAGAAGACGTGGTGATGGCAGGTATAGGGAATGGTGATGGATGTGTTATTACATAATAGTGGAATAATGGATTAGGTGGAGGAATCCAGGTCTAAAAGTACAGTAGACTGACGACGAAAGTGACGGAAAATGAGGGCGGCCAGAGGCAGGGGAGAATGGTAGTACCAATGGGAGAACTAAGCCCAGCAGTTAACAAATGAAAGTCTTTTTTATTATTTATAGGTTTGCCTTTCACCAAGAACTCGCGTGATATTAACGACGTAGATAGTAGCAGACTAAACCTAGAAGGCGGGATAAATCCCTCCCCGGCTTCACTGAACATCATGCCGGAACACGGTCATGATGACCGCTCGGCGACACGGTTTTGTCCAGTGGATGGTAACTAGCCACGGCCAAATCCAGTAATCTGACGATGATGATGATCACTATATGAAAAGCCTAACAAATTGATACGATGACGACTATCAATATACATATTATGTTACAGCTTCTAAATGGAAGGATTAAATCGACCTTAGCCGCAGGGATAGGTATTACGTCATAGTCATCTGCTAAGAAAGCGAACAAAAGAAGCGTACTAAGCGTACACGTAAAAGAAGCGTACGAAATACTAGATTACTGATCATAAAATTGGTTTAACATTTGTGGGACTACAGTACATCTCTAATCAGGAATCACCAATAAAACAAATAACAATAAAGATCTCCCATAAGACCTGATAATGTTGCTGTATCATAATCTATCGACCGACCGCAAGGCGCACGATTTCTCGTGTAAAGAACGCTACACACTTAGACAAACCAGCGCGGCGTGAATAAATACAGGGAACATCGTTTATGCTCGCGAATATTAGTAGGAGACTTAGTTTATAGTCCAGTAAAAGAAGAAATGTGGATCGAAAAGTCGAAAGCAGAAAAACTAACTTAGTAACTTTGTTCGGACTAGTTAGGAGATAAACATACTAAAAGTCCCCACCCCTCCGAGGTGAGCCCGAGGGAGGGGAGGCCGAAGAAGGTCCTATTTTTAGGTTTTTTGCTTATATGTCAAAAACTGTGCGTTGTACGATATTTTGTTTTACTACATTATTAAACCTCATAAAATTTTCTACAACTTCGGCCTTAACACTTTTTATCTATCTCCAATCGTTGTCCAGCTATGAGCTTCCAAACATGGTCTATTTTTAAGACGCTTAAATTAGTTTTCCATACAAAGTTGGTTAAAAATCTTACAAATAAAATTTGACCAATTTCTGGTTGTCGTATCATAATGAAACTTTGCAAATGTCTAGAAATCTGACGACGGTTTAATAATCTGGTACCACTGAGCTGATCTGATGATGGAGCCAGGAGGTGTCTAATGAAACTCTTCAATGGCTATTAGTAAAACCGGCGAGTTTAGGCTCATTACATTTGGACGGGTTTACTAATAGCCATTGAAGAGTTTCATTAGACACCTCCTGGCTCCATCATCAGATCAGCTCAGTGGTACCAGATTATTAAACTGTCGTCGGATTTCTAGACATTTGCAAAGTTTCATTATGATACGACAACCAGAAGTTGGTCAAATTTTATTTGTAAGATTTTTTTACCAACTTTGTATGGAAAACTAATTTAAGCGTCTTCAAAATAGACCATGTTTGGAAGCTCATAGCTGGACAACGATTGGAGATAGATGAAAAGTGTTAAGGCCAAAGTTGTAGAAAAATTTATGAGGTTTAATAATGTAGTACAACAAAATATCGTACAACGCACAGTTTTTGACATATAAGCAAAAAACCTAAAAATGGGACCTTCTTCGGCCTCCCCCCCCTCGGGCTCACCTCGGAGGGGTGGGGACTTTTAGTATGTTTATCTCCTAACTAGTCCAAACAAAGTAACTAAGTTAGTTTTTCTGCTTTCGACTTTTCGATCCACATACCCTTTTTGGGCACTCATTGACTGGGTGGGCTATTAGCACATATTATGTATGTTTTTTTTATTTATTTTTTATACTACGAAGTAAGAAGACGAGCAAGATGGTCGCCTGATGGTAAGAGATAACGCTGCCCATAATTAATACAATGCTACCCAGTGCACTGAACCAACGCTTCTTATTTGAGCGTCATAAGACGTTAAGACTCTTCAGCCCAGTAATTTCACTAGCTCCTACCGAAGCACAGTAATGTTTGCACATCACTGCTCAGGCGGTAGAATAACTGGCACTGTTGGGGTACCCACCCAGTCGATCTCCTGCAAAAGGAAGTCTACCCTGGTATGTACGTACTTCTAGTTTGTAGCACTGAGTCGATAAAATAAACCAGTGTAGCTATTACATCGCTTGTTTGACATTATCCGCTGAAATACATCAAATGTGGAGCTAAGCCTCGCCTTTAAGGTGCCTTTCCACCAGAGATGTATATGCTCCATTAAGGGGGCGATCGCGGCCGTCTCGAATTTTTTTTTTTTTTTATCTAAATAGGCGCACGCTTAGTTATTTGTATAAAAAATAGTATGAGTAGGCGCTTGCGTCGGATTTGTACACATACACTGCGGGCACCCTTCATGGACAGGCCGCGTGCGCCCGTTTTAAATAGAGTTGCGTTGTATACTTAAAATTGGGATTTTATTTACATAGCATGCAATTTATTTTTGACATAGCAGACGACTTCATTCTCAAGTTGCACGCTGTCACGCAACAGTCAAGAAGATCCTGCCTCGGCCGCGGTACGGACTCTAAGTGTGTAGCGCCCCTAACAATCAGATAGTGTCACTAACACACCCATATATCGGACAAAGCCTTATCGAAAACACTGTTTACTAAAGCGTTGATAAAAACCCGGTAAAAGCTTATGTGAAGGGCGCAAAATGTTACGATTACGGTTTTGAGTATTTATTATTTCAGCGATTATAATTCGCAGTTAGCTTACGCTGTTCGCTTTTGGAAGGTCGTTTTTTTCTATTTTATGACTTTTGAATGTTATTTTGCGACCATTATGATAGGGATATGTATGCATAATAGCTGTTTTAAGTTTAACGGGGTTATCATTACGACATTATAATGTAAAAATATATTGAAATAGCGAGAAATTTATACTACCTCAAGATAATACTAAAGTAACAAACAATATTATATATTTAAAATATACAGAATTTCAGAAAATGAATGAATATGTTTTTTTAATATCGGTTAGTTAATGTTTTCTTAATATCAGTTTGTTCCATTCCTTTTTAGCAAGCAAGCATTCTATTTTAAGCATCAGCTATAGGGTAACCTAGCTTTCAACCAGGATCTCACCAGATCTTAAGTGATGACTAGCGAGTTTTTACCTTACGTGTTATTCTAGGCTTTAAGCTACCTATGTACCAGATTTTAGTCCAACCGACCGTACCGTTTAGGCGTAGGAGTGACAAACATCTACACATTTTTTTGCATTTATAATAAACTAGCTAATGCTCGCGGCTTTGCCCGCATGGCGAAATCCTTTCTCAGAGCAGGTCTACGTCATAAAACCTATCTGTGTTCCAAATTTCAACCCAATCCGTCCAGCGGTTTAGGCTGTGCGTTGATAGATCAGTCAGTCAGTCAGGCAATCTGTCACTCTTTCCTTTTATAGATTTAGAAGATAAGAAAGTTAGTAAAATTTATTTTAGGATATCAAACGGTTAGTTGGATATTTATTTATTTATTTTTAGCCATGGTCGTCCCACTGCAGGGCAAAGGCCTCCCTACCTTCCTTCCACTTTTTGCGGTTTTGGGCTATTTCTGACCAGTTTTTGCAAAAAGAGTCTAACTCATCCCGCCATCTCCGCCTGGGCCTACCGCGGCGTCGTCTAACTGTACTGGGTGTCCACTCAGTAGTGCGTTTAGCCCACAGCTCGTCCGACATGCGGCAGATATGCCCTGCCCAGTTGGATAAATGAAGTTTAATTTAAGTCGTTCTATTGTTCTTTTACATTAGACGTTTTTTAACCTTAACGTAATCACAGTGTTTTTCTGTAAATCAGTGCTCTTTACTGAAGTAGATATTGGCAAGATAAAAAGCATACACGATTTCAAAATTGATAAGATATAGATAAGTAGTAGTATTATACGTGAGAAAAAGTATATAATAGTACGTGTTATATCTGTGATATCATCAGAGAAGTGATAATGCGAAGGTATAGGTTTGCTTTAAGAAATAAGATTGACTAAATTTAAGATAGAGGTGTGAAAAAAAGATAAAGATATATAAATGATATTAAAAATACGATTAAGAAGCGTGAACTCTTCATAAAGGAAATTGTACGTGTCTAAAACTCGGGTCGGGATTAGCTTCGACTTTTTACAAGCTTTTATTTAGTTTCACGTGTCTGTTGTCTATCTGTCTGTCTGTCTGTAATCAAATCTTGCAAGTTAAATTTGATCCACTTCCCGGTTTTAGATTGCGCTGGAATTTTGCATGCATGTATAAATCGGATGACAATGCAATATTGTCATGACATGGAACTGATCTGATGATAGAGCTAGAAGGTGGCCATAGGAACTCCATAATAAACGACGCAACCCATCGAGTTTGGGCTCATGTGATTCGTCTTGACGAGCACTTTCGAGTACGAGTACTGATAATAATAAAAGCTTGTTTTTAAAAAGTTTTTTATAAATTTCACTTTTATATCCTTGAGTCTAGTCGGTGACGAAAAGGGAAAAGTGACTGACTGACCTATCAACGCACATCTCAAACTGCTGAACGGATTCGCTTGAAATTTGGAATATATGTAGATAGGTTTTATGATGTAGACCTCCGCTAAGAAAGGATTTTGCGGGCAAACCCGCGAGCATGAGCTAGTAACAAAATATAATAATAAACAATTTGTCTGACAACAACAACACATAGCACATATGTATGTATTTTTTTTATATGTATGTATTTTTTTTTAATAAATTTTGTATTTATTATATTTGTATATCAAATAGACATTTAAAAGGATTTCAGGGTCTGTATTTATCTAACAAAACATTGCAACACATGCAACATCCACTTACAAGTAAGTAAACAGAATGTGACAACAATCCAGCATCTGCAAATTGGACTGCACAAGGTCTCTAGAGAAGAGCTATCCGTGTTACATATCCAATCACTTTCAGCCGTGCTCTCCATTTCAATCAGCTTATGTGGGAATTTGCCAACGGTTTGATCCTCTCGTGACCATCGATACGGTAACACTAGACATAGATATTTATTAGAGAACTAAATTCACTTTAAAATTGTAGTTTATAAAATTAGTTTTTGTTTAGAAAAATAAGCTTGTTTTATATTCATATATCAATATATAGACACGTATCTCAAGTAGATTTTGTTCGGGAATAAGTTTGTCAAAATTACTATAGGGTGACAGTGACAGCTACAAAACATGGATATATAATTATGAAAAACATGATTAGTGAGAGATACTTAATTATTCCTCTATTAACTTCGTATCATCTCACTGCTATTTCACAAACAAATAGACTTTTTTTTAGCCAAACTATGGATGGTGCTTTAGTCCTATTTTATCTCGGACATTTTGTTGCGCTGTAGATATTCCGGACTTTATATCAATGCTTTTGATTTAGAAATTATTCAGAATGTAGAGCTACCTAGAACTAAACAGGACTAATTTAGTTCCTAGGAAAGGGAAATCAACTATGATAGGAGATTCGTGATGCAACTGCATATTGTATTACGAAATTTCAGTTCCGCTGAAAATTTATGGTGACAGGAGGTACTTGGGTACTCAATTTATATAGAGTCGCGTCGCTTTTGGTATAAATTGAGCCAAGTCTAAACATGGCTGCAAAGTGGGTGCATTCGAATAATGGTATTATTATTTTGTTTTGTGAATGAGAACTTTACATATAAAAATGTGTTTTGATCCCAGAGAACTTCACATATTATAATTAAAAAGGTGTTTTGACCCAGATGACACCCGTTCTAGTTTTCATCTATACCAGTATTAGGACCTATTTATAGTTTGACCCATAGATATAGAATATAAACGTAGATCAAATGACACTCCAAAAACGCGTGAATTTTATTGGATTTTATTTGTCTACATCTCTATAATGATATTCTAGGTAGAAGGATTATCATGAAAGAAGTCCCGCGCAATTAATCGGAACTAAGTTAATTTTTATTTGTCAGATAAAGTAAATACCTATTTAATTAAAAACTATATACTTATAAGAAATTATGGGGAGTCATCAAAAACCTATATTGTACCTAACTTTAAAACGCGCGATTGTCGCGCCCCGTCTAAAGGACTTCTTTCATGAAAATTACTCTAGGACTTTTACAGGCAAAAAAGTTTCTTAGCAACCCATCCCTCATTTTAAAATACCTATTCAACGATACCCAACATGATGGCATCAACCAGAAAAAAAATGTCATCCCCATCTTACATGTTTGGGAGGTACTCTAAATTAATTAATTTTAAATATTTATTTGTACTGTTCTCTTACATGACTGTTTATATCTGTGCAAAATTACAGTTTTCTAGGACTTATAGTTTCTCGGTAAAGCCGCGGACGGACAGACGGACAAAGCACAACTATAAGGCTTCCTTGTTGGCTACGGAAGCTTAAAAAACGGTCACAGTAACAATAAATTCGCTTACCTTTTCTATGTTATATATACGTAAGAGATTATATTTTGTCTTGACTTTGTTTTCTATACGTGACTCGTATAGTTTAACCTGCCTTCTCATTGTCCCCATATTTTTGTTTAGTCACCCATCCAACTAACCTAAGGGACGTTGCTTAACCCTAGCGATCAATCAGGTTTACGGCTGCGATACTAGATATAAGATAAATGGTTCTTTGTGACATAATATGTAGGGATTAAATAATTATTTTAGGACATTACACACAGCGCCACCTAACCCCAAGCTAAGCAACTTAATGCTTGGGTTACGGTGGTTAGGATAACGGATATATAATACTTATATACTTTTCTTTTGTTAATACATATTTATAATAGATATTGAAAGCCGCCCAGACCAGAAAGAAATACCTGTGGATCACACAAACATTTGTCCCATGCGGGAATCGAACCCGCGTTGCAAGCGGGTATAGCCCACCGCGCCTCAGATGTCTTCAATCGGTTTTAAAATGCACTTGACTGCATTAGCAACAAAGTTTATAATCACATCCCAAAGAAAAATAATGAATTACCATTAGTTGCTTTAACGTAAATTAATAGATACACTTATTGAAACTTATTTCTAGAGCTTGACAATTTTTTTGTAAAAACAAATATATGGAGTTTAAGTGAGAAGTTTACTACTTAATATCTCGTATGTACATTCCTACTTTAATTTTATGTCTAAAACAACAAGCATTTGCATATCAAGTTAATTTAGCGAAATGCGCGAGCTCTTTTCCAATATTAAGATCATTTTAACGTACCTAATTTTATGCAAATAAATTTCTTATACTCATTCTTATAATAAAATGTTCCTGAAGATTATGGAGCGGCGTGTATAATGAATATAAAACTGTTGTGTGAAAGTTGGTAAAAAATGAGCAGAGTCAAGTGCTAAACTATACTCCGCACGTAAAACAGCTTAGCAAAAAAGAAATATATGGCAGTTTCAGGTCACCACGATTAGGTACTATAAAGCCTTAAACATGGCCTAACGACTCCTGCATATCTTATAGGAAACAGCCGAAACCCATAGTATGCGGTGCCTTTCAAAACACGGAATCGTCTAGGCGAAAACTTTTCCATACACTAAGATTAGAACACAGTGCCTCTGGAATACAAGCCACTGCACCACGGACGATAAAGAAAATGCTTTTATATTGCATAACACGTTTGCATAAATATCCAAATTTATTTAGTGAACAACATGTTCTGCCTTATCGTTGAACATAAGTACAAAAAATATTTATAACGATAATTTAATTTTAATTATGATGATGTCGTCCTGACCGTTTTCGGCCTCGGCGACTGTAATTTCTGGACAGGCATTTTTAACTCAGATGACTATTGTTAGGGTGTAGGTGTCGTACCCTCAGGTGCGCTCTGTGATGGCTAGCGAAACCAACCTTATTGTTGAAAGGTCGCGCACACATTGAGCATGTTAAAACCCCATCGACATAATGATAGGGGATAGCCGCTGGTGGTCGGGCCTTGAGCTCGTCGCGTTTACGATCAAGCTCTTCAAGACGACCGCCTTCAAAGAAGTTAATATTGTCATGAATAAGACGTCGCCATTCCGGCCGCTCTGCTGCTTGCACTTCCCATTGTGAGGGCTCTACTCTGCATCGTTTCATATGTCTTTTCAGAACGTCCTTGTACCTTAAGTACTGGCCACCGCGTTTCCGCTTACCGTACTGGAGTTCTGAAAAGAAGATGCGCTTCGCCACTCTACTCTCCGACATACGAGAAACATGGCCACACCATCGCAGCTGCCGCCTCATTAGATACATCTCAATGCCTCCGACACTAGCACGCTTCAGGACGCTAGTGTTCCTGACGCGATCAGACCATCTGATGTTCATGATATCTCGGAGGCATTTGAGATGAAATCTATCGAGTGTACGTATATGTTTGCGATATAAGACCCAGGTCTCCGAAGAGTACAAGAGATTTGGCAGCACAACAGCCATATACACACTTATTTTTGTAGAGAGTTTGAGATCATGTGATCTAAAAACCTTGGGACGCAGCTTGCCGAATGCTGCGGCTGCAGCACCAATTCGACTATTGATTTCAGACTTTCAGAATTTTAATTAACAAAAAATATTAATGTGTATTTTTTGATATTATTTATAAAATTATTTGTCCCGCCTTCTAGGTTTAGTCTGCCATTTACGGCAAAGGACAAAGGTTAACCAGAAGAAACATTTAAAGTAAAACAAGTGAAATTTTAAATAACTTTTTTAAAACAAGCTTTCATAATATTATGACCATCTAGCACCATAAAGTACTCGTCAAGACGGATCAAATGAGCCCAAACTCGATGGGGTTACGTCGTTTAATTACGGAGTTCCTATGGCCACCTTCCCGCTCCATAATCAGATCAGCTCCATGTCATAATAATATTGCATTGTCATCCGATTTATACATGCATGCGAAATTTCAGCTCAATCGAAAGAAGGAAGTGGGTCAAATTTTACTTGCAAGATTTGATTACAGACACACAGACAGACACAACAGACAGGTAAAGGAAATAAAAGCTTGTAAAAAACGAGCTATACTCGGATTGAACAAGGAATACCCTTTTTGTAAACAAATGAGTTCCCACACCAAAAAAATGATTAACTAATAGAAGATTTTTCAAATTAAAAGGATTTTAAAAAATAAATTAGCTAGGGTATATATTATTTCATATTCAAAGAATAAACACTATCAAAATTATTTTTATTATATTTTAAGCACACAGATTTAATTGTTTAATTAATTATAAAAAAATATAGAAATATTTGGTAGTAAGAAAATATTGAGACTGGTATCATAGCAGGGGTCAATTCTGAACAAAGTCACTTGAGAGCCGGGCGTTAGCAATACGACTTTTCACTTTTAGTTTTATAAATCATAGTTTTTATTATGAAAACACACAGTGTACAATTACATAAAAATACGCGCTATTAAAAAAAATAGGGTTGCATCTGATAACGTAAAATTTAAGATGTTTTTTTCACTTTCTGTTGTACTTTTACAGTACGCGACTCTTTGGCGATCTCTCTCGTTTGCTAAAGAATCGGACCGTAATTTTTGACACTGACACATTGTGAATTGTGAAAGATCTAAGTTTTTCAAACGAGGTATATAATAGTATCAGAGATTGCATAACAAACGTTCAATGTAAGTAGTGTAGGTATTGATAAGGCGCGTGTCATCACCATTATCAACCCTGATAATGGCATAAAATAATCGAAGTTTAATAACGACTGCACGAGTATCCAACTATATCGGGTGCGCCTAATAATAGCACATTTACTATATAGTCATGTTAAAGTACCTTTTTACAAGCTTTTATTTACTATCACCTATCTGTCTGTCTGTCTGTAATAAAATCTTCCAAGTTCAATTTGATCCACTTCCCGGTGTCCGATTAAGCTGAAATGTTGCTTGCCTGTATAAATCGGATGACAATGCAATATTTTTATGACAGAGCTGATCTGATGATGGAGCTGGAAGGTGGCCATAGGAACTCCGTAATAATTGAGACAACCCCATCAAGTTTCGGCTCATTTGATTCGTCTTGACGAGTATTTTATGGTGCTAGTTGGTATAATAATAATAAAAGCTTGTATTTAAAAAGTTTTTTTTTAAATTTCACTTGTTTTTTATTCGTTATAGGTTAGCCTGATCTTAAGCGACGATGGGGCCGTGGATGGTAGCAGGCTAAACCTAGAAGGCGGGATAAATCCCCCCTGGCTTCACTGAACATCATGCCGGAACACGGTCACAATGACCGCATGGCGACACGGTTTTGTCCAGTTGGTCTAAAGTTTTTGATGGGATCACAGAAGGTAAATTCAAAAGCCGTGATTAAGACATATTACAAAAGAAAGCCTATAATAAAATTAACCAATACACGGAAGACAAAGATGCCTGGAAACCTCTGCTGAAAATAAATTATGTAACCAAGATAAACATTGTAAACACATATTTTAAAAAAGCAATCCCTATGAGTTTCTTGCTCGTTCTTCTCATAGAGTTGCCTTGCGAACGAGCGGTAGAGTAATTAAAACAAAATGTAAAATTGATTTGCAAAAGTACTCCATTATAGCCTATTGGAATAAATGAATTTTGAGTTTGAGTTTGATGCCTGCAGGATAAATTTGGCAGTATTTGGCTAATTTACACTGGTGACAATCTCTAAACAAAAAAAAAAGTATAGATGTATGTTCCCAGATTTTTCGAAAAAAATTTAATAACTCGAAAACCGTAAGTTTTCGCGGAACATATATTGCGCTCAAAACATGGCCAATGACCTCCCTAATAAGGCCCTATACACCAATGTACTGAATAACCAAAGACCCTGTACCCCTACATAAATTATTGAAAAATATTGGACACGTATTTTGAAAATTATCTGATAAAAACGAAAGAGATACAACGCACTAAAGTTAAGTTGGAGTGATGACGTCACAATGTTACTCGTACCAATTCTTTTTTATTCAAAACCCCAATTGATTGAAGGGGCGAAAATATCGATTCTAAATAGTTTTTAGAGTTCGTAGATTTTTAAGATGTAATTAAATATGACATCATTCCAATTTCTACCTCTTAACACCCACCAGAATACCTATCACTATTGACGCAAACACCTTAAATATTATAATATATGGGAAAAGTCCACCCTCTCCACATTAGACACAAAGCACTGATGTAAAGTGACACATTATTACGTCATACCAAACCTTTAGGAACATAGATTCAGGTCTTGTAAATGACATGTTCAATGAGCAATCTACATAAAATTAAAATTTTTAGTATAAAAAGAGAAGCGTTTTCGGGTTTAGCACATAACAGTTCAGTGTTTCACAGTAACAACACCTCCACCGACTACAACTTAAAACTACTTTTCGAAGATGTTCTTCAAGACTGTGGCAATAATTGCTTTCGCAACAGCTGTGTTGGTAACTTCAGGCGATGGGAACCAGTATTACTGCGGCCGAAGACTTTCTGAAACCCTGGAAATGTTCTGCAAAGGCGAGAACGTCAAGAGGTCCGATGGTTACGTGCACAACAGGATCGGATGGATGCATGTGGGGGAACCAATCACTTCATTGTCCAGTCTCGGCTCCCGGTACAAGAGGGGTGTTGTCGACGAGTGCTGCTACAAGTCCTGCGCTCTGAGTGAACTTCTGTCTTATTGTTAATTCTGACGACTGAAATTGTAACGTACTAAGAAATGACCTAATAAATAATCCCACCATAATGTAATCTATTTATATTGTTTTATTATGTAAGCCATTAATATACGTATCTACCTATATAATTTCATCAACTTCCTGCCCTTATGATGTTTAGACCATAGAACAACTTCTAGTCCGTTGCCCAATATTTTCGGTAAAATCTAGAGAAATTGCAAGCCCAGGCAGCCAACATGGGAAAAGCGAACCAACGGTTCACTTTTCTCCATGTTTCGGAAGCACATTAAACTGTCGGTTCCAGTTAAAACATATTAAGGGGCCGAAGATCATGTAGGAAGTCTGTAGATATCTTAGTAAACTGAAACACCAGGAAAAGGGTGGCCACACAAAGCTCTAGCTCTCATGCAAGGTAAAAAGGGCGGATTAGGTACAAACCTCAATTATTATAAATACTAATGATAATATACATTTTCGTCGGTAAAATCGCTGGGCACAGTTATACAAGTACCTATGTAGTATAATAATATAATCTTTAGGCCAGGAGTTATAAAATTTTCTTAACTTAATAGTGTAGGTAATAGGTGTAAACTGTTCCATTTAAGTATTAATATTATTAACGTGAAAGTTTGTAAGAATGGATGACTGGATGACAGGATGTCTGGATGTATGTTTGTTACTCTTTCACGCCTAAACGGGTGGACCGATTGAGCTGAAATTTTGTATAGAGATAGCTTAGACCCTGGAATAACACATAGGCTACATAAGTACTGCGGGTAAAACCGCTGGGCGCAGCTAGTAAATAAATAAATTAAAAGTCAGTCAGGTCATGTCAGTCTTTATCTTTGATATAGTATCACAGAACTTATTAGTTTTTTTTTTCATATATTTATTTTTTCTTTTGACTCGATGGTCCCTAATATTATCGATGACTTGTGATTTCTTTCCGAATTTCCTGAAGGCTGAGAAATATACAGATTTATTTTCGTACATAAATCTTGTACAAGGAGCTTTGAGCTTAGCCGCAATACGAGCTTAGTGTCAATTAAGGCAACAGTATTGGGAGCTTAGCCAACCACGTCCTTCAGAAAATGTAGGTACTGAAACTATTATATATAATATTACACTATAGGACCCGCGCGCACCTCGTAGCGCAGATAACAGATAACAGAAAATTATCAAAAAAACGCATAAAAATCCGTTGCGTAGTTTTAAAGATCTAAGCATATATAGGGTCAGATAGACAAGGAAGCGACTTTGACATTTTTTTAACAAAGAACTATTATATAGAATTAGAATAGATTTAAATTGTAAAAAGTTATACCAAAGAATAATAAAGACTAGACATCTTAGTTCCTATTTAACTGTTTTAACAAAGAAATAAAATATCCAATTTTATTAGTCAGGAGTCAAGACTTATCGAGTAGAGGTATTTATATATTAATTTTACAAAAAACATAGGTTTATACGACAAATGTCCAAAATCCAAAATGTCCAACTAGTATTAATGTCCAACACTAATTTGGTCAAACAATAATTTGGTCCAACATGGATTACGTCCAATTAGGAATAATGTCCAACATGAATATTATATAACTATCCGACGTTTCGGTACAGTTACATGGCTACGCGATAAGATCCAACTAAATAATAAAATTAACATGAGTTTAAATCGCGGTTTAAACTACCTATAGCTATACAACGCAGAAACGCAGCTAGTGTTTTGAGCACCTTTCCACGACCAGAGGGCCTATTGGCTAATACTCACCCACTACGTTTGATGGCAACTTCAATGTACATTGCTGCGTTTGTTATTGTACTCATATTAATAAGGAGGTTTAAGGAAGTAATGTACGCAATTTTGGCTATAGGTTCTAGTGTTTTACATGTTGTTTAGCGATAGCCAATAGGCCCTCAGGGGCGGTCATTTTGACTAGTAATTGTATGGGGTCCATTAGTACGTAAGAATATCAATGTAAACTTTTTGGCAAATAAATAAATTTTATATTCACTGGCTGCGCCCTGCGGTTTACCCGCTGTACTGTATCCCATGTTTTATTCCGGGGTCTAAGCTATCTCTATACCAAATTTCAGCTCAAACGGTCCACCCGTTTAGGCGTGAAAAAGTAACATACATATACATACACACTCACAAACTTTTGGCTAAATAATATTAGTGTGTTTTTGTAAAAACACACATACCTAGTTATAATACATTCAGAAATCAAAACTTAGTAACTAATCTGTAGATATAATAGAAATAGCGATAGAAAAGAATATTTGCCCCAAGGGAGAATCGAACCCACAATCTTCTGCGTCGCAAGAGTGTTCTTAGCCATGTTTGGTGGAAATCGGTCTAAGATGGCCGCCGCTACAAAATGGCGGATTACTATTTTCCACAACCCTCTCAATATGGGTATCAAATGAAAGGGCTTGACTAGTAGAATACAAACCAATATAATAAATTAAAAACCCAAGATGACCACCACTACAAAATAGCGAATTTCATATTTTGAAAGCATCGGGGCCAAAGAAATAGGCAAGATTGTAATGTAAATATATAACAACAGTAAAACATATTATGTGTATTATTTGTTGTGCTCTAATAATAACAAAAAAATCGGTCATTAAACTATTAGCTATTAGCGCCGCCGAGGCCGGCCCAGGAAAAGATGGCGAGATGACATAGACGCATACCAGGACGGCTGGGCCGAGGTGGCGCCGGAAAGAGATGCTTGGAGGGATTTGGGGGAGGTCTTTGCCCAGCAGTGGGACAGCATAGACTAATTAAAAAAAAAAAAAAAAAAAAACTATTAGTCATAATAGTGACTTTGAGCCCATTTTCTATAGATGGACTCAAAGACAGACTCCAATAAGTGTCATCCATTACATTTATATTAAAAGCTCAAAAGGGCCTCTGCACGTTGGACTTTTTTGTCTCCGCCTATAAAAAGGCCCGGGCTTAGCCCGTGTTTAAGAGCGGCTTAATAAGATTAGGGTTTGCATAGCCCATTAGTAGTTAAAGAAGTTCCATTAATCTTAATATTAAAAAGGTAAGAGTGACAGATTGACTGACTTACTGACTGATAATCAACGCACAAGCTAAACCGGTGAACGGATTGAGTTGAAATTTGAAACACAGATCGGTTTTATGACGTAGACCTACGCTAAGAAAGGATTTTGCCAAGCAGGCAAAGCCGCGAGCATAAGCTAGTTAACAGTAAACCTGTCACATAACGGAGACTAATTGAGCCCATTGTCTCCGGATTATAAGCCGGATGTACGGCTACTGTGCCAATGGCGATACACATGATAATGATTACTCTGTACAAAGGTTGGTTGCCTGGAAGAGATAGCTCACAGCGATAAGACCGCCCATTGTGAACCAAATTGTTTAGTTTTTATTTGTTCAAGTACAATTGTATTGTTTTGGACTTAATAAAGAGTATTCTTATCTTATCTTATAATTGGGGTTTTTAACCTAACACTCTAGCCTACTGCCATTGTTGTACGGATCACCTATAAAGTGCAAAAGCCGGATTATTCCCATCCGTCCCCCCAATTTGTCCCCTTAGGGGGACGTATGGGACAAAAAAGTTTTTTTACCCTAACGGTAAAAGGGAGACGGATGAAACTTTTTTTCCCAACCGTCCCCCTAAGAAACTGTAGGGGGACGGATGGGAATATTTAGTTTCATCTGTCCCCTTCTTGCCGTTAGGGGGATGAAACTCAATGTTCCCATCCGTCCCCCTAATGTTTTCTAATTAATGTAACATACGAAAATTTAGGTAAAATAAACCTAACACGGTTATTGTAAGCGTTATTAAAATCAAAAGCCTAGCCAAAGCAATTTCAAAGACCTATTAAATTACCCAACCAACTTAATGAAATGAAAATGAAAATGTTTTTTTGCTCTAAATGTGGTATGTGTTTTAATATTGTCATAATAATTTTAAGGACCTTTTGTTACATTGGACACAATAAAGAGTATATTCTATTCTATTCTATACGGATAAGGTGTTATAAATAATATAAAGTCTCCTCACACTTAACTTACATTTATACTAAGCATGCAATATATAATAATACAAATTAAAATTAAAAGTATGATCATTATCAACACCCTTGTATACTATGTAACAATATTTTTAAGTTTTTGTTTTTATGTGGAGTTTCAATAAAGAGTTGTGTATTGTATTGTATTATTATAGCGGTACTAGTAAATTTATTGTTTACGTTGATCCAAGTTTTTATACATTAATTATAAAATTATATTTATCAATTCTTTAATTGAATATAATTTTTTACATAATAACCATTTTATCAAATATATTTTCGAAACGGCTTAAATCTTATTACCTTTCCAACCGTAGCGAATAGGTAGCGACAAAAAATAAGTCTTGGTTACTATCCCAGACAGAGGTAAAATATAAAATGCCCTCCCACCTTTAAAAGATTAAGTGTTTACTATAAAAATGAAGCTAAGGTGCTTATGTGTACATATATCTACAAGTAAAATATCAAAGGTTCTAGTCAAAGGTACGACCTACCGAACCGAATGATTGATCCTCATAAAAAAATGTCATTTATATAGACAAGTAGGCTTACACTCGCCCTCGACTGAATAAACATTGGATCGACCACAGGCGCGAAGCTTTTCCTTTGAGGATTGTACATATTTACTGACAGATTGAATTTTTCATGGTAAAACCTAGGAGATTGGCAAAAAATCATATCGAGTAATAAATGGAAAAAGATGAGAGAGTAAAAATATATTTTTTTTGTAACACTTGACACCGACGTCTTCAAAGAAATTGTTAATGTTTTCGGTACGAAAATAGACAACTTAATTTTCTCTTAAGCTTCCAGACTACAGCTGAAAGTGTGGCATAAAAGTTGATTCTATTCACAAAAAGTCGGAAAATTAAAATGGCGAGAGAGACATTACATAAGAAGAGATATGAAAAGGAAATTTTAAAAATAATTAATCTGACTTCAAGCGAACATGAAAGCGATCACGAATTCGCGCGATTTCGTGCGGTTGACTTTATAGTCCTGTGACTAGAATAAAATAGCCGGTAATACTCGGAAATAGACCTAGTAGGTACATAAGCTGAAGTTAGCGTATAATAGGCCTTCATTTTGTTCTAAAAGTTGTCTTAAAAGTCACATAAAATATCGTCTACGTCGTAAGTTATTCAATAAATTAAAAATTACAATTTTTCGCTATTATCTTGGTTTCTATTAACCCAATGATTTTAACGTCATTAAAAAATTGTAGAGCAAACGATTTGCGACAAATTTTTGGATACATTTTTTATTCGCTCAACCGTTTTAGTGATACTTGAATAATTATTAAAACTATCTTTATAGTTCTGTCCTGTGTGTAGTAGTGAGGACACTACTACACAATCACACTACTACACAGGAGTGTAGTAGTGTGTTTACATCCCTTCTACTGTCCGATGTTCGTTAATGGAACTACTCATGTTAAAAGCCAATTCCCAGTTTGAGTTAAAACGTTACGCATACACTTTGTAGGCAAATTCGTTGTCAAAGAGCTGGTCTGACGGCATAACAGGAAGCTGGCCACGAGCACTCAACGGAATGAAGTTAAAAATTTTAATTAGCCCCGAAAACCAAAGGGTTTTGAAGGTAATATATATATTTTACGTTCTCATTTATTAGAACTCGGTCTTTTTGAAATGACTAGCTACGGCTAACGATGTCTACTATTAATATAAATAAATAAAAAACATAAAAACAAAATACGATTCGAATGTACATAATATGCGAGTACTTCTACTACCAATTGGAATAAAGTCAGCTAGCTAAGAAGCAAATCTGCTATTCCACAGTCTGTGCTACCTACATACTAAATCCTAGCCCGATCGGTCCAGCTGGTTAGACTTGAAGGATTAGTAACAAAATATACCCCGTCATATTCATGAAAGGGTTTATATTCCAAATTCGAACAGAACCGGTTTACACTGGCAGAGTCAAATTAAAATCACAATAATAATATTTTACCTCTAGGTAGTGGTAAACCTACGTTTTGCTTGTCATTTTAATCTGTTTACATGAACAATAGTTTACATAAAAACTTTTAATGTGTATAATTGTAGCATTTAAATTTTAAAAATCCAAAAATAATATAAAACGTCACATACCCAAACAAAAACACAAATAGAGTATGCACTGCATTTCAAAACAAACACTTATTTTATATGCACTTATATATTTGTGTATTTCATTTTTATTTATTATTGAATACACTGCACTCTTCATTATTTCCGTATAAACTGAATCTAATACACACCCGCGACTATTAAACTTATAAAGTATTAAAACGTTTGTACGTTTTCCTCATTTTCTGTCTTTGTCTCGCCGAGCCACTTGAGAACTAATTGTTTCCCAACAATGACTTTGTAATACTGGATTTAGAGACCAGGGGTAGACTTCCTTTGCAGGAGGTCGTCTAGATGGGTACCCCAACAGTGCCAGTTATTCTACCTCCTGAGCAGTGATGTGCAAACATTACTGTGCTCCGGTAGGAGGGCACTGTAGCTAGTGTAATTACTGGGCTAAAGAGTCTTAACATCTTATGACTCTTGAGTAAGAAGCGTTGGTGCAGTGCTCCTAGAATTTCACATAATTGTGAAATCCTGGGTGACACTGTACTGATTATGGGCAGCCGTTGTCTCTTAACATCAGGAGAGCGTCTTGCTCGTCTTCTACTTCATCACATAAAAAAAAAAAAAATTAGCACACAGCTGAGTGTCCAACCAAGTTATTGTTCATCAAAGGAATGAAATTTGCTAGGTTTATTTACACTCTACTTTAACCGTTTAGAGCTACTTTTGCTCCTGTTTTCATTTTACGTGACTATTTACAGGTCGTAAAGTGGCTCACATAGTAAGTGTGAAGCTAATCGTTAATGCACAAAAAATACTGAATTGATCGCAGTTGTCACTCATAGACCACAATTTGGTACTTGTTTTGGGGTGAAGTGGCTCAAATGTAGAAAAAATCAGTGGTTAATTTTTATTTCTAACAAATAAATCTATTTTAAACGACTTTCTCAAAAACGGTTTTTGTATGAAGACAATAATAGACATCTGTCATTAATGAGCTTATTTTAGATTTATTATTTCAAACATTAATAAAGCCCAAAGCTAGATCGGGTTCCGGAAACAGTTAATTTTTTTTTATATTTTTTATACGAGCAATAAATGGTTTACAAGCAATTTACTCCTCATTTATTTCCGACGTTTTTGAGCGCTCTTGTTCGTTGTCATTCCAGTTTCTGTAAATCAACGTTTCCCAGACGCAAAGCTAACCATAGTATAGGCATTAAGAGTCATAATCGATGACTACACATTATTATATGATGAGGAATCCTCCGCTACGCCGAAGGCCTAGAACACACGGTGAAACGAAATAATGAGGAAACAGAAACTGTTAGTAACTTTTTTTTATTCATCCGTGAAAGAAAAATCCCTCTCTGTTATACTTCTAGATACTTATGAGTATTCTTCAGATAGGAAAACAAGAAAATTGGGTTAGGTGGGGTTTTTCAGGGATATACAAGGGCGACTGTAGTGCAGTCCAAACAATGATTGCTCACTTTCGAAATTGCTCCACAACCTGCAGAGTTGAGGATCTTTTTCAGGCCATCGAAAGAGCTGTGGAATTGGCGCAATACTGGCTATATATAACACAATATATTCGTAAAACAGTCTCAATTTAATAAATTGTAACACATAATAGTGTAATGGTCATGGTTTTTCGGAAGAGATCGCTATTAGGGATAAGATCGCCAATAGTTACACTTACATTTATTTATCAATTGTGTCATAGTTTTAAGTTTTTCTGCATATTTTGTGGTGTTTCAATAAAAACTGGTCATTCGTTAATTTAATATTCCTCTATTATGTAGCGTCAAGGAGAAAAATAAGAATCCACACATGTCTCAACAAGTGTCAATTTCAAAGGCGTTTCAAACTTGTTTCTGAACTCAAATGAAACTCAATAGTAACTAAAGCTTACGACAGACTGAGGCGGTAAAGCGAACGCGATCCGAGACGGAATTTTCGTAATGTTCGAATTTGTACGTATGCTGTCACATATAAAGCGAACGCGGGCAGGAACAAAATGAAGATCGCGACTTTACTGTTCCGTCCCGCCTCAGTCTGACGTAAGCTTTACGAGTACAGTTGCTGTTTCGTCATTATTGCGCTTGACTGTGTGTTCTAGGCTTAAGGAATGCCGTAACATTTGAGTTCTTAGTATCATGACGATGGAAGCGGTCATTGTTGTGACGTTGAAACTACAGTGGTCAAGAATTGTGACTAGTTTAGTGCTTTCCCAACCTATAGCAGTACCTATAGTATGAAATATGAGGAACTTTCACCGGAGTAGATTTCCTTTACCGGGGATAGATTTTCTTTGTTTACGGGGGGAGAGTTCCTTTGCAGGAGGTCGACTAGGTGGGTACCCCGACAGTGCCAGTTATTCTACTGCCTGAGCGATGTGCAAACATTACTGTGCTTCGGTAGGAGGGCACTGTAGCTAGTAAAATTACTGGGCTGAAGAGTCTTAACATCTTATGACTCTTGAGTAATAATGGTGCAGTGTACCTAGAATTTTACAGCGTTATCTTTTACCATCAGGAAAGCGTCTTGCTCGTTTTCTTACTTATTTGCATTAAAAAAGATTTAGTGTATGGGAAAAAATAAAGGGAGTCCTTTTGGTGTTAGTTGTCAACAGAAATACATTATCTAGAAGTTTCGATTGCCTAAAATAGTACATGAGACATACAGCCTAGTGACAGACTGACAGACGGATAGACGGATAGTGGAGTCTTAGTAATAGGGTTCCGTTTTTACCGTCCCATATTCCCATATTTCATGGGTGCGGAACACTAAAATAGGCAAGACTTTTAGCTACTAAAGAATACATTACATATTTTTTGCAAATAAAATCGTGATGCAACAAACAACATAATATTCTGATAGAAACATAGATAATGCCTCCGGAGACATACCGCGCCACCGTGAAGGCTGGCATTTGAACAATGCATGTTGAAGTTATTACCATACTTTCATGAACAATAATAAACTTTTAATCCCAATGTTACCAGATGTAAATTTTTGTTAAAAAAAGGCGAGTTCGTCTATTCTGAGTGTTAGACATTAATTTTTATTATGAATAAATCATGATAACTGTCCCACAACCTGCAAAGTCAAGGACCTTAATGAAGCCAACGAAAGAGCTGTAAAACTGGATCAATTCTTCTTTAATGCCTAAATAAAAGGAAATAAATAAAACTATTAAATGTAGCTATACGAATCGACAAGAAGAATACTCCTCGACAACCTCTGTGGCGCGGTGGGCTAATACCCGTTTGCAACGCAAAAGGTTGTGGGTTCGATTCACGCATGGGACAAATGTTTGTGAGATTCACAGGTATTTGTTTCTAGTCTGGGTGGTTTTCAATATCAAGTATTAATTATATATTGCTATTATAAGTATGTATTTACAGAATAAAACTATGTAAGTATTATATCCGTTATCCTAACCACCATAACACAAGCATTAAGTTGGTTAACTTGGGGTTAGGTGGCGGTGTGTGAAATGTCATGAAATATTTATTTATTTAATACTCGCAGCATCTATTCTGATATACGAGTAGGTAGGTACTATCTGTTGTTAAATGCTCGCATCCGAGGTTCAACGCTCCACAGCCGGTTCCAACATAATTTATTACATTCAGTCTAGTTGCATGTACCTGACTATGCACTGTGCATTGTGCATCTCACTTTACTACTCGCTTTGCTTGCTCGTTGCTTTATGATGCTTTGGAGGTATCGAGCGAAACATGGCATCGTTGTGTTTTGATGAATAAAATTAAATTTGTTTATTGTTTCTCTTATTATCGGAGACCAAAACTCACTTTGGGTATCTCGCGCCAACCTAGTAAGTAGTAGTGGTATTTTTTCTCACACACGGTTGATATACAGGTGAAAACATGTCACCAAACGGTTATTAGGATTGTGTTGAGCACAATGTCCAGCAAATCTAAGGAGAGATTCATCCCACCTTCAATGTTAAGTCTGCTACCATCTTCGGCTGCGTTATCATTTAACATCACGCGAAATCGTGGTTAACCTATAATGAATAAATAAAATGTATTCATCCATTAAATATCCAGACCCGTTCGCATCAACATCGTGGCCAATAAGCGTGGCCATTCTCCCGTTAAGTACAAGTTTCTAGGGATTTCTCGACACTACTCCGACCGGATAATAAGTGACGAATCGGCCTACCCACTGAACTGTTATATTACTTGATCGGGGGCGGGAACGAAATGCCGGAGAAATAATCGCCTTTTGTCATAAATCTTTGTTTTCACGCGATCGTGGAACAACAGAAAATGTGTCTTATTACTGAGTGATACAGTTCAATGTTGTGCGAAATAGATAAGATGAAAAAAGTCTCTGACTAAATGGCCATTTCTAGAGTCGCGATTAGTTGCTGTAAATGCGGGAGTAGACTTGCGATGTGAATCGAGTTCTCTCGCTGAAAGATTGAAAGTACTAATATGTAGTAGGGCTTAAACTATGTAGGTACTTCGCGTAAGCTGCAGTACCTACAGTTTTAAGGTATGCAACCTAGTTCTAAGGTCCTACCGTCATACACTTGATCGGAATGGAAGTACATACCGTTTCATATCTTCATTCGAGAACAGGAGTGAAGTCCTGAAGAAGTACATCGAAATTATCCGCAAACAGTGGTTGAAATATCTCAACATACATATTATATGAAAAGTAAATGTACTGAAGGCTTAGCTTAGTACCTCACGCGAGATCGTGGTCAAAGGCTAACCTATAATAAATACTTTAAAAAATCCTAGTGGAAAATTCTCACGGTAGTTTCAAAAATATTTCTCGAAATTTTAAACCGGCTTCATTAAATAGGAGGAAAAATTAACAAATAGTCTGGTTTTTTCCATATTTTTAGGTACCTACCTATATTCGCCGATTAATTATAATAATCGAAGAATTTAGAAAATTCTTAGTACTCTCATAGGTGGTAACCATTTAAACTTAAATTTTTTGGCAAAAAAAAAACACTTTTAGCTAAACATACACCTGTACTTTAGTCACACGCGGCCCCCCTCTTTATTTTTGTATTCGCTTGTAAAATACTTTCTCGATATGAATTTCTTTAGTAATAAGGCTCCAAAGTTACATGAAAAAGGGGATTATTTTTAACAACAATGTTCTCACAAAAATATGTTACCTAAAGGTTGGCAAACCTTATATTTGTAAACGCATCGCCCTTTAGAGGCTTACAATCCATTTCCATTGAAGGCTTGTGAATATTTAACGTGTCTCAAGAAGGTAAGAATCAACAAGAGAGGAAAAAGGTATTTTAATTATTTGGATGGGTTTTTCACACCGAGAAAATAAGATGGGTAGCAAAACAGTGAAATTTTAAGAAAATACTGACTTCAACATCTTTTTTAATGAGTCAAAAGAGATGATGTCAAGGTCAACATTAAAATATATATATTTTTTTTTACTTTTTTTTTTAATTGGCAAATGCCTTTATTGAGAAAACAAACTAACAATACTACAGCTACTACAGCAGTTAAGAACACTTTTATTAACCACAGATCACCAAATATAATTAGTTTGAATACCTACTTAATTTAAAACATAAAAAAATATGTATAATTATGTTGTGAAATAAATAAATATTTCAGGACATTTCCCACAACGCCACCTAACCCCAAGCTAAGCAACTTAATGCTTGTGGTATGGTAGTTAGGATAACAGATATAATACTTATACACTTTTTTTTAAATACATACCTTTTATAAATACTGAAAACCACCCAGACCAGAAACAATACCTGTGGATCACACAAACAATTTTCCCATGCGGGAATCGAACCCGCAATCTACTGCGTTGCAAGCGGGTATTAGCAGCTACAGAGGTCGTCAATAAAATAAAAAATGTATGAGATAATATACGTAGCTTATAAGTTATCGGGTGGGGAGGCGCCACGTCACTATTCAGAACAAAATGTACGCAACGACGCGACGTGACGAATGTATAACGTGACCCCCAAAATACTTTAGTGCGTTGTATCTCACACGATTTTAATTAAATTTACAAAGAAAAATCGTGGCCAATATTTTCTATTATTAGATTTACATTCTACATGATAGACCAAAAATGTTTTGTTTGTTTTTAATTTATTTAATGGGGGTTTCGAACCGAAGCAGAACATAATAAGATGAGTTTTTCAAAACAAGTAATATTAAGAAATAATCAACGATTACAAGTTCTTTTTCAAAATCAGTCTAAATAATATTTAGGTGAAAAAGTTTATAGGACGACAACACAATAAATGTTTTCATTGATATGCTATACCTTTATTATATAGAGATAGATAGCTTACTCTATTCCGTATTTAAACTTCATTTTTTCTAATTACTAAAAGAACCGTAGTCTAAGAGCTTATTGATTGATTTTTTTACACGTATAAAGGACCAGCTCCACATATTACACGTGCGCAATTTTATATTCTTAAACTATAAATCATATACCTCTAATATCTTACTAATATTATAAACGTGAATGTTTGTAAGAATGGATGTCTGGATGTTTGTTACTCTTTCACGCCTAAACGGGAGGACCGATTGATCTGAAATTTTGTATAGAGATAGCTTAGACCCTGGAACAGCACATAGGCTACAATACAGCGGGTAAAACCGCTGTATTGTAGCCTATGTGGCCTGGGCGCAGCTAGTACTCTAATAAAAACGTCAGTAGCATTTTTTGAATGAGAACTTAAAAATACGCCATATTATAATAATAATGTGCACGAAGTGGAGCGCGGTCATAGTCGTTTTAATTTCATTTACAGCCTTTTTTCAATTTTCACCGGTTTACCTGGAACTCATGAAGCTCCATCAATTTCGTCTTTATTAGAAAGAAACTTTTTTTACTTTATTAGAAAGAAAACTTCAAAATGAACACTTTAGTAAACTTTGGCAAAGTTCCTTTGCAAGTATTTCGCTTGCAAAACAAAATTTTATAGGTACTTTTGCCTATAAATTGACATTTTCTTAGAAATCGAAATTATAGTACGTAGTAAGTAGGTAAATTATTTATTCGTAAACATAAAATTATTCTATTTTTGATTTATTCTGATGTGTTTTCTAAAGAAACAGAAAATAAAAGGTGATATTGATGTAAAACCTCAAACATTTCCAAAGCGACGATAAGCTGCCTATTGAGAAAACTACATAATGCCAAGTAGGAGGTTCCGCGAAAAACACACACACATTCAAATTCGTATGTGAGGGCTAAGGATCGATATCCACCAGACTTATTGAATTTATGGAGTTCAGGTAGCGTACTCGTAGCGTTCGTGGCCCAGTGATCGTACGTCCGGTTCGTCATTCGGAGGCAGCGGAATCAGATTGTGTGTGTGGCATGTTTTTCATCTTGTTTATCCCAGGAAAAATGGGTAACGCATCGTCACTCTACGCCGAGGGACGCAGGGCGGTATGTGGGACTCCCCCGCCTTGTATGGGCGCGGCGGGGATACCCACTAAAAAACCTGGGGGTGTTCCTGCGGAACTCCATATTGCCGGGGCTGCGGGTACGCCGAAGCACTCGGCCAGGCATGTTTTTCACCTTGGCCTATCGTGTTTATGGGAAGGCATGTAAAACCAGGAATCGCGGCTGTTTCCTAAAAGAAATGTAGGAGGCAGTCCTTAAGTCATGTTGTAAGTCTTGTAGTAATCATGGCGAATTTTTTTTTTTTTTTTTTTTTTTATGTAATAGGTGACAAACAAGCAGACGGCCCACCTGATGGTAAGTGGCACCGTCGCCTATGGATACCTGCAATACCGGGGGTACCGCTGGTACGTTGCCTACCTTTCAAGACTCTATTCACTTGCCTTTTGAAGAGTCCCATGTTGAAGCTCAACGGAAATACCGCAGGCGGAAGCTCATTCCACATTTTGCAGGTGTACGGCAAGAAAGAGCGACTAAATCGCACAGTGCGCGAATGCCAAGCATCAATAATGTGTGGATGGGCTTTAGAGCGGTGTCGGCTCGTGCGGTGATAAAAGCGCGACGCCGGGATTAGGTCGAATAATTCATCAGAACACTCCCCATTGTATAGGCGATAAAAGATGCAGAGGGATCCAACGTCCCTACGAAAGCTGAGCGGTTCTAGGTGTTCGGTAAGCTTGGGGTCGTTAACAATTCTGACAGCTCTACGCTGTAATGCATCAAGAGGGTCAAGCTGATACTTGGGTGCTCCATTCCAGAGATGGGAGCAGTACTCTACGTGGGGTCTGACTTGGGCTAGGTAAAGAAGTAGTCTCTGTCTCGACGTAAAGTACCGCTTCGCCTTATTGAGCACTCCAAGTTTTTTGGAAGCGAGCTTGGCCTTACCTGCAATGTGACCACGGAACTGAACATTAGCAGAAATGTCAACACCCAGAATTCTTATGCTATCCGCGACCTTGAGAGGAGTGTCCTGAAATCGAGGCGCGTCAACAAAAGGGACTTTTTTAGCGGTAAACGCGCAAACTTGTGTCTTAGCTGCGTTGAACTGGACCAGGTTCAGAGATCCCCAATCCGAGACCTGTTCCAGGGAATCTTCAACGTCAGACACCAGTTTGTTCCTGCATTCCTCCATTTCGGCACGGGGGGCATTGATGCGACCGCAATACTGTGCGTCACCAGTACTGTCATCCGCATAGCAATGCATACCACTAGTTTGTAGCATATCATTGATGTGCAAGATTTGAGGGATAAGCGTGGAGGCGTGCCCGTCGCATTCCTTGCCGGTCCGGCGAGCACATGTGTCAGATCCTGATGCGTGTGCTCGCAGAACTGCAACTCCACTTGAACTCTGCCGGTGGTAGGGCTATTTCTGTAGTCCGTCTGGATGGCTACCACCCTCCCGATTTGAGAGTGCCGCCAAGTATCGAACTCCTCGGATTTCGATATGTTCCGACACGTTGACGGGAGTGCCAGTCCCACTCCGCAGTACTTTCTGTCTCCCCATTTTTGGGGCCCCGTGGTTGGGTGAAGGCAATTCGGGTTGACGGCCGTGTCTGATGGGCTCGGGGGCCAGGGAGACCCGGTGAAACGGTTGTCCGCTGGCCGCCCGCTGGACAGTAGGGGACCCGAACCCGGGGATCTCTTTGTATCTCCGCCCCGGGAGGCTGTCTCGCCATCCGGCGCATAATCCTGTGAGTTGCTGTCGTGCCGGAGTAGGAGACCGGAGTGGATCCCGGCAGTCGCTCGCAGGGGGGACCGGGGGCCCTTCCGTCCCCCGTGCCCACTATACACTCTCGCTGTCTTCTCGCAATCAGCCATATGCCCTACCGCTACCTCTCTTTTTCCCTTCGATGGGGAGACATTATGTGCTGCCTTACCCCCACTCACTTCACACCTTATGGCCAGATCAAAAAATAGAAAGAGTTACACAGCGGTCACCAACTCCACATTTCAAGTGGATTTCTGTAATATTAGGGGCCTCCACGCTAACCTTAACGAGATTCATTATCACCTTGAATCTACTAAACCAGCCTTACTCTTTTTAACTGAGACGCAAATACTTGACCCAACCGAGACTTCCTATTTGCTTTACCCCGGGTACAATCTCGAGCATAAATTCATGCGTCGTGCCGGAGTATGTGTGTTTGTCCGGGAAGATATTTGCTATCGCCGTCTCTCTGGTCTTGAAGATCATGATCTGTCTACTTTGTGGCTGCGTACAAACCATGGTGGTAGAACCAGAGTGTACGTGTGCCTCTACAGATCACACAGCGGGGACACAGAGACTACTCGTTTATTCGAGCACATTTCGGATGGAGCTGACCATGTTCTTGAGCAATTCACCTCCGCTGAGCTGGTGGTGTTAGGCGACTTTAACGCCCACCATTCCAACTGGCTAGGCTCTAGGACCACCGATCACGCGGGGCGTGCAGCTTTCGACCTAGCTTCGGTCTTTAGTTTAACTCAACTGGTTTCTGAACCCACCAGAATACCGGATGTTGAGAGCCATGACCCTTCCTTGTTGGACCTGTTCCTGACGTCGCACCCTGATCAGTACCAAGTTTCGGTTGAGGCGCCGCTTGGCCGCTCCGACCATTGTCTGGTCCGTACGATGGTGCCAAACCATGATCGTACCCGCTTTACTTCCTGTGGTAAGCGTAAAGTTTGGCACTATGGGTCGGCTGACTGGGATAGCTTACGCGAATTCTATGCGTCCTATCCATGGAACCAACTCTGCTTCTCTTCGGACAGTGTAGACTTTTGTGCAGACTCCGTCGCCGATGTTGTGCTGCAGGGTATGGAATTATTTATTCCTTGCTCTGTTGTGCGCGTTGGTGGGCGGAGTCGTCCATGGTTTAATAAATCTTGTGCGGAAGCGTCCCTAAAAAAACAAACCGCCTATAAATCATGGACTGAGGCACTCGTTAGTCACGATCCCAAAATCACTGCCTTGAAGAAAAAGCTTAACAGCGAGTCTAGGTCCAGAAAGAGGGTTACTGCTAAAGCCCGAGATGCCCATATAAGCCGAATTGGCGATCAACTCGCCGGATTCCCTACCGGGAGCCGAGCCTTTTGGTCTCTCGCCAAGGCTGCTGAGGGTAACTTTTGCAAGTCTGCTCTTCCCGCTATGCGTAGGCCGGATGATTCTCTGGCCCATAGCGCTAAAGAAAAGGCCGATCTCCTCGGCTCTATCTTTGCCTCTAACTCGACTATCGACGACGGGGGTGCCACACCGCATACTATCCCGCGGTGTGAGAGTTCCATGCCAGAAGTACGTTTCACTCAGAAAGCTGTACGGAAGGAACTTTTATCCCTTGACGTGCGGAAAGCGAGTGGGCCGGATAATATTCCCGCTATTGTCTTAAAAACATGTGCTCCCGAGTTTGGTCCCTGTCCTTACGCGTCTTTTCCTGCACTCCTACACAAATAGAAGAGTACCTAATTCTTGGAGGACAGCCCTTGTTCACCCCATCCCTAAAAAAGGCGACCGCTCTGACCCAGCTAACTACCGACCCATTGCCATTACCTCCCTGCTCTGTAAGGTGATGGAGCGAGTTATAAACACTCAGATCCTTAGGTACCTGGAGGATCACCAGCTGATTAGCGATCGCCAGTATGGCTTTCGCCACGGCCGATCGGCTGGTGATCTTCTTGTTTACCTCACTCACCGCTGGGCTGAAGCCGTAGAGAGTAAGGGTGAGGCACTCGCAGTTAGTCTGGACATCGCTAAGGCCTTTGATCGGGTGTGGCATCGGGCACTACTCTCCAAGCTACCTTCTTATGGTATTCCCGAGGGGTTGTGCGAATGGGTCGCTAGCTTCCTATCGGATCGAAGCATTAAGGTCGTTGTCGACGGGCAATGCTCCGACAGTAAGCCGATTAACGCTGGTGTCCCTCAGGGCTCAGTGTTGTCGCCGACACTGTTCATCTCATTTTTTTAGCCACACAACCTATAATTGTGATTTGACTCTGACAGTGTAGGTAAGTAGGGTAGCATGTTCTATAAACCCTATTATTATTATTGTTTGTTTTTTTTTGTATGTTTTCTGTCATTTCGCGACCTCGACCACTTTAAAGATTTACGCAAATTTAATCGCTCAATCACAATAGATAAGATAAGATAAGAATACTCTTCATTGAGCCCAAAACAATACAACTTGACTTACAACTAGTATTTAAAACTAAACAACAATAATTCTAATTATTGTTGTCCACATAATATCGAAGGTTTACTGCGAAAACAGACTTTACAAGTTAAGACTTAATATAATGAATTAGATTCTGGCTCATATTTTTTCCAGAAACTAATTATACAACATTTAATGATTAAAATAGGTGTATTGTTATTTTTATATTATATTGAATGATTAGCAAGTTACATAAGCACAAACTTTAGAAATCGAATGTTTTCAAACATGTATTAGAAGAATAATAGAATAGAATAACTCTGCTAGGTAGCAGATTAAGATAAAATTAAATTACTTATTAGTCATAGTTTAGACTAGATTGTAATCTGATGAAATGTCTTTTGCTAAATTAGGTATATTATCCCTAAGAAAAAAAAACTTGAGAGGTGTCAAGGGACACCCGGATGGACCATTTCGATTAATGAAAATATCTGGCTTGCTTTCTATAAGAGAGAGAGAAAGAGAGAGAGAGAGAGAGACAGAGAAACATGCGGACACCGCACAGCTTACAATATAGCAAAAAGTGTCGTGACGACTTTTCGCAAGAATTTTTTTTCGTCTGGCCCCCTTTCACAACGCGCGATAAGGAACTTCGTTCCAAAAACATGCATTTAACTGGTGTTAGCAGTAAACCCTCGATATACGAGTACACTTAGAAGCAATTCCATTTTAACGACAGATAAATAGTTTTCGAGCGCTTCGGACGTGGTGGAAAATCCCCCAAGGAGGTGAGATTAAGGTGGAAAGAATTCCGAATTAGGCGAGCGGAGGCCCTCATCGGAATCGGATCAAATCGGCCCGTTCGGGTAAAAGCTCACTCGAACGTTCCACGAATACATCAGACCATTCACTACTCCAACGATTATTTGGGTTAGTAACCGCATGATTTGGAACTTATAAATAAAACACACGTTTGTCAAAGAAAAGCTTCTCCAACTAACCGTATGGAACACTAATAAAAATAAATTTAGCAAATAGATGTGTTATAATTTTTCATCACTATAGGTCAGTCATGGCCGCAGTGATATTATGTAAAAGCCACAAAAAGTTTATAAAAAAAATTTAAAAAAGGTTTTTTTGTTTAGTAAAAAGGTGTTTTTTTTATAATAAAATTGTATGTACCTATACTGTACAATATCTCACCCTACTCTTTTAATCAACGTGCAAAGTCAGTATAATAATAAAAACTACCAGTGGTCACCTCGTCCATCACATTTTTGGAAACGTATTGCAAACAAACGGATATAGATTTCCTATCTTTTTCTTAGTCCATCGATGACTATCGCCCACACACACGTGTGCAAAACTTATAAAAGTTATATCCTATACACGTTTTTCACGTGTCTCGCTTCCACACGAGGCGCTGTCCCGGACAGGTTTACAGGAAAACGTTTAATTAACTTTCCAAAGTTTCGAAATCTCATAAATTGCCTCAGGGCTGATGAAGACTGCGTGATTGTAATTTGTGATCGATGTAAAGTTTTAAACGATTTCTATATTTAACACCATAATTAAATAGAATTAATTATTAGATAGATAGATAGAATACTCTTTATTGTAACACCACAAATATACAGAGAAACTTAAAACTAAAACATAATTTCGTAACTTAAGTGTAACAATTGGCGGTCTTATCGCTAAAAGCGATCTCTTCCAGACAACCTTGAATGGAGATAAATAATTATATTAGCAGGATATTCGACACCGTGTACCTAGAACCGGCATGTTTGAGGAATGTGATGAAAGCTGAAGCGAAAGACGTACCAAGACCCGTCGACAGAGCCCGAGACGTACCGTCGTCAGGATCGTACCAAGTGGAGGGAAATAGGGAACTCGGTACTTGTTATTAATACAGAAATCCGTTCAGACCAGATACAAACATCTGTAGATCAAACAAAGATCGCAACCTTCTGCGTCGCAAGCTAACACCCAGCTTTTCAATACGGAATAAAGTTAATGTAAGAAGAGCACTTTTTTCAATGGCTTAACAAGTATACACAAGACTTGTAGTAGCGACTGTAAAGGTCGCCAATATTTTAAATAATTTAATTTATTTCATTCAAGGCGTTTTCAGAGACCGATAGGTGGTGGAAATTCGAGCCTGTAAGCCTTTCCATGCCAGCATCAACTGATCTACATATCTTTTCCTATGTATCCATGTCGGCGCGGAGGATATTGATAAGTTTTATTACAACCTTATTTTGAATGAATACTGGCAACGTAGTGGCCAGTGGCACCCCTTGGATCAGGAGGTGGATGGATGGCAGACATAATTTGTCAGGACGGTCAAGCAGTCGATTTGCTATTTTAATAATGATTTTAATTAATGTGAAGAGATTTGATGGAGTCCATCCACCTTTAAAGTATAGTCTGAACTTGAACAACAATATTACTACCATCACATCTTATTCTATGACATTCCAACATAGCGGAAATTTTCTACTGTGTACTACTGATATGGAAAAATATATCTTTATGAGTTCAATGAGAGGGAATGGGAGGCGGTGGGGGAGGTACGCGAGTTTTCGTTCTGATTGCTGTGGTTATTTAGATTTTTTTTATTGTAATTATGATTAAAAAAGTGTAACCTTTCGCTTTACTCAAGTGCATTGCAAAAGTAATGGCGTATTCTGCTTAACTTCACATAAGTTTAAAAATAATATGTGAGACAACAAATAATAAAATCACTTACCGCATCCGTTTGATGAGAAGGCGACCTCTGTAACAAAAAAATAACCAATTATGAAATGCCATTTTTTTAACACATTATTAGATATGTCTACACACATATGTCTATGTGTTCACTATGGTGAATGAATGAATGAAACAGTTTATTTGTGTACAAACATCTAAGATACATGTAGAATACAGCAATGTTATAAGAAAACAGATAGTCGAGTATGTTCGAACCTTAGAAAAAAAAACCAACGGGAATCGGGACCAGAACTAATTCCTATGCGAAAATGTCTGCCAGTCTCTGCGGGGGAAGAGGCAACGTACATGCACGCACCCGACAAATTATTTAGTCAAACACTGGTACAAAATATACACACATAAGTACATACACACAGGGATTTGCATTGGCATCGGGAGACGCCTGACAGTGACGTATCCAGTTGGATTTATGTTCTAAGGTTCGGTAATTATAACTCAAGAACGGTTGGACCAATTTTCATGGTTTTTGATTCGATTCCGATTCCCTTTGGGTACGCAATCCTAAGAACTACTACTACTATTTGCCCTAACATATCTGTAATAATCACGCTCGTGGATTCATTAAAATGTAATTTCGCAATACAGTAAGTCGGCTACACAGGTGTCAGGGTTGTAATTAGGTTGCTCAGTTGCCGGTTGAAGGCAGCTCACAGTTCGTACCTTTGAGGATGGTGAGCCGTGACGTCTTTGAAATTGCTACCTCCCGAGCCTTTTACGTGCTATTGACTCAAACGGTACTAGAAAGTTTGTTTCATTAGGAGTAATCTTATGTTGTTTTTACCTGAGGTTTTTATTGGGAGGTAGACGTGTTGTGTCGATCCTACACAATGTAGGATAAGGGCAGGAAGATGAAAAACAACTAGTAAAAAACTACTTTAGCTACTGGCTAAAAACTACTTTAACCCATTAAATTAATCGTAGAAAACAAAAAATAAAACTAATATTTTTTCCTCTGAGTTTCTTGCCCGTTCTTCTCACACTTCCGAAATTATACTTTCTGAATGAGCGTCCATAATTTCTGTTCGATTTGACTAAATGAAATTCCCATTTTTCCATCTAGTCATCATTCTATTATTATAATAAAATCGTCGAGCTGTCGTTCTAAGCCTGTTTGATTAGGTAATTCTTCGACACCCCGTTTTCTCACGATCTCGTATTTGCAATGGCTCGCTGGTCTCGGAGATAGTGAATACTTTGCTATCTTATTTATTCATTAAAATGAGAGTGGCGTGTAAATATGATGAATCAGGTTAGGATACTTTCTGTAAAGCCTTGATGTAAATAAAAATCTGATTTTGGGGGATCAATTGATAAGTGTAAAGGTCAAGTCCGACACATAATCCTGTTCCAACAAAGCTCCCGGAAACGCGGGCATGACTACGTATCGACAGTTGGCAATCAACTACGCTGTCCACCTTTCGCTTCTCTAGGGAGAGATTCATCCCGCCTTCTAGGTTTAACCTGCTAACATCTTCAGCCAGAATACCTATATTGAATAAAAAAGCAACCTAGGCGTTTCAAGCGAAAAGTCTACGCTCTTTAATCACTAGATGCGTACAGTGAAGCGTAAGCATTCGGCATTCGGTAAGCCAAACGTCTACCTATCGAGTTTTTTGTTCTTTCTTATGAAATAAATTTTATTATTACCAATCGAGTAGCACGATGTAAGCATGCTTATACGTGAGAACCTGAAGGTTTTTTTTTCTTTTTTCTTTTTCGGGACTTTTACCCTTCAAGTCATGAAAGTAACATCATACCCTAATCGTATATTACAATCAAAAGATACACAAAGGTATTGTGGCAAAATAAATTACAGAGCTTATAAGACTAACATCCTTTGTATTAGGATGACGATCACCTATTGAATAGTTAGGCAGACGTTATCGCTAAACATTGATTCTGTCTCATTTATTTCAAATTAAAGTAGCACAGGTACGAAATAAGTACGAAATCGCAAGATTTCAAAAATGACTGCTAACAAAGTTTTGTATTTTACCGATTCTTCTTATTTCTAAGAAGTACGCCCTCGTCAAAAGTAATTTTCTCTGACGCGTAAGTAAAGTACTCAAATATAACACATACAAGTAAATACACTTTCGCAGTCGAATTTTATATGTAACGCGTGAACGAAAAAATCTACTAGATTGAGCTTGTTGATAAAAAAAGATGTACTCATAGCAAGCCCAGTCGCATGTACACAAAGCAATACTGCTTGCGCACTACACTATTACTGAGAAATTAAAGATATTTCAAGGTTAAAACTCAAACAAAAAAATTGTATTAAAATAAACTACAATGGTACACATTTGCAAGTCAATGTTTATAAAAAGTTATTAATACCATTTTAAGACTACCACTCGATCGAAAAGTACCTCTACGACGAAAACGGACAAGAAAATACAATAGAATATTAATGTTTATTGTAAACACTGTGATTACAATAATGCAAAGCATACGAATAAGGTAAGCTATACTTAGCTTTTGCAGGCGTACAATAACAATGGGCGTATTATGGGTGCTTCTTAAATTTAAAAGAAACTACTTCTAGTATTTTTTTCATTCAATGTTACGTGGAAAAATGTCGGCATCGCATATATGAAGCAGTTTTATTCGGGGCATTAAGTATGTAAATGTTTCAATCACGTTGAAGTCACTCGTCTCACAGTAACATACCTGTTGCTTTACGTATAAAAAGTACCTACTAATGTACACAATTTGGCGTGAATAGCATTTATTCAAATACTAGCTGCGCCGAAAGGTTTTACTCGCTCAAGGCAAGCAAGGTAGGCGCCGTAAAACGAAATAAATACCAAATTGTGTAAGTTCATTTTGAAAAAGTTCATAAAAACAATATTGGTAAATTATTATAATAAAATAGTAAAATAGCCTATGTACTATTCTGGGGTTTAAGCTATCTTCATACAAAATTTCAGCTTAATCGATACTGTTTAGGTGTTAAGAGGTAACAAACATTTAGGCAGTTAGTTCTTTGATTAAGCACAGCTTTGGTTTTCAAGATTTTTTAATTGGAATAATTCTTTAACAGATACATAGATACGTCACTTTATTGTAATAGATATTAAGATTCCTGGTACCATATAGCATCATATAGCAAGGCCTTGCTATACCTCGCTATACCTTGCTATATTATTTTTAGTGATGGCCGGGTTAATGATCGGAACTATATTTTTAATAGTTCATTCTTTGTGATTGAATCGTGAGCCGATCTTTTAAATCGAGTCACATTAACATTGCTTTTTTCATCTTTACAAACGAACTCAAAGAATTGGTATAACTTGTCAATGACTGCTTTAAGTGCATTTAGAATAGGTATATTATTATACAAAAATAAAGAAAATTTATATTATTTAAAAATAAAAACGAACAAGTGCAAGTTGGACTTGCCACATACTTGTGTGGAAAAATGTTATTAACATATGTAGGTATCCGTTCTTTTATCCCCACAATAATAATTATTATTAAAGTCTCATCAATGTGAAATGAAAATTACTTATAAATTCATTATTATATACTAGCTATAATATATTGTTTTTTAATCTATGTATGTTTTTATCTCAAAATTGACATTGTCAACAGCCATGTTGCTGTAAAACCATACAATTTGGCAAATCCTATATGAACTAGATAAAAAAAAATGCGTAGCCATTTTGTAACATGACTTAGCCGGTTAAGCGAAAGTCTACTGCAAGGTATTCAAAGCTTTAAGTTATTCGGACAAATAATCATTATGCATAAAAAGAGCTCATATTACAAGTAAATAGGAGGTGAAATTTAAAATACAAATTAAATTACTTTGTTTCATAATACTAACAAAAGGACCTGCAAACACAAGAAAATGTTTAATAAAAATAAAAAACATTTTTTTCTAATTTGTTACACAGCGGTTAAGCATTTGCTACTATTTAGTTTAATATATCGCGTAGGTAATAGGAGTTTCAAAACGGCTTAGTCATATTATCACCTAGTCAAAATGAAAAATGGCGGATTCTACGCATCAACTGTAAAATACAGCGCGATATAGCGCTATATGTCATTTATAGCTACGTGTGTGACGGATGCCGATTTGTACTGAAGCTATGCCGCGCTATATGAAGCTATATAGCGCTATATAGCGACGTGTGAAATGGGCTTTAGGAAAAAAATAAACTTGTTTTTAAACGGTTTTATTCGAATCTTAGATCGGGATTCCTTTAAATAAGACCCTTTTTTATGATTGGTTAGCCTTTGACCGCGATGTCGCTTGATGTTAAGCGATGATGCGGTCGTAGATACATAGTAGCGGACAAAACCCAGCACACACTAAACCTAACATCACATTAGCAAGATATAAGTAGATAATAGAAAAAGAACAGAAATCAAGAAAGCCCTACCTGAACCCTAAGGGGCTGTCTCCACGAGCGAGAGAATCGCGACGAGTCCGCCCGTATATCGTCGGATAATCTCCACGAACGAGCGATAATTCCGCCACGTATCGTCGTGAGTCGTAACGGAAGCGCAACGTTTCCGCGGCGACTCGTAACTGTATCGCCGCGTTTCCTTGACGACGCGTTGCGAAAGAGAGAACGAACTCTGAAATGACGCTGCGTTTGACAGCGCGCCCGCTGCGCACTCGTCGCGAGCGCGCGGCGGGCGCGCTGCTAGTCGCGGCGGGCTCGCGACGATGTAATGACGTATCGCGCACTCGCTGCCACTCGTCGCATCGCGGCGATAATATCGCCGTGTGGAGACGGTTCCCTAGAGAGTGTATAGAAATACGTGGCACGACGATAATATCGCCGCGATTCTCTCGCTCGTAGAGACAGCCCCTAAACCCATCCCCAAAAATAATAGTAGTTAGTATGGTAAATAGCAAAAAGTATAAAAGATGATGTTTGAAAGGAACAGATGAAGCGCGGAAGTACGAGCAGCATACAAGATAGAACTGGAATGAATGCGTAGAGAAAATAGACTCAGCCAATGTCAGAGGTTCGTAAAAAAAAAACCTAACATCATGCCGGAGGCCGGAACACGGTCACAACGACCGCTTAGCGACGCGATTTTGTCCAGTCGATGGTAACTAGCCAATGTATGCCAATGAAGCCTACCACCAGTATAAACTTTGTGAATAGCCTACAAAATTAACTTCATTGTGACATTTATTCCCTAAAAGCTCCCGAAAGAAGAACTATAGCATAAAAATACGAGAAAAGCTTTCACTCTTTCACATTTAATATCATATTTAGTATCTAAAATAAGCGTTTCATCAACGTCTACACTAAAACATGAATATTTAATTATTCCAAGGCTGGTTGAAAGGGCATCAACGATTAAATTAAAATAAAATATAGCGAAACAAATCAGTGTTGCTGGTAACAATTTTGCGTTATTCATATAAGGTAAGTGTCATATACGTAAAAAATCAACTTAAGTATGCGATGCGTGAATCACGAATAGGGACGTTGCGTTGACAAGGTAAAAAATAATTAAACAGTCAATATTTAAATAATAAAAAATATTAGTTAGGTACGTATTTATTGGTTCGTGAATAAAATAAGAAATGTCTGAGATAAGAGTATAACGATTATATTTTAGGGAAGGAACGCGCTGCGCGCTACTTCAATACAATCCAGTATCAAATGTATCAGAGTTCGGCCAATGACGTCACGACCAAGCTACTTGTGTTTGTTTGTAGCACACATGTTTTTTAACAAATTTACAAAGACTAAATACTTGTCCAATTTTTTTTATCAACATCCCTACACCCAAGGCATGTGATGCTTTTCAGTTAAATTTTAAAAAATTAACCGTTATGTATATATCACCCGTTATTCAATCATAAAGCCCAAAATTCATTGCTTAACTACGAATCAAAATAGTAGGTATACTCGTATAATGATGTTCGGAAGTTGTGAAACATATTACCATCTCACAGAAACTGTTTTGAGCAAAACAAACTTAGCTTAAGAGTAATTTGAGCGCAAATCGTAGACCCTCTACATCGTAGAATCGTAGCACTAAGCGCTACGTACCTACGCGATAATATAGTGAAAATTTTGAGGCATTTCGTGATTCCACTTCTTTACTAAACTGTAGCCCTGGTACATTTCTAACAGTTAAATAAAAATATTCCAGTCCGAGTAATCACCATTATTTATTTATTTAGTTTATAAAAATCCTTAAAAATGCAGCTATGGCAGTTTATAGCATCCTGGTGAAAATTGTTATACTGAGATTTGGATCTAGAGTCCGGATTTTAAGTCGTACTTAGACGTGGCAACAATTTCTAACTTAACTGTGCCCCTGGTTTTTTACGTATAGGCAAGTATCAAATTCGAGGTAGGCCTCCAACCCGATTATGATTTTATCGAACACTTCGGAAGGAACTGAATAAATCTCGCGCAGGGCCAGAAGGCTTTGGAGTCAATTCGAGTATGTAGAGTCCTATACCCAGCTGTGGATGAACTCGCTTAGAAGATACATAGATACCTAGATAATTATTTCAGGAAAAAGACACCGTAAAATAATCAACACATGAAAAGTCACGGACGGATTAAGTCAAGCATATTTTCCTTTTTGTTGTCCAGTTCCGCCTACACAAACAGAAGCCGGGAAGTTAGGGCAAATTTTAATTGGCATAACACAGCTTTATTGTCTTTTATTACAAAAAGAATCTTCTTCTTTTAAATGAATTTATTATCCCGAATACTCGTACTTTAATGATGGAATTATTTGATTTGGGGAAGTGATTATAGAAACTGTATCTATTTATTAGTTTTTGAGTCGTTGATCTGTTTTAGTGTAAGACTGGTATACTATTATGTAATCTAAATATATAAAAGGGAAGAGTGACTGACTGACTGATCTATCAACGCATAGCCCAAACCGCTGGACGGATTGAGTTGAAATTTGGCATACAGGTAGGTTTTAAGGCGTAGACATCCGCTAAGAAAGGATTTCTGCACGCAGGCAAAGCCGCGAGCATTATATACATAACTTTGAGATTGAGAGTATTTGATGTTATTTGAAATAAATAAATTTATTTAGTTTTTCAACGCAGAGTATTTAAGCTGTTATCGTCCCATTGCAGGGCAAATGCCTTTCTTCCCTCCTTCCATTCCCCATGTGCTAGGACTATGGTTCGCCAATTAGAACAAAAGGAGTCTAGTTCATCTATTATTTATTATTTATTTATATTAAGAGCGGCAAACAAGCAGTCGGCCCACCTGATGTTAAGTGGTTACCGACGCCTATGGACCCCTTCAACACCAGAGGCGTAAATGGAGCGTTGCCGGCCCTGGTAGATTTGGTCATCTCACCATCAAAAGGGCCTGTCGCAATATCATCTGACAGAGCTGCTTTTCTAACAATGGCCAATCGCTTGTGGGACGACGACGATGACTGGGATGTTACTGTCGTTCGTTTATCCACGACTTCGTAATCCCAGTACATTTTTTTAGCGTAAGCCATTTGGCAAATAAGTATAAAATCCCAAAATACAAAACCTTTTTTTGACCCAGGAAAAATGCATTACGCATCAACCCAAGGCGAGGGGCGCGGGGCGGTATGTGAGACTCCCCCGCCGAAGATGAGCGCGACGGGGATATCTACTAAAAACGTGAGGGTTCCTGCGGGATGCCATAATGCTGGGGCAGCGGGAACGCCAAAGCACAGCAAAAAAACATATAACCTAAGACAACACATGAGTGCTATCTTTTCGTAGCCCCATCAGATTAATTTAGTGATCCACATGTTTATTTTAAATCCAACTTCAAACTCGCTTTTAACAAGCGGAGCAAGAAGCACATTTTAATTTGTAACTTAAAAACCAGAAAATAAGTTAATACCTACCCTTTGCCAAAAAAATTAACTTTCCCAATCAGTTCAGTTCTTGGAAAAATCGGAGAACATTCGTCCATGAAAAAGATTCGAATTGTAAACATTTTCTCCTTTAATAATATTTAATTCTTGGAAAAGCAGTACAAAAACATGATATTTTCTTCGTGATATTTAACCACCTACATCTTTGGACTTAAGCTCTTATTTTTCACGTACATTTTTACCTTTCCTTTTTGTAAAGGCTCCCACATAAACCACACGAAGTTTATGGTGGTAAGTGCTTTCGCGGTTTTCGTGTATTTACGTTAATAATTGTACCCTTTTAGTTTTACCATAGCTGCTACCCTGATGCCATCAACTCCATTAGTCGATGACCACTGTCAATGGAGCACTTAATATTGTTATTTATAACTTTACAAGCTTTATTGGTTTAATGACAGTGTTTTTCGTTGCTATTTTCGTTTTGGGATATAAATATTTTTATTACTTACTAAAGTTAAAGTTGCTACTTGAATTTATTCTACATCTACGGTTACCTCTACATAGGAAACTAAGACCTTGGAATATATATCACAAATACTACTTTTCAGCGAGTAAAACCGCAGCTAATCAATTTCATGTAAAGAAATAATATTATGAGGCCCGATAATAGCACCAATTCAACGATCATAGAAAATGTTTTTTTCCTTAACTCCCATATACCTCACACCCCACATATCACACCCCACATATCACTCCCACATATTTATTTATATCTGTTACGGCTAAAGTCCGAAGTGCGGCTACATTTAGGCTTAGCCGGTTTGCTGCGGTAGCAGCCGGCGAAGCACCAGATCCGACTTGTTCTTATTCCAGAGTTCTCAATTCATCATTAAGGAATATTTAATGTTAATTTTATTAAGTTCACCATACAACAACAATTAAACACGTTGATAACAACTTGTCTCACGTTCTAAACGCGTGAGGCTGAAAACAAATCTTCTACACCTAACTTTAACCGACTGCGGTCGGCTACACCTAGCCGGCTAAGCTAAACCTAGGTGTAACATATCTTAAGCCCAAACATTATCTACTATCAGTTACAATAAACCTAATGATAAATTGACGAAAACGTTGATTAACGTTTGACGAAAACAAAAAATTAGCGGCATCGTCAATTTTCTTCAAAAGCCGGTGATAAATCCAAAGGTATGTTGGCTTTCCGCAAACAATATATAAATAGAAATGTAGAGATATAAAGACGAGATATTTTTGTGGCCCAATGACACATATTATTATAGACGATACAAAACGTGATGATGAAACTCACATGTGAATCACGTTTTAAACTCTAATATTATAGTGCGCACGATGGTAAGCATCATGAGTCCCTATATCAGACACAGAGCCATTCAGTGTTAGAAAATAATAATAATGAGCAATTTATTGACAGTAAAAACCAGAAAAAGTACACACATAAAAAGTAATACAATTTGAACCATCCTATTGTCAAATGGGATAGACTCAGCTTTGTGTGGCACAGGGAGAAACCACGTGTTATAAAATTCAAAATTCTGTACTGCGGCACTGCACTGCGCATCTCACCCAGATGATATAACTTATTAAATCCCGAAAGCAGCCCCAAAAGCTAGGCTAGAGCGGTAGAAAAAGAACTACCCATCTCCATCAACCTACATCTCACAGTGGTCTCGCAGTGATGTGCAAACATTACTGTGCTTCGGTAGAAGGGTACTGTAGCTAGTGAAATTACTGGGCTGAGGAGTCTTGAACATCTTATGACTCTCAAGTAAGAAGCGTTGGCGCAGTGCACGCAGAATTGTACCTTTGTAAAATACTGGGTAGCACTGTACTAATAATGGGCAGCGTTATCTCTTACCATCAGGAGAGCGTCTTGCTCGTCGTCTTACTTTGTTGTATAAAAAAAAAAAAAAACTCTCCAGCAGAGAAACTTCCACCCGGCAGTGATCTTCCCTGGAAATCTTTAAATAGACTCCGCGCTGGTGTTGGAAGATCACAAGAAAACCGGGTAAGGTGGGGTTTCTCTGCAAACGATAAGTGCGACTGTGGAGCTATCCAATCGATGGACCACCTTCTCCAATGTCCCAGCTGCCCTGTCATATGTACGAAGTAGGATCTCATCGAGGCCAATGACAGAGCTATAATAGCTCTGTCCACCTACTGGTCCAAGCAGGTATAAAAAAAATAAAGCCATTTTGACTCGAAAAGAAGAAGAAGAATCCCGACATGACCAGTAAGTTCGCGGGTAAGAATTGAACTTTTGCTTTGCTAGTCCCAATTCCCAAGAAACGTCATAAGACTGTCTATTGATGTAAAACTGACATGACGGAGTGGCGACGAAGGTAGAAATTAGAAATCCACCAACAAAATCTCCGGAGCGGAGTTTTTACGCAATTCTATAGGTGGATTTTAACTTTGCTTACCGCACCGCAATTATATGTAAGAATTATATATAAAGAATTTGAGGGTAAATAAAGAAAAAAAAACTTTTTTTAAATTATATACGAGTATTATAAGCAAATATAATAGTCTAATTCATCTAATTCTAGCATCAGAATTGCTATCATTGAAATTTTAACCGAAATCTGCCATTAAAATTTCCACATTGCAATTTCTACCATTTTCTAAAAAAAAATCCACCATTAAAATTCTACCATTTTTATACAAAAATTCTACCATTAAAATTGCTTACATTTTCTAAAAAAAAATCTACCATTTTTCCACCATTAAAATTTCTACCTTTTTTCCACCATCAAAATTTCTACCTTCTTTCTATCTAAATTCTATCTTTGAAATTTCTACCAAATTCTACAATAAAAATTTCTACCATTTTCTAAAAAAATACTCCTACTTACTAGGTTGGCGCGAGAACCCAAAGTGAGTTTTGGCCTCCGACAATAATTCTCCAGCTGGTCCTGTCCTTCTAAAAAAATCCACTATTAAAATACTATTTTAATACCAAAATTCTACCATTAAAATTTCTACCATTTTCTAAAAAAATTCTACCATTAAAATTTTTCTGACATTTTCTAAAAAAATCTACCATTAAAATCTCTAACATTTTTCTACCATTTAAATTTCTACCAAAATTCTACCCTTGAAATTTCTACCAAATTCTACCATTGAAATTTCTACCAAATTCTATCATTTTTCTACCATTCAAATTTATACCAAATTCAACTATTCAAATTTCAATCACATTCAAAAAAAGTTTCCACCCAAGTCACCGAGCACCTTGAATCAATAACGTCAAATTTTAAAAATGGAATACGTCAAAATGACTATCAGTTGTAAAATTTCAGCAACAGTCATTTGTTTTTCATTGATAACTATTTTTAGTTAAAATTTTCTTTAAATCATACCAATCGGTTCTCTTAGATGCCACTCCGAATTACCAACAATACCACACCTATACTCACTTATTTAAGTCCTACGTATAAGTGATGTCCTATAAGTGTTATCTATGTATTTTTAAGATTAAAAAGCATTTATATCCACACAAAAATAATAAAAACACTTCAATAAAATAACAATCAAAAGTAAACAAAAAAATACATTGTTAACCGACTCCACTGCTGGTAAGCATTTTTCGTGAGTAAAAGAAAGCAAGAAAAATAGAGTTAACGCGGTTACTGGTTCTCAGACTGGTCACATGCACGAATACAAAAAATTGTACGTATTTTGTGCGTCAGCCGTACGTTTTTTCTCGAGGGAAAGATATTTAAATCAAAATCGCCTGTTTATAACTAGACATTACTGTGTTTACCCCACTCAGACTCATGGAAACTGTAACAATCTGCATTCATACAAAATAATCATTTATATATGTCGGTCACAATCAACCTATCTATCGTTGTGTAAAAACAAACTAAACAAATAAAACGTTATTGTAAATGTTGGTTACAATATTTTTACTCGTGTCGCAATAGTTTCTAGGGTGACGCACGATCATCTATATTAAGACTACAGCATACGTGCTGGAATAATTTGAACTTCCCTGAACGAATCTCATTAAGATAATAATAAAACAGCTTCCCCTACTTACACTGTCAGAGTCAAATCACAAGTTATAGGTTGTGTGGCTAACCTATATGTTGCAGTTTCAGGTCGACGATATTACTACAGGGCCTGCAACATGACCTGATGACTGCCTCCTACATATCTTATAGGAAACACCCGGGACCCACAGTTTTACGTGCCTTCCGAAACACGGTAGCGTCCAGGCAAAAACTTGACCTCCGGCTTACAAGCCGGACCAACGACCACTGGGCCACGGACGCTACGAAGATAGGTAAGAATAAAAGAAAATTTGGTTATATATTGCGTTAATTTATTTGGTTACATCATTGGCAAAGGTATAATCCTTACTAATACTATATATTAATTATATCATTTTAACAGTAGGTTAGGAGCGTGTCCACGTTGCAAGGTTTGTAGCAGCATTCGTCGACAACTCCTCTCTTGAATCGTGAGCCGAAGCCGAGGCCGGCCAATGCTCGGCTTGGTTCGACCATCCATCCGACTCCGTTGTACCCGATACGGTTCTCGGACCTCTTTTCCTTTACATCGCTGCAGAGTACCTCCAGGGTCTCAGCCAACCTCCGTCCGCAGAAGTAATCATCCCCATATCCTGATGATATGAACATGGCCAGCAAAGCAACAAACACCACAACCTTCATGTTTAACTCTTGAGGACTGCTCAGGTGTGTTCAGGTGTGTTACCGTTGATCACGATATTGCAATGTGCTGTTTCACTGAAACCTCTCCCAATTTATACCATGAACAGATCATTATCTATGCAAATTGTTCAATGAACACGTCGTTAACACAATGTCTAGATCTCAAGATAATCTAACGTAGGTAGCCTGTCAAACTGATTCTAGGATTTCCGATGATATTACCAAAATAAAACAAAGGCATTGATGCGGAAAACTACCTACCCCTAAAATTGGAAATTTCTTAAGAGGTAAAAGGCAACAAAAGTGTCAATAAATCTCAATTCTTTAATTGCTTTTTACGGTTTTGTACCCCTAAAGGAAAAAAGAAACACTTATAAGATCACTCCCTTGTCCGTTTGCCTGTCTGTCTGTGAAGACACTTTTACTAGGAAAACGTGGAGATATCTAGTTGAAATTAAAACCATATACTCAAGTCTACGGTCCTTTAAAGTTATGAAAAAATCAAATTTCTAAGTTAACGTAGAAAAAAGATACAGCCGTTTATGACACAAAATACGTAAATTTCGACACTCACTTTAAAAAAATGACTTTAAATAAAGTACGTAAACAGTAATCATTCGTCGGAATTCGCCTTTGGATGGGGCGACTTGGTCCCATAGACGTTATAAACTTAACATTACGTCCATGCTTGGTCCTCAACTTTTTGTTGATTTTTTGTACGAAACCCTCGGTGAACGAGTCCGAATCGCACTTGACCGGTTTTATTTATTCTTAGTCATTTTCAATTCAAATGAAGTGGAAAGTTTTGACTTAAAGCGTAAATATTAAGCAAATCGCCACCCACGCAAATCGTCTTCATCTTTCAGGTCACATTAGCTTGACGTGTTCATTATGAGCATGGGGGAGTAGGTATTGAACCACACCCTGACTATAAATGGGAGAAATTGACATAAGTATCGTCATTTGAGCATCGTGATTCATAAACTTAACACCTGAGTTTACATTATAACTATAATACAAAGTAGTGAAGCTGCTGAAACATGGTTTTCGTTCGGTCTTTAAAATGATGGCAGCAAGAACGTGGTTGAGAATGACCTTTAATATCGTGATCGTCCAACGAAAGTTTCTATCCACTCAGAAGATGGTTCCATTCTGGATAATAAACTCCATAGAAACGACGGCCCTGGATTTGGGGATAGTGTTGTTCAGAATGTATTCAGTCGCCAGATGGGTGTTTATCCTTGGCAACGCAACGAAACCTGCTCCAACAGTGTTTATGAACTTGGTGCTCGTGGTTTCATATGTGATGTATTCCTACAAATGCTGTATGAGTAACTTTTTGAATTTTTAAAAGAGTTATTATAAGTGGGAAATCAAATCAAAATCTTTGGTACTTATTTATAGGTCTTAGATATTATATTGTAGTGGAGAAGAAAGTATCTTAAGTGCGATAAAAATTAAATGTTATCAGATTATAATAAAATGTAAAAAACCCTAATGTGCCTTTGTCAACTTTGTCGCATATACGAGAATGTTTAGTAAATTAACTTTTTAACGCTTGAGTAAAAATTAACTTTGCGTGTAAGCCAATGGCCTCCTAAAGACGCTTCAAACTGAGCCGATTGGCTATTCTATAGCCATAGCTTTGATAAGTTATTTATTTTTCATGAATATTTAGTGATGTATGTAAAAGTTTTTGTTAAATTTAATAAATCAATTAAATGGGCAATAAATAAGACGGAAAGAAGAAGGAAAAAATTATGTATAAAAAATGTACTTAGTTTTAAGTGTTGTACTGTAAAATTTAGTCATAAGGGTGCTACGACAGTATTTAAGATTTGGCCTTATTATATAAAAAAACAAATGATACATCAATAAAAACACATTTATTACTCACAGATTGGTTCCATGCCAATCTGTCGTGATCTTTTATTAAGTACACTAATCCCTCAGACTGTCAACGGTACACGGACCTATCCCTAGGGTGTCGAGTGTTAATAAGTCCTAATTTCATATAATGTGTTCATTGTCATCGATAGCTCTTGTCCGAAACATCAATTAAGTAATTGCCAACTGTTTGTATGCGATCGTGATGACGTGGAGACTGGGTAGCGGAAAATTTCACATTTCTATATGACCAAGCCTTAATAGGGAATCTTTTTTTAAAGTGAGAAGGCGAGCAAGACGCTCTGCTGATGGTAAGAGATTACGCTGCCCGTAATCAGTACCCATCAAAATGATGTAAAATTTTGGTACACTGCTCTAACGCTTCATACTCAAGAGTCAAGAGATGTTAAGGCTCTTCAGCCCAGTATTTCACATAAATTTCACATAAGTAGTAGCTATGATTTTTAGTTATTTGGGTTTCAAAAGAGGTTTTAGAGGTTTTTACAGTAACATTTACAGAGTTATTGGTAATTATGAACATTGGTGGATAATACCATATTGAGGAGGTTTAACTATGCTTTGAGCGCCGTAAATTTTCCACGAAAATTTAAGGTTTTCGAATTAAAAATTAACATAAAATTTTTACCCTGTAGAGTTTAGCGGTATAATTATTTATACTTTAATATCTTGTTACTTAGACAAAATACAGAGCATTATTATAATTAATCAAATTAAATCTAATTGCTTCCATTAAAAGAATAGAGGCGGAGAAGTAACAAATTTAGGACACTTTTGGCGTTCAGGTAGATTTTTTAAACAAAACCTCTACGTTTTAATAGAATTCTTTCGAAATATTAACAAAATTGAGAATGTGATAAGGAATTTCAGAAGAAATTACAAAAAAAAGAATTAGACGATAATGCGCGTGTCCTTATTTTACATCTTCTAAACATCGACCGCCATATAAATTCGTGAAGTAATATCGAAAAAGCGTGTACGAGCACCTAATAAAATACTAAATAAAAAAGGAAGTATTGCAAACACAAATTTACTTCTACTTATTTAAGGATTTATTACTTTTTTGACTTATACCAGTAAATTTTTGAGTTAAGCCAGTATTTCATTAGGTATACGATTCATGATTTTGTATTACAGAAGTCGTTAAAGACTAAAATCGTCGGGTATAATGTACGACGTGGCTTAGCTTTAAGTCATAACTCCTAAGCAGCTTCAACTTTAAAAGTACCTCGACATAATGTTCGAACTACGTCCGCAAAGTTAAGGCGATTAAGACACACCAACAATGGTTAAGTACACTGTACATTGTACAGGGTAACATTTTTAAAGCCCACTGCAGGGCTTATTGGACAATCCAGGATAGAAATTCATTGAAAAGATATTTGGTGGCTTCTTACGTCGAAGGCTTATATTATTACGTCACATTTTACTCGTATATTTACGCCATTTTGAATTGTGTTTTATTCCCTTTCCTACGACCCGCCAATTTAATTTATTGAACCCTTTTTGTGCTGAACTCCTGGTTCAGTTCAATCGACCTTTAATACATCTATCAGCCGTATAAATTGTAGGTAAATGTTTCCGAAATTTTGTGGAACGGTGTGCACTTTAATACTGGACAATCTTTGTAGTTGGGGCTAACATTTGAATGAATACTGATATGTGTTGACCAATCAATTCAAACCAAAGTGAATCAACTCTTTGACTGATTGTTAGCTAATAATATGAATTGCAGTTCATACTGCAACCAAACTGGTTACATAAAGCTCCAGTTAGCAACGCAACAAAGTGCAAAGTTTCTTCGGCCACGAGATACATAATATATGCTGAAAGAACTTAATTGTTTCGTCTTGTATCGCGAGTTTTAATGTTGCTGCGTATGAGCAAATGGCTACGAGGCCACACAATTTTTTTATCTTTGTCTAAATGCAAAAATGGTTCAACCAGTGTTGGTTCACTCCAACCAGTTTTGGTTCACTCCAACCAGTGTTGGTTCACTCCAACCAGTGTTGGTTCACTCCAACCAGTGTTGGTTCACTCCAACCAGTGTTGGTTCACTCCCACATCTGAATTGAGGCAAATTCCTCCAATTAGTTGGCGTGTTTGTATTAAAGTGAAATTAATATTACATAGAGTTACGTGAGCATTTGATCTATTCCACTGTTTTAAATCAGTTAAAGGGTTTTCGCTTCAGCTAACTGCAGGTAAATTGGTTTAACCAGTACAATAAGAGTAATTCCAAATACAATTACTGTTGCATCTGATATACTGCAACTAGGTATGTAAAATCCAATTATTGTTGCATTCAGTTGCAATAACATATATTTTAGATTTACTTTTTTTTTAATGTGGCAAATGCATTTATTGAGAAAAACAAACTAACAATACTACAGCTACTACAGCAGTAAACACTTTTATTAACCTATATTATTTACTTAATCTATTTTTCTGATTTCAATCAATCTAAGTTGATGTCTAAAATTGTAAGCCAATTATTTGTTGCATAAGTTGAGCAACATTTATGTCTCCGTTTTCAATCTGCCAAAGCTAACGTCTATACCTAGCCAAAGCAGTTCAACCAGTAGGCTTAAGTAAGGGCCAATCGTTATCGTTTTTTTTTCCACCCCTGTCGCCTCAGTACTCATTACATTTTTTAGCGTTAGCCACAAGTGATTGCCGCATGTCTAGCGCCCCTGTATCTTCACAGTGGTATAAAGTCCAATTATTGTTGCAAAGGTTACGCAACGTTTATCTGTTTTCAATTAGTTAAACGTCTGAGTTCTCTTCGATTCAAGACTGGAATCCCTTTGTGTATGTCAAACGGGAGCAGTTAGTATAATGTCTGTTGCTAGTGTAGCTTGATTGCATTGCTTCTGCACAAAGGCAAAGTGATACAAAGCATCGCACATTTCTCTTTTGCATTGCTGTAATTCTTAGTTGCACTGTTTGAAAACTTTATCTATTATGTTGCTTAAATGTGCGTAACATTTTAGTTTTGTATTTTCTTCATTTTCCTTCATAATGTTTCGTCGTGCATTATAATTGGAACATGCTTATTGCAACAACTGCATAACACAGAAAAGAGCATTTATGGAAAACTACTTTAAGATAAGTCATTTTAAAGTTGTTTTCCATAACATTTTGTGTTGCTGTAATTCTTTGTTGAGCTGTTTGCAAACTTTATCTGTTATGTTGCTTAAATGTGCATAACATTGTGCAAGACTTTTTTGTGTATCAATTAAAGTTTTCTTATAATGTACCGTCGTGCGTTATAAATTGAACATGTTTATTCACTGCAACAACTGCGTAACATAGAAATAACATTTATGGAAAACAACCTTGATATGACTTATTAGATGTTATTCACATTTTTTCTTCTGTCGTTGCAGCAAATACGCGAATATAACGAGTGTCGCCATTTTAGATAATCTGCCAATAAACCGGAGCTTCGATCACTTTGCCTACATTCTGTGCTGGAGTAACATCACCCTGACATATTTTTGCGTCATAGTTTTGTCGAATCTCTGCCCAAATTACAAAGCTATGTATATTTATTTATTTTTTAATAAAAAATATACAAGATTTCGGTCTAGTAGGTGCATGAGACCAATGGATTTGAATTAACTGCAAAAAAACCCACGTTTGTTATCGCAATTTTAATCAACTGTACGGATTCAGTTTATTTTTACCTTTGGTTTATCTTTTTATTACAAGGTGGCAGTAAGTACATATTTTAAAAATTAAGTCTATAAGTATTTAGGTTAATAAATAAAACGTCTGGCTTACTGAAAACGAGCACAAAGTCATCATTTTTTTATTACATTGAGTCAAGTATTTTTCACTCATGAACATGATTATTTTATTACATTAAGGCGCAAGTATCACACTTATATCATAAATGCGAAAGTTCGTGAGTGTGCATGTTTGTTACTTCGTCACGCCTAAGCGGGTGAGCTGAAATTTGGTATAGAGATAGCTTAGACCCTGGAATAAGACATAGGCTACAGTACAACGGGTAGAACCGCCAGGTGCAGCTAGTTTTATTATAAAACATAACATGTCTGCAACAAAAAAATAGTCAAATCTATTACAAGCGAGGATCGATACAATATCAGTCGTCCCTTAAAAATTACAAAAGGGAATATAATGGATTGTGTAGGGCAGGGGGTGAAACGGTACGGTTCGACGACCCCCGCGGCGTTTCGGTGGCTCTCCGTGTGTTATTTGTATTCATAAGTATTATGAATACTTACATAGGTTTTTCGTACAAATGTTTTTACTAGATTACTAAGTTAAATAATGAAGATTATTATATATGTAGTACGTTCTATGAGAGGGGACTATGCCCAACAATGGACTAACGTGATCATGACTATTAGCCAGGCCAGACTTGGTGAAAAATCGGGTTTATCTCAAACAGAACAGGTTACCCCGACTACACTGTCAGAGTAAAATCCCAATTATAGTTTGTGTGACCAACTTTTACGTTTTAGTTTCAGGCCATTCGTAACAAGCGTGCTACATGACCTAACGACTCCTACATAATAACTTATAGGCAACCAAGCCATAAATTTTTACGTGCCTACGAAAACACGGTAACGTCCAGTAGATTTTTTCCATACTGAGTTTAGAGACCAAGGTCGGCAGTCGCAAATGATGGAGATATCTAGATAAGTATAGGTTTGGATGAAATGGGTGAAAGAAGATATGCGTGCTAGGGGAGTGAATGAAGATATGGCGGATGATAGAGTAGATTGGAGGAGGAAGACGTGTTGTGCCGACGCGTATATGGAAACCCTTCCTCTATTCAGCGCCAGTATGGATCTGGGATGCGGGAGCTTTTAAACGACAAAATATGCAGTTTCAGAGTTTAAATGCTACCCTACTTTCAGTTCTGAAATGCGGGACGGTTTACGTACGCAATTTTACCGTTATAAATTAGAAATCCTTCCAGTATTCAGCACTCAAGTATTTTTGAGTTGCGGAAACTTTTGACTTTTGATATTGAATGTTTAGTATTTGTTTGCTATTACACTTGTACTTATAAATACTGCATGAGACGGCATTGTTTTAAGGAAATGTAATAAAAATATACATGACTTTTATTTTTAGTAAACATGGAATATGGTATACCTACATGTATGTACTCGTATATAATATAATACAAGTATCTTGCAATGTAATTTTTTACTTTTTTTAACTAAGTTTGAGTTTCACACTCTTATTAGAGGTATACGTGTCAGAGTAAGAGTCCGAGCAAGAGTCAACAGTAATAGTCAGTCTTGTCTCTTGTCTTGTCTCTTGACTTGTCTCTTGTCTTGTCTCTTGTCTTGGTTCTTGTCTTGTCTCTTGTCTTGTCTCTTGTCTTGTCACTTGTCTTGTCTCCTGTCTTATCTCGTCTCGTCTGACCTTATTTTATTAATAATTGACTAAAGGTAGGTAGTATTTGTAGACTGTTTTACGAACCACGAAGTGCGCGCGGGTCCAATAGTTATAAGTAAACATAAACTTTCCTCTTGAATTACTATCAAATTCCGTTGCGTTGTAAAGATCTAAAAGCAGCAAACAAACGGCAGACAAGCGTTTTCATCAAACAGATTTAAATATTACCCTTGAAACAATCCCCGAGTTCAGATCGGTCGATCTGAATAGCGGAAGGGATTAAAGTCGCAAATAGAGAATGAATGCACGTAAAGGCTCCCGCAGCTCAGATCGGTCGCGGTGCTGAATAGCGGAAGGGATTAAAGTCGCATTTTGAGAATTCACGTATGGAAAGGCTCCCGCATCTCAGTTCGGTCGCGGTGCTGAATAGAGGTAGGGTTTCAATATACGCTGTGCCGACCCTACGTAATATGGGATAAGGACAGGAAGATTTTTTTTTATTTGGCGTTTGACCACATCCCACCTGCTGGAAAGTGCAGATTTGGTTGACGATGAATCACGTAAGATACCTAGAAAGGTACGTATTCACTCGTGTCTTAAAGATGCCCAAGTAAACCTGGTAAGTGCCAAGGAAGATGACGATGAACGGATGAGTCTAGCCCAAGATCGGAAAGTGTGGCTTGATTATGAGGAGGCCTATACCCAGCAGTGGATAGAAACCTGCCGTCATTGTTATAAATAGATAGATAGAGAGAATATTGCAAGTAGTTCCTACTTCCTACCAAGAATTCTGTAAACACTAAACACGGAAATGTATTTAGAGCTGTTTCATAAATAATATATTAACCTCGCCGCGACACTTTCGCGGTATCCATGGAATAAATAACGAGGAGTAACGGACATTTTTAAAAATAAAGTGTTTTGAATCACAAAAGACGGTAAACGTTAAATGATAAAGTAACAAGTTATACGACAAAGTTGGGAAATGCTTTACTGAATGCGAAATAAACTGAAATGTTCTCTAAGTTTGAGTTTAACAGAACAATCAAAAGCATTGATATCTATCTAACTATACTATTTATACGTATAATACAAAAGATTCAAAAACCTTACAATTATTGTTATTAAGAACTTTTTTTTATTTTTGTTCTTATAATAAAACTTATAATACGGGCTCTGACAAAAAGAATCACATTGGCCGATGTGATTACATTAAGTAATCAGCGACAGCCTCTTAAAGCTTCAAAGTACAGCGAACGCGAACGTCTTAGCGAATTAAATTTTTAAGTAGATATCCGATAAAACAACAGTTCTCAAGACGTTGATAACGAGCATTAAATTTAACTTTAGAATATCGAGTGCACTTACTTCGAGACCATGTTAAAGAGAATTTATTAGAGACCTACTTTTCTTTTTTATTTATTCACTACAAGCTACGCCCAGCGGTTTTACCCGCTGTACAGTAGCCTATATGTTATTTCAGAGTCTAAGCTGTATGCCGCGGATGAGTGCTTCGGCGTACCCGCTGCCCCGGCATTATGGCGTCCCGCAGGAACACCCCCAGGTTTTTAGTGGGTATCCCCGCCGCGCCCATCTTCGGCGGGGGAGTCCCACATACCCCCGGCGTGGGGTGAGGATGCGTAACGCATATTTCCTGGGTCAAAAAAAGGGTCTAAGCTCTGTCTAATTTCAGCTCAGCTCTATCTCTACACCTAATTTCAGCTCAATCGGACCACCCGTTTAGGCGTCCAAGAGTAACAAGTGAAAGAGTCGCGTTTAATATACATATAAGTAGGATTATTAACGCGTGGTGTTTCTCGTGATCAAAAGTGTTGAAAATGGATTAAAATCTATCCTATATCCATTCCCGAGAATCGAACTATCTCTATACCATTTTTAATTCTTTATAGGTTAGCCTTTGACCGCGATCTCGGGTGATATTTTTGTTTTATTAAAAATATTAAATTCAATTGCTTTTTTCATATTCATTTAGTTGTAAGGTTTTTCAATAATTGTTTTCTTAAATATCACATTCATTCCCTTTCATCATTTAGTTCTAAGTTTTTTCTGTAATTGTACTCACATATATATAAAAGTCAAGTTCTTTTAATCGTATTGTCTTCAACATTTATATTTTCCATTTTTTGTCACATTTATTATTAAACTTTTTAAATTTTGTTATTGAGCTCTATGGTGAATGCTGTGTACGCCTTAATTGTTATACATATAAGAACTAGCATATGTCTAAAATCCTAATTTAAATGTGTAATGTGGCTGTACTTAAATAAATAAATATTAAGCGACGATGGGGCCGTAGATGGCAGCACACTAAACATAGAAGGCGGGATAAATCCCTCCCTGGCTTCACTGTAAAATGCGTATCATCTAAACGCGGCCTTACATTGCGTATAAAAACTAATTTCTCATCTCTCTTTTGATACTACAGGAATGGGCCGAAGAAATTGAGATGTTGTTTAACAAGGCACAATCTTTTTTTCAAAATTTGGTTTTAGTTCCTATATTTTTTAGTATTGTTCTGTTTTATTTATCTTTGTCCAATCTATCTATCAAGTGTCTATACATATATCTATATATCTAACTCGATATTGTCTAAGTAGTGTTAATAACTTTATAAATTAACTAATTACCTAAATCGAGGCCGTGGTAACCCCCCGACGCGCACATTGCCTCGCAAGGCCGTTACTTCGCTGTGATCGGCAGTTAACAGCGAAAGGTCAATAGGGGTTGATATTTAGCACCCTGGGGTTAAAACGAATACTGGAAAATGAAGCATTTATATTGGGTCTTTACCTATAAAATTGGTGTTTTGTCGTACTGGCCACTTTTATCTCAAATATCTCCTCTTTGGCTAGGAGTTACAATTTCAAATTTATACAGCTATTTATTCATGGATTTGTGTTTCGAATGACACTTTTTTTTGCTTTTCCCGCTTAATTGTTTTTTCTTTGCGTGTCATTATAAAAAATTTGAAATATCGCATTATTTACGAATATGAGTTCCACCGTGGGACTAGTGCTGCAGAAACGGTTCGAAGGATTAATGATGTGTATGGCGACGGTGTTGCAAAAGAAAACACAGTGCGTTTCTGGTTCCAACGTTTTCGTTCTGGAAATTTCGACCTACAGAACAACGGCCGGAGACCAAGGTTGATAATGAAGAATTGAAGGCTATTGTGGAAGCGGATCCATCGCAAACGACGTCAGAATTAGCTGGAGGCTGCGGTGTAAGCGATTAAACTGTTTTGGTCCACTTGAAGCAAATAGGAAAGGTGAAAAAGCTTGAAAGATGGGTACCTCACGAACTGAGTGAAACAAATCGGCAAACGCGCGTTGACTGCTGCATTACATTACTCAACTAGCATAATAATGAAGATATTTTAAATCAGATCATTACTTGTGATGAAAAGTGGATCCTGTACGACAATCGGAAGCGTTTTTTCCGTAATTTGGATAACTTCTTGCGAGGAAAAAAATTCAACTCCGAAAAGGCAGTCCAAACCGCCTTAAAATTTTTTATTGATCCCCGTCCGAATGGTTTTTTTTAGGAAAGGACTTAATGAATTACCTATAAGATGGCAAAAGTGCATAGATAGCAATGGTACATACTTTGATTGAATAAATATAAATTTAATAAAAAAAACGACTTTGTGTTCCCCTTATACAAAACGCCAATTTCATAGGTAAAGACCCAATATGAACACACGAACGAATGAGTGGATCCGCTCGAACTTCGTATCGCGTATCATTATCAGTGTTTCTCTGCTATGGATGTATTATATTATATGCATGTATGAAACGTATAGAATAGGAAAAAATCATTTCCACACAAAAAAATCTAATAAAAAGGTACCAAACGCTTTTTTAGTCTGCTATAAAAAACCTACTTATCCTTATCCTTCGTCTTGAATCACTCTATCTATTAAAAAAACTGCATCAAAATCCGTTGCGTAGTTGCAAACATAGGGATAGTGACAGAACATAAATGGAGAGGAGCCTACTAGCCAGTCAGATTAAGCGATGATGTTAAAGTCCGTGTTACCTAGAAATTATAGGTACGAAGTCCTACGATATACTGCGTTGCCGGAGATATTAATAAGTTTAATTAGCTCTGTAATTATCCTGATCACCTTACCTTTCTAATTTCGAACCGAAGCCAAACGCGGCAGAATATTGGGTTTTGTTTGTGTTTTCGTTGACAAGCCTTTTTATTTTCGTTCGAGTAGGTTAGTCTTTGACCACGATCGCCTGATCTTTAGCGACCATGCGGCCGTAGATGGTGGCAGACTAAACCTAGAAGGCGGGATAAATCCCCCCCCTGGCTTCACAGAACATCATGCCGGAACACAGTCACAATGACCGCTTGGACACGGTTATGTCCAGTGGGTGGTAACTAGCCACGGCCGGAGACTACCACCAGTACAGTGCGTGGAAAGAATGAAGCCTGAAAGTAATGTCGCGTTCAGCCATCACTAATAATCACTACATAGGATAAAATAAAGATGCTTCCCGCGTCTGTCTGTCCCTATATCTTTGAAACTACGCAACGGATTTTGATGCGGTTTTCTTTAATATATAGAGCGGTTAAAGAGGAAGGTTTGTATGTATAATAAATGATATAATTGAGTTGAAATTGTAACTAAGTTTTAAGATCGCTTCATTTCCTTAACATTGTCTGCACTCCTCCCATTATCTACGTTTTCTTCAGTTCCAGAACAACTGGTAGAAAATGCTACTTTAGAATTAAGTCCTAGCATTGTGTTGAATAATAAAATAAATAAATCAATTTATAACAGCAACTAAGAAATATTATAGAAAGAACTATTTGCGCATAAATAAAACATAAAAGACGTGAGTAAGCCAGCCTTTATCGATATAAATCATTACTATCGATACAATTAAAATAACAATATTAATTATAATTATATCTAAGAACACGAAAACGCAACCGTACGCGCAGATTGTGTTAGCACGTTAAGATAGTGTAAAACAAGGCTAATTTCTAATAGATAAAGTTTATCGATTAGAAATATCTCATGCATTGCAATACTGTATTGATAACGTTATCTTAGAATGTTATCGTTTTTGTTATTTTTATAGAGAAGCCCTAAAGACAGAAGTCTACAAAAGTTACGATAATAAGGTTGTTTGATTCACTAAGCGGTAAAACGCGCCGGGTTCGTCCCAGAGGACCCCGATGCCGGAGGCCCCCGTCGCGTCCCAAAGACTAGCTTGATTTTTATCTGGCGCTAAAATATTTTATAATTAAATATTATTACGTACTAAAATTAAAATAAACTATATTTTACCCACGGTACTGTCACCGTGGAATAAGTACCTAAGTACTTCAATCCCCCTTTCACACCTTTAAAAATGAATTCTCGGATAATAACTATCCTATTTCAATTCTCGTGCGTAAGCTATTTCCATATCAAATCGCATCTAAGTCGGTTAACCTGTTTTAGCGTGAAGAGACACGACGACAGGTGATAACTTTAGGTAATAAGTAATAGAATTTAGGTATTAAAAATATTTTATCTGCTGATGGTGCTTAAAAAATCAGTCGGGTTCCTTGAGACGGGGCCTCCGAGATCGGGGTGTTCTGGGACGAACCCCAACTTGTAGGCGCATTTTTTAAATATTTGCGACCGATGGCCCGCCTGATGGTAAGCAGTCACCGTCGCTTATAGACGTCGGCAACACCAGTAGCATTGCCGACTTGACGGTCAAGAAGTCGAGGTTAACACCTTCCTTCCTTGCTTCACTTGCATCTTTCAAGACATGCGAAGAACCGGCGAAGAAACGGCCGCGTGCGCCCCGCGCTACGTAGCGAACGCCCTAGAGACAAGTCTAGGCATAGTCGTAAGTGCGATAAAGATTTACCCAGTGAGGAAACTACCTATTTGATAAAATCTTATTGTGTGCACATTCTACGCATTACGTTATAAAATTGTGGGACTTGGTTATCGCCTATAAAATATGTACTCGTAGTTAAGTCATGTTGCAGACCTTGGAATCTTGGTAACCTGAAATTGCAAACTTGGCCACACAACCTATAACTGTGATTTGACGGATACAGTGTGATAATACTGATACAGAGTATAAGTTGGTCTAGCACCATACTGATATTAGCAGCATTTGTTGATTTTTTTGTTTCGCCTTTCAACGCGAAAAGAACTGGCGCAACACGGTTTAAAACTAATCGTGTCTTTACATTTTTAATCAGTAAACTCATACTTACATGCAATCAGAGACAATGCAATGTGAACCTTAATTCGTGATACTAAAGCCACATTTCAGTTTGTGAGTCGAGTTCGGGTGCAATAAATGTGTAAATAAATTCAAGTCGTATTAACGGACTCGTTTTTATTAACCGTTTGTGTTTCCATCTATAATGGCGTGTACTAATGAGAGCCTATGAAATAAACAAGTGTAAATAAACCTTATACATACATACAATAACTCTTTATTGCAAACCAAGTTACAAAAAAAATCATAAATAGACAATAAACACAAAGATAAAGGGAAACAATCGGCGGTCTTATCGCATAGAGCAATCTCTTACATACATCATGGTTGGAATATTTAGGGGTTAGGCTCGTTTCGCACTAGTTTCGTTTCGCACTGTTTCGATTTTACCTACAAAAAGGTGCCGTTTCGCACGAAAAATATTTTTGTACTGACGAACACAAAAGTTTAAAAGCTCTTATTTTTAATTTTGTATTAAGGCAGTGATTTTACTATTTACATCAATTATATCTTTATTTATTTCAACTTTACATATTATTAATACTACAGATTTTAGTATAGAGCGTACTCTAGGTGTTCTCTAGGTGTTAATAATATCCATGTTTGGTGGAAATCGGTTCAAAATGGCCGCTGCAACAAAATGACGGATTGCTTTTTTCTTCGACGACCCCATCAATATGGATTTCAAATGAAAGGGCTTAGCACGACTAGTATTAAGGATTTGATTTGACTGTAATTTTAAATTTGATTATATGATACTTCTTAATTAGCTACGTTGTTTTAGCCGCTGTAATGTAGCGTCGTGTAGCCTATGTGTTATTTCAGGGTCTAAGAATCTTTATGTCAAATTTCAGCTCAATCGGTCTACCCGTTTAGGTGTGTAAAAGTTACTTACATACACACTCGAAAACTCCAATTATTTGCAAGCGTATATTAAAAGTAGTTCAATGGTGACAACACTGTTGATAATTTTAAAAAGATAATTTAGTTATGATACGCTATTTTTATTTTAAAAAATTATAGCTATGGCCTAATGTAAATTTTCTCATATGTTTTAAGTTTTCTAATGTTTATATTTGTTAATTACTTCCCTAAGATTATAGATTCCTTTAACCCTAGATAGCTAACGTTACAGGACTACCTTGATAAGCTAACTATTCGACTTTTTTACGAACATTTTTGTAAGCATTTTTTTAATCAATTTTATAAAAATTATAAGTATTTTTTGATGTGATATGCTAAAATGGCATATATTTGATAGAATTAATAAATAAATAGTGAAATACATATATTAATTACACATAAATATGATAATATATCGAAGCATTCGATTTTTTGAACTTTACGTTTCAGATGTCTAATTTGTGAACTTTTTACATAAAAGCAGTATGTTATTCATAAAATCATAAAAAATATACGAAAATCACTTTCTAAATAACATTAAAAAAACATACATGATTTGGAAAAATTTAGGAAAAATTCAACTTTATTTCCGCCATAAATTGAAGTCCTGCAGATGCCCATAAAATAATTTTATATTTTTTTTAGAAAAAAAAATGAAACTATTTTCATTCATTTAAGGTCTTGGACAACTTCTAGAATGGAGTGGTTTAAATATCTGACCTTCATATTTGGTATAGGTACCTCATCTAGCCACTATAATAGGTAGGTAGGTATCTAATGCCTTCTAAATTTTTCTTCAAAACCCTTATAATGTTTAAAAACGATTTTTTGTTACTGTTTCAACTATAATTATTGTTCATGCAATGCTCTATAATTATTATTATCTCAGAAGCCAGAAAATAAGAAGGTATGGCCTTGAAGACCTAATCACAAATTCTTTCTACCCCATAATTGAACAAAGCAGCTAGAACATGATGAAAAATGTTCTAGTTACTTGCCGAAAGGTAGAAATCTAGCTGTCATAACTTTTATTGTATGTTAACATGTATTTATACCCCTTCCACGATAAAAACGAACTTCCTTCACTTTGCAAAATTCTCTGAATAAATGAGTTACCTCAACCATAAATATTAATCATTTTAACCATCATTATACATCTTTAGCATTTTAAAAATTTTTTTTTCTGCATTCGTTAATGTCTTTAAGTAATATTTGACGTTTTATATAACAAACAAAACAAAACAACAAGTAATCTAAAGAAAATCAAACAATATTAAAAATCCATACATTCGGAAAAATCACACATAAGCTAACTATTCGACAAAATTACGCACATGTTGTTAATATCTCAAAAATGCAATTACTTATCAATTAAACTGGAATGCTATTCGATGCGTTTCGGGGGCTTATAAATTGGCCTGAAATTACAAGTCTGTAAACAAAATAGCAAAAAAGTTACACTCAAAAATTCATTGGGTGTTCGACTTTTTTACGCACATTAGCTTTCTAGGGTTAAATAAAAGTTGATTGACTTAATAAAAAAAATGTTTTTACAAAACAGACTTTCCATTCCAATCCCATTTTCAAGGTATGTCTTTATAATACAAAATATTGGTCTCTTGAATTTACTTTTTTACATGACACTATGTAAAAAAGTAAATTCAAGACATAAAATAACAAAAAATATAATAGATAGATAGATAACCCTTTATTGTTACACAATAAAATGTACAAGAACAACTTAAAAACTAAAACAATACTAAAGATATCCAAATACAAATAAACCAAAAAAAAGATATAGTATCGCAAAATACACAAGTAAAATATTTTAATTCCTCTAAGACACTTTTCATTCCGACTGTACCTTCCATTGTATTGCAAGTTTTTAAAAAAACCGGGCGAAACGGCACCTTTTTGTAGGTAAAATCGAAACGGTGCGAAACGAAACTAGTGCGAAACGAGCCTAACCCATATTTAGAACATGTATAGAGGCGGTGTGCAATACTTATGGAATGAATGCTATCTATTGTTACAATAATTAGATAATTTACACAAAATATGTTTACAATATACCTATAATATAAAAATATTGAAAATTATATATAACTAAACAATATAACTGTAGTTAATATAATTTTATAGATTTTTTTTAGGTTATGCGTTGGAGTTTTAGATTCCCAAGCAAGCGTCGTGAAAGACTATGTAGGAAAGTCGATGCTGTTCTCTTCATATTTTATAAACAACTGGGACCTACAGTGCCTTTCGAAACACGTTAGCCTCCAAATGAGAAAACTTAACTCAAACTCAAAATTCATTTATTCAAATAAGCTACAACAGAGCACTTTGGCAAGTAAATGTTACACAATTATTTAGTTCTATTTTGATACTCTACCGCTCGTTCGAAAAGATCGATAATGACATGAAACTTATAGGGATTGTTTTTTTTTATGTGTTTTCTGTTAATAGTGCCCACGTATATCTATTTAAACGAATGTATGTAAACCGGACTTATACGACCACTGACTAGAAATTATCACATACGTAGCTATTGAGACCTAGACATCCGCGTCATAAAGGATTTCTTAGGAGAAAAGCCAGGAGCAGTTTAGTATTAAGATATTTAGTATTATAATTGTTTTATTATTGTTTATTGGCTTGTTAAATTTAATGTGAATATTTATGACTACGTTTTTATCACACAATTAACAAATAAATAAACAAAAAAAAACGCTATATAAATAATTGGTACAGTCAACTACAAAGAGATGTATCCATGTTAGTCTTACAAAATGAAGGAACTTTTAGTATGCAAAAATTATTTACCCTTACTTCGTGACATTTTCAGTATCCACCAAATCTTATACTATATTCGATTCATTTTAAATGCCATTATTATGTATCACCTAAGGAAAAGTAGTGGGATACATCATTGTTGCATATTAAACGAGTCGATGATAATATAAAGTTTGATTGCTACTAGAAATGTCACGAACCAAGGGTAGTTCATTGTGGCAAATGTAAATTTACTTCATTTTGTAAGCCTAACATGGATACATCTCTTTGTAGTTGACTGTACAGTATGGGACAGACATATCTACGTACATATTTAAGTAGTATAGTTTCAGATGAATGCACTGCGGGTCACTGCGGATGCCGTCAAGTTCTGTCCGGGCAACCAGCCAGGCCACTTCACTTTATTGAAACTTTTTATTAAGATACGCTTTAACCTAGTGACAGGGGGACAGGGGTACAATTTTATTCACTATAAGTTAGTCTTTGACCACGATATCGCGACGATGCTGCCGTAGATGGTAGCAGACTAAACCTAGAAGGCGGGATAAATCCTTCCTTAATTGTCATAAAAAAACTCCACATGTAAGATGTAAATATGAGGAAGCTTATACCCAGCAGAGGGTGGAAAAGGTCTGAGTATAATATAGATCGCTTTAACATAACAATTGGACGGTTGATAGCTTTTTCCTCAAAAGATTCTATAAAATAAGCATTTTATTTTACGGTGAAATGATGATGGAATATTAAAATTTGTACCTCATAAAGAATGAAATGTCATACATATAATCATGGGATTTATTTGGGGACCTTCCCCTGAAAAAGCCGGAAAGAGCTGAAGTTCCATATTTTTTAAATTGCCAAATAATAGAGGTACATTAAAATTAAATTTTAACGAAACAGGATTTAGGTTAAATGGTTAGATTAATTAAGTACTAAACTGATACCAAATTAATTCACCTCTAAATAGAACAAAGTTTACCGAAATACTTCGGTGCTCGGTACTATTGTTGGTATAATAGGTGACCCAATTTCTAGATAGGTACGGTTCGACGCCTCCTAGGAAATCGTATTTGTCGGTGTATCGGAAATCAAGCCGGAGCAGCGGAAGCACGGCAGCCGGTTCGTGTCCAATGATAGGCCGTATTAGTTATCACTTCGGAATTAAAGCCCGTTCAAACCTAAGCGATATTCGCTACCGCTTGCATGGCCGAAAAAAACTGTTCAAATAAATTAAAATAAATAAATAAATATTTCAGGACATTTGACACAGCGCCACCTTACCCAAAGCTAAGCAACTTAATGCTTGTGATATGGTGGTTAGGATAACGGATATAATACTTATATACTTTTCTTTTGTAAATACATACTTATAATAGATATTGGACCACCCAGACCAGAAACATAGAATTACCCAAAGCGGTGTTTTTCGCTACCCAGTTGAATATCGCCCAGTTTTGATCCTCAATGAGCGATGTATCAAACTGCGATTTTAAAATGTTTAAAAATATATTCGTGTCGGCGCGGAGGATATTGATGAGTTCTAGCACGGTAAAGAGATATACAGTAGTTTGACTGAGCGTGATTTTTGAACATAAATACCTACAGTCTCGTGGTACATGCGCAAGTCATAGGGCTGCCGGGCAGCCGCTGCCCGCATACAGTAGGTACCTACCTATTTCATATCATCTACTTACTTAAGCTACTATCTAGATGAGTTATTGTAAATTAATTATATTATTTTTGTATATTTATTGATATTTTTATTACAAGTTTTTATTTCATTTTCAAATTACCTACCTATATGTACCTACTTATTATGTCCGCTTAGGAACCACTGTATGTCCGTTACAAAATTGCAACAGTCAAATGAGATTTGAAAATGTACTGTATCAAACTTATTACACCCTTCACCCCGCGTTTTTTGCGGCTAGGACTAAAAATACCTAATAACACTTCCACCTAACTTTTCAAACAAAATCAAAATCGAATCTATATGAGACAGACTCGTCAAACTTATAACACCCCTTCGTCTTTGCGTCGGGAGTTAAAAATAAATACGATTGATCACTCTTCAATCGTATTTATTTTTAACAAGACAAGACGAGAGACAAGACGGGAGACAAGACGAGAGACAAGACGAAAGGCAAAACGAGAGACAAGACAAGAGACAAGACACGACAAGAGACAAGACAAGACAAGACAAAACAAGAGACAAGAGAAGAGACAAGACAAGAGACAAGACAAGAGACCAGACAAGAGACAAAACAAGAGACAAGACAAGACAAAAGACAAGACAAGACAAGAGACCAGACAAGAGACCAGACAAGAGACAAGACAAGAGACATGACAAGAGACTAGACTTGGACTCTTACTCGCACTCTTACTCGAACTCTTACTTGTACTCTTACTCGGACTCTTACTCGGACTCTCACTCGCAGTCTTACTCGAACTCTTACTCGGACTCTTACTCGCACTCTTACTCGAACTCTTACTCGGACTCTTACTCGCACTCTTACTCGGACTCTCACTCGTAGTCTTACTCGAATTCTTACTTAGATTCTTATTCGCATTCTTACTCGGACTCTTACTCGCAGTCTTACTAGAATTCTTACTCAGATTCTTACTCGCACTCTTAATCGGACTCTTACTCGCACTCTTACTCGGAATCTTACAATCGCACTCTTACTCGGACTATTACTCGCACTCTTACTCGGACACTTACACGCAGTCTTACTCGAATTCTTACTCAGTTTCTTACTTGCACTCTTACTCAGACTCTTATCGGACTCTTACTCGCACTCTTACTCGGTCTTTTACTAGCACTCTTACATCAGCAGAATACTTTTAAAAAAAAAAAAAAAAAAAAAGGTAGCACTCCGGGAGTGCCGGCAGAAGTGAAAACTTCAATATTAACGTTGTGTTTAATTATAAGTATAAAAGTACTATCATTTATGAGGTAGAATACAATGTTTATTTATTGCGCTATCGTACACAAGTATGACAATTTATATGTTGTTATTTATAATATTATATCGTTATTTATATATTACATTAAATTTTATCTCTCAGAAAAATCAACTTCCATCCATAATTTCGACGACTTTTACACCATCAACAGAGCAGCACACTCAGGCACGGTAGAAAGAGTGGGAGATACTAGTTCCTCTCCCTTCCCCTCGATCTTACGCTTTTTCGATCAGCATCACGTGACCCTGACGCGAGTTTTAAAGTTTTTACCCATACAAAAAAGTGCTCAGCGCCGCTAAAGAAGTTTTCACTTCAAAAAACTTAAAAACTTACCTCAAAAACAGCATTATATCGCATGCTATTTTTTGCCATTTTATATAATTTATTATATTATGTATACATACGTCCAAAGTAAATAACGTAAATTACACTAAATACTTGCAAAAAACTATCGCGACATCCGCCCGTCGCTGCGTGGCACCCGCTTCTGGATTATATACCCACTTCTACCCACATCTGCCCACATCTACTCACTCCCACATTCCGGCCGTTTCTATGGAGTCAAACTACTGTATATCTCTTTACCGTGGTTCTAGTTTTAATACAACCTTATTTTGAATTAATACCTACTGGCAACGTAGTGGCCAGTGGCACTCCTTGGATCAGGAGGTGGATTGATGGCAGATATAAGTCGATTTACTATTTTAATAATGATTTTAATTATTGTGAAGAGATTTGGAGGGGTCCATCCACCTTTAAAGTATTGGCTGATTCAAAACGTAAATAATATCCACCGTCTCATCGCATTCCCCGTTATATTACCTAGAGCTTGACCATGTAAAAAATCCACAAATATTTCAAAATGAGTCATATAGTGCGAGTCGAGCGAGTAGCTTGAGTGCTACTCAGGCCCTAAGTCTTAATATTCGTAACCACTTACGCCAATTTAGATATTCTGTATACAGATTTAGAGCCCACGATTATGAACTCCTTAAGGGCTTGAATTAATTTTAACCTTAATCTTTAATCATGTAGATCCGCTTTTTAATTCACTCTATCTAGAGGTAGGTTTGTCTTTGACCACAATCTCGCCTGTACTTAAACGAAAATGAGACTATAGATTTTAGTAGACTAAACTTAGTAGACGGAATAAAACCCTTCTTAGCTTCACAGATCATGAAGCAGAAAACACGGTGATAATAGAATAGAAGAAGAAGTGATTTAATAAAATCTTTTTAAAACAAGCTTTTATTATTATTACCATCTAGCACCAAAGCACTCGTCAAGACGCATCAAATGAGCCCAGTGGTTTCGTCGTTTAATTACGGGAATCCACCTTCCAGCTCCATCATCAGATCGGCTCCATGTCATAATAATATTGCATTGTCATCCGATTTATTCATGCATGAAAAATTTCAGCTCAATCGGAAACCGGGAAGTGGATCAAATTAATCTTGCAAGATTTGATTACGAGAGATAGACCGTGGAATAATACATAGGCTGCAGTACAGCGGGTAAAACCGCTGGACGGAGCTAGTTATACATTTTAACATAGAAATAAAATACACATATGATTTAGCGCTACGTTATGATGTATAGCGCACTCCACCGGTCACTTATCTCGCAGCGGCTATAAATTCAATGCAGTACAGACAACCACTTCGAGATGTGATGATTTTAAAACGCTTTCAATATTTCTTCGACAAGTTGCTGGTTGGAGATGATTAATTTTTGTCTTTTTTTTACTACTACTGGCTTTTAAGCACTGAAACCAGTTTCAAAGATGAACTTTCCAGCGAAACTTTAACTGTACCTACCTAATCCACTTCTTCATTTCGAGTGGAAAGGGCAATATTTCTACATTTATTAATTTTCGTTTTAATATATATATTTATTATGTTAAACCTGTTTAACCCAATATCGCTCCAGTTCTACTAACGATAACTTTAATTGTTTTAAGATATTATTGTCAATGAAAGATAAGGCAGTAAATATTCGATTTGCTCGTTCTACGTTAACTTTATTGCGCGTAGCCCTTAGCCTAATAAGTAAACACCTATTTATTGTCGTTTTTGTGGTATCAGTAAGCATCAAAAATACTAGGGAGGGTAGCTTTGTTAGAAAATGTAAAAATGTCAGCCAACTTGAGAAACCTCCCCTCAAGCAAAGACGCTGCGTAGACCTCATCGTCGAGCTCGTGTCTTGCTGTCAAGTCAACTGTCATCCCATACATTCACAAAAGTGCAATGTATGGGATGACAGTTCTACTCTTGAAGTTTTGTCGGGATCCCATGAGTCATGCTACGGCCACTTGTTTTATAATTTGAATACGATTAACCGATTTCGTCGTCCTATATTCTATAATGGTGATGTTGTTGATGATGATGATGATTATTAATTATAAAAGTTTTATCACTTACCGACTTCCGCAGCTGAGTCATCGGAACCCTGAGACCCGTCGATCTTCTGCAGAACAAAAAAACAATTTTAGTATCAATTTATGCAAAATATTTTATAACTAAGGTACATATTACAGAGGATAGAAATACCAAATACTGTTCTTCCATTTTTGTTTATTTATTTATTTTTATAAAACAACTAGCTGAGCCCAGCGGTTTTACCCGCTGTCTGTAGCCTATGTGTTATTCCAGGGTTTTTAACTATCTCTATACCAAATTTCAGCTTAATCGGGCCACCCGTTTAGGCATGAAGAAGTAACAAACATACACACTCACAAACTTTCGTCTTTATAATTTTACTGTGATATTCTAGGCTATTCAAACTTGGTAGCAAAAAAAACAGCAAATCGATACCCTGCGCAGTATTTTCCGCTACCCGATGCGGTAGCGAATATCGCCCAGAGGAGCTATTGGCTAATCCTCACCCACTACGATTGATAGCAACTTCAATGTACATTGCTGCTTTTGTTACTTTACTCATATTAATAAGGAGGTTTAAGCACGTAATGTACGCAATTTTGTCTATAGATTCTAGTGTTTTACATGTCGTTTTGCGATAGCCAATAGGCCCTCGGGTCTGAACGGTACTTATAGGTATTTCTATCGCGTAGAGAAGTTGTACTTGTTTTAGTATTAATGCTGATTTAAAACATATTTTGCACACCTAATTAAGTCCTTGCATTACTAAATACAAAACTTTTTATAACATAACAACCTTAAATATTATGTAGAGATAAATGTGTGATTGCAAAAACATAGTTTTCGAGTTGAGCTAGTATGATATTAAGTGTGCACATGTGTTTGAAATTTCAGTTTATTTGTTTTTGATAGAAGCTCAGAATTATTTTTAAGCGGGACAACAAGTTCATGCTCAAAGCAAGACCAAATTACAAAGTTATCATGCACTTTTTATTGTAGCAAAAGTGAAATTTAGCAACTATTCAACGGATTTTAAGCTCGATTTCAATAAGCGAGATGCCGTTATAAGTATCTTGAAATCTATTGAACAGATCAACTGTTTCTGAGAATGGCGAAAAACATTATTTGGGGTACCTAGTTCCTGAAATTTTGTATATTTGGAATCCTTATTGTCCTACTAGCTTCGCCCAGCAGTTTTACCCGCTGCACAGTGTACAGTAACCTATACGTTATTCGAGGGTCTAAGCTTTCTATTTACCAAATTTCAGCTCAATCGGTCCACCCGGCGCGCGGTTTAGGCGTGAAAGAGTAACAAACATACGAGTCATACAAACTTTCGCGTATATAGGTATAATGTTAAGTAGGATATATAATTTCATCTCGCACTTCCAATAATATAACAAAAATACATTTCGCATAGCGCGGAGAGCGGATGGCCGATGGGTCAAGTGCTCGAGTGGAGACCACGGACTAGCAAACGCAGCGTAGGACGTCCACCCACAAGGTGGACAGACGACCTTATAAAGGTCGCCGGAAGGCGCTGGATGCAGGTCGCTTCCAACCGGTACATATGAAAGTCCTAAGGGGAGGCCTATGTTCAGCAGTGGACGTCTTACGGCTGAGATGATGATGATGACATATCGCATTCATAAACTCCTGTTTTGAAGTGAGCTAAAAGAGCGATCACTATAACTACAATCTTCTTCGCAAAGATACCCAAGTCACTACAAAGCTCGATTCCCGGGACAGCCCTACGATAGCACTTTATTGGAACACAAAAAATATAAAAAAAATAACTAAAACAATATAAAAACTAAGTGTTACAATTGGCGGTCTTATCGCTAATAGCGATCTCAACCACTGAGCCACTGAGCGTTCTAAGCCACAGAGTGAAATAACAATATCCAGTGCAAGTGCCCGATGCCCAGTATAAACCAACAAGGAGCAGGGTCTTTGCCCGATCAATCTATTCTCAGAGCGAGGACATTGTATTCACATGTAATGATTTCCTTTAGGCAATAAGACCTTACACTAACAAAGAGTATTACGAAGATTGCCCACATTCTTCTTCTTATCGAGTCGTCTGGATATCTTTATTAATAACTAGTGGACACCAACTTTGCCAGAAAGTTTCTACTTTTGTAACATTTTACGTAACTTTTTGACCCTATGCGTTACTTTCACGTTACCTACTTTTCGGGACAATGGTTTTTATTTTAAAATTATCTACCTATATATAAAATTCTTGTAATAATAAATGACAGTTGCTAGAACAGAGATCAGCAGGGTTATTCACTTATCCGTGAAAGAACCGAACCGAATACCGAATTGTCAAAAATGTATGAAATGACTTATTATATAGATACAGCTTGACATGTCATGTAACGTCATTTCATACATTTTTGACAATTCGGTATTCGGTTCGATTCCCTAACCGATAAGTGAATAGCCCTGCTGGTTCAGTAGCAAGTTGTTTTTTTACAAATTGTTATTGAGAAATAATTACTAAAATGTATGAATAAGACGGCGTAGTTATATTAAAATTGAGTAAGTATATGAATTGTATATAAATGTTATTTTTTAAAAAACGTTTGAAAAAAACTTTTTGAACTTGCCGAGGTTAGTTTTGAAGATGGGGCACTGGCAACACTGGTGGACACGCTTCTTAGCCTAACTGAAAATGATCAGAGTTTATCTACTATATTATGCATGTTTTATTAACCTCCCTCAATCAATCTATCTATTAAAAAATAAAAGTAATCGCATCATAATCCGTTGCGTAGTTTTATATCTAAACATACATAGCGACAGAGAGACACGAGAAACGACTTTGACTTAATATGTAAAGATTGTTTTAAATACATTTGATTTTTTTAGTTATAGCTGTTTTAGTCAGTATTGAAAGTTCACAGCTCTTTTGGTCTTTGGTGGTTTCAAAATGGTCCTCAACCCTGGAAATTGTGGGATAGTTAGGACAATTCGGGAAACTTCGACAGGTATTTGAGGCGTCGATCCCCCAAAGCCTCAAGAGAAAAGTCTTTGAGCAGTGCGTCCTACCCGTAATGACTTACGGAGCCGAAACGTGGACACTCACGGTTGGTCTAGTTCACAAAATGAAAGTCGCTCAGCGAGCAATGGAGAGGGCAATGCTTGGTGTTTCTCTGAAGGATATGATTCGTAATGAGGTTATCCGACAGAGAACCAAAGTTACATAGCCCAAAGAGTGAGCAAGCTAAAGTGGCAGTGAGCTGGCCACATCGTGCGCAGAACCGATAACCGCTGGAGCAGACGAGTTTTGGAGTGGAGACCACGCTTAGGTAAACGTAGTGTAGGACGCCCTGCGACCAGGTGGAGGGACGACCTGAAGAAGATGGCTGGCAGAGACTGGATGAGGAGAGCCGAAGACCGGGCTCAGTGGCGCGTATTAGGGGACGCCTATGTCCAGCAGTGGACGAATACGGGCTGATGATGATGATGATAGGACAATTCACCAGGTGCTCGGTCTAGATCCTGTCCAGATATTGCCCAATATGGATGATATCTAGGTACATTGAATTCCTAACCACCATAACACAAGCATTAAGTTGCTTAGCTTGGGGTTAGGTGGCGATGTGTGAAATGTCCTGAAATATTTATTTATTTACTAGCTGCGTCCATCGGTTTTACCCGATGTACTGTAGCCTATGTGTTACTCCAGGGTCTAAGCTATCTCTATACCAAATTACAGCTCAATCGGTCCACCCGTTTAGGCGTGAAAGAATAACAAATATACATCCAGGACATCCGTACATTCTTACAATCTTTCACGTTTATAATATTAGTAAGATTTATTATATTTATTGATATACTACCTCTACGTTAATATATATTTTTTGAATTATAGGAACTTGTTAAATTATGTAGTCGTAATGTCTACAGGCATGAAACATAGTCTTTATTATTCTAGCATAGTATTATCTTATGTTCTAGCAATATAATCGACAATTTATGTATTTAAGGACTGGTACAGGAAACTACGAAGGTTTTCATAATTATCTCTCCGTTTATGTAGGAAGCTTGTCCAGTTTCATTCAAATTTTTTGTTGTAAAGATAGTATTTAGTTCAGTAGATTTGTTTTTTTTTAAATACTCAGTTTGTTTTAATATTTTAATTTTGTATTTTGGATAACCTGTTATAATATTGTCACCGGAGGTGGGCGTTGGTGTCTGTAACACAGTCTCACGACTATAACAGGCATCATCGTTCCTTAACTTTGTTTTATTGTACCCTTTTTCCATAATAAAGAATTTGTATTTGTAGTTTTAATATGCACCTCGATCTACTAAAGGCACTATTTATTGTAGAGGTAGGTATAATACTCTCTGTCTTATTGCAAACAAGTGAAATTTAAAAAAAAAAACTTTATAAAATTAAGCTTTTGTTATTACTCATTACCATCTAGCACCAAAGTACTCGTCAAGAGGAATCAAATGAGTCCAAACTCGTTGGGGTTGCGTTGTTTAATTACGGAGTTCCCATAGCCACCTTCCAGCTCTATCATTAGATCAGCTCGATGTCATGATAATATTGCATTGTCATCTGATTTATACAAGCATGCAAAATTTCAGCTCGAAAAATCATCAATCAAAATCGAAAAGCGGGAAGGGCCACGAACACTATAAAAAAAAACAATAAAAAATACGATATAAAAATACAACAATGTGCAATTATTCGTTCAACAACGTTTCGTTACAGCCAAATATTTATTTAGAGTGTGATACGCAACTTAAAATAATCGTAAATAATTTTAACTTAAATACGTGCAATATTACAATTTAAAAGTTTTTAAAATTTTGCATGTTTCAATTATTTTTAGATATAGGTACTACTTACCTTATTTTTTTTATTTGCTATCAAAACACGATGAGTGAAAACTGATTAAATGTCAAAAAGAAAATAAATAAAAACTTGAAATTGGCAAATGCACAGACGCGACGTACGGCACTACCAAAGAAAACTGTCGAAGTGTTAAATTATTTAACGTTTGTTTACATTTGGTACCTATCCGAATCAAGGTTAATACCACAGTGCGCCCCTAAGTACTACTTTTGCGTGTAAGTTTTGCGGTCAACCGCGGTCAATCAAATGTATGAAAAAGTCAAGATTGACAGCCGATGCACCAATGAACAACAAGAAAACAAATGAAAAATTGCCACGCTTGAGAGATATCATTTTATATACTAAAAAACGGAAAGAGACCGATCCACACTACTCCTTTATCATTGGTTAATACCATAGTACAAGTGGCGTCCCGCAGGAACACTCACAGGTTTCTTAGTGGGTATCCCCACCGCGCCCATCTTCGGCGGGAGAGTCCCACATATCGCCCCGCGTCCCCCGGCGTGGGGTGACGATGCGTAACTAATTTTTCCTAGGTCAAAAAAAGAGTCTTCGGCAGACTGACTTGAAACCAAACTTAATCCGCGAACTAGCGTTGATCCTTGTTTTTTAAATACAAATTCATTTAATACTTAGTTTAGGACGTGAGTTATTCCTAGTACAATCGTAAGTCCGTGTTTTGTAATATGATTGTCTAGTTAAAATATAATGATCGACTATAATGATCTAGAAATAAAAAGCAGTTCGATATTTTCAGTATTCATTGTTTACCTTTTGTATATTTCGTAATCTGTCATCTGGCCAAATAAAATTCTTAAGATACTGTACTGTGCTGTGTATTTTCTCAATAAAGGCTATGTATATTAAATGCCTCGTGCAAGTCAATCTTCATACGCCTCAGCAAAATTGCTATTATTATGCAAAACTGTTGTATCCACAGTGTCTACGGTTACTGCCTATCAGGATAGATGCCGAGATCAGAGTTCAATCTTAGGCGCTTTGTCCTTATGTGCGACTTATTCGCTCGCAGATAATACATATGACGTATTTTGAAATATAAATTCTTAGAATTTACTTTTTGAAAATCTTTTACGGCAAAGCTCTTAATAATATTTTTTTAGTATTTTGATATATAGAAATACTTACTTTTTGAAAATCTTTCACCATAAAGCTCTAGATAATATTTTTTTGAGTATTTTGAGATATAAATTCTTAGTATTTACTTACTTTTTGAAAATGTTTCACGGTAAAGCTCTAGATAATTTTTTTTTAGGATTTTCAAATATAAATTCATAGAATTTACTTTTTGAAAATGATTTACGGTAAAGCTCTATAGATATATATTTTTTATTATTTTTAAAAGTATTTCCAGTTTTATCCACTGAAAAATAGCAAAGGACGCACTTTGTGGATTAACCGCACTGCCATCCATCTGACCGGAACCAAAAAATAACTACAAATTGACGTTTCTACGCATTGTTCGAAACGGTCGGATGTTATTCTAAGAAGAACGTAAAAACGCATACGTAAAAATGCATACGTAAACTTAGCCAATCTTAGAATAAAAAAAATTGAAATGGACCTGGTTTGAACCTAGGATAACAAGTCCGAGTTTAAATACTTTATACAAAAGGAAAGGAACTTTAACTTTATTACAAATCGAAGATTAACCGTGGACTAGCTGGCATCCAGGACTATCAATGGTTTAAGTAATTTTACACAGATAAAAAAATACAATAATGTGCAATAATTCATTCAAAAACGTTGTATTATAGCTGAGTACCCCGCACGGATTACCGAAAAGTATAAAACATTTTTTTGAATAGGTAGTATAATAAAAAAAATTTAAGTTTAAAAAAAAATGTTTTTCATTATTTTTTAAGATAATAAATAATATTGGTACTTACCATCTTAAAACTTTTATTTATTTACTATCAAACGATTTTAAAAAGTGATAACTGATTAAAGGCCAAAAAGAAAACAAATAAAAACTTGAAAGTGGCAATTTTACAGACGCGACGTCCGCCACTACCAAAGAAAACTGTCGAAGTGTCAACTTATTTAACGTTTGTTTACATTTGGTTCCCGAATCAAGGTAAGCACCATAGAAAAACTAGGGGTACTACTAGGGCCGTCGGGGCCGCGGATTAGTGCTTCGGCGTACCCGCTGCCCCGGCATTATGGCGTCCCGCAGGAACACCCCCAGGTCTTTTAGTTGGTATCCCCGCCGCACCCTTCTTCGGCGGGGGAGTCCCACATACCACGACGCCCCTCCCCCCCTAAAGGGGTGATGATGCGTAACGCATTTGTCCTGGCTCAAAAATATAATAAGGGAAGGGAGACTTCCTTGCGGAGGTCGTCTGGATGGGTACCCCAACAGTTATTTTATCGCCTGAGCAGTGATGTGCTAACTGCTAACATTAGTGTGCTTCGGTAGGAGGGCACTGTAGCTTGTGAAATTACTGGGCTAAAGAGCTTAGCATCTTATGAATTTTGAGCAAGAAGCGTTGGTGCAGTGCACCTAGAATTTCCCATCACTGTGAAATTCTAGGTGTTACTGTAATGATTGTGGGCAGCGTCTCTTAACATCAGGAGAGCGTCTTGCTAGTCTTCTTATTAATTCGCATAAAAAACAGGGTCTTCGGTAGACTTACTTTGAAACCAAACTTAATCCCCGAACTAGCGTTGATCCTGGTTTTGTAATACGATTTCATTTGATACTTGGTTTTCCTAAACCAACAGCAGGACGACAGCTGTGGGACAGATGGGAATAATCAGTTTCATCTGTCCCCCTAACGGTATGAGGGGGACAGATGAAACTAATAATTCCCACACCCCTACTTTTTTTTAGTTGGACAGATGTGGAAAAATAGTTTAATCTGTCTCCCTAACGGTGTCCTCCTATTAAAGGGGACGTATGAAAATTTTCCCCATCTGTCCCCTAGGAGGACAAATCAGGGGGACGGCTGGGAATAATTAAGTTATTCTTGGTACGATCGTAAGTCCGTCTGAAGTGTAGCGAAGCTTTGCAATTATTATTTTTTTAAATCACTATATCGATTTTAAAACCGTTCTACATATTTCAATTAAATTTAAATGGTGTCAACCTATAAAAACTAATATACGAGTATATTATTTTTTGAGTTTTCAAAGAATTGTGAACCTTTCATCATATTTTATATTATTTTTGAACTTTTTAAGTACTATTAGTACACATGATGTGAGTATTCAATTCTAATGTACCTGCATACATAATTGTGTAAATTTAAAGATAAACAAATCTCATTTTAGCAATAAGGCCAATTGTAAATCTATTTATTGTCAGTGATCCCCTTTGTAATATATTTCTTTTCTTTGTGGTGCACAACATTATCTAATATCATCTGAAATTAAACAACCTTTCAAACCAATTGTCGCAATCGCGGCATCTCTTCAAATACAATAGAGCCGTCTACCTAATTGTATTCTGCAAGCAACGGCGATGGTAAAGACGCATTGTGCAGCGTTCATCTTTTGCCCTTTTTAACAATGTCTAGTCAAAACATGGCTTCAATATACGTCTGTGACCTATTATTCCATTGCAGACATTTTGGCGTTTCTCAAGGTGGCCAATTACAATATGAATGCATGTTTTAACACGAGTAGCAATTGTAAAGATCCTTCCTTTGTTAAAAAATCTTCTGTAGTCTACTAGAGTTTGGAAATGAACTTGATTAGTTCAAGATCAAGTTCAAGCGGCTTCGTTCCCCAGCAATACATTAACTTTTTAACCCATATTATCCCAAGAGTTTGGAAAGGATCCATACATATATTTTCGGTAATGAAAATCTTTAAATGAAACTAAACATTGTTCAAAATTGATGTAAATTTCTGAGCATGTTGTTGTTTTTCAAAATATTTCTCTTTAATCTAAAGTTTCTTTTGAAATTGAATAATGAGCAAACATATTCGTTTTATTTTATGGTTTCGGAGAAACGTATATTTTTTATCTTTTGATCCGTGTTTGGACCTCTTAAAGTGCAAATGGAATTGCTTTTTCCTTCCCCCCTCTCCCTGAATGCCCCCCCGAAACAGAGATATCAATATTTTACATCTCTATTTAACATTTCAGTTATATATGTACAAGTTTTTTGGTGAAGGAGTAAAGGTCAGTCTTGAATAGTGTTTAGTAAAATGTTATGACAATCCTCGCTAGACACTAGACATATCAAATTTCAAGGCTTCAGATTTCAGACAAAGATGTATATTTATTCACAACAATAATAGAGGCACAAAGATGACACAAGTATGCGTAAATGTACTGAAAGTAGTCACGTTATGAGACACATATTAATTCGTCTTTTCTTTTCGACAAATCGGAGGAATCCTTGGGGCAAATAAAAATTGTAGATAAATAATATATTTTACCATTTTATTAGGGTAGATATTATAGGCGTGAAGACAAGTTTAATTTTTTTTAAATGTAATTAGTCCGTAATTTAAATAATAAAAAAATATTCGATACGTATTTTTTTGTTTGTCAATATCATTAAATTTGACTGAGATATTATAAGGATTGTAAAATTGTGGGAGGAGACGTGCTACGTCACACCTAGGTACAAATCGCACCTAGACGTGACGTCATTACCTCCTTCTCCGCAATTTAAAGGCGCTGAAACTTGTAGTTTTTCATTAAATTTACAAGAAAAAAAGAACGTGTCTAATATTTTTTAATTATGGACATAATAACATTTTTTTTGTCTACCATATTTTTGCCTCGTGAATTAATAAATTTTGATACATTCATAATTAAAATTACCTAAATGAGTTTTTTCTTGTTCAAGCTTTAAAAGTATTTCTAGACGGTCAGCAGCGACATACGGCCCTTAAATGAAAAGACCCGAAAGTTAACTTCGATGGTGACGAAATTGGGCGTACTTTGGTGTGAGAGAGAGCGTGTTCGTTCGCGAGTTGGGCATACTAGGGATGCATCATTCAGAGGACATCAGCCGTGACTTTTTAGGTCTATTTTTAGATTAAATTAGGGATGTTTGATTTACCTACACGTGTATTTTGAAAGTGTTTTGATATAATGTCGAATGAACTGTAGAGGTAATCGTACACGTGTAATTTTGTAAATTGGATTGATATAAATAACCACTGTTGACGAAAATATGAAACGATTCCAGAGTATCTCAAGGTTTTTACATTTTTTATAGGACTTGGGACTATGTTTTGAAAACAACATTTTAATTTTATGTAGTGGGTCGTTTGTGTATTTGGTTTGGAGGCCTTGAGTTCAAATCACATGTATGGAAAAATTTTTGCCTGAACGCTACCCTGTTTCGGAAAACACGATAAACTGTAGGTTCCGGCCTCCGGCTGTCTCCTATAAGCTATGAACGAGAGCTATTTTATAGTAACAAGCGAATAAAAAAACTGGCCAAGTGCAAGTCGGACTCGGACCCGCACACAAAGGGTTCCGTACCATTCTCTTTACAAAAAATCATACAATTTTTGGCATAAAAGCACTTTAGGTTACAGCGGTACTTAGGTACAGCGTCTATCTGTTGTCTATACCTACCTAAATAAAAAGGGTAAAAAAATAATATGTTTGTTGTATGGGATTATCCTTTATTATTTATTTTATTATATTTTTAGTATTTGTTGTTATAGGGGCAACAGAAATACATCTTTTGCGAAAATAACCACTTTCTAACTATCACGGTTCATGAGAAGAGTTTGGAGACAGGCAGACGGACGGACAGCGAAGTCTTAGTAACAGGGTACGGTTTTTACTCTTTGGGTACGGAACCATAAAAAGACTCCAATCTTCAATCATAACCTGACTTGATGGACAACAAATTTTTAGTCAACATCCCCATTGTAAAATCAGTTGAGCAGATATCAAATTCTATCTGATCACAGTATCTTGGCAACGTGCAGACTCCCCGATCTTTAAAACTATGCCAGCAGTTATACCACTTAGACTAAAAGAAAATGGAAAGATGCGCTATAGCGCTATCGTTGCTATGCCAGACTTGGGCCTGTTAGATCGGAAAGTGTCAGTTGCCGCGCCGACTCGCGCCGAAGTAAAATTGTGCGAGGCAATAAATTCAACTTTAGGCCCATGGGCTAATTGTAGCGGTCCATTTTCATACCGCATCTTCCTTTTTTTAATCCATGCAGGGCTATTCACTTATTCGTCAGGGAACCGAACCGAGGACCGAATTGTCTGAAATGACGCATTAAGTCGTATCGACTTAACGTGACATTTCACGTCATTTCATACATTTTTGACAATTCGGTCTTCGGTTCGATTCTCTGACGGATAAGTGAATAGTTATACACGTTCCGCACGTACAAAGGCATGCCAGTTTCGACTAGACGTTATCAGATAAACACCAGACAGACTGTCTGTGTAATAACTTCCTGTAAGCTTTGGCACGAGAGCATAGGACCCTCATTATTTATTGTACTGCTTCTATCTTGGACCGACCACTGAACTATGGTCTCTAACTACGTGTCTGAGGACAATGAATATCACTACATAGTATAAAATAAAGTTGCTTCCCACGTGTGACTGTCCCCTTTGTATGCTTTTATATCTTTAAAACTACGCGATGGATTTTCATGCGGTTTCCATTAATAGATAGAGTGATTCAAAAGTAATGTTTATATGTATAATACATGCGTAATATAGTAGAAAAACACTGATATATAATTTTATGTTAAGCACGACGAAGTGCGCGCAGGACCACTAATATACCTACTTATAAACACTGGCGACTTAGTATTAATTTAATCTATCTATCTAAATATATAAAAGGAAATCGTGAGTGATTGACTGATTTATCAACGTATAGCCAAAACCGCTGAACGAATTGGATTGAAATTTGGAACACAGATATGTTTTGAGAAAGCCTGTGGGAGTAGGTAATTAACTTGTGCAAAAAATCGTTTTAATATAATGGATATATCGCGAGTTTTTTTTTAGTCATGCCTTGTTTCATCATTCCCTCATATCAGTATTTCTAGTGTTTTTAGTGAGGGAATGATGATTTATGACAGAATATTTTTGATCAAGCTCAGCTTACTTTTTACCTACTGGTTTCTTAAATTTATATTGACCACTTCTGTTTTATTGTAGTCTAATAATGCCAAAATAAACCTAAAAATATACGTTATTTTATTGTTATATATTTATTAATTGCAAGAGACGGCGCTTGATCGCGATATGTGGAAAGACTTGGGGGAGGCCTTTGCTCGGCAGTGGGACAGCATAGGCTTAATATAATAATTGCTTGTTACCTCACTTCTAATTAAAAAAAAACGTATATAATAAGGGACCAATATAAATTATAATCACAATCTGGATACACAAGTTCTACGAAATCCAAAAAAAATACAAATTTGTTCAATAGTTATTTGCCAGTTTGCAACGCGACGGCCCAATTTCGGGATTTTGTGAGAATTACCCAAATTTTGTAGAACGTAATTTTTTTTTAGTTTCGATGCCTAGAAACTAGAAACTACAATAACGTGATTCATCGACCAAATCTGTACTTTCCACTAGGTGGGACGTGGTCAAATACATATAGGTCTATTTAGTGTGTAAAAAAAAGTCTTAAACACACAGAATTACGTTCTATAGTCCCTCTTCGTCTCTCTAGCATTAAATTAGTCAGTACACGTATCTTTTGACAACTAATTCTAAATTGATCTAACAAAAAAATTAGACTTAAACTTTAATACGAGTGCATTTTAAGCAGTTTATGCGAAACTTTCAACCCAATATTCCGTGCTAGAAACTCATTACCTAGCACATGTTAACAGTAAAACCTGTCGGAAAGTTCCTACTATAAGTACAGTTTTAAAGAAGTTCACTCACAGGTTCTTCATACCAATCAGGTTACAAAATACTTTGATTAGACATCCAACTGGATACGTCTAGTCAGGCGACCCTCGCTGCCAAAAAAATAGACCGCTGAGCATAGAACTATATACTACGTTTCAAAAACAAAGATATTTTTTTTGCTAATTTGCAGGGTTTAAAGGATCAATATCTTAATAAATTGGATATATATCGGATATTTTTCATAATATATCTGATATATATCATAAGATATATCGGATATAACAGTTTTTATGAATATATCTATGATATTTTCATAGATATACAACCTTCGAACCCCGCAAAAAATATCTTTGTTTTTGAAACGAAGTATAGTTGTAACAATACAGTATACAGATTATCCCTGTGTGATGGGCGGACCCAGGATCTTTTTCTAAAGGAGGCAAAGGTGCCCACGGGCATATATATTTTATCCCATCAAAAACATAAATGTGAAATGAGAGACAAGTTCTATATTGAATTACAGACACCGTGTTTGTTCAACGACAAAAGAAGTGAGATCTACATGGGTACCAAGTTCAATGGTATTTAAAACATTCAATATTTTATTACAACTTAAAATATTGTTTTCTTACAACTTAGGATAATAGATAGGTCCGACTTGGCTAGTTCTCATATGTGAATTATATAATACCATTTTAAGTTGCTGGCTGCTCGCCAGTTCTGAAGCTTGAACTTAGCTTGTAACGGTACACGCTACCGCGTGTCTAGATGCCAATGTTTGGCAATTTTTAAGTGACGTGGTATCATATTTGGTGTGCGTTGCCTCTCCCCCGCAAAAACTAGCAGACTTTTCCAAAAGAAATAAGTAGCCGGTTCGTCTCCTTTAGTAGTTTAATACTCAAAGACAAGATAATATTATGTCAAACCAACGTCGCGTCGGAGAAAATTGGAATCCGGCAAACTACTCGAATACAAGCCGACCTTTAGTTATTTTGAGCCAACACATACCACCCACTGGACAAAACCGTGTCGCCGAGCGGTCATCATGACCGTGTTCCGGCATGATGTTCAGTGAAGTCAGGGAGGGATTTGTCCCGTCTTCTAGGTTTAGTCTGCTACCATCTTCGGCCGCATCGTCGCTTAACATCACGCGAGTTCGTTGTCAAAGGCTAATCTAAAATCATAGGAATGTTGACAAAGATAAAATTTTATATCAATTTATTCCGTCGCAGTTACATGACAATTTATTAGATTTTTGTAGAGGCACGCTACGTCGCACGGCGAACTAAAGTCACCGACATAGCCCGGCGGATTAGTAAGCTGAAGTGGCAATGGGCAGGCCACATAGCGCGCAGAGCGGATGGCCGATGGGGTCGAAAAGTGCTCGAGTGGAGACCACGGACTAGCAAACGCAGCGTAGGACGTCCACCCACAAGGTGGACAGACGACCTTATAAAGGTCGCCGGAAGACGCTGGATGCAGGTCGCTTCCAACCGGTACATATGGAAGTCCAAAGGGGAGGCCTATGTTCAGCAGTGGAAGTCTTACGACTAAGATGATGATGATGACAGTACGTCAAAACTTGCTATGAAATGTTTCACGCCGTGACGTCATTAGCCCCCAAAGCCAAACAATTTTTAGTGAGATATATCTCAGTCAATTTTTATATTTTACAAAGAAAAAAATATTAGACCCTGGATACAAAGGAAACCTTTCTAAGCACAAAACGGATGACAGTCTGACAGCTAGTTAAGGAGCAGTAATCAAAATATACCAACTATACAAAGACACGGAAATCTATAGAAATAGAGGTCCCTATCACCATTCAATCTTTTGGAATCTGTGACAAGAAAATACGTTACGTGTTCGGTCTAAGGCCTACCCCACAATAGACGTGCGCGACTCTCACGAACGTAATTCGCAAATAAGTCGCGATGTCGCGACGACCAGTCGACGACACGCCGCCCACGTGTTGTGTGTTTAGTGCGAAGACAATGTGAGAGTGTAGCAAGACTATAGCGGCTTGTAAGTTATAAAAAACATAATTTTTAATTTAAAATTCTATTTGGGAATTACCTTCCCAAAGATGCAAAATGTCATTTTTTATATAAAGAAAAGGGCTGCGTTTGCCCAGTCTCACCTGTTGATGAGATTCTTTCTACAATTGACAACAGGTGGTTGTCAATTGAAGTTGCATTCGATTTGGTAACAGAAAGGTATGGTTTTCAAGGTTTTTTTTCAAAATATAATATTATTTTGAAATTTAACAGTGTGCGTTGTCGTCAGTCAACGTTGCCGAGTTGCTTTGACATGAATTCTATCAAGCACCCCCTGGTAAATTGCGAAGATCACGTCTATTGTCCCGGCGATGTCGCCGGTCCTGCAATGTTGGGTAAGCCTAAGTTATAAAATGTTGATGAAATCTTTGTTTTATCACTGGTCTCAATTAAGAAGAAGGCGAAGGCGTCTCTACATATTCATAAGTCTATGGGATATATAAATTAAGTTCAATAACTCCGATAGCAACCGCCCTAGTAAATAAAATATTTGTAATCTCACTCAATAGTTACTATATTTATTTTATTATCCTTTTAACCGACTTCAAAAATGGGAGGTTCACAAATCGTCATAATCTTTTTTATGTACCTAAGTTAATCGATTACTCGAAGACTACCAACTTTTTGTAGGTTACAAATAGTTTACGTTTTGCTACGAATTCATGTCTTCATACAGAATCAACAATCAGTAGTCGTTTTTAGGGATCCGTACCCAAGGGGGAACCTATACTAAGATTTCGCTTTCCGTCCCAGTTTCTTAGGGTTCCGTATACCTCCTAAATCTCATGACTCATGAACTGTGCTAGTAAGACAGTCGACATTTTCACAGAAGATGTATTTTTTAACCGACGAAACGTGTTCGGTGTACCGAACACCTGACACAGCATTCTAGTACAAAAGTCGACTATTGCGGGCGCTGCACTTTACGCGGCCGCAATATATTTAACATCAGTGCGAACTGTTCCGTCGGCCTAAACACTCAATTATCATTGTATCAATATCATTATATATCAGTGCATTCATCATAGACTTTAACGTAAATCTTTAATATACCAAGATTCTCCAAATCACGGACTTATCATTCTTATCAGTACAACCCCCAACAAAACGCTAGTAGGTTTACCAGTCGACGCGTATAAATATTTTTTTATACTTATAGTTATAAATGTGTGGTGCGAATAAGTGAAATACCCTATAATATAGCAATAGCTATTTTATGCCACAGCTGACATTCTGACATATTATGTTCACAAGTGTCAAGAAAGCCAGTCCCTACGAGGTCGGCGGCATCGCATCATCAGCAAGGTCAAGCGAGCCCTCGAACATACCGTGCCCAAGGTGTGTGTAATTATACTAGATATATCTTTATTTTCCTCTGACGTTGTGCCGTACTGCTTGGTATTTTAATCATTGCATAGGCTATGTAATCTGTATACCTATATTTTTTTATACAACGAAGTAAGACGAGCAAGACGCTCTCCTGGTGGTAAGAGATAACGCTGCCCATAATTAGTAGGTACAGTTATAGTTAGTGCACTGTGCCAACGCTTCTTACTTGAGAGTCATAAGATGTTAACAGTAGTGTAGTATTAAGTATTAACATCTTATGACTCTCAAGCAAGAAGCGTTGGCGCAGTGCACTGGGTAGCACTGTACTAATTATGGGCAGCGTTATCTCTTACCATCAGGAGAGCGTCTTGCTCGTCTTCTTACTTCGTTGTATAAAATACCTAGGTTTAGCTAGTCAGTGTTGGTTAAAATTAAGTGTATCCAATTTATTTCCGGCTGTAACTGTAAAAACGTCGAGAAAATTGTTATCAACTTGTTGAATTGTTGTTGTACGGTGATCGTCATTAAAAGTTGTCATTAAGTAGGTATTCCTATATGATGAATTATTGTGAACTCGATAATAAGGAAAAGTCATACCAGGCATTTTAGTCACTGTTCATTGAATTTTGAATGAAATTAGTAGATGATGGCATCCATTTAGGCTAAATTTAATGTTCTAATTATATTATAATAGTATACATTCCAGATGTTCTCACTTGTAGGGTTCCGTAAATACATAAAGGGTAAAAACGGGACCTAAGGGGCTAAGACTTCGTTGTCCGTCCGTCTGTCTGGCCGTCCGTCCTGTCCGTCCGTCTGTCTGTCTCATGAACCATGCTAGCTAAATCGATTGGTCGGTTTTCATGTCAGGATTTAATAAAATGTCCATTTCGCTCTTGCGTATTAACCCATTATGACCTAGCGGTGCCGATCGGCACCCATTTTTACATGTTTAAACTTTTGCGCGTTAAGTTGACATGAGTGGCTAAATTGAACTAATTATATTTTTTCTAAGTGCCACAAAGATATAGATAGCTATTGATCGTATTACTTCGTTTTAATAAGTGAACATCGTGCGAACGATACAAAAAATTTACAATCAGTGTTTGGAAATTGTTGTACAAAATAGACGCACCTCTCAAGTAAATGGCTTATATTTTGTAAACTGCTAGTAATTTTGCATCGGAATGCTATTATTTTCTTTTTTCTAAGAGTGTTCTTGTTGATAATACATAAATATAAGTTAATTTTGCATCAGTGCTCAGTATATAGCTTGAGTAATGTATCGAGTGCCGTTCGCCACCTCTAGGCTGATATGTAGTCTGTTCAATGGATGTGTACTAAATGTTGTTTTAGTGGTTACAAGATTTCTTTTTATTGTAGGAATTGTAAATGATAAGAATAATGAGCTAAATGAGCTATTGTAGTAGAAAACGCAGAGCTGGAGCCTCAAATGTTATTTATCGAGCCTCCAGACCCTGCAGTTCGTTCAGATTAGGACTCGGCCGATGAAGACAAAGGTTTTTTAAAAAATCTTCCAGGACGACAGGGAAGGCGAACAGGAAGGCCAGGTGCGAAGTGGTACTGACATCTACATCTAAAAATCCACAAGCATCTGCTGACATTGAACCTAAAGCAGGGCCTTCATAAATGTAAACGATGTTCAAGTGAAAATGTTAAAATTAAATGTAAATGTTTAAAAAATGTTTTATTTAATATACATTATTTTAGTGTCATTAAAATAGCAATACAAACAATAAATAATTATATAACAACAATTAATTCTTACGCCCAGGCTAAACCTATCGATCACCATTAGACAAGGTAGGAGCCTAGCGGTGCCAATTGGCACCCGGTGTTTTTTACAAAAGTAATAATAAGAGCAAAATTTTAGTTATCAGGTATGATTAAGGACACCCCTAACAACAACATATTGAAATATTATAGAAATCTGGAACCTTAAAATAATTCAGGTCATAATGGGTTAAAAACTATCTTGAAGAGTTGTGATTTCAAATAGGAAAGTCCATAAAATACACTTTTTTTGCTTTGAAAATTAAAAAACAATTGTGATAATAAAGCACTAAAATTGCATGTTGAGGGCTATGACGTCTCAGCGTGCAACATTTTAGAGAAAGTTTTTAGGTGTCGTAGCGCATCCGCATCAAATAACTTCTTCGGCGATATATTTTTAGGGTTCCGTAGCCAAATGGCAATAAAACGGAACCCTTATGAGGATTCCCCATACCTACTTAGAACTGAAATTCAAAAAATAAAATTTCATCTTACCCTAATTGGATAGATATTAAAAAATGATATCGAGGTTCCTAATATAATATCATTTTTTTCTAAGCTGATGCGTTTTGTTGCGCGAGAGACACTTACAAAGTGGTAAAATGTGTGTAACTTCTAAAAGCGAATGATAAAACTAAAAAAATATATATGATGCACGTTACCATGTAAACTTCCACTAATAAGTTTTTTTTTTAATACGTCATCACATCACACTAATATTATAAAGGCGAAAGTTTGTGAGTGAGAGTGTATATTTGTTACTTCTATACTGGTGGACCGATTGAGCTAAAATTTGGTATAGAGATAGCTTAGACCCTGGAACAACACATAGGCTAGGTGTAAAACTGCTAGGCGTCATATCATAAACCGCAACAACGACCTACCTCTACGCAAGAACTTTTATATTATGTTACTTGCTGCTACGGAACCCTTCATGGGCGAATCCGACTCTCACTTGGCTATTTTTTTTAATTTAAATGACTGACTAATTAGATTTTTTATTTTTTGACCTTGTCTACATCCCTATTACTGCTCTTATCTACTTGTTATGTGATTCTTTATCCAAGGCATTGTCTTTATTAAACCTACAAGCCTACAAGTCTGCCTACTAAGTACTAAATACATAGCAATTTCTCTAATACCTAACATACTCGTAATACCTAGGTATGCGACAATTGATACCTACCCACCTAATGACTTGTGATTTGATAAAATGTTGATACATTAATTATTATTGTTTAGTCAAGTTTAATTGAGGTATGTCATTGTATTTCATTGTTATTGATATCGTGATATTTTAGAGTAAACTATAAATTGCATAATAATAATATAATAATTCATTTATTTCAGGCAATAGTACACTGCCACAGACGCAGTGTACCAGAGGCCCATATCATAATATATACCTTGCATACTAACATACATAAAAGTGTGCATAGTCTACATGGAATTTATTCTATCTTTTTAGGGTTCCGTAGTCAACAAGGAACCCTTATAGTTTCGCTTTGTCCGTCCGCCCGTCCGCGGCTTTACGAAGAAACAGTTATAAGTCTCAGAAAGCTGCAATTTTTCACAGATAAGGCGTAAGTGGGGTAATCAGAGTAAGAGTTCCGTTTGAAAGATTTCTAGTTCAAAACTTTTGTTTGTGCCCCCGAGAGATATCGTCGCTGAAGGATAAAGCAATATTATATTTGGCAGTACTACGGAAGCCTACATTACGTGTAGTCCGACTAGCGCTTAGCTTTTTTTATAGTTGTTATTTTCACCGATCACTTAACATGCTCAAACTATTCTTATTTACTCGTTTGTAGTTTGTACCAATAACCAACAATGAGGTGAAAATTACTCCAAACTCCAAGTAGAGGTGTATATTATTTACAAAAAACTTTGGCGATCTAGCATCGCGTACACTTTGACATGTTTTGTCAAGGGAAAATAAATGCGACTCTAGTATGTGAATGCTTGTTACTCTTTCACGGAAAAACCGCTGAAGCGATTGCGATTAAACTCTACAGGTTGATAGGTGGAAACCGAAAATAAAACATAGGTACAAACATAGGCTAGGCAACTTTTAAGTTGCCGCGGATGAGTGCTTCGGCGTACCCGTTGCCCCGGCATTATGGCGTCCCGCAGGAACACCCCCAGGTTTTTTAGTGGGTATCCCCGCCGCTCCCATCTTTGGCGGGGGAGTCCCACATACCGCCCCGCGCCCCACGGCGAGGGGTGATGATGCGTAACGCATTTTTCCTGGTTCAAAAACAAAGAAGGCTACTTTTAAGTTGCGGTTTTTCCAATGGTAGGGACTCATGCGGGTAAAACCGTGTAGCCCAGCTACTTATGGACCATGAGGTATGATAATATATTTATATGTACGTAGGTATTATGCCTATATATGTGGGAAGAGGGTAACAATATAAATACCTCACATTTTAATTAAAATGTAACAATACCTAAAGTATTTGTTAACATAAGCAGGCATTTTTAGGCACATATAAAATTACTGTGTTTAAATTTACATTTTATTTTTTTATTATGTTGGCTTGATTTATTAAACAAAGTGAGAAACTCTATATTATAATATAGGTACTAGGTACCTAACTACATAATATTGCTAAATCTTCCAAATATATTAAAGGAAATCTTGACTGTGACTGACTGATTGACTGATCTATCAACAATCAACACCTCAAACAGCTTAACGGATTGGGTTGAAATTTGGAATACAGAGATCGCTTTTATTACTGTTTTTATAACTTACACTAAATAACGTTGATCAAAAATCTGAACAAGTGTAAGACGGACTTGCCCACCAAGGATTTCGTACAAAAATTTCAGCAAAAAATTGGGTGACCACTGGGTCACTCATCCAAATACGTACACGCAAAACGTTACTTAACTTCGATTTCGTACTTTAATATAAAGACATATTTATTATAACTTACCTAAATCATTAAAACATGGCTTTATTAAAACTACGTAATCAGTAATAAATTATCGAAGTTCAGCAATGTTATGCACGTACGTATTTGGATGAGTGACCCAGTGGTCATTCAACTTTTTAGGGTTCTGTACCCAAATGGCAAAAAACGGAACCCTTATGGATTCTTTATGTCTGTCTGTCCGTTCGTATATCACAGCCACTTTTTCCGAAACTATTTGAACAATAATGTTGAAACGTGGTGAGTATGATGTATTCTGTGAACCGAATTAAAATTTTCACACAAAAATACGAGTAGAAAAACATACTTAGAACCCCATACTTAGAACTGAAACTCCATTTCTTTTCATCATACCCATACGTGTTAGGTATCTATGGATATGTTGATGATATGGTTTCTAATTTTTTTCTAAACTGAATAGTTTGCGGGAGAGACAATAATAATTCCAAAGTGGTAAAATGTGTCCCCCAATGTGTTCCACCGAAAATTGGTTTGAACGAAATCTAGTACCTTAGTAGTATTTTTTTTAATACGGCGTAAATCGTAATCCGCAATTTAGTTACAACGAACTACAATAACTTTTATATTATGTTACTTGCTGCTACGGAACCCTTCATAGGCGAGTCCGACTCGTACTTGGCCGCTTTTTGTTATTTTTTTGTACGAAACCCTCGGCCGTGCCTGTCAGACTTGCTCTTGTCCAGTTTTATTAAAGTTAGTCTTGGTCATATTTATATAGAGTTCAAATTATACATAATATAAGAGATTATGAAGGAATGTATTATAATGAAAATAAAGTACCTATCTATAACTATAGGTACCTGGGTAATTCTCTCCAAATCATGAAATTCGCCATCTAAATATATAAAAGGAAAGAGTGACTAATTGACTGACTGATCTATCAACGCACAGCTCAAACTACTGAACGGATTCACTTGAAATTTGGAACATAGATAGGTTTTATGATGTTCACCTGCGCTAAGAAAGGATTTTGCCGCGCGGGCAAAGCCGCGAGCACAAGCTAGTATTTATATAAATCTTGAGTACTACCAACTATCAAAAGCTATAAATGCAGTGTTCATGTTTGACTAAAAACGCGGTCATGTTTTGATTTTCAGTAAAATGTGAGGGAATGATTTAATGTTATGGGACATGTAATACATGTGTGTATATTTTTGAAATGGGTTCTTTACTTTATAAACCATATAGCGAATTCTGCTTTTCCAGAAAAAAAAAAAAAAAAAAAAACCAAATTAGTTTTTTCCAATATAGTTTTTATTATTTATGTTTTTTATTGTAAATTTATCAGTAAAACTGGCAAGGTTCTAGTTAAATTGTTTGTATGTTTAATAATGTAAAAGTTGTTTCAATTTGGAGCTAATGACATGGTGAGGGAATGATTTAGGGGTATTATAAAGATTTTTATTATTAACACATAATATTTCCAAAATGATATAAACAACATTTAGCTACATTTTTAAATTTGTTATATTTTTGTCAAACCTAAAGGACAAGAAATTCCGAATCTTGTGAGAATGACCCACCTATATAGGTATATATAGGTACTATCTATAATTATTTAGTACCTATGTGTTACATAATTTTACTTGTATAATAAAATAAGTCATAAAATTAATGTAGTGAGTATAAATATGAATATTATAGTAGGTAGGTAGATTATAAAAGGAAATTAAAAGAATAATGTCAATTTATTAAGTCGCAAAAGAATTTAATTAATATGATTACCTACAACTTTGTACCTACGTATATTTAACTATGGTTTCACATGATATTAATATACTCAAGTTACAATATTATCAAAATTGTTATCTTTTATTTTATTGTACCTACACTTTGAGATTTTTTTATTATGGAATTTAATGAGCGTTAAATAAGAAAAAAATAAGACAAATTAAATTTACGATTGTTACTTATATGTCTCAGTTGAATCCAACCCAAAAAATACATTTTTAATATAACCATAAATTATGGTTATATTATACAATTTGGTTGTCTCGAAGAGATCACTATTAGCGATAAGACTGCCAATTGTTACAATGTTTACATTATAAATTGTATTTAGTTCTAAGTTTTTTAAAGTTGTATCAATAAAGTACTATCTAATATAATCTAATTAAGTTACCTAATTAAATTAGTTTTTTTATTCTCTTATAGGGTTAGCTCTTATAGATCTCGCGTGATGTAAAGCGACGATGCGACCACAGATGGTAGCAGATTGAACCTAGAAGGTGGGATAAACCCCTCTCTGGCTTTACTGAACATCATGCCGTAACATGGTAACATGGTTTATTTAATTTTCTGCACTCTGCCAACTGACAGTGGTTTGGAGCACTTGGATTTTCTGTAGATCGGCTTGTGGCCGATCTGTGGTTAATTAAAGTGTTCTTTACTGCTGTAGTATTGTTAGTTTTTTTTTTTTTGCATTTGCTACGATAAAAAACAATCTTATGTTTATTTATTTTATTATTCAGCCCAACGCTAGGACTAAATTAACCTAAAGTAGCATTTTCCACCAGTTGACCTTTTCCTGGAGAAAATTTACATGGATAATGGAGGAGTGCAGACAATATCAAGGACAGTTAAGAAAAACTAAAACTAAACATCTACTTGTTCTTCTGTCTTTCTGCTTAGACATTGTAACATTAAATAAGCTTATGCACACGGTCACGGCTTTATGGAATAATTTTTTTTTTTGCATAGGTCTATATCATAAAACCAATCAGTGTTGCAAAATTTCAACTCAATCAATTCAGCGCTATGGGTTAATAGATTTATGAGCCAGTCAATCAGTCACCCTTTTATATGTTCAGATAGAAGTTTTGAAAGGATACAGTGAGAAGTTTTTAGAATATTGTGACTTTTGTAATAACTACCGGGGGTAGACATCCTTTGCAGGAGGTCGTCTAGGTGGGTACCCCAACAGTGCCAGTTATTCTACCGCCTGAGCAGTGATGTGCAAACATTACTGTGCTCCGGTAGGAGGCACTGTAGCTAGTGAAATTACTGGGCTAAAGAGTCTTAACATCTTATGACTCTTGAGTGAGAAGCGTTGGTGCAGTGCTCCAAGAATTTCACATCATTGTGAAATCCTAAGTAGCACTGTACTAATTATGGGCAGCGTTATCTCTTAACATCAGGAGAGCGTCTTGCTCGTCTTCTACTTCATCACATAAAAAAAAAAAAAAAACTAGGTAGTGTAGGTAGAGCTATTTATATGGACCTATAGGTACAGCATTGCCAATAATTATATAATTCATTAATTTTAATATAGAGTCATCATTAATTCCCTATATTTACCAAAATCATTAAAAACCTTTTCCCTTTTACAAACATACATTTTATGAATTTTGTATATTTGGAATGCCTGATAACCCTTATTTTAAGACACATTATATTAAGACCCGTAAAACCTAATGTAAAAATCTCATAGAAGAGAAAGTGCAGGTAATATTTAAGTAAAAGATGGCTTACTATGAGTGCCTCATTTTTTCCCTACAAGCTAAGTCCAGAAGTTTTAGTCAAATTTTGTTTCTAATGTATGAACAGATTGATCATCGAAAAATGCAAGGATTTTAATTAGGTATATGTTTACCAATAAATGACAAAAGATGTTTTTTTCTTGTAATTGGCATTAAATAATATCTTATGAAGAAATATTTAATAATTAGGTAAATAATAATATGTTATAAAAACTTACTTTAAAGAATAATTCATGTGAATAATTTTATTTTGAATTTCCATTTACCGCAATGATAATATACTTACTTACCTATCTAATTAGAAGAAAAGATCTTTTTTTATTAAACTAATAATAAGAGTATTTCAAGATAGTAGGAATGTAAATGACTTAAAATTTTATTTTGCTACAAAAATTAAAAATGTTCGACCCCAATTTTTAATTTTCAATATAGGTAGCGATTTACTTAAAATTTGACATACAGGTAAGTTTTTATTTTATTTTATACTTTTTTTTGTACTTTACATGAATAAAATTAAATGACAAACGGTAGAAATGCAGAATTAGGCCAAACAAGCATTATGATCAATTTTTGACCGTTTAACTTAACTCTAAAAACTTTCTACATGAACATTTTTAATTATAAGTGTTTATAAATAAAATTATAATATACATAAATAAGTTTGCTGTAATAAAATACGACTAAAAACATAATAGGTATGAATGTTATGGTTGTGGCATCAATACACATGCAAGCAAAGCTGGGAAGGTGAAATCCTACTTTCACCTGTGACACAGCCAAACTACGATTCGAGATAGCATGCAAACAAAACAATAACACTTTTAGCAAAATAATAAATGATGAGACATTCTATAAATAATTAATAGGTACAAGTTGGTGATAAACAATGAATAAGAAGCGTGTATTAAAAGTGCAACAACTTCGTGTGAGTTGTAGTGGTCAGCGTGCAACATGCTCGATGTAGATGGATTGTTTACCACATACCAGGGTATCCTGATCACCCAGCTCACGGTAGTAAGATTCGCTGCTACCGCGCCGGGATCCCATACACAATGCTCTTCTCACCAACCCCGAAAGGAGGGAACAAAAACCACAACGTTCTATACTAGACATGATAACACTAAAATATTACTACTGTCCTTTCATAAAAACAAAATCGGGGACGAGATAAATCTCGTACACCCGGACCGCACGGTCGACTATTTATCTAACCATTTTTGTTTACTTTTCCGAATATAAGGCCCAAAACGGGCTCTACGAGCCCTTTTACGTCTCATGTTTACGTATTTTGCAACGATTTTAATTGGAATTTATGTGTGTAACGCGCCAATGTACGATAAGAGACTCGCGGTAGTTGGCGGCAGGCGTACGCCGTCGACTAAAGTAATAAAAGTAGTGTGGTGAAAAGCGAGCACGAGCGGCCAGTCGAAGCGATGGTGGCCCACGGCTGACAACCTAGCGAGTAGCGAGCAGTCTCTCAGTTGCAAGCAAGGCGCGGCGCGGCGCTGCGGTCTATAGATGCGCGCCAGAGAGATCTACGCTGCGCAGAACGCCACGCGGCGCTCTGACACCATTTCGAATATCTGTCATACTAATCTCAATTTATACCTACTAGCCCTTCCGTGATTCTTATCTTTACAGGTTAGCCCTTAAAGTCTGGAGAAATCCGTGTAATATCTGAGAGCAACAAAAGCCAATAATATTAGAATGTCGTTATCTTTTTACTCATAGTAGATAATATTATTATAATATTGAAATTAAACTAAGTGCCGGAAAAAGTATAAAGTTAAGCCGCGTCTCCAGCTACTTTTTGGTTTACACTCTCAACAAAAACACGCCAACACAACAAAATTCCCATACACAAAAAAAAATGGCTTACTTTAAGCTTCAACAAATGTTTTTGCTTTCCATGCCCGATGGAAAGCACGCACACAAAACACAAAACCGTGCGTGTTTTGCATCGGGCATGGAAAGCAAAAACATTTGTCGAAGCTTGAAGCATAGACATTATAATTTTTTTGTGTATGGGAATTTTGTTGTGTGTTGGCGTGTTTTTGTTGAGAGTGTAGACCAAAAAAGTAGCTGGAGACACGGCTTTAGCCGGTAGATGGGAAAATACCAGCAGTAGCCGCTCAGTGTTGCCAGATGATTGTCTTAGTTTTTAAGAAAAAAGACCCCCACAGTAAAAATTATTGTTTTTCGGCCACATCGTCGCTTAACATCATAGTCCAGTAAAAGAAGAAATGTGGATCGAAAAGTCGAAAGCAGAAAAACTAACTTTGTTTGGACTAGTTAGGAGATAAACATACTAAAAGTCCCCACCCCTCCGAGGTGAGCCCGAGGGGGGGGAGGCCGAAGAAGGTCCCATTTTTAGTTTTTTTGCTTATATGTCAAAAACTGTGCATTGTACGATATTTTGTTGTACTACATTATTAAACCTCATAAAATTTTCTACAACTTCGGCCTTGACACTTTTCATCTATCTCCAATCATTGTCCAGCTATGAGCTTCCAAACATGGTCTATTTTAAAGACGCTTAAATTAGTTTTCCATACAAAGTCGGTAAAAAAATCTTAGAAATAAAATTTGACCAACTTCTGGTTGTCGTATCATAATGAAACTTTGCAGATATCTAGAAATCTGATGACAGTTTAATAATCTGGTACTACTGAGCTGATCTGATGATGGAGCCAGGAGGTGTCTACTGAAACTCTTCAATGGCTATTAGTAAAACCGGCGAGTTTAGGCACATTACATTCGGATTGATGAGACTTTTTCATAACACTTGCTGTCGAGGGTCTGATAATGGACCAGGAGGTGCCTACGTCTCATCAATCCGCAAAAGCTTAACATGGTGATCACTATTACAGCGTTATATCACTTGTCTTTATTTGCACATGTTAAAGAACATTTTTAAGGCTCCACAGCAGCATTTATTGTTTTATTATGAAATTACCTATATTTTATGTAATTAAACGATACTGGCAAATGTATAACTGTGAGACGCAAAAACTAAGTTCGAAAGTAGGTAGTGCTAATTTTGACTAGTCCGAAAAATCTTAATAAAGTTTCTAACATATTTTATTCAGATTTGTTAAAGAGATTCCTGAATATTACAAATAAATTATTTGAATTTCATATACATACATAATTTGCAATAACCAAAGTGATTTATATGATATCGTTAGGTACTTGTTAAGAGAATGTCACATCCCTATCATTATTCATTTATTTTTTGCCTTGCTGCCATCTAGCGAGGAAGGTGAAAAGTAGTAGCGATGTTGTGTTGTGCAAAAAAATAGATGTCGCTAGTAGTAGAGTGAATCAAATTTGTGGTTCATAATTTAATTATGAACCACAAATTTGTTTTAGTTTAAAACATAACCGCTAGATGTCGTTATTAAAAAATGGAGTTATTTGATAAAATACTAGGTTCTTAGAAATAAATCTCATTATGCATCTAAAATTCCTATTGCAGCTAACAGCTTTCAAATGAAAAACCACATCCAAATCGGTTCACGCGTTTCAGAGCAAGAGTGCTTTTCACTAAATAAGTCCCCTCGACGGGGCGCCACGATTCACGATCGCGCGTTTTTAAGTTAAAATAATAATATTTTATATTGATCCATAAATTTTTATAATCAAAAAGAGAATTACATAATATTTACATTACAGTTTACAATAAAGCTAACTATTTAACAATAATAAAACTTTAAAATCCTAGATACCTACTTATAAATAATAAACTTCATTGAGGTCATGACCTGCAAGAAGTATAAATTTTTGATTCATTGATTTATGATGAAAATAAGTATTAACTTTAACAAATAAAAATGATTGAGTACATGAAGAACAGCGATAAATTAATTTAGTTCCTGGTAAGGTGCAGACGGGCGAAAATATTAAAATTTTTACTACGAAAGGTGTGAAAACAGTTAGAAAGTTCAAATATCCTTAATAATAAGTGCGCGAGCAGCATGCTGCGAGCGTCGAGAAAAAAATATAATCTTGGCCTTTAATATGTGCAAAATACGTAACTCTACAATGCTTCTGGGGGGGGGGGGGGGGCTTGGCCCCCTGCCCCCCCCCCCCCCCCTAAATCCGCCTATGCGAGATTATGGTCAAAGGTATAACTTATCACTATATTTCGTTTCAAAAACAAAGATAATTTTGGCAGGGTTCAAAGGATCAATATCTTAATAAATTTGATTGACAGAGCGAAGCGAGGTCTTATTAGAGTCGAGAGCCGCGAAATGCCTGCGTTTTGACCAGTTTAACGGTTGACCTCTGGTGATTGAGTTTGATAGACATTTACTCAAAAACGGTTAATCCATTTTAAATGAAATTTTTCACACAAGTTAAGTAGGCCAATTGGATAATTTTAGTGAAAAAAAATAGCCAAATAGGCTCCAGGGTTGAAGAGTATAGGTAACATAAAGTTTTTACGATAGGTCTCCCGATAATTTCAAAACTGGTGCACTGATATTTTTTTTTCTAATATATACGCATTTTTTGTAACCGACATAAATATATTACTAAAAGTGTATGTTTGTATGTATGTTTGTTATGCGATAACTTGAAAACGGAAAGTCCAATCTTTATGAAACTTTGCAAGCACGTAGTATAAAACAATAGAATTTAATTTTTAAGTTCGAACATGAGCCAAATCGGTCGAAGGGTTCTAGAGTTCTAAAGATTGCTTTATTTCAATGAAACAGATGCTCCAGTCTTGATAAAACTTTGTAAACAAGTAGTACATACTATAAGGATTCTCACGTTCAAAAATGAGCCAAATCGATGCAAGGGTTGTAGACAGGCGCGGATCCAGACCATAATTTTGGGGGGGGTCATCGGCTAGAATTTTTTTCAAACTAAAAATTTTTTTGGAGACTCGTTTCAGCGTAGTCTTGAAAATCTTACATTTTTCAGTACGAATGATGCGCGTTTTGCTTGCTCCGACTAGCAAGGAAACTTAATATTCTTACTTATAAAAGCGCGAGCAGCTCGCTGTGAGTGCAGAGAAAATTTGGAATTTTTCAGCACGAATGATGTGCGTTTAACTTGCTCCAAGTGGTAAAGAAACTAAATAATCTTATTTATAGAACGCGAGCAGCTCGCTGCGAGCGCCGAAAAAATTTGGAATTTTTCAGCACGTATGACGTGCGTTTAGCTTGCTCCGAGTGGCAAGGAAACTAAATATTCTTATTTATAAAAGCGCGAGCAGCTCGCTGCGAGCGGCGAGAAAATTTTAAATTTTCAGCATGTATGACGTGCGTTTAGCTTGTTTCAAGAGGCAAGGAAACAAAATATTCTTATTTATTAAAGTGCGAGCGGCGAGAAAATTTTGAATTTTTCAGCACGAATGATGTGCGTTTAGCTTGCTCCGAGAGGCAAGGAAACTAAATATTCTTATTTATAGAGTGCGAGCGCCGAGAAAATTTAAAATTTTTCAGCATGTATGACGTGCGTTTAGCTTGCTCCGAGAGGCAAGGAAACTAAATATTCTTATTTATAGAGTGCGAGCGCCGAGAAAATTTAAAATTTTTCAGCACGAATGAAGTGCGTTTAGCTTGCTCCGAGAGGCAAGGAAACTAAATATTCCTATTTATAAAAGCGCGAGCAGCTCGCTGTGAGTGCAGAGAAAATTTGGAATTTTTCAGCACGAATGATGTGCGTTTAACTTGCTCCAAGTGGTAAAGAAACTAAATAATCTTATTTATAGAACGCGAGCAGCTCGCTGCGAGCGCCGAGAAAATTTGGAATTTTTCAGCACGTATGACGTGCATTTAGCTTGCTCCGAGTGGCAAGGAAACTAAATATTCTTATTTATAAAAGCGCGAGCAGCTCGCTGCGAGCGGCGAGAAAATTTTGAATTTTCAGCATGTATGACGTGCGTTTAGCTTGCTCCGAGTGGCAAGGAAACTAAATATTCTTATTTATAGAGTGCGAGCAGCTCGCTGCGAGCGCCGTGAAAAATTTGAAATTTTCAGCACGTATGACGTGCATTTAGCTTGCTCCGAGAGGCAAGGATACTAAATATTCTTATTTTTAAAAGCGCGAGCAGCTCGCTGCGAGCGCCGAGAAAATTTTGAATTTTTCAGCACGAATGATGTGCGTTTAGCTTGCTCGGAGAGGCAAGGAAACTAAATATTCCTATTTATAAAAGCACGAGCAGCTTGCTGCGAGCGCCGAGAAAATTTTGAATTTTTCAGCACGAATGATGTGCGTTTAGCTTGCTCCGAGTGGCAAGGAAACTAAATATTCCTATTTATAAAAGCACGAGCAGCTTGCTGCGAGCGCCGAGAAAATTTTGAATTTTTCAGCACGAATGATGTGCGTTTAGCTTGCTCCGAGTGGCAAGAAAACTAAATATTTTTATTTATAGAGCGCGAGCAGCTCGTTGCGAGCGCCGAGAAAAATTTGAAATTTTCAGCACGAATGATGCGCGAGCAGCTCGAGAAAATTTTGAATCTTCCAGGATGAATGATCCGAGTTTTGCTCGCTCTGAGCAGTATGAAAATTAAATATTAATATTTATAGATCGGAAGCAGCTCGCTGCGAGCGCAGACTTAGCTGCAAAGACGACATAAAGCGCGAACAGCTTGCACCAGTTAATATAATCCCATCAAAAACATAAATGTGAAAAGAGAGCCAAGTTCAATATTACGATGTATGTACTCATAGTTACCTATGATTTGGTAGTTGACTTCAACGACAAAAGAAGTGAGATCTAAATGGGTGCCAAGTTCAATGGTCAGTCCTGAAAAATATTTACAACAACATAAAATATTTCATTACAACTTAAAAGATTATTTCTTCTTATCACTTAGAATTAATATTATTTTGAAGCCTAAAGACTGACTTGGCCAGTTCTCATAATATACTAGGTAGGTACTCTCTTAACTTTAGCTTGATCACTATTAAACGCACTTAATGCTAATTAGTGCGCTACCGTCTTTTATCGTGTAAATTAGTCCCCTCCATCCATTGGTTGTTTGGAAGAAATCGCTCTTTAACGATAAGACCGCCACTTGTACATTGTAATTTTTAATTTTAATTATGTACTTATGTATTTTCTGTAACATTATGTGGTGTACAATAAAGTATCTATTGTCTTATCTTAATGATACTTCGTCGTATGGTACCCATGAGAACTAGCCAAGTCAAACTTTTGGCTTCAAAATAATATTAATTCTGAGTGATAAGAAGAAATAATCTTTTAAGTTGTAATGAAATATTTTATGTTGTTGTAAATATTTTTCAGGACTGACCATTGAACTTGGCACCCATTTAGATCTCACTTCTTTTGTCGTTGAAGTCAACTACCAAATCATAGGTAACTATGAGTACATACATCGTCATCGTAATATTGAACTTGGCTCTCTTTTCACATTTATGTTTTTGATGGGATATCATTGCTTTTTGTACAGTACTTTTTTGTATGTAATAGGTTTAAGACACACAGTCATAATAAGATTAATACCAAATGATTATTTTATTGCACCTCCCCCCCACCCCACTGCTCCATGGCACGGCCGTCGCACCGCGCACCGCGGCCCGTGAGCCTCGCCGTGCTTCGATATACGTATACCTATAATTGATTTAGTACTTATTTATATATAGCATTTATGTGCACTATTGATTTAAATATTGTACCTAATCAATTGATTTTTAAACAATACTAGTTACTGATAAATTTATCTATATTCACCCAGCCATCTTATCCTAACGCCTACCTGGATGGAAATTTAACTTTTTAGATCATCTGGAACTGGATTAGAATTTCGATCAAAAGAAACCTAAGCCGACAAAACTTGTAATGACTACGACTTGGCGGGGGCACTGCCGTGCCCCCAGATACCGCCACATACCTATAATATTATGACTATACGTTACAGGTACGTAGGTATCTAAAATGTTTACACCAACTAGCACCTAAGGCGATATACATACATTATTTTTATTGTAACCAATCATTAATATTATTACCTCTATGTTACTGAGCCGCCTTGATGCTGGTGAGTCGATATATTGATAGGTATTTACATAGGATATACAATTGTTACGTAGGTACCAGGAACCTATTTTTATTAGTGACTAGCTGTGCCTAGCTGTTGTACCCGCTATACAGTTTGGTACAGTAGTGTATATTATGTTATTCCAGGGGTCTAAGCTATATTTTTTATTATACCAAATTTAAAGTCAATCGGCCCACCCGTTTATGCGTGAAAAATTAAAAAACATATATCCATACGTACAGTAGGTATAAAGCTTGTATTTATATTTATTATTATATTAGTAGGAATAGTGGACTCGCACGCACTTCGTAGTATCTAACAGAAAATAGCCGCCTACACAAAAATTATAGCAACATGCAACATGTATTGCTTTATGCGTTCCTAGGCGTCCCAAACTTTTATATCATAAATTTTTTTTTTAATTAATAATAATTTAAAATGATAAAAAAATACTAGTTTCTGATTTTTCCCTTTGTTACTACAACATTACCTATCGGGATGCCAAATTTCAGCTTTCTAGGTCATCTGGAACTGGGATATTACTTTTGATCTATCCCTCAGTATGTATTAACTTCACCGATTACTTGATGTTTATATCTAAATAACCGTTTGAGCTGTGTTATTGGAATTTGGAACAGAGATATAGTTCGTATATTTAAGTATATGTGCCAAATTTGACTTGTCTATGTGTAATAGTTTTTGTATAACGAGGGTGTAAAAAGTCGTCAAAACGCGCTTTGGACGGTTCGTGTAATATAACACACGGCGCGGTCGCCAGTTCCTTTGCTTGAACTTGGCTTGACTCGCTGCCGCGTGTCTAGATCCAACTAATCCCAAATATGAAAGACACTGTGCAGTTTGCTACGAGAACCTACGGATAATTCGTAGGCGAGGACCGAAAAAAAGTAGCTTGGTAAAAAAAAATATAAAACAGCGAAACAGTTTTATGAACTTGTACGTAGCTTGCAGCTAAGAGAAAATTTCCTAACTCTAACTGTGAAAGTAGCGTAAAACCAGTTCATTTGATCGGACTTTTTTTCCGACTAGGATTTTGGGGGGGGGGGTCATGACCCCCTTGACCCCCCCCCCCCCTGGATCCGCGCCTGGTTGTAGAGTTATAGGGAATACAAAATTACAATATTTATCGATTATAATACTAGTAGTTCGCCTCGAACTGGGACCTCGCAGACCCAATTTCCCTGAAAATGTTAAAACCTTGGGTTTTAGGTAGGTACATACACATAGATAGTTAAAAATTATAAGTAACTACAAAGTATAAATGTATGGAAACTTTAACCTATAATATTCGTAAAAGAAAAGGAAAATATGCCAAAATTGAAAATAATTTTAAAACTCAAAATACGAGTACGTAACAGATATTTTTAAAAAAATCTTCATCTCTGTGAGTGGGCATTAGAAGAATTGGAATTGGCGAAAAGAATCTGGCTTTACTTGTGTTTTACAACAAACAAATGCAGCGACTTTACGATAACTATTACCTATATTGATATTGTAGCAAATTCTAACATTTTTGTCGTACTCGTAGCAGCCGACGATTTAGACTTGGAGCGACAACGCAGAGCTTTGACAGTCAGGTGTAACATGTTGGCTCGCAGGTTTTCAAGAAGTACCTAACTACAGCTACTGAGCAAGTCAAACAGTCCTTGTTCAAGGCATTGTCAGACTTTTTATAATACGAGCAGCTCGTCGACCACATTTGCACTTTCCATCAGGAGGGATGTGATCAAACGTAGGCCTATATACCTAGTCAGGTCATAAGTATTGTCACACAGTAAAAACTTTTCTTTTAGAATGCTGGCCACAAAAAAGTTTATTGAATTCGAATTTCGAATTGTTCATGAAAATAAAAATGTATACTTTTTAGAATTTTACTCATTTTTAAATATGGAGTGGACGCTTAAAGAAGACCGTGTTGCAGTTATTGCGTTGCATCGTTGCGGTTACGCGCCAATTCAAATTTTTGACATACTGAAAAATTTGAATATAACCAAAAGATTCATTTATCGTACCATCAAACGATACAATGAAGACTCTAGTGTAGATGACAGGTCAAGAAGTGGTCGCCCTCGGTCTGTTAGGACTCCAGCAGTGATAAAAGATGTGAAGGCGCGAATTCAAAGAAATCCCAAACGTAAGCAGAAACTGTTGGCCCTTCAGATGGGGTTAAGCAGAACCACGGTGAAAAGGGTGTTAAATGAAGACTTAGGGCTTCGGGCATATCGAAGAAAAACAGGACATCGTTTAAATGCTCGTCTAATGGACCTGAGACTGAAGAGATGCCGCGCTTTGTTGAAGTGGTACGCGAGAAAAAAATATCGAGAAATTCTTTTTTCGGATGAAAAAATTTTTACCGTAGAAGAGAGCTACAACAAACAAAATGATAAGGTGTACGCACACAGTAGTGAAGAAGCGAGCAACCGTATTCCGCGTGTCCAACGAGGTCATTTTCCATCCTCGCTCGTGGTATGGTTGGGAGTTTCTTATTGGGGCTTAACAGAGGTACATTTTTGTGAGAAAGGTGTAAAAACGAATGCAGTTGTGTATCAAAATACAGTCCTGACGAACCTTGTGGAACCTGTTTCTCATACCATGTTCAATAACAGGCACTGGGTATTCCAACAAGATTCGGCGCCAGCTCATAGAGCGAAGAGCACACAAGACTGGCTGGCGGCACGTGAAATCGACTTCATCCGGCACGAAGACTGGCCCTCCTCCAGTCCAGATTTGAGTCCGTTAGATTACAAGATATGGCAACACTTGAAGGAAAAGGCGTGCTCAAAGCCTCATCCCAATTTGGAGTCACTCAAGACATCCTTGAATAAGGCAGCAGCCGATGTTGACATGGACCTCGTTCGTGCTGCGATAGACGACCAGCCGCGCAGATTGAAGGCCTGTATTCAAAATCACGGAGGTCATTTTGAATAAACTTTATTGTCATAAGAATCTATGTTTTGTTAAGTTCATTTTGGTATATAAATGGTTACATAATAAATAAACTTGTTCCAATAATTTTATATTAAACATGTGACAGAATTTATGACCTGACTAGGTATTAGTGTTTAAAAAAAACTTGTGGATGAACTGTACAAACAGGGATCTCAAGACGCTGCGGGTCCAGTACAACAATGCTTTCAGGATGCTTTTGCGCTGCCTCGATACTGTAGAGCATCAGGGATGTTTGCAGATGCTAAAGTGACTGATGGTTTTAATGTCATAATAAATAATATATGCCATTCAAACGAACATTAAATCATGTAACCAAGATAACCATTAAACACATATTAAAAATAATCCCAATAAGTTTCTGGGTCGTTCTTCTCATACATATGCTTTTCGAACGATCGGTAGAGTCTTAAAATAGATCTAAATAATAGTAAAATTTACTTTCAAAAGTGGAGCACTGTAGCCTATTTGAATAAAATAAAACCGGTCGAGTACGAGTCAGACTCGGGCACCGAGGGTTCCGTACAAACCCCTAACAATTTGGTTCCGTACGTTTGTACGGAACCAAAATCCATTCATCCGTTCGGGAGCTACGGTGCCACAGACAGACAAACACACAGACAGACAGACAGACAGACCGACAGATAGACAGACACGTCAAACTTATTACACCCCTTAGTTTTTGCGTCGGGGGTTAATAATGTTATTTCTGGATTTCCTGATAAGTTCAAGCTACCAAAAACAGCATAATATCGTATGCTATTTTTTTGCCATTTTATATAATTTATTATATTATGTATACATAAGTCAAAAGTAGATAACGTAAATTACACTAAATACTTGCAAAAAAAAAAATATCGCGACGTCCGCCCGTCGCTGCGTGGCACCCGCTTCTGGATTAACTACCCACTTCTACCCACATCTACCCACTCCCACATTCCGACCGTTTCTATGGAGTCAAACTACTGTATATCTCTTTACCGTGCCTGTGCTGAGGATAGATTTAAGAAAAACTTTAAATTATGGAATAGATTAAACCTGAACGGTACCCGGTACCACGGTAATTCGCAATAATTCGACTAACATCTCAGTTCGAACGGGGGCAGACTGAAAATCAGCAATCAAGTTAACCCTGTGTTACTCGTAATATGGTTACCAGCTGAGTCTGCTCCTATTGCCTACGATGTATTTTTTAATGAAATAATTGTACTTTTTGTCATTATTGTTTCTTTTTTGTGTGGCAATAAATGATTTTTATAATTATTCTTAAACCAAGGTGCTGAGACATTTTCTTAGGCTTAGGGTGACTGACGCGTGTGTGTGTGTGTGTGTGTGTGTGTGTGTGTGTGTGTGTGTGTGTGTGTGTGTGTGTGTGTGTGCGTGCGTGCGTGCGTGCGTGCGTCGTGCGTGCGTGCGTGCGTGCGTGTTTGCGTGCGTGCGTGCGTGCGTGAATGGCGGATTACTTTTTTCTTCCACGAGGGTTTGGGGGTTTTTTAAATTTTTAATTTAATTCACTTGTCTTTCATGAAAGTAGTCCCTTAGACGGGGTGCCACTATTGCGCATTTTAAAGTTCTATCTATAGATTTTTGACTCCTCATAATTTCTTCATATATAACTTCTAAATTAAATAGTTATTTACCTTATCTAACAAAAAAGTTCCGCTGAATACGGCGGGACTTTCGTAAGAAGCACTTTATGCTACTTATTTGTTATTATTTTAGCCATTATCGTCCCATTGCAAGCCCTCCCCTCTCTCCCCGTCTTTCTATAATTTAATGTTACTGTGCTGGAAGCCTTTCGAGAATTTACCTATGACCACAGTCACTGTCTAGTAGTTAAGTAAACAATGGTAGGACGGTCTAGACCCGCTCAGTAAAGCTCTCTGCAAACGAGAATAACACGGACGGTGGACAGTTTATTCTTCTGATCTGTGGTTTAAGGGGTTAATAGTAGCTGGGTCTCTGTCTCGCTCGCACGATATAACTTATTGTCAAATAACAATTGATAAAATTTACTTTTTGGAAATGTGTTAAATTTTGCTCATATTTTTATACGATTTTTATAAGTATTCCCAGTTTGCTACCTTAAATAACAACAAATGGCATTCTCAAATATATGAAAACTATCTATCTTTAAACTTGCCTCAACCATATTATAAAGTATCAAACTGGTTATACTTTTAATAAAACCGGTCAAGTACGAGTAGGACTCGAGCACCGAGGGTTCCGTACAAACCTACGGGTTTCTACGGAACCCTAAGGAAAGGTAGGGAATAATATTTTATACTGTGGGTTTTGATTCTCTTGCGAGTACTTACGAGTTTGAAAATATGCGGCTAAAATTGCTGTTTCTTTTGATTGCGTTGACATAGATGTTTGATTTTTTTACAGCTTAAAGTTATTATAAAGCTGAGTATTTGGTATAAATTTCAATTTAATACCTGTACGCGTTCTTCCTGATTCCTTATAATATGATTTTGTGGAAATCTAAAAATAATTTTATATTAAAAAAAACACACACACACACACACACACTTTCCGACTACTTAAATAATATCATACAAACAATTGGGATTGAACTTCGAATATTATATTATGTAGATTTTTTAAAATTGTAATCGACTCTATAGTTTTTCTCTCGAACAAATTTACCTTTACCTGTATTATTTGCTGCCATTTTTATTTGTGATAGAAAAATAAAAATATATTCAAGTTTATAACAGAAACGTGCACTGAGGTAACATAAAATCATATTCTTTTAAAAATCCTTACTTAATATATGAAATACCATCTTTTTTTACGCACGTAGTTCGCGTTATTAGAGCAGTTTTTTCAGCATCGCAAGGCGTTGTAGTCTGACCGTGGCTGGTTGACGACTAATCAGTAAAGGTTCACATTACGTTGATGTGATGCTTTTGCTTCGGAAATTTATTTGATCAGATTGTTTGTCTCTCATCTAAGGTCTTCGGTATAAAATGATTAGATTACAAGTTCTTTTAAAAGTTGTGAGTAAAAGTACCGTTTTAAAATAAGTATTTTCAAAATAATCCATGTTTGAACATCACAGATTTGCGCTTGGGTCAACATACACGCTCTTAATCCGCATTATGTGTTTTTATCCCTATCCAGATACATTCGAATCATTATCTAGATTGGCTATTTAATGAGGGAGGAACCACACTGTGCATTAAGCTCGCTATAACCTCTGACCTATTTAACATTGATTGAATAACCATTATACTACGACGTTACATCCGAAGAGATTCATTAATTACTGTGTAGTTCATTGCTTAATGTACCAGGTATCGTCACAATATTTTAAAGATAAATAAAAAAATAAAAAGAAGTTAGCATGACTACTAGCGCCCTCAGTCGCTGGGACGTCATCTTGTCATTGTTGTTTATGTGCGGGTATCGTTAACACGGAATTAGATTTTTCGAAAGTTTTAAGTGTTTTTTTTTTCAGGAAGTTCTTTTAGATTTATAATTTCCAAGCAGGAAACATATCCAGAGACGTCTGGAAATATTTTATTCGACAAATTTGTCGAGTAATGAAGGTTAGTACCAAGTGTTGTTTTCGAGCTATTAAGTGTAAAAAACCGCGTGAATACGCCTTACTTACATATTTTTCTACTGTTTTTGATGGTATATACAGCCTTGGCCAAAAGTATTAGGCACCCTAAAAATTTTTGGATTTCACCTGTTTAAAGCAAAAAATTAAAACAATTTTGTTGTTTATAGATATATATATTTATTAGAATATTAAAAAATATTAATATTTAGTGGGACCTCCCTTGGCTTTTATCACCGCAGCAATCCTTTGGGGCATACTGCGTACCAGCTTTGTACACTCGGTTGTTGATATAGCTTCCCACTCGTCTCTTAAAGCGTTTTTGAGGGATGTTTTTGAAGTGATGCTATGCTCCAGTATACCCCAAAGGTGCTCGATTGGGTTCAGGTCTGGTGACTGTGCCGGCCAGTCCAACAGGACCAATTGGAATTTCGGCTCATCCAGATTGGTATCGCCAAAAACACGCGTAAGCGACGGCATCAGGGCAGTTTCAAGCACATTTATGTACTTTTGGCTGTCCATCCGACCTTCGCACACGAACATTTCGCCGACACCACTGGCAGCCATGCATCCCCAAATCATAATGCTGCCGCCTCCGTGTTTCACAGTTGGCACCACACATTCGGGATGGTATTCCTCGCCGATACGACGCCTCACGTAGGTGAAACCTGGAGTTCCAAATACCTGGAATAAAAGTTAAACACTTGTTTTAGACATTTTATTAATTTTCTAAAAGGCTAATTAATTATATGGTAATTATTGTTATTATCGTATGCAAAGTGTAGTATAAACCTTACCTCGAAGTTGGATTCGTCGGACCATAGTACGTTCGACCAATCTTCTTCTGTAAAGTGTTGGTAATTTAAAGCCCACTGCAGCCGGTTCTTCTTGTTGTTGTCGGAGAGCCATGGCTTCTTTCTGGCTTTGCAGCCTCTTAGGCCTGCTTCAGTTAGCCTTCTTCTTACCGTTCTTGAACTTATTGGTGTTTCTATTGCCTCTGATAGAGCAGCAGCCAATTCGGAAGAAGTTTTCTTACGGTCCCTGAGGGACTCCCGAATAAGTTTTCGGTCCTGGCGGGCAGAAATCACGCGTTTTCGACCCGTTATTTGTTTGTTCGCGTGAGAGCTAGTCTCCGCAAACCTTTTCAAAGCTGATTGCACGGCACAGCGGGAACATTTTAATAATTTGGCAATCTCTACCTGAGTCTTCCCTTCTTCAAACAAAATCTGAATTTTTATCCGTTTTTCCAATTCAAGTTCACGTTGCTTCGGCATTTTGAGTAATTAACTTCAAACACTTCACAAAAAAAATACACACAGTAGCTTAGTAACACGACGGAGGTCAAAAATAGACTGATGATTTTATTTGATTTTTTTTCTAAAAATCACCTGAGCCATAATTTGTGGCCCAGGTGTTTTATGGTACCTTCAATTACACTATCTATTGTTTAAAATGAACGTTTAACATTGCCGCTCTCACTATTGTTTAACAGATTAGTTGTACGTGTTTTATGGGGGTGCCTAATACTTTTGGCCAAGGCTGTATGTTACCGGCCAAACCCGATTTCAGGACAAACTAGTTTAGCCTAGGCCAAACTAGTTCGTCCTATCGGCCTTAGGATAAACTAGTTTAGCCTAGGCCAATAATATGTACTCAACCGTCTAGCGATATAACGAGCGTATATCCAACGACGTAAAAAGCTAAAAGTTTATGCCCTGCATAAATGAGTTAACCTTATGACGTCGTACGATGAATAATGCGTGCAGCATTATTATAAAATACGGTATATATTGTATACCTAAGTACTATGTACTCAACCTTCTAGCAATATAACGAGCGTATATCCAACGACGTAAAAGCTAAAAATGTACGAGTATGCCCTGCATAAATGAGTTATCGCCGTGGCGAGCCCACGGATATTTCATAACCTTAAATACTCCTATGATGTAATAATTATGTTGGTTGAGTCTAGCGATATAACGTGCGTATATCCAATGACTAAAAAATTATATAGCATACAAACTTATCTCTGTAAGTTCAAACAACATACTCTGACAAGACCTATGAGTCTGAGGAGGTCCCAGCGAGTTGTGGTGAACCACTTATCTATCTATACGGACTCGGATCTATATGTCCTCGTGCTTCACTCAGATTGTAATTAACCCGATGTACAACCAAGCCAGCCAGAACCAGCAACCACTTCAGAGGCAGTGTCTCTAGATATTTTGGAAGCTCTCGGGGGCCCTAAAGGGAAAGAAGAGACCTTCGGCCCCAATATATCGAAAGAACTTTGCTGAACGTTAGGGATATAGTTCCAAAAGCCTAATCAGTGGCCTAACAAAGGAGTAGAATATGGAAATGAATGGAAAACTCCGAATCCTCGAAAACTTCTATCTTTCAAATCAACCCCGAGATGTTTCTTCCCCAGACTCCGGATTAAGCTCACGGAGAACAGGATTAGCTGGACTTAACTATTGCGGAGATGACAAACCTCGCAACATGCATTATGAAACAAATAAGTTACAACTTCTCTGCAAAATAACAAATTTCTAAAAATTAAGAGGGAGGCTGGGTTTTGGCTCAATGCCTATCCTTCTCCGGCAGCTGGTACATTCCTGGACCCAGAAACTCTCCGCATTGCGATCAGTCTCAGGTTAGGGGTGCCGGTCTGTGGGCCACATAAGTGTCCCTGCGGCTCGGTCGTCGACCAACTTGGACACCACGGACTTTCTTGCCAGTTGAGTGCCGGCCATTTATTACGCCATGCCGCACTCAACAACATCATTCGCCGCTCTCTTGCCACCGCCAATGCTCCCGCAATTCTCGAGCCTAATGGGATTTCGAGAGACGATGGCAAGAGACCGGACGGAATGACGCTGGTACCGTGGAGAATGGGGCGGGTGCTTGTTTGGGATGCCACCTGCGTAGACACATTGGCCCCGTCACATCTTTCCGGTACCACAAAAAGAGCTTGCTCAGCTGCTGAGGCGGCTGAAGCAAGAAAAATTAATAAATGCCTGGGTCTCGGCAACCAATACATTTTTGTCCCTTTTGGTGTCGAGACCCTGGGTCCGTGGGGTCCAAGCGCTCAGAAGTTATTTAAAGATTTATCTGAGTGTTTGGTTGAAGCGACCGATGACCAAAGGGCTGGCAGCTACCTCGGACAGCGTATCAGTATTGCTATCCAGAGAGGTAATGCTGCCAGCGTTTTGGGCACGATGCCGCGGGGGCCCTTTTTAGATTTAGTTTAGTTTTTATAATTTAGTTTTAGATAATATGATTTCTGAGTATTTTTAAGTTTTAGACGATAGGTTAGTTTTTAAGGTATTTTAATTTATTTTTTTCTTCTAAATAAATATATGGAAAATTTATTGTTATTTGACAATTTGTTATATCGTGCGAGCGAGACAGAGGTTCAGCGACTATTAGCCGCTTAAGCGTAAGCGGGGTTACGGGACAGCAATGTTTGAGAATAAAACGTACCTTGGATTAGGTGCTCTAGTTTGTTGACCAAAACATTTTTCTCTCATTATTATAATCTTACTAATATTAAAAATACGAAAGTTTGTGAATGTGTATGTTTGTTACTTCTTCACACCTTAACGGGTGGACCGATTAAACTGAAATTTGGTGGTGAGATAGCTTACACTCCGGAATAACATATAGGCTACAGTACAGCGGGTAAAACCGCTTGGTGCAGCTGTTATAATATATTACTCGTGCGTAATGTCACTAATCGGTACAAAATGTACTTAGAGGGTTAATAGTGAGGAAAGCCCGTTCAAGTTTATAGTACGAGACCCATTTGCAAAAAAGTCTTCAAATAACGATTTTCGTGGGACACATCTCCGCCATACGAATTATTGGTATGTACTTATTTGGCATATTTTCCTGAACACGAAAAGTGCAGTAGTCACTTCCTAAGTGTATGGAGGGGGTAGTTATGACGTCACAAAGATGGCGCCGGGCCTATTCTATTGTGCGGGTTATTTAAATATCTACTGAACCGATTTACTTAAATAGGGTGTCAAATGAAAGGTTATTAAATAAGCATTATTTTATTCCTAAGAACTATCAATGTGAAGTAAGTACCAAAGGAAATATTTCCAAAAAACATAATTTCTAAAAAAAATATTTTTCTTCTTATGTTTATAACTTGGTAACCGTTAGGATAATGCAAATATAGATTATGATAAAATATTTAGTTACTTTCATCAGCTTTCTAAAAAACCTTTAATCATTACAATAAAGCTATAAACAACGGAACTGCAGCCGTTTGAATGAGCCTCGGTAGCGCTGAACTCATAGCGGTAGCTAAGCCATTAGACGGGTTTTCTATAGAATGATAATAGAATTTTAAATATAAAGCATGTGCGATAGTAATGAAAATATAAAATAATATTTAAGTAAGCTGCTACCTATTCATAAGTTGTATTTAGAAGTTTTTTCTGATGTGATCAGCATAATAATAAGTAGGTATGTGTTGCACTAAAGTTACTGAAAAAAATATTAAAAATAAAAACATAATTTTATCTAATTAATGTCCTCAATCTGATCTGTATCTTCTAAATAATTATACTAGCCCGGTCAATTTAGACCAAAAAATGAGAGTGAAGTTACATAAAGTCCCAACAAGCTGAATTTTTGTAAAGTTGTTCAAAACATAATTATAAACAATGTCTAGAAGTTCCCCATCATTCCCCTGTAAGGAAAAAAATTAATTCAAGGTCAAAGGTAAAAAAATAAGTTTTTCGCGATTTTCAGCAAAACGGTAAGTTTTATCATAAAAATATCTTAGATAAAATTGTAGATCATAAAATTGTCTACAAAAAAATATTTAATACTTTTTTTTCTACGAGCCACCGTTTTTGAGATATAACGATTCAAAAAGTTGTAATCTCTTATATAAAATCGTTCGTACACTTTCGTGCTATCAACGCACAGCCCAAACGGCCGGACGGATTGAGCTGAAATTTGGACAGCGTATTCCTTGGAAGATTTCATCGTGCAATAAGAAGCGATTTTTTGAAATTCCCTCAGGAAAAGGAATTATTCCCGAAAAACGTTTGTATGCAAATCCGTAACCGTTTACCCGATTGAGCTGAAATTTTGTAAAACGATTGTTGGGATTGTGTTGAGGAACATTGAATAGTTTTTATGACACAATTTAACTTTAAAGAGGGGGTAAGGGGGGGTCAAAGTTTGTATGGTAAATTTAGAACCGCTGGCCCTATTGAGCTGAAATTTGGTACAAAGGTAGACCAAGTCCTAAAAAATGATATGGGATACTTTTTATTCCAAAAATCAACCTCTAAGGCGGGATAAAGGAGGTCAATGTTTGAATACGAAATCAGTAACTAATGACCCCATTAAGCTACAATTTGGTTTAGACATAGTTTGAGCCTAATTTTTTGTAGACAATTTTATGATCTACAATTTTGTCTAAGATGTTTTTATGATAAAACTTACCGTTTTGCTGAAAATCGCGAAAAACTCATTGTTTTGACCTTTGATCTTGAATTAAATTTTTTCCTTACAGGGGAATGATGGGGAACTTCTAGACATTGTTTATAATTATGTTTTGAACAACTTCACAGAAATTCAGCTTGTTGGGACTTTATGTAACTTCGAATGTCTAAATTGACTGGACTATACTGGTTATAACATTTGTAACCGACATGACATATCCCTTCTAAGCTCTTTTGTTTTTTGTCATTACATCCACAACGGGATGAACGGCAACCAGCTTTACATTGACATGATATAAGCTCGAGGTCTTTCAATGAGATTGAAATTACGGATGAAGTAACTGGCAATAAAAGATTAGTAGCCTCGATCATCCAGCCACAGCCTAGGGGTTCAGGAAGCGTGGGCTTTGCTACGTTCGAGTTCTGCCAACATAACGTCTGGTAGTTCGATCTTAGCGCATGCTGTCGAAAGGCTTGTCGTGTCGGCGGTAACTTATCAAGTTCTTTGATTTTCTGAAACATTACTGCTCTTAAATTGTTTAGGCTATCCAGTTCTTGGTATACAAACAAGAAACCCGGACTGGGTTTCTTGTTTGTATACATAAGAATGACAAATCTTTCAGCATAAAAAAATTGTTCGTCTGTAAGCTGTGGGCTAACATCAATATGAAAGGAGTTGATAATGTTTTTGAAAAATTGGCCAGCTTAATTTTTGTGGATTAAATCCGGTACTAGCAAAAACCAACATTTATAACATTAATAAACAACATACACAACAACATTTATAACATTAACATTTATAACGTTTATAACATACTAGTGCCGCAGGGCAACTTATGGCGAGCTGTTGGGGAGTAGCGGCCCCACGCCCGGGACCCGAGTGCTTCCGGGGGAGGATCCTGTTCCTCATCTCCGGCTTGGTGGAGCATTGGCCGGCCAGAGTGGAGTCGCGAGAGCTGCATGCTCAGAGGGAGGATGTGAAGCATAAGTAGCGAGTTGGCCATTTACGTGTTTAAATCCAGGGACACCTCTCCCCCTATAGCCACTTGCACCAACGTTGCCCTTCTTGTCGGCTATTTAATGCCGGCCTTTATGCCTTAATAGTGAGAGTGAGTGGCGAGTGATCACCTGCCTATATATTTCCTAATGGGATGGAAGTGGCAGGTGCCGTAGTCATAAGCAATAGCCTCATTAACCATCCATTTAGAATACACATCCATAGCCTAGTTCAAGTGGTTTCCATTAATTACTCTCTTTAAGCCCATTTTGTATAGATGGACTCGCCACAGATAGACTCGATAGACTCCGATAAGTGTCACCCATCACATTTATAGTAAAAGCTCAAAGGGGCCTCTGCGCGTTGGACTTTTTTGTTTCCGTGTACGCCTATAAAAAGGCCCGGGTTCAGCCCGTGTTTAAGAGCAACATATATACTAGAAAACATGACAACTGATAAGAGGAAATCATTGCTGGCTTATCACACTCTAACTGGGTGTGACCCTACGAGCGCGTTGTCAGGTCACAAAAAAAAATCAAGCTGGCCGATTTTCCAAAAATATTATCAACTTTCAAATTTTGGTGTAAGCCTACAGCGTACAGACGAACAATTTTGTAACGCTGAAAGATTTGTCATTCTTATTTATACAACCCAGTCCGGGTTTCTTGTCTGTATACCAAGAACTGGATAACACAAGAAACCCAGTCCGGGTTTCTTGTTTGTATACTAAGAACTGGATAGCCTAAACAATTTAAGAGCAGTAATGTTCCAGAACATCAAAGAACTTGATAAGTTACCGCCGACACGACAAGCCTTTCGACAGCATGCGCTAAGATCGAACTACCAGACGTTATGTTGGCAGAATGCGAACGTAGCAAAGCCCACGCTTCCTGAACCCATAGGCTGTGGCTGGATGATCGAGGATACTAATCTTTTATTGCCAGTTACTTCATCCGTAATTTCAATCTCATTGAAAGACCTCGAACTTATATCATGTCAATGTAAAGCTGGTTGCCGTTCATCCCGTTGTGGATGTAATGACAAAAAACAAAAGTGCTTAGAAGGGATATGTCATGTCGGTTACAAATGTTATAACCAGTATAATTATTTAGAAGATACAGATCAGATTGAGGACATTAATTAGATAAAATTATGTTTTTATTTTTAATATTTTTTTCAGTAACTTTAGTGCAACACATACCTACTTATTATTATGCTGATCACATCAGAAAAAACTTCTAAATACAACTTATGAATAGGTAGCAGCTTACTTAAATATTATTTTATATTTTCATTACTATCGCACATGCTTTTTATTTAAAATTCTATAGAAAACCCGCCTAATGGCTTAGCTACCGCTATGAGTTCAGCGCTACCGAGGCTCATTCAAACGGCTGCAGTTCCGTTGTTTATAGCTTCATTGTAATGATTAAAGATTTTTTAGAAAGCTGATGAAAGTAACTAAATATTTTATCATAATCTATATTTGCATTATCTTAACGGTTACCAAGTTATAAACATAAGAAGAAATTTTTTTTTTTTAGAAATTATTTTTTTTGGAAATATTTCCTTTGGTACTTACTTCACATTGATAGTTCTTAGGAATAAAATAATGCTTATTTAATAACCTTTCATTTGACACCCTATTTAAGTAAATCGGTTGTGTAGATATTTAAATAACCCGCACAATAGAATAGGCCCGGCGGCCATCTTTGTGACGTCAGAACTACCCCCTCCATACACTTAGGAAGTGACTACCGCACTTTTCGTGTTCAGGAAAAAATGCCAAATAAGTACATACCAATAATTCGTATGGCGGAGATGTGTCCCACGGAAGTCTTATTTTTTTGTATTGGGGACCGTACTATTAGGTATATTAGCTGAGCGCGACGCACACCAATGCATCACTTACGCGGCCGAGTAATACAACATGTAGTCGCTTGGAATAAAATGTCTTGATCCTATGCAATGCAAGTTATTTGTTGAAATCATTAAGTCAATATGTAGGTGTTAAAGTGTTTAACCCCCGACGCTAAAACGATGGGGTGTTATAAGTGTTTAACCCCCGACGCAAAAACGACGGGGTGTTATAAGTGTTTAACCCCCGACGCAAAAACGACGGGGTGTTATAAGTGTTTAACCCCTGACGCAAAAACGACGGATCATTCCCACTAGTTCCCCTTTTAGTTTCCTAGTGGATCTAGTGGGAACTTTTTTTCTCAGTAGTTCCCCTTTTTTGAAAAGGTGATCTAGTGGGAATGATCACTTCTCAGTAGTTCCCCTTTTTTGAAAAGGGGATCTAGTGGGAATGATCACTTCTCAGTAGTTCCCCTTTTTTGAAAAGGAAATATAGTGGGAATGATTACTGCTCAGTAGTTCCCCTTTTTAAAAATGTATGTGTTCTCCTATCTACTACAATATGCCCTTATATACACCCTTCCCCCTCCCCTTCCACCTTCCCCCTTCCCCTCCCCCTTCCCCTCCCCCTCCCCCTCCCCCTCCCCCTCCCCCTCCCCCTCCCCCTCCCCTCCCCCTTCCAACTTCGTTCCAAAAAGGGGAACTACTGAGAAGTGTTCATTCCCACTAGATCCCTTTTCAAAAAAGGGGAACTACTGAGAAAAAAAGTTCCTACTAGATCCACTAGGGAACTAAAAGGGGAACTAGTGGGAATGATCCAAACGACGGGGTGTTATAAGTTTTTAACCCCCGACGCAAAAACGACGTGGTGTTATAAGTGTTTAACCCCCGACGCAAAAACGACGGAGTGTTATAAGTGTTTAAACCCCGACGCAAAAACGACGGGGTGTTATAAGTTTTTAACCCCCGACGCAAAAACGACGGGGTATTATAAGTTTTTAACCCCTGACGCAAAAACGACGGGGTGTTATAAGTGTTTAACCCCCGACGCAAAAACGACGGGGTGTTATAAGTTTGACGTGTCTGTCTGTCTGTCTCTGTGTCTAGGTTATTATATAGCATCAAAGTACTCGTCAATACAAATCAAATGAGCCCAAACTCGATGTAATTGCGTTGTTTAATTACGAAATTCCTATGGCCATCTTTCAGCTCCATCATCAGATCAGCTCCATATCATAATAATATTGGATTGTCATCCGATTCAAATATGCATGCAAAATTTCAGCTCAATCAGAATCCGGGAAGTAGATCAAATTTAACTTGCAAGATTTGATTACAGACAGACAGACAACAGACAGATGTAAGTAAAACAAGTGAAATTTTAAAAAAACTTTTTAAAAACAAGCTTTTATTATTATTACTACCCAGCATCATAAAGTACTTGTCAAGGCGAATCGTTTGAGCCCAAACTCGATGGGGTTGCGTCATTAATTACGGAGATCCTATGGCCATCTTCCAGTTCCATCATCAGATCAGCTCCATGTCAAAATATTGCATTGTCATTCGATTTATACATGCATACAAAATTTCAGCTTAATCGGACACCGGGAAGTGGGTCAAATTAAAGTTGCAAAATTTGATTACAGACAGACAGACGGACAGACAGACAACGGACAGGTGAAAGTAAATAAAAGCTTGTAATAAAACGGACTTTAATATCAACAAACACTATAGTACTATAAAATATGTGACCAAAAAAAAAATTCCGTTATTATTATATAGAGTATCAATTTTTGCGGTCCAACTATAATCGCACTATATGTGTGGGTTAGCGACGAGAATAATTTGGAGCGCAGAGCGATACGTCTACGGTCTGAGAGGCCTCTGGGCCGAGTGAAGCGAGAACCGTCGCGGGCCTCGTTTTATAGTGATTTTGAAAAATTCGGCAAAAACATAAATATTACATTTTAAGTAAATTTAAAAATACGATTGGATCAAAAAAATTTTATTATTTAATGGTGAGTAATTATTTTGAGTAAAAATAAAAGAGTTATGTATAAAAAAAATGTTTTGTAAACAGTGATTTCGTGATAATTTCACATTTTTATGATTTTATTTTAATAAGAAATACCTATAATTCAAACTTTTCCTCTATAGATATACTAGTTTAGGATCTTTCCAGTAATAGTAATTTTTTAGATTCTAGTAAAGACATGTATATTTGGATATACCCATGTCCAAACATTGCTTCAGAAGTAAATCTATAAAACCTTTATCCATTTATTTACCTTGACGTAATTTAAAAACGATCAAAACTAAAAAGGTTTTTCTGTATAAAATGATTAGATTACAAGTTCTTTTAAAAGTTGTGAGTAAAAGTACCGTTTTAAAATAAGTATTTTCAAAATAATCCATGTTTGAACATCACAGTTTTGCGCTTAGGTCCGTTACACGCTCTTAAGTTCGGCCAATGACGGACAACCAAGCAACTTTAGTGCGTTGTATCTCACACGTTTTTTATAACAATTTGCAAGGAAAAAAAAACATATTTTTCGACCGCGCGAAGCGAGATCTTAGAGTCGAAAGCCGCGAAGAGCCTGCGTTTCGACCAGTTTAACGGTTGACCTCTGGTGCTTAATTTTGATCGACATTTACTCAAAAACGGTTAATCCAAATTAAATTAAACTTTCCACACAAGTTAGGTAGGTTTATAGGATAATTTTAGTGTAAAATTAGCTAAATAGGCTCCAGGGTTGTAGAGCATGGGTGACTTAAAGTCTTTACGATAGGTCTGACGATAATTTCAAAACTGGTGCGCTGATATTTTTTTCTAATATGTACACATTTTTTATAACCGACATAAATATTTATATTATCAAAAGTGTATGTTTGTATGTATGTTTGTTCAGCGATATCTTAAAAACCGATGGTCCAATCTTTATGAAACTTTGCAAACACGTTGTATAAATCAATAATTTTTTTAAGTCCGAACATGAGTCAAATCGGTCAAAGGGTTCTATTACCACGTTACCGAAGTTCCAATTTTGACGAAACTTTGCAATCGGGTAGTACAAACTAAAAGAATTCTTATGTTCGAAAATGAGCCAAATCGCTCCAAGGGTTGTAGAGTTTTAGAGATTACTAATTAACATTTTTTTCGATTGCATGAGAACTGTCTTACTCAAAACTCAAAATATGAATTTAAATGACCGTAAAGTAACAACAAAAATCTTAGAATTTGCTATCATACTCGTATTAAATAAGTAAGTAAAGGTATTAGTTTTTCGGGTGACGGTGTTAGTTAAATAATTAAATGTTATATTTGTATTCTTCTCATTTTGAAAAAAATTGCCTAGTCGGTCTACGCGCAATATAGGCTTCCGTAGTACTGGCAAATCGTAGATAAACTGCCTTAACTGAATATTATACATATATTTCAAATGAATAACTAAAGCGCAAAAAAATCTTAGAAACCCGCCTCTCATTTTAAAATACCTATTCAACGATACCCCACATGATGGGATCATGTGAAAAGCAGCTTCCTGCTAGCGACGTAGCGCCTCAAAAATTTTCGTAGTGCATTATGGGCTGCTAGGTAGCTCTCTTCAAAAAATGTCAGCAAAAAGTTGAGGTATCTCTACGTACGCGCCCATCCAGATACGTACGCACATAACATTGCTTAACTTCGATGATTACGTACTTTACATAGAGCCATTTTTATATGAATTAATCACAGAGCTTACGATTATCGAGAGAAACAATCTGATCAAATAAATGTCCGAACCAAAAAGCATCACTTCAACGTAATGAAAACCTTTACTGATTAGTCGTCAACCAGCCACGGTCTGACTACAAAGCCTTGCGATGCTGAAGAAACTGCTCTAATAACGCAAACTATGTACGTAAAAAGATGGTATTTCATATATATTAAGTAAGGATTTTTAAAAGAATATGATATTATGTTACCTCAGTGCATGTTTCTTTTATAAACTTGAATATTTTTTTATTTTCCTGTCACAAATAAAAATGGCAGTAAATGGTACAGGTAATGGTTAATTTGTTCGAGAGAAAAACTATGGAGTCGATTACAATTTTAAAAAAATCACATAATATAATATTCGAAGTTCAATCACAATTGTTTGTATGATATTTTTTAAATAGTCGGAAAGTGTGTGTATGTGTTTTTTTTATATAAACTTATTTTTAGATTTCCACGAAACATGTTGTAGACTAACAAAAAACGCGAAAGCAATTTTGCTTGTGTTTATTTCTCTTTTTTTGCCTGTAACAAAATGGCATGTGTGTGTGTGTGTGTGTGTGTGTGTGTGTGTGTGTGTGTGTGTGTGTTTGTGTGTGTGTATGTGTGTGTGTGTGTATTTATTCAGAATTAGGAAGAAAATTTAAGCGCATAACAATATTTTAATAATGCGTAAAAACGCGTTTTAATGCGCGTAATTTTTTGGGGTAGACTTCCTTTGCAGGAGGTCGTCTAGGTGGGTACCCCAACAGTGCCAGTTATTCTACCGCCTGAGCAGTGATGTGTAAACATTACTGTGCTCCGGTAGGAGGGCACTGTAGCTAGTGAAATTACTGGGCTAAAGAGTCTTAACATCTTATGACTCTTGAGTAAGAAGCGTTGGTGCAGTGCTCCTAGAATTTCACTTAATTGTGAAATCCTAGGTCGCGCTGTACTGATTATGGGCAGCCGTTATCTCTTAACATCAGGAGAGCGTCTTGCTAGTCTTCTACTTCTACACAAAAAAAAAAAAAATAATCCCGTAGCGTTCAGATTTAACATGTGTTTTTCGCGTAACTTTCGTAATCAGACATAAACCAAGTTAAATATAAAAAGTTCTTTTTAAAATCAAGCTTTTATTATTATTATCATCTAGCACTAAACCACGCGTCAAGACAAATCAAATAAGCCCAAACGCTACGTGCTTAAACCTCCTCATTAATATGAGTAAAGTAACAGAAGCAGCAATGTATATTGAAGTTGCCATCAATCGTAGTGGGTGAGAATTTGCGAATAGCCCCTCTACTCCGTAATCCGATCAGCTCCATCATAATATTATTGCATTGTCATCCGATTTATACATCTATACTAATATTATAAAGAAGTAATGTTTGTACCTTTGTGTGTGGGTGTGTGACAATGTTCTTCTTTATCTCCAAAACTACTAATCCGATTTTAAAAAATCTTTCACTCATAGATAGCTACATTATCAGAGATTTATATAAGACTAGCGGCCCGTCCTCGCTTCGCTTCGGGTTTTATTATGAATAAAAATAATTAAAAACATTGTATGGTAGGTACTTATATTATGTTAAACTAATCTTCTAGATTTAATCAAATATTGTAGCTTATAGTATATATCACCATCAACTTCGTATTTTGACTATAAATTCCTTAACGAACTGCATGGCAATTGATTTCGGGAATTAAAACTATTTATTTGTTTCCTTGCCCGGTAACTCTGAACTATCTCTATTGTAATTTAAGCTCAATCGGTTACTAATTTTTCACACTATCCTTTCCGCGGCCTTACCCGCGTCTCAAACTGATTCCGTAGTTCTTGAATTCCCATAAAACTAACCCCCTCTCTTTTTCCCCCCTTGCTTTTAAGGCCGACTTTAGGGATAAAATTATCCCATGTTCTTTTCTCGGGGCTCAAGCTCAAATTTCTGCAAAATTTTAGTTATTGATTTCTCATACAAACGCTGATACCCCTCCTTTCCTTTTAAAACTTGATTTCTGGAATAAAAGCTATTCCATGTTCTTTGGAGACTCAAACTTCTTCTATATCAAATTTTAGCTTAATAGGGTATGCGGTTACTGATTTCCTATACAAACTCTGACCCCCTCTTAACTGCCCTATACCGGTATACTGGTATACTGGTTTTTGGGATACAAACTATCCTATATCCTTTTTAGAGACTTAAGCTGACACCTTTTATTAAAACAGGGTCAACGGTTACAAATCTCATACAAACTTTGACCTCCCTCCTCCCCATAAAATTATTCAATATTCATAAACGAAACTTCAACTATCATTCAACAAAATTTCAGCTAAATCGGTTCAGCGCGGTTAGTGATTTCCATTTCAACGTATTTTTTTTAGAATTCCCATTCCCGTGGGAATCTAGCAAAATTCTTTCGCATCGGGCGCCTAAAGAACACGCTGTCCAAATTTAAGCTAAAATGAAGAAGCAGTTATCGATTTCCACAAATACATACACAAACCTTACACCCCCTTTCCACTTAAGCGTTGATTTTGGGAACTGCTACCTCTATACCAAATGTTAGCTCAATAGGGTCAGCGGTTCTAAATAATAATTCTCATACTAAAATTAATGTCCTCTGAGGGGGCGGGGCTTAAATATTAATTTCTGACTTTAAAGGTCATAACTCATCAGAGCCACCAGGCACCCACTTGGCACTGTGGCACCGCCTCGCCTCGTGCGGTTAGTATTCTTTATATGGATTTGTATGGGTATGCGCTAACTACATCAACTCTGTAACGCCGCGCCGCCGGATCGCGAGGGTCGCGAGTCGCGAGGCGTCCGCGCGCGGACGTTTGGTTGGAAGTTGGACCACGCGGTGACAACTCGCTGCTCGCATGCTTGCCTTGCCTTGGTTGCGCGACGTTTGTTGGTTATAACGCGGCGTCCACCTGTCGTTAACGCGTGGACGCCGCGCGGCGAGGCGGTGCCGAGTGGGTGCCGGGTGACTCTGATGAGTGATGACCCTTAAAGTAATCGATGCTCATTTGTAACTCGAAACAATCGCTCAATCGGTTTAGAAGAACGTTTTTCGGGAATTATTCCCGTTCCCGTAAGATATTTGCAAATTCCCTTTTTATCGATCGCCTACGTCACCTAAAGAACACGCTCGCGCTGGGCGAATTTAGCTCAATAATTGGTCTAGCGATTCGGCTTGTGCGTTGCCCGTTGATAGATCGATAAACAAACGATTTTATGTAAGAGATTTTATTTAAACTGGCATTTTTTAACTCGTGATATCTTTTGAATGCAAAGCCCGATTTTAATACATAATTCAAAAAGTTTTGTACAGATACTGAAACCATCTTATTTATCAAATAATTTATTTAGATAAGGATGCATACTGTTACGAGGTGAGTTCTGGGATAAATGATAAACGCCGATTATCCAACGATGACAATAATTTATTCTCGTTCAACAATTACAACTCTTGAATCACGTAGTAACTACAATAGCCTCGTATAATCGCAGAGGTATAGCCTCGAATAGAACTGACTGTATCGTAGCTCTATATAGCTCGGTATCGCTGGTATCGCAACTGAACTGTTTAGCTGCTAAATCACAACTGATTCACTATGCCGGCCGCGTCCTCGCCTTTTATACTCGGGGTTACAAATTCGGGAATAATCTACAATGATCTAGTAACTAAACTTGTAAACAAAACTATCAATCACATAAAAGTGTCAAAGTTAAAAGGTAATAAATTCACTAAAACTTTTACAATATTTCTAGATCATTCGGTAACACGCTCAATACAATAGAGGTACTTGAAAGGGTCAAAAACAAAAACTATGGTTCTCCGAATTAGACAATTAACAGGCGCTTGCGTAAACATCCCTTATTTCTTATGCTATGCGACCGGCACCGGCGTAACAATACCAAGATTTGCAATATAATGAAGAAATCTAAAGGATAAGACAGGCGAAGATATAGCATGACACTCAAATTACTAAGTCTTTAAAAATCCGTAGTTAGACTAAAACATTTTAAACTCATTATATCTTTGGAAAGGTATATCCGAATTTTATAATTTACAGACGTGCACGCCCCTCTCCCGTACCCTTTATTGCCATGTAACGCGAGTTCTAGCAACGCATCGGCGCGGCGCGACCAGCCAGTATTTATTGGCGTTGGTATTTTTGAACTCATGATATCTTTTGAATGCAAAGCCCGATTTTAATAATTCCAAAAGTAATGTACAGATACTGAAACCATCTTATTTATCAAATAATTTATTTAGATAAGGATTCATACTAAGACATTTATCATGCGATCATTTCACCATTGTCTGGTTTTTGATAAAATTTCTTTAAAAAAGTAGTTATTGCTAAGTAACTACAATAGTTAGATATATGGTACCACGGACTTTTTTTTAGATAATTATATGTGCTTTAATATTGTAGAACATATTTTTGTTCTAACATTCATAGTTTCCGCAGCGCATTCGATGAAAGACATTTTACGACTACATTTTTCATACCTTGGTTAACATTATTGAAGTTTTAATGGGGATCCCTAATTTTTTTGAGTCAAAAACATAGCCTATGTTACTCAGGGATAATGTGTGATTCTAATGGTGAAAGAATTATTTAAATCCGATCAGTAGTTTTTGAGTTTATTCGTTGCAAACATACAAAAATACAAAAATACAAATCTTTCCTCTTTATAATATTAGTGTAGATGTAGATATGTTTTATTTTAATAAGCATAATATATATTACGTAATCTTCAATAATGTAGCACAAGGTATAGAAAAAATACATTAAAAAATTCTTTCATCGCGTGCGCTGTAAAAACTGTTGATTATACAAACACATAATGTTCCAAAATTTTGTAGAATACATCATTACCTACAAAAAATGTCGCAACACTATATGCCTAACTATAATAGTTTCGTCACAATAACAATTTTTTTTTATATTAAAACTGAATTTAAACGCCACCGCTACTGAATTTAAACGCTACCGGTACAAAAAAACTTAATTTTTACATGTTTATATTAATCCTTATAAAAAGAAATAGCGAGAGTATTGATTTTTAAATTATAAAATTCGGATATACCTTTCCAAAGATATATTGAGTTTAAAATTTTTAGTCTAACTACGGATTTTTAAGGAATTTGAGTGTCATGCAATATCTTCGCCTGTTTTCGTCTTATCCTTTAGATTTCTTCATTATTCGTTGCAAATTGAGTTAGTTAAATTACAAGTTACAGTACTTTAAAAAAAATATATAAATTCGGGCGCCTTTTTGCCGTTTTTAATATTTATAGAACCGTTATAGTTTGTTAGGTACTTAGTCTAAGTTTCACATATTATGTTTTTCTATAACTACAAATACTAATATATAATAAAATAAAATACAATTAAATAGATTATAAAGGGGGCTACCATACAACAAATTTTTATTTTTATAGAATTTTTTGACTTTGACGCAGGCGAAGTTGCGGGTCGGCTAGGAAGAAATTACTATGGGACTCGGTTATCTTGACGTTTTAAAACAAAATTACTAAAATACAAAAGGGTTTGTTCTTTTTGAATACCGAGAGCCTATATTGTCTTACAATAAGTTTTTTTCTAATATCAATGACATGCAGTGTAAAAACTGACCGTTATTTGTCCCAACTTTCACGCATATGCAACACTTTCTGTAAGTCTAAAACAAAGGACACGATATGTATTATGGAGGCAAAAAAAATCGTCCCGTCTCTTTTCTACAAAATGTTATTGTTTTCTCATCTTGCCTAGGACACTTGATGTTGACCCATCAACCAAATGTTCATTTCACAAAACAAATCACAGTGCGCTGTGCGTTTAGAATTGTTTTCTTCTATTACGAGTATATTAGTGTACGGCTAATACCTATTACCAATATTTAAATTTGAATTTACTTTGACGCAGACGAAATTTGAACATATTGACTTTGACGCAGACGAAGTTGCGCTGGTCAGCTAGTACATTATAATATATGCAAAATTACAATCAGAAATTGGGAAATGGATCAAATTATTAAACTTGCAAGATTTGATTACTGACAAACAACTTACTTAGTAAATTAAAAATAAAAATCGATAAATGCCTTTATTGTACGTATTTTCTGAGTAACATATTGTTTTATTTTGTACACTAATTGCGTCTCCATTACTCCATTGTTCCGTCCATCAGTAGTTGACGGGTAATTGAGATGCGTTCAAACGATAGCAAACCTTATGCAATAATGATACTAACGTCTAAATACGAAAAATGTGTATTAATGTGATCTATTTATAATCTATGGTATACGGCACTCGGACACTTTTTGATAGTTTTTATTATTTTATTTAAAGACTGTGGCTCTTTAAATACAAACTCTTTGTATTTTGGGTTTTATTATTAATGTTAAAGTTCTTGTACTAGGATAGTCGAGGCCTAAAATCTAAGGTTTACACGGAAATTGGGCCGCGAGGTTTGAGGCGAACTACTAGTTTAAATAAAATCTACTTGATGGACAAAACTTTTTTTTTGTCAACATCCACATTGCGATGGTTTTCCTTTTTGTGAAGTCGGTTCATAAAGGCGACAGTTTATGTGTTTGTTTCTTCTTCACGCCTTAACGGATTGACTTATTTAGCTTATAATACCCTTCCTTTCACTATCGCATATGTATAATGTGCTTTTAAGCAGTTAAAACCGCTGGGTGCAGTTAGTATTTAACCATAGACCTATACCTAAGTGTACAATGAGGGCGTTACAATCTATGCACAAGGGTATTTTATCAGTGAATTGATAAGGCAAGCAATATAGTTTACCTTTTGACCGTTAACATGAAGACCAGGTTATCTTCAATACATGTAAGGAGGGCGCTAGTATACATTAACTGGATGCATTTTATATGGCAAATATTGTAGTTCAAGTTTTGTCCGCAGATATGATGCCGGTGGTCGGCGCGACGCTTGCCGGCGCATACTTTGGGGTGATTCAGACATCCTACGTGAATGCAACTCTGCCTGTTGGACTCGGCTAGCAGTCAACAGGTACGGAGCACAGCGGCACTAGCTCTTTGATGCTCCGGTAATCCACACGCTTTTGATCTCCGATATAATTAATTCGACTTGAACCTCCGATTATTTTCCGAAAACTTGATCGTCTCTTACGAGCTTTCAAAAACGTAAGTATTTTTAATTATGATTGTTTTTTTTTTCAGGATAATTTTATTTGACTTTTCGATAAAAGATGGATGATAAAGGATGGCTATTAATGTAATGAGAAATATTATTATAATAACTTTAGGGCTGGTTTCCAGCTTCTCTGGGAAAAATCTCATTGAAATGAATAACATTTGAATTTTTCAGGAAGTTAGGTGCAATGTTGCATTAAAATATATTGTTGGTTTTAAGACGAGTGGTGTATTTGAATATGAACGTAGAATGTAGGCTTTGCTAAATTTCAGTTTGTGTTAATGTTACAAGTTTTATATTATAGGAAAATTTGGATGGTGCGTATGTATTATGTATGTTACCTCACCTCGAAAAAAATACTAAACCGATTAGGATTTGGTACACTTAAAGCTTAAAAAAGGGCATAACATCTACTATAATAAAATAACCTTAATTTTTATATTAATTAGGTTTTAGGTTGTTTGAGCACATTTCGAACGATGTTAATTTTTAATGTTTTGCATACGATATTTAAAATAACGTAAAGTCTTGAAAGCTGCTTTTTTGCGGGGTTTTCACCCAAGTCTCAGTTTGCAAGGTAAACTATTATATAAATTCTGCCTTTACGATATTTTGCTCACGAAATCTAGGTTAAAATTCAAAGGGACAGATTGGTGAGTGGTTTCCTTAGGCAACGCCCTTCAGCCAATCGCGGGCTTATTATTATGATCAGCTCAAATTTCTAAACTCTCTACCTACTTGATTAATAATATAATAATATATATATTTTTTCTAGTTAACCGAGGCTCAAGACCGAGGTTTAATCGAGATGGACTGCGTAAGTAGAATACGCTTACTTATATATATTTTTTACATAGAATAGGACTGCGTTTGACCACAGTCTCACCTGTTGGTAAGTGATGACGCGGTCGAAGCTGTTACACACAGGCCTAGCAAATACCTATTAACCCTCAACTTGTAGACACCCAAGTTAAAGAGCATCTGTGGCCCAGTGGACGTAGGTACGTCCGGGCTATATCCGGATGGCCTGTGTTCTAATCCCGGACTAGTCTTAGCCTGGACGCTACCGTGATTCAAGTCCAGGATGAAAGGTGCGTAAAACTGTGGGTCCGGCTGTTTCCTATAAGATATGTAGGAGGCAGTCTTTAGGTCATGATGCAGGTTTTGCGGTCTTGGTGAAGAAAAGTTTCAGTCCTCAAACTGCAACATACGACTGTACATGGTATACGTAATACGTAGGTTAGCCACACATCCTATAATTGTGATTGTGATTTGACTCTGACAGTGTAAGTCGGGTAACATGTTCGGTTAGAGTATAAACTCAATTTATTATTATTTGTTTTATAATAATTATTGTTAGGACTACATTTCACCATCCTATAAGGAAAGTAATCATCCCAAAGACGACGTAGTGACATGGTTTTTTCCTTAAAGGCATATTATCTATTTATACGTATTAATCAATAGGTATGTTCAGCAAGTCTTTATTTTAACCCCCGACGCAAAAATGACGGGGTGTTATAAGATTGACGTGTCGGTCTGTCTGTGTGTGGCATCGTAGCTTCCGAACAGATGAATGGTTTTTGATCTAGTTTTTCTTAGCCATGTTTGGTGAAAATCGATCCAAGATGGCCGCCGCTACAAAATGGCGGATTACTTTTTTTCTACAACCCCCTCAATATGGGTATCACATAAAAGGGCTTAACTTGTAGAATACATCGCACTATGATAAATTTAAAATCCAAGATGGCCGCCATCACATAACGGCGAATTTCATATTTCGAAAGCGTTGCGGTGGGATTTTTTAAATCTTTAATTTAATTCACTTGTTCAATAGCTCGTTGTAGAGATGACCCTGACTTATACTTAAAAGGGTAATTTGACGCTCTCTCGCTTGCACTATTTCATATATGTATTTTGTAATATAATCTTCATAAAATTAATATATTAAAAATTCCTCATTTTTAGCCCTGCACAATAACATTGCACACATTTTAAAAGTATTTCCTGTGTAAATACTTAATAACGTGTAATTAAATAAATAGGCCAAGTGCTAGTCGGGCTGCTGGCTACGCGCTATGTTGGCTTCCGTTGAACTGGCAAATCGATTATTAAACTGCCTAAGCTTTCATCAACGATATCTTATATTATAACTAACCGCTATAGTTTTCCTAGAAAGTTCATAATTGAAACCATATTATTTTATTTATTTCAATGTTTGAAAGATAAACAAGTTTAAAACTTTTTTTGAAAGTCTTCCCCCCAAGACTTTACACTTTACTTACCACCACCACCACCACTTACCACTTTACTTTTTCACTTTAGATTTTTTTTTTTTAGTACTAGATTTTAGTATATTTGTATTTGGTACCAGATGATGGGATTAATCAGAAAAAACATCCCCAACTTATGTGTACAGCAGGTACCTAGTAATATATTAGTATAGATTATTTTTTAATTATTTTTTTCTGCCATTCTCTTGACCTACCTAGTATAAATTATTTTTTAATTATGTTTTTTCTACCATTCTCTTGACCTTATTACCTTCATCTGTCCAAAATGCTTTCTAGGTCTTTTATAGTTTATCCGTAAAGCCGTGGATAGACAGACGGACAGACAAAGCGACAAACGTTTGCCTATTTCGTATAAAAAATAGTCGTTTCTCAACGAAAAGTAATTATACGCCTAATAATAAGGAGACAGCGTTAATTACTAAGCTAGCTATGTCTTAGGGGTGCACACACACCCACACGCGTACACACACACACACACACACACACACACACACACACACGTACGTACAAAAGACCGAGTACATAATACGAGTATTATCTTTATAATTTATAATAATAAGTAGTATTCGTCTAGTCTTCTTATCCGCATTAAAAACATGTTGTTAGGAAGAACCAAGTGAGGCTTAAGACCGGACAATATCTGAAAGGAAGTTGTTATCTTGCTTCAAATCATCCACAAAATACTTATTTTTTCGGCCAACATAATATAGGTACTATCATCTAATTTTGGCCATTCAAAATGCAGCCAGCTTTTTAGGCACGCTACCTCAGGATACGACCTCAATCATAATTTTAGGTTTAAGTTAGTGTTTATTGTAAATGTTAATTAAAAAAAATAGCATAATAATTATTATATATATATATATATATATATATATATATATATATATATATATATAATTATATATATATATATTAGAGTTGCCGCGAATACTCGCTATTATTCGGTATTCGGCATTACTCGTCATTTTTTTGATATTCGTCGAATACCGAATAATAGCTAGTATTATTCGGCATTCGGCGAATAGTCGTTGAAAATAAACTTTTAACGAACAAAAGAACTAATGAGTTAAAAATAATCATTTTTTTAATTATTTTCCTTAGTAAAACAATACACAATATCAATTATTATCTGTAATATGTGCCTGTGCCTATCATATTCATGAAATTAAATTAGTAAGGCTTTTTAATTAATATTTAAAAAATCCAACAGAGGCAGATTGTGGTGCAAAAAAACATTTTTTTCTGCACGTTCTGGAGCAAGTCGGTTTCGTTTTTCCTCGTAAATTAAACCTGCCTCGGAAAATAGTCTTTCTGAATAAACAGAGCTTGCTAGTGTGATTAAGTATCGTTTAGCAAGCTTACTTAAAATAGGAAATCTATTCTTATTGGCACTCAAAGCCCAACATTCATATGGGTTTATTTTTCTGTCAGCCTTTACTAATGCGATGTAGTTAACAATCGAAACAGATTTCTTTAACTTTATTGTTTTCTTTTCTCACAACCTTAGAAGAAATTAGAAATATTTTTAATGTGTTTAATGTTTTTTTTTATGTCGAATAGTAATGTCGAGTTATTCGACTATTCGCCAAAGTGAATGGCGATTAATCGGTATTCGACTATTCGCTATAAACACTATTCGCGGCAACTCTAATATATATATATATATATATATATATATATATATATATATATATATATATATATATATATATATATATATATATATATATATATATATATATATATATATATATATATATATATAGAGAATCGATTATTGCCGAATTAGATCTTTGAAACTACTGATCTGATTTCAAAACTTCTTTCGTCGATAGAATTCCTCGTCTTCTATAATGAGAACGGTGAATCATTGGAATACACTTCCGTCGTCTGTTTTCCCCGAAAGCCTTAACGTGGGTTTTTTCAAATCAACATCGAATAGGTTTTTTTTGAACAAGCGTGTTCCAGCTTAGACTGAATCGTCACTTACCAACAGGTGAGATTGAGGCCAAACATCTTTTTAGTAAGCCATCATAATACCTCCAATAGCCCACTGCTGGGCATAGGCCTCACTTTGATTATGCCATTCTACCTTGCCGCCCTCATCCACCCATTTCCCGCCACTTAGTAGGTACAGTCAACTACAAAGAGATGTATCCATGTTAGGCTTACAAAATGAAGTAAATTTTCATTTGCCCCAATGCTACCCTTGGTTCGTGACATTTCTAGTAGCAATCAAACTTTATATTATCATCGACTCGTTTAATATTGAACAATGATGTATCCCACTACTTTTCCTTAGGTGATACATAATAATAGCATTTAAAATGAATCGAATATAGTATAAGATTTGGTGGATACTGAAAATGTCACGAAGTAAGGGTAAATAATTTTTGCATACTAAAAGTTCCTTCATTTTGTAAGACTAACATGAATACATCTCTTTGTAGTTGACTGTACACTATTTTATAATTTATATGTTGTCCATCAAGTAAATTATTAAAAAATACACATTTATTTTTTCATATTTAAAATTCATAAACATGTGAGAAATATAACGTACTAATAGTTATTTGTTATACAAGAGTGCAAAGTTGCTTTTTTACCGCGTGCTCAGTTTGTATGACCGAGCAAGCCAAGGATTCTAAAATTAAATCACGAGCGTAGCGAGTGATTTAATAATTAGAATCCTGAGCGTTAGCGAGGGAATCAAAAGAGCACAAGGTCAAAAATCTTTGCACTCGAGTGTGACACATAATTTTTCATCCCCCCTCAGCGAGGAAATAACTCAAGGCTAAAAGTTTTTTTTTAAATTATTCTCACCATGGATGCGCACAGTGTTGCCAGTGCACTATCTTCAAAAATAACCAGTATTTAATTTTAATTTACGTAGGTACGCTTATAGAGTCCTTTTCACGAAAGAGGTCCCACGGAATTTAGCGGAACTAATTTTTTATTCTATTATTATTGGACTTCATATTTTAAATCATTTTTATTTGTTACATAAAATAAATACCTTTTTGATTTAGAAATTAAATATGAGAAATTATGAGGCGTTAAAAAGTTAAAGGTATTTAAAAACTTTTAAAATGTGCAATAGTGGCGTCCCGCAAAAAGGTCTCCTTTCGTGAAAAGCACTCTACATATTCGTTTTAGTGATTATTTCCTCATTTTCAGTTTATTACAGTGAGAAATCGTTAATAAAAAAGTTACTAAAAAGTAATACTTAGAAAAAATCTTGCTTCTAACTAAATAAAGTTATAAAAAATTGGCTTATTCTATTAACTCTGCTAAATTAACTCAACTATTATTTACTATTACAGTACTACATATATAATTCATTAAAAAAACATTATTGCCTCGAAATGTAACTTTTATATCTAAACAACTCATGTAACAAGTGAATTAAATTAAAAATTTAAAAAAACCCCCAACGCAATACGTAATTCACCATTTTTTGATGGCGGCCATCTTGGATTTTAAATTTTATATAGTGGGCTGTATTCTACTCATTAAGCCCTTTCATTTAATACCCATATTGAGGGGGTCGTGGAAGAAAAAAGTAAAATAACCAGTATTCAATTTTAATTTACGTAGGTACGCTTACTTAAGAGTCCTTTTCACGAAAGAGGTCCCAAGGAATTTAGCGGAACTAATTTTTCTATTCTATTATTATTGACTTCATATTTTAAATCATTTTTATTTGTTACATAAAATAAATACCTTTTTGATTAAGAAATTAAATATGAGAAATTATGAGGCGTTAAAAAGTTAAAGGTATTTAAACTTTTAAAATGTGCAATAGTGGCGTCCCGCAAAAAGGTCTCCTTTCGTGAAAAGCACTCTACCTATTCGTTTTAGTGATTATTTTCTCATTTTCACTTTATTACAGTGAGAAATCGTTAATAAAAAAGTTACTAAAAAGTAATACTTAGAAAAAATATTGCTACTAACTCTAGATAAAGTTATAAAAAATTGGCTCATTCTATTAACTCTGCTAAATTAACTCAACTATTATTTACTATTACAGTACTATATATTATAATTCATTAATAAAACATTATTGCCTCGAAATGTAAATTATATCTAAACAACTAACGTAAATATAGTTCAAAAGAAACGTAATATGTTACAAAAGTAACTTACTGGCAAGGCTGATGGTGCGCCCAAAGCAAATTAAAAAAAAAAGTTTACTAAAGAGGTTCTTACTCCGAGTTTTTAACAAATTTAAAAAAGTTGTACGCTCATTTCGGTACCATAGAGGTGGAAGTTAATAGGTTTAATTATGTTTTTGTCTCTAGAGGGTAAAGTAAATTTGAATTTCTCTAGAGGATAATATGGACTTTTCCAGTCAGATATCGAAGCGCAAAAATACACTTTCCGAGGTGGGGGGATGAAAAATTATGTGTCACACTCGAGTGCAAAGATTTTTGACCTTGTGCTCTTTTGATTCCCTCGCTAACGCTCAGGATTCTAAATAATAAATCACTCGCTCGTGATTTAATTTTAGAATCCTTCGCTAGCTCGGTCATACAAACTGAGCACGCGGTAAAAAAGCAACTTTGCACTCTTGTATAACAAATAACTATTACAATCTTTTATTTACTTCCACCAGTCCCGTTGCCTGTCTGTATGTAATTTAATCTTGCTACGTAAATTTGATCTACTTCCCGGTTTCTGATTGAGCTGAAATTTTGCATGCATGCATAAATCGGATGACAATGCAATATTATTATGACATAGATCTGATTTGATGATATGAGTTGGAAGGTGGCCGTAGGAACTACATAATTAAACGACGCAACCCCATCGAGTTTGGGCTCGTTTGATTCGTCTTGAGTACTTTGGTGCTAGATGGTAACCAGGATCTTGAGAGTTGGGAAGCTATAGGAAATCAGTAATAAAAGCTTGTTTAAGTACGTATATATCGAGTGACGCTCTCTCGCCATTATATTATTATACTAATTATTTGACAAATTTTGAAATATAAATTCATGGAATTAATTTATTTTCAATTCCTTAAGAACAGCTCTCCATAATATTATTGGACACATTTTAAAAGTGTTTACAGTTTGATATATTTAAAAATGGCATGTAAATAATTTTTGAAAGAAATTTTTCAATAAATTAATTCTATGAATTTATATTTAAACATTTTTCAAATAGTGCGAGTGAGAGAGCGTCACTCGATATAACGCTCTTAAGGGAGCATTTTTAAGAGTCACTTATTTATTACGGACTTATTATAATATTTAGAATTAGCTGACCTTGTGAATATCCCTTTTGTTGTATGAATTTCCAAGGACTAGATAGATTAAAGCGCTAACGCTATTTAAACAGCGCGCAGGTGGTTAACCATAGTCAATGTTTACGAGTACGCTTGCAGATAATTATGCAAATTAATTTGAAGGATTCTATTATTTTTTTTGAATTCTTACTGAAAATGGACAAAACCGTGTCGCCCAGCGGTCATTATGACCTTGTTCCGGCGTGATGTTCAGTGAAGCCAGGGAGGGAATTATCCCGCCTTCTAGGTTTAGTCTGCTACCATCTAATGCCGCATCGTCGCTTAACATCACGAGATCGTGGTCAAAGGGTAACCTATATATATATACCTAATGAATAAAAAAATATACGGATGGCCAGTACCAATGACTGAATGACCAATAGCTGGTTTGCTAAACTGCTAATCAGATTGAGTTGAAATTGGAATACGGATAGATATTTTTAAACGGTTTTATTTAGCTTACTCCGTTTGTTTTATTCATTTTTCTTTTTAGTCAAATTTAGTAATTGAAATTTCACCCTCTTCCTGTCAACCGATTGATCTGAAATTTGGTATACGCCTTTGGTTCTGGTGACAATACAATTATGTATATTCAATATTATTGTAAATCCAAGATGGCCGCCGCTACAAAATGGCGGATAAGGTTTTTTTGAAGTGAAAACTTCTTTAGCGGCGCTGAGCACTTTTTTTTGTATGGGTAAAAACTTTAAAACTCGCGTCAGGGTCACGTGATGCTGATCGAAAAAGCGTAAGATCGAGGGGAAGGGAGAGGAACTAGTATCTCCCACTCTTTCTACCGTGCCTGAGTGTGCGGCTCTGTTGATGGTGTAAAAGTCGTCGAAATTATGGATGGAAGTTGATTTTTCTGAGAGATAATTTTTAAACACCATTAATATGGGTATCAAATGAAAGGGCTTGATAAGTAGGATACAGTGCACTATACAAAATCAAAATCCAAGATGGCCGCCGCTACAAAATGGTGGATAAAGTATTTTTAAAACGGTTTTATTTAGCTTACTCCGTTTGTTTTATTCATTTTTCTTTTTTCTTGGGTCAAATTAGGATACAGTGCACTATACAAAATCAAAATCAAAGATGGCCGCCGCTACAAATTGGCGGATAACGTTTTTTTTAAACCCCATTAATATGAGTATCAAATGAAAGGGCTTGATAAGTAGGATACAGTGCACTATACAAAATCAATATCCAAGATGGCCGCCGCTACAAAATGGTGGAAAACGTATTTTTTAAAATCCCATTAATATGGGTATCAAATGAATGGGCTTGATAAGTAGGATACATTGCACTATACATAATCAAAATCCAAGATGGCCGCCGATACAAAATGGCGGATACGTATTTTTTAAAATCCTATTAATATGGGTATCAAATGAATGGCTTGATAAGTAGGATACATTGCACTATACATAATCAAAATCCAAGATTGCCGCCGATACAAAATGGCGGATACGTATTTTTTTAAATCCCATTAATATGGGTATCAAATGAGTGGGCTTGATAAGTAAGATACAGTGCACTATACAAAAATCAAAAACCAAGATGGCCGCCGCTACAAAATGGCGGATAACGTATTTTTTTTAAATCACATTAATATGGGTATCAAATGAATGGGCTTGATAAGTAGGATGCAGTGCACTATACAAAATCAAAATCCAAGATGGCCACCGCTACAAAATGGCGGATAACCTTTTTTTTTCAATCCCATCAATATGGGTATCAAATAAAAGGGTTTGACAAGTAGAATACATTGTACTAAAAAGCCTAAAAATAAAAAAGGTAAAAAAATGATTTTAAGTTAAACGGTTTTATTGTAAACATGTACTAAAAGATGAAAAATAAAATCGTGAGGCACGTCAAATATCTTAAATCTCTTGAACATTTTCACTGATATTGTAGATATTTGACGTGCCTCACGATTTTATTTTTCATCTTTTAGTACATGTTTACAATAAAACCGTTTAACTTAAAACATTTTTTTACCTTTTTTATTTTATGTCTATATTATGGACCATGATTTCGTGTGATGTTAAGCGACGATGCGGCCGTAGATGGTAGCAGACTAAACATACAAGGTGGGATAAATCCCTCCCGGTAAATGTTGTAGACGTCCGCTATGAAAGGATTTAATAATAAAGTAGCATAAGCTCGTCACAAAGATATTCATTGTTTATCATATTTCACGAACAAAACATTGGATTAAGATTTTTTTTACAGTCTGTAAGTTTTAGAATCTGTTATAAAATCTATTTTTTTGCACAGGTTCGTGAGTATTTCGCCTCACTTAAGAAACTTTGCTGTGCTTGCGGAGCAGCCGAAGAGGTGATAATACGGGTAAGATCGAATATTTTAAAATTTATCGTATTCTCCTCGTGGCTGTACATACCTATATTTTATTTAAGTTTTATTATAAAATAAATATAGCGGCAGCCATGGGTGTACCCAACTTCTAGCCCAGGGCTTGGGGGGGGGGGGGGGGGGGGGGGTTGGGGCAAGCAAGGACGGATTCAATTATTTTTTTACTGAACTTGAACTTTATGCCTGTATTTGCTTCGGGCAGTAGGGAAATTAAAATAACCTTCCTTAAAATAGCGCGAGTAGCTTGCTGCGAAGCCGAGAAAATTTTACATTTTGGACAACGAAAAGAGTGCAATTAACATACTCCGAGCGGCAGGAAAATTAAAATATTTTTCCTTAAAACAGCGCGAGCAGCATGCTGCGAAGCCGAGAAAATTTTACATTTTGGACAACGAAAAGAGTGCGGTAATCTTTCTCTGAGCGGTTATAAATTTAAATATTCTCACTTATCTTAAGAACGCGTTGAGCTTGCTGCGAGCGCTGAGTATTTTTAATATTTCTGACTACAAAAGGTGAGCTTAGTTCGTTCCGAGCTGCAAGAAACGTGAATGTTTATACTAATTAACGAACGTTCTTCCGCGAGTAGTTTGCTGTGAGCCGAGAACATTGCAAAATCTTGATTATGAAGAGTGTGCGAACGGCTCATTTTGAGCCCTACTGATACTAACAAGCTAAAGAAAACATAATCTTGACTATGAAACGTGTGTAATCAACTTATTGCGAGCGCCAAGAAAATTTTATTTTTTATTCTCCATATATTATTCGAGAAAATCGATTATTACATCTAGACCGAGGGTAATACAATATGGGTATAATAATGGATTAAAATTATAATATATTTGTAGCGTCCTTCTTTGGAGTTGGCCCCGAAGAAGAGGTTCGCTGTGAAACCTATGGTGGTCGTGACTGTAAGTACGCAGTTACTTATGATGTTTTTAGTAAGAGCAGTCTTTTATTAGTCGGGACTCGGGACTTATCGCGTAGGTACTTAGTACAATAAATATAAAACAATAAAATAATCATAATTAATAACTACGCGTTAAGTCCCGACTAATAAAATTAACATGAGTTTTAAATAGCGTAGCCGCTATAGCATAGCGTAGCTACAATATTATCGCGTCGTGCATAGTCGCCACAACGCTCGTGATCGTTGCGATTCACCAGCGAACGGCCTATGTCGCCGAATGGTTGCGATTTGCGACAATGCGACAAAGACAGGGGCTAATCTAACGCTAAAAAAATGTGTGGGATGACAGTTTTGGAAAAACAAACGATAACGACTGTCATCTCAGTATATTGTAGCGGTCAATTATGAGAAGTATCATTATTATAAAAGCCATATTATATTATATCACTATAAAAATACTAAGTACCTATTTGAAGCTTACTGCATGAAAATATAATTTTACTTAAAAATAGTGACGAGGTATTGCGTTTAGACCGCTGATATATAAAAATGATAACGAAATAACATTATATTATTATTATTTGTAGCCTTCGCCTTCGCCGCATTTAGCGCCGAAGAAGAAGTTAGCTGTGAATCCTATAGCGGTCGTCACTGTAAGTACGAAGTTACTTCAAATTACCTATGAAGTTTTTAGTTATTAGTCGGGAATTTTCGTGGAGGTATAATTTTATTGTTATTTTTTTACAAGAAAACATATTAATAAAATTTAACTTGTAATAATCCTAATGGGCCGTGGGGTGACCGGCCTTAGAATAGTCCCCCACCATATCGTCCCGTGGTTGCAGTAGGAGCCTGCTAAGGGAATACACCGAGAGATGGGCAGCAGCATCTTCCGGCTTCTAACCACACTAAACAAAAAAACTGCGCGCGCCAACCCGCCTGCCAAGCGTAGCGCGTATGGCAAAACCCCCCCTAAAATGACGAGCAACATATATACCAGGCCCCCAGTCCCCGGCAGCTCCCTTATTCCTGACGCGGGTAGCAGTCAAGGTAACGGCGGAGCAGGGGGTGCTAAGAATCACCGGAAGATGCCCAGCTACCCATCCCCACGACGACTGGCCCTGGTAACACACAACATACGCACTCTGAGGACTGACGAGAAGATTTGCGAGCTGGAAGAGGAACTGAGCAGGTTACGCTGGGACATTGTCGGGTTATGTGAAGTCCGTAGAGAGGGGGAGGACACCGTAACCCTGAAGTCCGGTAACTTGCTCTACTACCGGGAGGGCGACCAACAGTCCCAAGGTGGTGTCGGGTTTCTCGTTCACAAGTCCCTCGTAAACAACATCATAACCATTGACAGTGTGTCGAGCAGGGTGGTATACCTAGTACTCAGAATATCTAAAAGTTATTCGCTGAAGGTCATTCAGGTATATGCGCCGACCTCGTCACACTCCGATGATGAAGTAGAGGGAATTTATGAGGACGTAAGTAGAGCCATACATACTTCCGAAACCTACTTCACTGTTGTTATGGGGGACTTTAACGCGAAGTTGGGCAAGAAAAGCGGCGATGAGTTGAGAGTGGGGCAATTTGGGTATGGGCAACGGAACCCTAGGGGACAGAAGCTGGCTGACTTCCTGGAGAGCGAGGAACTCTTCATGATTAACTCTTTCTTCCAGAAGCCGCCTCACAGGAAATGGACCTGGATGAGCCCCGATGGTTCCACGAGAAATGAGATTGACTTCATCATGACCGACAAGAAACGGATATTTAGTGATGTCTCTGTGATCGATAGGGTTAAAACCGGCAGTGATCACCGACTTGTACGAGGCTCACTAAATATTAACGTTAAGCTAGAGAGGTCCAGTCTGATGAAGTCTACGCTCCGACCTACCAGTGCCCATATTCAAAACCCCGAAAGCTTTCAACTCGAGCTCACTAACCGCTTTGCTTGCTTTGAGAACTTAGCATCAGTGGACGAGATCAACGACGGGCTAGTAGAAGCTGTACGCACGGTAGGGTCTAAGTTTTTTAGACTCCGTCGTAAAAATAGGCCCCAGAAATTGGCTGATTAAACCTTAAACCTCATGGCTGAACGACGCTCGTTACAGAAAACTAGTAAATAGTGTGGTCGCAAAAGTAAACTTTCTCGGGCATAATCATAATTTTACATAACTATATTAAGGCATACAACTAATATTGTAAGTTAATAAAATTATTTAGGAAAGTAGTTTATGGCACCCAGTAAGACTGACTGTCACAAAACCGACTCGGATAATTTAGGTTAGGTTAGGTTTGAACAATGTCCACAGTGCCACGGCAGGGGTCAACAAAGTGCCAAAATATAGAGGAGATTAAAATGAAACAACCGCACAGTAGCTAGTGAAGTTACTGGGCTGAAGAGTCTTAAGATCTTATTACTCTCAAGTATGAAGCAATGACGCAGTGCACCCAGAATTTTACTTTGAAAAATACTGTACTAATTATGAGCAGCGTTACTCTTACCATCGGGAGAGCGTCTTGCCCGAATTCTTACTTCGTTCCATAAAAAAAAAACCGCGAGAAGACTAGGTTAGGTTTTAAGTTAGAACATTGAAATGAATAATTCGTTTCTTTTAGTATTAATAATATTTTGCCGATTACAATCCTGGTAATAGTATTATGACAAGATATCACTTTGCTAAAAAATTAGGGCTGGATATATCATTATACTGAAAATTATTAGGGCTGGATATTATTATGTCGAAAAATATTAGGGATGAATATAATTATGCCAAAAAAAATTATGGTAAGATATTTTAGGCGTTAAAACAATATGCGTAACAATTTTATGCGTAAATATTATTATGCTTAAAAATATTATGGGAGAAAAATTTAGGCCAAAAAAGTTATGCCTAAAAACTTTAGGCGTTTTGATGTTTAGGCTGAAAAACGTTATGCCACATTAAATTAGGACTAAAAATTTTATGCGAGCCAATATGGACCCTATTTGGATGGGTGACCTTAACTTTTTGCTGACTTTTTTGAACGAAAAAAGCCAATTTCGATTCTTCTAATGCAGTGGTTGGCAACTTTTTCCGATACAAGAGCTACAATCTATGAGGATGTTGGTGCGGACCTCAGCCACATTTCATTCGTTTGTCTGCACTAAGTACTAACTTACTTACGACTATTAAAGTTAAAGTTTCCATTAATGTTTACACTTCGTAGGTACATGTATAGGTGTAACCTTTAGGTATAGGTGTAACCTAAATATCTTAGGTTTTAACAATTTCAATGAAATTGGGTCTGCGAGGTCCCAGTTCGAGGCGAACTACTAGTTATTAAGATTCTCTTTTTGTATGCAACTTTCTCGCTCGCACAATATGACGAATTTTGAAATTTATATTCGTAGAACATAATAACGTGTCAAATGCCTTTATTGAGAAAAACCAACTAACAATAATACAGCTACTACAGCAGTAAAGAACACTTTTACTAACCACAGATCGGCCACAAGCCAATCTACGGAAAATCAAAATCAAACCACTGTCAGATGACAGAGTGCTTATATATGTTGAGCCAAATATAATTCGTAGAATACAGTCGGTGTTGTATCTATCATTTCGCACCTCTCGAGGAAGAAAGAATTAACCCTAATTGTGACTTTTTGTTTTTATTGCATAATAAAATCAAGAAAAATCCGATACATATTGTCAATTTTTTTTCATAAATTTATCTCAAAAAATGAGGAAATTATTAAAAAAAAACTAAACTTGTACAACACTGGAATCAAATATAATTACACCATAAAACTGTAGTTAATTACTTTTGCGACCACACTATTTACTAGTTTTCCATGTCAATAACATCATAAATACACTTACGTCAATCTTGTACGAACATTTTTACAAATATCTTTACACTAGCTGCGACCCGCGGTGTTACCCGCGACTCAGTTGTTGCCGATAAAACTTGTTTATAACTATAATTTTAACTAACTTTTAAAAACTAAATCCACTTTATGGGTAAATCCTGAGATCGGGCGTATTTAAGTGATTTCCGTGGCAGATTTTAAATCAAAGTATTATTGCATTTTACATGTAAAACATCAAATTTCCCATAATTATAAGCACATCAATCAAATAGGCATCATTATAACTTGTTTTGTTCAGAAGATATTTAAATTTAAATTTTTGGTGCCACGGGAATCAATAAAGTGTGGCATGGAAATCAAAATTAAAACTATTTTGTTTGAATTCTATGTTATTATTTAAATATTGACCTCTACATACTAATCATATAAAATAGAAATGATTAAAAACGGTGATCCAAACAGATATACACCAAACAAAAAGCATTAAAAAGGTCTATATTGGCTCTCTATATAATAATCATGTAAACTAAATAAAATCAACGCATTGCAGTCTTAAACAATGTAAAAATATTAATATTTAGTCCTAGAATATGAGATTAAGTTCTCAGTCACAGTCACTGACAGGATTCACTCCAGAAGCTGTCATCAGATTGTACATTTATCATTAGTTAGGTTAATCTGAAATGAAAGTTGCAGTCAGCCCATAGTTTCGTTTTATTTTTTTATCATACATCATCTCAGCCAAAAGACGTCTACTGCTGAACATAAACCTCCCCTTTAGACCTCCATATATAACACCGGTGTTGGAAGCGACCTGCTTCAAGCGTCTTTCAGGGACCTAAATAAGGTCGTCTGCCACACTTGTGGGTAGACGTTCTACGCTGCGTTTGCTTGCCTGTAGTAGCCACTTGAACACTTTTCGACCCCAACAGCCATTCGCTCTACGTGCTATGTGGCCTGCCTATTACCACTTCAGCTTCCTGATCCGCGGAGATATGTCAGTGACTTTGGTTCATCTCCTCATTCCTGATTTTATCACGTAGAGATACCCCGAGTATAGCCCTCTCCATAGCTCGCTGAGCGACTTTTTAATGTAGGGATATAATGGTGCCGCATAAGCCAGAGCGGCTGTCTACTATAGTACAATATAAAAAAATCTGATGTATAAAATATAAAAAAAATATCTGAAATAATGAAATATACAAATATAAACTGTCAAAATCACTTCCATACCTGCGGCTTCACTGTAGTTGGGTAAAAAGTGAAAGAATGCGCAAGAAAACTCAGGAGAAAATTGATCACCGTGGTAAAATGCCATGAGAATCAATACCATGGAAATCAAAATTGTATAGTTTTTTGTCAATATTTTTAAATACCATAATTATAGACCAAAATTAATAAAATATATGATAAACAATACCCTTTTCCTAACTGCACACCCTAGTCAAAAAACCGTAATGGATAAAAAAATATTTTTAAACATGGAAAAGGTAATCAATTATCTAGTGAACCAAAACCACGGTAATCAATTTCTCACCTTCGTAAATCCAGTTTATAACAACGAGAGGAGGAGCCTCTCTTCACTATGTTTAGAGCGCAATCGAAGTTAGCCAATAGCGTGCGTACAAGCTTCTAAGTATTGTGGTTTGTGAAATGTGGGTAGTTATGTCGCGCGCCATGGGAATCACTTTTTGTCCGGGGACAAACCTAAATTAGTTATTTTTTCTATAACTACGCTGAGTACAGCCTTCGCGTATTTTTTTGATCATATAACAGTTCACCCTTTACAGCTTTGATCACAGGAATTAATTAAATTCCTTTTATAAATTAGTGTAAAAAATATATTTTGTTCCGAAAATGTGTAAGGGACAGCCCACGGTAATCAAATTTCAGGGCTTTTACATTTTTTTTTAGATACTTGCAGCTAAATATAACCTGATGTCTATCATGCATTAAGTAGATTGAACCTTAGACTAACAGGAAAAAAATACCTTTGGGTAGAATTTTTATGTTACGGGTAGTTTATTCCCCCAGACACGTAAAATTTTGACTCTCAGGAATCACCCTTATATAAGCTTACTATTCGTACATTAGGTACCCTAACACCAGAAACATGTAGAAGATGTTCGGCTCATTTTGTGAAATTCGGTTTCTTAATCGGTTCGGTTTTCGGTGAAGTTAGGATTTGACAAATTTATTTCGATTTTAATTTTTTTTTCGTACATAATTTCGTTGATATTTTTTAATAACATGCATATAGTCGAGAAGAAGACGAATCAAAAAAACCATAGATCATCAAAATCGGTCCAGGCGTTCTTGAGTTATGAGTATTGAAACTTTTACGAAGTACCAGGACACCAGAAATGTTGGAGATGTTCGGCTCGTGAAATTCGGATACGGTTAGATTCGGTTTTCGGTGAAGTTCAGATTTGACAAATGTCTTTCGATTTAAAAAAAATTTTTCGTACTATTGGTTTATATTTTTTAACATGCATATTAGTAGAGATGGCGACCAATCGAAGAAATCATAGATTATTAAAATCGGTACAGCAGTTCTTGAGTTATGAGTATTGAAACTTTTACGAAGTACTAGGAGACCAGAAACATGTAGGAGATGTTCGGCTCATTTCGTGAGATTCCGGTTAAGTTCGGATTAGACAATTGCGTCATTAGACGTATTCGAATTTCAAAAAAAATTAAAAATCGAACGCGTCAAATTTGTCATTTGTCAAATCTGAACTTCGCCGGAATTTCACGAAATGAGCCGAACATCTACATGTTTCTGGTCTCCTGGTACTTCAAAATTTCTCCATCTTATTAATATTATAAATGTGAAAGTTTGTGTGTATGTGTGTGAGTGTGTGAGTGCGTGAGTGTGTGAGTGTGTGAGTGTGTGAGTGTGTGTGTGTATGTTTGTTACTTCTTCACGCTTAAACGGATGAACCGATTGACTTAAAATTTGGTATGAAGATAGCTGAGACTCTGGAATAACACATAGGCTACTTTTTATCCTGATAAATGAAACAGTTTCTGTTAAAAATCTTATATATTAAAAAAAATGACACTGAAATTTGACAATTAATTGTCATTTTGACATTTTCGATTTTCAATTGTTTTTGAAAAATTTGACAATTAATTGTCATTTTGACGTATTCGATTGTCATTTTTTTTGAGAAATTTGACATATTCTATTTTCAATTTTTTTGACATATTTGACATGAGATTTTTAATTTTTTTTCGAGAAATTTGACATATATAGAATTTTCAATTTTTTTTTTTGAGAAATTTGACAAATTCGATTTTCAATTTTTTTGACAAATTCGACATGATATTTTAAAGTTTTTTCGAGAAATTTGACATATTCGATTTTTAATTTTAGAAAAATGCTAGAAATTTTAATGATAGTTTTTAGTACAATTTTTTTTATGAGTGCTTCATTTTTTTGCTTCAATGGGCTTACTATGGGAGCTTCATTTGGGGTTTATCAAATGGGCTTACTGTGGGTGGTTCATTTGAAAATTAAATGGGCTTACTATGAGTGCTTAATTTGTGGTTTATCAAATGGGCTTACTATGGGAGCTTCATTTGAAAACTTAATGGACTAACTATGAGTGCTTCATTTGTGATTTATCGAATGGGCTTACTATGGGTGCTTCATTTGAAAACTAAATGGACTAACTATGAGTGCTTAATTTGTGATTTATTGAATGGGCTTACTATGGGTGCTTCATTTGAAAACTAAATGGGCTTACTATGAGTGCTTCATTTGTGGTTTATCAAATGGGCTTACTATGAGTGCTTCATTTGTGATTTATCAAATGGGCTTACTATGGGTGCTTCATTTGAAAACTAAATGGGCTTACTATGAGTGCTTCATTTGTGGTTTATCAAATGGGCTTACTATGGGTGCTTCATTTGTGGTTTATCAAATGGGCTTACTATTGGTGCTTCATTTGTGGTTTATCAAATGGGCTTACTATGGGTGCTTCATTTGTGGTTTATCAAATGGGCTTACTATGGGTGCTTCATTTGTAGTTTATCAAATGGGCTTGCTATGGGTGCTTCATTTGTGGTTTATCAAATGGGCTTACTATGAGTGCTTCATTTGTGATTTATCGAATGGGCTTACTATGGGTGCTTCATTTCAAAACTAAATGGGCTTACTATGAGTGCTTCATTTGTGGTTTATCAAATGGGCTTACTATGGGTGCTTCATTTGTGGTTTATCAAATGGGCTTACTATTGGTGCTTCATTTGTGGTTTATCAAATGGGCTTACTATGGGTGCTTCATTTGTAGTTTATCAAATGGGCTTGCTATGGGTGCTTCATTTGAAAATTAAATGGGCTTACTATGAGTGCTTCATTTGTGGTTTATCAAATGGGCTTACTATGGGTGCTTCATTTGGGGTTTATCAAATGGGCTTACTGTGGGTGCTTCATTTGAAAACTAAATGGGCTTACTATGAGTGCTTCATTTGTGGTTTATCAAATGGGCTTACTATGGGTGCTTCATTTGTGGTTTATCAAATGGGCTTACTATTGGTGCTTCATTTGTGGTTTATCAAATGGGCTTACTATGGGTGCTTCATTTGTGGTTTATCAAATGGGCTTACTATGAGTGCTTCATTTGTGATTTATCGAATGGGCTTACTATGGGTGCTTCATTTCAAAACTAAATGGGCTTACTATGAGTGCTTCATTTGTGGTTTATCAAATGGGCTTACTATGGGTGCTTCATTTGTGGTTTATCAAATGGGCTTACTATTGGTGCTTCATTTGTGGTTTATCAAATGGGCTTACTATGGGTGCTTCATTTGTAGTTTATCAAATGGGCTTGCTATGGGTGCTTCATTTGAAAATTAAATGGGCTTACTATGAGTGCTTCATTTGTGGTTTATCAAATAGGCTTACTCTGTGTGCTTTATTTGAAAACTAAATGGGCTTACTATGAGTGCTTCATTTGTAGTTTATCAAATGGGCTTACTATGGGAGCTTCATTTGAAAACTTAATGGACTAACTATGAGTGCTTCATTTGTGATTTATCGGATGGGCTTACTATGGATGCTTCATTTGAAAACTAAATGGACTAACTATGAGTGCTTAATTTGTGATTTATTGAATGGGCTTACTATGGGTGCTTCATTTGAAAACTAAATGGGCTTACTATGAGTGCTTCATTTGTGGTTTATCAAATGGGCTTACTATGAGTGCTTCATTTGTGATTTATCGAATGGGCTTACTATGGGTGCTTCATTTGAAAACTAAATGGGCTTACTATGAGTGCTTCATTTGTGGTTTATCAAATGGGCTTACTATGGGTGCTTCATTTGTGGTTGATCAAATGGGCTTACTATTGGTCCTTCATTTGTGGTTTATCAAATGGGCTTACTATGGGTGCTTCATTTGTGGTTTATCAAATGGGCTTACTATGGGTGCTTCATTTGGGGTTTATCAAATGGGCTTACTGTGGGTGCTTCATTTGAAAACTAAATGGGCTTACTCTGTGTGCTTTATTTGAAAACTAAATGGGCTTACTATGAGTGCTTCATTTGTAGTTCATCAAATGGGCTTACTGTGGGTGCTTCATTTGAAAACTAAATGGGCTTACTATGGGTGCTTCATTTAAAAACTTAATGGGCTTACTATGAGTGCTTGATTAATGGTTTATCAAATGGGCTTACTATGGGTGCTTCATTTGTAGTTTATCAAATGGGCTTGCTATGGGTGCTTCATTTGAAAATTAAATGGGCTTACTATGAGTGCTTCATTTGTGGTTTATCAAATGGGCTTACTATGGGTGCTTCATTTGGGGTTTATCAAATGGGCTTACTGTGGGTGCTTCATTTGAAAACTAAATGGGCTTACTATGAGTGCTTCATTTGTGGTTTATCAAATGGGCTTACTATGGGTGCTTCATTTGTGGTTTATCAAATGGGCTTACTATTGGTGCTTCATTTGTGGTTTATCAAATGGGCTTACTATGGGTGCTTCATTTGTGGTTTATCAAATGGGCTTACTATGAGTGCTTCATTTGTGATTTATCGAATGGGCTTACTATGGGTGCTTCATTTCAAAACTAAATGGGCTTACTATGAGTGCTTCATTTGTGGTTTATCAAATGGGCTTACTATGGGTGCTTCATTTGTGGTTTATCAAATGGGCTTACTATTGGTGCTTCATTTGTGGTTTATCAAATGGGCTTACTATGGGTGCTTCATTTGTAGTTTATCAAATGGGCTTGCTATGGGTGCTTCATTTGAAAATTAAATGGGCTTACTATGAGTGCTTCATTTGTGGTTTATCAAATAGGCTTACTCTGTGTGCTTTATTTGAAAACTAAATGGGCTTACTATGAGTGCTTCATTTGTAGTTTATCAAATGGGCTTACTATGGGAGCTTCATTTGAAAACTTAATGGACTAACTATGAGTGCTTCATTTGTGATTTATCGGATGGGCTTACTATGGATGCTTCATTTGAAAACTAAATGGACTAACTATGAGTGCTTAATTTGTGATTTATTGAATGGGCTTACTATGGGTGCTTCATTTGAAAACTAAATGGGCTTACTATGAGTGCTTCATTTGTGGTTTATCAAATGGGCTTACTATGAGTGCTTCATTTGTGATTTATCGAATGGGCTTACTATGGGTGCTTCATTTGAAAACTAAATGGGCTTACTATGAGTGCTTCATTTGTGGTTTATCAAATGGGCTTACTATGGGTGCTTCATTTGTGGTTGATCAAATGGGCTTACTATTGGTCCTTCATTTGTGGTTTATCAAATGGGCTTACTATGGGTGCTTCATTTGTGGTTTATCAAATGGGCTTACTATGGGTGCTTCATTTGGGGTTTATCAAATGGGCTTACTGTGGGTGCTTCATTTGAAAACTAAATGGGCTTACTCTGTGTGCTTTATTTGAAAACTAAATGGGCTTACTATGAGTGCTTCATTTGTAGTTCATCAAATGGGCTTACTGTGGGTGCTTCATTTGAAAACTAAATGGGCTTACTATGGGTGCTTCATTTAAAAACTTAATGGGCTTACTATGAGTGCTTGATTAATGGTTTATCAAATGGGCTTACTATGGGTGCTTCATTTGTAGTTTATCAAATGGGCTTGCTATGGGTGCTTCATTTGAAAACTAAATGGGCTTACTATGAGTGCTTCATTTGTGGTTTATCAAATGGGCTTACTCTGTGTGCTTTATTTGAAAACTAAATGGGCTTACTATGAGTGCTTCATTTGTGGTTTATCAAATGGGCTTACTATGAGTGCTTCATTTGTGGTTAATCAAATGGGCTTAATAAGGGTGCTTCATTTAAAAACTTAATGGGCTTACTATGAGTGCTTCATTTGGGGTTTATCAAATGGGCTTACTATGAGTGGTTCATTTGAAAACTAAATTGGCTTACTATGAGTGCTTCAATTGTGGTTCATCAAATGGGCTTAATATGGGTGCTTTATCTGAAAACTAAATGGGCTTACTATGAGTGCTTCATATGTGGTTTATCAAATGGGCTTACTATGGGTGCTTCATTTGAAAACTAAATGGGCTTACTATGAGTACTTCATTTGTGGTTTATCAAATGGGTTTACTATGAGTGCTTCATTTGTGGTTTATCAAATGGGCTTACTATGAGTGCTTCATTTGTGGTTTATCAAATGGGCTTACTATGGGTGCTTCATTTGAAAACTAAATGGGATTACTATGAGTATGAGTGCTTCGTTTGTGTTTTATCAAATGGGCTTATTATGGGTAGAAATTAGACTTACTTATTACTTATTCGACCAGAAACATGTAGAAGATGTTCGGCTCATTTCGTGAAATTCCGGTGAAGTTCGGATTTGACAAATGATAAATTTGACGTGTTCAATTTACTTTTTTTTTTAATTCGATTTCGTTTAATGACGCAATTGTCAAATCCGAACTTAACTGGAATCTCACGAAATGAGCCGAACATCTCCTACATGTTTCTGGTCTCCTGGTACTTCGTAAAAGTTTCAATACTCATAACTCAAGAACTGCTGTACTGATTTTGATAATCTATGATTTGAAATGATTTCTTCGATTGGTCGCCTTCTCTACTATATGCATGTTAAAAATATCAACCAAATTATTTACAATTTTTTTTGAAGTGAAAACTTCTTTAGCGGCGCTGAGCACTTTTTTTTGTATGGGTAAAAACTTTCAAACTCGCGTCAGGGTCACGTGATGCTGATCGAAAAAGCGTAAGATCGAGGGGAAGGGAGAGGAACTACTATCTCTCACTCTTTCTACCGTGCTTGAGTGTGCTGCTCTGTGAATTTGGTTTAACTATGTCAAATGATCGCAATTTTAGCACAACGAAATACAAAACTACTATTGATGCGGTCTTTATTAGACACTTAAATAGGTTCGAATCAAAACTGTTTGTTTCTTACTTCAGTTATCATAAACCAATTGTATCAGTTGTAAAAATTTGCGATGATGATTCTGATAATAACGATGGTGTAAAAGTCGTCGAAATTATGGATGGAAGTTGATTTTTCTGAGAGATAAAATTTAATGTAATATATAAATAACGATATAATATTATAAATAACAACATATAAATTGTCATATTTGTGTACGATAGCGCAATAAATAAACATTGTATTCTACCTCATAAATGATAGTATTTTTATACTTATAATTAAACACAACGTTAATATTGAAGTTTTCACTTCTGCCGGCACTCCCGGAGTGCTACCTTTTTTTTTTTTTTATCAAAATAAATTTGTCAAATCCTTACTTTACCGAAAACCGAGCCGAAACGAATCCGCATTCAAATTAAAAAATATCAACCAAATTAACTACGAAAAAAATGTTTAAATCGAAATAAATTTGTCAAATACTGACTTCACCGAAAACCGAACCGAATAAGAAACCGTTTCACAAAATGAGCCGAACATCTCCTACATGTTTCTGGTGTTAGGGTACCTAATACAGTCAGCTTAAATATATAAATGAATTTAGTTTTTAAAAGTTAGTTAAAATTAGGGCAATTATTATATAAACAAGTTTTATCGGTAATAACTGTGCCGCGGGTAACACCGCGGGTCGCAGCTAGTTTGTTATATTTTTCAAATTTTCTACCATTTGGTAGCTTTTTTAAAATTTCTTCGATTTGGTAGCTTTTTCTACCATAAAAATATTTTACCAAAAACTACCATTAAATTATCTACCATTTGGTAGATTTTTCTACCATATAAATATTCTACCAAAAAGTACGATTTAATTTTCTAACATTTGGTAGATTTTCCAAAATTTCTACCATTTGGTATCTTTTTCTACCATATAAATAAATATTCTACCAAAAACTACCATTTAATTTTCTACCATTTGGAACATTTTTCAAAAATTCTACCATTTGGTAGATTTTTTAAATAAATTATTTTCCTACTTAATTTGTTTAATATTTTTTAACATGCATATAGTCGAGAAGAAGACGAATCTAAGAAACTATAGATCATCAAAATCGGCCCAGGCGTTCTTGAGTTATGAGTATTGAAACTTTTACGAAGTACCAGGAGACCAGAAACATGTAGGAGATGTTCGGCTCATTTCGTGAGATTCCGGTTAAGTTCGGATTTGACAATTACGTCATTACACGTATTCGAATTTTAAAAAAAATTGAAAATCGAACGCGTCAATTTTGTCATTTGTCAAATCCGAACTTAACCGGAATCTCACGAAATGAGCCGAACATCTCCTACATGTTTCTGGTCTCCTGGTACTTCGTAAAAGTTTCAATACTCATAACTCAAGAACGCCTGGGCCGATTTTGATGATCTATTGTTTCTTAGATTCGTCTTCTTCTCGACTATATGCATGTTAAAAAATATCAAACCAAATAATTAGAAAAAAAAAATTGAAAATCGAAATAAATTTGTCAAATCCTAACTTCACCTAAAACCGAACCGAACTTAATCCGCATCCGAATTCAAAAATATCAACCAAATTAACTACGAAAAAAAAATTGGAAATCGAAATAAATTCGTCAAATCCTAACTTCATCGAAAACCGAACCGAATAAGAAACCGAATTTCACATAATGAGCCGAACATCTCCTACATGTTCCCGGTGTCCTGGTACTTCGTAAAAGTTTCAATACTCATAACTCAAGAACGCCTGGACCGATTTTGATGATCTATGGTTTCTTAGATTTGTCTTCTTCTCGACTATAGACCTCCTTAAAGTTTCTGGTATCCTGGTACCTGGAGGTAATAGGAGCCACCATTGAGACGCCAAAAATAAAGTTGTTTTTTCATTTGACATCAATTCTCTCAGATACTGTTTTATTTATCAGGATAAAAAGTAGCCTATGTGTTATTCCAGAGTCCAAGCTACCTTCATACCAAATTTCAAGTCAATAGGTGCATCCGTTTAAGCGTGAAGAAGTAACAAACATACACACACACACACACTCACGCACTCACACACTCACACACATACACACAAACTTTCGCTTTTATAATATTAGTAAGATAACTACAGATAACTCCATTTTAAAGAAATTTTCGTAAATATATCGTCGTGCAATAACAGTTCCCACATTCTTCTACGAAACATTTATCAGCCTTTATCACTTTAACTACTAGTTACTCACTTCTTTCACGAAACTTTAGTCAGAATTAAAATAAATAAGTCTAATTGCTTACATTTTTTATTAAGAAATAGTTGTATAGAGATTGGTTTTTATGTTTTTGGAGTCCAGCAATACACGTATCCGTGTAGCCAGTTATGTAAACTGGGTATCGTTACGCTAAAAGTAGATCATAGTTACTCATTCTGCCTTGCTTCAGCTTGCAATCTGGAGAGTAGCGGGATTCAAGGCAAATGATGAGCTAACCAGTCATGAAATAAAGTCTCGGCATGCAAGATCGTACCCGTTAGCGACTGGATGGATAAAAGGACCCAAAGGACATCCCCGGAGTGTTCGAGGGACCTCGCAATTCTCACTCTAGTTTCTCTCGGTTGACGTAGTATAAGTTTTGATTTCTAATGACCTGTAGCGCAAGATCTCGTTCCACTTCAGTTTTTGTGTACCTTGTCACTCTATAAATCAATGACTAAGAGAACGGTTTCACAGCTTCAGAAATCTCTTTCTCTAAAAGTGCGCTCCTACAACATTCAACGTCTGCACTCAAATTTTCCACTACCACCACTACTTTGAATCTGAGAACCCCGCTCTCTTGTTCTTCATGGAGACGTAAATAGGTTTTCCGTCAGATGTGTATTTGTCAGATTAACCGGAGGCTCACTTGAAAACAAATTCAAACCACATGTGTGGGATGCATTTTCGCCCGTGATGAAATCGGCAGTTTATATGGCTCTCTTTTTATGGAATCATAGCGTCTGAATACCTCTGGCCTCGTTCAATGTTTGTTATACCTATATATCTGATTATAATTAATCAGAGGTTCATAGAACGCAGTGGAATCATTTGAATATGCTGGCTTCCAGCCGGAATACCTGCGATAGCGTTAAAGACATGTGCACCAGGGCTCACTCCGATTTTGACTAGCCTTCAGCCTTATACGCCAACGTGCAGCCTGTTTTCAAAAAAAGGCAGTTGTGCTGGCCCTTCTAACCACTGGCATATCTCAGTCACGTTCATGAAATGAAGCGTCAATCTCGACGAATGATCTCCTGTGTGCTCAACAATTCGGGTTTTGTGCTGGTAAATCTACTGTTGATCTGTTTTGCATATTTTTCGCTTCTTGGGTAAGCAGATAACATCTAGCGGTAGAGCCAATAGAGACGGAAAGAAAAAATGACGACGGTGGTTGCGATGAAGTAAAGTTTACTGTTAAAAGAATTTTATTTATTGAAACTTCTCCTTTCAGAAATGTATGTTTGTCGATAGCTTATCACTTTCAGATACTGGGAATTCCTCTCATTTTTACCATTTACTTCTGTGATTTAATCAAGTCTAAGACTCAATTGACTGTCAGGAAGTTGGGTATTTTGGTAAAGGTGCAACATTACTTCACCCGGGACATTTGTTTATCTCTATCATAAAGCCGTATATGTATAGAATATTGTTTTCGTCTTTGAGATGATACTGCCAAATACCAGTTTCAGACTCTGGAGTCGATTTAGGGGAGCGTCAAAAGGCTCGTGAGTGACCAAACGCTAGTGAATTCTAAGAGTTTTGAACACTGTAGAAGAGTCACCCCTTCTAACCGTTTTATTAAGATTCGTTTCGGAGAATGGCGCAGTAATTACACAAACTAATCCTATCCTGCCCGTTCCCGCCTTTCATTAAGCCCGTTTCAACTTCGGAAGTCACGGCTTCCAGCAATACGACATCCATACCTAGTGGCGCAATAACTGATCGTATTTGAAACACTTTGCAGTCATTCGTGTTTCCTTGTGTCATAGACTTTGTTTTTACTCAAGCAATGTTTGAAATTGGTTTAATAATCATTAGTCATACTTCATAAATGAAAAACAATGTTATAATTTAATAAAAAGACATAATTATGACACTTCTCCTGTCATAATACTATACTTAATCATTGAATACAAATGTATGAGTGGATGAATATTACTGATTTATTTGCGCAAAAACGGCTAAGTGGATCTAGATGAAATTTTGCACAGATATACAATATATCCTGAAATATTACTTAGTTTACTTTTAAAGCTATAAAACTACTCAACATAGCTGGTATTAAATTTATTACGAAACCTTTATGATTTTTGGTATAGTACAACAAAAGTTCCCTTAAAATACACAATCAGTAATATTTACAAGATCTTTCTACGAAATTTAAATAAGTTAAAAGTTTTACACATAAATCCCTTATACTGGAGTCATTTAAAGGCTGTTTTTTATTTTGTTATTTCTTTTGTACTGAGAAACGACTTATATTTTACAAAATAAATGATTGGAATAACGTAATATGTCAATATACGCCAAAACTGTCTGTGATTTTTTTCGTTTAAAAAAGCCTTTACTTGAAATACATTATTTATCTGAATATATTTTACGAAGAAAAAGGATGCAATTCATTTTTTTTTTTTTTTTTTTTTTTTAATACGAGATAGGCCTACGTTTGACCACATCCCACCTGATGGAAAGTGAAAATGCGGTCGACGATGGATCACGTAAGATGCCTAGAAAGGTACCTATTCACTCGTGCCTTGAAGATACCCAAGTTGTACCGCTCGGGAAACACGGATGACGGCAAAGTGTTCCAAACGCGACCAGTTCTCATTAAGAACGACGAAGCAAAACGCTTGGTGCGGGCAGTAGGTAACGCCACTAAGTAAGGATGCCGCTTTGCCGTCTGCCGCGACGTCCGTCGGTAGAATGGGCTTGGAGGAATTAGTTCATGTAATTCCTGCGCACACTCTCCAAAATGAATCCTATAGAAGACCGATAACGAGGCGACCATTCTACGGTGTTCAAGGCTCTGCAGCCGAGATTCCGTGAGCTTTTGGTCATCTACGAGCTTTTTGGCACGTCTCTCAATCGACTCCAGTGTCTGAAGCTGGTATTTGGCAGTACCATCCCAAAGATGAGAACAGTACTCCATACACGACCGGACTTGTGCTTGGTACAGCGTTAGCAGCTGTCCCGGTGTGAAGTATTGCCTCACCTTTGCCAAAATACCCAGCTTCCTGGCAGCCAATTGAGCCTTAGATTCGATGTAACTCCCAAAATTAAGGTCAGACGTGAGAGTAACTCCTAGTAACTCAAGCTGGTTAGTTATCGGTAAAGAAACATTTTGGAAAGAAGGAGCTTCGTTGAATAGACTCCTTTTAGCGGTAAATAGACACGCCTGGGTTTTTGTAGCGTTAAACTTAACCAAATTAGCTACTCCCCAATCGGAAACAGCTTTTAAGGCCAAGCTCATACGCTCAACCATGGCCTCTCTGCATGACTGGATTTCATCTCCGTTGGCTCTAGCGCTAGATGTATATCGCTCAACTACCGTGCTGTCGTCTGCATACCCAACAATACCTGGCTTAAGCAGGTCATTGATGTGCAGCAGGAAAAGTGTAGCAGAGAGAACTGACCCTTGAGGTACCCCAGCATTAATAGCTAATTGATCGGACGAGCTGCCGTCAACGACTACTCGAATCGATCGTTCCCTCAAGAAGTCTGAAATCCACGCGCATAAGCCAACGGGTAACCCGAACGATGGAAGCTTACCGACAAGGCTGTCATGCCAGACCCTATCAAAGGCCTTCGAGATGTCAAGAGAAACAGCGATCGCTTCTCCGTGTTTCTCGATGGCCTCACTACAGATGTGGGTGACATACGCAAGAAGATCCCCAGTAGATCTGCCACGACGGAACCCGTATTGCCGATCACTGAGGAGATCATTCGCTTCAAGGTATGTCAGAAGCCTGTTGTTCAGAACACGCTCCATACACTTACAGAGTATGGATGTGACCGAGATTGGCCTGTAGTTGGATGGGTCAGTACGACTGCCTTTTTTGGGCACTGGTTGCACGTTGGCAAGCTTCCAAGAACTGGGCACTACACCAGTTTTGAGAGAGAGGCGAAATAGGCGTGTCAAAATTGGAGTGAGCTCAGGTGCACAAGTACTCAACACTATCGCTGGTATTCCGTCCGGTCCACTAGCCTTATTCACGTCAAGATTCCGCAGCGTTCTACGAACCTCTGATTGCCGGATGTGTATGTCAGACATTAAAGTCCCACAATCCGGCAAGACTGGAGGTATCTCGCCAGCAGTATCTAGACGTGAAGATTCCGCAAAAAGAGAGGCGAATAAATTCGCCTTATCTTTGGCAGTGTGAGCCAGCGATCCGTCAGGCCTGAGTAGTGGAGGAAATGAGGGGCGACAGAAATTAGTTTCCACCGATTTGGCAAGGGTCCAAAAGGCTTTGCTACCCGCAGGGTAAGAAGCCAGTTTGTTCCCAATCCGCCTAATCCGGTTGAACCTTGCTTTCCGCAAAGCTTTCTTGCAGGACTTGGCTGCCCTGTTATAGGCTCTCTTCTTACTACGAATATCCTTCGTCTTGCGTTTCCGCGCTTCCGCCCATGCTAGGTAAGCTTCATGTTTCTTCGCTTCAGCGAGTCTACATTCTGCTCCATACCATGGTCGGGTTTTGACAGACAATGGCACATCTGAGAATGGGATATAGTATTCCATTCCCTGACGCAACACATCCGTCACTGCATCCGCACAAGTCGAAGGATCGTGCGAAGAGAAGCAAGTGGGCAACCAAGGGTAAGATGCGAAGAAAGAACGCATCTCGTCCCAATCTGCTGACTTGTATCGCCAAATCCGCCGAGTGCCCGTTGGGCAAAAGTCGAGCGGAGTGTAGGTCGACACAGATTTCACCAGACAGTGGTCTGAACTGCCAAGTGGCGATGATATCGACACCGAGTAACTGTCTGGATCTGTTGTCAGTAGAAGGTCCAGGCAATTAGCTGTGTGAGAGTCAACATCGGGTATCCGGGTCGCATCATTAACCAGCTGGGTGAGATTTAACGCTAAGGCGAGCCTTCGCGTCTCTCTGCCCGCATGGTCAGTGCACTGGTATGGGAAGAGCCACTCTTGATGGTGGGCATTAAAGTCCCCCAGTAACACTAGTTGGGCCGTAGGATACCTCTGCTGAGCTTCATCAGCCGCCTCATACAGGTAATCGGTCAACCTGGTCATCTCGCAATCACCGCTGTGCGACCGGTAGACACAGGCATAGAGAATCTTCTCTATTCCGGTATCTACCAGCACCCACACCACGGAGAAACTTGGATCTTCAAGGTTCCGGAGGCGCCGATAGCAGATGTCGTCGCGGGCGTACATACATACCCCCGCACGTGGCTTAAAATTGTGTTCCAGGGAGAACCCTGGATAACAAAGATAAGACACGTCTGACGGCGGACCTATCTGCGTCTCCGTGAGGAACAAGAGAGCGGGTTTACGCAAAAAGACCGAGACAAAGTTTTCGTGAAAAACGTCGTAAATCATACTTACGCGTGGAGTTTGTAACGCCACCACACGCTCAGAAAGTCGTATCTGCAGTAATGTCAGCATTATATTTTTCGTTCCATGTTAATAAAGTAGTATTTCTGTTAACTACATAAATTAATTATAATATATTATATAATGTGTCGCTGAAAATTAGCGTAAAGCTATTTTTTAAGATTTACTCCATGACGATTAATTAAATTGCAAATTGAAATACATAATCAAGGTTAATTTTTGCTATTTTTTGCTATATACTAAATTTTTCTCAGATTGCCGATGATTTAAATAGTTTTTTGTTGCTCCTGTAAAGTTGGTGTTTTTCGGTTACGACTTTCTTCCTCGGGGGGTGCGATTTGATAAAATACGAAACATTTGACCGTTATCATTATTTTAATTATATTTTCCCCATTTCAGCAACAACACGCTCTACGAGCCACACAACGCAGGGCTCTCGTAAGTAATTTTCATATTTTATTTTAATAAAATTGCTGTATAAAACATTCGCTAAACTCTAAACAGCTGGACAATTGATTTTTTTTCAGTAATGGGCACCAATCTTGGTTGTTTTGAAATTCATCCCCTTGGGTGGGTAAAATGGTGAATGTATGTTTGTTATTTAATCCGATATTCAAAGCTAGGATAACACAAACTGCGCTTTGTCATTTATTAATTTATAATTATATTTTAAGTTGTCTGCCGTGCAGTTCCGGCATAGAATATAACCGCCCCATATCTTCCCGTGGGTGTCGTAAGAGGCGACTAAGGGCTCAAAATGGCGATCATCTAATGCCAACAATAGCATTCCCAAGGAGGGTTGGCGTCAGGCAGGCGGCCGGCCATAAAATCTTTGCCAAAACTATTACAACATGAGTACGAAAGATAATAGTAAATGCGATCGGGCTAGGGCGTAACCCCGAGGCGACGCGCAGTCACAGCACCCGGTGACTGTGGGAAATAGACGAGGGTTGTCGCATCAAGGACAGATGCGACGTAAGGAGCGAGTCCAGGAGGTGAGGATGAGGTTCGCCACGTGGAACGTGGGAACGCTGTAAGGGCGTGGAAGAGAATTGGCGGAAGTATTTAAAAGGCGGAGAGTGAATGTGGCGTGTTTGCAAGAGACGAAATGGAAAGGAACAAGAGCTAGAGAGATTGGTGATGGATATAAATTTTACTATTGTGGGAGCGATGGAAAGAGGAATGGAGTGGGAATCGTGTTGGATAGTGAACTGAAAGAATGTGTGACTGAGGTTAATAGAGTGAATGATAGGTTAATAGCTATAAAAGTAATGAAAGGGGATTTAGCATTAAATATTGTAAGCGCTTACGCACCACAGTCTGGATGTGAGGATAGAGTAAAAGAAAGGTTTTGGGAGGATTTTGACAGGTTAATGATAGGTATACCAGAGAATAAATAAATAAATATTTCAGGACAATTCACACAGCGCCACCTAACCCCATACTAAGCAACTTAATGCTTGTATTATGGTGATTAGGATAACGGATATAATACTTATATACTTTTCTTTCTTTTTTTTCTTAGAAGGAAGAATTGTATATAGGAGGGGACTTTAATGGTCATGTGGGAAAAATTAATGACAGATACGAAAGAGTGCACGGTGGTTGGGGTTTTGGGAACCGAAATGGAGATGGTGAAGCTTTGTTGGAAGCTGCAAATGCCTTTGACTTGGCAGTCACCAACACATTATTTAAAAAAGTAGATGAACACCTTATAACTTACAGAAGTGGAAACCACACTACACAAATAGACTATTTTTTGACCCTTAGAGAAAAACTCAGTAAAATCAAGGATTGCAAAATTATACCCGGAGAACCTGTTATAACATAACATAGACTGCTCATTTTAGAAACTAAAATAACTTCACAAATTAATAAATTTAAAACAAAGTCAATCCCCAAAACGAAATGGCATATGATAGAAAGACCGGAGTGTGCTGAGGAGTTCAGGATTCGAGTGGTAGATAAATAAATGATAGAGATGAATGATATGAATGAGTGTTGGATGGAGATGGCTGATTGTATGAGAAGTGTGGCTAAGGAGGTTTTCGGAAAATCTAAGGGAAAAGGAAAAATTGACAAGGAAACGTAGTGGTGGAATGACGAAATTCAGGCAGCGCTAAAAGAAAAGAAAAATGCTTTTAAGGAATGGCAGAGTGTGGATGAAAGGGATAAGGAACTGAAAAGGATGAAAAGAGCTAGGTATAAAGAGTGTAAAAAGAAAGCTAAAAAGGCTGTAGCTATTGCGAGGGCTTCTGTACAAAATACACTGTACGAATCACTGGAGCGTCCAGAAGGACAAAAACACCTATACAGAATAGCAAAGACCAGAGAGAAGAATGCTAGAGATGTAACACAAATAAAATGCATAAAAGATGACTTGGGAAAAGTGTTAACGAATGATGAGGAAATTAAAAAGAGGCGGAAAAATTATTTTGAAAGATTGATGAATGAAGAGAATGATTGGAGTGGTGAGTTAAGGAATGAAGCAGTTAACGTGGGTGTTGTGAAAGAAGTAAGTGTGGAAGAAGTGAAAATAGCTCTGCAAAGTATGAAGAATGGGAAAGCTACAGGACCGGATGGTATACCGATAGAAGTGTGGAAGTTTTTAAAATGTGACGGATGGAGTTGGCTAACTTTATTCTTCAATAAAATGCTACAAGAAGAGGCGATCCCGGAGGAATGGTGTAACAGTTCGCTGGTGCCCATTTTTAAAAACAAGGGTGATGTACAGGTCTATGGAAATTATAGGGGAATAAAGCTCATGTCACGCACGATGAAAGTTTGGGGATAAGTGATAAAGAGACGTTCGAGAGTGGAAAGTGAGGTATCACAGAACCAATTCGGGTTTATGCCGGGACGCAGTACAACGGACGCCATATTTGCTTTGAGACAACTCTGCGAAAAGTACAAACGTGCACGAAAGAACTTGCATATGGTGTTCGTTGATCTAGAGAAAGCGTATGATAGGGTTCCCCGGGAGGTTCTGTGGTGGGCTATGAAAGTGAAAGGAGTGCCTGGGAAGTACCAGCAGCTCATTCGGGCAATGTACTGTCGAGCTAGTACATACTCGTACGTGCGGTCCACAGCTGGCGAAACCGACAAATTCAATGTGGCTGTGGCTTGCACCAGGGGTCGGCTCTAAGCCCTTACTTGTTCCTCCTGGTAATGGATGCTTTGACGTCAGACATACAGGAGGAAGCACTCTGGTGTATGCTGTTCGCCGACGACATTGTGCTTGTTGGGGAGGAAGGGCCTGACGTACAGAGGAGACTGGTAAAATGGCAGGAGAAACTGGAGAACGTGGGGCTTAAGATCAACCGGACCAAAACAGAACACATGTTTTGCGATTATGGCGGTTTCTCCAGTTTCACCCCGATTGCCTTAGATGGTGTATCCCTGCCAGTCTGCTCCGATTTTAAGTACCTCGGCTCTGTCCTACAAAACGATGGCGACATCGACCGCGATATTGCGAGCCGAATAAATGCTGGCTGGATGAAGTGGCGACAGGTCTCAGGAACAACTTGCGACCCCCGAATGCCCCTTAGATTGAAAGGAAAAATATACAAGATGGTAATAAGACCTGTCGTATTGTATGGATCGGAGTGCTGGGCTACGAAAGTTGCGGATGAAAGGAGAGTGCATGCAGCGGAGATGAGAATGTTGAGGTGGATGTGTGGAGTGACAAGAATGGACAAAATCAGAAATGAGTTTGTGCGGGGAAGCCTGAAAGTTGCACCAGTGACAGAGAAATTAAAGAGTGGAAGATTGTCCTGGTATAGACGGACATATTATGTGGAGGGATGAAAATCATGTTACCAAAAAGTCCATGAATATGGTGATAGGTGGTAATCCGGGAAGGGGGCGCCCGAAAAAGGTTTGGATGAACTGTGTGAAAGAGGATATGCGTGCTAGGGGAGTGGATGCAGATATGACGGATGATAGATCAGAATGGAGGAGAAAAACGTGTTGTGCCGACCCTACCTAGTGTGGGATAAGGGCAGGAAGATGATTAATAATATAAATAAACATAAACTTCTGATCCAATCTAACTATTTCTCTCTCTGACACTAATTTCTGATTAATTGGTGTAACAGGCCATATTGCTGTTGCCATATTGTGTATTGGATTATGTGCTTTTGTATTATTTCAGGGCATAAGCTATCTCTTTATCAAATTATATTCAGCTCAATTGGTTCACCTGTTTAGGCGTGAAAGAGTAACAAACATACATCCAGACAACCAGACATCCATACATTCTTACAAACTTTCACGTTTATAATATTAGTAAGATTAAGCCTTTGACCTCGATCCGGCGTGATGTTTAGCGACGATGCGCCGTAGATGGTGGTAGACTAAACTTAGAAGGCGGGATAAATTCCTCCCTGGCTTCACAGAACCTGCCGGTACACGGCCATAATGACCACTTGGCGACACGGTTTTAACTAGCCACTGCTGAAGCCTGCCACCAGGGTCTCATATTTTACAATTTTTTTAAAATTTATTTTTGAAAAAAATGTGTTTACTTGTTGCAATAATAGTATGTTTTGGGGGAGCTTGAGCCACCTCTGATGACGCTGGAATAAGTGTCATTGGTTACTTATCAGCGGATAAAACTGGTAGCTTAGTAGGCCAGCCCTACTGGACGCTAATATTCGCGCGACATGTGAAATTGGCATTCATACAAAACAAATTGCCAAAAGCAAGTTTAAGAATTAGACACTTCGTGCGAACTTTTGCGGAATGTAGAGTGACGGTTTATACTAGTATTTATTAGGATATTTGGCAGTAAGAAGTGTTTGTGAAATAAAAACCTAATTCAATATGTTTTTTTGTTTTTAGCCGCCATCTCCGGTCTCCCCTGTGGCTGCGGTAAAATGCACATATTAAATAATAGATAATAAATAAAATAAAAAGCCTTTTTTTCTCGAACTTAAATAACATTTAGTATCTATGTGTTAGTAGTTTTATCATAATCTAATAAAATTTTATAATTTTTATTAAGATTCTCTTTTTGTATGCAACTTTCTCGCTCGCACAATATGACGAATTTTGAAATTTAAATTCGTAGAACATAATAACGTGTCAAATGCCTTTATTGAGAAAAACCAACTAACAATAATACAGCTACTACAGCAGTAAAGAACACTTTTACTAACCACAGATCGGCCACAAGCCAATCTACGGAAAATCAAAGTATTCCAAACCACTGTCAGATGACAGAGTGCTTATTGCTTATATACGTTGGGCCAAATATAATTCGTTGAATGCAGTCGGTGTTGTATCTATCATTTGATAAAATACGAAACATTTGACCGTTATTATTATTTTAATTATATTTTCCCCATTTCAGCAGCAACACGCAGTCCTAGCCAAACAACGCAGGGCTCTCGTAAGTAATTTTCATATTTTATTTTATTAAAAATGCTGTATAAAACATCCTCTAAACTCTAAACAGCTGGACAAATGATTTTTTTTCAGTAATGGGAACCAATCTTGGTTGTTTTGAAATTCATCCCCTTGGGTGGTTAAAATGGTAAATGTATGTTTGTTATTAAATCCGATATTCAAAGCTAGGATAACACAAACTGCGCTTTGTCATTTATTAATTTATATTTATAATATAAATAAACTTCTGATCCAATCTAACTATTTCTCTCTCTGAGACTAATTTCTGATTAATTGGTGGAACAGGCCATATTGCTGTTACCATATCGTGTATTGGACTATGTGCTTTTGTATTATTCCAGGGCATAAGCTATCTCTTTATCAAATTATATTCAGCTCAATCGGTCCACCTGTTTAGGCGTGAAAGAGTAACAAACATACATCCAGACAACCAGACATCCATATATTCTTACAAACTTTCACGTTTATAATATTAGTAAGATTAAGCCTTTGACCTCGATCCGGCGTGATGTTTAGCGACGATGCGCCGTAGATGGTGGTAGACTAAACCTAGAAGGCGGGATAAATTCCTCCCTTGCTTCACAGAACCTGCCGGTACACGGCCATAATGACCACTTGGCGACACGGTTTTAACTAGCCACTGCTGAAGCCTTCCACCGGGGTCTCATATTTTACAATTTTTTTTAAATTTATCTTTGAAAAAATGTGTTTACATGTTGCAATAATAATATGTTTTGGGGGAGCTTGAGCCACCTCTGATGACGCTGGAATAAGTGTCATTGGTTACTTATCAGCGGATAAAACTGGTAGCTTAGTAGGCCAGCCCTACTGGACGCTAATATTCGCGCGACATGTGAAATTGGCATTCATACAAAACAAATTGCCAAAAGCAAGTTTAAGAATTAGACACTTTGTGCGAACTTTTGCGGAATGTAGAGTGACGGTTTATACTAGTATTTATTAGGATATTTGGCAGTAAGAAGTGTTTGTTAAATAAAAACCTAATTCAATATGTTTTTTTGTTTTTAGCCGCCATCTCCGGTCTCCCCTGTGGCTGCGGTAAAATGCACATATTAAATAATAGATAATAAATAAAATAAAAAACTTTTTTTTCTCGAACTCCTGTGGTAGGCGTAAAGTTTGGCACTATGGGTCGGCTGACTGGGATAGCTTACGCGAATTCTATGCATCCTATCCATGGAACCAACTCTGCTTCTCTTTGGACAGTGTAGACTTTTGTGCAGACTCCGTCGCCGATGTTGTGCTGCAGGGTATGGAATTATTTATTCCTTGCTCTGTTGTGCGCGTTGGTGGGCGGAGTCTCCAAGGTTTAATAAATCTTGTGCGGAAGCGTCCCTAAAAAAACAAACCGCCTATAAATCATGGACTGAGGCACTCGTTGGTCACGATCCCAACATCACTGCCTTGAAGAAAAAGCTTAACAGCGAGTCTAGGTCCAGTAAGAGGGTTACTGCTAAAGCCCGAGATGCCCATATAAGCCGAATTGGCGATCAACTCGCCGGATTCCCTACAGGGAGCCGAGCCTTCTGGTCTCTCGCCAAGGCTGCTGAGGGTAACTTTTGCAAGTCTGCTCTTCCCGCTATGCGTAGGCCGGATGATTCTCTGGCCTATAGCGCTAAAGAAAAGGCCGATCTCTTCGGCTCTATCTTTGCCTCTAACTCGACTATCGACGACGGGGGTGCCACACCGCCTACTATCCCGCGGTGTGAGAGTTCCATGCCAGAAGTACGTTTCACTCAGAAAGCTGTACGGAAGGAACTTTTATCCCTTGACGTGCGGAAAGCGAGTGGGCCGGACAATATTCCCGCTATTGTCTTAAAAACATGTGCTCCCGAGTTGGCCCCTGTCCTTACGCGTCTTTTCCTGCACTCCTACACAAATAGAAGAGTACCTACTTCTTGGGGGACAGCCCTTGTTCACCCCATCCCTAAGAAAGGCGACCGTTCTGACCCAGCTAACTACCGACCCATTGCCATTACCTCCCTGCTCTGTAAGGTGATGGAGCGAGTTATAAACACTCAGCTCCTTAGGTACCTGGAGGATCACCAGCTGATTAGCGATCGCCAGTATGGCTTTCGCCACGGCCGATCGGCTGGTGATCTTCTTGTTTACCTCACTCACCGCTGGGCTGAAGCCGTAGAGAGTAAGGGTGAGGCACTCGCAGTTAGTCTGGACATCGCTAAGGCCTTTGATCGGGTGTGGCATCGGGCACTACTCTCCAAGCTACCTTCTTATGGTATTCCCGAGGGGTTGTGCGAATGAGTTGCTTCCTATCGGATCGAAGCATTAATGTCGTTGTCGACGGGCAATGCTCCGACAGTAAGCCGATTAACGCCGGTGTCCCTCAGGGCACAGTGTTGTCGCCGACACTGTTCATCTTGCACATCAATGATAGCTATTATTATTTTAATTATATTTTCCCCATTTCTGCAGCTAAACGCTTGTCGCCCTAAACAACGCAGGGCTCTCGTAAGTAATTTTCATATTCTATTTAAATAAAAATGCTGTATAAAACATCCTCTAAACAGCTGGACAAATGATTTTTTTTACAGTGATGAGCACCAATCTGGGTTGTTTTGAAATTCATCCCCTTGGGTGGGCAAAATGGTGAATGTATGTTTGTTATTAAATCCGATATTCAAAGCTAGGATAATACAAACTGCGCTTTGTCTTTTATTAATTTATATTATAAATAAACTTCTGATCTAATCTATTTCTCTCTCTGAGACTAATTTCTGATTAATTGGCGTAGCAGGCCATATTGCTGTTGCCATATTGTGTACATTTGCGCTTTTATTTCGCACTATTTGACTCATTTTGAAATATAAATTCATAGAATTAACTTGTTGAAAATTCCTCAAGCAGGTCGATGCACAATATTATTGCACACATTTTAAAAATGTTTTCAGTGTGTCAGTGTTTTGTGTTATATATTAATAAAAGCGGCCAAGTGCGAGTCGGGCTCGCCCATGAAGGGTTCCGTAGCAGCAAGTTACATAATATAAAAGTTCTTGTAACTTTTGAGTTGATTGAATGAAAGGTAAAATGCGGTTTACGATTTATAACGTATAAAAATATTAGATCTCGTTTAAACCAATTTTCGGTGGAAGTTTGCATGGTAATGTACATCATAATATTATATTATTTTTACGTTTATCATTCCCTTATTTTAGAAGTTACAGGGGGGGGGGCAAACATTTCCACTTTGGAAGCGTCTCTCGCGCAAACTATTCAGTTTAGAAAAAAAAATGATATTAGAAATCTCAATATCATTTTTGAAGACCTATTCATAGATACCCCACACGTATGGGGTTTGATGAAAATTTTATATTGAGTTTCTATTCTAAGTATGGGGAGCCCCAAAAATTTATTATTTCTTTCTATTTTTGTGTGAAAATCTTAATGCGGTTTACCGAATACATCTACTTACCAAGTTTCAACAGTATTATAATAGTTCTTATAGTTTCGGAAAAATGTGGGTGTGACATACGGACGGACGGACGGACGGACAGACATGACGAATCTATAAGGGTTCCGTTTTTTGCCATTTGGCTACGGAATCCTAAAAATTGCATGAGAAGCAATTTAGAAAATAAAAAATTAATAAAAAAAATGTCTACATGTTAATTTAATTTTGTTTGTATCCTTTTTCAGCAGGAAAAAGTTTTACTCGAGTTCGCGCAGTTTGGCGGTAATTTTTTTTATATTCATTATAATCCATAATACGAGCGATTAAGGTAAATTTCCTACCTTCCTGGTCCTTTATTGAACCTACATATGCTGAGCTGGGGCCTTTTTTTTGCTGTTATATACTTACTGTTACGGTGTTTTATGTATACCTTAATGCTGTAATTTGTCGCAAATAAAACTTTTTCTTACTTTCTTTAAATTTTGGTATTTAGGTAAACTGAAAATAACATACCTTTAATTTTTAATTTGGTAAAATCGCTGAGCGCAGCTAGTGTTACTCATTAAAAAAAAAACCATTGGTACTAGTTATCGCCTGGTATAATTATTTCGCAGAGGTTCTATGAATCCTATGCAGTTATTATAGGTTATTATAGGCATCTCGTACCCTAAATGAATAGAATCGGCCATTTTGACTTGAATCTTAAATTAATTTTCGAATTTAAAGAAAGGGGGAAAAGGGGATGAAAGTTAAAAGTAAAGAATGAAATTGTTTAAAAGTTTATTTTTTATAAACAATACCATACGCCATACATATTTTTTAAGGATTACACCAAGGATTAAATTTGTGTGGGTATGTGTACAGTGCACATCTGTAATATCATATTGCGCTGCGAAGGGGATAATATACCTAATGGATCCATTTAATTTGATTATTGAAAAACTAAAAGGGAATGCGGGGATGAATTACAACTCCCATATAGTGCATGTCAGTGTACATTGAGGTTTTTCTTTAGGGTTGTTGACTAGATTTAAAGCTTAATCTAGGCCGGCGACCTTCACGCTCGCGACTCACAATAATAATGACTAATATAATTTCGAAATATAAATTCATTTTAATTTTGTATAGCCAATATCATTATTGTCCACTGTTTAAATCAGATTTTTTATATACCCTTTGAATTTTTACATATCATCATCACCATCTCAGCCGTAAGACGTCCACTGCTGAACATAGGCATCCCCTTTGGACTTTTTACATATTATAATAGACGTAAATTTAACAGATTATTAATATCTTTTGTTGTATTTCCAGTTCACTATCTTAAATAACAGTATTTTTGACAATGCGATAATTAATATTTAAGTCCTTTCCTGTCTGTCAGGCTTAGTCCAATTTTCCTTATAGACTTACTTCCGATTTATATTATGCTGTTTTCAATAATGGCAAGAGGTTTTCAAAAGAAAGGATTATTTTCATATTTGATACTAAACCAAAGAATGGGCGGCCTATATACATTTCACAATTTACGCTACATATTCGTAATTATTATTATTTATAATACATATATCTACTATATTCAACCATCAATAAATAGAATTGAAGTAGAAAAGAATAAAGTTACTTAACTACTTGACGATATCTTTATTAAACGTGTTTACACTTCAATCGTTGTTCAGAAGTTATTTTTAATTTCACAATGAAAAAAAAATATTTCTGTTCAAATTAAAATTATTTATTTGCAGGAAATAGATGTGTCTGTGCAGTTTTCTAAGACAACTGCTGGTCCCGAAAATATAACAGGTTTGAAAAGGCCTGAACCTGCAAATTCAATTTTCTTCTGCTTTTGCGATATCGCCCTAATTATGTTGCGAAAGTTTGTTTGTGTTTCTTTTTCAAGCCTAAACAGCTTAATCGATTACGAAATGTGAAATTACTGGGCTGAAGATGAAGAGTCTTTTCCAAACTAACTTTTTTGGGTTCCTATTCCGTTTTCGAAACTTTGCCAAAACGGGCAAAAGGAACGGCTAAACTGATTGAGCTAAGGTTCTAGTCCGTTACTTAGACCCTAATAACAAATAGGGTCTCACAGCGTGTAAAACCGTTGGGCGTAGCTAGTATACGCCCAAAGCCACATAATGCCACACTGTGTGTCGCAGTGTCAAACTGTAAATATTGCTTTTGACATTTTTTTCGGCTTGACACTACAATATTTAGTGTGATGCGAGTGTGGCCTATAAATAAATCTCAATTCCAGGACCTGCGCGTCACGGCCATGGCCGGGAAACCCAGGTACAAGTCGAAGTCTGCGCCGAATGGGTTGTACCCGGAAAGTGTGAGTTTCATTTTTTTTTAAATACTCGTAGTTTCCAACCGCCGAAACCACCTCGGCCGCCGAATCCAACTCGGTTGGGCAGCGTTCGGGAAACTACGCAATGTCTTTTCGTCCGATTAGTGGAGTCACTAAGCGACAAAAATGGGTCAAACCTGTTTTTTTCATGCAGAAGCATGAAACTTGGCATATGATTCCTAATGTAAAAATAAGCTGATTTCGATCGGTAGCCCTCGGTAGCACCCCCTCTGGCAGCGAGGAGGGTTGTAAGGGGCGCTCCACCCAGCTTCATTTTAAAAATTCTGGGAGACCACACATAGCTAATAGGTAAAGTTTGGTATCAATTTCGGATAAATCGATGACGCAAATTTCATTTCTGGAATAAAAAAATTACATTTGTGATGATTTGTTTCACAAAAAAATTAAATATTAGAATTACATAACTTCGTCTTAGTTGTTCAAATTACTGTAAATTCAAAAATACTAGTTCTTTTAATAAACAAAAAATATTTTGATAAAGTCTAATTTATTTAGATTAAAAAAATATATAATTTTATATTACTTTTCTTAATAACAAACCGCATAAAAAATCTTTTGCTGTCCCGGGCCGCAATTTTCTTTTTACCGCCATGGTAAGGGTTGTTAGTAAAAAACTTACTATTTCAAGCAGAAGTTTAAAAGTTGCCACAATTACAATTCCTTATGTTAAAATAAGCCGACTAGAATCGGTAGCCGTCGGTAACCAGCCTTCTGACAGCGGGGAGGGGGGGTGAAAGGAGCGCACCACCCAGCTTCACTTAAAAAAATCTGGAAGACCATATTACCTATATATAGCTAATACGTCATGTTTTGTATCGATTTCGAATAAATCAAGGACGTAGATTTCATTTCTGATAATAAAAAACGCATTTTATGGGTTTTTAACCAAATTATAACACAAAAATAGTACTTTTTTTATTTATTTAGAGGCACTTTAATTCTAAATTATAGTATTATTTTTTGATAAACATAAATATTTTTTAAAAGTTTATTTCAAGTAGATTAAATAAAATAGAACTTTTTAATTAATTTTATTAACATTAACAGGTAATTTTTTTTTTAAGAGACTAGAGTCGCTATTTTCTTCTCACCGCTGCGCTGCGTTGTAAACCCCCATCAACTGCAAAATACGACTATGTACATTCATTTAACATGTAATTGCTATAAGAACTTGATATTATCGAACATAAAATACAGAAAAATCCTATGGCACATCATAATTTACTCTCCTTGAGACAAACTTAAAAAATAGGTGCGAAAGTCGTATCTCTTTAATAATAAACGGCTAAGCAAAGTTATGCATCTATATTTCAACAAAATGTATTGTAGCAAAATTATAAATACTACTGGCACCTACCTACAGCTTATTTATATCGTAATGTTGTTTTCCAAGACGGATGCTCCATATATAATATAATAATAATATAGCTCAAAACATTTTATGACGCATTTTGATAAGCCTTGCATTTATTTATTTAATCAGTTCCATGCACAATATTCTGGCAACTGAAAGGTTGTCAGACAAAGGAGTGGTCTGCTTCTTGCTTCCAAAACCAAAAGAGCGGATGGGTAAGACTTAACCAAGAAATTATGCCTAGCCTCTCTCAAACAAAGTTCCTTATAAACTGCGTGTAACAAATGCTGGTAAGTATATTTTCCAAATAGTGTTTTTTTGTGATAAGGTGTTTCCTATATAGTTATTCATTGTCGAGTCGTAATTACTGCTTGATCTGCAGTTTCATTGACCGCAAAACATCATATCAAAACCATATAGGTAGAGTCAGGTTTGTGTGCGGCACTTTTATGCCAGTTGAAGGATACGAGTCTTGCTATTTTCCAGCCTCCTGCTTGGTTTTAGAAGCAATAAGCAAACAAAGGGACACCTTATTCATCTAACACCGTTTTGGTGGCCAGTATATTATGCACGAAACTGATTTAATATATAAATAAAGGGCGGATTTCTGAGATTGAAGCAGAACTGCATGAAGACGGTCTTAAAATGTATGGAGCTATAATAATAATAATATCTTTGGAAGAATCAGTCTTGGAATGTAACATACTGATATAAAAAAGCTTTATGTCTGGAGTAATTATAATTTTGCTACATTGCATTTTGTTGAAACAGTTCGATTCATAACTATGGTTAGCAGTTTCTGTTCCACGCTTTGATTGCGTTTTATCGCGCCTATTTTTTAAAAGTTTGTCTCAGGGAGAGTAAATTATGATGTGCCATAGGATTTTTCTATATTTTATGTTCGATAATATCAAGTTCTTATATCAATTACATGTTAAATGAATGTACATAGTTGTATTTTGTAGTTGATGGGGGTTTACAACGCAGCGCAGCAGTGAGAAGAAAATAGCGACTCTAGTCTCTTAAAAAAAAATGTACGAGTTAAAAAATTGTTAAAAAGTTCTATTTTATTTAATCTACTTGAAATAAACTTTAAAAAAATATTTATGTTTATCAAAAAATATTACTATAATTTAGAATTAAAGTGCCTCTAAATAAAAAAAACTAAGTACTATTTTTGTGTTATAATTTGGTTAAAACCACATAAAATGCGTTTCTTATTATCAGAAATGAAATCTCCGTCCTTGATTTATTCGAAATCGATACCAAACTTGACGTGTTAGCTATACGTGGTCTTCCAGAATTTTTAAAACAAAGCCGGGTGGAGCGCACCCTCCACCCCCCCTCCCCGCTACCAGAGGGCCCCTTCCATTAGGCTACCGATCGAAATCAGCTTATTTTGACATAAGAAATCAATGTGCCAAGTTTTATGCTTCTGCAAGAAAAAAAAAGGTTTTGCACTAAAGTCCCCTACTAGATATACCTCAGTGCCTCAAGACGAAAGTCTTTGATCAATGTGTGTTACCAGTGATGACTTACGGCACCGAAACGTGGTCCTTCACCATTGGCCTCATCTCGAAGCTCAAAGTCGCCCAGCGTGCTATGGAAAGGGCTATGCTCGAGGTTTCTCTACGAGATAGAATCAGAAATGAAGAAATCCGTAGACGAACTAAAGTCACCGACATAGCCCGGCGGATTAGCAAGCTGAAGTGGCAATGGGCAGGCCACATAGCGCGCAGAGCGGATGGCCGATGGGGTCGAAAAGTGCTCGAGTGGAGACCACGGACTAGCAAACGAAGCGTAGGACGTCCACCCACAAGGTGGACAGACGACCTTATAAAGGTCGCCGGAAGACGCTGGATGCAGGTCGCTTTCAACCGGTACATATGGAAGTCCAAAGGGGAGGCCTATGTTCAGCAGTGGACGTCCAATGGCTGAGATGATGATGATGATGACTCGTAGTTTAGAGTGCTTAGTCCGCAGGACGCTCTCTTGCTCGCACCACCTTGACACACTTTCAAAAAAAAGTTAACTTTTTGTAAATTCCTCAAGAATCTATGAATTTATATTTCAAAATGTGTCAAATAGTGCGATCGAGTCCCGCGGACTAAGCGCTCTTAAAGTAAAATACTTTTTTATACTTAGACTATTAGATTCTGAATTTAGGAACTAAATTCAGCCAAGTGTAATAAGCTATTAAGCCGACGGCCTATGTAAACCTATGATCATAGTATAGGCCCAATAAAGGTTATAAAGTACTAGAACTAGCGAACCCAGTGGATGCGCCGCGACGCTTTTTGGTCTATGACAAAACGCACCGTGGGACCACGGCTTTAGCACTCATATAAGGCGAGGTAAAACCGGGACATAAAAAAAATTTAGCAAGCATAATAACAGGAAAGAACAAGGAAATAAATAATATATATTTAAGTGGCAATGACAAAGACAGAAGGTTATGATAGAAAGAAATAGAAATACAAATAAATGAACCGCTCCAATTATGTTCATGCACACAATAATAATTTTACTTCGGCGCGAGTCAGCGCGGCAATCGACACTTTCTAACCAAGCAGGCCTAAGTTTGGATATAGCAACGATAGCCCGTGCAAAATCTTGCCTTTTTATTTTAACCTCAATTCAAAACAAATTACATAAAATACTTATTAGAATAACAGTAACAGGAATGTTAAGAATCTTTTCTTTAGATTAGACTAGATGACCCGCGCGCACTTCGTAGCGCGTGACAGTCAATTAATAAAGCGAAAATTTGGTGCTGCCATTTAGTCTGCGATGTTTGTTTAGACTGCGATTGTATTTCCATCCCCGCGACTTTGTAAGTGTAAATTAGGTATAGGTATAGCCCATGTTATATTATTATTTATTATACCATGGCTATAATAATAATTGCTCCCACTCTGGGTAGTGCAGAATATCGAGATGGGTATTTCTACGCAGTTTTGTTCGCTACCGTAAAAATCAATCCATCTCTCCATAGTTAATTACAACTTAATCGGTTTTGCGGTTGTTGAAAGCCTTCACAAACTTACACGCCTCTTTTCAGGAATTAAAACTATTTGTCGTCCTTTCCCGGTAACTCTTTAACTTATCTGTACTTGTCTGTGTAATGTATAATATTTTTATTATTTTTTGTAACTTATTTCTCACACTATCCTTTCCGCAACCTTTCCCGCGACTCAAATCAATTCCGTGGTTCGTGAATTCCCAATAAAACTCTGACCCTCCTTTCCTCATACTGGTTCACCCTAAAAATTAATTTCTGACATAAAAAAACAGCTCATTAACAGAACTTAAACTATCATTTAACAAAAAATCAGCTAAATCGGTCCAGCGGTTAATGATTTAAATGAAAACGTTTTTCGAAAATAAATCCCGTTCTTGTGGAAATTTCACAAAACTCCTTATTATCGGTGGCCCTTCACTCTTCTTAAAGGTTGATTTCTGGAATAAAAAATATCCCATATCATTTTCTATGACGCAATCTACTACCTATGTATCAAATTTTAATTTAATAGGCTCAGCGTTTCTAAATTTCCCATACAAACTTTGACCAAGATTTACACCACCCTCCTCCTTAAAAAAATTATGTTCCTAAATACAACTCAAGTACTAATCGTAGTAGTCGTGGTAGTATAGTAATCGTTTCCCAAAATTTCAGGGCAATCAGTTCAGCGGTAACGGATTTGCATTCAAAGGTTTTTTGGGAATCATTCCTGTGCCTGTGGAAATTTCGAAAAATCCCGTTTTATCGGTCGCTTACATTACCTAAAGAATACACTTAGTCCGGTCAATTTAGACCAAAAAATGAGAGTGAAGTTACATAAAGTCCCAACAAGCTGAATTTTTGTAAAGTTGTTCAAAACATAATTATAAACAATGTCTAGAAGTTCCCCATCATTCCCCTGTAAGGAAAAAAATTAATTCAAGGTCAAAGGTAAAAAAATGAGTTTTTCGCGATTTTCAGCAAAACGGTAAGTTTTATCATAAAAATATCTGAAACAAAATTGTAGATCATAAAATTGTCTACAAAAAAATATTTAATACTTTTTTTTCTACGAGCCACCGTTTTTGAGATATAACGATTCAAAAAGTTGTAATCTATTATATAAAATCGTTAATACACTTTTGTTCTATTAACGCACAGCCCAAACGGCTGGACGGATTGAGCTGAAATTTGGACAGCGTATTCTTAAGAAGATTTCATCGTGCAATAAGAAGCCATTTTTTGAAATTCCCTCAGGAACAGGAATTATTCCCGAAAAACGAATGTATGCAAATCTGTAACCGCTGAACCGATTGAGCTGAAATTTTGTGAAACGATTGTTGGGATTGTAATTAGAAACACCAAATAGTTTTTTTGTCAGAAATTTACTTTTAAGGGGGGGTAAAGGGGGGGTCGAAGTTTGTATGGAAAATTTAGAACCGCTGGCCCTATTGAGCTGAAATTTGGTACAAAGGTAGACCAAGTCCTAAAAAATGATATGGGATACTTTTTATTCCAAAAATCAACCTCTAAGGCGGGATAAAGGAGGTCAATGTTTGAATACGAAATCAGTAACTAATGACCCCATTAAGCTACAATTTGGTTTAGACATAGTTTGAGCCTAATTTTTTGTAGACAATTTTATGATTTACAATTTTCTAAGATGTTTTTATGATAAAACTTACCGTTTTGCTGAAAATCGCGAAAAACTCATTGTTTTGACCTTTGATCTTGAATTAAATTTTTTCCTTACAGGGGAATGATGGGGAACTTCTAGACATTGTTTATAATTATGTTTTGAACAACTTCACAGAAATTCAGCTTGTTGGGACTTTATGTAACTTCGAATGTCTAAATTGACTGGACTAACTATCCAAATTTCAGCTAAAACAAAGAAGCAGTTAACGATTTCCAATTCGTAACATGTGTCAACATCCCTATTTAACCTCAAATTCACGATCCACATAATTCAACTTACCACCTTAAAGACAAATGCCTGCTGTTGAAATTTAATAAAAATTTGTCCAAGAACACGCTTTTTTTTGTATTCATCCAAGGAGAGCCATTGGCTACTACGTTGCCAGTATTAATTCGAAATAAGGTTGCAATAAAACTTATCAATATCCTCCGCGCCGACACGGCCATTACCACCTTAAAGACAAATGCCTGCTGTTGACATTTGCCCAATACGCGCGTGGTTTCCAATTGAATAACTTATTTTTTTACTTTTTTTTTTCATTTCTTTTGAAATTTTTCCTGAATTTTCTTTGCTATAAACCTCGCGGAGCCCGAGACCTTTTCAACGAATGCAAAACCGTGGAAATCGGTTCGTGCGTTCTGGAGTTATAGCGTCAGGGAGGAAAACCCGACTTATTTTTATATAGTAGATTATAATTTACTGATACAATTTACAAGAACTTGGAACTAAATACAATTTGTTATATAAACAGTGTAACAGTTTGCGGTCTTAAATATCGCTATTAGCGATATCTTCCAGACAACCAACACCGACCTTTAATTTACTTTTTTATTTTGTCTTACTTTGTTTTAATTTTAACTCTATACTTTTAACTTCTGGAATTTTGTATCACAAGCGTAAACCCGGAGGGCGTTGGTGTCTGCAACACAGTCTCACGACTATCGCAGGCATCATTGTTCTATAGCTTATAAGTTTTATTGTTACAATTTTCCAAAATAAACTATTTGTATTTTTTTTTTGCAGAGGTCCGCTAAGAAGCAAACTCTGCGAGAGATGAAGGCCAAGCGTAATGCAGCTGAGCGCCTTTACTAATTAGTCACCTTCTACGTATCTCCTTAGTCAAAAATAGAGATAAATAGTATCTCAAGTAGTGTTTCTAAATGTTACGTAGTTGTCCTAAAATTGCATTTGTTTAGCACCAAAATATATAATGTTCTAGTTATGGCTCACTATCGGGCATAATATTGGTTATTTTAATTACCAACTTCTAACGAAAGTTGTTTTGAACCGATTTGGAATATTCCTTTTTTTTATACTTCCCGCTCAGTTTTATTGTATTTGAAATCAGTTAGGTTATTAGTACAGTTACCAAATCTATGCGGACGATGTCGCGGAAAATAGCCAGTCTATTTATTTTATATAATACATAAAAATCCTTCGTTAAATTAATATTTTATGTAATGTACGTATAAATTAATGTCTACTCTCTTGCCTGATTTATTTCTGATTATAATACATAATTCAAATAATCATCTTTGTAGTTTGAAATAGCTGTCGACAATAAACTATGTTATTAAAAACTTTTGTTTTATTTCGTGACTCTGGAAGTTTTAAAGTTAGTAGTAAGAGCCACATTTCGGTTTCGTGTCGCGCCACGACTTAGTAGTGTGGTTGTAGCTTTATGATGTGTTACTGACCCTACATAGCACGTAGAGCGGATGGCCGATGGGGTCGAGTGCTCGAGTGGAGACCAAGGACTAGCAAACGCAGCGTATAACGTCCACCCACAAGGTGGACAGACGACCTTATAAAGGTCGCCGGAAGACGCTGAATGCAGGTCGCTTCCAACCGGTATGTATGGAGGTCCAAAGAGGAGGCCCATGTTCAGCAGTGGACGTCCGCCGGCTGAGATGATGATGATGATTATGATGATGACTGGCCATACTACCAGCCCTACTTGACGTGAATGTTAGCGCGTAATAAAGAAAAAATATTCATCAAATTTTGTTTTCTTCAAAAAGAAAGTAGGATAACTATCCATTAGGTACAAAAAAAAAATATTTTACGACTTCTAAAATCCCAAGAGGTTAAGAGCGCTTATACAATTTGACGCTCTCTCACTCGCACTATATCAAGAGGCACCCTGTTCAATATTATTGACCACATTTTAAAAGTGTTTTCAGTTTGATATACTCGTATATTAAAAATGGCATGATTACATAAAAAAAATTGTTCTCCATGCAAAATGTATCAAATTGTGCGAGCTAGAGAGCGTCAAATTGTATAAGAGCTCTTAAGCGTAATATTCCTAACCCTGTATAAATGAAAGTATATAACAATATTATGTAGAAAGGTAAATATATCAACCTGTTGATCTTGAACGAAACGAATAGACTCCGCCCCCTACTTGAGAGTGGCTGAAACCGCAGCATTATGTAAGTTTATGTACCTATAGTAGGTATATTTAGATATATAATATATTATTTTATACAGGGTTATTGACAAATGACACTATTAGAGAATACGACTGTAAAGTTTATAATAACTATGCAAAATACCAACTAAACTTAAGATTATAGTCTCTATATCAGATAAATACTAAACATACAATTATGCATATCACACTGATATTATGAAGGTGAAAGTTTGTGAGTATGTGAGTGTGTATGCTTGTTACTTCTTCACGCCTAAACGGGTGGACCGGTTGAGTAGAAATTTGGTATAGAGATAGCTTAGACCCTGGAATAACAAAAGGCTACAGTACAGAGGGTAAAACCGCTGGGCGCAGGTAGTTAGGATATAATATTTGCATCGATTTAATACGTCGTTTCATACATTTTTGACATATCAAATCAATTTAGACTTCGGTTCGGATAAATGAATAGCCCAGCAGGAGGAGATTTATCCCGCCATCTAGGTTTAGTCTGATATACCATCTACGGGCGCACCGTCGCAGATCGTAGTCAAAGACTAACCCACTATTATTTAAAAAAAGACAAAGCAATACATCGAATGCACACATAATAATTTATTGTTAGAGAACCTGTACTTGGTGCAATCGTTCCTGCGGATAGCTTATCAATAAGAAAGGTTAAGAGCAAAGCTGTGTAAAAGTATATTTTTAACTTAATCGCCTTACAAGCTTCATTTAACCTTCGCCAATTATTAAGAGTAGAAAAGAATAGTAAAATCTGCTCATCAAAGTAAGGATTTACGCGATTGTTTATTGAAAAAGTAATATTTCTTTTATAGAAAAAATATAGGGTACCTATATTTTTTCATTATACCTCTAGATTAGCATTTTACCACGATCTCGCGTGATGTTAAGAGATGATTTGGTAGCAGACTAAGCTAAAAGCTAAAAGACGGGATAAATCCCTTCGTGACTTCACTGATTATTATATTATGCTGGAACACGATCTTATTACTTTTGATTACATTTCTTTAAAAAGTACATTTATTATAATAAAACAAAGAAAATTACAAGTAAGTAAATAGATAGGACTTATTAATTAATAATAATTAATAAGTCAAGGGCGCAAGTTCCCCCTCCCTGTGCCTGGGCTGTTAACCTTATCAAAAAACACGAGAAAGAGACGCTAATAACAAAAAGAAAATTCATGATTCGTAAAAAGTAAAATGAACTAGTCATATTTTACGTTTAATAAAAAAACAACTGTATGGATACATTTTATTTTTATAATTATTATGGATTACTGGCAATTTTTATTCCCTACAGATAGGGCGAAAATACATACGTATAATACTCGTACAATCATGCTGAAAATTCTATGCAAGTTACACTCACGAGCTTTGCCATTAGCTTTTAATAGGCTACTTCTACGACATAATATAAATATAGTAAGCGTCAGTAAAAAGTAAAATTTCTGTTGAGAAATTATTTGTTTTATGCAATGCTAAAACTGCGATCTATTACAAATGACTCGTAATTATATCGACTCCATGAAACTGTTTCTGCAATAAATTTACCTTAATATAAAACTCAATTCTTTATGGACTAATATTGAATCCACGTCCATTGATATTAAACACTCATGTTTTTATTAAGCTCTATTTAAGATTTGTAATAAAAAAAATAAACTAGTGTTGTGTATTTTATTGGCTTGTAAATATATCGAGAGACGATAGAGATTATTGCTTCTAATTATTGTGATTTTCAAAACCACTTCCTTTACAACACTGACCCAGAATGCGGACGCAATTACATATCTATAAATAGCCCGAATCTATGTATAGATTTAATTATATACAATAATTAAATACACAGTTCGCGCGTAAAACCGAGAATAATTACGCAAAGTGTGTGAAAAAGCTGTCGGTAAAAATAAAACTAGCAGGCGAGACGTCGTTGCGACGCGTCTAATCCCAGAATTACACACACGCTGAAAATATTCTAACAAGTCGTTCGGATCGTCCGCATCTATTAGACATATGTGTAACAATGTCGCCTTGAAGTGAAACACAGTGATGAGAGTTTGTCCTTGAGTGTGGTGATAGTTTTTATTATGTTCGCGGGTGGAGGCGCCGGCTTTCAGAAATCTTCTAAACCGCCGTGGGAGTGCGCCAACTCTAATGAGCTCACGCCTAGCTGGTAAGCGTCTCGTTCTTATACTGAAACATGTGAAAAATCTTAAATTTTACACAGATTTGGTAGGTAATTCTGATTATTTCAGGCAAAATACGAATCTCTAAGAAGTAAAATAGCTTAAAGATTGTTATAACATCGTTTTCTTTTTTTTTTTACTTTACAAAAATTGGACTGTTATGCACCAAATGATTTTTCGTTTTGTTGATTTAGTCTACGGAAATCGAGTTTATTAAACTTTTAACCTTCGAAGCGTGGATTTGTTGTCTACCTCTAAATAGCATAATACGAGTACACATTTGTAAGAACTATTTAAGAATTATTTGATCTACTTCGTGCTTACGAGTAAGAGCGCTTTCTCACTACACTCGAATCCGACAAATGACGGAACGATAACGGATCTACTACGTTTCAAAAACAAAGATAATTTTTTAGCAAATTTGCAGGGTTCAAAGGATCAATATCTCAATAAATTGGATATATATGGTATATTTTTCATAATATATCTGATATATATCATAAGATATATCGGATGTAACAGTTTTTGTGATATTTTACTACTACTATGATATTTTCATAGTAGATATATAACCTTCGAACCCCGAAAAAAATATCTTTGTTTTTGAAACGAAGTATAAGTAGCTATAGTAATTTTTGCACAAAAACTATAATATGTACCTACATTACTATATGGCCTGGGTTCGTTATCGATCCCTCAAAAAAATCTTTGTCTTTGGTTTGACTTTTGCATGGGACAACTACTTGTATGTTCTACAAATATTATTATTAGTTTCTAGTTTGTATCTATTATAAGATAATATATAAGAAAGTATTGAATATAAAGAAAGTTATGGGTTAGAGACGTCTAAAAAAATGTCCTGAAATATATATAAGAGTATATTATTTATTTATGATAGACATAAATCTGAATGGCTGTAATGTGCAAGCCATGTTAAGGATAGTCACGGCTTCGCAACGCACTCGGAAGATTGACGACCACGAAATCATGAAATCTTTCTAATAAAATTAATTATATTAATTTCCTGATATTCATTGAAAATATTGATTCACATTTCGAACTCATTATACGTGTAGGTCGTATGTATTAATGAAACATATTTTACGTAAGTGACATAAAAAAATGTCTACGCTAAGCTTCTTGGTTCATTGACCCCTCGGTTGAATGTAATTGTGAGTATGCTATTATTAGCAATTAATTTTCAAGAAATCAAGTTTTTTATTATAGGTTAAACTACATATTTGTGCACTGAAAAAAATGAACGCCAACTAAGTATTGATTTCTCTTAGTTGGCACCGTTATATTTGGAATAACGTTTATCATGTTAGTTATAAAAGAGATGGCTTAGTTGCAATAGCAAGCTAAATATGGTTGAAAAACAACCTATATTAATTGATAATCTAATAATGCATCGTAATAAAAACGACTATAACTCCTTTGAATTTATACTACTCTTTATAACGGTGGTACAGTACTTAACTAACAAAACTAAGAGAAAATCAACAATTTTGTCTTAGTTGCAGCAATAATGATTTTTGTAGGCTCATATGGAGCTAAGATGGGTGATTACAGTAAACAACATCTTGTTTAAACCAATCACTTTTTTTTTTCAGTGTGCCTACCTGTTTTATTCGAATCTCAAATTATTACCAAGCAAGGACATGCACTGAAGCGAGCGTTTTCAAAGAACGGTTTTCCCGAATGACCTTTATATTTCCATGCATTAAATCGATAGGCTCGGTAAACCAATTAATATCGAACCTTTGCTCTCGTAGAATGTACAACGCAGGCCACTCTGTCCCTTTAATCCTTCCATTAGCGCTAGTGGGCAGCTTTTAGTGTAAAAGCTATGATGCACATATTTTCGTCGATTTTTCCCAACTTCTCGTTTTTCCAACTCCTACATAAATGCGAGCACTTTGTTGGATAAATTGTTTATAAACTTGATTATAAAAAATGTTGTTTAAAAAAAAATCACTAAAGGCAGGTTATACGGCACGTATAGCAGCACTCTACGGTCTGTAAATGAATTTTCTGACCTTTTTCATATCCATGTCTGTAAGAAAATGCCTTATACGACATGGCCGCCTACTAAGTAAGTTTTTTTGTAAAAAAAAATCAATTTGTATTAAAATTTTATAATATAGTAACACAACAGTATTATTTTCTTATAAGCTATGAAAACAAAGATAAAAAAGCGCAAATACGAGTTATTGCCTGTTCAAGGGCCAATAATAAACAGTTGAGTGGAAATTCTCTCTTTTTATATTAATGAGGATCCTTAACGATTTTCCATCGAGCGAAGCAAGGTCTTAGAGTCGTGAGGTGGAAAAAATCTGCGCTTGTACCAGCTTAAGAGTTGACCTCTGGTGCATTCCATCTCTAAGTTTGATCGACGTTTACTTGAGAACGGTTTTTAACTAATCAAACATTGCTGTGCTTCGGTAGGAGGGCACTGTAGCTAGTGAAATTACTGGGCTGAAGAGTCTTAACATCTTATGATCTCAAGTAAGAAGCGTTGCCGCAGTGCACTGGGTAGCACTGTACTAATTATAAGCAGCGTTATCTCTTACCATCAGGAGAGCGTCTTGCTCGTCTTCTTACTTCATTGTATAAAAAAAAAAACAAGACAGACTTGTCTACAAAAAAAATTGAAGGCAATGATACCGCGTCGTCATCACCACTGGTGTTGTAGACGTCTAAAGACGACGATAACCACCATCACCATCAGGTGGGCCGACTGGTTTTGTGTTTTACATAAAAAATGCAAATAGAATAGAAAACTCTTTATTGTTCACACAAATACAACAATATAAACTTAGAACTAAGATTACACAGAAAGAAGTGTTACAATTGGCGGTCTTATCGCTAATAGCGATCTCTTCCAGACAACCAAGCAAAATATATTTGATAAAAAAAATTACTAACTTTATTATAAAATGAAAAAGTATAACGTCATTATATTATAATGTCATAAGTACTATATTACATTTATTTTTAAGGTTTTTTGTATACATAAATCTAAATATATAAAAGGAAAGAGTGACTGATTGACTGACTGACTGATCTATTAACGCACAGCCTATTAGCGCAAGCCGCTGAACGGATTGGGTTGAAATTTGGAACATAGATAGGTTTTATGACGTAGACCTCCGCTAAGAAAGGATTTTGCCACGCGGGCAAAGCCGCGAGCATAAGCTAGTAATATATATGTAGTTGATAAATTGAACTATGAATAACAGCTCTGATTGAAAAAATCGTAAGGACAGATGGGTTTGATGATGATGGGACAGGTACGGAGTGTGGTCGTGGCAGATTCAATAGAATTTGAGGGACATTTTAATCTTCATGAGAATTTGTCATAATATTTATGTGATAAATTATGTCTTTTTTATACTAAATAGGCTTACGTTTGACCACATCTCCCCTGATGGAAAGTGTAGATGTCTCATGTTTCGGGAATAATATTATACAAATTAATCCAAAGGTATAGCCACACTACTGTGGTTTGCTGCATGATAATGCGTCAAATTAATATTGGTTTCATTCAATTAGTAGGTATGGCTAGAAACACTTTAGTATAGTGTTTTATGAAGTTACAAAACACTGTAAACCAAAATAATACTGGAGCGCTTTATATGGCGCTTCATGACGCTATGTTTTTTGGTGTAATTACGTACTCAGACTCAGAAGTTCCTCAGACTCTATTCAGCACGGAATATAAAAAGTAAATACTGGGTGACTGGTGCAACTCTATGTTTGTTGATAAACATTTTAAGATTAGAGGGTTGTCGGTCACTATCATTTTTAACTGACAAAAATAAGATATTATTATCATCAGAACGCTTAAGTTAACAAGGCATTTTTGAACTTTGTCGCTTAATCCACTAGCACATTATACAACGATATCAAGGAAATTTCTTTAACCTTAGCACTCTATGACCCTATGAACTTTTACTTTTGTTGGTTAATTGCCTAGGCCCTTTGACCCCTTTGATACCGTGCTAGACTTCCTTTGCAGAAGGTCGTCTAGGTTGGTACCCCAACAGTGCCAGTTATTCTACCGCCTGAGCAGTGATGTGCAAAGATTACTGCCGAAGCACAGTAATGTGTAGGAGGGCATTGTAGCTAGTGAAATTACTGGGCTAAAGAGTCTTAACATCTTATGACTCGTGAGTAAGAAGCGTTGGTGCAGTGCTCCTAGAATTTCACATCATTGTGAAATCCTATGTAGCACTGTACTGATTATGGGCAGCGTTATCTCTTAACATCAGGAGAGGGTCTTGCTCGTCTTCTAATTCATCACATAAAAAAAATAATACAAAATTTCTACTAACTCTACCAGGACCGGCAATGGAGCTGGTGTTGAAGGGGTCCATAGGTTTCGGTAACCGCACTTAACATCAGTTGGGCCGACTTCTTGTTTGTCGCTTTTTATATAAAAAAAGATTTTGTTTGGAGGAGTTAAATAACGAACACTGATACGATATTATTATATACTTATATTATGTTAATTTGGTCAGTGAGACAAAAAATCTATGTAATGTACAAAATTTATAGAAAATCACCGCCTCACATAATAAAAACACTTTTAAGGTACCTACATACTTAAAGAAAATATTTATTATTTTAATGGGTATAATCTTCGCAATATCGAAGGTTTAATTTTAATCCCAATTGATTGGGGCGTTTCTAAGAGGCAATTTAGATAATTATGGGAAACACAAAGTACTTGATGCTACGACCTAAAAACAAAACCCACGCGCTGAACTGAACACAGCTTAGCTGCTGAATTGATTTTATGGTAACACACTAAACGTAGAAGGCGGGATAAGTACCTAGGTCCAGCTTTTTGAAGATCTGTCTCATCTATGGTCTAGCTCGAGATATAGTCCTGTTTCTTTCAAGTTCAGGTTCGTTGGAATACAAATTTAAAAAATCCAATTTTCAAAATACGAGATGTATATATATTTTTTAAGGATGATACGGCTGTTGTCTTACCGCAATATAGCGTTGGTAAGGTTGATAAGTAATGAAGTAGATAACTAGTATAACCTAGAAACCTATATCCCCCAAGCATTGAATGTCAATAAATTATTTTTTACTTTACTTACTAATATGCAAAGAAGTAAGCAGATGAGCAAGACGTTCACATGATGGTAAGAGATCACGCTGCCCATAAGTAGCATCCAGGAATTAAGAATGTTGTAAAATTCTAGTTAAACTGTTCCAACGCTTCTTACTCAAGCGTCATAAGATGTTAAGACTCTTAAGCCCAGTAATTTCACTAGCTACAGTGTCCAATTTGTGCAGTGCAAGTTTGGCAATTTTCTCCCAAATAAAGAAAAGAAAGAAAGAAAGATAATTATTTATTGAGCACAGAAACACAGGCACAAGAATTTTTTTTTGTATACAAATCTCGTACTTTATTAGATTATATTCATAATGTGGGTCAAATTACGCAACTTTTGACACCTATTGCGTTCAAAAAATGTATTTTCTATACATTTGTCGAGACACCTTAGGGAAACATCATCGCTTCTCATTAGTTCACTAGACTGTAGTGCCTAGGCTATTTTAATTATTGTGTAGGTATGAAACAATCCTCATCACATATTTTTCCCAAAAACAATATTGTTATGTCGAAGAGCCCTAATTAATAATTCTCAGAACAAGATTATCCTTTAAGTTGTTTTTCGGTAGATTTTCGTGGAATCATTATAATACATAGAAAATGTATTGGTAATTGTCTCTAAGAAATAAACGCCTCGTGTAAACATAATTTCAGTTATTTTTTAATAAATCGAGATACCTAAGCCAAATAACCCATGGCTTTTTTATTTTCGTTTTGATTTTAGTTTTAATCCATAGAACTAAACGCAAAACTCTGGAACGTGTCCTAACTAGCTGCGCCCGGCGGTTTTACCCGCTGTACTATAGCCTATGTATTATTCCAGGGTCTAAGCTATCTCTGTACCAAATTTCAGGTCAATCGGTCTAATCGTTTAGGCGTGAAAGAGTAACAAACATCAGGACATCCATACATTCTTACAAAATTTCACATTTATTATATTAGTAAGATTTTTTTATAACTGCCCCATTTGTGTTGCAAATTTTCCGATATGTTCTGAATTTTGAAATGACATTCTCCCCGTACAACTACCGCCATCTATATCAAACTTTTTCAATATTTCATCATCTCATAAATTCAGTTCCTATACGATTCAGTTTCGGTGTAAACACAACCTTGTTATCTTTCACTCATGCAAGCAACTAGCGCCATCTAGCGCGGGGCGGGAAAAACTCTGCATCTCCATGAAACCTCCTTTTGTAGAATGGAACCTTTTTGTTAGTTCCAAGTGTAAAGTTAGTTGTATGATGGCGCTGCGCTCACACTGATAAAAATATCAAATTTGGCAAATACACTGACGTGCGGCGACAAACTCCGATCGGGGTTATGAAATAAAATCTAATATTATAGAGAATAGAATAACACTTTGTATACCAAATTACAAGAATTAGAGTTCTAAATATAAAATAATCTTAAAAACTAAAGGTCAAGGTAACTGGCAGTCTTATCGCATAAAGCAATCTCTTACAGGCAACCTGTTTGACAGGAAATTTAGAGTAAATATATTGCTCTAATATATCATTCCATATTAAAATCTATGGTATGAATATTCTAAATCTATAGGGTTAAATTTCACAAGAAAGTTTTTCAACATCCAATCTTTGTGGTGAATGCGGTTTTCTCTTCCTTTGGTTTGCAAAAAATAAAACGCGTAACTAAGTGCTCAACTTTTCCTTATGCCTTTACTTAATTAAATTGTAGCGAGTCATTTTTTAGTACCTAGAATAAATGTTAACCAATTGAAATTGCTTGCAAAAATATACTACGTCTTAATTTGTTTTACACTAAATAAAAACAAGAAAATTGCACATAATATGTATGTATGTACGCTTACGGTGTACGCTTTTTTTTACCAAATAAAAAAAGGAAGAAAGCAAAAATATGACAAACCCTACTTCCTACTTATATTGAAAATGCAAAAATACGGACTTGTGTGTGTATTTGTTACCTGTTCACTGTTCACGTAGAATCGATGGGGTGAAATTTGCTACATAGATAACTTAGACCATTTTTTTGACCCAGGACAAATGCGTTACGCATCATCACCAAATCGGTATGTGGGACTCCCCTGTCGAAGATGGGTACGTCGGGGAATTCCTTTAGAAACCTGTTGGTGTTCCTGCGGGACGTCATATTGCCGGGGCAGCGAGTACGCCGAAGCACTCGTCCGCGCCCATATAGCTTTAGCTTAGACCCCGCAATAACACAAAGGCTACTATATAAGGGGTAAAACCGCTGGGTGCAGCTAGTATAATATAAATTCTTTAATGTATAGCATAATATAGCATATAATTGTGGCGCCACCGTCGCGTAACGTAAAGTTGTGGTTTTTATTTTGATAGTGAAAATAATATTAACTAGTAGTTCGCCTCAAACTGGGACCTCGCGGCCCAATTTCCGTTAAACCTTAGACTTTAGACCTTAGACTTTTTTTAAACTAGTAGTTCGCCTCGAACTGTGACCTCGCAGCCCAATTTCCGTGGTAAACCTTAGACTTTAGGTCTCGACTAAATATATCCTAATACAAGAACTTTAACATTAATATTAAAACTCAAAATATAAAAATTCTGAGAAATTAAAACTCAATAAACCTACGTACCGAGATTTTTTGAATATAAAATATAATCCTTTTTAGAATTTCGTTCCTCTGAAGGAAAAAACGAAACCCTAATAAATAGGATCACTTGGTCATCCGTATGTCTGTCAAGACCAATTTATACTCTACATCCCGTAGAATTGTATATTTTTACCATAATACAGGTCTATAGCCGCTTGGTGCCCGTTAAATTAGACTTCTGAGTTAACGTAGAAAAAAATACACCCGTTTATCCTTCAAAAACGTACCTACATTTTTTTGACCTTCTGAATAAATCAACATTCATAGGGAACTTGCCGTTACCATATATTTATGAAATTTGGCAGACTATAAGTACACGGCCCGCGATGCATTAGGGGCTGCGCAGACGACAGACTATCCATGACGCACTTTTTAGTCTGTGAAAATAGAACCCATGCAATTATATGCAGTAACGCACATTACACGGATTATTTGTGCGGCGCGTCGTGTGCGTTACTGCATATAATTGCATAGGTTCTATTTTCACAGACTAAAAAGTGCGTCATGAATAGTCTGTCGTCTGCGCAGCCCCTTATGGTGTACTCGTGCACCTTTATTGTTGAATGTGCCGGCACAAACAATTACTTTAGGTTTTAAAAAGTTATGCAGACTACTCAAATAACCTTACTGCCACCGAGAGATCTCTCAACTCTAAGAGTTCGCTTTGCTCGGTCGATGATATTTGTATGTATTCATATACATTATGTATTTAAATTATATTTTATCATAAAACGATTCAGCGAGTTTTTTTATTCTATCACCACTTCCACAGACATTGTTACCTGCTTATTATTGTTTATGGTCTCCACTTTCGTGTTTTGCCAGTGGCCGTAGCATGCCACACAGAATCCCGACCAAACTTCAAGAGTAGAACTGTCATCACATACATTCACAAAACTACAATGTATGGTATGACAGTTCTACGCATGACATTTCAGCGGGATCTCGTTTGGCATGCTACGACCACTGTAAAATATTATTTTACTTGACAGCGAGTTATAGTCCGGTACATTGTGTTCGGGATAATTTATACAAAATTTTAGGCAATGTGACGTAGTTATGTCGTCATAATTATATTATATAATATTATATTATAATTATGCCTATACTACTAAGTCCAACTTTGGTTGCTTGCCATTAGCGATGGGCGTAAAATAACGCTATTAATAAGGTTTTTTTTTTAAATAACTATTTTACTTTATTTTCATACTACTTAAATTAAATATAACATTATATTTTATCGATCGAGCGAAATGAGGTTTATAAAAAGATTAAAAAAACAGCACAAAACGTGTACTTACCTACATGTATGTGACACCTATTTCAATAGCAAACTTTAGGCGGCCAGACTATAATTGACGCAATTATTGGTATTACGCAATGTACTAAAAAATTATATGAAAATAATTAAAAATAAGATATATTGAAAATATGATAAATTGCTTGAAATTCTCGAATTATTGGACTTTATCGCTATTAATTCTTTAACTTTATCAACTTGCTTGCTCTTTTTTGCCTATAGGATCTTTCTCAAACTTAATGTACCTAACAAATTGTGCAAAACATTATAATTTAATCATCTTCATAACTCTACAACCCTTGGATCGATTTGGCTCATTTTCGAACATGAGAATTCTTTTAGCTTATACTACCTGATCGCAAAGTTTCATTAAGATTGGAACTATGGTAACGTTGAAATTAAGCATTTTCTAAAACTCTAGAACCCTACGACCGATTTGGCTCATGTTCGAACTTAAAAATTCTATGGATTTATATTACGCGTTTGCAAAGTTTCATGCAGATTGGACCATTGGTTTTCCAGTTATCGCGTAACAAACATACATACAAACATACACTTTGGCTAATATATTTGTGTCGCTTATAAAAAATGTGTATATGTTAGAAAAAAAATTATCAGCGCTCCAGTTTTGAAATAATCGTCAGACCTATCGTAAAGACTTTAAGTCACCTATATCTCTGCAACCCTGTAACCTATTTAGCTAATTTTTTCACTACAGTTATTCAATTAACCTTCTTAACTTGTGTGTAAAATTTCATTTAATTTGGATTAACCGTTTTCAAGTAAACGTCAACCAAACTTAAGCACCAGAGGTCAAGCGTTAAACTGGTCCAAACGCAGGCATTTCGCGGCTTTCGACTCTAAGACCTCGCTTCGCTCGGTCGAATATCCTAATACAAGAACTTTAACTTTAAGTCGAAAAAATACACCCGTTTATCCTTCAAAAAATGTTTTGACCCTCTGAATAAATCAATATTCATAGAGAACTTGCCGTTACCCTATGTTTATGAAATTTGGCATACCTTAACATATATTTAAATACAGGAAAAAATCTGAAAACTTTTAATCTACTATATAAAAATAAGTCGGGTTTTCCTTCCTGACGCTATAACTCCAGAACGCACGAACCGATTTCCACGGTTTTGCATTCGTTGGAAAGGTCTCGGGCTCCGTGAGGTTTATAGCAAAGAAAATTCAGGAAAAATTTCAACAGAAATTTAAAACGAAGCTATCTGGTGGCGAAACGGAGTTCGCCGGGATTGCTAGTTTTTAATAAAATTAATGCATTTAAAAATAGCGCTATTTAAAGAACGTAATCATCGAAGTTAAGCAATGTTATGCGTGTACGTATTTGGATGGGCGCGTACGTAGTGATCTCAACTTTTTGCTGACTTTTTTGGAGAGAGCCACCATTGGTCTGCGCTGCACTACGGTGTGCTCGTGCACCTTTATTGTTGAATGTGCCGGCACAAACTATTCTAAGTTTTAAAAAGTTTTGCAGATAGGCTACACAAATAATAATATATCTTACTGCCAGCGAAAAAGCTAATATGCCCAAGATGAAATTGTGTATTTAATAATTAAAAAGGCTGCAGGCTTATTAAATGGTCTAATAATGGTCTTTTCAAAATACTGAACCATTTTAAAATTGCGACTATCAACCTAACAAAATGTTACTGTCTTTTATGGGAGTGAATCGCAAATCTATAATGATCATCTCTAAATTATGAACCATTTTGAAATTGCGTCTATCAACCTTACAAAATGTTACTGTCTTTTATGGGAGTGAATCGCAAATCTATAATGATTATCTCTAAATTATGAACCATTTTGAAATTGTGTCTATCAACCTAACAAAATGTAAGTGTTTTTATAGAAATGAATCGCAAAACTATAATGGTCAACCCTAATTTCTGTACCAATTTGAAATTGCGATTATCAACCTTACATAATGTTTTTATCTTCTAAGAAAATGAATCGCAAATCTATAATGGTCAACTCTAATATCTGTACTAATTTGAAATTGCGTTTATCAAACTACCGAAATGCCCCATCTTCAACGACAGTGAATCGCAATTACATAACGGTCCGTACTATTCGAACTAATTTCAAACTGCGTTTATCTACCTACCAAAATGTTCCCATCTCCTAAGACAGTGAATCGCAATTATATCCCGGTTACATTATTAATAAAAGATTTAACTGCAACTCTTGGGCCGATTTGGCTCATTTCTGAACATGAGAATTCTTTGCGTTTGTACTACCCGTTCGCAAAGTTCCGTCAAGATTGGAACTTCGGTAACGTGGTAATCAAGGAATCTCTTTAACTCTAGAACCCTTCGACCGATTTGGCTCATGTTCGAACTTAAAAATTCTATGGATATGTACTACGCGTTTGCAAAGTTTCATCAAGATTGGACCATCGGTTTTCAAGTTATCGCGTAACAAACATACATACAAACATACACTTTTGATAAAATATTTAGGTAGGTTATAAAAAATGTTAATAGCTCAGAAAAAAAATTATCGGCGTACCAGTTTTGAAATTATCGTCAGACCTATCTTAAAGACTTTAAGTCACTTATATCTCTGCAATACTGAAGCCTATTTGGCTTTTTTTTTTTACTATAAGTATTCTATTAACTTATTTAACTGGTGTGCAAAATTTCATTTAATTTGGATTTACCGTTTTTGAGTAAATGTCGATCAAAGTTAGGCACCAGAGGTCAACCGTTAAACTGGTCAAAACGCAGGCTTTTCGCGGCTCTCGACTCTAAGACCTCGCTTCGCTCGGTCGATTAATCACTAAAAATATTTAAAAATAATAAAGTATCACAAATCTTAATGATCCATAAACCTGGATGTTATTCCAAAGCTGTGATGTTATTCCAAAACATCAGTTTGGATTTCGTAAAAAACATTCCACAATCGAGCAAATGCATCGCGTACACAACGAAATTAGACGCTGCTTCGAAAAGAAAGCGTATTGTTCAGCGGCTTTCCTAGACGTACAACAGGCGTTCGACAGAGTTTGGCACGACGGCCTACTTTATAAAGTAAAAACAAAACTACCACACTCTCTATATTCCATTATAAAATCTTATCTTGAAGACAGATTGTTTCAAGTGAAACAGAGAGATGCTAGATCCACTCTACGCAAAATTGAGGCTGGTGTTCCACAGGGATCCGTTCTTGGCCCTGTGTTATACAACATCTTTACTTTTGACCTTCCAACATCCGAAGAAATTACGGTCGCAACATATGCAGACGATGTAGCCTACCTTGCTAGTGATAAAGACTCAACAGAGGCTAGCAAAAAGCTACAGCGAGTACTCGACGAAACACATTTGTGGCTGAAAAAATGGCGCATTCGAGCTAGCGCACAAAAATCACACCACATCACGTTTACTCTAAGGAGAGGAAACAGTCCACCTGTTAAACTTGGTGTTAATTATCTGCCGGAGACCGAATTTGTAAAATACCTTGGCTTCAACCTTGATAGAAGGCTTACTTGGAACCACCATATAAGGAAGAAAAGAGATGAAATAAACCACAAATTTAGAAATCTCTACTGGCTAATGGGCAGAAATTCAGCCCTATCAGTTGATAATAAACTACTGATATATAACACTGTCTTGAAACCTATCTGGACCTATGGTATTCCACTCTGGGGCTCCGCTAGCAAAAGCAGCATCATGAGCCTAGAAAGAGCACAAAACAACATCCTTCGCTCCATCACTAATGCTCCGTGGTTCTCCAAAACAAGAGAAATACAAGAGTATCTTGAAGTGCCAACAGTCCAATCTGAAATTGAGAGGCTAAAACGAAAATATGCAGATCGGTTATCAGTTCATCCAAATATTCTTGCGACTGAACTCTTAAATCATTCGCCAACACCAAAAAGACTGAAAAGAAAAGATGTATGGTAATGAGGCAGAGGAAGCGCTGGCCTCCTCGCCTCTCAAGACAATAGATTAAGAAAAGATCAGCTTATAGTCTGGCGACTGATTGCCGATAGAAAATTAAAAGGAAAAAAAAAATTACTAAAAATGACTAATCACAGTAAACGACATGGAAAAGCTTCTAGGAAAGAATCTGATACCGCTCCACTCAAGAATAACCGTGATAGAGCATGTTTTGATGAGTTTATTGGCGAAAATGGACCCGCTTAACAGTCACAGTGTTGGCAATCTGGATAATAGCGCTGTTACCGTGGATACACCATCAGAACAGACAGGTACGATGGCTCCAGCTGCCAAATGTACTACAATAATTGATGCTGCGTTTGCCAAAGGTACGAGTGCACCTGTTTCTAAGCCCGCTGTATCATACGCATCATCAGCGCGTACTCAACGCGCTAATGCTCGACAACCCCGCGAAATTACCACACAGATTTCACCTCCACTTATAAATCAGTAATCAGAAGGACTCTTCTGTCTCAGCCATATCACAGACTCAGTCGACAAGATCGTCAACGAAGCAACCCATTTTTTTTTTTTTTTGACCCAGGAAAAATGCGTTACGCATCATCACCCCACGCCGGGGGGCGCGGGGCGGTATGTGGGACTCCCCCGCCAGAGATGGGAGCGGCGGGGATACCCACTAAAAAACCTGGGGTGTTCCTGCGGGACGCCATAATGCCGGGGCAACGGGTACGCCGAAGCACTCATCCGCGGCCCCGACGGCGTTTGGTCCTCACTGACAGGAGGACCCCTCCGCGGTGGGGTGAAGAGGAGTTTCACCCCACCCTCTCAAGGGGCGCGCGGAAACACCGCACGCGCCACCTCGCATTCACAACACAACTGACACGGACAAAGTTTTGAATGTATCAACAACTGACGTCAATAAAATCACAGAATCGACATGGCAAACGGTGCAAAAACGAAAGACCCGACGCACTGATAGCCGCAAGGTAATCCGTGGTAACGGGTCCAGTGACAATAACTTGGAAATAGTGGAACGTGTGAAGCGAATTCACGTATGTATTTTTTTAAACACGACACTACAGCAGATACCCTTAAAAATTACATGATAAAGAAACACGCTTCAACGGAATATCATGTAGAAAAGCTCACACTAAAACACCATCATTATGCATCGTTCGTAATCACAGTCTCGGGTAGTTTATTCGAGCTGTTCATGAGTGCCGACAATTGGCCACAACGGGTCGGGATCAGTTCATGGTTTCGAAGGAGCGCCGGACGGGCGGCGCGCTCGTCTCCAGATCCAGGCACCCGAGCCTCGACTGCAGGGACCGAGTGCCAGGACACCCGCACGACACCCCGAGTCCCCGGTGCGGGCGGCAACCTCCAGTCGCCGCCCGCGCATAATATTATAAAGCCTACGGAAGTCTGTACTAATGTCAAAAATAATTTTGACCTTTAATTATTTGTTCACAAAATATACAATCATTAAATTCGAAAACTAGAAAACTAGAAGTACCTATCGTTAAAACAAGAATTATCAAAAGACGTCCTAGCACTCACAGAACATTGGTTTTAAATGATAATGCATTGCAATGTATAAATTTAGAAGGTTACGTGTTAGCATTACATTTAAAAAAAAATAGTTTTATTGCCCAAAAAAATAAAATACAATTTAAATTTACATTAAGCTTATCCAAGAAAAATTAAGGAATTGTATTAAAAGAAATGTGATACTAATTAGGCAAAAGGCACACACACATTCACACATTTTAGCCGATCTACCGCGTTACATGGTGGTAGTTGTATTTATATAAAATCTGACTTGAAGGCCTTGCAAGTAGACGAATTGTGTGCAATAAGCTGTGAAAAATGCTGTGAAATCTCGGCAATACAACTTATTGAATACAAAATAATTATTATTTGTATATATAGGAGTAATTTGACAAAAGTTAATAATTTTTTGCCTAAATTTGATCTATTACTTACTAAAGTAAATTGTCTTAAGTTGGACTGCATTATAGTCGGTGACATAAATGTAAACAGTCTGGTCCCTAGCCTAGAGCTCAAAAATCTATCTGATATACTCATATTCACATACACACGGTTTCACCAACGAAGTAGATTTTGTAACTCGCAGAACGGATTCGTCAAGTACTTCTATTGATCACTTATAATATGCAATACACAATACACAAATATTGAGACTGGTAGGATTGCGACTTCCGCAGTGTTCCGAGTTCCAGTTCCGAGTCCACACACAAACGTGAGTGAGCATTATGGAGTACGTGGTGAAATAAATTGCGTTGTGAACGGTTCGCATGATCAGGTTTGGATCGGGCGTGGGTATACAACCGCTGCAAAAGCTACATTTAATAATCCGCTGGACAGTATTGACTGGCTTGAGTTGTACTCCCGCCACTATACAGCGGAAGAACTCTCAGCCTCTTATTATTATAAATAGATTGGACATTTGTTTTCCCGTGAAAAAGTATATTGACGTACCTAAGAATAACTATTGGGTTACCAATGACATAATAAATTGTAAATCTTTAATATTTGACATGATTAATTTAAATTTGAATATTAATGACATTTTTATACAAAATAAAATTGATGAATCAATTAAATTCTTTGACCCATTGTCTCAAGAGTTCATAGCTAATTTTCCAAGCAATTTGAGGTACCAACGGCTTATCTGCAATTTTTAACCTAAGTTAATAAAACTATGGACTTTTTATTATATCTGGTATATGTTTTCTTTATTTTTTACCTATATATTTACATTAAACCACATTAGCTCGTTGAGACAACTTCTTCGCAATAAAAAATGATGTAAAAAAAAGTTATTTATAGAAATGTACCGAAAAGTTAGCAAACCAAGCGCATTAAAGTACTTATTACAGCCAATGCTCAAATCTGAGGATATCTCGAAAACTACACGTAGGAAAAAAAACGAAAAATATTTTAGTGTTACCAATGCCCAAATACACTTAATCAAAAACCATTTCATTTTGTTGACCAGTGTATCAATAAAATTATGTCTATGTCTATCGCACATTAAAGCTTACGTCAGACTGAGGCTGGACGGAGCGGTAAAGCAGTCGCGATCTTCATTTTGTTCCTGCCCGCGTTCGCTTTATATGTATGTGATAAGTTACGTACAAATCGAACATTACAAAAATTCCGTCCCGGATCGCGTTCGCTTTACCGCCTCAGTCTGACGTAAGCTTCAGCTAAAAGAATGAAATGCGGAATATTAAAAAAAAAAACTTTCACATAGGTCTTCCAGAGGTCATACCAAACATAAAGACCTAATTCAACATGCAATATAGAGCATGTAGTGGACGATTAAAGCTAACCTGCGCCAGTTTATATCGCATTGCAACAGTTTATGACGTCACTGAAATTACTGGCTCATGACATGTGACACGCTATTTAATGTAAAAACACCGCGCGGTCAGATAGCACTTTCTATTCCGCTGAGGGTTCCGTAGGATATTATTTTTGAAGTAGGCTAATCACTACATAGTATTAAACAAAGTCGCACCCCGCGTCTGTCTGCCCCTATGTTTGCATAAATCTTTAAAACTACGTAACGGATGTTGATGATGTTTTTTATTAGATAGAGTGATTCAAGAGGATGGTTTATTTATAGTAAAATAAATAAATAAAATGCCATTTATTGCCAGAAAAGAGTACAATAGTCCTAACTCTACTTAAATCTACTTTTTGCTTCGGCAATAGGGTTACATTCAGCATGTACTGGATGAATAACTATAATTTAGATATTCATCCAGCGCTGGTTTTTAATGTACCCCTTGCTCGGGCTAAGATGTTTGCCGAAAACAATAGATAAGTGTTTGCGGGTAATCCTATACTAAACCGTTTAGTACGCTTTTTTATTTTATTTAGTACACACACATTGTGCGCGCGCGCGCGCGCGCGCGTGTGTGTGTGTGTGTGTGTGTGTGTGTGTGTGTGTGTGTGTGTGTGTGTGTGTGTGTGTGTGTGTGTGTGTGTGTGTGTGTGTGTGTGTGTGTGTGTGTGTGTGTGTGTGTGTGTGTGTGTGTGTGTGTGTGCGTGTGCGTGTGCGTGTGTGTGTGTGTAATACATGCATATTATAGTAGAGAAACACTGTATTTTTTCTGTTAGGCCCAACGAAGTGCACCCGTACGCACTAGTTGTTTTTATATTTATGTTTTTTCCGGTAACTTCGTTAATAAACTTACGTAACGCTTATTAAATTAATTGTATTTGCTAAATACACGCTGGGAGGCTATCTCGCTCGCACGATAATATGATGAATATAAATTCGTACAATTTACTTTTTGGAAATATATGTAAAAAATTGGAGTCTTATGTTTTTTAAAATATTCCTAATGTAAAACAAAAAGATTGTAAATATATTATAAAGAAAAAACACTTACTTTTAGTTCTTTGCCAATTTTCAAGTATGAACTGGGATAGTAAAAGCAGTGAAAAAATAAACTGGCCGAAAAAAATTCAAAGTGGGATAAATGTTACCTAGGAAAAGGAAGAAGAAGCAGGAATAAGAAGATATTTAATCAGGTAGATAAATTTTACAAACTATTCGATTTTTTTATGGATTTCTCATCAACAGTGATGGAACCCTAAAAATTTGCATTACCTCGCAGGAGTTAATAGGCCACTTGTATCGATTCCGAGCTATTTTAGTTTGCATAAAAACTGGGCTATACCTGCTTTGGCAGTTAATAGTTGCATGTTGGGTCGGCCTTGGACCATCCCTGGCATACATACTGGTAGATAGGCTTTGATAAGGTCCTATTCACACAAACAATAGCAAAACCAAAATAATAAAAAGCTATAGTTGCACAATACCGGGGGTAGACTTCCTTTGCAGGAGGTCGTCTAGGTGGGTACCCCAACAGTGCCAGTTATTCTACCGCCTCAGCAGTGATGTGCAAACATTACTGTGCTTCGGTAGGAGGGCACTGTAGCTAGTGAAATTACTGCGCTAAAGAGTCTTAACATCTTATGACTCTTGAGTAGGAAGCGTTGGTGCAGTGGCACCTAGCATTTCACATTAGTGTAATATCATCGTCATCTTACCTCGTCGCATAAAAAAAAATCATGTATACTTGAGAGTCATAGAGAAAATATCCATATGAGAGTATACAAGTATAGCGGAGTACGTGTACTCAAATTTTCTTCTAACTATATTGTCTGTATGAGATCGCTTTACGCGATAAGATGGTCGATGGTTTACGTCTAGTTTTATGTTTGTTATGTATTTATAACTTTTACTTGTAATTTGGTATGCAATACAGAATTTATTGTATTATATTCTACTACCTTAACATAGTGTATAAATCTAAATTGTAGTATTGTTTACACTAATAGACGCCATAATTATTTCCTTTTATCATAATATCTAACAACTGTAATAATATCTATCATATACCTACTTATATTTTTGATTTATAGTGTATCTCCTATTATTTTTTTCTGTTGTTTATACCTACCTAACATGTGCCTTAATTTAAGTTACTCTAATGAATCTATAACTGTTTAAGTTTAAGACAGTCTGATTCTTATGTAATAACTTTAGACGTGTACTTGTTGTTATTTTGAATAAATAAATTGAATAAAAATTGAATAGTGATTCCACATCGCAACCACCAGCTTAATTTACGTAATTTGCACACGTGCAGTTTGTGCTGAAATGAAAGTTATTTTTTATAAGTACAAAAAAACTAGCGACAGCATAAACCTCAACTTGACCAATTTTTGACATTGAGATGTGGTTGTAGTGTAAAACAAGCCTTATTTCTGAGAACTCGAAATAGCTTGAAAGCCTTGGTTCATTCATTGGTGCCGAACGGACTCTTGGCCTTCTAAAACCTTCTGAAACACCTGTGCATAGCACGCTCACAGGAAATTCTCAGTATCCGCAGATATACTACGAGTAGTAGTTATATAGACGACCTAGAGGAATTCGTATCACCTACTTCTATATAATATGATCTACCCGGCAAACCAACAAACAATTGCATATACCATTCTAACCCTTCACTTCCCTTTTTTCTTTTTCTTTTCTTTTTCCCCCTTCTTCTTTCTATGGCGGTGTGGGCTCTTACGGAATGTCAAGACTACCACTGCCATCCCATACATTCACAAAAGTAGCAATTTTCCTGCCATACATACGAAACGTACATGAAAATGTTTCATAAATTTATGTGCAAAGACGTCAGTATTTTTTTTGTGAGAATGTTTGTGTGATCCACAAGTATTTGTTTCTGGTCTGGGTGGTTTTCACATCTATTATAAGTATGTATTTACAAAAGTAAAGTATAAAAGTATATACATATTATATCCGTTATCCTAATCACCATAACACAAGCATTAAGTTGCTTAGCTCGGGCTTAGGTGGCGCTGTGTGAAATTTCCTGAAAATATTTTTTTTTATTTCTTTAAACTGCTCCTTTAAAGACTAGTAGACGCATCTCATGAACGCCACGAATTATAGACGCTTTTGCAGTATGAAAATAGTTTTAACGTCTGCTTCTGAACACCACAAGTCAAACTTATGTTTTTGTGTGTTGGAGCTGAAAACTCCAGCGAAAAAAAGTACATACTTTAGGGTTAAAAAAGTAACCTCAGATAAATATTTGAAAAAACGTGGAGCTCGGTCCCCAAGGGTGAGGATATTCACCTCAAACGGTCCAGTATGTACATCCGTTATGGTTTCACATATTTGCACCCTTTCGGTTGTTATGGCCTGTGTGAAAAGAGAAGGGTGGTGGAATTACGGTGAACTAAAATTTTTGTCGGCAGTTTTGAAGGTGGATCATCTACTCTAGGCGGATTGTTTTGGTCACTATGTTAACTTAATGCTGTTATTTTGCTGATGTTAAGAACTTAATAAACACTGGGTGACTATATATTTTTACTATACCCATTAATTTTTACTAAATAATATTTTCCGAGATTTTTTCAGACCTGTCTTCACTAATGAAATTGCTCCTTTTGGAGTTAGATAACAGACACTGTGACACGAGGCGTATATGAATGTGTGATGTGTGTGTGTGTGTTAGTTGCCTTGTTACACCGGTGGCGGAACGGCTGAACTGATTAAGCTGAATTTTGTTTATAAATACTGTAGGCATAGGCTACTTTTCTATGACACGGATGAGTGCTAGGGTGGAGCGCGGATGTATGGAAAAATTTTTTTTTTTAGATTCTGAGTTCTAATAGTGCGGGATTGGTGCCTTATATTATTGTCAAAATATATGTAAATTTTCATTTAATTTGACGGACTTCTTCTGCCTCCGCAGTGACATGAAAAATTTAAAAAAATTGTAAAATAGTTAACGAGCTTTTGAGGTGAAAAATTATGCTTAACATAATGGTTATTATGAATTAAATAATAAAAAACTAAAGTTTTGACATTTATTTAAATTCTACAATATAAAAACCCGTGCAAATATTAAGAAATAAAATAAAATATATATTATTAGTTAGCACTAAAACCTTTTTTAGTTTTAAATTTAGGCATTACATTGCGTGATTCCATCTTGGCTTTTATTGCACCCAATCTTGCTTTTTTTGTGCACTGTGAAATGGAAGCTTCTGTTGTAATAGTCACAGCTCTTTCAACCGCTTAAGTATGACGGGGAAGCCTAAAAAAAAATTCGCTGTTACTAATTAAATCTTTAGCCATTTCTGGGAGCACTTGTCCTTCGATGGATGTAATTTTTTTAACAGGCAGCATTTCTCAGGTTTCTAGAGCTTTCCCTAATGGACCAGAATAAGATTTAGGCCCCGAAGTACATCCGTCGAGATTAAGAAACAGGTGTCCAAAAGGAAATTAGTTCATGTGCAGTAAACAATAAATTATCCACTGAAGTGGTTTTTGTAATCTTTTCTCAATCAGCCTTATGATCCCACCATACTTTCCAGTATTGACATTGGTACCATCACAACCCTTAACATCCATTACCATCTTTTTTAACATTCTTCAAAGTAACATCTTTCCTGCCATCGAAGTATAAAGACGAAAGCTCTGTGACAGTGCATTTTTCATTAATTTTTCTCTATTTTTGCTTCTCTCTCTACATAGCTTATATCTATCGATAACCTCCAAATCAGATACAATACAGATGATGCTATTGCTGCTGCTGCTCTATCTGATACCCCATACCTATCACAGGTCATCGATAACGTAGGGAAATCGAAGAAATCATTTTCTTTCTTTTTATTTCAGGACCGCTTTCGATCGTAGTATTTTCTGGTTAATCTGATGCTGATGATGTCGTTGAAGATGTACTAACATCTAATTCCTCTAACGTTGAAGTGCTTATTAAGGATGTGGTTGGGCGATTTTCTCGTTCATGCTTAATTTTAAAAGTTTTTGCAACTTCCTTGTAGCAGTTACGTCGATGACGCTGATTACCAATATTCGCGACGTTCTTTGGTCGATTAAAAAAGGTTGCTCTTGTTTAGGTACCTTTTTATCTTAGGGCAAATACATCGAGCAAAGTCTTTGCATTTGCATGCTGAAATATTGAAAAGTATTTCACTGTTTTGTCGAAAACTTTGTAAATTTTCCGGGGAGAGCCTCTTAATAGATTTTTGTAGGTTTTTACATTTTAAATGATATGCTTTTAACATCTTTATGATTCTTGTTCTAGTCACTATTGGAATAGATGCAGTTTGCCATATATTTTCAATCCGGGATATCACTGTATCTGCTATCTCTGCGAATGTTGGTTCATTTGCAGTTTCTAATTGTAATTTCAGTTGATGTCTCGTCCATTCATAGTACTTCATTACATCTTCGTAAGTAGGTAGAACATGTCCTTTTATCTCACAAATATCACCAAAAAGAGAACATTTCAATGCACTCCGAGTTCTTTGCATAATTGCAGCGATAAAAAATCGAGGGTTTAACTAATACGAGCTTAGAACATTAGAGCACTGAAGCAACGCGCGAGCAATGTAACCCTTTGTTTGAGTGGTGATTTTCGCGACAAATGTATGTACTTAAATGTCCATTCACACCATTTATTTGAATCAAAAAACAACATTAAGATTTTTTAATCGAAAATTAACAATATCAGTTATCGTTTTTACGTTAAACAATGGACCATTTATTAAAAAAGCTTACGTTAACATAGCGTCCTAATAGGATCTAAAATTAACTATTTTCATAATTTCAATGACGTTGCGGAGGCAGTTACTCTAAACCAAATTGAATCATATTTTGCATAACTTAATTTGAGCCTAAAATGCATCGAATTTTAACTATTACATTACCGTTTCATAAAAAAAATTTTTTCGCTCCACCCAATGAGTGCTTCGGCGTACCCGGTGCGTGTGACTTGACCTGACTATGGCGTCCTGCAAGTTTTGTAATGGGTATCCCACCACGCCCATCTTCAACGGGGGAATCCCACATACCTCCGGCGTAGGGTGACGATGCGTAACTTAGTATTCCTTGTCCTACATACCGCCCCCCCCTCTCCGGCGCAGGGTGACGATGCGTAAAATATTTTTCCTGGGTAAAGAAAAAAGGAAAAGCTACTGGTCCATGAAGACGCTAATGAAGGGAGATCTTCCACTCTCCCTGAAGCGCAAACTACTCGACATGTGTATCCTCCCCATCCTAACTTACGGTGCTCAGACGTGGTCATTGACCGAATCGCAAAAGTTCCGCCTCGGGGTTTGCCAACGAGCCATGGAGCGCAGCATCCTTGGAATCAAAAGGACTGACAGGGTGCGTAACACCGTCATAAGATCTAAGACGGGAGTTACAGACGTCGGCTTTAAATCAGCCAAACTAAAATGGGATTGGGCGGGTCATGTTAGTCGTATGCACCCTGACCGCTGGGCAAGGATCTCTACAGAGTGGGCACCACAAGACAGAAGGCGTCGTCGAGGCCGACCTAGAAAAAGGTGGCGAGACGATCTAGACGCGCACCAGACTGACTGGCCAGAGGTGGCGCAGGAGAGAGACGCGTGGAGGGATTTGGGGGAGGTCTTTGCCCAGCAGTGGGACAGTGTAGACTAGAAAAAAAAAAAAAAAAAAAAAAAAAAAAAAAAAAAAAAAAAAAGGTTATTTTTCCGTAGGTAAAGTAACTGGGCACAGCTAGCTTTTATAAGAGGAAAAGCTCACCATAGCGCCCTCCATTCCTCCTTATCTCATATCCCACATTTATAGTCGTACCTTTGTCCCGTGTTATAATATGACGTCGAGAGACAGTCGAGTCTGAGAGGACATTTTCATTTGATATACTTTTATTTGGTAACGTCAGGGGTGCCCTAAAAGTTGGATGAACTTTGTAAAAATATTAATATCCTTATTTTTGACATACGCATTGCTGTGATATAACCCACAGCACGTAGAAAATTATAAAATTTAATGCCGAAAATTGTTGACTACCTCTAATAGTTTGAATTCCCGCATCAATACGGGCATTTAGTATTAATGACGTCACGTGTGTATCTATCTATCTAAATATATGAAAGGAAAGAGTGACTGACTGATCTATCAACGCAAAACCTAAACCGCTGAACCGATTGCGTTGAAATTTGGAATACAAATAGGTTTTGTAACGTAGACCTCCGCTAAGAAAGGGTTTACCCACGCGGGTAAAGCCGCGAGTAAAAGCTAGCGAATTTTCGCACCAATACGGGCATTTAGTATTGATGACGTCGTGTGTATCTATCCTATATACAAGGTTATTTTTAAAACACCTACAACCTCGCAGAGATGTATCCATGTTAGTCTTACAAAATGAAGGAACTTTTAGTATCCAAAAATTATTTACCCTTACTTCGTGACATTTTCAGTATCCAACAAATCTTATACTATATTCGATTCATTTTAAATGCTATTATTATGTATCACCCAAGGAAAAGTAGTGGGATACATCATTGTTGCATATTAAACGAGTCGATGATAATATAAAGTTTGATTGCTACTAGAAATGTCACGAACCCAGGGTAGTTCATTGTGGCAAATGAAAATTTACTTCGTTTTGTAAGCCTAACATGGATACATCTCTTTGTAGTTGACTGTACCATCCAGCCAACACCAAAAACAACAATGTGATATGTGTCTATTGATAATGTTACATTTAACTTTTATACAATATGGCTTGTGGCCGATCTGTGGTTAATAAAAGTGATCTTTACTGCTGTAGTATTGTTAGTTTGTTATTCTCAATAAAGGCATTTGCACAATAAAAAAAACTTTCATACATAAATATTTTTTCAGTGCATTCAGATGGAATGTTAAATTGATATTGATTTTTGTATGAAAGTAAAATGTAACGAATTATCAAAAGTCACATATTATCACATTATGTTGTTTAATACTCGTATGTTAGCTGCTTGGCCCTGCGAGGTTGCAGGTGTTTTAAAAACCCTTTATATAGCAATTCATGAAACAATACTGTTAATAATTAGTATGATAACGTTGCAAGCATTCTTATTTTGCACTATAACACTCATATTTATTACACAATGTGCATTTTCCCTTTTATAATATACTAGCTTGTGCTCGCGGCTTTGCCTGCGTGCAGAAATCCTTTCTTATCATGGTCATAAAACCTATTTGTGTTCTAAATTTTAACTCAATCCATTCAGCGGTTTGGGCTGTAGGTACAGTCAACTACAAAGAGATGTATCCATGTTAGTCTTACAAAATGAAGGAACTTTTAGTATGCAAACATTATTTACCCTTACTTCGTGACATTTTCAGTATCCACTAAATCTTATACTATATTCGATTCATTTTAAATGCTATTATTATCTATCACCTAAGGAAAAGTAGTGGGATACATCATTGTTGCATATTAAACGAGTCGATGATAATATAAAGTTTGATTGCTACTAGAAATGTCACGAACCAAGGGTAGTTCATTGTGGCAAATGAAAATTTACTTCATTTTGTAAGCCTAACATGGATACATCTCTTTGTAGTTGACTGTACATTGATAGATCAGTCAGTCAGTCACCCTTTCCTTTTATATTATTTAGATAGTCGTAGAGCGCGCCTAATCTCATTATACAACCAGATATCGAAATAAAAGGAATCCCATGGCCCAAAAACAGGGGTGTAATGAAAGTTATCCAACCATCGAGAACAACAAATGAAAATGCAAGCCGATGTAGGGCAGGGGCGACCTCGCGTGGGGCCATGCAACTCGCGACCTTTAAGAGTCGCATATTAATTTTACTAGCTGAGCCCAGCTGTTTTACTCGCTGTATATAATATAACCTATATTGTTCACAATAGGCCAATCATGGCCGCAGTGATACCATAGCCGCACTATATAAATAACCGATGTGTTATTTCAAGGTCTAAGCTATCTCTATTCCAAATTTCAGCTCAATCGGTCCACCCGATTAGGCGCGAAGAAGTAAACAGAAGTAAACATACTGTGACATCATGCAACTTTAGTGCGCTGTATTTCACACGTTCAAATTTCAAATTTAAAAGAAAAAACGCGTTTAATATTTTTTTTACAATCTACTTGATGCTCACAAAAGTTTTAGTCAAAATACATATAATCACGCATGGTTCCATTGGAGCAGGCATACTATTTCCACCCTACGCCGGGGGGTCCAGGGGACGATGCGTAATACATTTTTCCTGGGATAAAAAAGAAGGCATACTATTTCCCTTTACTTTGTACGATCCTGACACACCTCTTTCGCTTCCTCAACTTTCATCACATTCTTCATGTAGCGTCAGTGGCCCAGTGGTCATACATCCGGCTTTTAATCCGGACACCCTGGGTTCAAATGTCAGTGTGTGGCAAAAAGTTCGCCTGGGCGCACCCGTGTTTCGGAAGGCACGTAAAACTGTGGGTCCTGGATTAGATATTATGTAGGAGGCAGTCGTCGGCGACCTGAAACTGCAACATATAGGTTTTCCACACAACCCATAAATTGTGATTTGACTCTGACAGTGTAAGTAGGGTAACCTGTTCTGTTGGAGTATAAACCTATCCCAATCCCCCCAATTATTATATTATTATTCATACACGCTCGCCAGTTCTTGGTACTCTCCTATCCATATTGTTATTATTATGATCCTTGATCTATAGCGGATGTGATGGCCCCACATTGTTTTTCATTATAAGCTTTCACGTGCCTTAATGACATGCGACTCAACTTAATGTGTTATGCTGATTTTAATTACTAGTTGTGTTCTGCGATTGTACTTGGATATCGATTTATTTACCGAAAGATGTGAAATTAGGAAATTCAATTGAATTGAAAGGCTTAATATACGCTGCGCGATTGTCTAGCTTGCACGCTATGATGAATTTTGAAATATCAATTTGCATTCTAATAATAAATTCTCAACATTTGCGTTATAATACGTTTTTTAACTTATCTTAGGTAACGACAGGGTCATTCTAGAAAACAATTATTTTTAACATCTGTTTTCCATTTCAATAAGTACTCGTAAAAGTAATAAAATCTTTGTCCGAAAACATTTTCAAAAAGTAAAATGAAGGTAGGCATAGGCGGATTCTATAAGTCCTGAAGAGCATTGTTTTAGCTTGCGACTCTAGTGCTCGAACAAAATGAATGTATATGATAGGTTATACTGACTGTTATACAAAATTACACCTTTCTCTTTAGTTTCAAACACTCCATGCAAAGCTGGTTGCCTGGAAGAGATCGCTCTAAGCGATAAGCTTATTGTAGACCTTTATTATTGATTAGTTTTAAGTCTTTTTTTGTTATCTATTGGTTGCAATAAAGAGCATTGTATTGTATTGAATTCTACGAATTAATATTTCAAAGATCTTTATATCGTGCGAGCGAGACAAACAAGGCATTAATAAACTTCTGTTCCTATTTAATCCCTTAAAACAATTACGTAACATTTTTTTTTTTTATGTGATGAAGTAGAAGACGAGCAAGACGCTCTCCTGATGTTAAGAGATAACGGCTGCCCATAATCAGTACAGTGTTACCTAGGATTTCACAATTATGTGAAATTCTAGGAGCACTGCACCAACGCTTCTCACCAACGCTTCAACGTTCATAGGAACATATATAGAATATATACACAAATACACTATAATATTAATTTTGCGTGTAAAACCGCGCGTGCATGCTATAGCTACACAATAATCCAATGATAAGTATAAATTCTTTATCTCATAGTATAGTTCAAAGGAGGGTAACCTTGACTCGAACTTGACCTGGCGAATCTACATAACCAGCATATCGAGACCCCTCGTTACTTATATAGGGGGATAGATGCCTTGAGTGCATCAACATTTTGAAGTGAAACTTCTTTATCGGCGTTGGAAAAAATTTACCGTCACATTTTTCGGTTACGCGTTACGCGCTATCTTTTGTTTCTTGCCCCTACCAAGGTTGGTTCAGACGAAGAGTACTTTCACTTTCTCCAATGAACATGAATTTAAAAAATTTATAAATTTAAAATTTATATTTAATTTAATTAAAGAAGTTTCACTTCTTACGTGTGTACACTAGTACACGCACACATTTTTATTTATATTTACTCAGCCTACAGGCTGGCTGGCTGGTGGATACATCTACAGTAGGGTAAAGACCTCCTTATGTTCACGCCACACCTTCCGATCCTGTGCGAGTCTCATCCAGTTCTCTCCGACATACTTGACAATGTCGTCTGACCATCGGGCTGGTGGTCTGCCTTAAGATCTTTGTCCTCGCCTTTGGTACCATATTGTCGCTTTGATCTATTTGTTTTTATTCCGCTTTGTTAGGTGTCCACCAATATTATTTATTATTTAATAATGCACAAGCAGCTCTGTGAGATGATGCGTGCATATCACTGCACTTGTGTTTATTGATTTTTAAATGTTAAAAAAAAAATATAATTATTTTTTTTTATATTAAAAATGAAATTATAGTGTTACTGTAACAAACAAAAACGCATTAATATTGATTTTTCATAGACGACATTTTCAGCACTAGACCAAATTGAAATGGAACCACACGGTTAGCACCAGTTTTCAAATAATTCGTACACGAAATTAGCAAAAGACCTGAGTATATGGTAAAAATTCAACTCGATAACTTTACGCATTCCCTAGTAAAATTGACTGACATACAGACCGACAAATGAGTGATCCTACAAGGACTTCGTTTCTTTTTTTAGAGGCACGAAACCCTAAAAACTAAAAAATTGTAACCTCACGGCATCCAACCTCATCATCATCATCATCATCTCAGCCATTGGACGTCCACTGCTGAACATAGGCCTCCCCTTTGGACTTCCATCATATATGTACCGGTTGGAAGCGATCTGCATCCAGCGTCTTCCGGCGACCTTTATAAGGTCGTCTGTCCACCTTGTGGGTGGACGTCCTACGCTTCGTTTGCTAGTCCGTGGTCTCCTCGAGACTCGAGCACTTTTCGACCCCATCGGCCATCCGCTCTGCGCGCCATGTGGCCCGCCCATTGCCACTTCAGCTTGCTGATCCGCCGGGCTATGTCGGTGACTTTAGTACGTCTACGGACGGCACGGCATCTATTGTAACATATTATCTTCGAAACCCCCTCCCGGAGTTAGCTGTTAAGGCTTAGGTATGTTTCCTTTCTATTATTTTCATTTGGGCTTTATTTTCCAGACGTTCTTGATTATAAAGCCTTTTCACTGTAATTTGACTTGTTAAAGATGGACTGATATATAAAGGAAGTTAAATTGTTGAAAAGATGTAGTGATATTTGGAGTATCGATCGAGTTGATATCATCCAATTATAAACTTTTTTTATTTATCATAGTTTTTAATATAGCCTTTGACCACGAGTGATGTTAAGAGATTATGAGAGCGTAGATGGTACCTGACTAAACCTAGAACGCGGGATAAATCCCTCGTTGGCTTCACTGAAAATCTTTCCGGAACAATGTCATAATGACTGCTTGGCGATACGGTTTTGTCCAGTGGGTGGTAACTAGCCACGGCGGTCTTATCGCTAATAGCGATCTCTTCTAGACGACCATGCCGGAGGAGGAGACAAATATAGGAAAAATATAGGTTATATTATAGGCTTCTAAAATAATAACTCAAAGGCATCGACTATTATGTAATTCGCGATAGCGTGTGGTTGCTACCTCGCCTCGTAGCAAGTTCTACGAACGGTCTACGTAATGTGCTACGAACAGCTACGGGGCTACGAAACACAATTATTGGTTTGGGCCTTGAAGTCTGAAACAAAAGTTGGATTTGTGCTAATATTAGATTAGAGGTATTTTAACTGCAGATATATCACATATATTTTCCTAACCAACGTCCATAGATAAAAATAAAATAGGAAGATACGGTAGGGGCGTCACGCTGATGGACCACTCCAATTAGGTTCGTGCACACAATTTTGTTTCGGCGCGAGTTGGCAACCGGCACTAGGCCCATGGCCCATGTTTGGCCATTTGATTTTATTTTAATCTAAGTCATCGTCACAAAAATCCTCCTTTTTACAAGCTTTTATTTACTTTCACTTGTCTGTTGTCTGTCTGTCTGTCTGTCTGTCTGTCTGTAATCAAATTTTGCAACTTAAATTTGACCCACTTCCCGGTGTCTGATTGAGCTGAAATTTTGCATGCATGCATAAATCGGATGACAATGCAATATTATTATGACATGGAGCTGATCTGATGATGAGCTGGGAGGTGGTCATAGGAACTCCGTAATAAAACGACGTAACCCCATCGAGTTTGGGCTCATTTGATTCGTCTTGACGAGTACTTTATGGTAATAATAATAAAAGCTTGTTTTTAAAAAGTTTTTAAAATTTCACTTGTGTCATCAAATTCACGATTCACCGAAATTCTTTGTTTCGATTTTTTCTATTTTATATACCTCCGAAATTATTGAGAAAAACAAACTAACAATACTACAGCAGTAAAGAACACTTTTATTAACCACAGATCGGCCACAAGCCGATCTACAGAAAATCCAAGTGCTCCAAACCACTGTCAGTTGGCAGAGTGCCCAGAATGCTGGCAGCATTGCCACGTTGAATGGCAATACTTATACGTTGGGCCAAATATACCCCAGCATTTTGGTCACACGTCGCCTCGACCAAGCGCTCAGATAAATTTTGGAAAATGCGGTGAGCTCCCGGACCCCAAGGACCCAAAGTCTCTACCCCAAACGGCTCAAAAATGTAACCGCTATCGAGGTTAGCATATTTACGCCGCTTGAGCCGCTCAGCAGAAACTGCCGCCGCACCAGCCGCAATTGGAGTCTCTGGAAGATGTGAGGGCGCCAGTGTATCAACGCAAGTCGCGTCCCACACTAACGGCCGACCTAACTTCCAGGGAATCAAAGTCATACCGTCAGGTCTTTTACCATCGTCACGCATCAGACCATTCGGTTCGAGAATGGCTGCTACATTGGCGCTGGTAAAAGCCCGGCGAATGATGTCGTTGAGACTGGAGTGGCGGGAGATTCGGCCAGCGCTCCGAGAACATGAGAGACCATGGTGACCGAGTTCGTCGACTGCATTACCTCCGAAATAATAATTTATCAATATCCAATTTAACTAAATGGCTACTCAATGTTCCACCATCTGGTTAAATGTTTTGTTTGTTCCGCTATTTAGCTAATCCTTCAGTCATTTGACTGGATTTAATGAACGGTCTAGGCATCCAATTGATTTGGTAAATTAACAAATTATCTTGAATAAATATTTTTTTTATATTGAAACAACAAAAATGCGTTTAAACTGCCGGATATAAGTAATATTTTCAAGTAAAACATTTTTTAAAGTTAGTAAAATTACTACTGTAATATTACGCAAATGTTAGAATATATTAAAACCAGGCTTCACTATTTTTAAATAGTTTTCTTTGGCATTGATTATGGCCCTAGTTAGCAGGTACCCTAATGACCTTGAATTTAAACCTTCATACGAAAGTTCTTATTAGGGGAGATGTCAAAGGGTTTATATTCCAACAGGTATCGTAATTAAGATCATGAACCACTGAAGGATGTCTCGATTCTAGACTGATATGGGCTTTTTTGCTTTAAAACCTTAAATGAGCTCATTATAATAAATAAAAAAATATTTTTGTTCAATTTTTTTATATGATGAAGTAGAAGACGAGCATGACGCTCTCCTGATGTTAAGAGATAACGCTGCCCATAATCAGAACAGTGCTACTTAGGATTTCACAATGAGGTGAAATTCCAGGAGCACTGCACCAACGCTTGCAATTGATTAGAACACTTTTTTTTGACCCAGGAAAAATGCGTTACGCATCATCACCCCGAGCCGGGGTGCGCAGGGCGGTATGTGGGACTCCCGCGCCGAAGATGGGCGCGGCGGGGATACCCACTAAAAAACCTGGTGGTGTTCCTGCGGGACGCCATAATGTCGGGGCAGCGGGTACGCCGAAGCACTCATCCGCGGCCAAGAATTGATTAGAACCCTGCGCTAAGATATTTTTGTATTAAATGGGCTACATCTGACCAAATCCCACCTGATGGAAAGTAGAGCTGCGGTCGATGAATCATGCAAGATGCCTAGAAAGGTACCTTGAAGATTTCCAAGACACATTACTATTAATTTCAGGTTAATAGGTCCACCCGTTTAGGCGTGAAAAAGTAACAAACATATGTATGTCTCACATATTCGCACATTCACATACACACTCACAAACTTTCGCATTTATAATATTTAGTGTGATAATAGGGGTTTATACTCCAACAGAAAAGGTTTCCCTACTTACTCTGTCAGAGTCAAATCACAATTTATAGGTTGTGTGGCCAACCTATATGTTGCAGTTTCAGGTCGCCGAGATTACTACAGGGCCTGCAATGTGACCTGACGACTGCCTCCTACATATCTTATAGGAAACAGCCAGGACCCACAGTTTTACGTGGTTTCCGAAACACGGTAGCGTCCAGGCGAAAATCTTTGCCATACTGAGATTTGAACCCAGGACCTCCGGCTTACAAGCCAGACCTACGACCACTGATACTCCACTATAAGAATAGAATAGCATAGAATACTCTTTATTGCAACCAAAGATGATGTTGATGGGGCACTGGCGACCTGCATCTCAGGTTTATTCCACAAACCTACAGTAAGCACCAGTCCCTCTCAAGTTAGGTGATAAAACTTATGATTACCAATAAATGTTAACCATCTAGTACTTACACCTAGTACTTAAGTACACACTTATTCTTGTGAGAGAAAAATAAACGCTTTTTATAAAGATGATGATGATGATGGACAACACTATGGTTCACAATAGACAACTCTCATTTGAAATGCTCGACGGGTTCAAATAATACAGTCTTGACCTTACCCGGAAGCCGATTACGTTCGTTATATATTTTTAAGTGTTATTACCTCAAGACCTCGATATATTTTCCTTTGTAATTTTCGTGTTCGTGATACATTATCTTGACTCGATAACTTGGTAAACGGAATTATACTTGTTTTTCAGTGGATTGTATTATTATGAAAACTGTGGAAATTGTAGAATAGAAAATTATAAAGAAGTAAGAAATAGAAAGAAAATATATCGTATTCATTATAAGTAAATTAAAAAGTATGATGTTAATTATATTAATACTAATTATTTCAATACAAGCTTATGCCCGCGTGAAGAAATCATTTCTTAGCGGGGGTCAGTCATAAAGCCCGAATAAATTTCAATATAATCGGTTCAGCGGTTCTATCCGTTCATTCCTTCCTTTTATAATATTACTAGTGGACCTGCGCGCACTTCGTAACGCTTAATAGAAAATCATCGGTGTTTCTCTACTATACTATGCATGTATTATGTATTATACATACACATATATACCTTCCTCTTGAAACACTCTACATTAATGAAAACATCATCAAAATTCGAAAAGATCTAAACATACATAGGGACAGACAGTGGGAAGCGATTTTGTTTTATATACTACTAGCTGCGCCCAGCGGTTTTAGTACTTATGTAACCTTTGTGTTATTCCAGGGTCAAAGCAAAATTTCAGCAGTCAGTCTACCCGTTTAGGCGTGAAAGAGTAACAAACATCCTGACATCCAGACATCCATACTTACAAACTTTCACTAATATATTACTAAGATGTAGTGATATCAAAAATATTTGTGTTTCCACTTCAATTTGTGAGTCCAAATAAGCTTAAACCTCAACCTCGCCACCTCTTAAGCTTACCTGGACTTACAAATTAGAGCGGAATTAATTATAAATATTGATAGCACTTTTTGGCACTTTTGGGTCGAGAGGTGAGCACGAGAGCTTTTCTGACGGGGGTACTATTGTTGGGTTTAATTCCATAAATACTTTTTACAAGCTTTTATTTCCTTTTACCTGTCCGTTGTCTGTATCTCTGTCTTTAATCAAATCTTACAAGTTAAATTTGATCCACTTCCCGGTTGCCGGATGAGCTGAAATTTTGCGGATGACAATGCAATAGTATTATGACACGGAGCTGATCTGACGATGGAGCTGGAAGGTGGCCATAGGAACTCCGCAATTAAACTAAGCAATCCCATCGAGTTTGGGTTCATTTGATTCGTCTTGACTAGTACTTTGTTGCTAGATGATAATAATAATAATAGTTTTTAAAAAGTTTGTTTTTTTTTTAATTTCACTTGTTCAATTGATTTTCTGTAAATTGGCGTGTGACCGATCTGTGGTTAATACAAATGTTCTTTATTGCTGTTGTGTTGTTTGATTATTTTTCAATAAAAAAAGCATTTGCCACTTAAAAAATATCATCATGGATTTCCGAGAAAAACGCCTAATTCCATTAAAAATATGAAAGTGCTTGAAGCTCTCTTTCAACAGGCGCTAGACACACATTTTAATTCATTCCAAGAAAACCGATTTCGTTCTCCCGATAACATTTTATCTTATAAAATTTAAATGGAACCTAGAAAGTTTGCCCTTTGGAAAAAAAACAAATCGGTTCTATCTCGGTCATCTGTAATAATTTTCTTCTATGTCTTAAAAGATTATTATAAGCACTAGTTGATCCCCACGGTTTCATTTGCGTAAGCACCGATCCCCTGAGAAAATCGGGATGAATATCTTAATATGTAAAAGACTGACTGACTAAGTGATATCAATGCACAGCGAAAACCACTGAACGTATTACGACCGGTAGTGTGTTAAAATAGAAAAAAAATTGCAAAAGTGCTCCAATTTTGAGTTTGAATTAGCTTGAAATTTTGAACACAAAGAAGTCTTATGACCCCTGCTAAGAAAGGATTTCTACATGCGGGTAGAGCCGTGAACATGAGCTAGTTAGCTTATAATAAAATAATAGCTTTTATGCGTTCTTTTAAGTTCCTAGCTACATAAGGAGTTTCATCGCAATCGGTTTAGTTGTTTTTGCGAGAAAGCAACAAATAACAAACTTTCATCTTTATTATATTAATAGGACCAGATGAAATACCACAGATACCTAATATAATATTATTAGTTGCAAAAACTCCCAAAGTAATAGATAAGTACGTCATTCTCATCCCTTCGCAAAACTTATATATTACAAACACGTACCACATTACTTCAGCAGAGCCTTCTCACCGAGTAACGTAAAACATATCTACTCAAGTTAGTTTTATAAGTTATTTTATATGCGGGCTCAGAAAGGAAACCTTTTTAAAGAAACATTACGCAATGCGTCCAATATTCACGTGAATCGAACGTCTGAGACGAAGGCGACGATCCCGCGCGACCTTCGAGCAACATCTGGACGGCTGTGTCGACTCCACTGAACGCTCGGAATGCCTCGAACGGCGATGCAATTATTGAGGCAAAACATGATAAATAGCAGGAGTCAGGTATGGTATGGTACGGAAGATGCGGGCGCGGTGAGGGCGGCGCGGTGGAGGCAGGCAGCGGGCAGCGTCCTGCCGCCACAGTCGGCGGAGTCGGAGGCTCACTCGCGCGCCAGCCGCCGCCGCGCTCGCACGCCCGCGGTGCCCGGTACGGACCCGTTACGTAACACCCACTCGACATCTGTTGAGTGAAGCCACCATCGCGGCACGCTTGCACCGCTGACCATCCCGCGCGCACCGTCATGTCGCCACCCGCGGACGACGACGCCGATGCCGTCGCCATGACTACCGCTCCGCATCCGAACGATACCTGAAAACATGTAGAATTCAAATCGAACGTATACTGCCGTACATTCCTGCCGATTAAAGTTTAAGTTTAGTTTTAAAGTAGAGACTCGACGCTTGTTGCTTGTGATCGGGACTCGAACGAGATGGATCCGTCGCCGGTCTGTGATAACGTATTGCGTAAACATAGCTGCCTTCACAACATCGCTTCACGACCGCTTCACTGCCACGCTGCCTTCCGATAGACTTAAGTTAGGCTAGGTATACATATACCGGTTTTTTTGAGAGAAAAGTTGACGGTAGATCGCCACGCTGCCGCCGCAAGGAGGATTGATCGCCGACGGCTCCGTAGCCAGCAAGATTCGCGACAACATCAGCTCGTGGGTGCTGTGGTGGCGTCATCGCCATCTTCGGATGGGCGCACCGCAGACACCTAAGCCGATAGACGAGGATGATTGCGTGCCGCACGTCGCGGTAGTGGAGCCGGAGCGCAAGATGGAGCGCCGCCGCGCCAACCCGGGCCCGCGGCGCCGCGGCCTCGAGAACGAGCTCGAGGGCGAGCGCCGCCGACCCAGGAGGAAGCCCAGGAAGAGGTCAGTCCACACACACACACACACCACTTCTAACATTATTTGGTTACTTTGTTTTTGTTTCAAGGACACACGACGCGTCGTTTCGTCTCAGACCGAGACCTAGATCCTATTCTAGAACTTTTGTCCTAAAGTCGTAAAATATTCACCCTCAAAGTGACCTAGCAACGCGACGTCTCTCGATTCATCTCAGTATTAAGAAACACAAACGTTTACGTAAGTGCCTCTTTTTTGGCAATACGATTTGTTGCCAACTAAATTATACCGAAGTTCGAGTAATAACGTGAACCAAATTCCGTCTCGGTCGGTTGCCATAACTAAAGTTTATGGAACTTTCATCGAACTTTCAACTTTAAAGTTTTTTAACCCACATTCAACAGATTAAATTATTACGTGAAGACGTTCCTATATATAGAGACCGAATGGTTTTCAGCGTGGATTTATTAAACTTTAGCTATCGTTTTTCTTAAAACTTTTAAGATTCTCTGAGCCCTACTTGATATAAATTTCAAAAGCCCTTAAAACAGCTTTTAGGCTGATATCTTGTAAAACAATCAGTCTATATTATCTTGACGGGCCGTTTGTGAGACAATACTTCGCTTGAAATTGCCTCCCATAATCCGAGCGAGCGTAGAGTGGAGCGTAGAGTGGTCGAGCGCAACAATGCATGGAACTGTAAACATCACATTGTTTGCGAACTACCCGCGAGTGTACTACGTACAAATAGATCGGCTAATCCAATCCAAATGAACTGAATATAAAGTCAATTTGCACTCCTGAAAGTTATAAAGTTCCTTCGACGGCCGGACAAAGAGTGAGCGTGTTGAATTTAGAATTAGGTTCGTGAGCGGTGGTTATTGGTTGACCGATCTACTGCGGCGCCTGTGACATTGAATATAACCGGTGTAAAAAGTTTCATGTTAACTCAGCCTTGAAATAGTAAGCTGTTTGCGAAATCCGTAGAAGGTCTACCGCATCGGCCTCCAACTATCGATCCAGGGGCGTCTCATTTGTACCCACACCTAGGTACTCCCGAGTTTTTTTATGACGATGGAATAAGTACTCCAAATTGACAGGGACGGCCGCCGCCGCTTCTTTACCCAGAACCTTGTATGAATTTTAATAGAAATGATTTGTCTGCTTTGCAGTATCGAGCCTGGAATATTTTATGATTCCGATTCGATTAGGTATAGTTTACAATGAAAAGGTTTTTGAACTCGGAATATAGTTTGATTTGTAAGTTTGATACACATAATTATGTAGAGTCGACGACATAAAATAGTCTACAATTGAATAGCTGACTGGAGTAATAAAATATAGTTGTTGTGGAGAGACCTTGAATCGTAACTTGTTTAATTTGCTGTTGAGCTTTGTTTAAATATTGTTATTGGATTCGTTATTTTTATGTGAACAAAACTGTTTTATTTTTCACGTTTGAGATTAAATATTAGTTCTGTTCTTTTTGTTAAGTCCACATCTGAAAATGAGGTGCTTTGCCAGTTTAGTACTTTATTTGTGAGCATGAGGATTTTTTAACAAAATTATCGGAATTAATGTTTAAATTTTGACACTTCGCGCGAAAAATTGCGACAAGTGGAACCGGCTTTAGAATAGTAGGAATAAAATACACAATTTTTAGATTTTTAGACAGATCTTACTATCTAAAGATGCTATAAAAAAATCTAACCATACTAAAATAATCTGATAATATAAAAGGAAAGTTGGACAGACTGACTGATCGACGTACAGATTAAACTGCTATACTGAACGGATAAAATTGAAATTTGGGCACAAAGGTAGACGTTGTGAAATAAACATATACACAAATATATTGTGTTCGGTGAAGCCAGGGAGGGATTTGTCCCGCCTTCTAGGTATAATCTGCTACCATCTACGGCCGCATCGTCGCTTAAGATCAGGCGTGATTGTGCTGGCTATAAAAAAATAAAAAAAAACTATTGTACATGAGAACTAAAAAAAAATAGAAAAGAAAATATCTTCATATTTTTAAATAAAATCCTTTTGAGTTTTGCCATAATTTCAATAAAGGCAGCGCTTGCTAAAACATTTAGTTTCATTTAAATAATATGTTAAGTTATAAATATAATGCGTTGTATAAAACTAAACATGAATAGGTACTATTTACAGCCGTGTATTAAAACTTCACCCTGCTAGATAGTTTCATAAACAACGTATTAACTAAATCAATATAAATTATTTTATAACCTGACACTCGATTTACTATGATTATTTTAATAATTATATTACCAACAGTACTCGGAATAATAACACATCAAAAGAGCCAATTATACCTAACCATATAGTTATACCTGCTAGGTATACTAGTTTCTAGGCCTCTTTCAAAGTTAATACAACGATCTGAATACGATAATAACCATTTACGAGGGCGCCACTGCCTATGACCTAAAAGAAATTTGTACGACATAAAATATAGTTCAACTTTTGTCCACGTCAAGATCGCAGTCTAAGTAAATTGCCCAAAATTAGTGTAGCGGTTAAACGTTGATACACAAAAGTCGGGATGTTAAAGCGCTCAAAATGTCTTAACAAAAAGAGGTGTAAATTTGTAGATTAATGCTTAAACTTCTTATTTTAAAATTAATGTTCAATGCTTTATAATGTTGACCACTGTATTGTTTTTGTATAGAGAATACCTAATATTGAATACCCTGCACGGAAACAGACGAATCGCTTAACGCGTAAAATAATGTTTTTTTCTTTACTGAGTAAGTTAAATTACCTCTACAATAAATCTGTTTCATCATGCTTATTTTATTTATTTCCACGTATTGGTACAAAGTAAGATTTTGTGCGGAAAGCGTGAAATCTTCACAAATCGCACGTATTCACTCGCTCATAGTTGACATACAAGTCGTCCATACATTGCGTCTACAAGGCGCGAATTTTTTTGCGTTTATGTCAAGATCGTTCAATACTTCTGAACTCTATATTTTACAGAACCTATACAAAATTCAAGCGACGTGTGCGCTCTTTCTGGATAAAGTACGAGTATGCTTACCAATTAAGTCTATAGTCAGGTTACATTTAAAAAAAAGGTTGCATCTTAATGAATAGTAAACTTTTATTTTATATTTATTTGCGCATAAAAACAAACGTCGTGAATACGCTTAAAAATTACACGTCAAAGAAAAAAGTGTTACAATTGTCAGTTTTATCGCTAATAGCGATCTCTTCCAGACAACCAAGCAGCACCAACTGAGAAACCAAGAATGTTATTTTTATCGAGATATTTCAGCCCAAATTCTAAGTCCAATAGTACATAGTTGCAGTTGTGTTAGGTCGGAAAAAGAAATAAGTATGGTATCTAATTGCCCCCACTTTCAAAACTTCAAGGAAATTCTTGATAACGTTGTTATAACTCGTGGTTATTGTAATAACATTTATTCATAGCTATTGTTTTACTGTGAAAATGTTTAGGTAAAATTATCCTAGTAATAAAAATACGAAATGAAGTAGTGTTGCAAAGAATGAGGAAAAACGTTGAGATTCTCAACATCGTACAGATAATTAATGGAATTAGGCGTTACTTTGCGGAAATCCTTGATAAATACTTGTCGAATATTATGGTTTAATATATTTAGTTACTTTTAGGGATAGCAGGGAATATCGATATCAATACCCCTTTATGGTACTAACAATTAATTAATAACCCTTAGTGCATGTCGCATGTACATGCGGGCGCGTGGTACTAATCTAGGGTATAAGCTATGTACCGATATACCAAATTTCCGTTTAATCGGTTCAGCCGCTTAGACGTTAATAGTTAACAAACAAACACACACACACATTATTCACATTCACGCTTTCTTAGAATTTACTCGTATATTATTGTTAAAAATATTATAACCCGTATGATGCCACGTAAAACATATAAATCTTCCCAAACACAATAAACAATCTAATACCCTATACTTAGGGTAAAGACACACTACTGTGGTGTGGTTTGGCGAGACTAGTTAAAAAATTATAACATTATACATATACACATCGTACTGTCTTAACACCTCTATAAAGCGTATACTTTAATAATAGAAAGAATAGACTAGAATAGAAAACTCTTTATTGTACACCATAAATAAATATATAGAATAAGCTTAAAAAATTACACATAACAACACACTACATCTTATCTTAATCTTACTAATATACATAATATTATAAACGTGAAAGTTTGTAAGAATGGATGTCTGGATGTCAGGATGTTTGTTACTCTTTCACGCCTAAACGGGTGGACCGATTGAGCTGAAATTTTGTATAGAGATGGCTTAGACCCTGGAAGAACACATTGGCTACATAAGTACTGCGGGTAAAACCGCTGGGCGCAGCTAGTATAACAATAATACGTTATACACAACGTATGAATCAAAAATGATTCGACGCGCCACAATAAACCACACCATAGTAGCGTGGCTTAATAACGTGTATCTAGCAAGCTAAACGACTCAATGGTTGGGTTATGGTGGCTAGTTATCGGATATAATACTCAATAATAAATGAATGAATGATTTTTTTCCAAAAAAGAAGTTACATGCAAATATTCCTTATTACATTATTACGGTTAGGTTAGGCATTCCATACAACTATTTCTATGAGTCTGAAACTAGGCTGTAGCCTGTGGCTTGATAAAATAATTAATATATATATTGATTGACTAATAATAATTAATATATATACGGATTATGGGCAGCGTTATTTCTTACAATCAAAAGAACGCAGCGTCTAGCTCATTTTCTTACTTTTTTGCATTAAAATAATCTCAAAATAATATAGGATGACACTTGTAGCCTTGACATTACTGCGGGATCCCGCTAAATCCTGCACTCCATGCTATAAGGGTTAATGTATGAATCCGATATGATCCAATATGATTTGACACGTCACGACACACCACAGTAGTGTGGTTCACCCTTTATACACGTTTGAAATCCGAAGAGATTTATAATAAATCGACTTATACTATTGAGATCGAGTCGAGCAACGATCTTTTTCGAATTTTGAAGATCAATTCAAATCAAAGGATTGAGCACCCGTAGACGCTTGAGCTGTCGACGAGATCTCCGATTTACAATTTATCTTTTAAACATTCCCTTCTTGAATTTATCTCTTTTGTAGGAAATTTGAGTAAATAGTAATCCCACCAAAAACATTCTGTAAAAAACTAGCCAAGTCTCGATGGAGCTGCTTGTTTATCTCTAAAAAGTAATGAAATCTAGACAAAGTCGTGCCAAGTATAAGGTTCCTTACTGCGATTTCTTTATTATTATAGTTAATGTTGTGTGACTTGGCCGTTGAAGGGTACACAAGGGTACAAAACCAGATGCTCCATGACACTTGGATCGCCTAAACATAAGTATTATTGAAATACGCAGCTTTATCAAGCCTACAATTGACTGGTTATCCAATCAACGTTTTTCAAGTGGAAATTTTCTATCGTGAATGGGTAGCGGACAGATTGGTGCAATAGTGTCATGGAGCACCTGGTATAATACCCTTGTGTACCCTTCAACGGCCAAGTCACACAACATTAACTATAATAATAAAGAAATCGCAGTAAGGAACCTTATACTTGGCACGACTTTGTCTAGATTTCATTACTTTTTAGAGATAAACAAGCAGCTCCATCGAGACTTGGCTAGTTTTTTACAGAATGTTTTTGGTGGGATTTCACTTATTTTTGTAGAAACGCTATATTATAAGGTTATCAGAAATACAAACCGCAAGCGCGTTTTAAAATACAGTCAGCGCCATCTAGATACGTGTGCGTTCACTCTTAGTCCAATGCATCATAATATTATACCAGGAAGTGGGCCTAATTAAACTTGCAAGATTTAATTACAGACAGACAGACCGACAGGTGAAAGTTAATAAAAGCTTGTAGTAAAGGCGGTATGTCGATCTCTTCTAATAGTTTGGTTGGGCTCTTATTTTAGTTGGCCACGCTAGATATCGCCTGATCATAACTGACGATTTACGACACATATACACACTCACATATACATATACTATGCCTTAAATATATTTTGAGTTAATAAGTTGGATATTACACAATTTTAACCATTGACTGCAAATGTAACTTTGTAATCCTATACATTTATATGAGATTACAAAGTTATTTATGCAGATGAATTATCTCGAAAACGAGACCGAAATTGCATGTTTTTTTAGTTTTCCTATGGCTTATACAATAAATTCTAAGTATGTACCAAATTTCAGCTCTCTGAGTTTATGGGAAGTACTAGTTCTATTTTGATGATCATGAGTGAGTGAGTGTCGAAAATGCGAAACTTTGCTTTCGCTTAACTTCGGAACTTAATGACCTACAGACTTGAAATTTTGGATTTTAAGTATGTAATTATAGCTTACTAGATGACGAAAATTTCTGTGTTCTGGTCTTATCCAGAGGTTCTTAAATAGGGGCCTGAAAATGCGACGAAATGGTTCCTGTAAAGATGGTACGGCAGTGCTTGCTTCGCGCTCGACTTGGCGGGGGCACTACCGTGCCCCCAGATAAAATAGATAAGGTATTAATTTTTTGAGCGATCTCTTTTTGAGTTTTTTAACTCTTTTGTAGAAAATTTTGGTAAATATTAATAAATAAATAGATCAGACATATTTATTGCGCGATTTTTCAGCTTAATCAGTCCATCCGTTTAGGCACAAATTTTCACGTTTATAACATTAGTAAAATGAAATGAATAAAATTTATTGACAACAGAAGATACATAATATTCAGTATAATAAATATTAGGTACAAATTTTACTTAGTATAATAATATATATAAGACTCAGTCAATGGGAGCAGACTCAGCATGCTGTCAGATTAACTCTATGGCTAACCTGACTGGTGGTAGTAAGCACGGTACATCCGACAGTGTAAAACCGCGGGTGCAACTACAAATGATTACACTTAAGAATATTATAGTCCTCATCCTCGCTTAAAGGAGGGACTTATTTAAAAATTACAACATTATTTAATACACGATTTTTAAAACTATCGCGAGTGTTCTCCATAACTACAACAATAAAAAACGGCACAACTCACGTCTAATACTGCCGAGAATATCTCGACCACGGTTTCGGACAATTACTGCAGGCGTGAACTCCTGATGAAGGACATCAGACATATTCTCGGCAGTATTAGACGTGAGTTGTGCCGTTTTTTTATTATTATTTAATACAAAATAATAATAAACATTTACTGACGTTATTTACGTTACAAAGGCATTTTCGACCAACTGTTTGGTGAACATACCACTTGCGCGATCCAGATCGGGCTCGCTCGGGGAAGGGCGATATCTATCGAGAATACAGGAAACTAGAGCTTGCCTTCATATTTCTGTATGAAAATAAAATCACCTAAATATGAGGGTGCGGGGAGTTGACTACTTTTGATTGGCTTGTTCAAAGACATTTATTTACGTTTTTTATGTTAATTTATGTTAGTGTTAACGTTTTATTAACAATAAACAATTGAAGTATTTTATGCAGCGTCAATGCGTATCGTCGGCGATAGCATACTCTATGGTTAGCCAACCTCTATGTTGTCTATGTTTTTTTTTTTTTTTTTTCTTTTTAATAATATGGCAACATGTGCATTTTGCCAGTGTCGAGTAAAATTCGTGAATGTTCACGGGATATTAAATTATGGTCTCCACTTTCGTGTTTTGCCAGTGTCAAGTTAAATGTTATTTTTTAAGTAATAAGTTAGTCAGGTCAGAGTCAGAGTGAGCTTAATAGCTCGTCTAGTCACGTGAGTCTTCCAGTAAAATGGGTGGAATTTTACTGAAAGTTCGGAGGAGTTTTGGAGGGGGCACCAAAATTCATATTTCAGCACCATATCACTTGCCTACATCTGTGCACATTCAAAAACACTTAACACGCAATATTCCACCATTATTACACGCTAACAATCAAATTCTACACGATTATTAAGCAAAAGACGTGGAGCTAATGATATGATCAAGGCTTGCCGCCAAAACTCTCCCGTATAGTTTTTATTCGGATACATATGACGGTTTTTTTTTTTGGTATTTTACTTAATGGTAAAGCATGTACAATACAATACTCTCTATTGCAACAAAAAGATAAAAAAAAGACTTAAAACGAAACTATAAAAAGGTCTACGATAGGCGACGTTATCGCTTAGAGCGATATCTCATGTACTGGTATTAAAAGTCTTATATAGGTAGAAATACAGAATTTTACATGTTTAGTTTATAATGTATTTTTATCGTCCATATTTATATAGACTTCAAGGTTTATTGTATTATGCTACGAAGAAATCACATCCCTAGTTCGTTGGGATTATGGAAGTATATTATGTAGAGGTATTTGTTTTTTATTTTATTTTACGAAGAAGTTTAAAATTATTTAAACTACTTACTAGTGCTTTGTTTTTTTTTGTTAATTACTAGCTGCGCCCAGTGGTTTATCTGCTGTACTGTACTGTGTTATTCCTATGTGTTATTCCAGGGTCTAAGCTATCTCTATACCAAATTTCAGCACAATCGGTTCACCCGTTTAGGCGTGAACACAGGTATGAAGAAGTAACAAACATATACACACTCACAAAGACATAAGACATAAGATTTGTTTATTGCCATAAGTATTTTACAAGTTGAACAATAGTGCTTATGAACAGTTAGAAAATAATTAAAATGCTAAACAATTTGCCGTTGAGACCCAAACTAAGCTCTAGGCTTGTATCTTGAGCCTCGGCGAACAAACCTTCTCTTTTATAACACAAGTGTTTATTTTTTTGTTTTTAGGTGAGGTAGTCGGGAGTGTTCTAAGCTATGTTTGGTTGAAATCGGTTCAAGATGGCCACCGCCACATAATGGCGGATTATATATTTTTTACACAATTCCATCAATATAGGTAGTTTGACTAGTAGAGATTTTTTTGCTTAAGTTAGTACTATTTTTTTTGGGTTATTTCCAAAACTTTGTACCAGTTGTGTATCTTTGCCTAATTAAATGATTTATTTTTAATTTAATTCGCTTGTATATGTATCTCAAGTCACAAGCGATCACACGTTCTTTATGAACAACAAAGTAACAATACTCGACATTAGAGCCATTGGTTCGGATGTCAGATATTTTTTTTTTGCTTTGACTTCAGACCTTCTAAGTCAAACATAAGGTCCGATGTCGATTTTAAAAGATATCGGACATCCAACCTTATGGCTCTAACTTCGTTAATATTATCTGAGTAGGTACCTAAAATACACTACAACGATTTAGAAAACTGACACAAGCATTATGTGTGTGGGTCTTTAGTTACCTTAATAAAGAAAATTTTAATTTTTAATTATCCGTGGTATTTTACAAGTTTAGACTTTAACTCAAAGCGTTAAAGACTATAATTGCACGGAAAACACAGAATTAACGGTAAAAATAAAAGTAAACCCAAACTTTTAATAGCAGCTTGAACTACGTTTAAAACTGTCCTTTATAGCAAGCGTTTAAGAAACTGAGCCTTTAGTACAAGTTCTATCAGGCGTAAGATGATAGGTACTGTCACTGGGGTATAATAAGGAGAGTTCTTCTTGTTTTAGTGAGAGTGAGGTACATGAACAGCATGTTCGTGTTGTTTTTAGAGTTATTAGGATAATATACTCTCTCTCTCTTTGTCCTATTGAGAGCTCTATTAATGTCTCTATCTATCACAAAGTCGTAATCAAAGGCTAAACTATAATTTTATTTATTTATTTATTTGCCAAAAAAGTTAACAAATTACAAAAGAGTATACAGTGGCCCCACACTAGGCACAAGGCCCGTGTCGTGGTGACCTGATGTGAGATAAACATGAACACTAATTATTGGAGGTGAGTACATAATATGAACTGGCGACTAATTTATACATGTTGTAGTTATTTTTAGAATACATACCACTGAATATAAATCAAATTAATGTAATTATGCTACATAGGTTAATGAAGTACGAAAATCTATTCTGTTCTACATAATGAATACAAAAATTTGGTAATTGCTAGGCCTACTATATGACTGCGGTTATTGGACTGATAGCGATCACTTCCAAGCATTTCGGTTGTATTTGCGTTTGGGTTTGAGTCTGAAAGCGATCACTTCCAAGAATTTTGGTTGTGTTCATGTGGTAAGAAGAAGGATTGTGCTTTTATTCACGTGTATAATGAAGATCAAGTCATATTCCCAGCTGTGGGAAGATAATGTAAGTTGTTGTTGATGTGTGATCGTGATGATAATAACGTAAAGTGAGGCGTTTTAACACACAGGTCCACTACACCAAACAGCGCTAGAAAAAACAATGCACTCCACTAAAACACACACTGAAGGAAATGCTTTACAACTCCTCTTTCCAGTTCTCAGCGGAAGCTTAACTGTGAAAGAAAAGTGTGAAGTTTACTATACTTTTTATTAATAAAATCAAGGAAAGTTTTCTTTTTATTTGAAAGCTTGTTTTATAGAGATGGTTCTTAGAGATTTGAACGCAAGGACAATGATATTTTTAGTTTCAAAGTCAGCTCTTAAATCTTACTAATATTATAAACATTAAAGTTTACTATGAAAATTACGAAAGGTGTGCGTGGAATGCACTATAAGCAGGAACTTGACATGGAGTGAAAAAGCGGAACCGCGTTGGATGAAAGCGGAACGCGGATCCATGGTCAAAAAGGCGGTGTAAAAAGCGGTATGATCTGGCATCACTGCGGACGTATGACTACTGGACCACGGATGCTACCACACACCACGTGTGTCTGTGTAGCCACACTCACGACCATCAAATTATTCACATAAATCCCCTCAAAAATTCACGACAATGTTATGGCATTTGGCAGAGACATGCCAAATATTCACGTAATTAAGCTCAATGTTCGTTGAGAAACTCACACCGGCAGATGATAGTTTAGGAGATTCACACAACGTATATTATGTTGGCTTGTTTCGTATACAATAAAATAATACTTTATTGCATACCAAATAATCTCTTGTATTCTATATATTCTTTATACTTAACCCCTTTTTTCCTTATTTTTCCTATTAATATTTCGGTTGGACAATGCTTTCAATCAGGACCTCTATATACCTGAAATCTATGAATAAACGATATGTATTTGTATTTTGTATATGAGAAAAAAATGTATTTTTTTTAAATTCTAAAGGATTTAGCCATGGTGGCCAAGGGGTTATGTGGTGCAGATGTAATTCTGGACCACCAACTTTGAGTGCCGGCCCCACAAAAATAACTATAATTAAGTACAGTGTTTTTACTCGCTATTCTAGTGGTAGGCTTCGTCCGTGGCTAGTTACCTCCCACTGGACAAAATCGTGTCGCCAAACGGTCATTATGATCGTGTTCCGGCATGATGTTCAGTGAAACCAGGGAGGGATTTATCCCGCCTTCTAGGTTTAGTCTGCTACCATCTATCGTGGTCAAAGACTAACTTATAATTTAATGAATAAAACAAGTTAATTACAAAAATACTTTTGAACGACCAGCTCTCAGCCTAAATGCCATGAGGAATTTTCAACGAGTATTTAGGTGTTCAGTATTTTCAATGTTTATTTACTCTGGGAGTTTATGGTTGCTCTAATTATGCTTTTAATTTTTAACTGACTTTACAATATGATGTACATATGTTATATTATTGCAACTCTACGATCAAGGGATAATAATAATTGGGATTTATACTCCAACAGAACAGGTTACCCTACTTACACTGTCAGAGTCAAATCACAATTTATAGGTTGTGTGGCGAACCTATATGTTGCAGTTTCAGGTCGCCGAGATTACTACAGGGCCTGCAACATGACCTAACGACTGCCTTCTAACTTCTACATATCTTATAGGAAACAGCCGGGACCCACAGTTTTGCGTGCCTTCCGATACACGGTAGCGTCCAGGCGAACTTTTTGCCACACACTGAGATTTGAACCCACCCTGTGGGTTCAAATCTCAGTATGTGGAATTAAAAGCCGGACGCATGACCACTGGGCCACGGACGCTACAAATGTAATTGGGATGTAATAGCAACTGCGAGATTTTTACATAGAACAATCCTATAAGAGCATATATATCGAGTGACGCTCTCTCGCTCGCACAATTTGACGAATTTTGAAATATAAATTCATGGAATTAATTTATTGAAATTTCCTCTGTACCAGCCCTCCATAATATTATTGCACACATTTTAAAAGTGTTTTCAGTTAGATATATTAAAAAATGGCATAATGTGATTTTTTGGAAAAAAAATGTTTTTTTTAATATTGTTCCCCATCCCATTTTTTAATATATCAAACTGAAAACACTTTTAAAATGTGTGCAATAATATTATAGAGGGCTGGTACAGAGGAATTTTCAATAAATTAATTCCATGAATTTATATTTCAAAATTCGTCAAATTGTGCGAGCGAGAGAGCCTCACTCGATATATACGCTCTTAAGGCTTCCAAACATGAATTTAAATGCAAAATATCAAATGTTAGCCCAGTCAATGAGTGCCCAAAAAGGGTATGTGGATCGGAAAGTCGAAAGCAGAAAAACTAACTTAGTAACTTTGTTTGGACTAGTTAGGAGATAAACATACTAAAAGTCCCCACCCCTCCGAGGTGAGCCCGAGGGGGGGGGAGGCCGAAGAAGGTCCCATTTTTAGGTTTTTTGCTTATACATATGTCAAAAACTGTGCGTTGTACTATATTTTGTAGTACTACATTATTAAACCTCATAAAATTTTCTACAACTTCGGCCTTGACACTTTTTATCTATCTCCAATCGTTGTCCAGCTATGAGCTTCCAAACATGGTCCATATTGAAAACGCTTAAATTAGTTTTCCATACAAAGTCAGTAAAAAAATCTTAAAAATAAAAATTTGACCACGTTCTGGTTGTCGTATCATAATGAAACTTTGCAAATGTCTAGAAATCTGATGACAGTTTAATAATCTGGTACCACTGAGTTGATCTGATGATGGAGCCAGGAAGTGTCTAATGAAACTCTTCAATGACTATTAGTAAACCCGTCGAGTTTGGGCACATTACATTCGAATCGATGAGACTTTTTCATTACACTTGCTGTCGAGGGTCTGATAATGGACCAGGAGGTGCCTACGTCTCATCAATCCGAATGTAACTCGCCGGTTTTACTAATAGCCATTGATGAGTTTCAGTAGACACCTCCCGGCTCCATCATCAGATCAGCTCAGTTGTACCAGATTATTTTATTGTCATCGGATTTCTAGACATTTGCAAAGTTTCATTATGATACGACAACCAGAAGTTGGTCAAATTTTATTTGTAAGATTTTTTTACTGACTTTGTATGGAAAACTAATTTAAGCATTTTCAAAATAGACCATGTTTGGAAGCTCATAGCTGAACAACAATTGGAGATAGATAAAAGTGTCAAGGCTGAAGTTGTAGAAAATTTTATGGGGTTTAATAATGTAGTACTACAAAATATGGAACAATGCACAGTTTTTGACAGATAAGCAAAAAACCTAAAAATGGGACCTTCTTCGGCCTCCCCCCCCTCGGGCTCACCTCGGAGGGGCGGGGACTTTTAGTATGTTTATCTCCTAACTAGTCCAAACAAAGTTACTAAGTTAGTTTTTATGCTTTCGACTTTTCGATCCACATTTCTTCTTTTACTGGACTATGTATGTTTTTCATATACTAATCTAGTAGACTCGCGCGCACTTCGCAGCGATTCGCTAACCTAACCTAACAAAAAATTATCAGTGTTTCTCTTCTATAATATGCATATTATGTCTATAAACCTTCCTCTTGTATCAATCTATCTATTAAAAAAACCGCATCAAAATACGTTACGGGATTTCAAAGATACACATACATGGGGACAGTCAAACTGACGGGGTGGCGACTTTGTTTTACTATATAGTGATAGGCCTACGTTTACATTAAACTTGATGGAAAGTGCAGATGCGGTGATAATGAATCATGCAAGATGCCTTAGGTACCTTCGCTCACTTAAAGATTTCAGGTTGTATCGCTCGGCAAACACGAATGTCGATCGAATGTGTTCCAAATTATGCGACCAGTTAAAAGACCTTAGTAAAAAAGTTACATAAAATCTTTGAAGCAAAATGTTTATTTTCAATTTTTTAAAGATTTTTTTATTGAATTCTTTATGTCCTTTTGTTTTTTTATTAGATTACGTTTATCGGCAGCCCCACTTCGAGTAAAGGTTCGCGCGAACTGTCTTTCTTAATTTAAGAGATCTAGGTTATTTAAAAGAACGCCACCTTTAATATTGCTTTTAGTACAAGGTACAAGCAAGTTTTATCAAAATCTGTTCAGCAGTATTCAAGATATTAATTAAAATACTTATGCGTTTCAAGGGCCGAAAGTGAGCTTGAAGTAGGTTTATTTCTTAACATTTTAAAGGAAATTTTACGTTTTGTATCTTACAGACTTACAGCTTATAATGTATTACTTTGTATATTTAGAACCTTAGGTACCTACATTTTAGTATATTACTAAAAGTAGTTTTATGTTAGACTTTACGATGCTTTTCACTGATCCTAACCACCTTCGGTAACAGGAACGCTTTTTTAGATATACCACTTTAAATATGTACACATTGGGGCCTTTATATTATATTATAATTATACATTTGTCATTGGGACTTAGATGTAGTGACAAAGACAGAGAAAGGAATGCTTAGATGGTTCGGACATGTAGAAAGAATGGATGAAAGGCGTTTGACTAAAGATATATATGAGGCGAATGTGAATGGTCAAGCCGCAATTGGTCGACCTAGGTGCGCTTTCCTTGACCAAATAAATGTCGTCCAAGAACCGGCGAGTGTGCATGAAGAATATGATGAAAGTCGAGGAAGCGAAATAGGTGTGTCAGGATCGTACCCAATGGGGGGAAATAATCTCTGCCTACCCCAACGGGAACCAGGCGTGATTATATGTATGTATGTATGCATTGGGACTTTAGGCAGTTGTCCCACCGAAGGGCAGAGAACGACTAACTATATTTTCTCGCTTAAGAAACGTACTAAAAATATACATTCTGTGTAAACAAAAGAGATGCATATACAAATAGTTGACCGCTGACTGTTCACACTGCCGGCGAGGACTCGCTTCACTAGCTTGTCGCTGAGTGACAAGAGCTATGAAAGATAACACTCGCTCAGCGATACTCGCGCTTAATCAGAACTTACGCCGAGCGAGCAACCAGCGGTCATTTATCTACAGTGCAAGTAATCGCTCGTCTCACTCGCACACTCGCTTATAGCCGAGTTACACAACTATCGGAACTAAGCACTCGCCAACTCGTTTCTACATTCTAGCTCTGCTTACTTTTCACGTTACTCGTTTATCGTTACCGGTGGGACAACTGCCTTATGCCACATTAACTGAAAAAGGGTTTTTAATAACAATAATCGACTCAAAATATCACAGGTAACGTATGCAAAAACTCTCATTATGACATTCTAATCTTATTTCTATTTTGATATCTTCTATGTGATAACTCATTCAAACTTGGTTATAAAATTTCCTAAGTGGTCAAAAATAGTAACTAAAACGCTAATTCTATGTTCCAAAATAACTACTATGAACAGAGAATGTAAAAAAGTAAATAGATGATAGGTAGGTAGGTTCCACGTTCCACCAAGCTTCCACGTTCTGTTCGCAAAGATTTTCGCCTAGACGCTACCGTGTTGCGAAAGGCACGTAAAACTGTGAGTCCTAGCTGTTTTCATGTTACAGGCTTTGTAGTAATCTCGGCCACCTGAAACTGCAACATAGTAATATTTTATTGGTATGTATTTAGGTTGGCCACACTACCTATAATTGTGATTTGACTCTGACAGTGTAGGTAGGGGCCACACAAACCTATAGCTGTTATTTGACACTGACAGTGTAAGCAGGGTCCACAAAACCCTTTAATTGTGATTTGACTCTGACAGTGTAAGTAGGGGTCACACAACCTTATAGCTGTTATTTGACACTGACAGTGTAAGCAGGGTCCACAAAACCCTTTAATTGTGATTTGACTCTGACAGTGTAAGTAGGGGTCACACAACCTTATAGCTGTTATTTGACACTGACAGTGTAAGCAGGGTCCACAAAACCCTTTAATTGTGATTTGACTCTGACAGTGTAAGTAGGGGTCACACAACCCTAGTTGTCATTTGACTCTGACAGTGAGTACCTACATACCCCAATTAAACGTATCCTTAGTAAAATAGAAGCGTGTGTTCCAATAGAGTTGTTCTAGCCGTCTAAACCACTCGGCCTTGACCTAGCGTTCGGTCTCCTTGCGGCGCGGCCTCTACTAGATTTGTTTTTACGATTCGGGTGCCCGTAACTCGTAATGCCTATGTACGGAATAATAAATAGTCGTTTTGCTAGCTTAAAGGGACTGCGCAGACGGCACACTTTTTGTGCGATCGAGTCTGCGGCGTACAAAAAGTCTGCATGGCGCGCAAAAAGTCTGTTGCGGATTTTTCACAGACTCAACGCACACGACGCACATCTTCGATCATTCTGTCGGCAGAGCTGTAGGGACGTAGACAGGCCCGGATTTAGCCAAAATGCCGCCCTGGGCAGTGAGAAAATGCCGCCCCCCTCCGCCGAAATATTATTTATAAACGCTCATCGGCTAGACATTTTGCTAAGAAATTTGTTGTCGAGTTCTTTCATATTATACGTAATTATGAATATTTATAAAAAAAAATATACATCTAACTACGAAAGCTGTGTGTATAGCTTGCTTTGAAAAAGAGAAATTATAATTGAGAAATTTTATAATGCTAACTACAATAAGACCGCTGATTGTGAATTGTGACACATAGATTATAATACCGGGTTTTTATGTTTAAGTTTATTTTTCAATGTTTCAATAAAGTGTTTTATCTACCTATCTATCTGTCTACGACAGGTGGGCGTAAGACTCGCTTGGAGTGGCAAGAAAATTATAATATTATGTTGACTAAAAAGACTGCGAGCAGCTTGCTGCGAGCGAGAAAATTTTGTATATTTGACTACACAACAGTGGGCGCATACTTCACCCTGAGTGCCAAAATCGCTGTGAGCACCGAGAAAATTTTGTTTTTGTGACTATATAAACAATGGATGCATAGTTTGCTCCGAGTGTTAAAATAAAAAAAAAATATTATTCAAAGCGCGAGAAGCTAGCTGCGAGCACCAAGAAAATTTTGTATATCTGACTGCAAAAAGTGAGTGCGTAGTTCGTTTTGAGTGCCAAAAATAAAAAAAAGAAGGCGAGCAACTAGCTGCAAATGCCGAGAAAAGTCTTGCTACGAAAAGTGGACGGAAAGCTCGTTTGGAGCAAAAATCTTGAGTTTGTGTGGCCAGTATTCCAGACTTCTTATTATGAGCGCAAAAAAAAATTATAATAATAACCAGCGTGATTGAGAATACAAATTTTAATTCAACATCGGATGTTTATGGATTGAATATTTTTTTCTCGTTTCGAAATTTGCCGCCCTCAGTAAATTTGCCGCCCCCTGAAAATTTGCCGCCCTGGGCACTCGCCCCGAATGCCCCTAGTGAAAATCCAGGGCTGGACGTAGACGCTATGGAAATCGTGCAGAGATCGCGAAGTATTATTTTGTACATGAAGTACAGAAAAAGAAGAAGAAAGAAGCGTTACGTCCACCACTAGCAAATGCAGATTGCAGACTAAAGTGTGTGCCGTCTGCGTTAGCGCGCGTTGAAGCAAACGTTCTATTTTTTTCACACACTTTTTGTGCGGAGCGGCGCGACGCGGCGCGATCCGGTCTGCCCGAATTACACGGATTATTTGTGTGCCGGACTTTTTTTCAAAGCAAGCTATACACACAGCTTTCGTAGTTAGATGTATATTTTTTTTAATAAATATTCATAATTACATATAATATGAAAGAACTCGACAACAAATTTCTTAGCAAAATGTCTAGCCGATGAGTGTTTATAAATAATATTTCGGCGGAGGGGGGCGGCATTTTCTCACTGCCCAGGGCGGCATTTTGGCTAAATCCGGGCCTGTCTACGTCCCTGCAGCTCTGCCGACAGAATGATCGAAGATGTGCGTCGTGTGCGTTGAGTCTGTGAAAAATCCGCAACAGACTTTTTGCGCGCCATGCAGACTTTTTGTACGCCGCAGACTCGATCGCACAAAAAGTGTGCCGTCTGCGCAGTCCCTAACACGGATTATTTGTGTGCCGGACTTTTTGCGCGTCGTGTGCGTTACTGCATATAATTGCATAGGTTCTATTTTCACAGACTAATAAGTGCGTCATGGATAGTCTGTCGTCTGCGCAGCCCCTATACGTTATAAGTTACAATTGGTTGGGACTTGGGACCTGTAGGGGTTCGAGTGTTTAGTTTCTAAAGCTACTTACTTTTAGTTGATTTTAATACTGAATAAGGAATCAGTCTTAGTAGATGCACGCGTAATCATTAAATGTATTATAAAAATAACATTATTTAAAAAAAATCGTCCCCAATTTGTTCACAGGTATGGTTTTTTTTCTTCCGAATTTGTATCCACTTAGCTTGTTAAATTCTTACAAATCCTAAAGAAATTGTTCTAATTTTATGATTTCTATTGTATACAAATTAGGTATAAAGCCAGTGCTTAATTTCGCGCCAAAATTCGTCCAAATTCTCATTAAAAAATGCTTTTGACATTTTTATTTTTGTTTGGGTAATTATCAGATCACAAGCACATTACGCGAAAAATCGGTTGTTCCATAATGTGCGGGTTCGCGTTCCGTCACGGAAAATCGGAAAATCCGTAACCGATCATCCGCAAATTCTGTCAATAGCTTTTATGTTATTTTAAACCCATATCTTCCGACATTAACTGTCAATACAATAAAATAAATACGTACAAATATACCTTCATCGAGCTTCCATTAGCTCAGTCATTTTATACACTGCAGTAAAATAAATAAAGACGCTTCCTATCGCAGGTGGCAAGTATTAAGCTCCTGGAAATATAAAACCAATACGTGGAGACAAGACATTCGAGCGGCAGAATGGGTCTTCGATACTGATACAATGTAGGGGTATATGGCGCAACTACTGTAATATTTAATTTTTTTATAAAGAAAAAAAAACTAGGGTCCTTGGGACATCAAATTTTTAGGGTTCAATTTTTTGACAGATTTTTTTCAAAAAAATTATAATAAATGTAGGTTATGTTTAAAAAAAACAAGGCATCTTATCAAAGTTATATTCTATATAGTATATAACTCTACATGATTTCTTTTCATTTCCAAAACCAATTAATTTCAAGTAAAAAGCATAAAATAAACATATTCCGATTTATAAAATCGATAAAATTATGATTTTGACGTCGCTTTACCACGAAGCAAGTATAGAGCAAAAGACAACGCTAAGCTTAGCTTGTTAAAAACAGAACTTAGAGCATAACTCTACCAAAAGTACATACATAAAATACATAATAAATATAGTTACAAGTTACATGTGAGTATGAGATATGAACAGGATATATATCAACATAAACAATCCACCCTTAAATTAAATAGGCTCAGCTTAAAGCTACACTTTAAACTTCCACGATTTAAACTCAAAAATACAATATTTGTTTTTTTTGTTAGTTTTATAATACAAATATGTTTTTGTAAAACTAGCATTTAATACCTACGCGATGTTCCTAGATTATGTCCCTAGTTACGACAAATAAAATGAATAAGAAATCATAATTTTAATATTTGCTTATCAAGGTATCTATCCAGATACATATATTGCATCGGCCTTCGTTTTATCTGTTTCTGAGTTTGTACCATTTCTTTGTTTACCTAATCAGTTGGATTGTTTGCGTTACAAAGTTTTGGGTTCGACGATATTTTGGGGTAATATAAATTATGTAGAGTGAAAATGGATAGTTTGACGATTTTATGATTTTGGGTCGCAGCGTTATTTATGTGAAAGGAAGTTTTATGGAGTACTCCACAACAAATACAGATTAAGTTTTGTATTCAGGCGCACTCTAACTTCGTTATTGGTCTGAATTTTTTATTCTTATATTACACTAATATTATGAATGCGAAAGTTTGTGAGTATGTTTGTTACTTCTTCACGCCTAAACGTGTGGACCGATTTAGCTGAAATTTGGTATAGAGGTAACTTTACACTCTGGAATAACGCATAGGCTAGAGTACAGCGGGTAAAACCACTGGGCACAGCTATAAATTATATATAAAATAATAGTTAGAAATATTTTTAGGTGATAAAATTCGAAACATACTTTTATTGACTTTAAAAATTAGTACATTTTAAGATAAGATTTATTATAAACTAATAATGTATTAGTATCTGAGACTATTTATTACAGTACCAGATAAAAAGCTTACAACTACACTAATTAACACAAATTGGCGGCAAACATGTTTCGTGGGGGTTTACAACACATTTAAAAAATTGTGAATTAAAAACTTACTTTGAAAATTCAATTATTAGTTATTATTTAGTGTTAATTCAGCTCTAAATCTATCTATCTATTATCTAAATCTATCTATTTAGAGCGGAATTAACACTAAATAATAACTAATAATTGTTGTGATGGATTTCCGCAAAGTAACGCCTAGTTCCATTAATTATCTTTGAAAATTCAGTTTAAGCCTAGGGCCAAATATTGTTTTCGAGCCATAAAGTTTAAAATACAACAAAAATTACATAACAATCCATATCAATGTTACATTCATATCATATTCCGATTGTTACAAATAAAAACGGCTAAAACGATGTAAAATGTGTCAGTTTTATAAAAGTGAAGTATTAATAAATAAAAAATTGTCCGAGAAGTCGATGACGGGCGATATTCCAAAGCCCCTTTTAAAAATGCATGCTCCTGACGCCTGCAGCTTAGAACCATTTCAAACTTAGATTAGACATCCAACTGGATACGTCACTGTCATGCGACCAATAAATATAGACCGCTGGGCATAGAATTAGTGGTAACAACGTAGTTTATTCCTGTATGTATGTACTTGTGTGAGTATATTTTATGCCATGTTTGAAAATTTTGACGTGTGTTTGTGTTTTTATGTGAAGATGTAAGAAGACGAGCAAGACGCTCTCCTGACGTTAAGAGATAACGCTGTCCATAATCTGTACAATACTACCTAGGATTTCACAATAATGTGAAATTCTAGGCGCACTGCAAGAGTCATAAGATGTTAAGACTCTTTAGCCCAGTAATTTCACTAGCTACAGTGCCCTCCTACCGAAGCACAGACAGACACACACACACAGACAGAGGTGTAGAGGTGACGTTTCCGTTAATTCATTAGTGTGGTTTCATTATTCGTATGCGTTGCCTCTCCCCGCAAAACTGACAGAGTTTCGCATGGAAATTAGTAAATATCCTGGTCGTTTCCTTTGGTGGTTTAATACTCGAAGATTTCAACTTAACAAACCTGTCAATATTAAATGTCCGCGGGGAAAAAATGAACTACACTTTTCACTATATTAATATGTCTTGATACAAAGATGCTAGCGCCATGGTTGATCGTTTTAAGGCCATGGTTGAATGTTGTTATAAAGAATTAAAATGCTTATTCCGGTAACATGTGCTCAAATCCTAAATCTCAAGTTCGTTGTTCGTTAATTTTTTAAAATAAAAGACAATACGCCACAGATCAGAAGAATACTATAATACGTTATCTGAGTCCATCTAAAGAAATTAGGCTTTAAGACAGTCTTTGCCAAGTGGCAAGAATATTGCATATTCAAAAAAAAACTAGTTAATGCAAATACAAAAGATTTTTGAAATGACATATAAAGCTTAAAAGTAAAATACGAGAAGCTTCTATGAGCGTTACAAAAAGTAAATACTTTGATCGAAATGCGGTTTTTACTTTTGTGTGATTCCAAAGAACTATCTATCACATGTGGTTTTGCAATCTAGACTGCCGATTTCCAATCCAACTATCCAAAAATATGTCATCTACGGTTTCTCACTGGCTGTTCTGATTTGTCTAGGTATGTAGTTACTACACTGTTATAACCGAACAGTTAAAGGTCTTCATCCATTACATAAAATCAACGATGATGCAACTACAAGTCGACACGCAGCTAAGAATTTTTTTTGCTTTACTCGTATGCTAGGTATAGAAATTATAAATATTTAAAGAAATTCTATGACACGTGGAAGATTAGTGTTGATCTTCCGCGACGTCCTACCTTACCCATAATGCGCTAAGGCGTTGTGTGCTAATAACGCAAAAAGCTCAAAATCTCTTTTAGCTGAAGTCGAGTCGTAATAGCATCTTTTTTGGGCTTATAATATTATAATGGGTAATTTTTTATCGTTTTCGAAATCGCTCAATATTTAACTGCCCTTCAATATCATATTTTTTTCATCAAGAACATTGATTGTTTAAGTTTAAAGGTGCATTTTAAAATTGAACGTGCCAAAATATTTTACCCGTCGTAAGCCGTAAAACTAGACTTACAACTAAGCCAACTATGTAGTTTCCCAACTTCAAACAAGTTAAAAGTACGAGACAGGTTTAAGTTCAACTTTCGGATAGATGTAAAAAGTACGTGAATCATGTCAAATAGTTGCAGAGGTGGTGAAAGGTGTCCTGAACAGTGACAGATCCAGGATAAATAATAAATAATTGAGGTTTATACTCCAACAGAACAGCTTACTTACCCTTACAATGTCAGTGTCAAATCACAATTTTATAGTTGGTGTGGCTAACCTATATGTTGCAGTTTCAGGTCACCGAGATTACCACAAGGCCTGGTACATGACCTAACGACTACCTCCTACATATCTTATAGGAAACAGCCGGGACCCACAGTTTTACGTGCCTTCCGAAACGGTAGCGTCCAGGCGAAAATCTTTGCCACACAGATTTGAAACCAAAACCTCCGGCGTACAAGCCGGACCAACGACCACTAGGCTACGGACGCTACAGGATATTTGGTTGGGAAGGCTTGACCTAGACGATTAACTAGTTTAAAAAAAATTGGTTTTTTGCACAAAACGCACAGCAATCAAAATGAATATTTGTTATATTAAAGTAAAAAAATTAAGCTAACAACTGCTACACCTGCTACAGCAATAAAGAAACACTTGTATTAACCACAGATCGGCCACACGCCAATCTAATCAGAGTGCTCCAAACCACTGTCAGATGGCAGCATGCCCAGAATGCTGACAGCATTGCCACGTTGGATGGCAATACATGTAAATTTGGAACCTGTTTCAAGACGTGGGCCAGTTAAAAGGCTTATTACATCTGGCTAAATTTAGAAGCCTAAATTCAGTCGCCACTGAATTAAGTCAAGTGTAATCACATTTAGCATCCTAAATTTAGAAGAAAGTATCGTTCATCCTAATTTAGATTCTGAATTTAGTGACTAAATTCAGCCAAGTGTAATAAGGCTTTAAGCAGCACAATGGTTACGCGAGTTGTGCTAAAAGGCTGAACCGTTCAGTCCATAGATCATAATCATAATTTGTTTATAAAAAAAATTACACGTCCTAAAATTAATTATAAAATAACAATAAATAAATTAATGAATCATTAATAAAATAATGATAGCACAATAACTTACATTTTTTTTTATGTGATGAAGTAGAAGACGAGCAAGACGCTCTCCTGATGTTAAGAGATAACGCTGCCCATAATCAGTACAGTGCTATTTAGGATTTCACAATGATGTGAAATTCTAGAAGCACTGCACCAACGCTTCTTACTCAAGATTCATAAGATGTTAAAACTCTTTAGCCCAGTAATTTCACTAGCTACAGTGCCCTCCTACCGGAGCACAGTAATGTTTGCACATCACTGCTCAGGCGGTAGAATAACTGGCACTTTTGGGGTACCCACCTAGGCGACCTCCTGCAAAGGAAGTCTACCCCCGGTAAATTCCATAAATTCCTTAAAGCTATAGAATGTTTGCTCAAGCAACCAATTTTTTAGTTTTATTTTAAAACATTACACACTAGATCTAGTCTGTTATTCATATACGTAGATGACAGCAGATACATAGTTATCAGACATACCAAAAACGCATGACCAATTTTCATTTGTCAAAAATCTATATTCCATAGAAAGGACGTGTACAAGATATTCTTACAAACCTGTCAACCTAAAACAGTCAGAATAACAATAGATAGGCGTTCCTTTTCTATGTAATTCTATTCTATTCAGGAAATGAAAGAGTGAGTGATTGATTGATTGACTGATCTATAAACGCAAAGCCCTAACTCCTGAACGGATTGGGTTAAAGTTTGGAATACAGACAGGCTTTATGACATAGACGTCCGTTAAGAAAGGATTTTGCCAGGCGGGCAATGTCGCGGGTATAGTCTTGTTCTATATCCTGTCCTGCATTACAATAAAACAAGTGAATTAAATTAAAAATTTAAAAATCCCCCAACGCAATATGTAATTCCCCATTTTGTGATGGCGGCCATCTTAGATTTTAAATTTTATATAGTGGGTTGTATTCTACTCGTTAAGCCCTTTCATTTGATACTCATATTGGGGGGGTCGTGAAGAAAAAAAGTAATCCACCATTTTGTAGCGGCGGCCATCTTGGACCGATTTCCACCAAACATAGCTAAGAACACTTTCGACTTACTCTACTTCCAAACAAAAAGAACTAAATCAAAATCCGTTCATCCGTTCGGGAGCTACGATGCCACAGACAGACACACACACACACACACACACACACACAGACAGACACGTCAAACTTATAAAACCACGTCGTTTTTGCGTCGGGGGTTAATAAGAAATAATAAAATAAAAAAGGCTTTAAAATAAGACCTACAATAGGCAACAATCTCTTACAATAGTCAATATAAGTTCACTACTATTAATTATTGTATAATTTAAAACTTAAAATTTTCGCGATTTGAACTCTTGTTAATTTTATTAATCGGGTCTTTTCGCGTAAATATTTTATGTTAGTTTTACAAAATCATTATAAAACCAACCTCAACGTTTCGGCACAGTTACATGCACCGTGGTCACGAGCAGACTGGCAAAACTTACATAAAATAATTACGCGAAAAGACCTAATTAATAAAATTAACAATTGTATAGTATAAACAAAATTTTATTTTTTATTTATTTCTGTAAGAGATTATTTTTTGTCTTGCTCGGCCTTATTTCTCCATAATCTACGTAACTCTATGGTTCAGTCAGATGGTAGGGAGGCACTCTTGAAGTGTGGACGCTAACTCTGCTAATGGAACGAACGTGTTAACTCTGCACCAACTAATGACGGGGGTATTAAGAGGTGCCGACTCTGAAACGGTTTACATTTACTCCTAAATAGGGATGTTGGCAAGGTCAATTTAAAATATAAGAAGTATTAGTCCGTAATTTAAATAATTAAGAAATATTTAGTGAGCATTTTTGTTGGGTTGTTCGCAGCCAGTGGGCCAAGCACAGACGTTTCGTAGACTTGTCTTGCTGTCAAGTCAAACTGTCATCCCATACATTGCACTTTTGTGGACGTATAGGATGACACAGAGACTTGACAGCAAGACAAGTCTACCGCATTGTCCATGCTAGAGGGGTAGAACTCCGATTGGTAGGAGAGGTGGGAATACTTTTTCAAATATTTTTAGACACGATTAAACATGACATGTACAGTCGGGTTAATAATTTTAAACCAAAATCCATGATCATTTTAGATATTATTATATATATAATTTTTTGAGTGGGGACGCGCTACGTCACTATCGTGTACAAATTGTACCCAAGCACGGCCAGTGATGTCAAAACTTCAAAACCATTTTAGTCTCAATTTTGTTTATCAAATTTTCAAAGAAAAATCTTAGATAATATATTAGTTATTAAATCTCGTCATAGCCAGTAATTTCACTGGTGACATTGCTTTACCCTGTTACCAGAGACCAACAAAATTCTTTGCCATTTTTTTGGGGAACTAAAATTTCATTGACGTCACATATTTTGTTCAGTAAATCTACGGAGGCCAGTAACAACGTTATTTTAATAGTGTAGTTCGAGCCGAGTCCTCCAATATGTGATTTATGAGTGATGGCTTGACAGATTTCAACGGCCATCGATATGCTTTACTGCAGATTATCCTTGATATTTTGCTTTTAAACCTTTCATTCTAAATACCTAGCCTTGACAAGTGAATTAAAAATGTTCAAACTTTAAGTTTTCAAAAAGCACGGTCGAGTTTAATGGTGAAGCACATCGACCGCGCAGAAGGAATCGAATTTCGGATTCTTTATATTGAAATGTCAGAAACCCGGACACTTGCCGGAGTCGAATCGTCCGGATTGGAAGAAGATTTCCTACACAAAAATACTTTCGGCACGGTTCATAACCTGGCTAGACACGAGCGTCAAGATGGCGGGACCAAGTCTTGGATTTGCATGAAACATATACTTATCTCGATAAAATTTTAATGAAATTATCTATAAAGAGCATCCTTGAAAAATTTCGATTTACCATTGAGCAAAATGAGTAGCTATGCCCAGTGGGGTTTCCGATGGAAAGTATCCTTATAATTTGTATTAATAATGTACATTGTATTTTTTTCAGGTAAGTGAATCCAATTTAAAGATCTCCGTACCTGCAGAAAATATGGTAAGATTTTTTTTATCTTTAATTATTTTATTAAATCTTATTACTACGTTATACGTTATAGTTTTCGACTAATTGTAAAAGACGTACAAATTGCGGGACGGTTTATCACAACTCTTTTTTTTAGCACTTTTGTTCTACCTACGTTATATTTTTTATTGATTATTCTCGCATCAGCAGTCCCTTCAAGGTCTGCATTCAAAAAGTTAAAAAGTGTAAAAATGGAGGGAAAGGCCTCAAATTTTACTTTAATAGCAGACAGGTGGTAGTCCTAAAAAGATACTATGCTTCTTAAAGATTAACTTGCAAAGGTGCTCAATTGTAGTCTATTTGAACAAATACTATTTATTGATTTACCTAATAAAATAAAATAAAATAAATATTTCAGGACAATTCACACAGCGCCACCTAACCCCATACTAAGCAACTTAATGCTTGTATTATGGTGATTATGTTAACGGATATAATACTTATATACTTTTCTTTTGTAAATACATACTTATAATAGATATTGAAAAACCACCCAGACCAGAAACAAATACCCGTGGATCACACAAATATTTGCCTCATGCGGGAATTGAACCCGCAACCTTCTGCGTTGCAGGCGGGTATTCGCCCACCGCACCACAGTGGTCGGTAATAGACGATGATTTTCATAAGTAATATAATTTTACTTGAATTTCTCGATTCTACTACTACTTCTCGATACTAGCAATAGCAATATTATTATTAGCAATGTTCATTCAGTCATCAGTCATTTAGTTATGTTGGTCTTGATGTTTTGTTGAAATACTTTCCAAACCAATATTGCGTGTGACAAAGTTTGGAATGGTAAAATAACAAGCAATAAACAATGATCTCAGGGATATCTGACCTTATTTACTTTCTACACATAAAATGTATTTAAAAATTATGATTAGTCATTTTCAGCATAGTAAATGGCATACTAAGCAATGAGCATAATAAGGTTGCATTGTTTAAATATAGATATTTAGGGCAAGGAATCCTCGTGGGCATTCACAAAACAGCATATTATCATAGTTTAATTAACGACATCGTGCGTAGAGCCCTAATTTCGGCTAACGTCCCTTGTGTACTCGAGCCTCCGGGTCTGAGCAGATCTGACGGTAAGAGACCGGACGGGTTGACTCTGGTGCCTTGGAAGAACGGGAAGTGCCTAGTGTGGGACGCTACTTGTGTCTGCACTGTCGCCACCAGCCACCTGAGTCGCACCGTCCACTCACCGTCAGCAGCAGCGGAAGACGCCAGTACAAAGAAGAGGCTTAAGTACGCCGCCATGGACCCGCTTTATCATTTCGTCCCCGTGGCTGTGGAGACCATGGGGAGTTGGGGCAGTGAAGCGCGTGGTCTCGTTAGGGAGATCGGTCTGAGAATGTCAGAAAAAAGTGGTGACTCCCACTCCGGGTCGTTTTTGGTGCAAAGGTTGGCCATCGCTATTCAGCGTGGCAATGCCGCGAGCGTAATGGGCACCTTTGCACCGGGAACAATCAGGGGCGGGTTATTTAATGAATAATTTTTGACATATTGTTTAGATAATGTAATAATAATATATTAACGGTTTTTATTTAATTAGTGGTTCCGGTGCTTATAAGTTCTTGTACCCACAAAAAATTCCACATTTTCCTCTTCAAGTTAGTCCTAACATTGTGCTGAATAATAAAAAATAAAAAAGCAATCAAATAAAAATTTGTGCGTGTACTAGTTTACACACGTAAGAAGTGAAACTTCTTTAATTAAATTAAATTAAATTTAAATTTTAAATTTATAAATTTTTTAAATTCATGTTCATTGGAGAGTAGGTACTCTTCGTCTGAACCAACCGTGGTAGGGGCAAGAAACAAAAGATGGCGCGTAACTGAAAAATGTGACGGTAAATTTTTTCCAACGCCGATAAAGAAGTTTCACTTCAATAATACTCTTCTCCAACTAATACTCAATTATGTAAAAATTTAGAGTACCCTACATAATTGTTCAGAAAATAAGAATAATAATAATCAAACGTCACTGGGATGCTGTACTAAAAACGATGAGAGCTTTTAACACCCTTTTTCATCGAGTTTGAATCAAACAAATGAATTTAGAACCGCTGTTAAATGCAAGGAAATGTAAAAACGTTGCTGAACTAGGAGTTCAACCGTGAATAGACAAATTGAGCTCAAAGCTTCTTAAATATTTTACACATTTCTATTATTGTCAGGTAGATAACGCGTTCTTATTTATATCGTACTAGCTGCGCCCAGAGGTTTTACCCATATTACAGGGTCTAAGCTATCTCAAAATATACAAAATAATATATATAATATCTAAGCTATACAAAATTTCAACTCAATCGGTTTATTCGTTTAAGCGTGAAAGAGTAACAAACATCCAGACATCTTACAAACTTTCACGTTTATAATATTAGTAAGATAAAATGTCGGAAAATAATAGGAATTCTAAAGATACCGGAGGTAGAATTAACTCCAATATCCAACTAGTCAACCGCACCCTGTCACACTCGTATTTAGGAGATTTTATTTTCGTACAGAAATATGAAGGCGGGCTCTAGTTTCCTGTATTCTCGATAGATGTCGCCCTTCCCCGAGCGAGCTGGATCTGGATCGCGCAAGCGGTATGTTCACCATACAGTTGATCGAAACTGCCTGTGTAACAGCAAATATCTTTATTTTTCACTAAGTAATAAGGTAAAATATTTTTGAATAAGTCCCTCCTTTATACGAGGATGAGGACTATAATATCTATTATATAAAATCGTTCGTACACTTTCTCGTGCTATCAACGCACAGCCCAAACGGCTGGACGGATTGAGCTGAAATTTGGACAGCGTATTCTTAAGAGAAGTTCATCGTGCAATAAGAGCGATTTTTCAAAATTCCTTCGGGAACAGGAATTATTCCCGAAAAATGTTTGTATGCAAATCCGTAACCGCTGAACCGATTGAGCTGAAATTTTGTAAAACGATTGTTGGGATTGTGATTAGAAACATTGAAATTTACTTTTAAGGGGGGGTAAAGGGGGGGCCAAGTTTGTATGGGAAATTTAGAACCGCTGACTCTATTGAGCTGAAATTTGGTACAGAGGTAGATCGAGTCCTAAAAAATTTTATGGTATACTTTTTATCCCAAAAATCAACCTCAAAGGCTGGATAAAGGAAGTCAAATTTTGTATAGGAAATCAGTAACCACTAGCCCTATCACAGAGGTATGTAGTTTGAGTCTCTAAAAAGGACATTTATTTATTTATTGAATAGTTTCTAACGCTCAAAAATATGAAAAGAACACATAAAATACAAAAACTCTTTGTACCACTATTTTCACATTGTGAAACTAGATGGCGCTGTTCGTCGTTAAAACTCGCAAGCGATTTGTTGGACTGCCTAAGACTAGATTTTGTAGTGTTATGCATAAGATCAATCTATATTATTTCTAGTTCTGAAACTAGGAGTTTTATTAGAAATTTAACACTTCACGATATTATTTACAAAGAAATTCATGTGTAACTTTAATAAAAAATTATAAAACACCTGATATTATCACCCGATCGCCGGTTGCAACGTCTTTGTTTTGTTTGTTAATTACTGTTGTAAATTTTTAATTTTCATGTGGTGTTACAATAATGTATAAATAAATATTAATTATTTTATTACATACCACTAACTTTGTTGAATAATAATTATTTTCGCTTTAAAGTTCCATCACATAATAATACAAATCATTGATAATATTAATATTTTGTTTGAGTTTGTCTAATATTCTTGAATAATTATTATTTTGTTAGCTTTGTAAGTACATTTGCAAGCTTATTCTTCTAAATATATAAAATGAAAAAAGTGACTGATTGACTAACTGATCTATCAACGCATAGCCCAAACCGCTGGACGGATTGAGTTGAAATTTGGCACACAGATAGTTTTTACGGTGTAGACATCCTCTAAGAAAGGATTTTTGAAAATTCAAATCCTAAGTGTGGATAAGAGAGCCCAAAGTCAAGTATGGAAAATCAACGCACAGGCCAAACCGCTGAACGGATTGAGCTGAAATTTGGCATACAGATAAGTTTTAAGGCGTAGACATCGCTAAGTAAGAATTTTTGAAAATTCAAATCCTAAGTGTGGAAAAACGGGGCCCAAAGTCAAATAAGGAAAATAAACTCATAGCCTAAACCAATGGAAGAATTGAGTTTAAATTTGGAATATAAGTAGGTGGTAAACTTACGTAACTACCCTCAAAAAATATTATGGTAAAATAAGTTATTTGTGTATACTATTTGATTTTGTATTTTTATTAATTTGCTCAGTAAAATTGTTAGTAAATAAAAATATTTTTAATGCTTTCTTATGTAGGTGAATATTATTCATTTTGAGAAAATATAAACATTTCTCTAACCCAAAACTTCTGCTAATAAGAAAGGATTTTTGAAAATTCAACTCCCACGAGTGCAAAAAGGAAAATCAAACCTTAGCCTAAATCAGTGGAAGGATTGAATTAAAATTTGGACAGCGTGTTCTTTAGGTGACATTGGCGATCAATAGGACGGGATTTTGCCCAATTCTAACGGGAACAGAAATTATTCCTTAAAAAGTTTAGTATGGAAATTCGTAACCTCTAAACCGATTGCTTAATCATTTTTAGGGTTCCGTAGCCAAATGGCAAACAACGGAACCCTTATAGATTCGTCATGTCTGTCCGTCCGTCCGTCCGTCTGTCCGTTCTTCCGTATGTCACAGCCACTTTTTTCCGAAACTGTAAAAACTATATTGTTGATACTTGGTAAGTGGATGTATTCGGTAAACTGTATTTAGATTTTCACACAAAAATAGAAAAAAAAAACAATAAATTTTTGGGGCTCCCCATACTTAGAACTGACACTCAACATTTTTTTTTCATAAAACCCATACTTTTGGGATATATATGGATAGGACTTCAAAAATGATATTGAGGTTTTCAAGATCATTTTTTTTCTAAACTGAATAGTTTGCGCGAGAGACGCTTCTAAAGTTGAAAAATGTGTATCCCTCCCCCTGTAACTTCTATATATCATGATAAATGTAAAAATAACAAAAAATAATATATTATGATGTACATTACTATGCAAACTTCCAGCGAAAATAGGTTTGAACGAGATCTAATAATTTGTTTTTTTTTTGAAGTGATAACTTCTTTAGCGGCTCTGAGCACTTTTTTTGTATGGGTAAAAACTTTCAAACTCGCGTCAGGGTCACGTGATGCTGATCGAAAAAGCGTAAGATCGAGGGCCCTTCCCCTCGAAGAGGAACTAGTATCTCTCACTCTTTCTACCGTGCTTGAGTGTGCTGCTCTGTGAATTTGGTTTAACTATGTCAAATGATCGCAATTTTAGCACAACGAAATACAAAACTACTATTGATGCGGTCTTTAATAGACACTTAAATAGGTTCGAATCAAAACTGTTTGTTTCTTACTTCAGTTATCATAAACCAATTGTATCAGTTGTAAAAATTTGCGATGATGATTCTGATAATAACGATGGTGTAAAAGTCGTCGAAATTATGGATGGAAGTTGATTTTTCTGAGAGATAAAATTTAATGTAATATATAAATAACGATATAATATTATAAATAACAACATATAAATTGTCATATTTGTGTACGATAGCGCAATAAATAAACATTGTATTCTACCTAGGGAATGCAATCCCGATCCCGCGGGATCCCGATCCCGCGAGATCCCGGCTCATATCTCGGGATCAATCCCGTGGCATAAAATGACGAGATCCCGGCCGGGATTGAAGGGCAGTAGTGTGGGACGCATCGCTCGCAATTTATACATCTGTGCACACGCACGGGCGGCGACGCTGACAGATAGAAAACTAAGACTTTTTTACAAGATTTTATTCACTTGTCTGTTGTCTGTCTGTAATCAAATCTTGCAAGTTTAATTTGACCCACTTCCCGGTGTCCTATTAACCTGAAATTTGGCATGCATGTATAAATCGGATGACAATGCAATTTTTATGACATCGAGCTGATCTGATGATGGAGCTGGAAGGTGGCCATAGGAACTCCGTTATTAAACGACGTAACCCCATCGAGTTTGGCCTCTTTTGATTCGTCTTGACGAATACTTTATGATGCTAGATGGTAATAATAATAATGGCCTGCATTTAAAAAGTTTTTATTAAATTTCACTTGTCTATGAGTGCAGAGGATATAAGTGCTGCTACTGCTTCAGCAAAGACTAACACGAAACTTCAAGAGGAATAATTAGAAAAGACTCTGAGTGCCTGTTAGGATCTTTTCGTATACGTATACGCGTTTCTACGAATATAGAAAAGATAGAGTCACATATTGAAAAATAAATGGATCTTTATGAGTGTGGCGAACAAGGAATAATTTTTTACAGTTTACTTGTAACAGCTTACTCATGCTAGTTCCAACCAGCGTTGAATCAGAGAAGGCATTTTCAGCAGCTGGTCACATACTGACATTAGATGCCGGTTGTCAGATTCTACTTTGCTCATTGTTTTTTGAGGGTTATTTTCAAAATCACTTATAATAAATTATAATGATCTGAAAAAAATCAACAAGGTGTGCTTGAAGTATTATTACACGTAATGTGTTTTGATTAATTATAATTCATACATTAAATAAATTAAAATAGTAAATTCCAATAAATATAATGTTCCATTTTAAATTATATAGTGTAGTACTTTACTTGCATCATATTTATAACTAACTTTTTCCGTCGCTTTTGTTTATAAGTTGAGTTTTTTTTATTCACACGAGATCCCGAAAATCCCGAAAATTCCGGGATTGAAATTTCTAATCCCGGCGGGATCCCGATTTACCGATCCCGCCTCGGGATTGCATTCCCTAATTCTACCTCATAAATGATAGTATTTTTATACTTATAATTAAACACAACGTTAATATTGAAGTTTTCACTTCTGCCGGCACTCCCGGAGTGCTACCTTTTTTTTAATACGTTATAAATCGTAACCCACATTTTACCTTTCAATCACTCAACTCAAAAGTTACAACGAGCTACAAGCACTTTTATATTATGTAACTTGCTGCTGCAGAACCCTTCATGGGCGAGTCCGACTCGCACTTGGCCGCTTTTTTTAAATGATTTTTTGGATTGTGTTAAGGAACATTGAACAATTTTAATGTCAAAAATTTACTTGCGGGAGGGGGGGGACAGGGGGTCAAAGTTTGTAAGATAAATTTGGAATCGCTGACCCTATCGAGCTAAAATTTGGTATAGAGGTGCTTTAAATCCCTTAAAAGTTATGGAATACCTTTTATCCCAGGAACCAACATTAAAGGGGTATGTAGGGGGGGGGCGGGGGGTCAAAGTTTTTATGGGAACCGCTGACTCTATTTAGCTAAAATTTGGTACAGAGGTAGCTTGAATTCCAAGATAGGACATAAGATAGTTTTACCCAACAATCAGCCCTTAAGGGGAAAAGGGGCAAGTTTGTAAGGGAAAATATTGTGCTGAAATTTGGTATAGATATAGCTTGAGCAATGAAAAAGGATATGAGATAGTTTTTATCTCAGAAATAGACCTTTAAGAGCGCTTAGCCCGCAGGCGATGTCTTCGCACTATTAGACACATTTTGAAATTTAAATTCATTGAATTATTTTTTGAAAATTCGTTAAGATTCTGATCATCGGAAATAGCATGTGCACCAAATTCATCACTTTATGAGTTGACTGTCACGCGCAACGAAGTGCGCGCGGGTCAGCTAGATCTTTAATGTAATCATTAGTAGCTTCACCCGGTGGTTTTACTCACCGGATGTATCTTGTAGCGTCTGGGGCCCAGTGGCCCGGCTTTAAATCCGGAGACCGTGGGTTCAAATCTCAGTGGGAAAAAACTTTGCCTGGACGCTACCGTGTTTCGGGAGGCACGTAAGACTGTGGGTCCTGGCTGTTTTCTATAAGATATGTAGGAGGCAGTCGTCAGGTCATGTTGCAGGCCCTGTAGTAATCTAAGCGACCTGAAACTGCAACATATAGGTTGGCCACACAACCTTTAAATTGACATTTGACTCTGACAGTGTCGGTAGGGTAACCTGTTCTGTTGGAGTATAACCCCCAATCTTACTAATTTTATAAACGTGAAAGTTTGTAAGAATGTCTGGATGTATGTTTGTTACGCTTTCACGCCTAAACGGGTGGACAGATTGAGATGAAATTCGCTAGGTGCGCCTAGCGGTTTTACCGGCTGTACTCTAGCCTGTGTGTTATTCCAGACTCTAAGCTATCTCTTTACTTTAGCTCGAACTTTGGCTCAATCATCGTAATGTATACGAGAAAGACTGCCTTATTGACAAACATTTAATGATACCTACTCAAACTCAATAAACTACAACACACAAAAAAAACTATAAATTCCGGTTCACAAGATGTTTGTCAATAAAACGGGCATGTTTATTACATTATCTTCAATATTACCAAAACACTTCTTTAAGTAATGTAAATTAGTTTTTAAGTACCGAATCATTTTGTTTTTGATCACAGATAAGAGGGGGCTCTTCTAACACAGGTTATTGTAACTTAAAAGAAGAGCCCCAAACCCTGTAAACAATGTATATTTTGGGAAAATAAAAGATTTTTTTTTTTAAGTTTACCCGTTCAGACATGAAAAAATAACAAACATACATCCATACATTCTTACAAACTTTCATGATTATAATATTAGTAAGATGATCCCGCTGCAGGTAAAGTCCTCACTATCTTCCGCTTCTCTACTTTAATTCTAACCAGCAGGGTTATTCACTTATCCGTGAAAGAACCGAACCGAATACCGAATTGTCAAAAATGTATGAAATGACATATATAGATACAGCTTGACATGTCATGTAACGTCATTTCATACATTTTTGACAATTCGGTATTCGGTTCGGTTCCCTAACCGATAAGTGAATAGCCCTGCTGACTTAAATTTTTGCAAAAGGAGTACAGACCTACAAGTGAATTAAATAAAAAAAATTAAAAACACCAGCGCAACGCTTTCAAAGATGTATTTTTTTTTTATTATTTATTTATTTCATAAAAATTACAGTATTGCATGTTTGGAGTCCACTAGCCCCCACACTAGGATACCCTGTGTCGTGGGGGCTAGTCTCTTCCCCTTGATATTACATTCATTCATGTTTATAAGTAGGTTCCTAAACATTGTTCTTATTAATATTATAGCACTAAATGAACATCCAAATGTTGTTATTTTAATATTAAGTGGGTAGTTTATTATAGTGGTGTAATTCACGGTTTTGTAGTGGCGGCCATCTTTTATATCGAGGGGTCTGAGGCGATTTGACTCAAGCGCCATTTTGGTAAGTGTTCAGGAGAGCGATTTTAAGCTAAAAATTTTGGAAAAAAATTCATATCTTCTGAAGTATTCCTCTTATCGGATTACTACTGAGAGTCAATGAAGCAATACATAATAAGCTTTAATTTTATATGAATTTCATCGTTTTATAAGTATTTTTAACCTATTTAAATGTCACTTAAGCCAAAATGACCTATTTTCTGTTCAAGGCAAATTGATTGAAGTTCAAGGAAATTCAGTGACGGATGAGAGAAAAAAGATTTATAGACCATCATTTTAACACATAATTCAGGGCTAAAAGACTTAAATCACAAGAAATTCTGTAATTGATCAAAGAAAAAAGATTTATATACTAAATAAACGACAAATAGATCACGGCAAAATAATTTAACAGTGAAAACACTAATTGAAACTTAAGGAAAAAAGACTTTTATTACAACATTACTTTAAACACATAGATTCAAATCAAAGAAAAATGTTTATTTTATGAATATTGGTCTTTGAGTTGTTCTATAATAAAATACTTGTCCTTTCAGCAAATAATTTTAAATATTGAAATGAAAGGAATAAAAGAATTTACGTTAATAAATCAGCGTATATTAATTTTTAATTATTTATTTTTGTATTAAATAATATAATATATAACTTTTCTTATTAATTAACTACTTAAATACTTATTGACATTAATTAAATTAGAGACCCATGGGAATCAACTACATAATAATATTAATAAATGTTTATTCTACTACCACTAGCAAAATTTGCACTCATGAAATAACTATCCATTAATTCCTAAGGGTGTAAGTTAGTTTAGAATAGAACAATAACAATGATAAAGAATATTATAATCAACGTCAACATAACGTAGTTGTAGTTTGTATAAACAAAACGCCTATAATTTTATTATTAAAATAATACTAATAAATAATAATAATCTTACTAATATTAAAAACGTGAAAGTTTGTAAGAATGGATGTCATGATGTTTGTCACTGGTTCACGCTAAACGGGTGGACCGATTGAGCTGAAATTTTGTATAGAGAAAGCTCAGACCCCGGAATAACACATAGGCTACATAAAAACTGCAAGTAAAACCGCTTGGCGCAGCTAGTAAATAATATAACCAAAAGTACTGAGTAGCTGAGTCAAATTCCAATTAATATAATCATCCAAAACAATAAACAAATTTAGAACAATTCAAATTTGGTCACATCATGGAATAAAAAACTTATTATTTTCTACTAGAACCCGGATTTAAGTATCATAAGTACAACAATGCTTGCATAATCTTTACAAAAAAATAACTTATCTGATGGTAACTAGCCCCTTAGTTCAGTCAATCCCCACCCCTCCGAGGTGAGCCGGAGGGGGGGGGGAGGCCGAATAAGGTCCCATTTTTAGGTTTTTTGCTTATATGTCAGAAACTGTGCGTTGTACGATATTTTAATGTACTACATTATTAAACCTCATAAAATTTTCTACAACTTCGGCTTTGACACTTTTCATCATCTTTGTCCAGCTATGAGCTTCCAAACATGGTTTATTTTGAAGACACTTAAATTAGTTTTCCATACAAAGTCGGTAAAAAAATCTTACAAATAAAATTTTACCAACTTTTGGTTGTCGTATCATAATGAAACTTTGCAAATGTCTAGAAATCTGATGACAGTTTAATAATCTGGTACCACTGAGCTGATCTGATGATGGAGCCTAGAGGGGTCTACTGAAACTCTTCAATGGCTATTAGTAAAACCGGGGAGTTTAGGCTCATTACATTCGGATTGATGAGACGTAGGCACTTCCTGGTTAATTATCAGACCCTCGACAGCAAGTGTTATGAAAAAGTCTCATTGATTCGAATGTAATGTGCCCAAACTCGACGAGTTTACTAATAGCCATTGAAGAGTTTCATTAGACACCTCCTGGCTCCATCATCAGATCAACTCAATGGTACCAGATTATTAAACTGTCATCAGATTTCTAGACATTTGCAAAGTTTCATTATGATACGACAACCAGAAGTTGGTCAAATTTTATTTGTAAGATTTTTTTACCGACTTTGTATGGAAAACTAATTTAAGTGTCTTCAAAATAGACCATGTTTGGAAGCTCATAGCTGGACAACGATTGGAGATAGATGAAAAGTGTCAAGGTCGAAGTTGTAGAAAATTTAATGAGGTTTAATAATGTAGTACATTAAAATATCGTACAACGCACAGTTTTTGACATATATGCAAAAAACCTAAAAATGGGGCCTTCTTCGGGCTCCCCCCCCTACGGCTCACCTCGGAGGGGTGGGGACTTTTAGTATGTTTATCTCCTAACTAGTCCAAACTAAGTTACTAAGTTAGTTTTTCTGCTTTCGACTTTTCGATCCACATACCCTTTTTGGGCACTCATTGACTGGGCTATAGTTTTTTTTTCTGGGTTTTGTTATTGTCATCAGCTGCATTTTCTCCACATAATAGAATCTCTACTGCATTTAAGAAAATCAGTCAATCAATCAAAAATTCAATTATGTAAGATCTTTATCTGTTAATGTCAAAGATGTTTTTTTTTATCTTTGACATTAAAAATAATAATAAAATAATTAACCAGCATAATTATGTTATAAATAATAAAAACACGTATCGCCTAACGCTTATCGCATTTTTTTACGCGCGCTATCAATATACACTTTTGTCACAATCCGATGATCACCCTAAATGACAGGATTCAAGCGACCGTGCAGTAGCGCGTTCTTAGGATTTATGTATGATTTTAGTAGACTCAAATGACACTCTAAAACATGTCCCTTCAAAAAGGCTATGATTTAACGACCTCAAGCTGTTAGTTCGCAACCAACACAAAGAGTTTTAAGTGCCAATATTTACTTTTAAAAATGAGATATATGCATAATTTTACAAGTTTAAGAAAAGTAAAATTGATTGAACTGACATTGATCAACTGTATTTATTCAAAGAAAAAAAACTTTTGTGACATAATTATCTAAATCAGTTCAAGGCAAAACGACTTAAGCACCTATGCTACGAATATTAATTCAGAGTAAAACGATTCATATGACATACTTTAATGAGACAGATCACGACAAAATACTTCAAAGAGCAGTGTGATTTTTTATGGAGCAGGTAAAACAGATTTAAAGGACTTATAGAGAAAAAAATGAACAAGGAAAAAAAGCTTAAGTGAGAAGTAAGTAAAGTTACTAGTCACTTAAATGGACTTAAGGGCATGTCTTTAAAAAAAACGTGTTTTTGTTGTCGCTTCACACCACGATTTTAGAAATGATAGTCAAATTTAGGATGGAATCAAGCGCCAAAAAAGTTGTCCGATTTACACGAAACCCAGCTCAAACGAAGGAGAAAAATTCGCTGATTGCAACGATATATATAACTCAATATCGCCTGAAATGGCGCTTGAGTCAATTCGCCTCAGACCCCTCGATATATATTTTATAGTGCGTTGTATTCTACTATTCCTTTCATTTGATACTCCTTTTTAGGGGGGTTGTGAAAGAAAAAGTAATCCGCCATAAACATAGCTAAGAACATTTTCGACTAACTCTTCTTTCTAACAAAAAAACTAAATCAAAATCCGTTCATCCGTTCGGAAGCTATGATGCCACAGACAGACACTTGAAATACCCCGTCGTTTTTTGCATCTGTGTTAAAAAGAGTACCAAATAGAAAAAAAATAACTACGGTACACTCAATAACTCTGTTCACACAATAATTTAAGTAGAAATGTTTGCTCGTAATTACACATACTGATTTAAAGTGACCGTTATGTTACCCTACAGCGTTGCGTTGGTAATAAATTTCAACTAAGCCAATAGAAGTTGTGGCATACTTTTTGTCGTGGCCTTCTAGTTACAGGGGCTTGGCAAACTTTTGACATTAGGGACCTCAAGTTGTTTGTGAAGAGATAAAAGAATCTTGTTATTGGGTGGCGTAAAAAAGGGCATGTTTACAGTCGTTTATTTGTCTAGACTAGTATTCTTCTGATCTGAGGTCTACGAATAAGGAATGTAGTCTAGACTAGATTATGTATGAGCTTGTGTGTGTACGTGTGTGTGTTTGTTGCCTCTTCATGCCGTCGTGGAACTGATTGAGCTGAAATTTGTATTACAGGTAGCTTAGTCCCTGGAATAACGTATATCCGGGCGTCCGTTTTACCGGGGGTAGACTTCCTTTGCAGGAGGTCGTCTAGGTGGGTACCCCAACAGTGCCAGTTATTCTACCGCCTGAGCAGTGATGTGCAAACATTACTGTGCTTCGGTAGGAGGGCACTGTAGCTAGTGAAATTACTGGGCTAAAGAGTCTTAACATCTTATGACTCTTGAGTGAGAAGCAGTGCTCCTAGAATTTCACATCATTGTGAAATCCTAAGTAGCACTGTACTGATTATGGGCAGCGTTATCTCTTAAAATCAGGAGAGCGTCTTTCTCGTCTTCTACTTCATCACATAAAAAAAAAATATATATATATATATATATATATATATATATATATATATATATATATATATATATATTTTTTTTTTTGTTTAATTTCGTGCGTTTATTTTTTTAAGTCCATACTGTATAATATACTGTGGGGCTGGGCGGGTCATGCCATCCGCATGCATCCCGACCGCTGGGCAAAGGTCGCTACAGAATGGGTACCAGAAGATGGAAAGCGGCGCCGAGGCCGTCCCCGAAAGAGATGGCGTGACGATCTGCACACACACCAGCCAGACTGGCAAGAGGGGGCGCTTGATCGCGATATGTAGACTTGGGGGAGGCCTTTGCCCAGCAGTGGGACAGTATAGGCTAGATATAAAAAATAATAATAAATACTGTATGTGTAGCCTCATTAACCAACCATTTAGAATACACATCCATAACCTAGGTCAAGTAGTTTCCATTAATCAGCAATAGTCCTGTCACTTGGCGGAGACTGCCTTTGAGCCCATTTTCTATGGATGGACTCACAGACAGACTCCAATAAGTGCCACCCATTACATTTATATTAAAAGCTCAAAAGGGCCTCTGCGCGTTGGACTTTTTGTCTCCGTGTACGCCTATAAAAAGGCCCGGGCTTAGTCCGTGTTAAAGAGCGAAATACTGTATAACCCAAAACTTTATAATTAAAGGTATTCAAGAAATAATTGAGATAGTTACCTATATCAGGTGAGTCTCGAGCTCTTCCTTTACTTAAGACGTATAAGACTACGTCGCCGGCTCTACGTGTCACCTAGTTTTTAAGTTTATAAAATTTTTATGTATGTTAGTCTGTAAGGTATATATGATATGGGCCTCTGGTACACTGCGTCTGTGGCAGTGTACTATTGCCTGAAATAAATGAATTTATTTATTTATTTTATTTAATTAAATTCCAAAGACCAATATTGACATACGTCCATGATGATGTTAGTTCATTGAGTGGTTTCCTCTAACCCCTTGAGAGCCGAGATTGGAGTACTAAGCTCTAACAGGTGCATGCCAATGGAATCGAACGAATCTATTAAAGCTACCGACACATAGGTACACAGTGCCGGATCTAGTGCCTATGTTTAAGGGCTTTACCTTACTAACTAAACGCGGTTTTCAAGAGTGAAGAGCTTGGAGAGTTTCTGCGACTATCTCGCTCGCATGAAGTGACGATCTTTGTAATATAAATTCTAGGAATTTACTTTTTGAAATTTTATCTTGGTCGAATTTGAATTGTTTTAAAAAGTATTTCTACTTTGATACTTTTAAAATGACGTGTTATTCAATACACTTATGTATATAGGTATTTGTCATATTATTATATTTTGAAAAATTTTGTTGTTAATAAGATAAAAATCTTTTAAACATATTATTAAAAAATAAAAATATAAAAAAATTCCAACAGATTTTCAAAAAGTAAATAACACGAATTTATATTTGAAAATTAACATATGTAACATATTATAATAGAAAGAGAGATATTTCAGTAGTTTTCTTCGAGAAAATCACCATCCTTTTGTATTTAGTTACAGCGTCGTGATGTTCATCCCTTTTTTAGTAATTTAGTAGTGGCTTTTATCCCTTTTTTTGTGTCCCTCGCTAAATCTATACATTAGAGAGAGCAACAAAACACAAATTGCACACTGTGCAGATTTTGCCAAAAGTCGTGCAGTTTTACGCCCATTACTGGCAACCCAAAACGGTCCGAACAAGGAAATAGAGAAGTACGCGTAGAAAAAAGATTGCACGATTGCACAGTTTTGTACGATCCTGGCAACATTAACCAGTTCGAACCGGTTCGCGCTCGCCGACTCCATTTCTGCAAAGTCTCGGACCTCCTGCCAATAATTAGTCAGTCGCAATCCCGCTTCCGAAGCGATAACACGCTTTAAATAACAGAGACGCGCGTGAAATTATCCTCTGTAATGTTATGAGTCTTAACGTTGTGTAAAACAAGTAAAATTTAAGTCTTTTGAAAGTATTACGTGTAAAAAGTTTTGTGTGTTAGATATAAGTACTTCTTCCCGAACCCATTTGTAAACAAACCTATAATTGTAGTTGTGGTTAATGTGAACATAAAAGTACTAAAGTGTGAATAATAAACGTGTGGAGCCTACCAACACAACGTATTTTAATACCTACTTATGCCCCTGGCCCGCACCCCAACTATAACTTATTATACATATTATTATGATGTAGGCGAGGGAGTAGGGAGTCGCGCGGTGACACGAGTATACATATATCGCTGATAGGCGCGATTCTAGGCAAAGATTTGAAGAAATAGAGATTTGGGACTCTTAACCCCCCATTACGAATCCGCCTCTGTACATACACTTGCATACAAGTGTAGATTATTGGTACAGGTGGTTTGATGAACAAAGTTACAAACGGGATGTGAAAGCTTTTTTTTTCTAGTCTATACTGTCCCACTGCTGGGCAAAGATCTCCCCCAAATCCCTCCACGCATCTCTATCCTGCGCCACCTCTGGCCAGTCAGGCTGGTGCGCGTCTAGATCGTCTCGCCACCTTTTTCTAGGTCGGCCTCGACGACGCCTTCTGTCTTGTGGTGCCCACTCTGTAGAGATCCTTGCCCAGCGGTCGGGGTGCATACGACTAACATGACCCGCCCAATCCCATTTTAGTTTGACTGATTTAAAGCCGACGTCTGTAACTCCCGTCTGAGATCTTATGACGGTGTTACGCACTACGCACCCTGTCAGTCCTTTTGATTCCAAGGATGCTGCGCTCCATGGCTCGTTGGCAAACCCCGAGGCGGAACTTTTGCTATTCGGTCAATGCCCACGTCTGAGCACCGTAAGTTAGGATGGGGAGAATACACATGTGAAAGCTTTAAGCTAAGAAATAGATGTAGCCTAACTTTTAGTGAGTGATTGCAGGTAAAGCGATGCGATGGAGTGAATTAAGGGAAGTCTTTGTCCAGAATCAGTGTGATGATGATGGCCCACCATCAAGAATCTTATATGCTCATCTATAAGTAATATCATCTCAGTCATAATTGTCGAAACCGTGGTCGAGATATTCTCGACAGTATTAGCGTGACTTGTGCCGTGTTGTTGTTTTAGTTATGAAGAACACTCGAGATAGTTTTAAAAATCGTATGGGTCATTTTCTCTAACCATGGGCCTTATCCTCTTACAAAATCATCTTACCTTCATTAAGTGATAAAATATTTTCTGCTTTACATCAACCTGGTGGAAAATATAAGAACCGCATTTATAGTGTTTAATTTTTTGAACTCATACTTAATTTTTTTTTGTATAATGAAGTAAAAAGACGAGCAAGACGCTCTCCTGAAGGTAAGAGATAACGCTGCCCATTAGTACAGTGCTATCCAGTATTTTACAAAAATAAAATTCTGGGTGCACTGCGCCAACGCTTCTTACTTGAGAGTCATAAGATGTTAAGACTCTTCAGCCCAGTAATTTCACTAGCTACAGTGCCCTCCTACCGAAGCACATTTATGTTTGCACATCACTGCTCAGGCGGTAGAATAACTGGCACTGTTAGGGTACCCACCTAGTCGACCTCCTGCAAAGGAAGTCTACCCCCGATAATAACCTAAAATGCGGGTCATAAGTCATATTGTATATCAACCATCAAAAATGTTTGCTTCACTTTCGTGACAAAAGCCTTAAAGCCTTGCTAGCAATATATTCTCGTCTTTTAGTTCAGACTTCAGACACTTTTAAAAACAGTCGTATATTTGCAATCAATTCTCATTGGGCAACTTTAAAACAACTGAATTCAAAATCCAATTATACAATCAAACTCAAATTGAGCAACTTAATCGAAGAGCTTTTGTGATACTTAGAAAATAAAACCAACGGGAAAAGGCGCCAGAATTCTCATTATAAATCTCATTTATTTATTTATAACAGACACGCTACATATATTTTTACACTAAACTACTATCTCGCTACATATAGATCCTAAAAAGATAAGGTCATGTCATTGGATGCCAAGGTCTACCTATTCCCAGTCCTCCGTCACAAAGACGATGCGAGAGTGCCGCCGAGTTGTGGGTATACCGTGCAGTCGTGCACCTCGAATCCCAGTCTCCTTTTTGGCAGCGGGGGAACGCCTGCCATTAGCGTATCCAGTTGGATTTATGATCTAATCTAAAACACCTCGAAACACTGCACCTGAATGTCTGTAGAAATTTAATTGAATATTGCAGAAATGCAAGAGAATAATCCCACCCAGGTTCCAGGCACGATTCAGTAAGGTTTCATTGGAATCCAGTTGAAGTAAATTCCATTTAGATTTGTTAGAGATTGGAGACAATAATCTTCAATAGCGAAGACAAGGTTGAAATAAATTTATTACTTCCGTCAGTCATAATAAAAAATGTAAAAGTAACTTACCTACGTATTTTTCTGTTCGTAAATATGAATAAAAGATGAATTTTATTAACCTACTAAGCCAAGTTAAGCAATTCATTATGTTAGTTATTAAAGATGAGTGATATCAATAATAATTTGATATATTTTATTCATTTACTAGCTGACCCGCGCGCACTTCGTAACGCGTCAATCAATTTATAATTAATTTGGTGCACCCATTTAGACATGATGGATGTCTAAACCGATATTCGCCCCCGCTGTGAGTAGCGAAGAATATGGTGCAGGGTTTTTCAATGCAGTTTTGCTTCGCTACCCCAAGCAACAATTCGATTTTCTTTCCCGAAACTCAAACTATCTACACTAAGTTAAATCAGCATCAGCAGCGGTTACTTCCCATATAACCTGGAAAAACACATAGGGCAAAACAAAGGCACAGCGGGTTAAACCACTGTATGCATATATAAAAACTAATGTATTATCATAATTTTCAAATAAATAGCTTATAAATTTGATCTTAAAAGTCACTCATTTAATAACTGTTATGTGAATGGTATACCTATAATTAGAAAATTAATGATAAAAGATTTATATTTAAAATATAATCGAGGGGTTCTTCAACTTGTTAATTTATTCCTCTGGAACGGGTGCTTACTCATTTTGCAGTGCTTTCATCAGTAGATTCAGTAACTCATGTACATCTCCGATATGAAGAGTTATTTAAGGCTGTAAAACAAATTTTATATATTGTAGTCATCTTACTAATATTATAAATGTGAAAGTTTGTAAGAATGTGTGGATGCCAAGGTGTAATGCTTGTTACTATTTCACGCCTAAGTGGGTGGACCGATTGAACTGAAACTTGGTATAGAGATAGCTTAGACCCTGGAATAACACATAGGCTATAAGTACAGTGGGTAAAACCACTGGACGCAGCTAGTCCTATCATAATATAATATTGTAGGTAACATTTTAAGATAAATTAAATCTAATAACAGTTTGCATTATAAACAGTGAGACAATTGGCTGTCTAATTTTACTGTAGTTTGGTTCTTTACACCTATTGGGTATAATAGATGGACCGATTCAGCTAACCATCATATAGAGATAGCTTAAGACATTGATATAACATACAGACAGGCAAGCTAGTCTTACTACATAATAAATTTGTAAGAATGTATAGATGTCTGGATGAATGTTTGTTACTCTTTCACTCCTAAACAGGCGGACCGATTGAGCTGAAATTTGGTATAGAGATAGCTTAGACCCTAGAATAACACAAAGGTACAGCGGGTAAAACTGCTGGGTGCATAGTATTATTACATTAATGAAAATAATATTTTTTACATCAATGGAATTAAGAGTAAGTACCTATAGTAGGTAACTCTATAGGCAAACAGTTGTACAAACCTTTTCTTTGATAGTCTTCAAATTATAAAAGTGTGACGCGTAACCGTGACGCGTAACCGAAAAAATGTGACGGTAAATTTTTTCCAACGCCGATAAAGAAGTTTCACTTCAATAATACCTATTTATCCTTTCATAGACTGTTTTCTTTTTCTCGTTTCATTTTCTGTGTATGTACAAACTGAAAAGAAGTTATAATTCATTAATCTAATTTATCAATGGAATATTTTTGAAATATTTAACTAATAGGTATCTAACTTTATAATAATAAAACTTACCTATGTCAAAAATCGAAATAAATAAACATAACCTAAAAAATCTCACTTAGATACGCTAAAAGCCCTTTTACCCCATGACAAAAAACAATTTATAATAATTATCTAAATAATTATGAATGTACTACACACGTTATTAGTATTTTGTGAAACCTAAAAGATAAAAGAACACTCAATCATTCACAAAATATTATTCAAATTACAAACTTCAAACGATGCTTCAAACTAATTATTATTGTTGACCGGAGTTGAGAGGTGTTGCCAGCAGCGAAAGTTAAAAACCGGGCAGTAACACTCAAAAAACGCGGATTTATCTTACTAATATTATAAACGTGAAAGTTTTGTAAGAATGGATGTCTGGATGTGTGTTTGTTACATTTTCACGCCTAAACGGGTGGACCGATTGAGCTGAAATTTGGTATAGAGATAACTTAGACACTGGAATAACACAACGGTTATAGGACAACGGGTAAAACCGCTGGGCACAGCTAGTAGTATATAATATATAAAATTGTTTTTATCTGACTACGAAAGGTGTGCGTACAATGCGCTCTTTTCACAAACGGCCGCCGCTTATTTGCATGCGTGAAATGTGTAGAAAGTAGAAATACACCTCAGACTGATTGTCAAGACTTTATATCAGTAATCAAGTACTTATTTAATGACTTAATATTATTGAAACTTATTGAATAAATGTCTTATTACATTTTTATCATATAAGGTATAGATGCATTAAAATAACAAAAAAATAAAGAGAATTAAAAAATAATAATGTGAAAAAGTCTTATCCGGCGCATCGCCGGCCGCTCCCGCGGCACGCTCGCTTCGCTCGCTCGGCTCGCGCATTGCGGTCACTGTTCGAACCTAACCAACTGATGTTGCAATTCCCTAAACTCAATTACCATCGGTCATCATGATTGGCCGAGTGTTTTACAATAATACAAATTTACATTTAAAAAATCAGTCACTAAGAGTGCTCAATTTACATTATAGCCACAGAACCAATCATAGGCAGATTTAAGGGGGGGGGGGGGGGGGCTGGTTAAGATTTTATTTTTTTTCTCGGCGCTCGCAACACGCTGCTCGCGATTAAGGGTATTTGAACTTTCTAACTGTTCAGAGCAAGCTAAACACACACTTTTCGTAGTAAAAATTATAATATGCCCGTCTGCACCTTGCCCCCCCCAGGACCAAATCCTGGATCCGCCCTTGGAACCGATGAAGGTATAATAATATTCTGCAGACGTTCGCCGTATACCAATTTCCATAGACACCCTAGCGTTTTCACGTGTAGAATAACCTCCAAATACTTTCACTTTTTCATTGCTCTCGTTTATTAATCATTACAATAAATAATAATTGGAAATAAAGCTTTTTATAAATCACATTTTTTTTCCAAAATGTCCGAATTTTCACTGTTTTTAAAGTTTTGTTTTTGTATGACAGAATTAGCTGTCGACGCCATTTTTGTTGTTATGAAGTTTTGTTGTTAGAAATTGAACTAAATATTTGCAATGAGCCGCGGCGGGTTGCAAGCGGCCAATTGAATCGACAATAAGATAATGCGGCTTTTTATATAATGGATAAATAATTAAAATTTCTCCTTAAGCGTATTTATAAACATTTTGCGCTTGCAAACGGCGGCCGTTTTGTGTAACGGATAATTTTGTGATTCAGTGGCGACATTTAGATTTTGAGTCCTCGTAATTTCACATAATAATAGTTAATTTCTTAATAATTAAATACGTAGTTATTTTTTAATCTTACAAAGAAAAATTATTTAGGATATACAGTTATTATTATAATCGAATAAATTAAATTTAGTTCCGCTAAATGCCGCGGATAAAAAAAAAGCAAAAAAGCGCTATGATCTGGCAACACTAAAGCAATACATTCAAATAAAGCACGAAAATACAAACTTTTATTTTCAAACTACATTTATTTTTGCATCATTATTTATTATTATAATTATAATTTAATTATGCTTGTGTTCTATTCTACACGGTACTTAATAATAAACACTACTTAAAAGCATTTTATATGTGAATCTTTAGATTGATATATTTTTTTTATTAATGAACCGATTTAAATAAAACCAATACCAGGTTAATTGTAGAGAAAAATACGAACGATTTTATCTAAGAGATTTCCTAAGGCATTATAGTTCCATTATTTTCCGTGGTGCTACTTTGTATGAAAAATAATGAATTTTAAATGAATTTCTATTTATCTTCAGATGATTTAACATGTTTTAGAAATTAAAAATAAGCAGCAAAAATATTCTTATTACTGATATTTAGACGCGTCATGCGCACATTAGATTAGTTCCATTATTTTCCGCTGGCGCTGGAAATAAGATAAGATAAGAAAACTCTTTATTGTTTCACCACAATTAATATCTTAAATCTAAATAAACAGTTTATAATATAAACAGTGAGACAATTGGCGGTCTTATCGCTAATAGCGATCTCTTCCAGACAACCAAGCAGGGAAAGGAAAATAAATATCGGACGACGGTGGTTGAAAGTTATATAGGGAAAGAAATATATTAACATTAAACTACTAATAAGCATAAACAATACATAAATATATTTACATATATAATACACTATACATAAGTAGTAATATAAAACATAATACATAAACTACTGTATAATATAAAAACACATACATAAAATATATATTTAAAGATACATATAATATTATAGTGAAAGAAAGTAAGCTTTGACACGAAGTTTAAAAGTGGCAAGGGAAGGTGCACGTCTAATCTCCACAGGGAGTTTGTTCCATAGACGAACCGCTTCTACAGTAAAGTATCCACCATAGAAGCCGGTGCTGTGTACTGGACATTTAAGCATTAGATTCTCCGATGATCTCAGCAAAAATGAATGTGTCGCATGGAGGAATTTAAAACGTTCCCGAAGATAGCGCGGGTAAGAGGGATTGAACAGAACACTGTAAAGCAGAGACAATATATGAGTATTCCGGCGATGGCGAATAGGAAGCCACTTGAGCTTGGAGCGAAATTCAGAGACGTGGTCATATTTACGGAGACCGAATATGAACCTGATACAAAAATTTTGAAGACGCTCAAGTTTCTTTAGCTGATCCTCCCTAAGATCGAGATAGCAGACGTCAGCATAATCCAAAATGGGGAGTAAGAGAGACTGTGCAAGCGCAATTTTAGTGGAAGTAGGTAAAAAGTTACGCAGTCTGCGTAGTGACCCAGCTGAAGCGTACAATTTCCTACTAGTGGCCGTCAACTGAGAGTCCCAAGACAAACATCGGTCAAAAATTACTCCAAGATTCCTGACAGTGTCACTAAAAGGTATATAAACCCCGTTAAACATTACCTGCGGTAGACAGTCCCAGTCCACTTTGCAAATGGCTCGAGAGCTTCCTACAATAATAACCTGTGTCTTGGCTGGGTTGATTTTGAGACCATACGCGCTACTCCAGTCCGAGATCCGACTCAAGTCACGGTTTATTGCGGCTACAGCTTTATTAAGATCACCAAGAGGAGCTTGGTGATACAACTGTAGATCGTCAGCGTACAGATGATAAGAGGAAGAGAGATTAAGAGAGATAGAGTTGATAAAGATAGCAAAAAGAAGAGGAGAAAGGACGCCACCCTGAGGTACACCGGCAGTTGTGTTACACCACAAAGAAAAGGAATCTTTAAGACGTACCCGCTGCCGGCGACCATACAGGTAATTATGAAGCCAGTTAACTGCTGCCGAGGAAATTCCGAGCGAGTGAAGAATAGCGAGAAGGATGTCAAAATCGACAGTGTTAAAAGCGTTGCTGAAGTCCAATAGCGCCAACACGGTTAACTTTCCAGCCTCCATCCCGAAGCGTATATCATCAGTGATTTTCACTAGTGCAGTAACCGTGCTGTGCCCTGGACGGAAACCAGATTGGAAAGGATTCAGTAAGTTATTTGCAGTGAGATAAGAATGAATTTGACTATGGATAAGACGTTCAAGAACTTTAGAAAGAAAAGGTAGAATAGAGATAGGTCTGAAATCAGAAAAAGATTTTGGATTGGACTTTTTAGGAAGAGGAATAATTTGAGCTTCTTTCCACAGGGATGGAAATACACTGTTTGAAATGGAAAAATTGAAGATATGACATAAAGCGGGAAGGATGAAGTCTAGAATAGGGGCAAGCATGTTGCGACTAATGTTGTCGACACCGACGGCATTAGAAGTAATAGAGAGTATGCTCTTCCTAACATCAGCAGCAGTAACTGTACCAAAGACAAAAGAAATGTTGGACGTTGTCAAAGAGGAGAGATGGTTTAAGGTTGTAGATTTAGTGGCATCATCGATATTAACTGAAGAAGAGAAGTGAGAGTTAAGGGAGTTAATATCCAGATCATTAGGGAGCGAATCATGCCTGGACTTTCCGACTCCTAGTGTCCGAAGGAATTTCCAGACTTTCGCCGGGTCTTCGTCCTGCACAGAATTGTGGATATGACGCCGCAGAGCATCTCTGCACATCGTGTTACATCGATTGCGAGCCTTAACATACCGTGACTTGCTTAAATCATTTGGACACATTTTGTACTTGGTCTTTGCAACAGCTTTTTTGTGCTTCAAGAGTTTTATGTCCTCGGTGAGCCATGGTGCTGGCAGATGTTTTATTTTCATAGACCTAAAAGGTGCGTGAACATCATAGAGTTGCGTGACAAGGGTATTAAAAATCGCAACTTGTTCGTCGATTGTATCTGCATTTATCACAGGAGCCCAATCTATACTCTTAGCATCGTTAAGAAATACGTCTTGGTTAATACCACTAAAATTGCGCTGCAGAATTACGGTTGGTTATACCTAAGTATATATATAAGTTACATTTACTAATTTAAATGAATTCTAATTTGTTAACTGATGATTTTACATGGTTTAGAAATTAAAAATAAGGTGCAAAATGTACTATATTTACCCTATTACTATATTTACGTTCGTCGTGCATCATCAGACCTTGTTTACTATATAGCATCAAAGTACTCGTCAAGACGAATCAAATGAGCCCAAACTCGATGGGGTTTTGTCTTTTAATCACGGAGTTCCTATGGTCACCTTCTAGCTCCATCATTAGATCCTGGTTACTATATAGTATTAAAGTACTCGTCAAGACGAATCAAATGAGCCCAAACTCGATGAGGTTTTGTCTTTTGATTACGCGGTTCCTATGACTTCCATTCTTGTTTATTAGCATTTTATATGCGAATCTTTAGATTGATATAACTCTTTTATTTATGAACCGATTTGACTAAAACCAACACTAAGTTTCAAGTAGAGAAAACTGCAACGTATTAGTGAAAATTTTATTCAAATCGGTGGTGTTGTTTAACCACACCAGTGACACAAACTATTTACAAATTTAGCCCAAATTAAACTAAAGGTCAACCACAAGTTTACAGCCACATCGATAGATGGCGTCTGTAGCGTTTTTGGCACTATTTTTTTTTGAATTGAATTTACTTTATATTCTATTACTTTTATTTCGAATTTTTGATGTAAATTAGGGGCGATGTGTCCGATATAAATGATTATTATTTATTTTATTATTTTATTTTACGTTTCCCTAGGAAAAATTGACAAAATGTTTTACGAATTAGATCGCGCAAGCGACTTTTTCGTGTCGTTTTGTTCATATGCGTATTTTCACAGTTAATCTTAGTAAAGGATCACAATGAATGGGGAGAAATTTCCATTCTTATTATATGTATGGATATGGATATGGATTGAAAAATACACATAAAATAGCGGCTTTATTATAATTATAAAATTTTTTTACAATGTTTCTAAAAATAAAAACAAACATATAAGGTAGTTTACTGTTACATTTTTATTTTTATATTTGATTTATATTAGCTTATCTCAGAACTGTTACAATAGTACAGTTAATAGTAAAGACATTCTTCCCAGAGCGGTTACACGACCAAGTACAGTGAAGGCTACTTTTCTATAGAGCCGAAGTCAATGGGTGTATTTACAAAAAGGCGGCATGCACCCGCCGACGGGAAGGCAGGGTGAATGCACAATTATTGGGATCACTTGTACCACCGCTCCTTGTGGGCCATGACATTGGAAGGGAACTATAGTTTGCGACTTTTTATAGACTTAAAGCGTTTTGAAGCTTTCTTAGCTTGATTGTGTATGCTTTTAGACGTTGTAGAGATTTTAGTCGATGTATATTACTAATATTATAAATGAGTTTGTAAGAATGCTGGATGTCTGGATATACGTTTGTTACTCTTTCACGCCTAACGGGTGAACCGAGTGTCCGAGTGAAATTCGGTATAGAGATAGGTTAGACCCTGGAATAACTCATAAGCTGCAGTAGGTACAGCGGGTAAAACAGCTAGGCGCAGCTAGTATTAAAAAAAACAGAATTTTTTTTCTCATTTTACACTGAAATTTTCATTTAGTTAAATTCAAAATAAACCATATGAAAATAAACAAAAATATTACTAACTTATTATGCTTAGCTTGCGGCTTAGATCGTATGAAAAATCATTTCATAGCGGATTTACAACATAACTATTTATTATTTCTAAAATCAATACAATCCGTTTACCGGAATTACTGGTATCATCACTTCCACGAATATACTTAAGGTTACGTCACACTGAGGCGGGACGGAACGGAAAAGCGGTCGCAATCTTCATTTTGTTCCTGCCCGCGTTCGCTTAATGTGTGACTGGTTACGTACAAACTAGAACATTACTAAAATTCCGTCCCGGACCGCGATCGCTTTACCGGCTCAGTGTGACGTAAGCTTTATTATTCGTAGTATCACTTATATGTTTGAGATTTGCTTTTCAACCCTTATTCAACAAACAATATTTGTCATCGGCATATAAAAAAACAAGCAATAAAAATAACTAGGCAAATAGGCCATACAGCGAAGGTCGCACAATAATTACTACGAATCACACAATGGTGACACGCAAATATGTAACAATCGAGCGACAAGCCTTGGCCAATTTATGGGACACGGATTTTTATATATTTCGAGCTTTTCCCTTAGAAAGATATGGGTTTTATTGAGCAGAAATATCCTTTTTGAAAGTGACCGTGTTTCGGAAGGCATGTGTAGCTTTGTATCACAGTTGTTTATTTTCTTTTATAGCAATTGAGACTAGCAAATTTCTAGCAACTTGCTGTTTCATAAATATAGCGAGAGCGATACAACTTGGGAATCTTCAAGGCATGTGTGAATAGGCACGTTTCTAGGCATTCTAGGCGATTCATCGTCGACCGCATCTCCACTTTTCATCAAGTGGGATGTGGTCAAACCTTTGTTTTATACTACGCGTTACGTATCGTCACCCCACGCCGGGGGGCGCAGAGCGGTATGTGGGACTCCCCCGCCGAAGATAGGCGCGGCGGGGATACCCGATAAAAACCTGAGGGTGTTCCTGCGGGACGCTATAATGCCGGGGCATGGGGAAAGCCGAATCAATCGTCCGCGGCCAAAAGCACACGTCCGTGGCAAATAGTGATAAACCTCATAATAAATTTACTACACGATGAGTTCAGATGAATAAAATTAACTAGAATAATCAACCAATAAAATTAACTAGAAGAATCTATGAGAAGAATCATAAAGAGAGCGCAGTAGCGGGCCATTGCTATATAATAAAACGATAGTTATGGCCCTACACGAAGTGTAACTTGATGTGAAGATTCTTCCAGTGATGCTGCAAATCTACACGTGTCTAAGTCATGACTACGCAGGGCTATTCATTTATCCGTCAGGGACTAGGAACTGGCAGAGCATAAACATCTTATTCATCCACATGCCCCTCTAGCACAAACGTTTCGTAGATTTGTCTTGATGTCAAGTCAAATTGTCATCCTATACATTCAAAGTTAGGTATAAAATCCTTGCATTCACAGAGTACAATGTATGGGATGACAGTTTGACTTGACAGCAAGACAAGTCTACGAAAAGTCTAGACGTGCTAGAGGGGCAGCCCGATGGTCAGACGATATAGTAAAGTATGTTGGAGGGAACTGGATGAGAGTCACACAGGATCGGAAGTGGCGTGAACATAAGTTTGTTTTTGTTTTGTATGTGCTACTCACTACTCGCTGTTACTGCTAACTCGGATTAACATCTCAGACCGAGCAGGGAGGCATTGAAAATCAGCGCTGGGTGAACATCTCTGTGCACACAGCATACGCTGAATGCCCCCCTTTTGTCCATTTTATCATTTTTATTTGTGTTTTGTTTTATAGATACAATTTACTTTTAATTTTTTTTATCTTTGTCAATTATGTTGTATGTATTATTTGGACAATAAATTATATTTCATTTATATATTTATTTATTTATTAAATAAGAAGGCCTATACCCTGCAGTGGCACATACAGGCTGAGTAAGATAGATAGCAACATCTAATTCCCCTTCGTTTACAAGAGATGGTCCAAATCAACACGTGTCTTACTGCTTTGGTAAGCAAACTGTGATTGAACATGTCGACAACATGACAAGAGAACAATATGACTATAGAACAGCTGAATGTTGGACTAGGAGAACTGACGAACTGCAGTTGAGTCAGTTGAAATGTATTTGCATTTCACGAAATGATATTATTCTACTAGCTGTTTAGCGGGTATACCCGTTCCAAAATAGCCATTGCTGAACAAGGTATTTATATTATTTTGTCCTAACTCCAATTATGTTGCTGCTACCATTCATACCAGCTCTTGGTTCTGCTGCATCTCGTATTTTATACTATCTCGGTTCATGAGACACAGCCTGATGACAGACAGGCGGACAGACATACTTACAGACGGACGGACTGTGGATACTTAGTAATGTACCATTTTTACCCTTTGAGTAGGTATCAAACTTTAAAATTTGAGTTATATATTGACCATTTTTTTGACCCAGAAAAAATGCGTTACGCATCATCACCCCACGCCAAGGGGTGCGGGGTGGTATATGGAACTCCCCCGCCGAAGATGGGCGCGGCGGGGATACCCACTAAAAAACCTGGGGGTGTTCCTGTGGGACGCCATAGTGCCGGGGCAGCGGGTACGCCGAAGCACTCATCCGCGCAGCAACCTAACCCTAACCTAAAGATTCCCATATTTTACAACCATAGTCAATCACCATTGTCTCACCAACCTATATGTTACAGTTTGTGCAACATAACCCAAATACTACAAACCTACACGATATCTTATAGGCATATACCTATACATAGGAATTAGCTACATGGCCCGAAAATCAAACGTGCCTTCCGAAATACGGTAGAACGTCCACTTGAAAATAGTTTAGAGTTTAGAGAGAAATAGGGTTAAATCCTGAGGAAATCTGCCCCCGGCGTCAACGTAATCGTATCGCCCTCGTATCGACAAAATTAGTCCCAGTTTCGCACGTTACAAGGCGGTGATGCGTGATTTTCAACGCTGTATCCAATTAAGGTGTTTCTAACCCCCGTATTTTTTAATAGGTAGTTTTTATACATTTTAACAGATAAAGAATGCAAGAAAGACGAGTTAAATTAGTAATTAAATTACCAAATTAAATTTAATTATTAAATTACTAAAGCTAAAAAAAAACTTAATTCGCCATTTGGTGGCGGCGCCCATCTTGGACCGATTTCATCAAACTTGGCTAAGAACACTACCGACTAATTCACCTTTCGAACTAAAAAATAAACAAAATCAAAATCAGTTCATTTGTGCTACGATGCCACAGACAGACACGCCAAACTTACTCGTATATCCGTCGTTTTCGCGTCGGGGGCTAAACGGTATGAAAGGAAAAGGCGCGAAATAGGCTCCGATATAAATACAAACTTACGCATATAGTAAGAACTTATAAAGCGTATTAACATTTTTACTCATTTCACAAACATAACAAGCCCTTTTCATACTACATAATATAAACTAAGACATTTAGTATTAAATCAAACATTAATGAGTATCTCTATTTCTCCATCTTACATCAGAACAATTCTGTTTCTCATTCTGCTAATAAGCTGACTGACAAACTAAACTGCACTTTCATAAGTAATTATTTTACCTGGAACCATTTCTGCGACAATTTGTTCCTAATTTTGTTCCGCGTATGTTGCAACTTTGTAAGTTAAACAGCAGTTGCTCCATTATATTTTAATAAAGGCAGTAATAATATGGAGGTAGTTTGCTTATAGCAAAAGGTTCTTGAGAAGTTATGAAAGCACGTCGCGCCGTCACGAAAGTTCTCAGAGCTCTCACAAAGTGAGAAGTCATGCTTGAGCTACTTACTTAGCCTACTTGAACTACGTTCATATGCAAATATGTATTAATATTATCATTTGGTACTTTAATAGGTAGACATAAAATAGAATCTTACTCTGTAAAATAGACTTTCAAAGTTATTGTGCTCTATATGAATAAATTGCGTTTGAATGTGAGTTTATATATTACATAGGTACCTTACTAGTGTATCGTCTTGCACAAAATAGACTTGCGGCCTTTATTTATCGATATATAAGTGTACATTAATGTTCCTGTAGGAACCTGATCAGAAACGCAAAATGATGTACTTGCTTGTAGTTACCGCTCGATGTCGCGAGTCCCCTTTCGAGTGCTCTACATGAAAGTTAATACCTGCAGTGTTAAGTTTTATTCAGGAAGTTTCTCATACGACAGTGAGTGACGCTCATAATATTGGAAGCTTTGTCATCGAAGTGCTCGAAGTTTGTAAAAGAAAAATTTGCTACATATTCTTTAAATTACACTACGTATATTAATATTATGTTTTTATTCTGCAAAAGAAGTATTGATTGATCTCCTTCTGGGAGACCAATGAGATATCTTATATTATTAGTTATAAAGTTATTGTAGATGAAAGTTAAGGCAGTTAATATTTGATTTGCCAGTACTACGGAAGCCTAAGTAGCCCAACAAGCGTATTCTATGATTCTTCAGACCAGTCTATTAAAATGTGTAATAGCCGCAGCGCAGTAGGTACAAATTCAAGCTGCGATATTTTGTGTTAAAAAACTATTTTATAGGCGGATTATTGGGATTAAATTCCCATTTCGAACTCATTTTATGGGATTTCTGGAAAATGTGTTGTAAGCTTTAAATCTCCAGGCATCGAAAAATATTATTCATTTTACAAACTGTTCAAACACTCGGAATGAAACTTTATTTACATTTTCTGTTTTATGAAGTATTGTCGGATTAATTAACAGATATTTTGCAGAGATTTTTCGCATATTAAAATCCAATTTTTATGTTATGCAAGTAGTTTCGTTTATTTTGAATTATATTTGCTTTTAATAACGTACTATTGGTTTTCGATTTAAAATCTTCACAAGAAAATCCAACTTATATTTGAATTCGAATTTTTACGTAACGGTATTTATTTTATTCTGAAATATTCGTTTTTAATAACTTACTGGTTTTCGATTAAAATTTCATCATATTGATGGAAAAATATTACAGACTGGAAAATATTCCACGAAGCAATATGTTTGAAAGTAACATTTTCCAATATGAATTGCAGAACTTTTAGCTTTACAAAATAAATGTAATAAGAATTAAGTAGGCATATTTCATTTTTTTTCGTAACATATATAAATTTGGCTATCTTTATCTAAAAATCTATATTATTATAAGATCTATCTCTAATATAAGATTTGTGATCTTTATAATTGTGATTTGACTCTGTCTAAAATTTTTTTTAGATTAAATTCTATTGGGAAAAAACTTCAATTAGTTATACAAAATAAGGAGATATGCTTTGTATTTACGCTCAAAGGCTTTTTAACACTAAATCTAGTCGTAAACGGCTAAGTACATATACATTAGTGTAAGCCACAGATCAGAAGATTACTCCGTGGTGTAAGCACTGGTAAATTTAAATTTGGTGGAACACATACTACCGATTTACCTGTGAGTTGCGTAAGTGAGTAGCGTTCTTTACATGTTTGAAATACTAAACGCTTTAACAGCGCATATAAAATATTCCCGGGACTTTGGCGATATTTGTATGGTCTAATCAAATAGCCTTTGATATTCAAAGCCTATTTAAGTCCAGGTAAAGCGTTTAGGTCGCTTTGACAGTATTTAGTACTGAACTAAGTGCGGTACTACAAATCGTTTGGTATAACATGCAACAGTGCCCTGTGTAAGTATCTCTTTATCCCTTTGAAATATTAAACCGTATATCGGTGCATAGTCTAATATTTGGAGCTCTACCATCCTGTAAGCTGTAATCAAAACAGCCTTTGATGTATTTATCACGAACAGGCTGCAGTTTACATTTCCAGATTGAATATCAATAATATGATCAAATGTTTGCTTTTGGTTCTTACTAAGTGAAGTTACTTCACTTCGCAGAACTGCATATTGGAAATGCATTGATTTGGAATGCATGTTTCTATTAAAATATGAATTGTGGTAAATGGAAATATAACACGATATTTGCCGCGTGCACATCAATAAACGGTTTTTTTTAATTCTCTTGTAACTTATAGTGATCACAGCCCGTAGCTTGCACAAACTTAAATATTTACAAGGTATTGTATTTCTTACTAAATTCACCAATAATATATAATAGTCGGTGTAATACCTAGTCCCGGGGAACGAATGTTACAATATAAATATAATTAATGGTGGTTTGGAGCACTTAGATTATCTGTAGATCGGCGTGTGGCCGATCTGTGGTTAATAAAAGTGTTCTTTACTGCTGTAGTATTGTTAGTTTGTTTTTCTCAATAAAGGCATTTGCCACTAAAAAAAAAGTTAATACTTCCCGGACTGAAGAGCATTGTTAGCAGTGAAATTAATGGGTATGACGAGCTTCAACAAATATAATATTATTATCGCAGAATTTTGTATTTTAATGGAGTTCGCACATTTATCAGCGTCAATGGCGCCGATAGAATTTTTGTATAGGAAATCTATTTCCGATTCGGACGATTTGACTCCAGCAAGTGTGCGAGGTTTCATGACATTTCATATAAAGAATTCAAAATTCGACACTTTCGGCGCGGTCGATGCAGAAAGATGTGCTATCAACATTAAACACTGAGTGGCGCTGTACACTGTACCTGTCTGATATGGGCAATCATGCTTACCTTTGGACACCTGATTTTTTCTCACTCATTGTCAGAAAAAATTAAATAGCGGCATCTACCCTGTTATGTTGTCTGAGGTGAAAAGCTTTTTCGTGATATAAATGGCTAATAATTAGCGTGCCCCACTTTGATATAATATGTATTATGCACATATTGATATAGAATGTTGCGATGGCTCGCATTATTAGGTTCGTATTAGTGCAGACTGACGTATCGATTTTCTCTTATATTAGATACATTGAATTATTAAGTGATCCAGTAATAGGTTGCGGTTCACGATTTTATTTCCATATACTCGTTAGATACATTTATTTTACATTGATACTTTGAAATACAACTGAAGTTTAAAAATAATTGCGTTCAATTAGCGAAGTGCGACATACGTTTTAATTCATAACCTGTAAACCACTGGGCTTCTTTCGATATCATTTTAATAAAGCCACCTGTTACTCTTAAAGCCAAAATATTATTTTCTAATTGGTCTTCGAGTAATCGATTTAGATAGATAGATAACCCTTATTGAAACACCACAAAATACAAAACTTAAAACTAAATCACTATTTCATGACTTATGTGTAACAATAGGCTGTCTGATCGCTAAAAGCGATCACTTCCAGACAACCTTGCACTGAGCGTAATTGATGGCTTAGGTTCAAAATACACACTTTCCCGAAATGTGCCTTTTCCCAAAAAGGACATTTTCTCAAAATGTACACTTTCCCAAAATGCACACTTTCTTAAAATGTACACTTTCCCAAAATGCACACTTTCTCAAAATGTACACTTTACCAAAATACACACTTTCTCAAAATGTCCACTTACCTAAAATGTTCATTTTCCCATGATATAAATGAGTCGATGGTAAGGACAACCTCAACCAAAAAAATCAAAAAAATCGAAAAAATTCGACGAATAATAAACCATAACTTCTTCTGAAGTTGTATAATAAAGGTACTGCTTTATTAATCTATGTTTTATATTATATTTGATACTGGCAGAAATGTATTAATAAGACAAAACTTTCCCTATATATGTGGCGCCTGTAACGAAGCTCGACCAGATGTTGTTGATGGATCGTTTGCCAACACCTTAGGTAACACCAACTGGATACGTCATTTACACTAAACGATTCGTGAGTATTTAGATTCATCTTTGTGTTGTTTGCTACTCCCTGAAGAAGATCCTTGTTCAGGATCGAAACGGTCAGCACGAAGCCGAAGTATAAACAAGTGAGTTTATGCCGTTTATTTACAAAGATGGATACGTAATGCCAGGCGTACCCCGTTGCGAAAAAAGAGACCGTCGTACATAAAACTAGGTGATTTTAGAAACGACCGTGACTGTTATCCATTATACTGAAATACTTCTAAACATATAAAAGGAAAGAGTGACTGATTGACTGACTGACTGATCTACCGACGCACTGCCTAAACCGCTGGACGGATTGGGTTGCAACTTGGAACACAGATAGGTTTTATGACGTAGACCTCCGCTAAGAAAGGATTTTGCCACGCGGGCAAAGTCGCGAGCGTAAGCTTAAATAAATAAATTATAAATACGACAAGGCTGTACTCACATAAATAACAATCATTATATTATCTCAACGAATAATTTACGTGAGTACAGCCGTGAGCCGTGAGCCTGTGTGAGTATATATTCGTGTGCGTATATGTATTTTGTGCCAGTGTTTGACAATTTATAGTCGGGTGCGTGCGTAGTGACATTGAAAATTCATTAGCGTGGTATCATTATAATTGGTGAGCGTTGTTTCTCCCCATCGCAGAAACTGGCCGATTTTTTTGACTTGGATTGGTTCTGGCGATTCCCGTAGGTTTTATTTTCTAAGGCCAACACCCTACATGGATTGGTCATCGAATATGTGAGGATTACACATACGAGTACATTAGTCTAAGAAAATATTTATTTATTCATCACAACAATGTATATGTCTATCTAGGTCTTAGTTTAACTTATTGTGGCAAATGCCTTTATTGAGAAAAACAAAATAATAATACTACAGCTACTACCTACAGCAGTAAAGAACAGTTTTATTAACCAAACTCTGTAGATCGGCCACAAGCCGAAAATCCAAGTCCTACAAACCACTGTCAGATGGCAGAGTGCCCAGAATGCTGGCAGCATTGCCACATTGAATAGCAATACTTATACGTTGGGCCAAATATACCCCAGCATTTCAGTCACACGTCGCCTCGACCAAGCTCTCAGATAAATTTTGGAAAATGCGGTGAGCTCCCGGACCTCAAGAACCCAAAGTCTCTACCCCAAACGGCTCAAAAATGTAACCGCTATCGAGGTTAGCATATTTACGCCGCTTGAGCCGCTCAGCAGAAACTGCCGCCGCACCAGCCGCAATTTGAACTCTGGAAGATGTGAGGGCGCCAGTCTATCAACACAAGTCGCGTTGTATATCTACATACCCTTTCCATATGTGTAAATTATGCCTACCATGTCCTCAAGTTTGGAAGCTGATAGAAAAAATTGTTGATATTCAAAATGGTTTGTTCCTATTGCACTAGCCTTACTAGCCACTCACGGAAGTGCCGAACCTTTATTTCGGACGCTGCTTTCGTGGGTTCCTAGTTTTAAGTTATAATATTTTGTATGTTAGTCTATAAGGTATATATTGATATGGGTCTCTGGTACATTGCCATTGTTGGCAGTGTACTATTGCCTGAAATAAATGGAACTAGTAAGTACTGAAATACTAGTAGTCGATAACTCTTTTTCATTTCATTGTCGATTTTCAAAATGGGGTAATAGATTGCAAGATTTTCCGCGTACCATGTCCACAAGTAGGCGGGAGACAGAAATGGCGTTATCTCCTCGCCACGTTTCGCTGTAAATCAACGGACGCCCGCTGAATGGTAATGGCAGGGGCAGGGGTCCTGAGTCGATACCTACCTCCCCAAAACGGAACTTAACTCTAAATATGAGCGCAAACTGAGAACTTCTAAATATTTCTTTTGATAACGTGTCAAGTTTATTACTATATAGGTATACATAAGTATGAAAAGGTTATATACATACATATTACATAGAACTATATAAATATAGATCGATAGCAACCTCCCCAAATAGGGACTTAACTCTAAATATGAGCGCAAACTGAAAAATTCTAGATATTTCTTTTGATAACTTGTCAAGTTTATTACTATATACATATACATACATAGGTATAAAAAGGCTATATACCCTACTTAGTACTATATACATAGGTATAAAAGAGGATCTTATCTCGGAGCGTGACCCTCATACTCGCTCGATAACAATACTGCCCCCGATAGTGAGAAGGGCGTATCTAACAAAATGTAAATTCAGAGAAAAAAAACTTTTAAATGGAAAAAACGGGAAAATCAATGCTCATTTTTCAAAATAAGGGCTTATATTTTTCATAAATATAGTATTACAATTTTTAATAATAATATAATACATGTTGCTTTTTTTTTCAAAATTCAAAAAAGTGTTTACTTTGCAAAAAAATCCGAGAGATTACCTCGCACCAAGCAAAAAATAAGTAAATCACCACATTCGCCCTCTTAATGTAGCATAAGTACAGCACTAATATTAAGTGTAAGCATAAAAGGCGTATTTTGTTATTTAAGACTTGTATCCTTATAGTTGGCTTTTGTGGCTTATTCAATTAATAGGATAAAGAGTATCAATCACCTACCTTTCACTCAATGCAAAAGGATAGTTGACCCTAAACAGTTTTTGAATGCATTAACATCATTGAAATTTGTTGTTTATTTAGAATAGAAATAGAATATAATTTGATGACATAATTGCATAATTATTATTCTATTAAAATGCGTTAATTATAATTTAATATGGCATAATTACAAAACTAGGGTTATGTGTTCACAGATAGATGCCTGGATCAGATCGAAGTTTGTGTCTATAAATAAATATTTAGATGTTAAGACTATTTTTTAAATATCTTCAATTAAATATTTAAATGACTAATATAATGTTGGCATAATATCAGTTTGATTGATACACAGTTTGATTTGGTGATGAACTATTGTAAATTATTATCATCACATTATATATCTATCCGAGAAACACAATTTTACTATCGAAACTTCTATCCTCTTTCAAAATTAAATAAAAGTTTAATATTTTAAATAGTGGGATCCTTTTCTAAAAATACATTACTTTTTGTATGTTTTTATTTTCGGTTGGAAACCAATCACAGTATCAGCGGATACAACTTCGCGGTATCAGTTTCCAATTCCATCTGATCTCGGTTCCCGCGGATAGCAGACAAAAAACCGTCACAGGCGCGGTGATGGTGGTAACGACGCTACGCCCGACTTTAACAACCACACAGGCGTAACTGAACCGTGCTCGAACATTTCCCTTCCCTGCGCGTCCTTTTGAATTTAGCGAAACGAATTAGTAAAGGCACATTTACTCACTTCTGTCTATATTATTAAGTGTCGATTTACGTATTTTTTCATACCACAGGAAAATACAACGTATCTACCACACACGTCTAAATGAAGTCGTAGTGTACTAAATTAAAAAGAGGCAAGAGCTAAATGACTTAGTACTAGCCCTATTTTCAAATAAATTAAGAGGCGCAATAGTCTTTATATTGACACACGTGAAACATATTCGCCGTTGTTTCTTCGCGTCTCCTTTGCTGATTCCGGCAATGTATATAACTCAATTTAGAAAAAAAAAAATGTTAGATGCGCCCTTCTTACTATCGGGGGCAGAATATGTGATTTGAAAAATAAATTGGTAGAATTTTTACTGTTTCAAATTAAAAACTTAAGATAGTGTTTTTCTTGTTTTTAAAAGTACACGCAACTAAAAAAATAATGATGAAATGAATACCTAATTAAAAAAGATGTAACTGATAAATTAGTCGAGAATATTAGGCATACCATAAAGTTATATAGGAGATATAACTTTATGGGAGGTACCAATGAGGAATTACCGGGGGTAGACTTCCTTTGCAGGAGGTCAACTAGTTGGGTACCCCAACAGTGCCAGTTATTCTACCGCCTGAACTAATGTGCAAACATTACTGTGCACAGGTATTAGGGTACTGAAGCTAGTGAAATCACTAGGCCGAAGGGTCTTAACATCTTATGATTCTTAAGTAAGAAGGGTTGGCGCAGTGCACCCAGAATTTTACATCATTGTGAAATCCTGGGTGGCACTGCACTGATTATGGACAGCGTTATCTATTACCATCAGCCCCTCAAGCACAGACGCTGCGTAGACTTGTCTTGCTGTCAAGTCAACTGTCATCCCATACATTCACTAAAGAACAATGTACTCGTATGAGATGACAGATCTACTCTTGAAGTTTCGTCGGGATCCCGTGTGTCATGCTACGACCGCTGATGGTCTGATTCAGGAGAGCGTCTTGCTCGTTTTCTTACTTTTTGCATTAAAAAAAAGAATCTTTATATCATCCTTCTCATCACGAACTGTCATAGGTAGGTAAGTAGGTATGAAAGTTCCTCAATTTGAAGCTTGTGACCTAATCTTCCAGTAAGTCATTCGCCCTAATTGAGTCTGAACACGCCACCGTTATTGTTTATAATTAACAGTTTTTAACATAATTATGCATAACTACGCGATATGAGCGAGTTATATTATGTAATATAATGAGAAAAATTCAAAAAGCGAATAGTAGAATAACGCAGAAAACTCTTTATTAAACACCATCATATTAGGTTATGAATTTACAGCCAAATAATTATTGAATAGAAAACTGAATATTAAAACACCACAAATATACAGAAAATTTAATACTGAAACACAATTTCGTAACATAAGTGTAAAAACAACAACAATATAATACAACACATACAATAATACGTCAAAATATAACAACACAGCAACAACAATACAATAAAATACAACACAAAACAACAATACAACACAATATAACAACACAACAACAACACTAACTACTTACAATTAAATTCAACATAAAACATAATAATAATCTTTTATCTTTTAAAATTATCCCGTGGCTTGACAGTCATTTGTTTCCTTCTCGAAACTAGGGAGGGGCAAAATACGAGTAAGCTCGAAATTGGTATTAAACCTAAGAGTTAACCAAAAGCCCTTCCAATATGTCGGATGACTAGATACAGATTTTCAGTGACGTCAAGCCATTCCGTTAGCAATCAAAGGAATGCGTCCAGTTTTGTCCCAGGGGATTTTGCAGTTTCCTTTTTAAGTTGTTCACAATTCACAAATCAAAGTTCAAATAAAACTCGCCGTGTCAAAGCGATGAAAACATCCGAAAAGGGGGAAAAGTGACATGAAATCCCACTTTACTCTTACAGTCAACTATTCCGTACAAAGGTTTATTTCCTGGAAGAGATCAGAGCAATCCGCCCATTGTTTTTTTTTTTACTCTTAATTGGTGAGCCTTTGACCACGAACTCGCGTGATTTTAAGCGTGGATGCGACCGTAGATGGTAGCAGACTATTCGGTCTTTGCCCAGCAGTGGGACAGTTTTTTTTAATGAACCCACGAGGCGTGTATCCGCAACGTACGCCCTCGAGGCTGATTAGAATAACCCGCTAGACGTTCCAAGGGCGCCAACTTTCACTGATATCTATTTGATTTATTAGCGTTTTACGCTTAACACTTCACTGGTTTAAATTATTACCTAGCGGCCTTCACGTCCAAGGAAAATATGTAAAAAAATACAAAAAACTAAAAGAGAAGGTTACAAAATGATTTAAATCTACGTAATGCTAGCTTCGCCTAGCGGTTTTACTTGTTGAAACGTAGCCTATGTCTCATTCCAGGATCTAAGCTTTACATACCTAACTTCAGTTCAACCGTTAACCGACTTTGTTACGTCACTAAATAAAAAAAAATAGTAAACCCCCAATGCTAAAAAAATATGTAATTCGCAATTTTATGCTGGCGGCCATTTTGAATTTGAAATCGGTTCGGCCATCTTGGACAGTTTTCAATTAAGTATAGCTTAGAACACTCCCGACTACTTCACCTTTCAAACTTATAGAAACTAAATTGAAATCGGTTCATCCGTTCGGGAGCTACGATGCCACAGACAGACACGTCAAACTTATAACATCCCGTCGTTTTTGCGTCGGGGGTCGAAAATAGTTTCTATGAAGAAAAAACTTCCTTTCTAACTGACGAAAAGCTCACCATTCGTTGGAATCATTGTTTGTGTACCTCTATCTTTGTTCATCGATTATTCGAAGACTTAACCGATTTAAAAAAAATGTGGTAAGTGGTATACTTTCCGGGTCCCGTTTAATCGAAATCGGTTAAATTTATCAAAATTGGTCGGTTTTAAGGTATTAAATAAGAAGAAGTCTGTTTAATTGATTATTTTATTGCTACTGTAATTAGTATTTGCTTAAATGTTGCACAATTTAATTAATTAAGCATGAGAACAGGTCGTAAAGTGTAGTACAACAGGCAGACAAAGTTGCCGCGATCAGCTATAGAAAACAAATGAAATAATACTGTCATTTACTATAGAGTAATAACATAAAACAAAACTAGTGTCTTACTAGTGTAAGATTATTTAAACTTCTTCGTAAAATAATAAATATGTACATATACTTATGAGTACATTATACTCCCATAATAAAAGAAACCTTAAAAATTAATTTTTAAGAAATCCATAAATATGTACGATAAAAATATACTATTATAATATAACCTAAACACTTAAAATTCTGTAAGTATTCTATCTAAATATATGAAAGGAAAGAGTGAGTGACTGACTGATCTATCAACGCGCAGCCCAAACCGTTGGACGGATTGAGTTGAAATTTTGCGTGCAGGTAGGTTTTACGACGTAGACCTTCGCTAAGAAAGGATTTGGCCACGCGGGCAAAGCCGCGAGCATAAGCTAGTATTATATAGGACTATTAATGCCAGCACATTTTTTACTTACCTTCAAAGTAAAATAATTAAATTCATGTCATAAAATCTTAACCATCGAGTATGCTGTCCTGGAAGATACGAGTATTTCAATTTCAATTTCATTTATTCAATAACAACATAACATTGTATTTGAAATATGCATACAAAGGAAAATAAAAATGTCAAACAGATTAAAAAAAAAATTATTAGAAATCAAATTAATATAAAAATGACAATATTATAATTTGTCCAGTCAACGATTATATGACATGTTTTTACATGTCATATAATCATATGCATTGACGCTGCATAAAATGCGTCGAAACTTTGAACGAGGCAATTAAATTTAACACCCCGCCATGCGATGTTCGTACAGAAAATGTGAAGGCAGGCTCTAGTTTCCTGTATTCACGATAGATGTCCCTGTTCCCCGAGCGAGCTCAATCTGGATCGCGCAAGCGTTTTGTTCGCCATACACTTGCTAGTAGTGACGGTGTAACGATAATTTATTACAACATAAATTCAAGAAATTTCTCTAGTTTAATTTTTTAATAGTCACTCCTTTAGGTAGGATGGGGACTATATTATATTCTTTAATGTAATCATTAGTAGCTGCACCCGGCGGTTTTTACTCGCCGGATGTATCTTATAATAAACTAGTATCGCCTCGAATTGAGACCTCGCAAACCCAATTTCCTTGAAATTCTTAAAACATATTAGTCCTTACGTATACTTAGGAAGGTAAAAATTATAACCTGCGAAGTATATAATAGAAAACTCTTTATTAAAACACTACAAAAATACAGAAAACTTAAAACTATAACACAAAATCACGACATAATAAGTGTAACAATTGGCGGTCTTATCGCTAAAAGCGATCTCTTCCAGACAACCTTGCAGGGAGAGAACTAATTATATTTACATGGGTAGGTGTGGTATAAATGTATGGAAAAAAATAACTTTAATATAATTGTTCAAAGTATGTAATTAAAACTCAAAATACGGTATTATTTTTTATGTGGTATCTTTTTTATCTCTGTGATAGTTCTTTTAATTATTGTTGAGATCAAAACTTCAATCTATAATATAAAATCGTTTGTCCTGTCTGATCTATCAACGCTTAGCCCAAAAGGACCAATCGAGCTGAAATTTGGACGGCGTGTTCTTTAGATGATGTAGGTGCTCGATAAGAAGCGATTTTGCGTTATTTGTTGCGTTTTCCGTATCCGCTGAACCGATTAAGCTTAAATTTTGCAAAACGATTGTTTGTACTGTTTTAGGAAAACTAAATAGTTTTTTTATGTCAGAAATTCACTTTAAAGGGGGGAAAGGGGGGTCAAAGTTTGTATGGGATATTTAGAACCGCTGATCTTATTAAGCTAAAATTTGGCATAGACGTAGTAGATTGAATCCTAACAAATGATAATATGAATAGTTTGTATCCCAGAAATCAACTTTATCAGTAACCTCTGACTTTACTTAGCTGAAATTTGGACAGCGTGTTTTAAGTACTGTAGTCGACCGATAAGGAACGGATTTTGCAAAATTCCTACGGGAACGGGAATTATTCTCAAAAACGTTTGCATGGATATCGGTAACCGCTGAACCGAAAGAGTTGAAATTTATTTCCTTTTTAAGAGATACTCTGAATTATTAATTTATTTAAAATAGTTTTTATTACCGTTCTCTTACCCTGATCATTATCCTCCTCAGTGCAAAATTTCAGCTTTCTAAGTCTTATAGTTTCTCCGTTAAATCGCGGACAGACGGACGAACGGACGGACGGACAGACAAAGCGAAACTATAGGACTTCCTTGTTGACTACGGAAGCCTAAGAAAACCGCTTTAACGATGCTTCACTTTCTCGATCGACCTGAAACGTACCCATATCGCAAAAAGTTTTTAACTTAAAAAGTGGAAACTTTAAATTAGACCAACAAATAACGTGAATGGCCAGGTGCATGTTTTGGCTTGCTATTGCAAGGTCAGCGCATCTGGCTCAGAGCGGACGCGGCGTGGTGTTTGCCAAACGAATTCACACTATTTTAAGACTGTGCAAAAAATAAGAGCCGTAGGAAATGAGGGTGATTTTTAATTAAGTTGTACTTAATACTAATAATTAATGAATGCGAATGTACCTCTATGGATGTGTGTATATCATGAGTGTCTGTATACGTGTGTGTATGTATTATGTATGTGTGTGTATCCCTATCACGCCTACACAGCAGATCCTAAGGCTGATATAAAATTAGACCCTAGAATAACAAATACATAATAATAATAATAATATGTAGGTTAACTTTTCAGCGGATAAAACGGCTGGGTATAATAGCTTTATATTACATAATGTTTATTATAATATTATATAACATGTTTTTTTTTTGAATCAGCATAAAGAAAGAAGGTCTATTAACATCAGGTCTATTCAGTTAAATGTTTTTAATAAGTACCGTATAACTGCGTACTTAATGACACATAATGACGAAAGACGATGAACAAAACAATTTTTATCCATAATATAGTGGTTTTATCCATAATGTAGTGTAGCAGTATAAAAAAATATTGGACACGTATATTTTTTATTGTGATTTTAATAAAAAAAAGTGTGAAAGTCACATGGAAAATGTCAACCGGGGAATGGGGAACCGGGGGTAGACTTCCTTTGCAGGAGGTCGACTAGGTGATGTGCAATGGGTGAGGAGCAGTGATGTGCAAACATTACTGTGTTCCGGTAGGAGGGCTAGTGAAATTACTGGGCTGAAGAGTCTTAACATCTTATGACTCTCAAGCTCAAGTAAGAAGCGTCGGCGCAGTGCACAGGGTAGCACTGTACTAATTATGGGCAGCGTTATCTCTTACCATCAGGAGAGCGTCTTGCTCGTCTTCTTACTTCGTTGCATAAAAATAAAATTTTGGGAATCGAATTTTACACTAAATGTGTTTAAATTTTAAATGACGCAGGGGTTGGCGGAGAAATGTATTTATAGCATAAATTATTTTTTTTAATACAAATTATAAATAATCATGCATACTCCATACAATGTAACTAAAGGCATTGTTCTTAGCTATAAGTTATTATTGTAATTATGTATTATTCATACGTCTGGAAAAGACAGGTTTCGGCAGAACAATGCATTACATTAAGATCCGTTATTATGGATCTGAAATCTATGAATAAACAAATTCTTATTCTTATCCACAAATGACGTCACGCGTCATTACCGGAAAACTCAGCCATTTTTAAGGTTCCGTAGCCAAATGGCAAAAAACGGAACCCGAACGGAACGGAATTATGGATTCGTCATGTCTGTCCGTCCGTCCGTCCCGTCCGTATGTCACAGCGACTTTTTTCCGAAACTACAAGAACTACATATTATACTGTTGAAACTTGGTGAGTATATATGTATTCGGTGAACCGCATAAAGATTTTCACACAAAAATAGAAAAAAAATAACAATAAATTTTGGGGTCTCCCTGTACTTAGACCTGAAACTCAAATTTTTTTTTTCATTTAACCCATACTTGTGGGGTATCTATGGATAGGTCTTCAAAAATGATATTGAGGTTTTTAATATTATCATTTTTTTCTAAACTGAATAGTTTGCGCGAGAGACTTTTTCAAAGTGGAAAAATGTGTGCCCCCGCCACCCCTGTAACTTCTAAAATAAGGGAATGATAATTGTAAAAATACGAGTAATATATGATGTACATTACCATACAAACTTCCACCGAAAATTGGTTTGAACGAGATCTAATAATTTGCTTTTTTTATACGTTATAAATCGGAAAGCGCATTTTACCTTTCATTCAATCAACTCAAATATAAAAATAAAGAACTTGAGTCATGTAACGTGCTGCTCTTGTCGGAGGCTGTCTTTGAGCCCATTTTGCATAGATGGACTCACAGATAGACTCCGATAAGTGTCACCCATTACATTATACATTAAAAGCTCAAAAGGGCCTCTGCGCGTTCGACTTTTTTGTCTCCGTGTATGCCTATATAAAGGCCCGGGTTTGACCCGTGTTTAAGAGCGACATAATATATTTCCTAATGAGACGGAAGTGGCAGGTGCAATAGCAATATCTCTAGCAATAGCCTCATGACCGGGGGTAGACTTCCTTTGCAGGAGGTCGTCTAGGTGGGTACCCCAACAGTGCCAGTTATTCTACCGCCTGAGCAGTGATGTGCAAACATTACTGTGCTCCGGTAGGAGGGCACTGTAGCTAGTGAAACTACTGGGCTAAAGAGTCTTAACATCTTATGACTCTTGAGTAAGAAGCGTTGGTGCAGTGCTCCTAGAATTCACATAATTGTGAAATCCTAGGTGACACTGTACTGATTATGGGCAGTCGTTATCTCTTAACATCAGGAGAGCGTCTTGCTCGTCTTCTACTTCATCACATAAATAAATAAATAATAAATGTCACCATCACCTATTTGCTAGTCCTAGTCCACTGCATACGCTCTACGAAAATTATGCGCCCACACCGAGAGCAGTAAGAATACTGAACCAATTCCTCCAAAATGTCCAGGATGCTGACATACACGCTGACAACATTGCCGCTTTGTATAAGCGTCTCTGTCTTTATTTGTGCAATGTCTGTGCATTTTAATTGTTATTTTTGTGTCTAAGTGTGTGTTGTCATACTTAATTTAACTTATGAGTGCTTTGGAGTATATCTGTTAGCTCATAATGTTCCTACTGAATAAATAATTAAATAAATAAATGTACCAACCACTTATAAAGGACATCCATAGCCTAGTTTAAGTAGTTTCCACTAGCAATAGTCCTGTCACTTGATGGAGACCCTTTTTGAGTCCATTTTCTATAAATGGACTCACAAACAGCCTCCGATAAGTGACCAAGTCATCCTTATTAGGACTTGTGTTAGTAGATTAATATGGGCTAAAGCAGATAATGATTCCTGTTGCGTTAGCAGTTCAGTTAGTTTTTACTCCTGAGATCACACCGAGACATGTTAATTTTTTTGTGAGAGTATTTATTATTGTAGGCTTTCTGCAGATTTATACCCGCTTCCCGTTTCTGGGATATAAAACATCTGGACACCCGGAAATCAGAACTGCCGATTATCTTCAATATTTATTCATTATTTATTTGCGTTTTGTACATTTCATGTGTTTTCTATATTTTAGTATTTCTATATATGACATAGAAGATAAGCCTTGATAACCTCCCGTCCCTAGCTTTTAGCTTTATATTTACTACTATAAAGAGCATATTCCTATAGCAATGCCAGTTACTTTTTAGTTAATGTTAAGTAAACATTATAATTATTATAAATTAGTCGTATCGGTTTTGGTTTCGAAGCGCAATATAACTCAGTGCTCCAAGAGACACGATCGAGGACAGAATGTTTATCTTACTTTTGTTATGCGCTAGTCCGTGTTTGTGTGCAGTGGATTCTAATGAGCGCCCGCGCAACTTCAGTATTGAATTTTTGTATCATATGCAAGCGGAAACTAATGGGCATGTAGTGCTATCACCTTTTGGACTCTGGACATTTGTGTCTGCAATAGCAATGGGCGCGACTGGTAATAGCTACGAACAACTTGCCAAAGCCTTTATCCTGCCGAATAACCCCAAAGCTTTACTCAAAGGCTATAAAGATTTGACAAGTGAAGTCTTGTCACCATCATCATCCAGTGGCGTCATTCTAACCAGCAAGAACTTCGTCTTCCTTGATCATGATTTCCCCATGTGTCCACAATTCAAACGCACTCTTCAAAATGACTTCGCAGCTTCGATTAAGGTGCTCGATTTTGCTGACCGAAAATCTGCAACGATCGCTAACACTTATATAAAAAAATCAGGAGGAAGAGTAGCAAATGTTCTCCGTTCAGATGACTTCCATGATTCTCGGATGATCTTGAATAATGTGATATCTTTCAAAGGGTTGTGGTCTTCGCCTTTTAACGTTTCTGACACAGTTTTGGAGCCGTTTTACAACGAACAAAGGGAAGTGATTGGAAGTGTCAACATGATGTACCAAAAGGGGCAAATCGCATTCTCGGATATCAAAGAACTGAAGTCTTTCGTGGTGGAACTGCCTTATGGAACCGACGGGAAGTATTCTATGATCATTATGCGGCCGTACGATAATCAGAAAATTGGTGACATGTACAAAAACTTCACATCGCACACTTTGAAGGACGTCTTCGAAAAACTGAAGAAGGATGAAGCGGACTTCGGTTTAGCAGACATTGGTATTAAAATTCCGCGTTTCCACAACAGGAACAACTTGGTGATGAACAGGCCTTTGCTCACAATGGGTGTATCTGACATTTTCCAGTCTGACCGGGCTAGTTTCAAGCAAGTTTCTAGAGCCAGTACCTTTTTGGCAGTGATCATTCACGAAGCCGAAATTGAGGTAACTGAATCCGGTACCATAGCTTCAGCTTCATCACCACCTGCCTTAGGCGACAGGATCTCAGCGCCGTCCTTCACCTGTGACAGGCCTTTCATCTTCTTCATCATGGAGAAATCTACTACGACTGTGATATTCAATGGCGTTTATTCTAAGCCTGCTGTCTATTGAGATCTCTGAATTTAGAACCTTCTGTTTTTGTCAAGTCGAAACATTCAATTGTGTTAAAGGCTTGACGTTTTTATATCATTTATAATATTGTTTTACTTATAACTTAAGTATAGGCACCCACCATGTTTTTAACGTAGGATTTTTTTTATAATCTTATACATAATAAGTATAGGTTAACATGTACTTTTATCATTTTTTTATATATATTATAAATAAATTCAGAAAAGATATAATGGCATATCCGGGAAAGTATCTGTAGGTATATATATTTTTAATATTGTTTTATATATAACATAAGGATAGGCACCTATCATGTTTTTATCGTAGGGTTTTAAACATAAACTTATATAGATAAGAAGTTCGCCTCGAACTGGGACTTTGCAAGCTTAATTTCACTGAAAAAGTTAAGTTTTAGGTACAAACTTAGATAGGTAAAAATTATAAAAGTATCTACGAAACGCGAAGTATATAAATGTATGGAAACTTTAACTGTTATTATTCGTAAAAGGAAACCGAAAATACCATAATTCAAAGAAATTAATAAAAACTTATAATACGTAACGGATTTTTTAAATGTAATCTAAATATATAAAAGGAAAGAGTGACTGATTGACTGACTGATCTATCAACGCACAGCCCAAATCACTTGAAACCATCTGGACGGATTCGGTTAAAATTTGGAATATAGATAGTTTATTTAACGTAGACATTAAGAAAGGATTTTGCCACGCGGGCAAAGCCGCGAGAATAAGCTAGTATTAAAATATTAGTGGTATTATGCATATTCACTTGAAGATTTTAATTTATATACGAGTAGGTTCGGAGTTAACGCTGCCCATCAATACAATGCCACCTAGGATCTCACAATGATGTGAAATTCTAGGTGCACTGCATCAACGCTTCTTTCTTTATTTCTTTCTTTCATAAGATGTTAAGACTTTTTAGCCCGGTAATTTCATTAGCTACAGTGCACTCCTACCGATGCTCAGTAATGTTTGCACATCACTGCTCAGGCGGTAGAATAACTGGAAAGAAGTCTACCCTCGGTAATTATAGAATAAATATTACTACTACTATTATAAGAATTTTTTGAGCCACTAGCATGTATTAGTGCAGACAGTCGAATGAAATGTGATCTCTAATAATGCCATTCAAATGAACAATAAACAATGTAACCAAGATAACCATTAGTAAAAACATAGGTTTTTAAAAAAATCCAATAAATTCCTAAAAAATATGGCTTAAATATCTGCAACTCGTAGACCCATGGCCTCCATTTATTGACTAGAATATTCTATAAGTCTGATCAACTCGTGTGTATAATTTTATTCAATTTGGTTTTACCATTCTCAAGTAAACGTCGCCCAAGTTCACACACCAGGGGTCTACCCTTAAACTGGCGCAAACGCAGGCTTTTCCCGGCTTAGACTAGGTATAAGGCCTTGCTTGGCTCGTTCGATGATATAAAATATGATGATATTAATGAATAAAAAAAAAAAAAAAAAAAAATGAATATAAACCACAGTTCTTTTCATTTTGCACAAACTCTAGACGCAAATCTGAGATCGCATTTGTATCACAGAAGTTTTTCCATTTCGATGGAAATTTCTTATACTGGAATATATATATTATTTGACTAAATTTTAAAGTTCAATCACACTTATTAATATTATAATTGCGATTGTGAGTGAGTGAGTGTGTATGTTTGTTACTTCTTCATGGCTAAACTTGTGGACCAATTGAGCTGAAGTTTGGTATAAAGATAGCTTAGACCCTGGAATAACACAAAGACTACATACAGTACAGCGGGTAAAACTGCTGGGCGCAGCTAGTCAAAAAAATCTATTTAGTCCTTCACCTAAAAAGTGCAAAATAAAAAAACCTTAAAAATGACCTCATGACCTGCCTCACCAAGCATCTTTAGGACGCTGTAGTTTAGTCGTTTTTTATGTAAAACATTATAATATAATTATGTGTGAATAATTTTTTTTTAAATTAACAACTTGTTGAATAAAAATCTTGAAAGAAAAAATAGCAAATCTTATGTGATTAGTCCTCGAATAAGAACCTTTATTTGAGTTTTGCTTAAAACAGAATCAAAACAACAGGAAAAGAACTTGTTTTTATATCCATTTTGTTTGTTTTTGGTAACATAATACGATTTGTTACTTAAAAATTTTACTTGTTCAAAAAGAGATATTTTGTAAATACTTCCTTAAGAAATGTTTTCTTTGAAAATGAGTTTTTTTTTTGGTACTTATTTGTTGTGAATTAGCGAAATAATCAATGAGTGTGCTACGGTGCCATCTACGGAGCAGCTCCGTACATTCATAGCGACTTTTCTCTGTTTACGTAAGGTGGCGCAAGGACGACTGTGGTCAGTAGAAAACAGTTACTAAGGTACCTCCTAATCGTACGGATACGGATACGAGGGCAATTTTCCGCAATTAGGCCTCCTGGCCCATTTTGCGTACGTGCTGTATCACTCGAGCCACCCAAGCTCTCCGAAGAATCTCAGCAGCCCTTTGGGGTTGCCGACGCCATCGGAGAGCGACCCCGGAGATTCGAGGTGTTGTGCCCTGTATGATGCCACTCCTGTACATTCGAGAATATCATGAGCCGCTGTTTCCTCCTCTTCCATGCATGCTCTGCATAGGGGACTATCTGTGATCCTTAGAACAAAGAGATGTTTATTGAAAGAACCGTGTCCTATTGTGGCACCTGTCATCATCTGTATTTGGGGTTTATTCATACGAAGCAGCGCCTGTGAGAGCCGACGGCTGATCTCGTTGATTGCTTCTCTCGCTTGCCGGCATTCACCTCCTACTCGTAATCAATCAATGTTTAATGTTATTAATCATCATCATCATCATCAGCCTATGGTCGTCCACTGCTGGACATAAGCCTCCCCCATGGCACGCCACTCAACTCGGTCCTCCGTCTTATTAATTTAGATGATTTATTGAGTGTCGAAATAATATACGTTTTTGGGGCATAAACGGCTATATTTTCTACTTTTACGTTCATTTAGCCGGGCCATCGGGAACGCCTAAGCACTCATTCGCGGCAAAGTGTTAATATCGTATACTGACTTGTCGTCCACAGATGTTTAGTCAAAGAATTGCGTAACCTCCACCAAACCGCCTGCTCCACCCGCCCTTTGTCTAAGTACTTACAATCGAACCTTCGATTCCCTAATATAACAATAGCACGAATTAGTTAAACAAGTATACTTTGCTTAACAATATAAGGATATTTTACTTTTCAATGTTTTCTTTTTGGTTTGAGTCATCGAATTTTGTTTTTAAGCTTACTTAGGGAAAAATAAGAATGTACTAACACATTTTACGTACATTCCTTCAATATATATTGTTTTTTTTCTTTTATTTTCTGTTCTTTGGTCACTGTAGCTAATGAAATTACTGGGCAGAAGTGTCTTAACATCTTATGACTCTTAAGTAAAAAGCATTGGAGCAGTGCATCTTGAATTTTACATAATTGTTCAATCCTGGGTAGCACTTTACTAATAATTATTAATGGGTTGCGTTATCTCAAACCATAAGAAAATCTTGCTCGTCGTTTTATTTCTTTGTATAAAATATACATACGTATAAATAATAATAAGTAAATTGTCCTAGAGGTATATTTTTTACCTTATTTATTTCTTTTGTGCCTTTTACCTAGTTTTACCAAGTCATTTTACTTAGTACTTTAGTTGTTATATAGATGATAGTCATGAGTGCCCGATAGTCAATAGCCAGTACATATTATATAGGTATATGGTTTAATTGAGAAACCTACTACTTATATTTCGTCGGTTAAAAACTAAAGGACTATATAAGTATGTTGAATAGACCATAATGTTAAGAGACCTCCTGCTGGTATCCTTTAGTCTTTAAGTATTCAACATTTTAGAGCGCCTATAAAAAATCGACCGAGCCCGGCTCATAAAAATATAGAGACCTGGACTTTTAACAGGCCGGCTGGACTGAAGTTACGCTTTACACGTAGAAGATTTTAGGGTGGCTAAAAACGTAAGAAATAACTTTAAAAAATTGCGTTAATCTAAAATATATAAAAGGAAAGAGTGACTGATTGACTAACTGACTGACTGATCTATCAACGCACAGTTAAGCCGCTGAACGGTTTCGCTTGAAATTTAGAATATAGATAGGTTTTAACGTAGACCTCCGCTAAGAAAGGATTTAGCCACGCGGGCAAAGCCGCGAGCATAAGCTAGTGCCTCTAATAAAATGTTAACATGTAGTGTTAATTCCTCTCTTATACGAGTATGTGAGTCCAACATAGTTTAAGCAGTGAGATTTTTATTAAAAACTAGCTGCGCCCAGCGGTTTTACCCGCTGTACTGTATGTAGCCTATGTTTTATTCTAGGATCTAAGCTATCTCTATACAACATTTCAGCTCAATCGGTCCACCCGTTTAGAGTAACAAACAAACACACACTCACAAACATTCGCATTTATAATATTAGTGTGATACATGCATAATACAGTAGAGAAACAATGATAATTTAGGCACTACGAAGTGCGCGCGGGTCGGCAATAAAAATATAGGTCCACATAAAAAGCCACACGTGCGAATACGTTTGAAGTCGGTAAAACAAGAAATATAAGGATTATTAACTTGTGAAATTGCGTACTGTAAATCGAGCTCGATTATAATCCTCGCCCCTTGAATTTGCAGACAACCAGAACTGGTAGAAAAATATTTTATTATGGGAACTTGTTTCAGATATACCTATATTCATAATATTTTTTTATCCATTATAGGTAAGCCTTTGACCACAATCTGTTCGCGTGATGTAAAACGACGATGGAGCCGTAGATGGCAGCAGACAATACCTAGAAGGCGGGATTAATCCCTCCTGGCTTCACTGAACATCATGCCGGAACACGGTCACAATGACCACTTGGCGCTACGGTTTTGTCCAGAGTCGTACAATCACAAGACTATAAGACTCTTCAGTCTAGTAATTTCAGTACTAACATACCTGTAATGAATTAAAATTTTAAAAAACCTTTTTAAAAACAAGCTTTTTTTATTATTACCATCTAGCACCAAAGTATTCGTCAAGACGAATCATATGAGCCCAAACTCGATGGGGTTGATCGAGCTCGATGTCATAATAATATTCCATTGTCATCCGATTTATAAATGGATGCAAAATTTCAGCTCAATCGGGAACCGGGAAGTGGATAAAATTAAACAGACAGACAATAGACAGATGAACGTAAATAAAAGCTTGTAATGAAAAGAAATGGCAAAGGTATAGGTAGGTCGCCTGTGGTAAACTGGCCCCAGGTGGTCTTTGCAATAGATATCTATCACTACATAACACTATTGCTGTAACTCAACTATCAGAGACTATATCGAATATCATTTCAGGAATAATAATTTGTAAGGTTTTTAATCTGTGGTGAAAAATATCGTTCCGAAATTATCTGTGGTAAAAATATATTTTGTAATGGCAACACTCTGTGGGAACGGTGGGGAGATTTGTTACTTGGCGGGGCGAAGGCTTAATTTGGTATTCGAGATTATACCCTCAAAGTGTGTAAACGTGAGAAAATATAATATCAGTGCTCAGACAGATTGTCGTTTCACTTCCTTCAAGTACCCATGGTGCGACCCTTGAGTTAAGGACTGTTAACAAATTATTATTACAACAAACCGCTTAACCCTTTCAGGACCATAAGACTAGGAGAGGTAATGTTATGGTTATTTCTGTATAATATGATCTTTTTGATGTCTATAAAACATATTTTAAAGTCAAAAAGTAAAAACCTATTTTAGTTTTTTTGGAATTTTATGGTACATGGGTGTCCCTATGGTCGTCAACGGTAAATTTTATTCGAAATTATTTACAGTTTTGTTTCAAGGCTAGAGGAATATCTAGGATCTAAACACTTATTAAAAACGCAAATTTACTACCTATAATCATTAATTTATAAGAAATGAGTCAAGGTACAGAATAAAACAATTCAATCGGTCGTATATTACAGGTGAACTTTGCATATTATACAGGTGTTGTTAGTGCGATTATCTTTTGGAACGTGCACAATACGCGCATCATTTTCTGTTTATCGTTTTTTCGATGGATTGTAATAGGGTAGATCGATTTATAGCATTGCATAATATGGTAGGTACTTACTCATTTTTTCAGGAAGCCACAGAGACTTGCCTGATCTACAAACAACCAATCAATCTATTCTGACCGTGCTTCTCTGTGTAAATGGTATATGCGTTGTTCACTGTTATATCAAAAAGGTCAAAGAATAGTCTTAGATAATCTATCTTCTTATTCTCATTTTAACTTTGACCTGCGATCAAGCTCGTGTGTTATATTTCGTTGATCCGTTAGACCAATGCCACCCATATTTTTATTGTAGTTTGATACGAAACATATTTAGTAAAAAATCGTACCTAATCGTACCATGGTAATCAACTGGAAGCTTGGCTGGTAGCCAGCTTCAATTATTGATATGAAATGATTGACCATCACTTGGTGCATTTTATGCAACTAATCTTACCCTCCAGTCTGGCTAAACAGCGACCCATGCACCCTGTCCTAACGGGACAGTAAGAGAAGCTTTGCACATGGGTACAATATACGGCTCTAACGGTGTAGGTACCGTTAATCACCCAGGTAGAAAGTTCACCCGAATTCACACGGATTTTTTATATGATACAAGAATGCATTTTATGACTACTACTATTATCTTAAGGCTATCCTAAGAATCTATATCGTTTTACAGTTGGCTGTTTCTATTCATTACACGATATTTTTAAAGGTTTATGACTTTATTGAAATCAGTTATTTTTCTTTTATTGATATTGCTTGGTAACTATTCGGTTTTTGAATAACTTCATAATATTTTGTTCATATCGTCGTCCAAAAAAAGTATCCCTTCACGACCATAGGGACAGTACTGTCCCTTTTTATTTATGACTTTATAGCTTTATTAGGATCAAATTATCTAATAGTGTAGTAATTTATATAAATATAACATTAACCAGGCTATAGTTTTTTCATGAAATTTATTTATGATTCTCACTTTAACATCTTGTGAATCTTGAGAAAACTTTTTCATTTTCGCACCAGACGATATGTCATCTTTTATAGATTATAGACACAATATAGTTCTACTTTTATGGGGCTGCTAGCTATGAATGGTTAAAATGGACATTTAAATTTTAGATAACAAAAAATATTTGAAATTGACCAAGAATTTATTTAGATTTTTAATTTTTTGTGTTGGGTACGCGGATGTCCCCATGGTCGTCAAAGGGTTAATGAGGTTTATCGAGTTACCAGTTAATTATAGAAACGGAACAACTTCCCAATATAATGAAAATAATATATAGGTAATGTAGCACATATTATATAGATATAGTAGACAACGTAGATCAATTGACATTCGCAAAACGCGTAACCAATTTTGATTTGACCAAAAATCAAACTTCTAAGGAGCTAGTTAGGGTTTGTGCACACAACAATTAATACAGACTTGTCAGCCAAAAATGGTGACAAGAAGGCCCGGACTCCACCAAATCAGAGACAAGACGAGCGCAGAGATGTTTTTTAAATAAATCGTCCAAGTGCGAGTTGAACTCACTCATGAAGGGTTCCGTAATAGCAAGTAACATAATATTATAAAAGTTTTTGTAGTTCGTTGTAACTTAAATTGCGGTTTACGATTTATGACGTATTAAAAAAAAAACTAATAATTAGGTCTCGTTTGAACCAATTTTCGGTGGAAGTTTGCATGGTAATGTACATCATAATATATATTATTTTTACATTTATCACTCCCTTATTTTAGAAGTTACAGGAGGGGGACACAAATTTTTCCACTTTGGAAGCGTCTCTCGCGCAAACTATTCATTTTAGAAAAAAATGATATTAGAAATCTCAATATCATTTTTGAAGACCTATCTATAGATAACACAGACGTATGGGTTTGATGAAAAAAAAAAAATTATTTACAGTTCTAAGTATGGGGAGCCCCAAACTTTATTGTTTTTTTTTCTAATTCTGTGTGAAAATCTTAATGCGGTTCACCGAATACATCTACTTACCAAGTTTGAACAGTATATGTAGTTCTTATAGTTTCGGAAAAAAGTGGCTGTGACATACGGACGGACGGACGGACGGATGGACGGACGGACAGACATAACGAATCCATAAGGGTTCCGTTTTTACAAGCTTTATATTACTTTCACCTGTCTGTTGTCTGTCTGTCTGTCTGTCTGTAATCAAATCTTGCAAGTTTGATTCGACCCACTTCCCGGTTTCCAATTGAGCTGAAAATTTGCATGCGTGTGTAAATCGGATGACAATGCAATATTATTATGACATGGAGCTGATCTGATGATGGAGCTGGAAGGTGGCTATAGGAACTCTGTCATTAAACAACGCAACCCCATCGAGTTTGGGCTCATTTGATTCGTCTTGACGAGTACTATATGATGCAAGATGGTAATGATAATTAAAGCTTGTTTTTAAAAAGTATTTTTAAAATTTCACTTGTTTGTCATTTGGCTTCGGAACCCTAAAAACCAATAGAATAGAATTTCGTCGTCTCCTGTCATCACACAATATATCCTCTCCATTCGTGAGGGATTTAGGCCGCCTTTTAGGTTCATTCTACTACCATCTACGGCCGCATCGCACTTAAGGTCAGTCAAGATCGTAGTCAAAGGTTAACCCTATAACGAATAAAAAAATAACTAATATGCCGTCGGCTTATACCTATAGTAATCCCCTCTGATCGAATTTCATCGTAGCTATAATCTTTGTGACAATAACGAGGTCCGTGGTTTATCTAGTTATTAATTGGTAATTGGTAATTATACGGCGAACAGAATAACCTGACAATTATGGTATTATGGGTATTATGTGAACTAATTAGGTCGGCGCGTGAGCGTGAATTTTGGCCTTTTGTATCAAAAGTTTTGAAAGAAGATGCATACCTGGAGAAGCTTATGGTTCATGGCAAAATTGAAGGAAGGAGACCTAGAGGTCGTAGCCCGATGCGTTGGTCTGACCAGATCCGCACCACTCTCCAAACTCCAGTGCACGAAGCTATAAGAATCGCTTCCAACCGTTCCAGATGGCGCTCCATCATATATGATCGCATCCTGAAAGATGTGGGTCACGACCCCCAGTAATGGGGAATACGATTCAAGAAAGCGGTATCAAAAATAAGGTTTTAACTTTTCTCCCTGTCTTGTGTCCATACTCAATACGTACTAACTTTTCTATTAAGCCAATAGGGGCTTGCCAAATAGTGGTATGTGAATCGGAGACTTAGTGTTCAAGTTTCAGTGTGTGCAAAATTTCGTTTGGCAGCTGCTTCCGTATTAAGTAAATCTACACTACCATACACCGTCATAAAGGTAGTCTTTACTAAGACTAAGAAAATATTTTTTACAATTATCGACCGAGCGAAGCGAGGTCTTAGAGTCGAAAGCCGCGAAATGCCTGCGTTTGGACCAGTTTAACGCTTGACCTCTGGTGCTTAAGTTTGGTTGACGTTTACTTGAAAACGGTTAATCCAAATTAAATGAAATTTTACACACAAGTTAAGAAGGTTAATTGGATAATTGTAGTGAAAAAATTAGCGAAATAGGTTACAGGGTTGCAGAGATATAGGTGACTTAAAGTCTTTACGATAGGTCTGACGATTATTTCAAAACTGGAGCGCTGATAATTTTTTTTCTAACATATACACATTTTTTATAAGCGACACAAATATATTAGCCAAAGTGTATGTTTGTATGTATGTTTGTTACGCGATAACTGGAAAACCAATGGTCCAATCTGCATGAAACTTTGCAAACGCGTAATATAAATCCATAGAATTTTTAAGTTCGAACATGAGCCAAATCGGTCGAAGGGTTCTAGAGTTTTAGAAAATGCTTAATTTCAACGTTACCAAAGTTCCAATCTTAATGAAACTTTGCGATCAGGTAGTATAAGCTAAAAGAATTCTCATGTTCGAAAATGAGCCAAATCGATCCAAGGGTTGTAGAGTTATGAAGATGTTTAAATTATAATGTTTTGCACAATTTGTTAGGTACATTAAGTTTGAGAAAGATCCTACAGGCAAAAAAGAGCAAGCAAGTTGATAAAGTTAAAGAATTAATAGCGATAAAGTCCAATAATTCGAGAATTTCAAGCAATTTATCATATTTTCAATATTTCTTATTTTTAATTATTTTCATATAATTTTTTAGTACATTGCGTAATACCAATAATTGCGTCAATTATAGTCCGGCCGCCTAAAGTTTGCTATTGAAATAGATGTCACATACATGTAGGTAAGTACACGTTTTGTGCTGTTTTTTTAATCTTTTTATAAACCTCATTTCGCTCGATCGATAAAATATAATGTTATATTTAATTTAAGTATATATAATTTTTATATTTAATTGTTAGTTTGTTTTTCTCAATAAAGATATTTAAGTAGTATGAAAATAAAGTAAAATAGTTATTTAAAAAAAAACCTTATTAATAGCGTTATTTTATGCCCATCGCTAATGGCAAGCAACCAAAGTTGGACTTAGTAGTATAGGCATAATTATAATATAATATAATTATGACGACATAACTACGTAACATTGCCTAAAATTTTGTATAAATTATCCCGAACACAATGTACCGGACTATAACTCGCTGTCAAGTAAAATAATATTTTACAGTGGTCGTAGCATGCCAAACGAGATCCCGCTGAAATGTCAAGCGTAGAACTGTCATACCATACATTGTAGTTTTGTGAATGTATGGGATGACAGTTCTACTCTTGAAGTTTGGCCGGGATTCTGTGTGGCATGCTACGGCCACTGGCAAAACACGAAAGTGGAGACCATAAACAATAATAAGCAGGTAACAATGTCTGTGGAAGTGGTGATAGAATAAAAAAACTCGCTGAATCGTTTTATGTTAAAATATAATTTAAATACATAATTTATATGAATACATACAAATATCATCGACCGAGCAAAGCGAACTCTTAGAGTTGAGAGATCTCTCGGTGGCAGTAAGGTTATTTGAGTAGTCTGCATAACTTTTTAAAACCTAAAGTAATTGTTTGTGCCGGCACATTCAACAATAAAGGTGCACGAGCACACCATAATGCATCGCGGGCCGTGTACTTATAGTCTGCCAAATTTCATAAATATATGGTAACGGCAAGTTCCCTATGAATGTTGATTTATTCAGAGGGTCAAAAAAATTTAGGTACGTTTTTGAAGGATAAACGGGTGTATTTTTTTCTACGTTAACTCAGAAGTTTAATTTAACGGGCACCAAGCGGCTATAGACCTGTGTATTATGGTAAAAATATACAATTCTACGGGATGTAGAGTATTAATTGGTCTTGACAGGCATACGGATGACCAAGTGATCCTATTTATTAGGGTTTCGTTTTTTCCTTCAGAGGAACGAAACTCTAAAAAGGATTATATTCAAAAAATCTCGGTACGTAGGTTTATTGAGTTTTAATTTCTCAGAATTTTTATATTTTGAGTTTTAATATTAATGTTAAAGTTCTTGTATTAGGATATATTTAGTCGAGACCTAAAGTCTAAGGTTTACCACGGAAATTGGGCTGCGAGGTCACAGTTCGAGGCGAACTACTAGTTATTATCATTCAACAACTACCCACAGTTTTTCCGGGAGCTTACACTTTTTGTATTATTAGTTAAGGGCATTACTATAATCTCACAAAAATATTCCTAGAGACACGATAAAGTTCAAAAGCTTGTAACGTTATATCCTTTAAGGGTAGCGGCAAACTACAGCGAGACGCACCGCAACGCATCGCATAACAAAAATCAGGCATACTACATGCACCTCTCCGGACCGTGTATATCCGCCTGTAGTACAAAATAAATGAAAGTGATACAGAATTTTTTATAAGGTGCGACAGTAGTTTGCGCCAGCCTTTAGGCTACCCTTTAGAGGGTAAAACCGCTAGGCACACCTAGTCTAAATATCCAATCAATATTAAATTAATTTCAAAATCAACACTTGCACTGTGCATTGTAGTAGGTATATAGTATAGATTGTATAGCATGGTTTGAAAGAAAGAAAGAAAGAAAGAAAAAGATTTATTTACAATAACATATAAAAAAACAGCATACAACAAAAATAGAGTAGGTACTTATATTATGTTATTGTAAAAAGGTATCTACTCAGCATATATGTAGGTGGGCAACCTACGCTGGTCTTCCGTAGATACCAAGGCAGTGACGTCCAGGCAGGCCTAACACTAGGTACTTAAAAAAACCAAATATAGTGAAAAAAAACAAATGCAATAAAAATAGGAAATACCATAATAAAAAAGTTAACTGAACCATCTATTAACATTAAAAATCATTACAAAATAAATTATATAATGTAGAATACAAAATATATATATGTATATGAATGAGACACATATAATATGTATGAAGTATGAGACACATATCCAAGATTTTTATTATAATTAATATAGTATAAGTGTACTTAGAATCTATAGAGATAAAATTAAAAAATAATATAGAGAAAAATCTATAGAGATAAAAAATTATATAATAAAATATATATAAATACTGTATGTATGGCATATTAATAGAAAAAAGTTGAATAATATCTAGTAGCGACAGGTACAATAGCCAGTGCACTGAGTCTATATAGCACTAGTCTCGAGTCTTAGGTTTTCCTGAGATTTTTGGTGGAGAAGTAAAAACTTTTTTAATTTAAGTCTAAATGAATATAGACTTTGCAGGTTCCTAATTGGCGGGGGAATATTATTCCAGCACTTGGATGCAGCATAGCGAAAGCTTCCTCTAAACGAGGCTGAACTATTTCGCGGAGTAACGAGCTGCATCACGTACTGGGAACGCGGCCTTCTCGAAGAAACCCAAGAGAGTTTATGGTAAAGATAGGGGGGAGACTTAAATTTAAGAACACCGAAAAGAAGACATGCCAGATGCAATTTCCTTCGATGCCTCATCTTGAGAATAAAATGATTATTCAAGAAGGGAGTCACATGAGCCCTCGATGGAATATTGAAACAAAATCGAGCACACGCATTCTGTACTCGTTGAATGAGCTTTTTGGATTTTGCCAGCAGTCGAGGCCCAAATACAGAATCCATATAATTAAGTTTGGCTAGTACAAGAGACTCTACCAGTTTTATACGCAGTTCTTGTTTCAAGTAAGGCCGGATTTTGTACAAAACTCTAAGTTTGTAAAAGCAGCTAGATACGCAGTTCGTAATATGGCTATGAAAACGCAAGTCGCTGTCCATAATCAAACCCAGGTTACGAGCTTCAAGAACCCTTTCGACTGGCTTACCCAATAGAGTTACATTAATTGATGGATGAATAGAGGCAATCTGATGCTTAGTACCTAAAATTAAATATTTTGTTTTAGAGGGGTTAAGTAAGAGACTATTACTCTCTGACCACTCTGCAATTCTCGAAAGGTCTTCGTTTAATTTCTCTATTGCGCTATCAATATCAGTCGGCTTACAGGCTATATAAATCTGCGTGTCATCCGCATAGAAGTGGAACTTACAATGCCTAATGCGATATTTAATATCGGCGGAGTATAGAATAAATAGAATAGGACCCAAAATGGACCCTTGGGGTACACCTCTACTACACACTAACTCCTCGGACTCAAGCAAAGTACCATCGTCTCGGTTTATTTTTACAATTTGACGCCGATTACTAAGGTAACTATCAAACCATAACAACGCTTCCCGGTCAAACCCATAGTAGTTAAGCTTTGACAGCAACAGCTTAATATCAAGAGAGTCGAACGCGCGAGAAAAATCTAGCAGCACCAGGAGAGTACACATTCCCTCATCCTGGGCGGCGATTATGTTGTCTGTTACATCAAGCAGAGCTGTAACAGTACTACGTCCCTTGCGAAAACCAGATTGGACGTCTGGCAATATCTTATTATTTTCAATATATTTTGTCAACTGCCCACAAACAACCTTTTCCATTACTTTAGAAAGACAGGGTAGTAAACTTATTGGTCGAAGATCTTTAAGTTCTTTCGGTACTGATAATTTAGGCAAAGGTCTGACTATGGCAAGCTTCCAAATATCTGGGAAAGTAGAGGAGGAGATAGACAAATTTATTAGATTCATTATAGCATCTATGGTGTGCGGAAGTGTCATTATAATCATATCTAAATTTATGCCATCACAGCCTTCTGCTTTTGACTTCAGCTTCGCTATTATCTTAATAATATCATCCCGACTAACCTGCTCTATATGAAAGATAGAGTCACAAAACCGATGGTACTCGAAATATGTCAATTGAGAGATAGATACATTTTTTACTCCAGAGATGTTTAAAAAGTGCGCATTTATAATATTAGGGTTATTAAAACTAGATGGCAGTTCAGAAGTTTGATTGAGCATCAAAGCATTTTTAAAATTTTTCCATAATAATTTTGGATTATTTATTTTTTTATTTATATTAAATTCGAAGAAAGCAGCTTTTTCAGTGAAAAGCGCCTTATTTACAGTACTTTTTAAAGTTTTATAGTACTCTTTTTTTGTATTTAGCCCGGTTTTGTGATATTCGGCTGATGCTTGATCTCGCAACGACATCATCAATTTTACAGTATCTGTAATCCAAGGATAGGAGCGCTCTTTGATTACTATAGACCTAAGAGGCGCATGATGGTTGAAAAGACACTCTAATCCATTGATTACGGCGTTAACCATGTCATTTACATTTTCAAAAATCATTGAATCCCAATTAATTGATTCCAAGTCATAATTAAAAATATCTGCAGTTATATTTTTTAATGGTCTGTATATTACTACATAGGGTTTAGGTTTTTCCTTTGTGAGCTGGAATTCACAAGAGATGAGCATATGACCATAAATAGAGCCCACTGGGTCATAGCAGATGTTCCTAGATTTTAAATTAGTACATATAATATCTATCAGAGTCTTACTAGCGCTAGTAAAATGGGTAGGCTCGCTGACAACCTGCGTAAGATTAAAACATGTTACAAATGCGTTGAATTTATTAGTTTTACTATCGTCCTTGTTTAACAAATTTATATTAATGTCACCTAATAGAATTAAATAGTCATAGTTGGGTATCGAACTAATAGAGTCTGTGATTGCATCCAAAAATAAGTCAACATCCAACCAAGGCGGACGATAGGCTGTGCCGATTACTAGCTTCTTTCCACTGAGGGTCATCGAAAGCCACATCTGTTCCACGGAGCAATGCAGTGGATCGACAGGATGAGACCAGGTGCGTACGGTGATACCACGCCTGATGTAGAAGCCTACACCGCCGCCGCGCGAGCGCACGTCTCGCGGCCGCGGGATGTGGCGCAGGCGGTACGAGGGTACCGCGGGGGCCCGCCCCTCCTCACCGGCACGCAACCAGGTCTCATTTACAGCTATTATGTCAAGGTTATTCCGAGTTACGGAGGCAATGAAATTATCGTGATTAGTGCCAAGGGAACCTGCATTGTACAAACCTATTCTTATATATTTACTTATCATAACTTGTGTTTTTTACATGACAAAATATATATATTATAATAGCACGTACGAACACAAATAATACACAAATATAATACAAAATACATAATATATGTTACAAAAAAACATAACGTAAGTATTGAATGGATAAATATTACAAGTACATAAATTAATAAAATACACATTGATGTGGTGTAAATACTAACAATTAATATAGCGCAAGTAAATATTATTGAGATACTTTTAATAATTGCAACTATAACGTTTTTACAAAAGCAAAAGTATGGTTCTTGAATATACAAATAAATAGTATGGTTTTGATAGCTAATATAATATAAATTTATCGACCGAGCGAAGCGAGGTCTTAGAGTCGAAAGCCGCGAAATGCCTGCGTTTGGACCAGTTTAACGCTTGACCTCTGATGCTTAAGTTTGGTCGACGTTTACTTGAAAACGGTTAATCCAAATTAAATGAAATTTTACACACAAGTTTAGAAAGTTAATTGGATAATTTAAGTGAAAAAATTAGCTAAATAGGTTACAGGGTTGCAGAGATATAGGTGACTTAAAGTCTTTACGATAGGTCTTACGATTATTTCAAAACTGGACCGCTGATAATTTTTTTTCTAACATATACACATTTTTTATAAGTGACACAAATATATTAGCCAAAGTGTATGTTTGTATGTATGTTTGTTACGCGATAACTGGAAAACCAATGATCCAATCTGCATGAAACTTTGCAAACGCGTAATATGAATCCATAGAATTTTTAAGTTCGAACATGAGCCAAATCGGTCGAAGGGTTCAAGAGTTAAAGAAATTGCTTTATTACAATGAAACCGATGATCCAGTCTTGATAAAACTTTTTAAACAGGTAGTACAAACTAAAAGAATTCTCACGTCCAAAAATGAGCCAAATCGGTGCAAGGGTTGTAGAGTTATAGAAAATACAAAATTACAATGTTTATCGAATATAATATTATGAGAACTGCAGGGATATTCAGTTATCCGTCAGGGAACCGAACCAAAGACCGAATTGTCAAAAATCGATACGACGTAATACGTCATTTCATACATTTTTGATAATTGGGTCCTAGGTTCGGTTCCCTAACGGATAAGTAAATAGCCATGTTGATTTACTCAAAATATTATGAATTTAAATGATCGTGCGGGTGAAACTTAAACCCATTTTTTATTCAAATAGTAGTCCAGTCAATGAGTGCCCAAAAGAGGCATGTGGATCGAAAAGTCGAAAGCAGAAAAACTAACTTAGGAACTTTGTTTTGACTATTCAGGAGATTAACATACTAAAAGTCCCCAACCCTCCGAGGTGATAGCGAGGGGTGGGGGGGCCGAAGAAGGTCCCATTTTTAGGTTTTTTGCCTAAATGTCAAAAACTGGGCGTAGTACGATATTTTGTTGTACTACATTATAAAAGCTTTAAAATTTCCTACAACTTTGGCTTTAACACTTTTTATCTATATCCAATCGTTGTCTTCCAAACATGGTCTATTTTTAAGATGCTGAAATTAGTTTTCCATACAAAGTCGGTAATAATATCTTATATAAGTAATATTTGACCAACTTCTGGTTGTCGTACCATAATGAAACTTTGTAAATGTCTAGAAATATGATGACAGTTCAATAATTTGGTACCACTGAGCTGATCTGATGATGGAGCCAGGAGGTGTTTACTGAACCTCTTCAATGGCTATTAGTAAACCCGTCGAGTTTGGGCACATTACACTCGAATTGGCATAAGCAAAAAACCTAAAAATTGAACCTTCTTCGGCCTCCCCCCCCCCCCCCAAGTATTTTAAGACTCTACTGTTAGTTCGAAAAGCATATCTATGAGAAGAACGAGCAAGAAACTTATTGGGATTGTTATTTATGTGTTTATCACATATCATTATGCCATTAAAACCATCATTCACTCTAACATCTGCAAACATCCCTGACGCTCTGTAGTATCGAGACAGCGCCAAAAGCATCCTGAAAGCATTGTTGTACTGGATCCGTTTTTTGTAAAGTTGTAGTTTGTAAAGTTCATCCACAAGTCTTTTGTTTAAAAAAATAATTAATAATTAGGCCTACGTTTGATCACATCCCACCTGATGGAAAGTGCAAATGTGATCGACGAGCTGCACGTTTAAAAAGTCTGATAATGCCTTGAACAAGGACACTTTGTCTTGCTCAGTAGCTGTAGATACCTACATCTTGAAAACCTGCGAGCCTAGATGTTACGCGTGACTGTCATAGCTCTGCGTTCTCGCTCCAAGTCTAAGTCATCATCGGCTGTAACGACAAAAATGTTATAGAATTAGCTACAATATCAATATAATAACTGTTGTAAATTTGCTGTATAACACAAGTAAAGCTAGATATTTTTTTCCAATTTCAATTCTTCTAATGTCCACTGCATTGGCAACTTCTTCGTAAACAAGTGCATATGCTATGAAGATTTTTTGAGATTTTTTTTAAAAACTATAGTAATATTTATTATTTTATTCTATTATTTTCTGCAAGTGAATACACACATAACCTTTCATATTTTATTACTATTGAAATTTTGATCACAACAATAAAATAGTCACAGAGATAAAGATTTTTTTAATGTATATCCGTTACGTATTTTAAGTTTTAACATTACTTTTAATTTTGGCATTTTCCTTTCCTTTTACGAATATTATAGGTTAAAGTTTCCATACATTTATATTTCGTAGATACCAACGAACCGAACCGAACTTTTACCCATGTATACCTATTTTGAGGGAAATTGGGTCTGCGAGGTCCCAGTTCGCGGCGAACTACTAGTTATAATAAATGATATGTTTATACTGCGCTGCCCGTAACCTAACTTAAAAAAACAATAATAACTTAACATAGTATGACTAAATAATAAAATGTGAAAGAATAGCACAGTTAATACCGGTAACACATCAAACTTTTTATGAATTAAAAACCCTATCCAAATCAGCATCCGAACGTATCTGGTACACCTGCTTCCCGTCTCCCTGGCGGGCGAAGATTCGGCCTCGTTTTGTCCACACGTACCGCCACTCCCGCTTGCGACACTCCTCACGGAGCCGGTGGAATAGCTGGCTATTAGTCCTCGTCAGCCGCTCGTTGATATAGATGCGGCGCGACGTCCCCACCAGCCCCACCTCCGCCGACGTCAGAGAGCGACGCACGCGAGCCGCCTGCAGGAGCTGATCTCGCAGAGCACGACGCGCCAAGCGCACGATGACACGGCGCGGGCGCTTCGCTGCCCCCTCATCAGGCCCGGCGTTGTGATCAGCCCGTCCGACGCGCTCGGCGAACACAATGTCTCGCTCTTGGAGTGTGACCCCCAACTTAGCGGCCAGGAGGGTCACTGTGTGGCCTACGTTTTCACCCGCACTTTCAGGGATGTGTCCTATGTCCAGATCGGATAGAAGTAGCTCCTGGTCTCGGTCGTTTAGTTCGGATTTCAAGAGAGTTACTGTTGCCTGTAGGCCGGCGACTTCTTCCCGGGTAGTACCACCCGCCTCCCTCTGCTCGACTGCCGCTAGCCTAACCTCGAATCCGTCCATCCTCTCCCCCATGCCGGATCGGAAACTACGGAACTCCTCCCGAAACTCGCGGAGCTCCCTCATGTATTCCGCCAAATCACGGCGCATCAACTTTATCTCTGTGTTAGAGTCATCGTCTAAGGGCGAGCGGGGCGCAGAGGGTAATAATATTTGTGACTGCGTTGAAGTTTCAGCTGGCTCGCAAGGAGATTGAGAATTTAAAGAAACACTAACCCCCTTTACGGGAGTATTAGAGTTGTCCCCCTTAGGCCGATTTTTCTTACATTCAGGGCATGCCCATGTCTCCTCAACCACATCCGTATCTTTAATTCCCACGCAAGCCTTATGATATGCGCGAGAGCATTTTTTGCACACAGCGCCACCTGTCTTCATAATTCTCCGACATGCGTCGCACTTAGCCATGGCTTGTAAATAAACCTAGTGCGCAGAGGTAACGGCAGGCAGGTTGTTAGTTCCAAGCTGTGTCGCTAGATGGCGCAAATTTAAATTAAACACTTCGATGATTATTTCGTTGACAGTATTAGCGAGACACATTCAACACATTACCCTCAAAAATAAAAAAATCTCAAGTATTTGTCCACAAGATTGGCTATTATTATAGCAAAACCACAGTATATTGGCGCACGAAAGTACTAACACAGGTTACTGAAAAGGTATCCTCACTTTGATACAATTGTCATTGATGTACACAACCGATTGACATTTATTTTATTGACTTAAACGACAAGCGCGTACCGGTGTAAGGTCGTCCGTGACGTCACTTTCAACAATTTTTTTTTTTGTTTGTGTACAATGCTCTAAGGCAGAATAAACCAAAGCACACGGTGTCCATGTCTACATTGGGAACAGAATCACCCGCCCTGCATTAAACAGATAGGTTTAGGCCTTTAGGCTACATTGTACCAAATAGGTTACATTCAAGGAGATAAGTCATACATGTATGTAACTGAGCTTACCTTTTGCATAGAGCTCATAGTCTTCTACCAATTGTGCTCATAGTATTCAGGCTAGTGATAGTTTACATACAAGAAGATAATTCATGCATGTCTGTAACTGAGCTACTCTGCATAGCTCAAAGTTTTGATCATATATAACTAGTAGTTCGCCTCGAACTGTGACCTCGCAGCCCAATTTCCGTGGTAAACCTTAGACTTTAGGTCTCGACTAAATATATCCTAATACAAGAACTTTAACATTAATATTAAAACTCAAAATATAAAAATTCTGAGAAATTAAAACTCAATAAACCTACGTACCGAGATTTTTTGAATATAATCCTTTTTAGAGTTTCGTTCCTCTGAAGGAAAAAACGAAACCCTAATAAATAGGATCACTTGGTCATCCGTATGCCTGTCAAGACCAATTAATACTCTACATCCCGTAGAATTGTATATTTTTACCATAATACACAGGTCTATAGCCGCTTGGTGCCCGTTAAATTAAACTTCTGAGTTAACGTAGAAAAAAATACACCCGTTTATCCTTCAAAAACGTACCTAAATTTTTTTGACCCTCTGAATAAATCAACATTCATAGGGAACTTGCCGTTACCATATATTTATGAAATTTGGCAGACTATAAGTACACGGCCCGCGATGCATTATGGTGTGCTCGTGCACCTTTATTGTTGAATGTGCCGGCACAAACAATTACTTTAGGTTTTAAAAAGTTATGCAGACTACTCAAATAACCTTACTGCCACCGAGAGATCTCTCAACTCTAAGAGTTCGCTTTGCTCGGTCGATGATATTTGTATGTATTCATATAAATTATGTATTTAAATTATATTTTAACATAAAACGATTCAGCGAGTTTTTTTATTCTATCACCACTTCCACAGACATTGTTACCTGCTTATTATTGTTTATGGTCTCCACTTTCGTGTTTTGCCAGTGGCCGTAGCATGCCACACAGAATCCCGGCCAAACTTCAAGAGTAGAACTGTCATCCCATACATTCACAAAACTACAATGTATGGTATGACAGTTCTACGCTTGACATTTCAGCGGGATTTCGTTTGGCATGCTACGACCACTGTAAAATATTATTTTACTTGACAGCGAGTTATAGTCCGGTACATTGTGTTCGGGATAATTTATACAAAATTTTAGGCAATGTTACGTAGTTATGTCGTCATAATTATACTAGTAGTTCGCCTCGAACTGTGACCTCGCAGCCCAATTTCCGTGGTAAACCTTAGACTTTAGGTCTCGACTAAATATATCCTAATACAAGAACTTTAACATTAATATTAAAACTCAAAATATAAAAATTCTGAGAAATTAAAACTCAATAAACCTACGTACCGAGATTTTTTGAATATAATCCTTTTTAGAGTTTCGTTCCTCTGAAGGAAAAAACGAAACCCTAATAAATAGGATCACTTGGTCATCCGTATGCCTGTCAAGACCAATTAATACTCTACATCCCGTAGAATTGTATATTTTTACCATAATACACAGGTCTATAGCCGCTTGGTGCCCGTTAAATTAAACTTCTGAGTTAACGTAGAAAAAAATACACCCGTTTATCCTTCAAAAACGTACCTAAATTTTTTTGACCCTCTGAATAAATCAACATTCATAGGGAACTTGCCGTTACCATATATTTATGAAATTTGGCAGACTATAAGTACACGGCCCGCGATGCATTATGGTGTGCTCGTGCACCTTTATTGTTGAATGTGCCGGCACAAACAATTACTTTAGGTTTTAAAAAGTTATGCAGACTACTCAAATAACCTTACTGCCACCGAGAGATCTCTCAACTCTAAGAGTTCGCTTTGCTCGGTCGATGATATTTGTATGTATTCATATAAATTATGTATTTAAATTATATTTTAACATAAAACGATTCAGCGAGTTTTTTTATTCTATCACCACTTCCACAGACATTGTTACCTGCTTATTATTGTTTATGGTCTCCACTTTCGTGTTTTGCCAGTGGCCGTAGCATGCCACACAGAATCCCGGCCAAACTTCAAGAGTAGAACTGTCATCCCATACATTCACAAAACTACAATGTATGGTATGACAGTTCTACGCTTGACATTTTAGCGGGATCTCGTTTGGCATGCTACGACCACTGTAAAATATTATTTTACTTGACAGCGAGTTATAGTCCGGTACATTGTGTTCGGGATAATTTATACAAAATTTTAGGCAATGTTACGTAGTTATGTCGTCATAATTATATTATATTATAATTATGCCTATACAACTAAGTCCAACTTTGGTTGCTTGCCATTAGCGATGGGCATAAAATAACGCTATTAATAAGGTTTTTTTTTAAATAACTATTTTACTTTATTTTCATACTACTTAAATATCTTTATTGAGAAAAACAAACTAACAATTAAATATAAAAATTATATATACTTAAATTAAATATAACATTATATTTTATCGATCGAGCGAAATGAGGTTTATAAAAAGATTAAAAAAACAGCACAAAACGTGTACTTACCTACATGTATGTGACATCTATTTCAATAGCAAACTTTAGGCGGCCGGACTATAATTGACGCAATTATTGGTATTACGCAATGTACTAAAAAATTATATGAAAATAATTAAAAATAAGAAATATTGAAAATATGATAAATTGCTTGAAATTCTCGAATTATTGGACTTTATCGCTATTAATTCTTTAACTTTATCAACTTGCTTGCTCTTTTTTGCCTGTAGGATCTTTCTCAAACTTAATGTACCTAACAAATTGTGCAAAACATTATAATTTAAACATCTTCATAACTCTACAACCCTTGGATCGATTTGGCTCATTTTCGAACATGAGAATTCTTTTAGCTTATACTACCTGATCGCAAAGTTTCATTAAGATTGGAACTTTGGTAACGTTGAAATTAAGCATTTTCTAAAACTCTAGAACCCTTCGACCGATTTGGCTCATGTTCGAACTTAAAAATTCTATGGATTTATATTACGCGTTTGCAAAGTTTCATGCAGATTGGACCATTGGTTTTCCAGTTATCGCGTAACAAACATACATACAAACATACACTTTGGCTAATATATTTGTGTCGCTTATAAAAAATGTGTATATGTTAGAAAAAAAATTATCAGCGCTCCAGTTTTGAAATAATCATCAGACCTATCGTAAAGACTTTAAGTCACCTATATCTCTGCAACCCTGTAACCTATTTCGCTAATTTTTTCACTACAATTATCCAATTAACCTTCTTAACTTGTGTGTAAAATTTCATTTAATTTGGATTAACCGTTTTCAAGTAAACGTCAACCAAACTTAAGCACCAGAGGTCAAGCGTTAAACTGGTCCAAACGCAGGCATTTCGCGGCTTTCGACTCTAAGACCTCGCTTCGCTCGGTCGATTATATTATAATTATGCCTATACTACTAAGTCCAACTTTGGTTGCTTGCCATTAGCGATGGGCATAAAATAACGCTATTAATAAGGTTTTTTTTTAAATAACTATTTTACTTTATTTTCATACTACTTAAATATCTTTATTGAGAAAAACAAACTAACAATTAAATATAAAAATTATATATACTTAAATTAAATATAACATTATATTTTATCGATCGAGCGAAATGAGGTTTATAAAAAGATTAAAAAAACAGCACAAAACGTGTACTTACCTACATGTATGTGACATCTATTTCAATAGCAAACTTTAGGCGGCCGGACTATAATTGACGCAATTATTGGTATTACGCAATGTACTAAAAAATTATATGAAAATAATTAAAAATAAGAAATATTGAAAATATGATAAATTGCTTGAAATTCTCGAATTATTGGACTTTATCGCTATTAATTCTTTAACTTTATCAACTTGCTTGCTCTTTTTTGCCTGTAGGATCTTTCTCAAACTTAATGTACCTAACAAATTGTGCAAAACATTATAATTTAAACATCTTCATAACTCTACAACCCTTGGATCGATTTGGCTCATTTTCGAACATGAGAATTCTTTTAGCTTATACTACCTGATCGCAAAGTTTCATTAAGATTGGAACTTTGGTAACGTTGAAATTAAGCATTTTCTAAAACTCTAGAACCCTTCGACCGATTTGGCTCATGTTCGAACTTAAAAATTCTATGGATTTATATTACGCGTTTGCAAAGTTTCATGCAGATTGGACCATTGGTTTTCCAGTTATCGCGTAACAAACATACATACAAACATACACTTTGGCTAATATATTTGTGTCGCTTATAAAAAATGTGTATATGTTAGAAAAAAAATTATCAGCGCTCCAGTTTTGAAATAATCGTCAAACCTATCGTAAAGACTTTAAGTCACCTATATCTCTGCAACCCTGTAACCTATTTCGCTAATTTTTTCACTACAATTATCCAATTAACCTTCTTAACTTGTGTGTAAAATTTCATTTAATTTGGATTAACCGTTTTCAAGTAAACGTCAACCAAACTTAAGCACCAGAGGTCAAGCGTTAAACTGGTCCAAACGCAGGCATTTCGCGGCTTTCGACTCTAAGACCTCGCTTCGCTCGGTCGATAAGGCGATTGATAAATATCAGTAATTAAACTACCCTTTGCTTAGTTCCAGAGGAGTTACATAATGATGTAAAAGACTCATATAATATACATCATTTGTAATAATTGTGCGACTTTTTTAGTAGCTTCATAGTGGGATTACGAAAGAAAATAGCAGGATGACATTCGTACTCTAATACCTCTCGAAAGATCCCAGTGGCATAAAAGTACAAACTTTCTAAGCTCGAAGTAAAATACGATCCTTCATTTAATAGGGAATCTGTACTTTGAAAAGTAAGGGTCGCCACTGATTTGTCAAGAAGAGATATCACAATGTTTATTTGCTCTGAATATATATGTAGGTATTTATTTTATAACTTTTTGAACACAGTCATTATTTTTATTTTCACAAGTAATTTACAGCGTTGATTAAATAAAAAAGGGTCTTGATAGACAGACAGACGACGGACGGACGGAAAACAAAGATCCTATAAGGGTCTGTTTTTTTCCTTTCGAGGTACGGAACTCTAAAAACTATAAAAGGTAAAACTACCCATGTTAAACTACACGTGTAAATATAATTATTTCTCTCCCTGCAAGTTTGTCTGGAAGAGATCGCTTTTAGCGATAAGATCGCCAATTGTTACACTTATGTCGTGATTTTGTGTTATAGTTTTAAGTTTTCTGTATGTTTTTAGTGTTTCAATAAAGAGTTTTCTTTTCTATTCTATTCTAGTGTCACATCTACGTCATAGGTTGCATAGTCAATGTTACGTTGGACCATAGGACTACTGAATATTAACCTTGTTTGCGTTCGTCACACTGTAATGACGATGAGGCTTTAAATTTATGAAATGGTTTGGACGGTATTTTAACTAAGCACGAGTGAATGGGGATGTTGACAATTTTTTTTTGTCCATTATGTAGATTATTGTAAAACATTGGACATGTATTTTTTTCTTTGTGATTCTGATAAAAAAACATGAGAGATACAATGCACTAAAGTTGCTTGATCCTGACGTCACACCACTTAATCTAGTACATTTTGTTTAGTGGTGTGACGTCACGCAACCCAACACAGAACCTTATAAGCGTTATATCTCAGCCATATTTTATTTTATTTGCTAAAAAATACGCATCGAATATTTTTATATCATTAAAATTACGGACATCTCTATTCCTATATAAATGAGTTTTAACAGATATTATAAATACCTATTTTAATTTTGTATTTTGGATAACTTGTTATAATATTGTCACCGGAGGTGGGCGTTGGTGTCTGTAACACAGTCTCACGACTATAACAGGCATCATCGTTCCTTGACTTTGTTTTATTGTACCCCCTTTTCCAAAATAAAAAAATTGTATTGAATTTGTATTTGTATTTTTAGTAGTAAAGCTAGTTTTAGCAAAAACAAGACACGTACACTTAAGAGCAATATAGAACTGGACGCTCTCTCGCTCGCACTATTTGACACATTTTGCGTTGTATTGAGAAATTTTCAAAAAGTAAATTAAACAGAAGGTGTTGAAAATAGAAGATATATATACAAGAATATGTATGTAGATAGCTAATACAACAATTAGTCGTAGCAGAAACATACATGTTGATTTAACAGAAAGAAGTAGGTAAATTAAGCATAAACAAAAAGTACTTTTAGAAAAACAACAGATGTAGATCAAACAGGAAAATTCAATTCCTTTTAATGAAAACAAGATGTAGATTGAATAACAGAAAAAACAAGTTAAGTACTAGTATTTTAGCAAAAACAACGCGTAGTTTTATTGAAAAACAACAAATCGTTTTAGGAAAAATACGACATTAATAGCTGTTATCGCAGGTTCAATTCCCGGGTCTCCTTATCCTTTCAACGAGTAAACAATAACCAGGGTCATTATAGTTACATCTAGAGGTACAATGCTTTAGAGGTACCTACTATCATCATCATCTCATCAAATTATTATTATTTGTTTGTCAACCTTTCAGAGAGCTCGAGGTCGTTCTCCAACTCGCTGGACTGACCTCATCAAGAAGGCCACAGAGGCATCTATGGGCTTGTTCACGTGTACCCGCGGGCGCGGGCGCGAAATATCAAACATATGACGTGCTATGAAAGTGTTCACGTACAACGCACGTGCGGTGTAAGCAAAGTCTGCCGCGCCCGCGCCCGCGTGTTATAGCGTGAACAAGCACTAAGACCCAGTGCTCTCGCAACGCCATTAACAGACAAAAATGGCGTCACATCGCTAAATCCATCGGAAAAATACAAGCAGAAGACCGAGCACCAAAGCAACCACGACCACTCTGACAAGAGTGTACGACTAAGAAGAAGAGTCAACCTTTAGGTATCTCGGGCAATAGCAAAGAATAGAAACTATTACTACGTAAAGAAGCGACACTCACCTCCCCCCGTCAAAACATTCTCCCCTCGCCAAATGGCCCGCGAAATGGCTCACTGCGCGAGGTCGTCAATTTTAGGTGTTTAATTTGTTATGTATTTTTTTGTTAAAAGTTATCGATAAAAATGGTGCGTTATTGCTCAGTGTACGATTGCGTAAAAAGTGATAAAAATAATAAGGAATTATCATTTTTTGGGTTTCCTTCTGATGAAGAAAGGTAAGACACGCTCACATAAAAATACATTAAAAAGCTTCTTTATTCACTAAGTACCTACTTACCTATAGTTTTCTAATTAGATTAAGACTCGATAACTTTGTTCACAGTTCACAATAAAGTTTAAAAAGATCTTTCCTACTAGGTACCTATTTAGGTCATATAACACAAACTTTAATTACACTTTGTCATTTATTGTTGACTTGCATGTAGGGTTTTGGTTAGAATATTTTGTTTCTGTGAATCGTTACATCATATTAATCTTGTCCCATTTTCAATCGTTTATTTTAAGTTTTAAAACCTAAAAATACTAGAAAATATTCGTAGGTATACTCATTTAAAACCAAAGTGGAAATCATAATATTTATGTAAACAATAAACAAACTTCCGAATAAGGATGGTATGACGTAATCTTGTAATGCCGCTCGTTTGCAGTTTCATCGTAATGTTTTCTTTTTTTTTTTGTTTTTAGTGGCAAATGCCTTTATTGAGAAAAACAAACTAACAATACTACAGCTACTACAGCAGTAAATAACACTTTTATTAACCACAGATCGGCCACAAGCCGATCTACAGAAAATCCAAGTGCTCCAAACCACTGTCAGTTGGCAGAGTGCCCAGAATGCTGGCAGCATTGCCACGTTGAATGGCAATACTTATACGTTGGGCCAAATATACCCCAGCATTTTGGTCACACGTCGCCTCGACCAAGCGCTCAGATAAATTTTGGAAAATGCGGTGAGCACCCGGACCCCAAGGACCCAAAGTCTCTACCCCAAACGGCTCAAAAATGTAACCACTATCGAGGTTAGCATATTTACGCCGCTGTTTTCTTAATAGGTACACATTATTATAATGTATGAAATCAAAATTTTTATGATTTTTATGACACTTGTCCTTTTTAACTAACTTTTTTATCAAACTAATTAAAATATCAAATTTATAAAACTAAATGTTATCAAATCGATATGAAGGTACCTACGTCAGAATGAATTTATTTTAATTTAATTCACTTATGGATAGAGTAGGTAGGTACCTAGGTGGTTTCACGAAAATAAATAAACTTTCTTTAAACATTTTTAGGGTTGTGATGATCTCCCAAGGAAAAAACTGAACCCTTATAGAATTAATTTGTTGTCCGTCCGTCCGTCTGTCCGTCTGTCTGTCAAGACCCTTTTTTCAAAGTGTTGATATTGGATAAATAGCTAAAAAATATATCTGATCTCCAAAAATATATAAATAATCTAATATTTAAAAAGACATTTTAAATCTGAGAGAAGTTTTCGCCAATTATGTTGTATATACCTATTATTTTTAACGATTATTATTACTTATATTACTTCAATAAAACTAATGTAAATATGATTACAGTGTTTTATTAAATAACACGAAATAAAGTTGTTTACCAATAAAATTACTTAAACATGAATTTGGACGCCCTTATAAAGTTTTTAAGACGCGTGCGCCATCTGGTTGATACAGCCCGTACCACTTGCTCTAAGTTCGATGACGCAGCCCTGCGAGATTACGCACACATTTAAAACGTACCTATATACACGTTTTGTGTTGCATGTAGTAGTAGTAGGCTATTACTGGCCACTGATTGTACCAAGTGTCATGGGCCTGCCAATAGTGTCCTGGTCCTTTGGTAGGCGTGCGTGGGGCCGAAGCCAACACGTAGAGGCTCCTTTGACAATTTGCTCTAAATTGTAATGTGACAATAGCTGATGATTAACCCCTGTGTGCACTAAAAACATGCAACCACCAACAATTGTAGGACTATTGTGAAAAATGTGGCTTCTTAAATGACTGGTCTATTGAGATGAGTTGTTAATGGACTGGTGATCTGGTGCGGAGGACTATGGCGTCTGCCCGATACTATATTAAAAAACACTTATTATTATCCATAGGACGTCCACTGCTAAACATAGGCCTCCCCTTTATACCTCCATACATACTGGTTGGAAGCGACCTGCATCCAGCGTCTTCCGGCGCCCTTTATAAGGTCATCTGTCCACCTTGTGGGTGGACGTCCTACCCTGCGTTTGCTAGTCCGTGGTCTCTACTCGAGCACTTTTTGACCACACGAGAGGTACTATAAAATAGAGTATAATTCATTAACTCGTCCTACAAGCCTACGGCCCAAATATAAAAAATTGAAGAAAGTCAAAATGAATTCTATTTTCATTGTGAAACTCGGCCTACGACTCTCTTTTTTTCATAGTTTCCTTTCATCACCTTTTCAGAATAGGGCTACGTTTGACCACATCCCACGACCTGATGGAAAGTGCCGATGCGGTCGACGATGGATCACGTAAGATGCCTAGAAAGGTATCTATTCACTCGTGCCTTAAATATACCCAAGTTGTACCGCTCGGGAAACACGGATGACGGCAATGTGTTCCAAATGCGACCAGTTCTAATTAAAAAATACCAAAAGAAAGAGAAAGAGTTCTTTTTGTGTGGAACATAAACGCCTTTCACACTAAATTCACTAATATTATAAAGTTGTTGGTATGGTGTATTTCTTTCACGTCTAAACTTGGCTTAAACGGATATTTGGTAAATGGGTAGGTTAAACCGTAAACCGTAAAATGGCACAAAGCTAACATTTTATTTTAACACTTTTTTTTTGTTCAAAAATGTACAAAAGATACTTGAAATAATACACAGAGGTAACAATTGGCGGTCATATCGCTAATAGCGATCTATACCAGACAACCGTGCAGTGAGAGGAGATTATTGTATGTGTAATGAAACGAGTATATAAAGTCATCTGACAAACGGGGGGCAATGGTGGCTGTAACACAGTTTGATTACTAGCACGGCCACCGTCGCTCCTAAACTACAATGTTTCACCGAATAAATTTAAATAGTAGAATGTTCACAAAATTTTATTATACATGTACTAAATAAGACTCTAATGATTGTGAATGCATGATACTAAATAAGCCTTTTAAAACTTGTAAACTGTGCCTATTTAATTCGGAGTTAATAAATTTTTTATTTATTATTATTTATTTATTTATTGATATTTATAAAAATAATATTAAATTAAATTTCTTTATTTGTCAGATAACAAAGATCCATACAGTATGACACTTTATAATATTATAATCTACTTTATTATACTAATACACTTGTAGTAAGGTTAGGTACATAAGTATTTATAATCTTAAAATTAGTTTTATTTAATCTGTCCGGTTATAATTTTAATCCAGTGTAACTGGATAGGACAATCAAATTTGTCAGCAATGGTATATAATAACGAGTTGGTAGTGCTTTTAAAATTATACTATAGTTTACCTACGAAAAACAAAGTGATTAAAATTATACTATAGTTTACCTACGAAAAACAAAGTGTTTAAAATTATACTATAGTTTACCTACGAAAAACAAAGTGTTTAAAATTATACTATAGTTTACCTACGAGAAACAAAGTGTTTAAAATTATACTATAGTTTACCTACGAGAAACAAGGTGTTTAAAATTATACTATAGTTTACCTACGAGAAACAAGGTGTTTAAAATTATACTATAGTTTACCTACGAGAAACAAGGTGTTTAAAATTATACTATAGTTTACCTACGAGAAACAAAGTGTTTAAAATTATACTATAGTTTACCTACGAGAAACAAGGTGTTTAAAATTATACTATAGTTTACCTACGAGAAACAAGGTGTTTAAAATTATACTATAGTTTACCTACGAGAAACAAAGTGTTTAAAATTATACTATAGTTTACCTACGAGAAACAAGGTGTTTAAAATTATACTATAGTTTACCTACGAAAAACAAAGTGTTTAAAATTATACTATAGTTTATCTACGAAAAACAAAGTGTTTAAAATTATACTATAGTTTACCTACGAGAAACAAAGTGTTTAAAATTATACTATAGTTTACCTACGAGAAACAAGGTGTTTAAAATTATACTATAGTTTACCTACGAGAAACAAGGTGTTTAAAATTATACTATAGTTTACCTACGAGAAACAAGGTGTTTAAAATTATACTATAGTTTACCTACGAGAAACAAAGTGTTTAAAAACAACTCACTAATATTAAAAAGTTTATAAGAATGGATGTCTGGATGTATTAGACCAGGGTAGATCCCTCTAAAAATAATAAAAAGTGAAAAAAAATAATAGTACGATGAAACCCATTAGAAAAGGAGGGGAATATTATAAAAATAAAAGGAAAAATAATTTACGGGCGATCTGAGGTCGGGAATGGGATGAGGGTGAGTTTTTAAGGGTAAAAAACGGTTTTTCTCGATTTCCGGCAAAACTAAAAGTCCTATCGAAAAAAGTTAAATAGCAAAGTTGTAGGTAATATCAAGATCTAAAACTTTTGTATGCACACTTTTTTCACATAACCTCAAAATTTATGTGAAAAATTCAAAAAACCAAGTTTTTGGTTTTTTATTTTTATCTTTTACAAAAAATATATATTTTTTAAACGAAATTTGGTGAAAACTTATCTTTTTATGTCCCAAATACCCTGTAATTTATTTGATTAAAAATATTTATTTTTTCACCTTATTTTGAAATAATATCGAAAAAAACACTAATTTTCAATCGAAAATTCACCCGTCAAAAATAATTTTTGCCAATTGATATTTTTGAAACCATAATAATTGATTCAATGTAATTTTTTCATTTAAAATTTTTTTTTCGAATTCCAGGTTTTTTGAATTTTTGCATTTTCTGAGAAGATTTACTGTAGTAACATGTATATTTTTTTTCACCATCGGAAAGTAGAGATTTCAACGAACAGAAACCATACGAACTCTTTGAAAAAGCTGAAATTTTGACGGGTGAATTTTCGATTGAAAATTAGGGTGTTTTTTCGATATTATTTCAAAAAAAGGTGAAAAAATAAAAAAATTTAATCAAATAAATTACAGGGTATTTGGGACATAAAAAGGTAAGTTTTCACCAAATTTCGTTTAAAAAATATATTTTTTGTAAAAGAATAAAATAAAAAATCAAAAACTTGGTTTTTTGAATTTTTCACATAAATTTTGAGGTTATGTGAAAAAAGTGTGAATACAAAAGTTTTAGATCTTGATATTACCTACAACTTTGCTATTTGACTTTTTTCGATAGGACTTTTAGTTTTGCCGGAAATCGAGAAAAACCGTTTTTACAAGCTTTATATTACTTTCACCTGTCTGTTGTCTGTCTGTCTGTCTGTCTGTCTGTCTGTCTGTCTGTAATCAAATCTTGCAAGTTTAATTTGACCCACTTTCCGGTTTCCAATTGAGCTGAAAATTTGCATGCGTGTGTAAATCGGATGACAATGCAATATTTTTATGACATCGAGCTGATCTGATGATGGAGCTGGAAGGTGGCTATAGGAACTCTGTCATAAAACAACGCAACCCCATCGAGTTTGGGCTCATTTGATTCGTCTTGACGAGTACTTTATGATGCAAGATGATAACAATAATTAAAGCTTGTTTTTAAAAAGTATTTTTTAAATTTCACTTGTTTACCCTTAAAAACTCACCCTCATCCCCTTCCCGACCTCAGATCGCCCGTAAATTATTTTTCCTTTTATTTTTATAATATTCCCCTCCTTTTCTAATGGGTTTCATGCTACTATTATTTTTATTTGTTTTAAAAATTATCTACCCTGGTCTATATGTTTGTTACTCTTTTACGACTTAACTGGTGGACCGATTGAGCTGAAATTGGACTCAGGAATAACACATAGGCTACATACAGTACAGCGGGTAAACCAGCTGGGAAAGAAAGAAAGAAAGAAAGAAAGAAAAAACATTTATTGCCAATCATATAGACTACAACAGTTTAAGTGTACAATTTTTTGAGAAAAAAAAATTAGTAATAATCATAATAAAAAAACATAACAATTTACAGAAATACACAGATATTGGCAAAAGGGACAGCCTCAGCGTATAACTACGTAACGCAGAGTTAGCGTAGTTGCTGGTTTTCAGGTTGCCCCCTTGCTCGAACTAAGATGGTTCGTCGAGTAGTTAGTCATAGCGGGTGTATACAAAAATCGTTTTCTGAGCTCATCTTTGTAAACAAACGGCATAAACTCACTTGTATTTACTTCGGCTTCGTGCCAACGTTTCTGAGCTGGGCGCAGCTAGTTATTTATAATATACTAGTGGACCTGCACGCACTTCGTAGCGCCTAATAGAAAATGATCTGTGTTTCTCTACTATATTATGCATATTACATATTAGAGGTAGATATTATAAACCTTGAATCATTCTATTATAGAAACCGAATCAAAATTCGTTGCGTAGTTTTAAAAATCTAAGCATACATATAGGGATAGACAGACAAACGGGATGCGAGTTTGTTGTATACTATGCAGTGATAATGATGATGATCATGATGATGACATGATCTACTTTTCAGTGAGTGAAATTTCGCTATATATAATTTTATATTTTTACTTTTTAGGGTTCCGTACCTCAAAAGGAAAAAACGGAACCCTTATAGGATCACTTTGTTGTCCGTCCGTCCGTCCGTCCGTCCGTCCGTCCGTCCGTCCGTCCGTCCGTCCGTCCGTCCGTCTGTCTGTCAAGACCCTTTTTCTCAGGAACGCGTGGAGGTAACAAGCTGAAATTTATAGGAAATACTAAGGTCTATTGCCTCTTAGAGCTGTGAAAAATTCAAACTTCTAGGCCAACGCAATCAAAAGATATAGTCGAATATGTCGCAAATTTCAGCAAATTTTCGACATTACCAAATAAATCAAAACCTACGGGGCACTTCCCGTAAACTCAGAATATTGAAATTTGGCACGAAGCAACTCCTTAGAGCACAGATAAAGGAAAAATTGAAAAAACCATAAATTTTTAATTTCATCATATGAAAAAAATATTTTGAATAATTTTATACCTACTACCCCTTTTCTCATGAACGCGTAAACATATTAAATTGAAATTCATATCAAATACTCAAATCTATAATACCTTTAAACTGTAATAAAATCAAACCTCCATGTTAACGCATTCAAAAGAGACAGCAAGTTTAGCCGAAATTTTAAACACGCAACTACTCTCAAAAAACCAAAACCTACAGGGTACTTGCCGTGAACGTAGAATCTTGAAATTTGGTAAATAGCAATTCCTTAGAGTACAGATAAAGGAAAAATTGCGAAAATTGTACATTTTTAGTTACATCATATAAAAAAATATTTTTAATAATTTCATACTTACTACCTTATTTCTCATGAACGCGTGCAGGTATTAAACTGAAATTCATATCAAATACTAAGGCTTACAATACCTTTAAACTGTAATAAAATCAAATCTCTATCTCAACGCATTCAAAAGAAACAGCAATTTTAGCCAAAATTTTAAACACGCAACTACTCTCAAAAAACCAAAACCTACAGGGTACTTGCCGTGAACGTAGAATCTTGAAATTTGGTAAAAAGCAATTCCTTAGAGCATAGATAAAGGGAAAATTCCGAAAATTGTACATTTTTAGTTACATCATATAAAAAAAATATTTTTAATAATTTCATACTTACTACCTTATTTCTCATGAACGCGTGCAGGTATTAACCTGAATTCATATCAAATACTAAGATCTATAATACCTTTAAACTGTAATAAAATCAAACCTCTATCTCAACACATTCAAAAGAAACAGCAATTTTAGCCGTATTTTTTAACTCGCGACTACTCTCAAGGGAATCAAAACCTACAGGGTACTTGCCGTTAACTCAGAATCTTGAAATTTGGTTCGCAGCAACGTCTTAAATCACAGGCACAGGAAAAATTGCGAAAACGGTAAATTTTTAGTTACATCAAAAATATTTTTAATAATTTTGTATTTACTACCCCTTTCCTCAAGAACGCGTACAGGTATTAAATTGAAATTCATACCAAATACTCAGCTTTATAATAACTTTAAGCTGTAAAAAAATCAAACATCTATGTCAACGAAATCAAAAGAAACAGCAATTTTAGCCGCATATTTTCAAACTCGCAAGTACTCGCAAGGGAATCAAAACCTACAGTATATTATACCCACTTTTCCTTAGGGTTCCGTAGAAAGCCGTAGGTTTATACGGAACCCTCGGTGCTCGAGTCCTACTCGTACTTGACCGTTTTTTTCATCTGTCACTCGCATCTGCTCAAGAAAACTTTCTCTAAGAGTATTTCTCGCAAAACAAACGGATGACAAAGTTGTAAATCGTCTGCCGTCACCAAAGGAATGTTATCGACAATTTGCTTGCGATGTTGGATTAATGGAGCAAAAACAGGCGTCTCAGGCAACTCCAATATAACTTCGAACCTTATATTTAAAATAGGGAAGATACGGTACGGGCTATCGTTGCTGTAGCCAATGGGCTTGGGCCTGCTGGGTTGGAAAGTGTAGTTTACCGCGCCGAAGTGAAATTGTGTGCATGAACCTAATCGGAGTGGCCCATCTGAGAGATGCCTGTATCGTATCTTCCTTTTTGTTTTAATCTAAGCTTGGAACACAAAAAATGTATGGGTAAGTCTCTAACGCAGATTAAATAATATATTAGAACGACTTTTAATTTTTTTTTATTGATTATAGGTAAGCCTTTGACTACGATATCGCGCGATGTTAAGCAATGATGCGGCCATAGTTTGATGGGTAGGATAGATTTGTTGTACCAGCAGGCTACTCTTTAATTCTCATAGAGGTTCTTTTGAAAGAGCGTTAGAGTTTAAAATAAAATTAAATAATAAATGTAAAATTTTCTTGCAAAAATGCTCCATTTTAATAAATGAATTTTGAGTTCTCTGATGACTGATGGTAAGCATCGTGATTTCCCATATATCATGACAAGTGCCACTGCATCCAGTGTTTTGAAATACAAAATTCGACGCAGCAGTGCACTGCACCTATCACCCTGAAATATAAGTTGTTAAATCTCTCCCCCAGTAATTTTGCTGCAGTAAAATTACTGCTTTGGGCATGAATAACTGGTATCTTCGGTGTGGTTATGTATTGTTTTATTTTTTGTGTTGTTGTTTATGTTGCTAGCCTGGCCGTGATGTCACTGCCTTTGGTACCAGTGGAAGACCAGCATAGGTCCTTTATTGAACCTACATAATATGCTGAGCTGGGGCCTTTTTGCGGCAAATATAATAGGTACTGTTTTTTATGTGGAGTAAAAGTATTACTCCAATTATTGTTATTTGCCGTAAATAAAACTTTTTCTTTCTTTCTTTCTTACTCCCCTTTCAAGTCTAATGGTCGATTACTCATTACATACAAAACATTTTTATATGGTCAATAACTTGTCTCACAATGTCTATTACTTGGAATAAGCAATTAATAAATAGTTTAAGTTATTTAAAAATAATATAGGAATTGATAGAGACAGAGAAAATACACAAGCCGGCTCTAAACAAGTCCTTATAAAGTTCGACGTGGATTGAACAAACTATCTGTGTTTTTTCGTTCCTATTTTTTATTTATTCCGGGATCTTTACCGTGGTGCTATTCCATCGTGACTTGCGCTTATCCAATGATCCGTTGCAAGCGTTTACAGTGTTCACACTTACTGTGTAGAAACGTTTATAAGTATGGATGCCGCATTGCCGTCTGCCGTGACTGTGACGTCCGTCGGTAGAATGGGCTTGGAGGATTTTTTTTCCTGACGGTAAGAGATACCCAAATAAACTAAATAAAGAGATAACGCTGCTCATAATCACAGTTGTGGTACCCACCTAGTCGACTTCTTGCTGAGGAAATTATCCCCGGTACTAAATACACAATGTGAACACTGCTTAACGCACGAATACATTGGAGCCATAGATCTAGCATATAGGTACGTAAGTCTATGTATTTGAGCAATCACATTATTAGATTATTTCATTACCTCTCAGTCTCTCAGAGATATTGATCTAACACTGCGAGTTTGCGATGCATCGAAAATCAACACCTCGAAACACAATATCATTAGAGCTAGTACACATTGGGCGCTTTGAAGCGTACCTACGCTTTGCCCATTGTGTACCGGCCCTTATTACACAAAGTCTCAATGTTATGTATGTATGTCTCAATATTGTGTAATATCACACTACACACAAATATTAAAAATGCGAAAGTTTGTGAGTATGTACGTTTGTTACTTCTTCACGCCTGAACGGGTTGATTGAGCTGAAATATGGTATGGAGATAGCTTAAGACCTTATTTTCATCCCAGGAAAAATGCGTTACGCATCATCATATAGGACTCCCCCGCCGAAGATGGGCGCGGCGGGGATGCCCACTAAAAAACCTGGGGGTGTTCCTGCGTGACGCTATATTTCCGGGGCAGCGGGTACTCCGATGCACACATCCGTGGCAGATAGCTTAGACCCTGGAATAACACATAGGCTACAGTACAGCGTATCTTCGGTATAAGCTACTCGATGTGCCCGCTGGGAATCGATGTGACATGTTGAAGTGGAAATTCACCATAAAATGTTGAAAACCGGTGTATATCTATCGATACAATGTAAATACTATTATACTTATACAGATAAAGATAGCTTAGACCCTGGAATAACACATAGGCTACAGTACAGCGGGTATAACCGCCGGGCGCAGCTAGTCCTGTAAATAAAGCTGACGCTTCACTTCGCGCAACTATTCGCGCGTATTGTCAAAATTCCCATTCCTAAAATGGCTTCTAACATTTTATTTTGTTTGAAAATTTTACACGCCGCGCGAAGAATTGCGCGATGTGGAGCGTTGGTTTTGTTTAAAGGCTATTTTGAGTGCATCGCAAGTGGAACTGACCTATCAGGGAAGGATATTCTATACTTCCAACTAATATTATAAATACGAAAGTATGGCGGTGCGTGTTTGAATGTGCGTGTTTGCTACCACTTCAAGCCTAAACGGCTGAACTGATTAAGCTGAGATTTGGAATATAAGTAGGTTAGACCCTAGGCTATTTAGCGGGTAAAACTGCTACTAAAAGTCATATAGACTATAGAATAGCACATGACTATTCAGCAGGTAAAACCGCTACAAAATGATGCTACTAAAAGTCATACAATTTGGTTATCAAGCCACCTCGTTCCATTAGCAATCTTACAAAGTAACTCAAAGTCGAGAGTATTTCAATAAAAATATTCAATAAGGTCAATAAAATCTATAAAGTCGGCAAATTGCAGTGCGTTTTGCAGTCTGAAGCGTAATCTTGTTGCTGATTGCCACTCTCAGGTGCAAAATGCCAAGATGTGACGTGGAGTCGATATTTCCAATATATGGTTGTCACTTGTCTTCGGTAAAAGCTTCTCGCTGTGCCCGCTGGGAATCGATGTGACATGCTGAACCTAGTGGAAATTCACCTAATAATGTTGAAAACCGTTGTATCTATCGCTACAAAGTTTATATTTTATAATATACTTAAGTTATGTGTACATTTCTGTGCTTCGGTAGGAGGGCACTGTAGCTAGTGGAATTACTGGGCTGAAGTCTTAACATCTTATAACTCTCAAATAAGAAGCGTTGGCGCAGTGCACGCGGAATTTTACCTTTGTAAAATCCTGGGTAGCACTGTACTAATTATGGGCATCGTTCTTACCATCAGGAGAGCGTCTTGCTCGGCTTTTTACTTCGTAGAATAAAAATATCTGTTTTAGTATAAGAACCCCTACAATATCTTAGGTATTATAACTATAGTGTACTTTATGTTATTTGAAATAAATAAATAAAATAATTTTGAAATTTATATTTCTTGCCGATTTGTAAAATTTTGTCTGCGTATAATTAAAGAAAACTATACGATCTTTGGGATACCTCATTTTATGCAAAGAAGTAAGAAGACTAGCAAGACGCCTTCCTTATGGTAAGAGATAACGCTTCCCATATAATAGTCCAGTAAAAGAAGAAATGTGGATCGAAAAGTCGAAAGCAGAAAAACTAACTTAGTAACTTTGTTTGGACTAGTTAGGAGATAAACATACTAAAAGTCCCCACCCCTCCGAGGTGAGCCCGAGGGGGGGGAGGCCGAAGAAGGTCCCATTTTTAGGTTTTTTGCTTATATGTCAAAAACTGTGCGTTGTAACATATTTTGTAGAGCTACATTATTAAACCTCATAAAATTTTCTACAACTTCGGCCTTGACACTTTTTATCTATCTCCAATCGTTGTCCAGCTATGAGCTTCCAAACATGGTCTATTTTGAAAACGCTTAAATTAGTTTTCCATACAAAGTCAGTAAAAAAATCTTAAAAATAAAATTTGACCAACTTCTGGTTGTCGTATCATAATGAAACTTTGCAAATGTCTAGAAATCTGATGACAATTTAATAATCTGGTACTACTGAGCTGATGTGATGATGGAGCCAGGAGGTGTCTACAGAAACTCATCAATGGCTATTAGTAAAACCGGCGAGTTTAGGCTCATTACATTCGGATTGATGAGACGTAGGCACCTCCTGGTCCATTATCAGACCCTCGACAGCAAGTGTAATGAAAAAGTCTCATCGATTCGAATGTAATGTGCCCAAACTCGACGGGTTTACTAATAGTCATTGAAGAGTTTCAATAGACACCTCCTGGCTCCATCATCAGATCAGCTCAGTGGTACCAGATTATTAAACTGTCATCAGATTTCTAGACATTTGCAAAGTTTCATTATGATACGACAACCAGAAGTTGGTCAAATTTTATTTTTAATTTTTTTTAATCGACTTTGTATGCAAAAACTAATTTAAGCGTTTTCAAAATAGACCATGTTTGGAAGCTCATAGCTGGACAACGATTGGAGATAGATAAAAAGTGTCAAGGCCGAAGTTGTAGAAAATTTTATGAGGTTTAATAATGTAGTTCTACGAAATATGGTACAACGCACAGTTTTTGACATATAAGCAAAAAACCTAAAAATGGGACCTTCTTCGGCCTCCCCCCCCTCGGGCTCACCTCGGAGGGGTGGGGACTTTTAGTATGTTTATCTCCTAACTAGTCCAAACAAAGTTACTAAGTTAGTTTTTCTGCTTTCGACTTTTCGATCCACATACCCTTTTTGGGCACTCATTGACTGGGCTATAATCAGGACAGTGCCGCCCAGGATTACAAAATGATGTAAAAGTTTTTTTTTATCAGGTAAAGCAGCATACATAGGTTTGTTAGATTATGAACCCAAATTATTATTTTATCAATTGTTTTTATAGATTTTATTTCTTTGAACCTGAATCACCAAAATACGAGTAAGTTCAGTTATAACATACAGAAACGCCTGCATTTTCACGATAACCAGGACAAAGGGTCCATATTCTAAGAGAAACAATGCAGTTCAAAAACTAGATAAGGCAGTGGGCTCAGTTGGCAGCTCTTCAAAACAGATTCCCGCGGGAATAACAACCTATCCAGTTTTATTAGCTTTGAGGCAGACCACCTGAATTGCCTGTATCTACCGCATGAATGAAACTCGATAAGTTTATAATAAACTCTTGGTGCTCGGTCATTGATTTATAACCTTAGATGTCATGTTGACGTACTTATAAGCATATTAATTTTCGTTTCTAAACGGAGCTCTGGACGTTCCTTGTTTTATTCATCATCATGCTCGTCTCAGCCATAGGACGTCCACTGCTGAACATATAGGTAGGCCTCCTCTTTGGACTTTAATATGTACCGTTTGGAAGCGACCGGTATCCAGCGTCTTCCGGCGCCCTTTATTAGGTCGTCTGTCCACCTTGTAGGTAGACGACTTACGCTGCGTTTGCTAGTCCGTGGTCTACACTCGAGCACTTTTCGACCCCATCGGGCATCCGTTCTACGTGCTATGTAGCAGGCTACATAGCGCGTAGATCTCAGCTCATTGCCACTTCAGCTTGCTCATCCGCTGGGCCATGTCGGTGACTTTAGTTTGTCTACAGATCTCTTCATTTCTGATTCGATCGCGTAGAGAAACCCTGAGCATAGCACTCTCCATAGCTTCGCTGAGCGACTTTGAGTTTCGTGATGAGGCCTATAGTGAAGGATCACGTTTCAGTGTCGTAGGTCATCACTGGTAACACACATTGATTGAAGACTTTCGTCTTGAGTGAATGTGGTATATCGGACGAAAAGACATTGCGTAGTTTCCCGCTGTAGTATGCGTTGGTTCAATAAATAATGTTCAAAAGTGATGCAGGCGGATTTTTGTTGTGTTGTGGTGCGGCGCTGTCTAGTTTGAGCTGAGCTTTAAGCGGCCTTAGCGGTAACAAAATGTTGCGACCCTATTTGCAACTTTTAAAAGCTGTCCTTGTCTTGTTACTGTCGCCGTGACGCCAATAGGGTACGAGCGCGCTATCAAGAAAAATGAAGCATGCTATACTTATTAGGTACACTATTTTATCTGAATTATTATGTCTTAAAGGTTGGCAATTTTAAAAACTATTTTAGCTTGAACTTGGAAATATTCTATAAATAACCAAGCGTCTTAAAGCATTGATGGCCTAAAAGCTACGTGGTAAAGATGCGTTTTCGCATTCAGGACCGACAAGCTTAAATCCCCGCCCCGCTCTTATGACTATAAGGTTATGCAATGCTGGTCGCTGGTGGCTAGTATAGTCACAAAACAGTGTCATCAAGCGGTCATTAAGTCCGTTTTCCATCACTAAGTTTTATGAAACCCGAGAGGGATTTATCCCACCATCTTTGCCCTAAAAGTGAGTTATTGGTACAAGGCAAGATCGCCATCAATTCGAACGTCTTGGGTTAAAATTTTCATGTAAAATTTGCGCCTGGACGCTACCGTGTTTCGGAAGGTACGTAAAACTGTTATTTCCGGCTGTTTCCTTTAAGATACTCGTATGTAGGAGGCTGTCGTTAGGTCATGTTGCAGGTCTTATAGAAATCTTGTCGACATGAAACTGCGACATAATATAAAAGTTGGCCTCACAACCTATAATTGTGATTTAACTGTATGAAATTTAACGAGAAACCCCACGAAAATATAAAAACTGGACCCAACACTGTGTTTCGGCAATTTTGATTTCATCGAAAAGCCTTCATCAAAAGCTCACGTTTCACAGACACCGCGAACATTTTATAATTGCATCTGTGAGTCAAACATACCTTTTTTGAAGTTAGAGGTACAACCTGTGAATTAAAAATGGTCGAGCTCGACGTACTACATTTTTACAATTTATTGTAACTACCAATTTATTTCACGCGACGTCAAAGGGCATAATTTTTTGTCTCATATTTTAATATATTTTTCGTTGAATTTTTTGTCAAAGGTAGAACCGTAAAACGGGGTAAATAGGAATGACGGGGTAAATTGGAAAAAAAGTCTGACTTTCTAAACGGCTTTTTTAGTTTCATTACAATTTATGAGATAACAACACTGTATTATTTTTGAACGAACTTTTATTTTTTGCTCCTGGCAACACTTAGCATTTAAGCCAGCCAAATAAGGATCACTAAAAAAAACGAGTTCAAAGTGAGGTTACCGTGGACGCGTGGATATTGTTCCCTTTAACTTTACGTTTTTGTTGAATTATATTAAGAAAAATTGTTGGAATCGATGTAATCTTGATCATAACAGTTTATGGTGGTTTGAAGAAACGTGAAGGTAAGTAAATCATTACATAATTTCATTGGAAATCATGTTTTTAGTCGACCACTGGTTTTTGGGTTATTTTGGTAATAATAAGAACGCGAAGGGGGTAAATAGGAACCGGAACTGGTATAATTGGAACAACGTGGGGGTTATTTGGTTTGTTTAAGGGGTAAATTGGAATTCCTTAATAGGGTTGTCTAAAACAATACCTAAGTAAATTATTGTATGAAAAATGTAATTTACACTAAATATGTGACTAATAATTTAAAATTTACAGATCTGATTGAAATAAGAACGCGAATCTATAAGCTACCCGACCTGCTTTTCCCGGACTTCAAAAAAAGGCTAGGTAATAGAATAATAAGCTAAATCTAGTATATACCTACATGTATATTTAAAACCACACTGATATTGGCCACAGACCGTAATTAACCTATTTTTATATTGATCTCGGGTACAAATCTGACTCTTCGGCCAGCTACCAATTCTGTAATTACTTTTCCTAGTCGTTTTTGCTTTCGTTTTTTTTCTACAGTCATGCTGGCTATAATTTTTAAAGTTCTATTTTTTTCAGAATGCCTCGTAACTACGTTCCCAAGCCAGGTTCAAAAAGATATAAAAAATATGACAGTATAATAATTAAACAAGCCCTGGACGAATTAGCGTCAACTAATAATACATTAAGTGCTGTATCTGAAAAGTATAATATAGCTAAATCCGTACTATGCCGCCATAAGAACCGAGAAATGAAACCTCATGGTAGGCCAACAGCACTGACTAACGAAGAAGAGCTATATATAGTAGAAAATATAAATGTCTGCGGTGATTGGGGCTACCCGTTAGATACAACGGACCTTAGATATACCTATTTAATAAAAATGTATCTAGACTCAATGAACATTAAGCACAACATATTCAAAAATAACATTCCTGGAATAGATTACGTAAATGGGTTTTTGAAAAGACAAAGGGTCAATATCTTTGATGATGTCAGCAACAGCTGATGGTAATTTCCTACCGCCTTACTTTGTTTACAAGGCAACACATTTTTATAATTCATGGACGACAAGAGGGCCTCAAAGTACAAGATATAACAGATTTTCGTCTGATTGGTTCGATGGCAATATCTTTGAGGACTGGGTTAAAACAATAGTTGTACCTTTTTTGGAAAAGAAAGAGGGTAAAAAAATTTTGATAGGAGACAATTTGTCCTCACATTTGTCTATTGATGTGATAAAACTATGCCAGGAAAAAGATATCCACTTTATTTTTCTGCCCGCGAATTCGACACACCTTACGCAGCCCTTAGATGTGGCTGTGTTTAGGCCTATGAAGGTGATTTGGCGTCAATTATTGGACAAATGGAAAAAAAGCGATGATGGGAGAACACAATCATGTGTCCCAAAGGGTTGTTTCCCACAATTATTAAAGATGCTAATGGAAGAACTAAGTGTGAATGCGGAAAAAAATATTAAAGCTGGGTTAAAAAAATGTGGCATTGTCCCATTAGATCCTAACCAAGTTCTAGCAAGGCTTCCTCTGCAAGAAGAGAATGAAGAGACTAAAGTAACAGCTGTTAGTAATAGTATTTTGAAGTTATTAAAGGAAATGCGCTATGGGTCCATGAATATTAGAGAACCCAAAAAGAAGAAGAAACTAGAAGTAGTGGCAGGAAAAAGTGTAAGTGCTGAGGAAGTAGAAAACAATAAAGAGCAGGAACCTGTGAAACCAAAAAAAAAGAACACTAAACCAAATGAATGGGTCAACTCCAAAACTTACATCTATAAAGGGAAAGGGTATTGGTAAAAAAACAAAACCCAAAATTGACAAATTACAGATAGACGACGACAGCGAAAGCAATAATTCCAATAAAGAAATATGTGAACAGAGCAAAGAGATATATGAAAATAAAATTATTGATATGCCTGGTGAATTGAACGATCCTATTGTAATGATTTCGGAACCTTTTGATATGTCCATTGAATCCATGCCAATTATGTTTGCTGATAATTTTGATTGTCAAGAAATTACTGTGAAAACTAATCACGAAGGCCAAAATAAACAAAACAGAGTATACAAGACCAAGAGAAAGAAAAGGAAAATCTTCAAATAAAGGACATAAGAATACAGAAGCCAGGAATTAAAATCATATCAGATATAAAATGTAAATTGCCATTACCTTTGAGGAACAAAAATAAAAATTTCACCAATGATAATATTAAAGAAAGTAATTCAATGCGCCCAAAGAGGAAAAGAACTGAATTTTTACAAAGATACAGAAGAAATTTTGAAAATTTTGGAAGAACAATAATTTTTTTTCTACCTAATTAAAAGAATATAAAATATTTTCGTTGATTTGAAAGAAGAATATTTATGTTATGTTGCTTACCAGATTATTATCTTATTCAAAACTTGTACCTAACTTAGCCTAATAAATAGGTTTTGATACCTATTTATTGAGCTAACTTTCTAAATAGCAATCAAAATCTATTTAAGCTGTAACCTATACCTATTTATTAGGATGTTATTAAAATAATATGATCTCAGAAACATTATTTTATTTTAAAATATTGAAGAAATAAAAGTAAGGACTTGGAAGGGTAGAGTGACAACCCTAGTTAAATTTCCTATTTACCTCTTTTTCGTTCCTATTATCCCCATCGGGGGTAAATTGGAATTCAATAGGTTTTTTGATGAATTTCTCAAAATATGTCAATAATTACGTAATTTAAGGCTATTTTACATCTACAAGAGCTTACCATACATTCTTAAGTAAAGTTTAAAATACCCTATGTGCAACAGAAGAAGGTTTAAATTCCAATTGAATGTGAATATTGGACCTATTTACCCCGTTTTACGGAAGTCATATTTATATTATGATAAATACAAGCCTTTGAAACGAAGTCAATATAATAATAGCCAGCGGTCCCTTTGAGTCCGGCGACATATTGTTGTTTGTCTGTTCGAAATTTCATATTAAATATGAGCAATATGCATGGTTAATCATAGGAATTGTAACGTATCTGTTTAACAGACGAATAAATTTTGTATGAAACATTTCAATTAACTTCTGATTTCCATTTGAACTATTCCCGGAAAAGGTGTCCAAAGCAATATTTCGCAGCTGGCTCTCGATGAATAATTCAGCAGGATAGATGCCGTGTTTCATGTATGAGGAGGGTGTCACTAAGGATGTCCCTTTTTTCTCTTTGCTGTACACCTCGCTTTTAACTATTATAATTGGTTTCCTATCTGTCAGTTTAAATATTATTATATGGTTATATTTTGGCTGATTACATTTGTTTAGTAATAGATACTTATATTTTTAACAATCCCATAGTTTTCCGAAGACGGTAGAGGTAAATAGCTACATGCAAATTATTTATTGGTTTGGCTTTGGTAACTAAACTTGACAAAATCGTGTCGTTAAGCGGTGATTACGACTGTGTTCCGGCACGATGTTCAGTGAAGCCAGGGAATTTATCCCGCCTGCTAAGCTTAAACTGCTACCATCTTCGGTATTATCGCTTAAGATTAGTCGAGATCGTGGTTTAAGGCTGACCGATAATGAATAAAAAAATAATGATTCCTAATTCAAAGTTTTTTTTACTTTCCTTAAAAATTTGCTAATCAGTTGAATACACGCCATCTCTCCAGTGAATCTCTGGGAATATTTGCAAATGAGCTTTTGTAAATATTTTACTTTTGTTTGTAAATATTGGTTTGTATTGAGTTGAGGAAATAATTGGAATGCATGCATAATTTAACGCACTGTTAAATATTGGCTTTTACAACTAATATATTGAAATTGGTCTGTTTTATTGTGTTTTAAATAAACTTTTCATTTTAATTTAATATTCATTATACCTGAAAAGTAGCCTAAGTGTTATTTCAGGGTTTCTCAACTCTAAGCTATCTACATAATAAATAGGCCAAGGGCTATTCGGGGTACGCGCAATATAGGCTTCCGTAATTACTGGCAAATCGAATATTTACTGCCTTAATATTTAAAACTTATAAAGCTATCTTAACCGCATCAGTTTTCCTGGAAAATTCATGGTTTAAACTATATTCTTGATTTTTACAGTGTTTGAAAACCAGTAGTTCAAATTTTAGAGGGGGAGGGGGGGCGGCAATTTCATCCTCATCGTACATGTTTGGGAGGCACCCCAAATTAATTAATATCGAATTATTTTTCGTGCCCTTCTCTTACCCTTACTATTGTCTGTAGAAAATTACAGCTTTGTAGAACTTATGGTTTCTCCGTAAAGCCGGACGGCCAGACGGACAAAGCGAAACTATAAGGCTTCCTTGTTGACGACGGAAGTCTAAAAAGGGGTTTGAAGATATTTGTATGGAGCGTGGCGTACCTAGTCCCCAAGATAACCCTTAATATAGGTAGTTAGGTGGTTTATTCTGTTTATTCTGTTAGCTGCCATAGCAATATAATATCATCATAATCGGCCTTTGCGTCTATTGCAGACGATTTAAGCACTGTCTGTTGGGTCGCGTTGGCACTTCCGTTGGTGGCTAATAAAACAAATCCTGGAGCGGCAGGGTCGACTACATGTCGGGCAAACGTGTGTCGCAGCAGAAGGGTTATTGGTTCTGTTGTGCCGTCTAGACCGTTTTACCGAGAGATTATCGAACCAGGCCCGGTCGTGAAGTTTGCTGCCCTCCTTTATATGATCTCTCCATTGGTTTCTATCTTCCGCGAGCTTCTCCCAACTACCATATATGATACATAATATACATACTAGATTAGTTGAGATAACTTTAACATTTTAGCTGCCATCGCAACATAATATACTAGATTAGACTACTTTTATACTAGATTAATTACTTGATTAGTTTTGATAACTTTTATTGAAAACCATTATACCAAATACGAGTACATATACCAATACAAAAATAATACCAAATACAAAAAATGCATAACTTAAATAATCAATAATCATAAACCTTCGAACCTTCGTCGCTGTGCATCTAACGAAGCGCGCTTGTAGTGACCACTCGAAGAAACGTTTTAGGGATCCGTGCGCGATGAGTTCTGACGGAACCTTTTTACTGTGGCTCAGTTCTTTTGAAAAACTGAAGAAGTCTAGTTTATTTTTTGAACTGATTGACTATATGGATTATAAGTCACTGGTCCCTTTAGGACACTAGTCATTTGAAAATAAATAAATAAATGTCGTTCTAAAGAAAGGCCAGGTACCAAGTACCAAGAACCGGCGAGCGTGTATGAAGAATGTGATGAAAGTTGAAGAAGCGAAAGAGGATGGATGGGTGAGGAGGGTGTGTCGGGATCGTACTAACTGAAGGGAAATAGTCTCTGCCTACCCCAGCGGGAACCAGTCGTGATTATATGTGTATTATATATTATTTTGACTAGACATTATGGGCCTGGACGTTATGGGATACTGGAAATTTTGATTTTGATACACTGGATCATTAAGGAGACTGGACCAGAACCGATTAGATTAGGTAACTCTTTAGATAAAGGAGTTATTCCTGGATCCTAGGCTGCTTTGATGATCCACAGACGAAACCTACCCGGTCTTCTTCTTTTTCATTTTTAGTCGAAATGGCTTTTTACTTATTATTTTATTGCTACTTGAACCAGTAAGTGGACAGAACTATAGCATCCATGGTCCAGTGGTCGTTGGTCCGGTTTGTAAGCCACATATGACAGGGCAGCTGGGACATTGGAGAAGGTTGTCCATCAACCACTTACTCGGTATAATACTAGTACGTAGGCACTTGGCCCGGTTCAGAAGAAGTATTCGACCGTATAATATACGCTATAAAATCCGACAAGTGTAATGTTTACCAACTTGGCATTAACAGACTAATATACCAGAGAAAGTCTAGTAGCTGTTGGCTGAGGGCCAGACCACCATGGATGTGATATAGGTAGCGTTGTACTCCGTCTGAATGGCCGCGGTAACATCGCCCGTTCATTCATGGCAGTGCAGGAAATCTCGCTGTTGAATGAAAAGTTAGTTAGTGTTTGTAATTTATGCGAAAAGTAACAAGATTAATATTCATACATTTAAACTGTTTTCAACTGTTGAAGTGGAAGAGATTATTTGATTTTAAATGTTGTAGTTACTTAGAATTATAATATAATGTGGGTGGGGAGTTACTGTTTTATATTATTACTAGCTTATGCTCGCGTCTTCGCCCGCATAGCGAAATCCTTTCTTAGCAGATGTCTACGTCATAAAACCACAATCTATGTTCCAAATTTCAATCAAATCGTATAGAGGTTTAGGCTGTGCGTTGATAGATCAGTCAGTCACTCTTTCCTTTTATATATTTAGATTAGTTTTTTATTTAAAGTTAAAAGATTCCATGCTGTAAATATTTTTAACTGATTTTTAAAATAAGTAGTATATTAATTGTATAGTAATTGTACTTTTTTAACATTTTTTAATCACAGTTGTAAATCTTGTTTGGACTATGACTTACCATCTTGAATATTATTCATAAAACGTGACATTGACAAATAAACGAAAGAGTGCGACCTTACATAATATTATGTCGTAATGATAGCAGGCAATGCACATATGTCTTAGAGGTGTATATTTAAAATTAAAACCCCTACATATACATTTAAAAAATAAAAGAAGTATCCTTCTTTTATTTTAAAAATGTCCACACTAAAAAAAACAATATGGGTGGCGTGTTGCGTTGGGGCGCGGCCACTCTTACAACATGAGTTCTTTGTAATGTCACAAAATTGTGCAAAAAATGTACCATCTGTACCTCAAAGGAAAAAAATAGTACCCTTTTACTTTACGAGTTACAGCATATTTTAGGTGGCCGCGCTACGACGCATACTTTCCAGCGCGGCCACACTTGTATCTATTAAAATCCATGACTCTAATATTTTTTTTGGATGTGAAATAATTGTACCAAAACGTACCTTCCTGGTACATCCAAAATATTCCGAAAAATACCCTTTGAACTCGATATATTTAGAAATTAAAATAAATATTAAACGCCTGAAAGTAAATTAATAGCAACGTAATTTTAGTTCTTGATTAGCTTGCATTTGTACACGCGGTCTCACTTGATGGTAAGTGATAATGCGGTCGACGATGTAACGCACTTGCCAAGATAGTAAATATTCATACGTGAGTCGCCTAATCAGGTGAGTCGTGAAAAAATTGTTTGCTGAGGCTGAGAGTAGGATTGAACCGTGACGACTGAAAATATTAAAATGGGCGTGAAGGGTACGGGAAAACATATATCTTAAAAAAGCAAAAACGTCCTGCGAACTCGGATTTATTGAAGTTAAAAAATAAATAAACGCCTGAAAATATATTGATAGCAATACCCATATAATCTTAATACTTGATACGCTTGCGTTTGTACACTATTTCACTTGATGGTAAGTGAAGATGTGGTCGGCGATGTACACTTGCCAAGCTAATAAATATAAATACGTGAATCGTAAAAAAATAAGCAAAATACAATAAACGCCTTAAAATAAATTAATAGCAATGAACCCGTTATACTTGATTTTTGACTGACTTTATTTCTGAATAAACTGTTGCAAGAAGAGGCGATCCCTGACGAATGCTCACTGGTGCCCATTTTGGGCAATTTACAGGTTTTGCAATAATTATATCACACTTCACACTAATATTATAAAGGCGAAAGTTTGTGTGTTGTGTATGTTTGTTACTTCTTCATGCCTGAACGGGTGGACCAATTGAGCTGAAATTTGGTGTAGAGATATCTTAGACTATATCTAGTAATAACACAAAGGTTGCAGAGTTGCAGTACAGCGGGTAAAACCGCTGGGCGCAGCAAGTAAAGGAATAAAGCTCATGTCACAAAGATACGATGAAACTTTGGGAGAAAGTGATAGCGAGATGGTTGAGAGTGGAGAGCGAGGTATTACAAAGCTGATTTGGACAGTAAAACGGACGCCATATTCGCTCTGAGATAACTCTGCGAAAAGTACGAATGCAACTGCACGTGGTGTTCGTTGACCTGAAGAAAGCGTATGATAGGGTTCCCCGGAAAGTGTTGTGTGGGGTGGGCTTTAAAAACGAAAGGAGTGCCTGGGAAGTACCAGCAGCTTATTCCAGTTATGTACGGTCGCGCAAGCACGTACGTGCTGGCAGTTCACAGCTGGCGAAACCGACAGATTAAATGTGGCTGTAGGCTTGCACCAGTAATCGGCTGTAAGTCCCTACTTGTTCCTCCTGGTAATGGATGCTTTGACATCATCAGACATACAGGAGGAGGCCTGTGTGTATAAGACCTGGCGTATTATACAGTTTGGAGTGACAGACTACTGACGGATGGTAGAGAAGAATGAAAAAAAAACGAGTTGTGCCGATCTTACCTCATCATCATTGACCTAGTGTGGAATAAGGGCAGGAAGAAGATAACCCGATATACTTGATTGGTTTGTTACAATTTTTTACTACAGCTCGGGGGTGGCCTTTGGGAATGTATGTAAGAAGGATATTGCACACAAACCATCAGGTGAGAAAGTGTACAATCCTATTAAGTTTTAAAGATGTATTGCTATCGATATATTTTCAGGCGTTTAATTTTAATATATCGAAGTTCGCAGGATGATTTTGATTTTTTTAAAGCATATACTAGTTTATATGTATATAAGAAGGATACTGCACACAAACCTTTAGGTGAGATAGTGTACAAACCTTTCAAGTTTAAAAGATGTATTGCTATCAATATATTTTCAGGCGTTTATTTTTTTATTTTAATATATCGAAATTCGCAGGATGTAATTTTTTTTAAAAGAATATATAAGTTTTCTCTCACCCTTCACGCCCATTTTCATATTTTCAGTCGTTGTCAAAACAGGTCAATTCTACCCTCAGCAAACATTTTTTTCACGACTCACCTGATTAGGCGACTCACGTATGAATATTTACTATCTTGGCAAATGCGTTACATCGTCGACCGCATTATCACTTACCATCAAGTGAGACCGCGTGTACAAATGCAAGCTAATCAAGAACTAAAATTACGTTGCTATTAATTTACTTTCAGGCGTTTAATATTTATTTTAATTTCTAAATATATCGAGTTCAAAGGGTATTTTTCGGAATATTTTGGATGTACCAGGAAGGTACGTTTTGGTACAATTATTTCACATCCAAAAAAAATATTAGAGTCATGGATTTTAATAGATACAAGTGTGGCCGCGCTGGAAAGTATGCGTCGTAGCGCGGCCACCTAAAATATGCTGTAACTCGTAAAGTAAAAGGGTACTATTTTTTTCCTTTGAGGTACAGATGGTACATTTTTTGCACAATTTTGTGACATTACAAAGAACTCATGTTGTAAGAGTGGCCGCGCCCCAACGCAACACGCATATGGGTGTATAATTTATATTATACTTGCTGCGCCTAGCGGTTTTACCCGCTTTACTGTAGCCTATGTGATATTATTGGGTCTACGCCAAAACTGGTGGACCGATTGAGCTGAAATTTGGTATAGAGATAGCTTAAACCCGGGAATAACATAAAGCCTACTGTACAGTTACAGTACACTGTAAACCGCTGGACACAGCTAGTTTACAATAATTCTAATACCGTTGAATCTCACGCTGACCTTGTCCTATTTCCAATACATCTTGACAATGTCGCACGGCGGAGGCAAAACAAGTGCACCTAATAGGATTAACAAATGAACAAATTGCATTACGCCTGCAGCGGGCCATTCACTCAACCTTTTTAATATACCTAATACGCATCGACCTCGCCGAAGGTTTAGGCGTGAAAGAGTAACAAACATACATCCAGACATTCTTTCAAACTTTCCCATTAATATTAGTAAGATAACTACTTTAGTTTTGATCCCAGTATATGTAAGTAACACAATTTAACCCTATGTTAACTAAAGAAAAGCTCTGAAATAGCCACTTTGACGAACCGTCGAAATGCAACAATATCTACAAAAATAAACCTTAAAACTTAAACTTTAAGGGTGACATTATTTTGGCAGAACTGGTGCTTTTGTAACTGGGCTTGTATTTCCGTTTTGAAGGTGCAACAAGTCCCTCGTTTCATTGCCATGAATAGTCGAGTCACTTAGCAGTAAAATGGTGTTTACTGAATGAATTAACGTTTGTATAATAATTGCAATTTAACGATGCAGCCCGAAGACCGTAGTGTTACTTGAATCCGTCTTGAGTAAATGACGTCACTCCGGACTACCCGAATTAAGCTATATTTATAGATTTTGACGTGCTCTTTTCGAATTTTAACTTTGCCACCTCTTATCTTTGCCGCTCGCGCCGCCATATTAAAAAATGGCGCCTAAAAGCAGTTTTTTGAAGTAAAACTTCTTTAGGGCGCGACTAGGGAGTAACTCAGATTTTTTTTCTGACGGAAGTAACGCTTACTATAGTCTGTGTAGTTTCCGCCATTTAAAAATAATAATTCTGATTGGTTGAAAACTTCTTTAGGCGCGACTAGGGAGTAACTCAGATTTTTTTTTCTGACGGAAGTAACGCTTACTATAGTCTGTGTAGTTTCCGCCATTTAAAAATAATAATTCTGATTGGTTGTAAGTATATGTAATATACTACACGCTTCTTGACTTATACGCCAGCTAGTGGCAAATGCCGTTAATTGATTTTTTAGAAGAAAAATTTGATTTATCTATGAATACTTCTCGACTTCATTCAACAACGCGTTTCGGTACAACGATAGATGCTGTATTTTCAAGAAAAGTAGCAAATTTAGAGAGTAAAATTTATGTTTCACATTATAGTTACCACAAACCTATAATTTCGTACGTAAGAAATTATGATGACATTCAATTACCTGTTTCGAATGAATAATATTAATATAACATTTAAATAATCTTTGTAAAGCACATGAAAAATAAATATAATTAAATTATAATATAATATTTATTTATTTAAGTTAATATTTAATCATTTCAGTGATATATGTCGTCAACGCCAAAGAAGTTTCACTTCAATCGCGCGTAAAGGTTACACGCACACACTTTTATTTGATAATAACTCCTTTCCGACGAACTTTACAGGAAAAACAAAATAACAATTTCTATACAAAATAATTGCTGAGAAAATTTCCTACAATTTATGTGTTAATCTTTATTTGTGTTAATCTTTATTCGTAAAATCAATAGTAAAGTGTAGTTTCTCCAATATGGCGGCGCGAGCGGCAAAGAGGAGAACGAGGTGACAAAGTTGAAATTCGGTAAGAGCTCGTCAAAATCTATAAAATTGCCATTGTCAAAACTCTCGGAAAACTTTCCAAGCAAAAATACCAAATATACAATTTTATTTTTTATTTTAGATCCCTTCTTATACGAAACATTTTATTTTTATTTTCTTAATTGTTCACAGGTAAGCGAAGATCTTTGAATATAGAGGTAGGTACGTCTTGTCTATGGCTACGACATCATTGTAAGAACCTACTGTAAAGGCATTATTGGTCAACATCAGGTGAGCATCGGGCTCGTCTCGTTCTACGTATCTACATTTTCACCTAAATATATAAATATATTATACAATAAAGGCGAGTGTGTGTGTGCGTGTGCGTGTGCGTGTGTGTGTGTGTGTGTGTGTGTGTGTGTGCGTGAGTGCGTGCGTGCGTACGTGCGTGAGTGCGTGCGTGCGTACGTGCGTGCGTGCGTGCGCGCGCGTGTGTGTGTTTGTTACCTCTTCATGCCTATATACCATTGAGCAGAAGCTACTTATCAGCGGGTAAAACCGCTGGGAACAGTAATACATGAAAAAGAGACACAAAATCGAGCGTTATAAAAATATTCGGCCCAAAGTTTTCTTATAGTTCAGGAGATAAGCTTGATCATTTTCGATAAAAGCTCTGTGATAAAAGCATCAAATTTGATACACGACCTTCATTTCACTTTTTATACCAAATTTTATACTAAGGTAACCAAACTTTAATTTAGGGCGTAGCTTGCAGAATATATTATAATGTAGTAGGTACCTAAGTTTTGTTCATGAAATTCACAGGAACATCATGAACATGTTAAAAGCAGACGTTGAAGCTTAATCTAATACACACGTAAATCTCTATAGTTTTTAATTTTACACTAACAATATATCAATTTATTAAGCAACTAGAGGTAAAGTACAGTTTGGCCCGTCTAAAACTGCACGTCGCTCTTTCAACGTTAGGAGTAAATTGTGCAGCCAACAGGTGCATATTAAAAATGGACAAGTTCATGATATTTATTGACATTATACTAATAACGTAATAGTTGACTATGGTTACGTAAAATACATGAGTTTAATATAGATATTGGTTTGTGAGCGAAAATGATCCAACAATTATTATGTTAAAGTTATGCATGGCATGGATGTTTGTTACTCTTTCGCGTCTAAACGGCTGGACCGATTGGGCTCAAATTTGGCATGTGATCTTAGACTCTAAAGTTATACTATACTATTTTAAAGAATAAATGGATGCATGAAGCATATATAAACTGATATAATTATGATAGTTCAAGTACAGCAGTGTGGAATTATGGAAACAAGGCTGATGATGATGGTTCATACCCAAAGGATGAGCTGTCAGAATTAGGTCAGGATGTAATCTGAAAATAGACTTCGACTTTCGACGCAGCGACCTAAACTGAGTCTTACCTTACAAAATGAACACGGCAAGTGGAGTCAATCTTTTGTTTGAAAATTAAATTAAATAAGAACTTAAACTATAATTAGGTAATTATTAATTATGTGTGGTTACTCCACTCACGGTAATATAGTAATTACTGTTGACTGTTGGTAGGTGCTTTTCAAACTTAAAATTTAAAACTAAATAAATGTAAAATAGACTTGCAAAAGTGATCCATTGTAGCCTAAATGAAAATGAAAATGAGTGTAATGTGTGCTGTTAATGAATTTAGAGGCTTCGGCCGTAGTTAGTTACCACCCACCGGACAAAACCCGCTAGCACAAGCTATTTTACATAAAACGAGATCAACCGTTCATTTTGCCAAGCCGGTCAACAACTTTATTATGATAGAATCGTGGAACTCCAACAAGTGATTGCATAAACAAGCATCGATCCCAAAACATGGGCCGCGTCGTCGAGGCGCGCTCATCAGGATTTTATTATCAGTCCGCAAGGCGCGGGCCGCATTGCGGACCAGCCTGCCGCGACCTTGGACGTCTGTGGATCCTTTTGTCTGACTTACTTATGCTTCGTTCAATGAGGCCAGTGACATATTTAGCCTTCTTCTCTTCGGTTGCCTATATATTTTTTTGTTTATGGCCAATATGTCAAGAAAACATACCATACGGCCCGAGCACATTTAAAACATTATAAGACTAGCAACTCCCGTCCCACTGTCAAGAGTAAACTGCCATATATCAAGACGCTACTCTTGCTACTCGCGCTGTCATTGCATACAATTTGTAGCTACTCCCAATGTCATTATGCTCTTACAAACATTCATTACTCTTGACAGCGGGACGGGAGTTGCTAGTCTTAAGCCGTGTCTCCAGCTCCTTCCTTGGTCTACACTCTCAACAAAAACACGTCAACACGCAGCAAAATTCCCCTACACAAAAAAATTATAATGTCTATGCTTCATGTTTCAACAAATGTTTTTGCTTTGTTTATTCATTTATTTATTTACTAGCTGAGCCCGGCGGTAAGCTTCAACAAATGTTTTCATCGGCTATGGAAAGCAAAAACATTTGTTGACGCTTGAAGCATAGACATTATTATTTTTTTGTGTAGGGGAATTTTGCTGCGTGTTGACGTGTTTTTGTTGAGAGTGTAGACTAAACAAGTGAAATTTTAAAAATACTTTTAAAAAACAAGCTTTAATTATTCTTACCATCTTGCATCATAAAGTACTCGTCAAGACGAATCAAATGAACCCAAACTCGATGGGGTTGCGTTGTTTAATGACAGAGTTCCTATGGCCACCTTCCAGCTCCATCATCAGATCAGCTCGATGTCATAAAAATATTGCATTGTCATCCGATTTACACACGCATGCAAATTTTCAGCTCAATTGGAAACCGGGAAGTGGGTCAAATTAAACTTGCAAGATTTGATTACAGACAGACAGACAGACAGACAGACAGACAACAGACAGGTGAAAGTAATATAAAGCTTGTAAAAAGGAGCTGGAGACGCGGCTTTATAATGTTTTAAATGTGCTCGCGCCGCTGTGTGGGCCAAGCACAGACATTGCGTAGACTTGTCTTGCGGTCAAGTTTTTTTTTTCATTTATTTATCATAATATGAACATACATTTAAAACTAATCAACTAAACAACATTTATAAATCCAATGAGGTTTGTGTAAAATGTTTATACATCTACGACATTTACCATACAGTTTAAAAAATGTGATTTTAACTTAAACTTAATAATATTATTCGGTCGAACATTGTCTATACAGTACGTAATTCCGGAGATAGTTTATTAATTAATCTAGGAACCAGGTAAGCAGTAGTACGCTCACCGTAAGTATTGTCCGTAAGTCAGCCTGAGCAGTGATGTGCAAACATTACTGTGCTCCGGTAGGAGGGCACTGTAGCTAGTAAAATTACTGGGCTAAAGAGTCTTAACATCTTATGACTCTTGAGTAAGAAGCGTTGGTGCAGTGCTTCTAGAATTTCACATAATTGTGAAATCCTAGGTAACACTGTACTGATTATGGGCAGCCGTTATCTCTTAACATCAGGAGAGCATCTTGCTCGTCTTCTACTTCACCACATAAAAAAAAAACTGTCATCATATATTCACAAAAGCACAGTGCGGCTCTAAGTGCTACTTTTGCGTGTAAGTTTTCCGGTCAACTCGGGTCAACCCGGTCCGTCAAAAGTATGAAAAAGTCAAGATTGACAGCCAATGCACCAATGAACAACAAGAAAACAAATGAAAACATGCCACGCTTGAGAGATATCATTTTATATACTAACAAGTGAAATTTTAAAAATACTTTTTAAAAACAAGCTTTAGTTATTATTATCGTCTTGTATCATAAAGTACTCGTCAAGACGAATCAAATGAGTCCAAACTCGATGGGGTTGCGTTGTTTTATGACGGAGTTCCTATGGCCACCTTCCAGCTCCATCATCAGATCAGCTCGATGTCATAAAAATATTGCATTGTCATCCGATTTACACACGCATGCAAATTTTCAGCTCAATTGGAAACCGGGAAGTGGGTCAAATTAAACTTGCAAGATTTGATTACAGACAGACAGACAGACAGACAGACAGACAGACAACAGACAGGTGAAAGTAATATAAAGCTTGTAAAAACGAAATGAGGCCCATCCATACTATTCCTTTATCATTGCACAAAAGTACAATGTATGGGAAAACAGTCTGACTTGACAGCAAGACAAGTCTACCCAATGTCTGTGCTTGGCCCATTGACGGTAGTCCCTTAAGAAATTACAAATATAACTAGTAGTTCGCCGCGAACTGGGACCTCGCAGACCCAATTTCCCTCAAAATAGGTATACATGGGTAAAAGTTATAAGTATCTACGAAATATAAATGTATGGAAACTTTAACCTATAATATTCGTAAAAGGAAAGGAAAATGCCAAAATTGAAAGTAATGTTAAAACTTAAAATACGTAACGGATATACATTAAAAAAATCTTTATCTCTGTGACTATTTTATTGTTGTGATCAAAATTTCAATAGTAATAAAATATGAAAGGTTATGTGTGTATTCACTTGCAGAAAATAATAGAATAAAATAATAAATATTACTATAGTTTTTAAAAAAAATCTCAAAAAATCTTCATAGTTTGTAGCACTTGTTTACGAAGAAGTTGCCAATGCAGTGGACATTAGAAGAATTGAAATTGGAAAAAAATATCTAGCTTTACTTGTGTTATACAGCAAATTTACAACAGTTATTATATTGATATTGTAGCTAATTCTATAACATTTTTGTCGTTACAGCCGATGATGACTTAGACTTGGAGCGAGAACGCAGAGCTATGACAGTCACGCGTAACATCTAGGCTCGCAGGTTTTCAAGATGTATCTACAGCTACTGAGCAAGACAAAGTGTCCTTGTTCAAGGCATTATCAGACTTTTTAAACGTGCAGCTCGTCGATCACATTTGCACTTTCCATCAGGTGGGATGTGATCAAACGTAGGCCTAATTATTAATTATTTTTTTAAACAAAAGACTTGTGGATGAACTTTACAAACTACAACTTTACAAAAAACGGATCCAGTACAACAATGCTTTCAGGATGCTTTTGGCGCTGTCTCGATACTACAGAGCGTCAGGGATGTTTGCAGATGTTAGAGTGAATGATGGTTTTAATGGCATAATGATATGTGATAAACACATAAATAACAATCCCAATAAGTTTCTTGCTCGTTCTTCTCATAGATATGCTTTTCGAACTAACAGTAGAGTCTTAAAATACTTGGGGGGGGAGGCCGAAGAAGGTTCAATTTTTAGGTTTTTTGCTTATGCCATTTCGAGTGTAATGTGCCCAAACTCGACGGGTTTACTAATAGCCATTGAAGAGGTTCAGTAAACACCTCCTGGCTCCATCATCAGATCAGCTCAGTGGTACCAAATTATTGAACTGTCATCATATTTCTAGACATTTACAAAGTTTCATTATGGTACGACAACCAGAAGTTGGTCAAATATTACTTATATAAGATATTATTACCGACTTTGTATGGAAAACTAATTTCAGCATCTTAAAAATAGACCATGTTTGGAAGACAACGATTGGATATAGATAAAAAGTGTTAAAGCCAAAGTTGTAGGAAATTTTAAAGCTTTTATAATGTAGTACAACAAAAATCGTACTACGCCCAGTTTTTGACATTTAGGCAAAAAACCTAAAAATGGGACCTTCTTCGGCCCCCCCATCCCTCGGGATCACCTCGGAGGGTTGGGGACTTTTAGTATGTTAATCTCCTGAATAGTCAAAACAAAGTTCCTAAGTTAGTTTTTCTGCTTTCGACTTTTCGATCCACATGCCTCTTTTGGGCACTCATTGACTGGACTACTATTTGAATAAAAAATGGGTTTAAGTTTCACCCGCACGATCATTTAAATTCATAATATTTTGAGTAAATCAACATGGCTATTTACTTATCCGTTAGGGAACCGAACCTAGGACCCAATTATCAAACATGTATGAAATGACGTATTACGTCGTATCGATTTTTGACAATTCGGTCTTTGGTTCGGTTCCCTGACGGATAACTGAATATCCCTGGAGTTCTCTTATTATTATATTCGATAAACATTGTAATTTTGTATTTTCTATAACTCTACAACCCTTGCACCGATTTGGCTCATTTTTGGACGTGAGAATTCTTTTAGTTTGTACTACCTGTTTAAAAAGTTTTATCAAGACTGGATCATCGGTTTCATTGCAATAAAGCAATCTCTTTAACTCTTGAACCCTTCGACCGATTTGGCTCATGTTCGAACTTAAAAATTCTATGGATTCGTATTACGCGTTTGCAAAGTTTCATGCAGATTGGACCATTGGTTTTCCAGTTATCGCGTAACAAACATACATACAAACATACACTTTGGCTAATATATTTGTGTCACTTATAAAAAATGTGTATATGTTAGAAAAAAAATTATCAGCGGTCCAGTTTTGAAATAATCGTAAGACCTATCGTAAAGACTTTAAGTCACCTATATCTCTGCAACCCTGTAACCTATTTAGCTATTTTTTTCACTTAAATTATCCAATTAACCTTCTTAACTTGTGTGTAAAATTTCATTTAATTTGGATTAACCGTTTTCAAGTAAACGTCGACCAAACTTAAGCATCAGAGGTCAAGCGTTAAACTGGTCAAAACGCAGGCATTTCGCGGCTTTCGACTCTAAGACCTCGCTTCGCTCGGTCGATAATACTAGCTGACCCGGCAAACGTTGTTTTGCCATATAAATAAAAAAAAAATTAGGGGTGGACTACCCCTAACATTTAGGGGGATGAAAAATAGATGTTGGCCGATTCTCATAGATACCGGATAAGCACAAAAAATTTCATCAAAATCGGTCAAGCCGTTTCGGAGGAGTATGGCAACGAAAACTGTGACACGAGAAATTTATATACCTATTAGATGTATGTATGTTTACGTAGCGTCCATGATTGGCCTTCTACTTGTTTGTCACCTTGTTTGTTGTGAAGCGGTGGTGGCAAACGAGTTATTTGGTGCAGCGGGGTTATTCCGGTCCAAAATCGCTTCTCGTTTTGCTAGCGCCCACTCTCAAATTTTAACAAAATTTTGAATAAAATCTTGAAAATTCTTACGTTGCCAGTACAAACTCAAATGCAACATCATTTTTTTATTTAGCATCTTTTGGTCGCCTCAAAGTGGCGTTTTTGAAAATAAAAATTTGTTTATAGGTTTTTTTTTGCTTACGTTTTGCTGCGCCGCCTTCTCTTTTTTGTGCAGAATTTAGGCCCAGATATCATTCTGGATCATCAAGCTCGAATGGGCCCCGCATCAGTGACTACAGTGGGTTTTCCACTCGCTATGCTAGTGACTAGTGGTAGGTTCGGCTATGGCTTGTTACCACCCACTGGACAAAACCAAGTCGCCAAGCGGTCATTATGACCGTATTCCGGCATGATGTTCAGTGAAGTCAGGGAATTTGTCCCGCCTTCTAGGTTTAGTCTGCTACCACATCGTCGCTTGACATCACGCGAGGTCGTGGTCAAATGCCAACCTACAACGAATAACCTGTTACTTAAAAAAAAACCTTTTACTTAAAAAAGTTGTTCTAAGTATGCATTCCATGTATAGGTAAAGTCACGGTAACCAGCTTGTTTCAATAAATCCAAAGATACGGCACTCGTAAGCACGCAGATGTTCAACACCCACGTATGGTATCTAAAATCGCGATAAGAATTCGCTTCTTTCGAAGTGGAAATTATTATTATAATACCCCGCCTACGCTAGAGATTAATGTATGGAGCTTGCTGAAATAAGAAATGAAGCAACTAAAGTAACCCACCAAAAATACTTAACAGTGGTTATGACTCGGCAGACTAGCACCTTCTGCCGGTCTATGGAAGCGGTAAAGCCGCCCATTATAATTAAATACACATAATTAAATAACTGTTAATTTAAATTAATTCTTTTAAGATTTTAATTTAATGCTTTTAACTATTATTCGGTCTGACGGATACGTGAATAGCCCTGCTGATGAAAAGTCCAAATGTGAAATAAGGCTTATTATAGCTAACTATGATGCCTAATAACTTTAATCGGCAAGCTCCCTCCATATTGTCTTAATCCGTGTAACACGCTTCGATTCTCCAAAGGCACTGAGGCGGCGGTGGCACGACTACCAGACTTCCACTGAATATATTGAAAGAGGAACGGCCACCGAACCTTACTAGCACGTCAAGTAATAATAATAATGAACTTTATTTATCAAACCAAAATACAGTCAATGAGTACAATGGAAAACGATGATACTTGCTTTAGTTGAAACAACTGTGTTGCAGATACCAACGCCCCTCCAGAATGTTAATATTCATTTTTTTATAAAATAAAAACAGCGTAATTTAAGGTAAAAAACTTACTAATTTTAAAACTTTTGAGTTAATAATTACATTAGAAAAATAGGAACGCCGAATGGGAACTGCCTCAACGTTGTGCTGGGGGTGAACTAGGAAACACACAGCACTGGTATTCTGGCAGCCCCCATTGGTAAGATCGGCGGTCCTTACATAATATAAAGATTATATTATGTGTAATGTCTTAATAGAAAATGACATACAAAGAAAATATGTCATGATTCGCATTAGTGCGTATCACACACGCAACAATAACACAATATTATTTTACAAAAAGAGGCAACCATGGTTAAGGAATATCAACTTTAATAATAAGTTGACGACCTCTGTGGCGGGGTGGGCTAATACCCGCCTGCAACGCAGTAGGTTGCGGGTTCGATTCCCACGTGGGACAAATGTTTGTGTGATCCACAGCAGATATTTGTTTCTGGTCTGGGTGGCTTTCTGTATCTTTTATAAGTATGTATTATATCCGTTAAAAAACAAAAGAAAAGTATATAAGTATTATATCCGTTATCCTAACCACCATAACACAATCATTAAGTTGCTTAGCTTGCGGTTAGGTTGCGCTGTGTGAAATGTCCTGAGAATATATATCTTATTTTTTTAATATACATAGGCCGATCTAGTCTCAGAAAGTATATGCATACATTTCTTGCGGCGACGTGCCGTCTCTGGGAAAACCGCTCAATGAAAGTGAACTTGTTACGTCATACCTCGTATGCCTTTTCGACAATGGGGTGTTTTTGAACATAATATGGCGGATGTTTTTTATATATTGTTCCCTTTACCATTTTTAGGGTTCCGTTCCTCAAAAGGAAAAAACGGAACTCGTCCGTCCGTCCGTTCGTCCGTCCATCTGTCCGTCTGTCTGACTGTCAAGACCCTTTTTCTCAGAAACGCGTGGAGGTATAAAGCTGAAATTTATAGAAAATACTAAAATCTACTGCTTCTTGGAGCTGTGAAAAAATCAAACTTCTAGGCCAACGCAATCAAAAGATATAGTCGAATATGCCGCAAATTTCAGCAAATTTTCGACATTCTCAAAGGAATCAAAACCTACGGGGTATTTCCCGTGAACTCAGAATCTTGAGATTTGGTGCAAAGCAACTCCTTAAAGCACAAACAAAGGAAAAATTGCGAAAACAGTTAATTTTTAGTTACATCATACAAAAAAAAAATCTTTTAATAATTTTATACTTACTACCCCTTTTCTCATGAACCCGTAGAGGTATTAAAGTGAAATTATAATTATTATTTTGTAGCGGCGGGCATCTTGGATCGATGTCCACCAAATATGGGTAAGAACACTCTCGACTCACTCTAATTTTGAACAAAAAAAACTAAATTAAAATCCGTTTATCCGTTCGGGAGCTACGATGCCACATACACACACACACACACAGAGAGACAGACACGTCAAACTTATAACACTCCGTCGTTTTTGCGTCGGGGGTTAAGAATACATGTCCAATATTTTTTAACAATCTACGAAAACAAAATGAAATTGATTTACATATATTTTTAGTCTACATCCCTATTCTGATTGTATCGTCTGAGGCCAATGATTTGTGGAGATCCTGGTTTCGAATAGTCTCTAGAGTCTAGCAAAATTTTCCGAATAACTGTGGGTCCCATCTGTTTCCTATAAGATAATATGTAATATGTAGGAGGCTATCGATAGGTCCGCCCCACTAGGATAATGTTCCCCTGAGACATGACCGCTAACAATAGACTGTGTCCCGGATTAGGTTAGCACAAAGCGCAATGGAGCGTGCCATGCTCGGAATTAAACTTCAAGATCGAGTTCCAAGCGGCAAAATTAGCCGGAGAACAAAAGTTAAAGAGAACGAGTTATTCGGGAGCTTTGGGATGACTTCAATGATCAAGTCGAACAGCCAAAACGATTAGCTCAGGTATAGAAGTTTACAACTGCTTCTCCCAGTACCTGAGGGCATATTGGCTATCGCCAAACGACATTCAAAACACAAGAATCCATAGACAAAGTTGCATACATTACTTGTTTAAACCACCTCATTAATATGAATAAAACAACAAATGCAGCAATGTACATTGAAGTTGTCATCAATCCTAGTGCGTGAGAATTAGCCAATAGGCCCTCTGGTTTGATTACCGGCAAGCGACCGATAGAGGGCCCCGAGAATCTTAAAATGGAAGGACAAAGAAAAGGACTTGAGAGTTGTGAGGTCCAAGCTGAGTCTTGGCAGGGACAAAATAAAATTAAAATTTAAGTACTTACATTTTTTTCATTTCGATGCCACATTTTGACTTTCGCACAGCGGAGGATAGGCAGGATTAGCGTCTTCTTGAGTCGCAGTAATATAGAGGTTTTTTGGGTAAAGAAGTAAGAAGACAAGCAAGACGCTCTTCTGACCTTAAGAGATAACGCTGTCCATAATCAGTACAGTGCCACCCAGTAATGTTTGCACATCTCTGCTTAGGCGGTAGAAGAACTGGCACTGTTGGCCTACCCACCTAGTCGACCTCCTGCAAAGGAATTCACCCCGGTATTGGTATTATACCTATGTAATTTTTTTACATTCATTCACTGTTTGAGGCATTTAGGCTCTTCTGTCGGCGTGCGACCCTCTCTGTCGTAATAATTAAAAAAAAAGTTTTACCAAAATAAAATTTAAAAATCCAAATTTCACGAATTTGTATTTTAACCATTCTTCTTTCTTTGAATTTATAAAATATCAGGCTTATCAAATCGTGCGAGAGAAGACTTAAATTAAATCAAAAACGTGATACACACGAGGTTTTCACGTGTTATGAGTAAAAATCCGTTATTATAATGAGGTTTTTAATCTGCTATTCATTAATTTACATTATTTACATATTAATAATATTAAAATATTCACGTGCGCGCTGCGTGCATTAGTCGTTCTTGTAAAATTTGTACACACATATCATAAATTACCATAGATACACAGTCTTAAGTTTTAACATTTTCAAAGAAATTAGATCTGCCAGGTCCCAGTTCGAGGCGAACTACTACTTTATTATAATACAATATAGCGAGTAAAACCGCCGGTTGCAGCTTCTAATGATTACATTAAAGAATGTAGTCCTCATCCTCGCTAAAGGAGGGACTATTCAAAAACTATACGATACAATGAAGCTTCAATCAGATGATAGCACGAACATATATAAAGCTCATGCAATAAATATTATTACCCCGTCACTACTGCCAAATGTATGGTGAACAAAACGCTTGCGCGATCCAGATCGGGGTTGCTCGGGGAACGGCGACATCTATCGCGAATAGGGAAAACTTAATTCTGTACGAAAGCCTACATATTTTCTGTACGAAAATAGAATCGCGAAAACATAGCGAGGTGCGGGCGGTTGGATAGATATGATCGGCTCGTTTATAATGGAAACTCTTTGGTTAAAGACATTTACAAGGATGGCTAGTTTTAATTGGCTCGTTCCATCGAGCTTCATATAGGAGAGATGAAATTCCTACACAAAAAGCGTGCATACCTAAAGTTAAGGGTTTTCAAAATTGCGGATTTCTCTAGTGAAGAACAGTAGACACTTAAAAAAATCGATATCGATTATAATCAATTAGTTCTATGTGGTGTATGCAATATGAACATCACCACCCCTCCTCAAAAAATCTTGAAAAAATATTTTGGTATAAGAGAATTCTCACTTCGCTTCGTAGCGCGTAACAGTAAATTGATATTCCTAGAAACTTACACTATTCTATATAATTTTTCAGAACTCAAGCTATCTCTGTACCAGATTTTAGCTAAATAGAGTTAGTCATTATTAATTTTCCTTACAGACTTCCACTCCCTTTAACCCCCTTTAGAGATTGATATCGGGAAAGAAAACTATCATAATATATTGTCTTTCCCGGGCCCTATCTATTTTATAACTATCGTTTTTGCGTCGGGGGTTAAAAACGATATACTACCAAAATTTTTTTTGAAGGCATAGAACCATCATCAATATTCATTGTATGATTCAAACTATCTTCTTCAAAATGAAGTGAACAAATAGAAATATAATAATAAGAATAAAGAAATTTATTGCCAGAAAAGAACAATACAATTTTGCTTATCATATAGGTAAGTATAACATATAGTGTCCTTAAAGCTAACCAGTATAATTATTTTCCGTGAGACTCAAACTAAGCTCAATTAAGGCTTGTATCTTGAGCCTCAGAGTGATTACCGAGTCTGATAATATAAAGGTTATGACTGAGGATTGATTTGGATTGTAATATACATTTTCTTTGAGCATGAATATTTTCCTGACCAATAATTTCAAGCCAGGCCTTTTGCTTTTCCGCAATCTTTGGCAATCTAGAAAGTAGAAAGATTTGAAGGTATAATATAATTATTGTACTTATTTACCTAGCCAGCAAGAAGAAAAGGTATTATTCGTTTTAAGCAACGGTTTTAAGATATAATTAGTTTTAATAAATAATTAAAATTACGTCTAGGTCTGCTGATGGTACGGAACTCTGTCAGTGCAAGTTATTTTTTACATTCTATAAACAGGGGTAATTAAGTTATGATTATTATAGACAATTGCATTATTAATGATTTAACCAGCTTGGTCCTTGCTTATTTCTGAGCTCTTTCATACAGAGCACATTAAAGCAGGCTTACTAATATTAACTTATAGAAAGGTCTAGCAACACAAGCTTTAGTTTTTTACTTCTCAATCGCTTCGTTATTGGCAGAACGGTCGTGGTCGTCATGATGTGTCTCTGTTGCTCGCCTCACTATATTTCTACACTATAAATTTAGTTGCCTATCTTGGATTTATATGGCGCTGTGTGTAATGTTATATTTTTTTTACCAACATGAATTACTAATTACCTACTCAAGACGCATAAAATAATTATTATCGATAACTCGAAAAATAGCACCTCTTCACTACTTTCCATACAAAATTGTTTTGCAATTTTTTATGTTATATAAGTGAAAATTCATTTAAAATATTTTTTATTTTTTATGTGATGAAGTAGAAGACGAGCAAGACGTTATATACCAAAATATAAGGGATTATGTCCTTTTGCGACAAGCCTGACCAGATAATATGCCTATTTCTACCAGAACATTAATATTTTATTGAAATTATGATACGTACCGATGTAATGATATTTTTTTATATTTTGGTTTCGAACCAAATCCAATAACACTGCATGTTGGTATGTTGAGCCACACTTACTTCGTCTATATAAATAGATTTTAGCACTTTATTTAAGCGCATAAAAATAATATTTCAAAAATACTCCCACAATCACAACGAGTTGACAGATTACCTACCAAAACAAATGGTTTTCTAATATGTCGGACGAGGCGCCTGTCAGTATGAACATTTTGAAGGTATATCTCTTTACCGTGGTATTACGTAGAGGTACCTACTTACAGAATTTTACTTGTTTAGTTTATATTTTATTTTCATTGTACATATTATTTATAGAGGTAGATTTTAAAGGTTCTTTTATTATGGGAGTATAATGTAAGTATGTATTTATTATTTTACGAAGAAGTTTAAATTAGCTTACCTATGTTTTGTTTTATATTATTACATTAAAATAATAGTTTTATTTTATTTTGATTTCTATAGCTGATCGGGGCAACTTAGTCTGACTGTCGAAAAACACTTTGCGACCTATTCTCAGGTATATTCATATAAACAATAAAATAATAAAACTCAGTCAAGTCGTTTCTGATGAGTTCGCTAATAAACACATAATTTTAATTAATTAAATTGTGCAACATTTAAACACATACTAATTACAGTAACAATTAAATTTATATTATAAAGTCGTCAGTCCACCTTTGACCTTTTAATATTTTATTATTATTGAAATTTTGATCACAACAATAGAAAAATCACAGAGATAGAGAAGATTAGGTACATTAAAAAAATTCCGTAACGTATTTTGAGTTTTAATTACTTTGCATTTAAGAGTGTATACATATCGAGTGACGCTCTCTCGCTCACACAATTTGACAAATTTTGTAATATAAATTCATAGAATTAATTAATTGAAAATTCTTCAAGATCAGCCCTACATAATATTATTAATTGCACACATTATATTAAAAGTATTTTCAGTTTGATATATTAAAAAATTACATGATGAGATTTATCCAAAAATTTTTTTTTTTATTTTGCTCCCCATGCCATTTAGCCAGCGTTTTTTTTTTGCTCGATAGTGCGAGCGAGACCCGATATATACGCTCTTAAGTGTTTTTGGTTACCATTTAAGAATATTAAAGTTAAAGTTTTCAGGAAATAAACATGTATAATTAATTGCATAGTAGACGTATCATAATAACATTATTAATTAAATAAAAGTATAATACATTAATACAACTAAAGTGATATCAGATTTATTAAATAAGATACCAAGAAACAAGTGAAATTTAATAAAAAAAAAACTTTTAAAAAACAAGCTTTTACTAATAATACCATCTAGCACCAAAGTACTCCTCAAGACGGATCATACGAGCCTAAACACAATGAGGTTGCGTCGTTTAATTACGGAGTTCCTCTGGCCTTCCATCTCCATCATCAGATCAGCTCGATGTCATAATAATATTGCATTGTCATCCGATTTACACATGTATGCAAAATTTCACCTCTATCGAAAACCGAAGTGGATCAAAATAATCTTGTAAGATTTGATTGCAGACAGACAGACAACGGACAGGTGAAAGTATATAAAAGCTTGAAAAATAGCTGTAGCCTAAATTTTTTGTTCTGTCTGCCTATTTCAGGTCACTAATCCTATCAAAAAAGTGTCGATAATGTTGAACACCATTGAGCAGCAATTTGGATAGCTTAGACTCTAGAAAAACACATAGACTTTCTGCGGGTAAAACCGATGGGCACAGCTAGTTTTAAATAAAAACAAGTAAAATTTTAAAAATACTTTTTAAAAACAAGCTTTAATTATTATTATCGTCTTGTATCATAAAGTACTCTTCAAGACGAATCAAATGAACCCAAACTCGATGGGGTTGCGTTGTTTTATGACGGAGTTCCTATGGCCACCTTCTAGCTCCATCATCAGATCAGCTTGATGTCATAAAAATATTGCATTGTCATCTGATTTACACACGCATGCAAATTTTCAGCTCAATTGGAAACCGGGAAGTGGGTCAAATTAAACTTGCAAGATTTGATTACAGACAGACAGACAGACAGACAGACAGACAACAGACAGGTGAAAGTAATATAAAGCTTGTAAAAAACTGTTTGTTTCATAATTTTGGTGTGCAATAAAGTGTTATCTATCTGTCAAAAAACAATGCAAATGTTCACACGTTATAGTTGCAGTTAGTATATTTAAATAAGACTTTTTATAAATAATATATTTATGAAATATACATATTAACAGGTACATTAAGGTCATCATTCATTACATCAAATCAACGCTGATGCCACTCCGATTTGATTCGCAATTCGCATCTAAGCAACAGTTAAATAAAGATTTTGTGAGGTTTATGTTATGTACATAGGTAGAAAGAAAGTCTACAATGCGTAGGGCGTATATCACTCTTAGGATATGCCTTGCTTTCAGAATTTCACATTTTTAGGGTTCCGTACCTCAAAAAGAAAAAAACCGAACCCTTATAGGATCACTTTGTTGTCCGTCCGTCTGTCTGTCTGTCAGTCTGTCTGTCTGTCTGTCAAGACCCTTTTTCTCAGGAACGCGTGGAGGTAACAAACTGAAATTTATAGGAAATACTAAGGTCTATTGCCTCTTAGAGCTGTGAAAATTTCAAACTTCTAGGCCAACGCAATCAAAAGATATTGTCGAATATGTCGCAAATTTCAGCAAATTTTCGACATTCCCAAATAAATCAAAACCTACGGGGTACTTCCCGTGATCTCAGAATCTTGAAATTTGGCACGAAGCAACTACTTAGAGCACAGATAAAGGAAAAATTGCGAAAACCATAAATTTTTATTCGCATCATATAAAAAAAAATATTTTGAATAATTTAATACCTACTACCCCTTTTCTCATGAACGCGTAAACGTATTAAATTGAAATTCATATCAAATACTCAAGTCTATAATACCTTTAAAACTGTAATAAAATCAAACCTCTATGTCAACGCATTCAAAAGAAACAGCAATTTTAGTCGCAATTTTAAACTCGCAACTACTCTCAAAAAATCAAAACCTACAGGGTACTTGCCGTGAACTTAGAATCTTGAAAATTGGCATGAAGCAACTTCTTAGAGCACAGATAAAGGAAAAATTTCGAAATCTGTACATTTTTAGTTACATCATATAAAAAAAAAATTTAATAATTTCATACTTACTACTTTATTTCTCATTATAGTTCATAGTTCATAGTCATTTATTGGTATTAATCATACATGTCAAATAAATAAATTATATTTACAGTATTATTGTAAAACAAAATTATTTTAAATTATAAAAAATAAAATATTACATAAGTACGTGGGTTCTACAAAACTTTCTGTAGAAACCTACTTAACATTATTTTTAAAATTAATATATTCGTCATAACTATAAAAAGCTTTCTGGACGAGCCAGCGTTTTAATAGAGTTTTAAATCTATTTAGATTTGGAGCGGCCGTTATATCTCCAGGTATTTTGTTATATACAGTAGGGCCCATAACATGCGTCAATTTGTTGCTTTTTTCCAACCTTCTAGTGACTGCTATAAGATGATGTCTATTTCTAGTAAAGTGCGAGTGTCGTTTGTATTCGTCCTTGTTAAGCCACACATATATTGCGACTTGGTATATCACTATCGACGGCAGGGTGAGGATGCCTAGCTTCTGGAAGTGCGGTTTTGCCGATTCATCCTGCCGAATACGGGCTATAGCTCGCACTGCGCGCTTTTGCACTCTGAAGGCGCGCTCCCAGTCGGCAGCGCGCCCCCAGAGCTCAGCGCCGTAGCGTATATGGAAACCCTTCCTCTATTCAGCGCCAGTATGGATCTGGGATGCGGGAGCTTTTAAACGACAAAACATGCAGTTTGAGAGTTTAAATGCTACCCTACTTTTAGTTCTGACATGCGGGAGGGTTTACGTACGCAATATTACCATTATAGATTGGAAATCCTTCCAGTATTCAGCACTCAAGTATTTTCGATCTGCGGAAACTTTTGATATTGAATGTTTACTGTTTGTTTGCTACTATTCTTGTAGTTCTGAATACTGAATGAGACGGCATTGTTAAGGAAATGTAATAAAAAAATACGACAATAATATAATTATTCTATAAACTTTTATTTGTTTTTATTATTGATACTAAATATGGAATATGGGTATATTTGGCCCAACGTATAAGTATTGCCATTCAACGTGGCAATGCTGCCAGCATTCTGGGCACTCTGCCAACTGACAGTGGTTTGGAGCACTTGGATTTTCTGTAGATCGGCTTGTGGCCGATCTGTGGTTAATAAAAGTGTTCTTTACTGCTGTAGTAGCTGTAGTATTGTTAGTTTGTTTTTCTCAATAAAGGCATTTGCCACGACAAAAAAAAAATGGAATATGGTATAATCGTATATATCTAGTACAGATCTTGCAATACAATTTTTAACTAGTTTTGACTCAGTTTGAGTTTCACACTCATACTTGGGGTATATCATATTATGGTACCATAGAGTTGATCAGATGATGACGGTAGTTATTGGTGAGTGGATATTCGGTGGGTAGTTGGTTTGGACCCGCGCGCACTTCGTGGCGCGTAAAACAGTCTACAAATACTACCTACATTTAGTCATTCATTTATTTCTAAAATGAAATAAAATTGAAATGAATTGAATAAAATAAAATAAAAAAGCAGCAGCTAGGTATAACTAGCGAAAAAATGAATGACTAAAGGTAGGTAGTATTTGTTGACTGTTTTACGCGCCACGAAGTGCGCGCGGGTCCACTAGTTACACATAAACTTTCCTCTTGAATCACTCTTTCTTTTAAAAAAACCGCATCAAATTCAGTTGCGTAGTTTTAAAGATCTAAGCAAATATACGTCAGACAAGCGTTTTAGTCAAACAGATTTAAATATTACTCTGGAAACAATCCCCGAGTTCAGATCGATAAATTTGAAAGAGGTGTGAGTTGTGTATACGTTATTATGGTACCACCAAGTTGATCTGATGATGACGGTAGTTGGTGGGTAATAGGAGTAGGAGTAAGAGTCAGAGTTAGAGTTGAAGTAAGAATCAGAGTAAGAATCCAGAGTCAAGAGTAAGAGTTAGAGTAAGAATCCAGAGTCAAGAGTAAGAGTCAAGAATAAGAGGTAAGAGTCAAGAGTAAGAGTCAAAGTCGAGAGTAAAAGTCGAGAGTAAGAGTCGAGAGTAAGAGTCGAGAGTAAGAGTAACAGTAAGAGTAGTAAGAATAAGAGTAAAGTAAATCGTTTTTATTTTAGAAATAAATGAATGACTAAAGGTAGGTAGTATTTGTAGACTGTTTTATGCGCTACGAAGTGCGCGCGGGTCCACTAGTTATACGTAAACTTTCCTCTTGAATCACTGTCTACAGTCTACAGTACTATACAGACATGCGTTTTCATCAAACAGATTTAAATATTACTCTGAAAACAATCCCCGAGTTCAGATCGATCGATCTGAATAGCGGAAGGGATTTAAGTCGCAATCAGAGAATGAATGCACGTAAAGGCTCCCGCAGCTCAGATCGGTCGCGGTGCTGAATAGCGGAAGGGATTAAAGTCACATTTTGAGAATTCACGTATGGAAAGGCTCCCGCATCTCAGTTCGGTCGCGGTGCTGAATAGAGGTAGGGTTTCAATATACGCAGCGCCGTATTGCAGCAGGGAGTGCACCGTCGCAAAATAACACGAGCGCACTGCTTCAGCTGGCACCACACGCCCCACACGTCGAAGTGCGAAGCAAGCGCTGCCTACCTTAGCGCACACTGTGTTTATATGGGACTCCCACTTGAGGCCTCTATCTATTTGAAATCCCAGGAAGGTCGTTGATTCCACCTGCATAATCCTCATTCCATTCACGAATACTGTTATAGGCATTGTTGCCTTACCCGATAAACAAAAGTGAACGAAATGGGTCTTAGACAGATTAAGCGCCAACCCGTTTATTTTGAACCACTCGGCCAGCTGAGATGCAGCATCGTTCAATCTTCGTTCCAGTTCGTCCACTGATGGTGCTGTGACAACCGCAGCGACGTCATCGGCGTACATGAATACTTCTGCGTGTGTCACAGCTTCCGGTAGGTCGTTCAACAGTAACGAAAACAAGATATTCGATACTGATGATCCTTGGGCCACACCCATAGCCGACAAGAGAGGATCTGAACGTTCAGTGCCACCACACCCCACCACCACTTGAGATCTGTGTTGCATTAGGTCTGTCAGCAATGCGTAGGATGTACCGCCCACACCGTAATGCTGCAGCTTCGCAGCGAGTACGGTGCGGTCGGCGACATCGAAAGCCTTGGACAGATCGCAGCAGATGACGGCAACTTGCTTCTTGTCTTCACGAGCCGCCACGACCGTCCATTAACGCGTAAACGTATTAAATTGAAATTCATATCAAATACTAAGGTTTATAATACCTTTAAACTGTAATAAAATCAAACCTCTATCTCAACGCATTCAAAAGAAACAGTAATTTTAGCCGTATTTTTTAACTCGCGACTACTCTCGGGAATCAAAACCTACAGGGTACTTGCCGTTAACTCAGAATCTTGAATTTTGGTACGCAGCAACGTCTTAAATTATAGGCACAGGAAAAATTGCGAAAACTGTAAATTTTTAGTTACATCATGTAAAAAAATATTTTTAATAATTTTGTATTTACTACCCCTTTCCTCAAGAACGCGTACTGGTATTAAATTGAAATTCATACCAAATACTCAGCTTTATAATAACTTTAAGCTGTAAAAAAATCAAACCTCTATTACAACGTAATCAAAAGAAATAGCATATTTTCGAAATCGCAAGTACATACTCGCAAGGGAATCAAAACCTTCAGTACATAATATTATACCCACTTTTCCTTAGGGTTCCGTAGAAACCCGTAAGTTTGTACGGAACCCTCGGTGCTCGAGTCCTACTCGTACTTGACCGGTTTTATTTTATGATAATGATGTTCCATGAATTCCTGCCTTCTAAATTTAGTCTAGTACCATCTACGGCCGCATCGTCGCGCGAGATCTTGGTCAAAAGCTAACCTACTCGTATAATTTATAAAATAATTATTATAACATTGTAAATCTGAAAATTCTTAATTTTTGTTCTTAGAGCCCCGAGTCAAGTCGGAGTGGCATCGGCATTGAATTGACATAGTGTGCGTTAAATTATGACCTTACTTCTGTTGTTTGACGTAATTACATTTTAATTTCATTAATAGCCAACAAATAAATACGCGTAATCACTTATTTACACATATATATTACCATAAATATAGCTCTGGTACAAAAAAGTATTTATTATAATTTATTTTATGCATATAAAACAGCCTTCAATGTCAAAGCATTTTTAACTAGTTTATTCTTGTTTTTACTTTCTAGGGAGTTTTACTCGAGTCATTCAAAACTTTATATAGGCGAAAGTTTATTTAGGTGCAAATTTTGAAAGATTGTTATGGCGCTTTGGTGACAGAGCAACTGACAATGAAACTGCGTGTTGCAACTTTCTAGAAACTGGCAATCACATACACAAAAGTTGCGGCAATCGATGAGTCTTTTTGAATGCAACAAAGTTTTGTCATTTGTCGCAACTATTTGCCTATGAAATAGCCACTTTCCAGAAAGTTCCAGGATGCCAGTGCCAATTGCTTCACAAGTTACCCCCTCCTTCCAGTCTTCGATTTGCAATGAATAAATATTTGGGGATTCTCTACTCCACCTACTCCAACAGAGCAGGTTACCCTGCTTACACCGTCAGAGTCAAATCGCAATTAAAAGCCGTGTGGCCAACCTATATGTTGTAGTCTTAAGACACCGAGATTACTGCAAGAATAGAATAGAACAGAAAACTCTTTATTGTTCACACAAATACAACAATAGAAACTTAGAACTAAGATTACACAGAAAGAAGTGTTACAATGCGCGGTCTTATCGCTTATAGCGATCTCTTCCAGACAACCAAGCAGGACCTGCAACATGACCTGACGACTGACTCCTTATAAGAGGCAGTCGTCATATCTTATAGGAAACAGCCGGGATCCACAGTTTCACGTGTCTTCACGTTCCGTTCTTGGTGTCTGTGTTAGCGGAGGAAGACGGAGGAGCGAGTTGAGTGGCGTGCCATGGGGGAGGCCTATGTCCAGCAGTGGACAAACGTGAGCTCATGATGAAATTATAAGCGACTAGCTAGCTTATGCTCACGGCTTTGCCTACGTGGAAAATTCCTTTCGGAGGTATTCGCCATAAAACCTATCTGCTGAATTCCTTTCAATCCAATCCTTACAGCGGTTCGAGCTGTGCGATAGATCAGTCAGTCTCTATTTCCTTTTATAAATTTAGATAGATAAGCTAATGAAATAAAAGCAAATACCACTCTATCTGCCGCCTGTTCAGAATACATAAGCCTTCATTCGAGCCTAAAACTTAGAACTTATCTTAATTAAATTTGGCACATCTGCAGAAAGACTTAGATTACTTTTATCCCGAAATTAAGCTCCAGAGGAATGATAGCGTTAACATTTGTACTCATTAAAACTGGGATAAAAATTATATTTAGCCTGAGAAAAATAAAATGTCTACACTAATAGGGATGTTCACAAGGTTAGAAAACTAAAAATCTATTTAGTCCGATAGTGAAAATGTATTACATGGACGGAACACTCTATATTATAAAAAATATTATGTACAAAAACGACTCGTATTACTAATCGTTATGGAAAATTAGGTAGAACTCAATATTAATAGATTCAGTTTAAGCACCCGTGATCTGCTTTGATCATATCAGCAGCTTTCTCTGCTATCATTATAGTTGGAGCATTTGTGTTGCCGCTCGTGACAGTAGGCATCACACTTGCGTCTACCACTCGGAGGTTCTTAACGCCATACACTCGCAATCGAGGGTCAACGACCGCTTCTCCAGGCCTACCCATAGCACAAGTCCCTACAGGGTGCCATAATGTCGTCACACCAAATCGTACATAACACATCAACTTCTCCAACTCACAATTGTACACCAAACAGTCACTTATTTTCGCGTAGAGAATCTCCGAATCAAAGTTTCTAAAAATTTGAGTGTTAACCACACTGAGGTAATCCTCTATACACCGACTGTGCATTTCCAAGTCTCGCTTGTCCGTATAATACCCGATGTTTATGACCGGACTTGATTCAGGATCTTTATCTCTCAACCTTATACTGCCTCTAGAAATTGGATGCAATAATGTCACTAATGCACCAAATACCTCCCTATCTACCGTCTTCTCGTTTAAATAGATACAGATCTCTTCGGAGTATTGAAATATTTTTGAACACAAAATTGATATTAAGGCCGCAGCTGGTGCCAAAGGAAATGCGATCACCTGGTAATCAGGCCGGGTGTGAGATCTATTGAGAGCCACGTGACCGAGTAATGACGGGAAGGGCAGCTTGTCTAGATTCTCAATGTATTCGAAGTTGTCGCTTAGGTTCGTAGCCTTAGAATTTTGTGTTATAATTATAGGTATCGTGCTGTGGTCTTGGAGGTGTGCCCCTACGTTCGGCTCGTCTACTATGACTTTGATTCCCATCTGTTCAAGGTGCTCGCGTGGCCCGTAGCCTGATAGCATCAGAACTTGAGGACTTTTAATAGCACCCCCTGATATTATTACTTCCTTATTCGCTTTCAACTTTATCACTTTTTGGTTCGGTAAAATCACTTGCACACCGATTGCCTTTTTGTCGTCATCGAAAACGACTTTGATTACTAATGAATTTTTTAAGACGAAGAGATTTCTCCTGTCCTTTATCGGTGCGAGGTATGCCACAGCAGTACTCTGCCTCGTTCTATTGTTGATGGTCAGTTGTGGTTTGGCGTATCCGATCTGTGACGCGCCGTTGTAGTCGTTCACAATCTCATGTCCATCTTCTCGGAACGCTTCCAGGAACGGTTTAAGTCTACCATGCCAATTTGGTTGAGTGACGCCTAGATAGCCTTTGGTATTGTGAAAATTTGCTGACTTGCTGTTAGAGAGGTCTTTATCGTTGAGGCCTTCGCTTTTCTTGAAGTAATAGGTCACGTTTTTGTAGTCCCAGCCTTCGTTACCTTTTGCCACCCAACTCTCAAAGTCTGCCTTATTACCTCTGACGTAGTACATATAGTTTGAGCCACTGGAGCCACCGAGCATTTTGCCTCTGGTCATGTGGATATTTTTGTTTGCATGAGCTTGGGCCGTTTTGCCGTCTTTTTCTGTGTAGAAATTCCAGTCCGCGTACGCCGAATGGTCTACAAAGGGGAATAGACCTGGTATCTGCAACATTTTATATACATAGTAAATAATAATAATAATTAATAGGTAAATTTTTGGGTGGTTTCATGGAAAATTTATCAAAAGAGGTCAAGCTGAGTTCAATTTAAGAATTAAAATGTGCATCTCGCCCTATAAATGTTTTTCTGCTCAATAAAAGAACGAAAAAGAAGAAATTCATATACTCGGTAAACGCACGAACTGAAATTCTTAAGATTTGTATGCCACTACATATCTGAGTGAAAACTCATTTAGCGTCATGTTGGGTGTTAAACAAACAGCGCGGTTTTGAGCTATGGTTGACCATCTTTCCACATTAGGGGAACCCGTTGAGCCGTGATGCGTTAAAAGTTTAAACCTAGGTGTAGCCGCACTTCGGGCTTTGCCGCAACAGTTACTAATAGATAGGTATAGGTCATATGATACCTCGGATTCTATAGGCGGGTCCCCGCCTGCCTCGATGAGTAAAACCTTCCATTTGCGTACTTCAGTGAGTCGGTTAGCGAGCACGCATCCTGCGGACCCCGCGCCCACAATAATGAAGTCGAATTTTTGACCATCTGAAACATACACGACAGAGATTTTTTAAAACCACATAATATTAAGTACCTACTAGTAAAGGCATACGTGCGTATCTCGGACGAGCAACAGGCAGGCGGCCGGTTGGACGTCCGCGATATCGCTGTAAGGATGAAGTGGAAAGGGATCTGGAAGCGCTCCAAGCTCAGTCATGGCGAGAAGTAGCCCAGAATCAGATAGAGTGGCGTAATCTTGTATCGGAGGCCAAGACTCAGTTTGGGTCGCTGCGCCGTAGTAAGTAAGTACTAGTAAAAGGATGGAGCGAGGCAGTCAAGCTGGTCCGCCATTTACTCGTATACCAACAATAAACATTCTAACACCCACCTTCGTAAAGTGTCAGGTTTCGGAGTTAAGCGTTAAAGTTGATCACGTGACTTCCATTTTATAAATAGTGGGGTTTAAATATCATTTTATAGAGCTTGGCATACCGGCATACCGGGAATCGACGGATCGTTTGGTATGCCACAAATGTTCACCCCTTGCAAGCAGAATGGGACGAGGTCGAAGGAATTAAATGATAAGAGCCTATGCCCAGCAGTGGGTGGATAAGGGCTGACTAAATATAACATAGATTGTATAAAAATATATAATAACTAGGTTTTCCCTACAGTTTGACCGTTTAAAAAGAAGCCTATGAGTTATTTCATTGTCTAAGACACCAAACCATTTGTTATTTACTATTTGCGTATAAATATTTTGTTTGCATAACATTCGTATTTTATACGTAGTTTAGTAGGTAGGTACTCGTACACCTACTGATGTCTGCTGGTACATAAAAAACATTGATTATGTATTACAGTTTTTTTTTTCTATTTGTGTATTCTGTATATTTGCAAGCATAGCATAAATTTCGCAAATAAATTTAATTAAGCAAAAAAATTAAAATATATAATAGATAAAATAAAAAAAAATTATTATAATAATTGCTTACCATACACCTTAGCCTGTGGCGGAAAATCATTAGAAGTCAGATGTAGGACTGATAATATCGTAAATAGCGCTTGAAGACTGTTTATCAAGAAATCCAAAGTACCCACGGAAGCTTTTGAAATGAAGTAATAAAATGGATTCATTCTGTAACAAACACGAGAAATTATATTTATTTTTAGCCTATACTGTCCCACTGCTGGGCAAAGGCCCCCCCCCCCCCAAATTCTTCCATTCCTTTCGATCTAGCGCCTCTGCTTGCCAGCCTTCCAGATACGTGATCAAGTAAGTCGTCACGGCATCGCTTTTGGGGCCAGCCTCGCCGACTTCGTCCATCTTCGGGTGCCCATTCGCAAGAGAAATTATAAAATACCTAAAAAATCTCTAAAATTATTTGTATCATTCTGGGGTCTTAGTGAATCGCTAAAGAGTAGGCCAGTTCTGAGGCCTAATAAATACACAACAAAAAAATATTGCTCAAGGCGTTTCGGAGGACTTCTAGAATTTTTACAATAGAAGATGAAACTAATATAAGAAGATGACATAAGATAATAATACTCTTTATGATACCAAAAGAAAATAACAATTTTACTTTCAACTACTAATTAGTAGAATAAATATAGTTTGATCCACAATGGAACGTCTTAATTATCGCTGACGTCTTAATTATCGCATATATATAGACAACCAACGGAATAGTTGAGCGGAAGAGTAGAGTCGGATTTGGTAAGAAGCAAGAACTTGTAGTTACATTTTTACCTAAATACTAAACACTAATAATATAAATCATACCTGAATTATTTGATAGAGCTATTTAATATTATACAGGGTATAAAATATACTTATTTGTACCTATTAATTATGCAAAAACACTTGTTTTCAAGTTAATGAGCGTTAACACCCGCTCATGCCAAGTTTAGACGTGTATCTGCAAAAATTATTGTAATTAATTTTAGAAATGAAATGACCAAAGGAGACCCCCACATTGGGCTTGCACGATTCTCTCGGCGTGAGTCGCTGGTACGTCACGTTAGCGTGGCGACAACTCCAAACACACCGCACGCTGCGATCACGTTCGCGAATCGCGTCACCCCAATGTGGGATCAGCCTAAAAAAGCCACATGAATACTTGTTTGGTTCAGAATATATATTTTTTAATTTATAAAAAGGCAGATACTGCGAAAATCTTAAAAAGCGAAGTTTCTGGGGGCACGGTAGTGCCCCGCCAAGTCGAGCGCGAAGCAAGCACTGCCGTATCATCATCCTTTACAGGAACCATTTCGCCGCATTTTCAGGCCCCTATTTGAGAACCTCTGGATAAGACCAGAACACAGACATTTTCGTCATCCAGTAAGCTATAATTACATACTTCCAAAATTTCAAGTCTGTAGGTCATTAAGTTCCGAAGTTAAGCGAAAGCAAAGTTGCGCATTTATGACACTCACTCATAATCATCAAAATAGAACTAGTACTTCCCATTAACTCAGAGAACTAAAATTTGGTACATACTTAGAATTTATTGTATAAACCATAGAAAAACTAGAAAAACATGAAATTTCGATCTCGTTTTCGAGATAATTAATCTGCATAAATAACTTTGTAATCTCATATAAATGTATAGGATTACATTTGCAGTCAATGGTTAAAATTGTGTAATATCCAAATTATTAATTAAAAATAAATATAAAGCCATAGTATATGTGTCGTAAATCGTTAGTTATGATCAGGCGATATCGTGGTCAAAGGCTAAGCTATAACGAATCTATCACAAGAGCCCAACCAAACTATTAGAAGAGATCGACATACCGCCTTTATTACAAGCTTTAATTTACTTTCACCTATCTGTCTGTCGGTCTGTCTGTCTGTCTGTCTGTAATTAAATCTTGCAAGTTTAATTAGGCCCACTTCCCGGTATAATATTATAATGCATTGGACTAAGAGTGAACGCACACGTATCTAGATGGCGTTGACCGTATTTTAAAACGCGCTTCGGTTTGTATTTCTGATAACCTTATAATATAGCGTTTTTACAAAAATAAGTGAAATCCCACCAAAAACATTCTGTAAAAAACTAGCCAAGTCTCGATGGAGCTGCTTGTTTATCTCTAAAAAGTAATGAAATCTAGACAAAGTCGTGCCAAATCTAAGGTTCCTTACTGCGATTTCTTTATTATTATAGTTAATGTTGTGTGACTTGGCCGTTGAAGGGTATACAAGGGTACAAAACCAGGTGCTCAGTGCTCCATGACACTTGGATCGCCTAAACATAAGTATAATTGAAATAAGCAGCTTTATCAAGCCTACAATTGACTGGTTATTCAATTAACGTTTTCTAAGTGGCAATTTTCTATCGTGATTGGGTAGCGGTTCTGGCGACAGATTGGTGCAATGGTGTCATGGAACACCTGGTATATGTACCCTTCAACGGCCAAGTCACACAACATTAACTATAATAATAAAGAAATCGCAGAAAGGAACCTTAGACTTGGCACGACTTTGTCTAGATTTCATTACTTTTTAGAGATAAACAAGCAGCTCCATCGAGACTTGGCTAGTTTTTTACAAAATGTTTTTGGTGGGATTGTATTAACACGTTTCCTGTTTGCGAACCTCGAACTAACAAAACGTCCTTAGTATTTTTGCGGGGTGGCTTTTAATAATGTAAAAAATAAATTTGACTACTTGAGGGGTGTTTTCCGTGCTAGAACATTTCATTTCGTGACTTAGCGAGTCCCCATCCAAAAAACGCAGAAGCTTTTCTCAGCCATTTTTAATTGTATGCACAAACCAAAAAATAAGTTTGTTTTTGAATCGAAGTGTCTGCCTTGATTATTATATTCTGTATTATTTAGAGTATAGATTACGACCTTAAATTATACTATTCTAATTTATATGAGGAATAAATCTTTACTGATTCGAACTAGTTTTCTTACGATGCGTTGATAAATCAGTCAGTTCAGTCCAAATCAGGTTGACAAATTAATTCGAATAATTATTGTAGTTCGAATTATACAATTATCTAAACACATAAAAGAAAAAAGTGTCTGATTAACTAACTGACTGACTGTCTGACTGACTGATCTATCAAACCCAGCCTTAACTAGTGAACGCATTGGGCTAAAATTTGGGAACACACATTTGGGTGATATGATTTAGGTTTAACGACGTAGACTCCTACCAAAAAATGATTTCTCCACACGGTCAAAGCTGCGAGCATAAGCTAGTTCTATATAAAATGAAATATCTAATTAATTTAGCGGGCTATGGTCGGCGTCTCTCTGAAGAATTGTATCAGGAATGAGGTGATCCGGCAGAGAAACAGACCTCTGTACCGACATAGGCGAAAGGGTTAGCTGAAGGAAGCTGAAGTGAAAATGGGCTGGTCACATATGTCATTGAACGGATAACCGCTGAGGTAGACGAATTCCCGAGTGGAGACCACGTTTCGGCAAACGTAGTTAGTAGTAGGGCGCCCATGCAATACAATTTGCGGACCTATCGCATAAAGCACTCAGCATGTAGCATGAGTGTATATATGTAGTTTTATATTAAAATGTTATTTATATTATGTTTGAAGTGATATATTATATAATTATTGTACTTACGTAACTAGGTGTAACCTCGACCTAGGTTTCGCTCAAAATGAATTTGCTGAAACGACCCTTATCAGAAATATCACTCCAAGTCGTTAAGTGATCCAATTCTGAAGCCAATAAAGACGGCTTTTCATAATTTATATACGAGTAGATATAGATTTATTGAGCTAAAACCACACTCCATTTTAGTATTACGTATTATAGAATAGAATAGAAAACTCTTTATTGTTCACACAAATACAATAATATAGCTTAGAACTAAGATATTATGTCGCTCTTAAACACGGGCTAAGCCCGGGCCTTTTTATAGGCGTGCACGGAGACAAAAAGTCCAACGCGCAGAGGCCCTTTGAGCTTTTAATATAAATGTAATGGGTGACACTTATTGGAGTCTGTCTGTGAGTCCATCCATAGAAAATCTCAGTCTCCGCCAAGTGACGGGACTAATGCTAATTAATGGAAACTACTTGAACTAGGCTATGGATGTGCATTCTAAATGGATGGTTAATGAGGCTAGTCCTAGCAATCTAGGACTACGGCATCTGCCACTTCCGTCCCATTAGGAAATATATAGGCAGGTGATGACTCGCCACTCACTAAACGGGCCCCCATAAAGGCCGGCATTACATAGCCGACGAGAAGGGCAACGTTGGTGCAAGTGGCTGGAGGGGGAGAGGTGTCCCTGGACTTTAAACACGTAGGCCAACTCGCCACTTATGCTTCACATCCTCCCTCCGAGCGAAAAGCTCTCGCGACTTCACTCTGGCCGGCCAATGAAGGCAAGCACAGAGGTGGGGGTTAGTATTATTAGTGGAAGCTCAAAAGGACCAGTCCAGATGAGTTACAATTCACTGCTTAAGCCCGTTGCCTCTAGGAAGTTTCAAATGTTTCGGGGAGTGACTTGTATCTCTTCTAGGAGCATAATGTGTCTCCCCAGGTGGATAGTGGATACTTCTGTTGAACATGAGTGGGCCGCAGTTGCATAGTATGTGCAGAGCTGTTTCATCTGATTCGTGGCAGAACCTACAAACAATGTGTTGGCCGAAGCCCATGTTCGTTAAATGTTTGTTTAGTTTGCAGTGTCCAGTGAGTATTTTGGTTACTGCACATGTTTAATATCTTTTGAGCTGCAAGAGTTCATTAGATTAGCATTTTAGTATGTCGAAAAATACATTTTTACAGTTAGTTGTAGCGCCACATCATAATTACACACATAACTTTAGAAAAGCAGGTAGTATGTTACATTACTGTGCTTCGGTAGGAGATCACTGTAGCTAGTGAAATTACTGAGCTGATGAGTCTTAACATCTTATGACTTTCTAGTAAGAAGCGTTGGCGCAGTGCACTAGGTAGCACTGTACTGATTATGGGCAGAGCTATCTCTTACCATCAGGAGAACGAATTGCTCGTGAAGACGAGGTTATAGGGTAAGTAAGAAGTAACTTCGTTATATAAAAAAAAGTAATAAAGCAACAAAACAACTAACATTTTTTTCATAAATACCGCCCTTACCCTCTAAACCGTAAAGGTCCCCATAACATCTGCGTTACCGCGTCATTGACATTCTTTCTGAGAGAAGAGTGGGGTTGTTCCGGTCCAAAATCGCTTCTCGTTTTGCTGGCGCTCACTGTCAGTTTTTAACAAAATTTTGAAAAAAATCTTGTAAATTTTTACGATGCCAGTACAAACTCAAATGCAACTTGAATTATTTTTATTTAGCATCTTTTGGTCGCCTCAAAGTGGCGATTTTGAAAATAAAAATGTTTTTTTTTGCTTACGTTTTGCTACGCCGCCGTCTCTTTTTTGTGCAGAATTTAGGCCCAGGTTAGTCCTTTCGTAGTAACTCTAATGCTGCGCAGGCAAATTGATGGACTGTCAGTCCGATGACGTCAAAACTGAATGCTGTAGAAAACTACTATACACAACGAATTAGGGAAATAATAGAAGTCGAACACGGCTCAAAAAGTGATTCAATGCAAAGTACAACTATATGGGCGGGGCGTAAAAAGTACAACTCACCCGCCGCTCAGTCACACAACGCGCTCAGCGACAGATGCACGCATCGTTTGATTTTTAAAAATATTCAAAATAATATAGTTAACGGACAAAAATGACCTTTTGTGTGGTAAATTGGTGTAAAAATGGAAAGAAGGCAGTAAAAAGCAGGAAAAACTTATCACAGCTAACAAATATTATTTTAAACCAAATTATACAATTTCGATTTTAGTTGCCATTAAATACATAAAAATATAGGGTAAACTAGGCATGGCTGAAACAATGTTATTTTGGTCGTTTATTGCATTCGCATTCGATTAGGTAACGTTATATTTATTTTGTATACTAGCTAAACCCAAGGCTTCACCCCCGCTACAAAGATGTTATTTTTGTACAATAAATAAAAGCATTTGTTTTTGAATTAAATCAATAATGACTTTTAATAACAGTCTGAAGAAAGAAAGAAAAAACCATTAAAGTGAAGAATTCACCTGACCCGGCCCCCCCGGCTCGGCCTGATTCGACCTGATTCTGGCATCGCGCTTTTATCACCGCACGAGCCGACACCGATCGAAAGCCCAGGTTTATACGACTAATGTCCAATTATGAAAAATGCCAATATTATAGACGTCCAATCATAAAAATGCCTATTCGGAAAATAGTTCACTCATAAAAATTTCAAATCGTAAAAAGGTCCAATTTGAAAATTGTCCATTCTAAAACGTCTATTCGTAAAAATGTCCAATAAAGTTTTATTTTATCCGTGGTTCTATCAATAGCTAATCCCGTAGTCCTATTAAAAGTGTCACGTACCTAGTGAACAATCTTTATTTCCAATGCAATGACAGCTGTCAAACATGAAATGTCAATATCTCGGAAAATACTCGTCTTAGGCTGATGCTGTCATAGAAGAAATTAAAGGTCTTGGAGAGATCTTCATTTCAGATGACAGCTGTCAAACTTGAACGTCAATATCTCGGAAAATATTCGTCTTAGGCTGATGCTGTCATAGAAAAAATTAAAGGTCTATGAGAGATTGTCATTTCAGATGACAGCTGTCAAACTTGAAACATCAATATCTCGGAAAATACTCGTTTTTAGCTGATGCTGTCATAGAAGAAATTAAAGGTCTTGGAGAGATTGTCATTTCAGATGACAGCTGTCAAACTTGAAACGTCAATTTCTCGGAAAATACTCGTCTTAGGCTGATACTGTCATAGAAGAAATTAAAGGTCTTGGAGAGATTGTCATTTTAGATGACAGCTGTCAATCTTGAAACGTCAATATCTCGGAAAATACTCGTCTTAGGCTGATGCTTTCATAGAAGAAATTAAAGGTCTTGGAGAGATTGTCATTTCAGATGACAGCTGTCAAACTTGAAACGTCAATATCTCGGAAAATATTCGTCTTAGGCTGATGCTGTCATAGAAGAAATTAAAGGTCTATGAGAGATTGTCATTTCAGATGACAGCTGTCAAACTTGAAATGTCAATATCTCGGAAAATACTCGTCTTAGGCTGATGCTGTCATAGAAGAAATTTAAGGTCTTGGAGAGATTGTCATTTCAGATGACAGCTGTCAATCTTGAAACGTCAATATCTCGGAAAATACTCGTCTTAGGCTGATGCTTTCATAGAAGAAATCAAAGGTCTTGGAGAGATCTTCATTTCAAATGACAGCTGTCAAACTTGAAACGTCAATATCTCGGAAAATATTCGTCTTAGGCTGATGCTGTCATAGAAGAAATTAAAGGTCTTGGAGAGATTGTCATTTCAGATGACAGCTGTCAAACTTGAAATGTCAACATCTCGGAAAATACTCGTCTTGGGCTGATGCTGTCATAGAAGAAATTAAAGGTCTTGGAGAGATTGTCATTTCAGATGACAGCTGTCAAACTTGAAACGTCAATATCTCGAAAAATACTCGTCCTAAGCAGACGCTGTCATAGAAGAAATTAAAAAAACTTGGAAGATCTTCCAGTTTTTGACATTTCAAGTATGATCTCCCCAAGACCTTTCATTTCTTCTATGACAGCGTCAGAAATTAACCAATTCGTGTTGGACATTATTCTTAATTGGACATATTTCATTTGGACCAAATTCATGTTGGAAATTATTCGTGTTGGAATTTTTTCTTAGTTGGACGTTAGCCATGTTGGACCAAATTAGTGTTTGACCAAATTAGTATTGGACATTAATACTAGTTGGACATTTTGGATTTTGGACATTTGTCGTACAAACCGATAAAACTTATTCCATATCCTTTTTGGGGATTCTAACTACCTCTGTACCAAATTTGGCAAATTTGCCATTACCTTGTCGAATGCTTCGTTCTATTGTTGTACTCCTCAGGACATCACGCATGGTTGATGAGATATTCGTTTTGTTTCAAGCATACCAAGGTTACCCTAGTCTGACATAAAAGAATATATTTGAGTTACCCGTATGGCAATACCGAATTTAACTATAAACAATTTTGATACTTTAATTATTTAAAAAAAAAAATCGCTACTGCACTTGGTCACTGACCTCTGTTTAATCAGATAAGTAGCTCTGGCGTGAAAAAGTTACACACATGCTTCACATAAAACAGACATGCGTCTAATAATGATGATTTTATAAAATGATAATAAAAGACGATGTGTTATATGACACAAATATATTAAAAATACATAAAATAAAATGATAAATCGTTAATTTAAGGTAATCCAATTCTTTATTTTTTGCGGTGGGGTGGTTTTTTCGATGTCTCGTAGGCGGGCATATTTCTTTATTTTTAATACTTTCCAAAATAAATTTTCTGACTGATGATTTCAATTCGCCTACAAAATACAAAATAAATAAGATTAATATCATCTTTTAAAAGTAAATAAATAGGCCAAGCGCGAGTCGGGCCACGCACAATGTAGGGTTCCGTAGTTCTAGTAGATTGAATACACTGCACAACAGCATTTTGGATGATTTTTGACGACGATTTCAAATTTGTGACTGAAATTTCTGTACCAGCTCTAGTTAAAAAGATATGACACATATTATGTTGTTTTCGTAATAAAACGCTATAAATGTAGAGATCATCATCATCATCATCTCAGCCGTAAGACGTCCACTGCTAAACATAGGCCTCCCCTTTGGACTTCCATATGTACCGGTTGGAAGCGACCTGCATCCAGCGTCTTCCGGCGACCTTTATAAGGTCGTCTGTCCACCTTGTGGGTGGTCAATGTAGAGATGATCCTAATTAATTTAAGTTTAAGTTGAAAAACTCTTTATGTTATTTGATTTTCTTGCTGAAACTGAAGGCAGAGCTATTCTAAATGCTATTCTTATTCTAAGGGCTATTCTAAATGCTCTAACAATATTCAGCCATCATATGTGCGCTCCAGAAGCCTTGATAGCGTTACTTCATCGAACAAAAGTTCGGGTGGAATTGCTTGCCCAATTCTTCACTTAGTACCCCAAGATTGTCATGAATATAGTCTAGGTGGTCGTGGAGAGAGTGTAACTTGATGGTTATGTCACATTCGAGCCTTTGAAAGTGACGCATTAGTTTTTGGACGTGTTGAGAAAAGTCCAAATAATTCTTACTTTACAAAAAAAAATATAACCACCATTGGCCTAAAACAAAGTAAACCATTTTTAAATGAACACATTATGAGCCAGTTATGTTCCGCATACTTAATTTTTAATAAAATCAAAACAATAGTTTTATGTTTACACTAAGCAAAAATAAGTCATCGTGATGGTTCTCGAGTCCTTTCCACATTATAGCGGTTTCGTACCAAAATCTATTTATTTTCTAATTTGTCCACAAACGTAGATACTCAACACACGTTTTGCATAACTTTTGGGGAATCCAAGGCTTGTCGTTAATTTCCAGGGAGTATCCAAAGTAATTTTTGTAAGCCTAAATTATGAACGTTGTCACATTCAAACGGAATTCTTTGAGCATAATATTCTCCGCAAATTAAAAAAAATATATCCGGATCATTCACACAAGTAGCCTTGACCATGCTATATCAAATTATAATAAAAAAACTTAAGTAAGAAATTATGAGCTAAGTAACACTGTAATATGGTGATTTATTTGTGATAGCTATAACTCGTAAACAATACAACCATGAACAATTCGCTTGCGCGATCTAATTTTACTACTAGCGCCATCTAGTTATGCATTAATAAACTATAGGCTAGGTTAGCTTTAGGTATTCTTATTTTGCTGATTTTACCGAAACTAATAATTTTATCTTAACCGCTATAGTTTTCCTGGAAAGTTCATGGTTGAAAGCATACCTCTGATTTTTTTCAGAATTTTAAAGCTAGTAGTTCAGATTTTAGAGGGGGGGGGGGACGCTCAATTTTTTTTTAAAACTTGAATATCTTTCAAACAGAACATGAAATCGAAAAAGTTTCTTAGCAAACCGTCCTTCATTTTAAAATACCTATTCAACGATACCCCACACGATGGTATCAGCCAGAAAAAAAAAATCATCCCCATCTTACGTGTACGGGAGGTAGGCTAAATTAATTAATTAAAAATTATTTTTTGTCACCGTTCTCTTACCCTTATTATTACTTACCTGTATACAAAATTACACTTTTCTAGGACTTATAGTTTCTCCGCAATGCCGCGGACAGACAGACGGACGGACGGACGGACGGACGGACGGACGGACGGACGGACGGACGGACGGACGGACAAAGCGAAACTATAAGGGTTCCTTGTTGACTACGGAACCCTAAAAAGGCGCACCAGTATGGTAACAGTAAAAAAGGTGCCATGAATATAATAATAAAAGAAATTCCCAAATAAAGCAATTGTATTTGTACTTGTACGTAGGGACATCTAATACATTAAAACAAAATAAAAATGCCAAGTGCAAGTCGGACTCTTTTGAATTGAACTCTTTCTTGAAACATCTCATACATATATACAAAAACAAACGGAAAAAAGTACTTTGTTGTTTGGGAGCCCCTTTTTTATTTTATTCTATTTTTAGTATTGCAACAAAAATACATCCGTGAAAATTTCAACCTTCTAACTATCACGGTTCGTGAGATGACAGACAGACAGACGAACGGACAGCGAAGTTTTATGATCTCGTTTTCCCCTATGGGTACGGAACCTTAAAACACAATTTTTCATACACATAATAACATTCCTGTTCATCATTAAACTTGGACAATATGAAAAGTATCAAAAATTTTCAGTCATACTATAATGTATTTTATGACTTTAGTTGTAAACAAATAGATAACACAAAATAGTTATTTATGGACAAAATAACGATTATTTTACGTTTTCAATTATGAGATTCAATGAGCTTGATGATGTACTGTTAATCTAACTTAAACATACCTGAGATATACACTGTTCTCTTAGAAACACTTAGTCATAGCAGCAACCACTTTTCTATTTGCAACTGCTGCATACGCCGTATATATGCATTTTGTAATTCATTTGGCAAGCACCGCCACGGATTATTTTACTCATTTTCATCAATATTATTGTGAAAAATCTTCAAAATAACTCATTAATCATTAAAAATACGTACAATATATTATTGTTTACATTTTTTACTCAAATTTGACGGAAGTAGTTTGAAAGAAATAGGCAGAATGTTGCCATTTTTATTTTAGTTTTTTCTTAATAAATTTGTACTCCTTCGTTTTGTCCATCCCGTTTGCACATGTTGATTGAATATTTTTGTTTCACTCATCACTATCCGACTAAGTAAAATGACACCCCAAATGAATGAATGGGCGAGTTCATGTACGGAAAATAAATTTAGCATGGTTATGTCCGTGTGTCGCGTGAGTATTATAATTTAGTGGTGTGAGTTTGGGACCACGTTTTTGCGGAAAAACTAAGGGAGTTACAGGGAGTTGACTATACATATATAATAAATATAATTGGGGTTTAAGAGATGCAGAGAATTTTTGAAAAAAAAATTAAGTACCTGTAGCTCCCCTTGGATTTTTTTTTATATATAAAACTGAAAAAACTTTCAAAATGTGTGCAATAATATTATGTAGGGATAGTCTTAAGGAATTTTCAATAAATTAATTATATGAATTTATATTTCAAAACTTGTCAAATATTGCGAGCGAGAGAGCGTCACTCGATATATACGCTCTTATACTCCAACGGAACAGGTTACCCTACTTACACTGTCAGAGTCAAATCACAATTTATAGGTTGTGTGGCAAAACTAACGTGGCAGTTTCAGGTCGCCGAGATAAATACAGGGCCTGCAGTATGACCTAACGACTGCCTCCTACATATCTTATAAGAAACAGCCGGAAACCACAGTTTTACTTACATTCTGAAATACGGTAGCGTCCAGGCGAAAATCTTTGCCACACTGAGATTTGAACCCAGAACCTCCGACTTACAAGCCGGACCAACGACCACTGGGCCACGGACGCCACAATACTATACGCTGTGTTACTATACCTCTATGAATAAAACTATACGCAGAAGAATAAAGATCCTCGACCTCTGTGGCGCGGTGGGCTAATACCCGCCTGCAACGCAGAAGGTTGCGGGTTCGATTCCCGCACGGGACAAATGTTTGTGTGATCCACAGGTATTTGTTTGTGGTCTGGGTGGTTCAATATCTATTATAAGTATGTATTTACAAAAGAAAAGTATATAAGTATTATATCCGTTATCCTAACCACCATATTACAAGCATTAAGTTGCTTAGTTTGGGGTTAGGTGGCGCTGTGTGAAATGTCCTGAAAAAAATATTTATCCAGAGCGAATTTTACCTTCTTATTAAATTATGTACGTAACCAATATAATTCTAACACTCCCTACACCATAGTAGTGTGCCTCTAGCTTTGATCTGAGACGTAAATCTCTGCAAACATTTGAACAGCTGAATTTTCAAAGTATTAAGACATACATATGTATTATAATTTAAAAATATTGTACCATGACGACTTTTCAAATACATAAAGAGAAGACGACAAAGGATATTGACAAAACTGAAAATCACATAAAATGTGTTTTATTTTAGTACCCACGGCTTTTTGTTAACAATTATTCGGACAATTTTTCAACGTTAAATTTGGATATTATTAGCCAAAAAAAAGTAGATGGTGATATAATATATCGAATAATAAATGATTAAATGATTATTATTATTTTTTTTTTATAAATTCTATATTTTAAGACTACCTTTCAAAACTCTGTTCATTTGCCTTTTGAAGAGTCCAGTTAAAGCTCAACGGAAATACCGAAGGCGGAAGCTTATAACAACATATAAATATATTCCGCATATTAGAAGGCACAAACAGAAGGAAAACTGTTGGGGTCAATCAATTTTTATGCGAAGCATTTACGAGATACAAAAGGAATGACATGTTCCGGCCTTAACTTTATTTTATGTTGTAGCGTAAACATATTATTACGTATTATTGTGTATTTCCTGGATTTTATACATTATTAGCAAGATCTTTTCCAGAGCTTCCGTATGCGGTGTTTCCGTTGAACTTCAACATGGGACTCCTCCAATAAGACCGCTGATTGTGAACCTTACATATTTTAATACAAAATCTAGCTCTGTAAGAAATTATTGTAATTTTTTGGTTTTTAGGTATTCTACTCTATTCCATAAGTATCCTTAGAGTAGTCCTAAGTTTTGTCCTCAAATTTTACCGAAATCTCTTATCAGAATGTGCCCATTATTTTTTTCTGAATATAATCATCAAATTTAAAAATTGGATCAAACAAAAAATATTTCCAAGTCGCAATCTTGGCGAGCTATCGCGAAAATGACGTCACAAGCCCAGTATACGCAAACATAACTTGATATTCATCACAATATTTACTCACAGAATGTATAAATAAGAGAAACAGCTTAAGCTTCCAAACGAGCCAAAAGATTTTTATATTCTCAGTCTATGCAACATATAGGTGGGCATTTCGACCTATTATAATAATTACGATTTGACACTGCCAGTGCAATTAGGATAACTTGTTTTGTTGGAATATAAACCCCAATTATTGTAATAGTCTTGGCTTAAATGGCTCGACCAGTTTGAATAAATAAATAAATAAAGTATAAGTATGAGAATCCCTCGTTAAGTATTTATCAACAAACGCAGCGTGAGAGAGCTAGTTAGTATAAGAGTTTTAATAATCATAATATGGCCGATGATAATATCTCAAATAATATAATCCCTGTGAATTTCTTGCTCGTTCTTCTCATAAAAGTACGTTCCATATGGGCGGTAGAGTCTCAAAAAAGAATCAAGTAGGTACTTTGAAAATTGACTTGCAAAAGTAGTGAGTTAAAAGTTTTTAATAAGAGCGTGAACGTTCGCGCAATTCCTTTTAAAATGGCAATAAATATCTAATTGCAATGTCAATGTGAATCGCCACAAATAATTATCGCTTAATATGCGTTAACGCTCTAAGTGTTATTGAGTTGGATCTAGTCTCACTAACTAATCTGTGTATTTTCCACAATTATTACCAGTATAAACTAGTATTTGAAAACAGCAAATATAACCAAGCTTAACATACAAAATGTTGACCTTACACGGCAATAAAATACTATTTCCTTCTAATATTATAATATTATGTTTAAACACTGTGCCTATCAATCTGGGAACTACTCATTTGACGAAGGTAATTAAAATTGCAAATTATATTTTTAATGTTGTGTACTGAAAATCTTTATTAGGCTGCGTTTCCACCAGAGATGTGCGAGGATGCGTAGCGAGGGATGTGTTTGTAAAGAACCAATAGAATCGCTTCATTTACCTCGCCTCGGTCAGCACAGCTCTGGTGGAAACGGCTCAGCGGAGCTAGATTTTTGCGCATGCAAAACAAGCGAGGGATTTGTGCGAGGGATGTGTAGGAGGGATGTGTGCGAGGGATGTGTTGCGAGGAATGTGTGTTGAAAAGGATGTGTTGCGAGGTTTGCGCACCCCCGTCGACACATTTCACAGCTTCGCAATGCATCCTCGCACCACACATTAATGCGCATTTTAAAGGTCCGCTACACATCCTCGTATCAAACCTACGGTACGCAGATGATACCACCTTGTTCGCGACTAGTATTCGCCATATGGAGAATTTACTCTATAAGATGGAAGCTGTAAGCCTCGAATTTGGTTTGAGAATCAACCGGAGCAAAACCAAAATGATGATTGTAGACCGAGCTAACAATAACTCGCCCGAAGTCACACAAATCGCGAACTGTGTAGTGGTCCCATCATACATTTATTTGGGTGCGTTGATCTCAAACAATGGCGGATGCGTAGATGAGATAAAGCGACGTATGGCGATTGCAAGATCTGCAATGGACAAACTAAAGAAAATATGGAGAAACCGTAACATTACCAAAGCCACTAAGATCCGGCTTGTACGTGCACTTGTGTTTCCCATATTTCTCTACGCAGCAGAGACTTATACTCTGAGGGAATGTGAAAGAAAGAAGGTGGACGCTCTAGAAATGTGGTGCTGGAGAATGCTTGGAGTATCGTGGACCGAGTTCAGAACAAATGCTTCCATACTCCATGAACTCGGCATCAAGCAGCGTCTGTCATCTATTGTCCGGGCCCACATGCTCACATTCTTCGGGCATATATCGCGCCGTGACGGCCCATCTATCGATCGCCTGGTAGTAGAAGAGCAAGTAGAGGGAACTAGACCACGCGGCAGATCTCCAATGCGGTGGACTGACCAAGTGAAAGCCGCCGTGGGCAGTCAATTGCACGAGTGTTCGAGAAAGGCTGCAGTACGAGACCAGTGGAGACATATTGTGAAACTGGTCACAATACAGACGTCGTAACGACCACGACCACTCTGTCAAGAGTGAAGCGACAAAGAAGAAGAAGACACATCCTCGTAGGCACATTTTCATCGCACAGCTTTGGTGGAAACCCCCACACATTTTCACAGCACAGCTAAACATCCTCACACGACACATTTTCATCGCTCACCTCTGGTGGAAACGCAGCCTAATCCGGCATCGTAAACAGGTAATGTAAAAAAACCTATATTGTTTAGGTAAATCCTAATATTAATTATTTGTGCCTTGCATCACTACTAAAATAAAGTTGCTTCCCGCGTCTGTCTGATCCTATATATTCTTATATTATATTTAAAACTACGCAACTGATCTTGATGCGGTTTTCATTAATAAATAAAGTGAGTCAAGAGAAAGGTTTTTATTATGTGTAATACATGCATAATAAAGTAGAGAAATACTGATAATCTTCTATTAAGCGCGACGTAGTGCGCGCGGGTCCTCTAGTTCTATATAAAACTGAATGCACGTAATCGATATTAGGCACAAGACAATTCAAAGTTCTCCCTGTCGCAATGCAATGTAATAAGAACTAGTCGTTTCTGGCGCTTCGCAGTCCGCTGCCGCGACCTCTGTTAAATACAGCAAAATTATTTATTTTAAACATAACCGTTGGAATAACTAAAAGGCTTTTATAAAATCCCTGGGAACTGTGTAAATTACCTCAGCCAGCAATAACAATCATTATAATTCAATCATAGCCTAGAAATTTAGCAGGGAGGTAGTTTAAAACCTAGAATAACATGTAGTTTATTTTTATCAAGTAAAAATAAAAATATGCGAGATATTAAGTAGGTCCAATTGATTATAATATTCTTATAAAAAACTAGTATCATTTTTTTAATGAGGCCAATTTTTATAATTTTATTTATTTAATTTCGCTTATGAGATAAGTTAAAATAACATTATTATTATCAGTGCTAGATACATAAACAAGTAAAACTAGTAGTACCTACTAATTAAATGTGTCAAAAAAATGTTTAATTAAAGAACATAAAGATCGTATAAACGAATATTTTTTATGAGAATTTTTATTTAGTTCTCATGATTATTAAACTAATTTAACTATACATAATTAGACCAGCAGTTTTTATTGAGGTTTGTGTTACAAATTATCGTCATTACCATATTTTTATTAGAGCCGACAAAACAATGTGTAGATAAATCAGTTTTATAATACATTTTATTATCATAAATAACAGGAACTGTAAGTTTGAGTGATAAGTGCAATTAAAAAATGGTTGTATCCTTATATTGACTAGGGACGTATGACGTATTACCTGGACTGAGGGGCTATTGGCTAATTCTCACTCACTACGATTGATGGCAACTTCAATGTACATTGCTGCTTTTGTTACTTTACTCATATTAATAAGGAGGTATAAGCACGTAATGTACGCAATTTTGTCTATGTTTTACGATAGCCAATAGGCCCTCTGGTCACAATCAATGTAACACGACAAAAAAATCATTTTATTTATTACTTGCTATTTAACATGAGTATTAAGTACCTTAAAATAACGGTTTTATCTTTGTTAAGACACAAATATTCTGTACCTAAAAATAAATCGATCCAAATTGGGTAATGGTTCATTTTATACGATTCTGAGCAACACTTTTGTATCGCTGGACTTCGAATTCATAACAGAACAGAATTAACAGTAAAGTGTTAGCATTCTAATTACTATTTTTTCTAATTTTACTTTATTTAGGTATTTTATTTATAAAATGTTACATTACATTTCTATTTAAAACTAAATGAAAAAATAATAACCAATTGAATTTAATTGTAAAATGACGGTAGCACACTAAAATAATAAATATGCTAATTTTGCATCTAGTAAAAAAACTGGGTTATCTAGATAAAGTTACTAAGAATACATTCTTCATAAAAAATTGAATCCTTTATTAAATTAGTCGAAGTATACTGCTTTACTCCTCTTTTTCGGTTACTTTTCAGCGATGCCGTAACATACTTCTTTTATTAATGGTTTTACGGATTATCGCGACAAAAAAAGCACTACAATTAACCATTCTGAGCACGTACGATTGGGGACACTGTCCTTTACAGCCATACAATAATATACTAAAGCTACGTATCTATTAACTTGTGCCACTTCCTAGTATTATTAAATTTGTTGTACGCTTGAATCACTACATAGTAGGTACAAAATAAAGTTGCTTTCTGCGTCTGTTTGTCCCTATGTACGCTTATATCTTTAAAACTACGCAACTAATTTTGATGCAGTTTTCATTATTAGATAGAGTGATTCAAGATGAAGATTTATATGTATAATACATGCATAATATAGTAGAGAAACACTGATCATTTTCTATTAAGCGCGACAAAGTGCGCGCGGGTATACTAATCTTATAAACGTGAAAGTTTGTAAGAATAGATGTCTGGATGTGTGTTTGTTACTCTTTCACGCCTAAACGGGTGGACCGATTGAACAGAAATTTGGCATAGAGACAGCTTAGACTCTGGAATAACACATAGGACAACGGGCACAGCTAGTATTATGAACATAGAAGAACATGACTATTGTCTCATTCACAAAAAACTTAGTTCACGCCGAAATTAAAAACTTATACACGTAACGGTCTCGCTCGTACTATAGGACGAATTTTGGAATACTAATATATTAATTTTTAAAAATATACTTCACAGCTCGCACAAAAGTAAAAAAACAACACCTCTCATTTCAACCATGGGTTAAGAAGCCATGTCTTGTTAAGCCAAGTAAACCACCAGTGTCTCTACCTGTGCGATTATTGACTAACTATTTCATAAATATTCTCCACAGCTGCTTACTAACAGCGCCATCTACCCGCAGGTGGGGTAGTTATGCTTCACTAGTGGCTTCTTCATTTCATCGCATGGTAATTTGTTTAGTTTGGGTGTTCTCACTGAATGAAGGCAAATTAGACAATGATATAATAGACGCCATTCACTAACCATGTCTGTAGCTAAAACGCTGGTTCGTTCACTTGTAAACGTTAAATAATTCACACTTCTATACTTCGTTTCATAAACATAGATAATTTTTTCAGGGTCCAAAGTATATATATCATAATAAATTCGATATATATCGGATGTTTGTAATAATATATTAGATATATATCATAATATATATCGGATATAACAGTTTTTGTTAATATGTTAATTATATTTTCATTAATATATAACCTTCGAACCCTGCTAAAATTATCTTTGTTTTTGAAACGTAGATCTAAAAATCTGGATCTGGGATCTAAAAATTTGGTTGTACCATGCGCTAGTGAATTTTCAGGCAATTTTTATAGACTTGTCAACAAAAAAACAGTAGCAAAAATAAAGTTTCTCTTTCCTTTTCTTTTCATAGATCCGGAGATTTATTTCTGTCTAGTTAAGCTTTGTTACCCTATATTTACATATACAACAAAGGATAGGTTATCTAAATATATAAAAAGAAAGAGTGACTGATTGACTGACTGATCTATCAGCGTACACCCCAATCCCCTGAACGGATTGGGTTGAAATTTAGAAAATGTATAGATTCCGTAACAGAGAGCTCTAGCGGTTTTGTGTTCTTAGCGAGAAAGGATTTCCACACACGGGTAAACCCGCGAGCATAAGCTAGTCCTTTTTTAAACACTGGGAAAAATGCATTACGCATCATCACCCCACGCCGGGGGGCGCAGGGTGGTATGTGGGACTCACCCGCCAAAGATGGGCGCAGCAGGGTATACCCACTAAAAAACCCAGCGGCACTTCCCGCTTCGTCTTTATGATGGAGAACTGGGAAACCGGCAGAGCCTTAACGTCCAGTTCAGCATAAGCTAGTCCTACATTAACTGCCAGAGTCAAATCACTATTATTAACCAACCCATGTTATACGTTACAGTTTCAAATCGCCAAAGCCTGTAACACAACTGAACCTAATGACTGCCTCCAACATCTCTTATAGGAAATAGCCTGGACACACAGTTTTACGTGCCGCGCCGAAATACATTAGCGTCCCGGCAAAAACTTGCCACACCCTGACATTTCTAGCGCTACTTTTTTTTATTCATTATAGGTATTGGTAACCCTTTGACCACGATCTGACGTGATATGAGGCGACGATGCGGCTGTAGATGGCAGCAGACTATACCTAGAAGGCGGGAAAAATCCCTCCCTGGCTTCACTGAACATCATGCCGGAACACGGTCACAATGACTGCTTGGCGGACACGGTTTTTTTACTTGATTGCTACATTCTACATGCGGCGAAGGTTAAGAATTCTCTACCTACCTCAGTGTTTAACGAAAATTACATTGAGTGTCTTCAAATCGAGGGTTAACAGGTCTCACGTTTAATAATATAAACCGCAATATGTAAAAAAATGAGGATTCCCACTAAAACGCGCTAAATCCGATTAAAGAATTAGTAGGTACAATCCCGCCAAGCAAAATTTTACTAAAATATTATAAACGTGAAATTTTAATTTTAACGGGTAGACCGATTGATTTTTGTTAAATTAGTTAAAAAAAACCGATTAGATCGCATGAAAAGTAATTAAAGTTAGTCAACAAACTACGCCTAGTATTTGTTCAGTTGAAAAATTCAATTCAATTGAACAGGCCGACAATATTACAACGATAAATAAAAATACCTAAAACTATCCTCTAACTGTATTTCAGCTACAGTTTTTCCGCTTAAAATATATTTTTAATGCAAAAGTGTAGAAATTTGAATGTCGTGATATTCACGCCAAAAGTTTTTAACTAGTTGAGTTGAAATTTGGTATTATAATAGCTTAGATTTTACCAGGGGTAGGCTTTCTTTGCTAGGTTGACTAGGTGGGTAACCCAATAGTGCCAGTTATTCTACCGCCTGAGCAGGGATGTGCAAACATTAAAACGGTACACTGTAGCTGGTGAAATTACCGGCTGAAGAGTCTCAACATCTTATAATTCTTAAGTAAGGCGAAATTATTCAATACAGTCTAAAATAGTACTAATACATTGCCAGTCAAATCACAATTACAAGTTGTATAGATTACCTGCTGCAAAGACAGTAATATTGTTAAGCTTTGGTAAAATTTATACTTATTGCCAGTTTCAACAAAATTTGTTCTGTAGTTTAAAAGAAAAAAATCAAAACATGCGTCACACCCTCTAATATAAAAGCAAGCTTAAACCCGGTAAACATTGTTTACACTCGTTAAATATTAAACCTAAAACATGAAAAGATAAGTCAAAAAGTTAACCCCTCGCAGCCACCGCAGCGCCAAACTTCAAAACTTGAGTCACGTTGCAAACCCCAATAATTAACCTTACTACAACTCAACATGCTATTACCAAAGGACTTTAGCACTTAATTAAAATTTGGATACACAGACACTTCGGCTTATAATATTCAATGAGTGGGTATATTCACGCATGCGCACGTTTCCATCCAACCGGCGAAAGTCCAGTAAACAAAAGCATTCGGCGGAGTCACCCGCTTTTTAGTGACTTAAAATTCCCGCGAAAACTCCCGTCGGGCGAAAATTTTAAATTCATGACGTCATAGTGTTCAGTTAGTGCCGATTGAGGATTTTATTGGTAAGGTTAAAATTACAGTTGATACGATTGTTTTAAAGTTGTGTTCACGTGTAGAGTAAGACTTTTAAAATTACTTTAACTGGACAAAAAATTTAACAGTTACTTACATAATAGCGTATGAAAATACTTTTAAAAATAGATACTTACATAAGTATATATATCATTATTCGGCATAAGGTTTCGTTCTTAGTAGGAAAATCTATGCTAGAAATTTATAAAATTCTTCAAGAACAAAAATATATAATATGCTAAAACAGTATCAGATTATTATCAAAAAAACAATGAGTTAATTATCACAGATTTATTTACTTGCTAAAAGGGTTAAAAATATCGATATTTGTATGTATATATCGCCTTAAGTAAAATTAAAAAGCTTTTGCGACTGTTGGCAGCTTAAGCGACAAACTCCAATAATATCCACCAAAATACATGGTTGGAAAGCCATATTAACCTGCCATGTGCCGGCATACCATTGTCTCTCGTTTATCTATTTTCCGGCCAAGGGTTACTGTTATTATCACATCAACGAGGCACAAATATGGCGGCAGTTTACGTTCTTCTTTGGGTTCTGTTGTGGTTTATTTGATGTTTTGACTTAATTTTGTGTTATTTAAATAGTTAGAGAGATATTTCTCTGGTTCGGTCTGGTGTCTCCGGTTCTAAGGGTATTATAATACGTACATTTATCCGTATTTTCAACAAATCAGTCGCTATGATGCCAAAGTACTATTTCCACTTAAATTAGTATATTAATGTGATTCCAGAGGCAACATAGATGAGAACATAAGGCATTAAAACTGTGTGAGTGCGAGCGTGAATTTACTGACTTACCTATACGCGAGTTGGTCGTACTAGGGTAGCATCATACCTTTTCAGAACGTTCGAGTTTTTATCTATGTCCACGTTTCCGGCTTGAAGTAAAAACTAGAGCGTTCCCGGCTTCGCGACATTGTGCTCCATATGTCCCCGGAATATAAAATCCCTTCTCAATGTAGTGAAAAGAATGGCCATCCAAATTCCAAGGTTGTACGTCAAGCGGTTTAGGCTATGCATTGTCTTGTCAGTCAGTGAGGACAAAGCCTCAAGCTTTATGTCCTCCAAAATAAATAATGTATTCAACGTTGAACATGAAACGCCACCAAAAGACTTGTCTTCGTGTTATCTCTGTGAAATAAAGTGTACTAGTTTTGGAAAAATAATGCGCTTTTATTCGCTGAAACTTGATAGAAGTAAGAAGATGTATAGCTTTACATATGTGCTTTACTGTGAAAGTAAAGCTATTTAAATCTTTTTTTAAATATTAACATTAACATCATTAAAATATTCTTTTTCTTCTTTTAGTAGTCCAGTCAATTTAGACATTCGAAGTTACATAAAGTCCCATGATGGGGAACTTCTAGACATTGTTTATAATTATGTTTTGAACAACTTTACAAAAATTCAGCTTGTTGGGACTTTATGTAACTTCACTCTCATTTTTTGGTCTAAATTGACCGGACTATAGTGCCTCTTCACTACTGAAAGGAGTCAGAGAAGAGGAGTCATCTTCTGAAATTAAAACATTTATTATTTAGCTAAATTATTTATAAATAAAAAATGTATAATAGATATACCTACCTACATTTAACTGTTAAACAATCAGAGAAACTTAACGAGCCAGATTCTATCCTAATGTTTCGCGGTAATGCGAACCAATAACAGCTACAGTAATGTTAATTAGGTATTCGATTGCTATGAAGCTGCGCTACTCTCAACATAGAATATGGAGAGATGAATGTTGATAGGCTAAAAGAAGTACCAAATCTTCATAAAGTTGATAAGTGTACCAGTGTACATAGATATAGGTTCGCCACACAACCTATAAATTTGTGATTTTACTCTGACAGTGTAAGTAGGGTAACCTGTTCTGTTGGAGTATAAACCCCAATTATATTATATTATTATTATAAGGCCCACCCCACATTGGACAACAGCTGATGACGAATAGAGTCGCGCCACGATCTCGCGTGATTTTAAGCGACGATGCGTAATGTAGCAGACTAAACCTAGCAGGATAAATCGCTCCCTGGCTTCACTGAAGATCGTGCCGGAACACGGTCATAATAGCCGCTTGGCTTGGTTTTGTACAGTGGATGGTAGCTACGGCCGAAATCTCTGTATGAAATCATCATCATCATCAGCCTTCAATTTCCAACTGCTCGGCATTGGCCTCCCTTGATTATGCCGTTCTCCCCTGTCCCTTGCCGTCCATCTATCTCTCTCTCTCATCCATCCATCTCCAGCCACTCTTCTGATGTTGGTTCGTCTAGCTATCAGTCTAATATGTCCTAATCTGGATCTGTATTAAATATATGAAACTACCTAACTAGTGGACGCGCGCACTTCGTCGTGCTTAATAGAAAATTATGAGTGTTTTTCTTCTTATATTATGCAAGTATTATACATATAAACCTTTCTCTTGAATCATTCTATCTACTAATGATAACCGTATTAAAATCCGTTGCGTAATTTTAAAGATATAAGCATACTCTCTCCCTAGACAGACAGATGCGGGAAGCAACTTTATTTTATACTATGTAGTGTTAGGATTATATTCTATGCCTAGACGAGGGTGGTGCAGCACAAGTGCACATGCGCCCCTCCCCAGTTTCTAGAAGAAAACAACTGACTGTCAAGCCGTCATGTCGCGACATAATTTTAACAGATATGTTTAGTGTTGAAATAAAATTATTTGTCTGTAAATTCATAGTCTTTTTTTTTATGTGGAGAAGTAAGAAGACGAGCAAGACGCTCTCCTGATGTTAAAAGATAACCCTGCCCATAATCAGTACAGTGCTACCCAGAATTTCACAATAATGTGCAATTCTAGGTGCACTGCACCAACGCTTCTTACTCAAGAGTCATAAAATGTTAAGACTCTTTAGCCCAGTAATTTCACTAGCTACAGTGTCTTCCTACCGAAGCACAGTAATGTTTGCACATTACTGCTCAGGCGGTAGAATAACTGGCACTGTAGGGGTACCCACCTAGACGACCTCCTGTAAAGGAAGTCTACCCCCGGTAAAATAGTAGTAGTCATCTCTAATAGTAGTCATCAGTCTAGTAGTAGTCTAATAGTAGTGATGTATATATGATCGTCAAGTTGTTATGACGCGGATATAACTAGTTGTTACTTTGACGCTCCATCCCAAGAGTCCAGACTCGGTGGAGAAGCTTAATGAATATCGCGTTGACAACAATTGTTGTTCACATTTAGTTGCCAGACGTAATGTAATTAATACTGAACCACGCTAATGGATTGATGTTGATTACACACTCGCATAATGTTTATAACTATACCTACATTATGTATCCATTTCGTGATGGACTCAAGCCATATGGAAATTACAAATGGATAAAGATTTCATACGAAGGTTTCGATGTTGTGAATATCGAGCTAGGAGTTTCTAATTGAAAATCAACTTAGAGTAGTTTTTATTATTCCTATGTACCTATTCATTTCGTAAAGGATAATTTGAAAATTACAAAAGGTAAATATTATATTAGTAAATATATTATAATCGTAGCTCTTAATAAGAATTTGAAATGGAAAAATCAGTTTTTAGTTTTTTAATTGGAAATCCTTTTTTGGATCCTGTGCACAATGGTATAACTCTACTTAAACTATCTGCTTTTAAGTTATATTTTTTTTCTCTCTCAACTACGACAAGCTTAAACTCGCGACCTTGTAAATATTGAAAAATCCTTTCTTAACTAATGTACCTATATGTCACAATATCTAACTTTGAAGCTTAATTTCAACTCAATCGACGGTTTGAGCTGTGCGTTACGAGCACAGTCAATCAGTCTGTCACACATTCTTTTTAAGTAAACGAGTATACAGTAGGTTTACTATAGCAAAAGCTTTTGTCTCAGTTTATGGAACTTATTGTGTCGCAGCGGTTAGAGGTAAACAATTCTCAGTTCCACATTTCCACCTTCTATTGATCTAGAACTTTATTACTCGAAGAAAACCGAGCGTAAATCTGGTGCGATCGAGACTGAGTTCATACAAAAACAGCGTAATCCACCATGCGTTATCACGGCCTTTCTCGTCTCCGATCGATTTATTTCTATCAGCGGCCATTCCGTTCAGATGGTTGGGTTTTATGCGAGTGTGCCAGCTTCGACCGCATGCGGGCTGTGAAACTACGTCTGATCCGCACTTACAACATACATATAACTGGATACGTCAATTTACAGGCCTGCCAAAAACATGAGCCCGCCGGGCATATCGGTAATGTAAACCTAGTTGTCACAATACTGGGTGTCCCTGTGTGTAACATTATACATGCGTACATTTTATAGACTAGAAAACTCTTTATTTGCGCACACAAATACAATAATATAAGCTTAGAACTAAGAAGTACTTAGTTTTATGCCAGTGTTTTCGGGTGCGCGCGATCTTTATCGAAATTACAATTTGGTATCTTTATTTATGTGCGTTGCCCCCCGCAGATACTTTCAGACTTTATCGCAAAGGAATTAGTTCTAGTGCCGTTTCCCGTCGGTTGTATGTTCTAAGGTTCCGGCGGATACATACGGCGCCCGCCCGATGACAACCGCTGCAAGTTATAGTACAAACTTCTTGTTTACATTGTGCATAAAGTCGTTCTCATAAAACTACCACAAAAGGGTGACTCTTATATTACGCTTATTAGCTTTTTTCTTCAAATATTGTCCATCTTGTTTAAGTCATAAATTTCTTTTTTTTTTCACTAGAATTTTACGATTTTTTTGTTTTATTATTAATTGTGATTAATTACGCTTCTGTGATTCGTTTATTGTATAAAATATAAACGTTTTTTTCTATTCATTTTATTTTCTAAAATAATTTAATAATGTTATGTAGTCCTTGGTGGTTTAATATAAAATGATATATAATTTTATTTCAAACCAAAATTTTAAAAGGGTTTTTCGAAAAAATAGAAAAGCTTTATTCAAATTTTGTGAACATACAAATACACTTTTCGACGGAAGAAACAAACATTTGATTTTTTTGTGACAAATTCTTTATTGAAAAAAAAAAGAAACATTACTGTAACTACTACTACTAGGTGCTACAGTAGGTATAACTACAACAATTTCTCGCTCAAGAAACGAACAAAAGATATTACATTCTGTGTAAACAAAAGAGATGCATATACAAATAGTTGATCGCTGACTGTTCACACTGCCGGCGAGGACTCGCTTCACTAGCTTGTCGCTGAGCAACAAAAACTATAAAAGCTCAGCGCGAGTATCGACTCGCGCTTATACAGAACTCACGCTCACGAGCGAGCAACCAGCGTTCATTTCTCTACAGTGCGAGTAATCGCTCGTCTCACTCGCACACTCGCTTATAGCCGAGGTACACAACTATCGGAACTAACCACTCGCTTCTCGCTCGTCAACTCGTTTCTACATTCTAGATCTACTCGTTACTCGCTCATCGTTGCCGGTGGGACAACTGCCTCAAGGACACTTATTATAATAACCACAGATCGGTCACACAGTTTTGCAGACTCGAAAATGTTTAAATTTGTTCAACACTCACCAAACAGCTAATAAAAACCAACTGTCTCGACAAAATACTACACGTATATACAGGGTGACTGGTAAATCACTTAAAACCTTATAACAGGATACTTAGACCACGATTCTCGTTCTAATTACGTTAAAAGGTACTTAAATTTTTGACATAAATATACAATTTTAAAATTAAAGTATTCATAATGCACTAGTATGATCTCACACACCCGCCAGGACTCGGCAGTCGGTACATCTAGCTTTATTTATCCGGTGCGTCGGCTGTTCGCCAGTCGAAGGTTTATCATACTTTTTTAAGACGTGGCTTATTAATTCAAATAAGATTTTCTTTTTGATTTATAAATATTTACTTTGATTCTAATCGTAATGTGATTCTCTAATACTCTAATGTATCGTATCTTTGAAGCTTTTGAGTGATTTACCAGTCACCCTGTATAATACTACAGACAAAACGTACCCACCATTCGATTTTATGACAACTAATGAAAGCGGGGGACCAGGGACGTTTCACTGAGCACTTTCAGGGCTTTATTATAAGTGTTGCAATTGACTTTTAAAAGTTATACGTTTCGGTATATTTTGTAGAACGAAACTCATCTAATTATGAACAATGTAGCACAAAGCTGGCTCTTACCTCGGCCAACGTATAAGTTTGGCGTATAAGTTTGGTTTGGTTTGGTTTGACTGAGAGCTAATGTAGCCAGCTTTTTAGGTACTCTTCCTGCAGGACACGACCTCGACGATGTTTTTATTTTTATGTTTAATAGTTTTTAAATGAATGTTTAATATAATATTATGTACAAAGGTAAGATAGTGCTTGAGGTATGTACTACCTAGTCTAAAATAAAAGATTAAATTGATAAGAATATATCTTCTAAATATATAAAAGGAAAGAGTGACTGACTGATCTATCAACGCACAGCCTAAACCGCTGGACGGATTGGGTTGAAATTTGGAACATAGATAGGTTTTATGACGTAGACCTCCGCTAAGAAAGGATTTTGCCACGCGGGCAAAGCCGCGAGCATAAGCTAGTATCCTGATATAATAATATTTTATAACCAGGAACACCGTTTTTATTCATCGTGTTTTTTCATTAGAAGGTACAAAATAGAATATTGATATTATAAATACCTTGAAACCTTTTTATAGGTTTTCCGTATCACTTTTAATTACATGCATGTTTTACGAGGCATTTTTATTGGAACTATATAAATATTAGGTCCTTTCAGTTGAAAATAAAGTCTCTGATAAAACACGAAAGCCCTTTTTATTGCTTGTCCCTTATCACTTTTTGATTACTTGCTTGTTTTACGTAGGACGTTTATCTGACTTTTTCGTTGGCAACAATAAAGTCGGAAACACCTTAATACAGATAATTTAATAAATTTGTTGAGGTGGTGGCCAAGGGGTTATGTGGTGCGGATGCAAACCTGGACTACCTAGTTCGAATCCCGGCCCCGCACCAATGACTTGAATTAGTCATGTGCGGTTTTTCCACTCGCTGTACTGGTAGGCTTCGGCCGTGGCTAGTTACCAACCACTGGACAAAATCGTGTCGCCAGTCGCCACGCGGTCACTGTGACCGTGTTCCGGCATGACGTTCAGTGAAACCATTTATCCCGCCTTCTAGGTATAGTCTGCTGCCATCTACGGCTGCATCGTCGTTTAACATCACGCAATATCGTGGTTAGGCTTACCTATAATGAATAAAAAAAAATAAGTTTGTCAACTTCATAATAAGCTTGTCCCATCCGCCAAGTGCCAAACGCAAAGTCTACAGAGATGATAGTTTTCGTTCGTGTTTCCTAAAATTACCAGGATTTTGATTAAAATTAGTATTGTAACCATTCCCTCATCACGTAAATACATTTAGTAGGATACAAGTTGTTTTAGACACAACGCATTAGAGAATTTGACAGCAAAGCTGTGCCAAAATAGCGCCATTAAAATAGTCTAGAATCTAGAAGATAAACTTTGCGTACTGAGCGATACGTCTTGACCTCCTTTCGAACTGACTTCGATTATTGCATCTCAGTATTGTAAATTATATTGACCGACTTTAGAAATGTGATTATCTATTCGATATTTTGGCTTTGTAGCGCCCGTGGCCCATTGGTCGTTGGTCTGGCTTGTAAGCTGGAGGTCCTGGGTTCAATTTCAAATCTCAGTGTGGCAAAGATTTTCGCCTGGACGCTACCGTGTTTCGGAAGGCGCGCAAAACTGTGGGTCCTGGCTGTTTCCTATAAGATATGTAGGAGGCAGTCGTTAGGTTATGTTGCAGGCCCTGTAGTAATATCGGCGGTCTGAAACTGCAGCATATAGGTTGGCCACACAACCTATATATAAATTGTGATTTGACTCTGACAGTGTAAGTAGGGTAACCTGTTCTGTTGGAGTATAAACCCCAATTATTATTATCTGCGAGATATTTACTTAGGACGTTCCTTTGAAGCTTCTAAGCAAGAATATCATCCAGGGGAGAGGGAAGACGGGAGGGATTTATCCCCCTGCTAGGTTTAGTCTGCTACCATATGTCGTCTGCATGGCTGTCTGGAAGATCGCTATTAGCGATAACACTGCCAATTGTTACGCTTAGATTATTAATAATTGTGTAATTGGGTTTTCTGCATATTCACTGCATATTTTGTGGTGTTTCAATAGGTGTTCAAGAATATTAGATTTTATCATTCATTCATTTACACATATCGAAATAAGCGTATCATAGTTTTAAGTTTAACTAAATATTTTGTCGTGTTTCAATAAAGAATTAAATCGCAATAAAGAATCGCGATAATTAAATCGAATTAAATTCATTCATTAATAACGAAATGATAACCTCATTTTCACCGAAGTAGCGGGAATATACTGGACCAGATTAGGGAAAGACAGAGAGTCCTGGAAGGAGCTGGAGGAGGCCTTTACCCAAAAATGGATCCCATAGATAATATTTTATAAAATGTAAACTTTTTACTAACATAATATTAAGATATCATACTAACACTGTTTGTAATTGTAAAGAAATATGGAATACTTTTATGGCTTAATTATTATTATTTTATTCATTAATCTACATCAGAAATGAAGAAATCCGTAGACGAACTAAAGTCACCGACATAGCCCGGCGGATTAGCAAGCTGAAGTGGCAATGGGCGGGCCACATAGCGCGAAGAGCGGATGGCCGATGGGGTCGAAAAGTGCTCGAGTGGAGACCACGGACTAGCAAACGAAGCGTAGGACGTCCACCCACAAGGTGGACAGACGACCTTATTAAGGTCGCCGGAAGACGCTGGATGCAGGTCGCTTCCAACCGGTACATATGGAAGTCCAAAGGGGAGGCCTATGTTCAGCAGTGGACGTCCAATGGCTGAGATGATGATGATGATGATGATGAACCTCATTTTTATAGTCGTTTAAAAAACCTCTTAAGCCAGTCTAGCAATATACGTACAGCAAATAAAACTAGAGGGAACAGCTAGCAAGTAATATAAAAACAAAACCTCCCCTCCGTAGTCGAAAGAGCAAAAGAGCGTAAACATATTTCACATCGCTGAAACTACAAGCTGCGTAGGTACCTATATAACAGTAACTATACTATGACTATATAAAACCGTGGTCAGTGGTCTGAAAACCTGGGGGAGAATACGCCTGCGTACATTATCTATATTAATACACAGTTTTGTACTGACTGAGTGACTACGCATCGACAAAAATTTATTAATGACATTTTTTTATATGACAAATTAGTTGGTCGGAATGGAAATCCTGGTAGTGTGGTTAGTAAATAAAATGAATTGGATTTTTCAATGTCTTTTATATAAATATTTTTTAAAGAATCTTATCGCTGTAATAATCCTGAAATGCAAGCTTAAATACGCTCTTTGAAACTGTAAAATAAGCATCAAATCAACCGGAAAACATTGCATTGCAAACTGTAATTGAAAAGCATTTCCGAGCATTTTCCATTAATTATCTCTGCATATACTGTTACTCGTTACGAATCCCTGATCCTTCATCTAATTAAAATGCGCCAGTAAAGTACTTCGGTATACTCGAACATCAAATGAAACTTTCGAAAAAAAAAACATGAATGTTTTTTACATTGTTAGTTTTACAGAAAAATAACGACTAAATTCACGGATATAAAAGTCGAAGCTACACGCTATTTACCCTTTTTTCTCGGGGAAATGCATTACACATACCTCCTTCGCAATCATCATTATTATCAAGCTACGTTCGTCCACTGCTTTGAAGACGTAATTATGCAAGTCACAGGGTTATGTGGGTTTTCTCAGTCGAAGACTTCCCTAACGAACCCCGGAGTGTCTTTCCAGTCGCTGCACTGTTTAGCGTAGACGACTGAGGTACGCTCTCGCATTCATTCTCCATGGAACTTCGGCTCAGCCTTGGTTTTCAAACGGTGTAAGCGGGGTTTATGTAATTTTCTGTGTCAAAAACCAAAAACATTTACAAAGACGGCTTGTTTTGATGGGCTCGTTCACTGTAGAAATTCTTTGGTTCAAAGACATTTATTGACGTGTGTTATGCAGCGTCAATGCATATCGTCAGCGAGAGCATACCTCCGGCAATGCACACTCTTACGGTCGAGTCCTCTGTGGTTTCTAAAAATTACGATGTCCTTCGTTGAGCTCACGTTTGCCAGTAGCCAGTGTCGCGACCTCGTGGCGTAAGCTCCTAATGAAGGACATCGTAATTGTCCGAAACCCAGGGTCAAGACTAGCTTCGACTTTTACATCCGTGAGTTTGGTCGATATTTTTACATACGTTGATATGAAAATACAATTATCGACCGAGCGAAGCGAGGTCTTAGAGTCGAAAGCCGCGAAATGCCTGCGTTTGGACCAGTTTAACGCTTGACCTCTGATGCTTAAGTTTGGTCGACGTTTACTTGAAAACGGTTAATCCAAATTAAATGAAATTTTACACACAAGTTAAGAAGGTTAATTGGATAATTTAAGTGAAAAAATTAGCTAAATAGGTTACAGGGTTGCAGAGATATAGGTGACTTAAGGGTAAATCCTGAGATCGGGCGTATTTAAGTGATTCCCGTGGCAGATTTTAAATCAAAGTATTATTGCATTTTACATGTAAAACATCAAATTTCCCATAATTATAAGCACATCCATCAAATAGGCATCATTATAACTTGTTTTGTTCAGAAGATATTTAAATTTAAATTTTTGGTGCCACGGGAATCAATAAAACGTGGCATGGGAATCAAAATTAAAACTATTTTGTTTGAATTCTATTTTATTATTTAAATATTGACCTCTACATACTAATCATATATAATAAAAATGATTAAAAACGGTGATCCAAACAAATATACACCAAACATAAAGTATTAAAAAGGTCTATATTGGCTTTCTATATAATAATCATGTAAACTAAATAAAATCAACGAATTGCTGTCTTAAACAATGTAAAAATATTGAATAAATAGTCCTAGAATATAAGATTAAGTTCTCAGTCACAGTCACTGACAGGATTCACTCCAGAAGCTGCCATCAGATTGTACATTTATCATTAGTTAGGTTAATCTGGACTGAAGTTGCAGTCAGCCCATAGTTTCGTTTTATTTTTTCATCATACATCATCTCAGCCATAAGACGTCTACTGCTGAACATAAACCTCCCCTTTTAGACCTCCATATATAAAACCGGTGTTGGAAGCGACCTGCTTCAAGCGTCTTTCAGCGACCTTAATAAGGTCGTCTGCCACACTTGTGGGTAGACGTTCTACGCTGCGTTTGCTTGTACGTGGTAGGCACTCGAACACTTTTCGACTCCATCAGCCATTCGCTCTACATGCTATGTGGCCTGCCCATTACCACTTCAGCTTCCTGATCCGCGGAGATATGTCAGTGACTTTGGTTTTGTCTTCGGATCTCCTCATTCCTGATTCGATCACGTAGAGAAACCCCGAGTATAGCCCTCTCCATAGCTCGCTGAGCGACTTATTTGAATGTGGGGATATAATGGTGCCGCATAAGCCAGAGCGGCTGTTAACTATTATAGTACAATATAAAAAAAAATCTGATGTACCTATACAATAGGAAAAAAACATCTGAAATAATGAAATATACAAATATAAACTGTCAAAATCACTTCCATACCTGCGGTTTCGCTGTAGTTGGGTAAAAAGTGAAAAAATGCGCTAGAAAACTCAGGGGAAAATTGATCACCGTGGTAAAACGCCATGAGAATCAATACCATGGAAATCAAAATTGTATAGTTTTTTGTCAATATTTTTAAATACCACAATTATAGACCAATAATAATAAAATATATGATAAACAATACCCTTTTCCTAACTGCACACCCTAGTCAAAAAATCGTAATGGATAAAATAATATTTTTAAACATGGAAATGGTAATCAATGATCTAGTGAACCAAAACCACGGTAATCAATTTCTCACCTTCGTAAATCCAGTTTATAACCACGAGAGGAGTAACATTTCTTCACGATGTTTAGAACGCAATTGAAGTTAGCCAACAGCGTGCGTACAAGCTTCTAAGTCTTGTGGCTTGTGAAATGTGAGTAGTTATGTCGCGCGCCATGGGAATCACTTTTTTTCCGGGGACAAACCTAAATTTGTTATTTTTTCTAAAACTACGCTGTGTACAGCCTTCACGTATTTTTTTGATCATATAGCAGTTCACCTTTTACAGCTTAGATCACAGCAATTAATAAAATTCCGTTTATAAATTGGTGTAAAAAATATATTTTGTTCCAAAAAAGTGTAAGGGACACCCCATGGTAATCAAATTTCAGTGCTTTAACATTTTTTTTCAGATACTTGCAGCTGAATTTAACCTTATATCTATCATGCATTAAGTAGATTAAACCTTAAACTAACAGAAAAAAAATACCCTTGGGTAGAATTTTTATGTTACGGGTAGTTTATTCCTTCAGACACGTAAAATTTTGTCTCTCAGGATTCACCCTTAAAGTCTTTACGATAGGTCTTACGATTATTTCAAAACTGGACCGCTGATAATTTTTTTTCTAACATATACACATTTTTTATAAGTGACACAAATATATTAGCCAAAGTGTATGTTTGTATGTATGTTTGTTACGCGATAACTGGAAAACCAATGGTCCAATCTGCATGAAACTTTGCAAACGCGTAATATGAATCCATAGAATTTTTAAGTTCGAACATGAGCCAAATCGGTCGAAGGGTTCAAGAGTTAAAGAGATTGCTTTATTACAATGAAACCGATGATCCAGTCTTGATAAAACTTTTTAAACAGGTAGTACAAACTAAAAGAATTCTCACGTCCAAAAATGAGCCAAATCGGTGCAAGGGTTGTAGAGTTATAGAAAATACAAAATTACAATGATTATCCAATATAATATTATGAGAACTGCAGGGATATTCAGTTATCCGTCAGGGAAACGAACCAAAGACCGAATTGTCAAAAATCGATACGACGTAATACGTCATTTCATACATTTTTGATAATTGGGTCCTAGGTTCGGTTCCCTAACGGATAAGTAAATAGCCATGTTGATTTACTCAAAATATTATGAATTTAAATGATCGTGCGGGTGAAACTTAAACCCATTTTTTATTCAAATAGTAGTCCAGTCAATGAGTGCCCAAAAGAGGCATGTGGATCGAAAAGTCGAAAGCAGAAAAACTAACTTAGGAACTTTGTTTTGACTATTCAGGAGATTAACATACTAAAAGTCCCCAACCCTCCGAGGTGATCCCGAGGGGTGGGGGGGCCGAAGAAGGTCCCATTTTTAGGTTTTTTGCCTATATGTCAAAAACTGGGCGTAGTACGATATTTTGTTGTACTACATTATAAAAGCTTTAAAATTTCCTACAACTTTGGCTTTAACACTTTTTATCTATATTCAATCGTTGTCTTCCAAACATGGTCTATTTTTAACCCTTTCAGGACCATAAGACTAGGAGAGGTAATGTTATGGTTATTTCTGTATAATATGATCTTTTTGATGTCTATAAAACATATTTTAAAGTCAAAAAGTAAAAACCTATTTTAGTTTTTTTGGAATTTTATGGTACATGGGTGTCCCTATGGTCGTCAACGGTAAATTTTATTCGAAATTATTTATAGTTTTGTTTCAAGGCTAGAGGAATATCTAGGATCTAAACACTTATTAAAAACGCAAATTTACTACCTATAATCATTAATTTATAAGAAATGAGTCAAGGTACAGAATAAAACAATTCAATCGGTCGTATATTACAGGTGAACTTTGCATATTATACAGGTGTTGGTAGTGCGATTATCTTTTGGAACGTGCACAATACGCGCATCATTTTCTGTTTATCGTTTTTTCGATGGATTGTAATAGGGTAGATCGATTTATAGCATTGCATAATATGGTAGGTACTTACTCATTTTTTCAGGAAGCCACAGAGACTTGCCTGATCTACAAACAACCAATCAATCTATTCTGACCGTGCTTCTCTGTGTAAATGGAATATGCGTTGTTCACTGTTATATCAAAAAGGTCAAAGAATAGTCTTAGATAATTTATCTTCTTATTCTTATTTTAACTTTGACCTGCGATCAAGCTCGTGTGTTATATTTCGTTGATCCGTTAGACCAATGCCACCCATATTTTTATTGTATTTTGATACGAAACATATTTAGTAAAAAATCGTACCTAATCGTACCATGGTAATCAACTGGAAGCTTGGCTGGTAGCCAGCTTCAATTATTGGTATGAAATGATTGACCATCACTTGGTGCATTTTATGCAACCAATCTTACCCTCCAGTCTGGCTAAACAGCGACCCATGCACCCTGTCCTAACGGGACAGTAAGAGAAGCTTTGCACATGGGTACAATATACGGCTCTAACGGTGTAGGTACCGTTAATCACCCAGGTAGAAAGTTCATCCGAATTCACACGGAGTTTTTATATGATACAAGAATGCATTTTATGACTACTACTATTATCTTAAGGCTATCCTAAGAATCTATATCGTTTTACAGTTGGCTGTTTCTATTCATTACACGATATTTTTAAAGGTTTATGACTTTATTGAAATCAGTTATTTTTCTTTTATTGATATTGCTTGGTAACTATTCGGTTTTTGAATAACTTCATAATATTTTGTTCATATCGTCGTCCAAAAAAAGTATCCCTTCACGACCATAGGGACAGTACTGTCCCTTTTTATTTATGACTTTATAGCTTTATTAGGATCAAATTATCTAATAGTGCAGTAATTTATATAAATATAACATTAACCAGGCTATAGTTTTTTCATGAAATTTATTTATGATTCTCACTTTAACATCTTGTGAATCTTGAGAAAACTTTTTCATTTTCGCAGCAAAAGATATGTCATATTTTAAAGATTATAGACACAATATAGTTCTACTTTTATGGGGCTGCTAGCTATGAATGGTTAAAATGGACATTTAAATTTTAGAAAACAATAAAATATTTGAAATTGACCAATAATTTATTTAGATTTTTAATTTTTTGTGTTGGGTACACGGATGTCCCCATGGTCGTCAAAGGGTTAAGATGCTGAAATTAGTTTTCCATACAAAGTCGGTAATAATATCTTATATAAGTAATATTTGACCAACTTCTGGTTGTCGTACCATAATGAAACTTTGTAAATGTCTAGAAATATGATGACAGTTCAATAATTTGGTACCACTGAGCTGATCTGATGATGGAGCCAGGAGGTGTTTACTGAACCTCTTCAATGGCTATTAGTAAACCCGTCGAGTTTGGGCACATTATACTCGAATTGGCATAAACAAAAAACCTAAAAATTGAACCTTCTTCGGCCTCCCCCCCCAAGTATTTTAAGACTCTACTGTTAGTTCGAAAAGCATATCTATGAGAAGAACGAGCAAGAAACTTATTGGGATTGTTATTTATGTGTTTATCACATATCATTATGCCATTAAAACCATCATTCACTCTAACATCTGCAAACATCCCTGACGCTCTGTAGTATCGAGACAGCGCCAAAAGCATCCTGAAAGCATTGTTGTACTGGATCCGTTTTTTGTAAAGTTGTAGTTTGTAAAGTTCATCCACAAGTCTTTTGTTTAAAAAAATAATTAATAATTAGGCCTACGTTTGATCACATCCCACCTGATGGAAAGTGCAAATGTGATCGACGAGCTGCACGTTTAAAAAGTCTGATAATGCCTTGAACAAGGACACTTTGTCTTGCTCAGTAGCTGTAGATACCTACATCTTGAAAACCTGCGAGCCTAGATGTTACGCGTGACTGTCATAGCTCTGCGTTCTCGCTCCAAGTCTAAGTCATCATCGGCTGTAACGACAAAAATGTTATAGAATTAGCTACAATATCAATATAATAACTGTTGTAAATTTGCTGTATAACACAAGTAAAGCTAGATATTTTTTTCCAATTTCAATTCTTCTAATGTCCACTGCATTGGCAACTTCTTCGTAAACAAGTGCTACAAACTATGAAGATTTTTTGAGATTTTTTTTAAAAACTATAGTAATATTTATTATTTTATTCTATTATTTTCTGCAAGTTAGCAATACACACATAACCTTTCATATTTTATTACTATTGAAATTTTGATCACAACAATAAAATAGTCACAGAGATAAAGATTTTTTTAATGTATATCCGTTACGTATTTTAAGTTTTAACATTACTTTCAATTTTGGCATTTTCCTTTCCTTTTACGAATATTATAGGTTAAAGTTTCCATACATTTATATTTCGTAGATACTTATAACTTTTACCCATGTATACCTATTTTGAGGGAAATTGGGTCTGCGAGGTCCCAGTTCGCGGCGAACTACTAGTAATATTATAGTGTGTAATATTGTAGTTGTTATATTTAATTTGATTAATTAAAATAATATACAGGGTATTTTTTTTTTGATTATTTGAAATTGTCGACCTCGATTTTTCTAAAAAAATAAAATATTTCGAAAACCGTAAATTTTCGCGGAACATATATTGCGCTCAAAACATGGCCAATGACCTCCTCAATAAGGCCCTATACACCAATGTACTGAATAACCAAAAACCCTGTGTATGTAGCAAAGAAATTTTACCTTGGTATGAATATAGAGGTAGATAACGCTCGAGTTAAATTTCAAAATCGCATTGTCAGTTTACTTCGCAACGGCAACAATGCGTTTCAATCAGTTGTTTTCCTCTCAACTCTTTGATGTAAAATCTGATTCGGAAAATAGAATTAAAAATGTGTCTGGAATTCTGAAATAACTGTAAAGCCCATTTCACACGTCGCTATATAGCGCTATATAGCTTCACATAGCGCGGCATAGCTTCAGTACAAATCGGCATCCGTCACACACGTAGCTATAAATGACATATAGCGCTATATCGCGCTATAATTTACAGTTGATGCGTAGAATCCGCCATTTTTCATTTTGACTAGGTGATAAAATGACTAAGCCGTTTTGTATTACGGAGACAAAAGAAAACAAACTCATATTACCTACGCGATATATTAAACTAAATAGTAGCAAATGCTTAACCGCTGTGTAACAAATTAGAAAAAAATGTTTTTTATTTTTATTAAATATTTTGTTGTGTTTACAGTTCTTTGTGTTAGTATTTCGAAACAAATTAATTTAATTTGTATTTTAAATTTCACCTCCTATTTACTTGTAATAGATGCTCATATTATGCATAATATTATGCAGAAAAAGTTTAAAATTATTTCGAGCAGTATTTTTTAACATCCAAGTGCTTAATTAGTTAAATAAAGACATCTAGTACATGGTGTAGTGTTATGTGGTGCGAAATAAATTGATACAGTGAAATAATAAGCATAAATCACAATAATCACGGAATAACAACAGCTGTGTGACAAAAACGCGTAAGCGACGCGATCTCCACGGCACTTACGTCCTTTCGGCCGCGAGCTTCGCATCGAGTCTGTAGTTAGTAACCGCTCCACGGCCGGTTCTGCGGTTCATTATTTGATATTTACCCATTTTTTGAATAAAAATAATGACTACGCGCAAATGTGCTGGATGCCCCACCGCTATACAGGGATTGTCTTTTCTTCAATGCTATCGTTGCCAGGACTATTACCACTATAGATGCATGAATTTTAACAAAGAAGACTACAACGGATTTACACAGGAATTTAAAGACAAATGGGTTTGTCCTTCGTGTCGCTGCAGAGAACCCAAGAGTGGAGATAATTCTAATACACCAGTGCGCTCTCCGTTACCTACTGCTGCCATTAAAGTGCCGATTATAATAGAAAGTAAGAATAATAGCTCTAGGTCCCCTTCGCCTTACGACAACGTTACTCTGCGGGCCAAATCGCGCAGTCCCAGTGTCTGTGGTTGTCTCTCTGCTGATATAATCCGCGAGATAATAAGGGAAGAGTTGGACAGGAAATTCAACAACCAAATAGAGCAAATTGAAGCTAAAATAATCGCTCGCTTGGAGGACTCATTTGCACTTTACAAATCAGAGCAAGAAACTATAAAAAGCGAGTGCGCGTCTAAGTCTCAAATAATTGAGCAATTACAGTGTGATAACGAAAAGCTACGCGCATCTGAGACACAGCTTACGCATCGAGTCCAACAAATGGAACAGCTGGCCCGCACCACCAACGTCGAGATACAGTGCGTTCCTGAGCATAAGAGTGAAAATCTCTATACTACTGTACTACAGTTGGCGAACACCATTAAATGCCCTCTTTCTGACTCGGACATACACTAGTAGTTCGCCGCGAACTGGGACCTCGCAGACCCAATTTCCCTCAAAATAGTTATATATACATGGGTAAAAGTTATAAGTATCTACGAAATATAAATGTATGGAAACTTTAACCTATAATAATATTCGTAAAAGAAAAGGAAAATGCCAAAATTGAAAGTAATGTTAAAACTCAAAATACGTAACGGATATACATTAAAAAAATCTCGTCGTGCAGCTCGTCGATCACATTTGCACTTTCCATCAGGTGGGATGTGATCAAACGTAGGCCTAATTATTGATTATTTTTTTAAACAAAAGACTTGTGGATGTACTTTACAAACAACAACTTTACAAAAAACGGATCCAGTACAACAATGCTTTCAGGATGCTTTTGAGCGCTGTCTTGATACTACAGAGCGTCAGGGATGTTTGCAGATGTTAGAGTGAATGATGGTTTTAATGGCATAATGATATGTAATAAACACATAAACAACAATCCCAATAAGTTTCTTGCTCGTTCTTCTCATAGATATGCTTTTCGAATGAGCAGTAGAGTCTCAAAATACTTAGATCTAAATAATTGTAAAATTAACTTTCAAAAGTGAAGCACTGATGAGGCCGAAGACGGTTTCATTTTTAGGTTTTTGCTTACTATGCCAATTCGAGTGTAATGTGCCCAAACTCGACGGGTTTACTAATAGCCATTAAAGAGGTTTAGTAAACACCTCCTGGCTCCATCATCAACTCAGTGGTACCAGATTATTGAACTGTCATCATATTTCTAGACATTTGGAAAGTTTCATTATGGTACGACAACCAGAAGTTGGTCAAATATTACTTATATAAGATTTTTTTACCGACTTTTATGGAAAACTAATTTCAGCATCTTAAAAATAGACCATGTTTGGAAGCTCATAGCTGGACAACGATTGGAGATAGATGAAAAGTGTTAAGGACGAAGTTGTAGAAAATTTTATGAGGTTTAATAATGTAGTACAACGAAATATCGTATAATGTACAGTTTTTGACATATAAGCAAAAAACCTAAAAATGGAACCTTCTCCTCCTTCGTTTCCCTGACGGATAACTGAATATCCCTGCAGTTCTCATAATATTACAATCGATAAAACATTGTAATTTGTATTCTCTATAACTCTACAACCCTTGCACCGATTTGGCTCATTTTTGGACGTGAGAATTCTATTAGTTTGTACTACCTGTTTAAAAAGTTTTATCAAGACTGGATCATCGGTTTCATTTTAATAAAGCAATTTCTTTAACTCTTGAACCCTTCGACCGATTTGGCTCATGTTCGAACTTAAAAATTCTATGGATTTATATTACGCGTTTGCAAAGTTTCATGCAGATTGGAACATTGGTTCTCCAGTTATCGCGTAACAAACATACATACAAACATACACTTTGGCTAATATATTTATGTCGCTTATAAAAAATGTGTATATGTTAGAAAAAAAATTATCAGCGCTCCAGTTTTGAAATAATCGTCAGACCTATCGTAAAGACTTTAAGTCACCTATATCTCTGCAACACTGGAACCTATTTAGCTAATTGTTTCACTTAAATTATCCAATTAACCTTCTTAACTTGTGTGTAAAATTTCATTTAATTTGGATTAACCGTTTTCAAGTAAACGTCGACCAAACTTAAGCACCAGAGGTCAAGCGTTAAACTGGTCCATACGCAGGCATTTCGCGGCTTTCGACTCTAAGACCTCGCTTCGCTCGGTCGATTATTGCAGTCGCATTGCTAAACACAACACATTGAGCTTTCGGCCGCGTTCTGTTTTGGTCAAATTTAGCAGCCGTCGCATTCGCGATACATTTTTGGCTGGAGTATTGAAATTTAATCGCAATAACCCGACTGATAAGCTAAATACTAGCCATTTGGGCATCGGAGGGAATAAGAAGACGCCTGTGTACGTGTCTGAGCATCTCACCCCCGAGACTAAGGCATTGCATGCTGCTGCGCGTATAAAGGCGAAGGAAATTAAATATCGCTTCTGCTGGGTGCGTGACGGGAAAGTTTTCCTCCGGCGAACCGAAAGCACAAACTTCATTGTCATCAAAGACTTGGCTGCACTGGATCGAGTTAATTAATATCTGTCATAGTTAGGAATTATAACTATCACTTACCACTATTATATTGTCTTGTTCAAGTTGTTGTACTAAGTAATAATTTTATGCAATTTTATTACCAAAATGTAAGAGGTCTACGAACCAAAACTTTAGACTTTTTTGCAAATAGCTGTTGTCATAATTATGACATTATCATTTTGAGTGAGACGTGGTTGAACAGTAGCATCTACGATTCTGAATTGTTTGACAGCCGCTATGTAGTGTACAGAAGAGATAGAGAATCCAGTGGTTTCCATAGTAAGAAGAATGGTGGGGGTGTATTAATTGCGGTCTCTAAACGTTTTAATTCCATACGTCTTCAAAAATTTGAGTCTGATTGTGAGGATCTTTGGGTGGAAATTGAAGGCCATAATAATTCTGGTCAAATTGAAAAACTTCTTCTGTGCGCTGTTTATCTTCCTCCGCCAATTCAAAGACACATTCTCGAACACTTCTTAAGAAATTGTGATCTGGTATTGGATCAGAACAATGCATCGAAAATAATGTTCGCTGGAGATTTTAATCTCGGCACAATAGATTGGAATTATCAAAATGTTCAAAACTCTACCAAAGGTTCTTCTAATAATAGTCTTTATTCCACAATGCTTCTAGATTTTGTCACATTTCATGACTTGACTCAATATAACAGTATCACTAACAACAAAGGTAATATTCTCGATCTTATTTTAAGTAATTTCAAAATTGTTAATCTAAAACATGAACCTAATAGTTTGTCAATAATTGATCCTTCACATCCCCCTTTCCAATTTCAAGCATTATTTGTTACTAGCAAAAATCTTTCACATAATAATAACGAGCGTTTTTATTTTTACAAAGCTGACTACACTAATATTATTAATGAGCTTAATGAAATACGTTGGGAGGAAGTCTTCGATAAGTGCGCCACTGTGGATGATATGCTCACTATATTTTATGCATATATTCGTACATCAATTATTAAGCACGTTCCTAAATCGCTACCTAAATCTAAAAAGTTTCCCGTATGGTTTTCTCGTGATTTAATAAATCGATTACGTGAGAAACTAAAATATCGAAACAAGATTCGCAAATTTAATCATAATCCACTTGATGTAATATCTTTTGAAATATTAAAAACCCGCACTGAACACTTAATGACTGTTTGTTATAATAACTACATTGCCCGTTTAGAAGAAAGCCTAAAATCAAACCCAAAGCTTTTCTGGACATACATAAAAAGTAAAAAGAAAGGCAACAATCTCTATCCCGCTACCATGTCTCTTGACGATGTTTCAGCAACAAAAGGAGTCGATATTTGCAACCTTTTCGCCGATAATTTTTCAGCTGCTTTTAACGCGAGTGGCATGGGTCACACTGGCTCATCAGCTCCAGACTCTGGCGTTGCCGTGTTGACGAGTAACTATCTTACTTTAATAAAATTCAAGGACAGTCAAGTGTTAAAAATTTTAAAAAGACTTGATTATTACAAGGGCGCTGGATCTGACGGACTTCCGTCAGTCTTTGTAGCTAAAGCTGCACCAGCACTTGCTCATCCACTGTGCTTGATATATAACAAATCCCTTAGTACTGGTCAATTTCCATCTGAGTGGAAAGAAGCCCTTATTGTTCCTTTATTTAAAGATGGAGACCGTGACTTGATCAAAAACTATCGGCCAATATCTATTCTGCCTGTTTTTGCTAAAGTTTTTGAGAAATTGCTTTATCCGCTACTGTCCTCGCAATTCAAGCAGCTAATAAGTTCTCGACAACACGGCTTCACAAAATCTAGGTCTACCGCTACAAATCTTTGTTCATTTATCAACGATGTGGCCCTTAAACTAGATAGTCGCTCTTCCGTCGATGCGATCTATACCGACTTTAGCAAGGCTTTTGATCGCGTTGATCACCATGTCTTATTACGCAAACTATCAATAGCTGGTATAGCTGAACCTTTGCTGGGTTGGTGTAGATCGTATCTGGCGAACCGAAGGTCTGTTGTGGTAGCTAATGGCTATAGATCTAATCCATTCTCTGTTCGGTCAGGTGTCCCCCAGGGATCCCATTTGGGGCCTTTATTCTTTAATATTTTTATCAATGACATTGGCAGTTGTTTCCTCAATTCTAATTACTATCTATTTGCTGATGATTTGAAATTTTTTAGGGCTATAGACCAGCCTACGGATTCTGTTTGTCTGCAGGATGATCTTGATCGTTTGATCAAATGGTGCGATGAAAATGGCATGGCTTTAAACGCTTCAAAGTGTTTCACAATCAAGTTCACAAGAAAAAAGAACATAACATGTAGTTTTAAATATAAAATTGACAAAGAACATTTAACTGAAGTTGATTATATCAGGGATCTGGGTGTTACTGTCGACTGTAAACTTCGTTTAAACAAACATATTGATATTATTAGTTCTAAAGCTTTTAAAAGTCTTGGCTTTGTACTACGCAACTGTAAAGATTTTAAGAATCCTAATACCAAAATTTTACTTTTTAACTCCATTGTACGTAGCACTTTAGAATATTGTAGCATCGCATGGAATCCTCATTACGATATCTATGTAAAGCGACTAGAAAGTGTACAAAAAAGATTTTTGTGGCACCACACTTATTCCTGCAACATGGGCAAAAGTCTTTTGCACTACGAAGAGAGGCTATCTCACTTTAAAATATCTTCTTTATCAGATCGAAGATGCATGCATGATATTATTTTTCTGTATAAGTTAGCTAATGGCATTCTCGATACCCCTGATCTTTTGCCCATGTTGAAGGTTTCAGCGCCTCTTAAATTGCCTCGATTTTCTAGCTATAAATTGTTCGTAGACACTCCATGCAAGTCAAACCTTGGACAGAATGCTCCACTCAACCGTATTGTAAGAAAGTATAATTACATGTCTAAAAACAAGCAATTTGATTTGTTTGGATTTAGTATTTCACAGCTGAAAAAACACATTTTGCACTATCTGGATCATAATCAATTGTAATTTATATATATATATATATGTATATTTTTTGTACTGCATTTAGTAATCTATTATTATTCTTTAATGAAATTTCAATATTAATTATTGTAAAGACTTAACTAATGTTGTTTTAAGTAAGTTACTTGCAAATTATTATGCATGTTGTCTGTGCCTATAATTAGGGTGACATTTATCATGTTCCTTTAAAGATTTATGTTTGTCTAAGATTGCCACGATGTACACCCTGTTGGTACTCTACTTAAATAAATAAATAAATAAATAAAATAAATAATGATTATTTGTCCGAATAACTGAAAGCTTTTAATACCTTGCAGTAGACTTTCGCTTAACCGGCTAAGTCATGCTACAAAATGGCTACGCATTTTTTTTTATCTAGTTCAAATGGAATTTGCCAAATTGTATGGTTTTACAGCAACATGGCTGTTGACAATGTCAATTTTGAGTCTTATACAGGACGTGTGAAAAAATTGATGATTTTTTTTTCACATTTTTAAAAAGTACGTACCAAGAGTTTGCCATGGTTTTTTTTTACAAAAGTGATTGTCAGTTAAAACTGTAATAATGCAAACACATTGTTTCAAGGGTTTTGTAGGTACCTCTAAAGAAAAAAAAAATCATTATTTTTAGTTTTTTTTCGACATTTATGCTCGGAAATGGATCGTTTGGAGTTCTTCTCCTTGTCCTTGTCATATTCTCTATTACTGGGAGTCATGACCCCTCCTTTGTAGGATTCGATTTCTGATGATGGAGTGCTATCTGGGTTGGTTGGATGCGATTTTCATGGCCAGGAGCCACGAGACAACAGGACAACAGCAACATCGTCATCTTAGTCGAGCACGGGGCAGGCTGAAAATCAGCGCTGTGCAGGACCTCCCTGCCCAGCATTATGCTGAGCCTATTCCATTTATCAGTGTAGGTACCTATTGTTTATGTTGTTTTATTATCTTCTGTTCGTATCTCATACTAACGTGTCACTATATTTATGTGTATAATTTTTCATGTATATGTACTTTTTGGAACTGATAATAAATATATTTTTATCTTATCTTATCTTAACAGGAACTTCGAGGGTGGTGCGGATCTGATCTGACCAGCACATCGGACCGCCTTGGGACCGCTTTCCTTTGATTTTGCCCGAAACAATGACCATCTCTAGATTTCCATCCATGCCATTTGGCCAAAGTACTCGAGAATTCTCTGATAAAGTCGGTCAAATCTAACTCAAATCGATCTTATTCGATGAACTCTCATACTTTTAGTAAACGATGATAATTTCGAATAAAGTTTGGATTTCTTGACGTATCAAGAAATCCAGAATTCGTTGAATCGTCATTTTTTTTAAATTATACCAGGAGCAGACTGGAACGAAACCAAAATCAAGGAAAAAAGAAACATCCTTTATGTAGAAAAAATTGTCAAATTCATTTGTTTAAGTAGTGTTGGGGAATCATTGTGGAACTATATGCAATCAAGTGATTGAATCTCCGTTCCTACTTCTGGTACTCCTGGTACCTACTTCCTAAAAAATATTAACTAGCTTTTAACTGATGAAAAGTGGTCTGTTAAGCACAAACGTGCGTGCATATATGAAAGTGCATAAAATAGACCCCGCATAGGAAAAAAAAAAAACTGTTGAGCAGCGGTTACAGATTTCCAATTTAAACGCCGTATTTTTCCCCTTAAGGGCAGATTTGTGGAATAATAATATTTTATACGTAATTTTATACGCAACATGTTGATAACATTTTTTCATACAAGTATGTGGCAAGTCCAACTTGCACTTGTTTGTTTTTATTTTGAAATAATATAAATTTTCTTTATTTTTGTATTAATAAACCTATTCTAAATGCACTCAAAGCATTCATTGACAAGTTATTCCAAATATTTGAGTGCGTTTGTAAAGAGGAAAAAAGTAGTCCTAAATATCACTTGATTTGTGAAAAAAGGAATGTTAATGTCACTTGATTTTATTTCAAAGATCGACTCAAGATTCAATCACAAAGAATGAACTATTAAAAAATATAGTTCCGATCAGTAACCCGGCCATCACTAAAAATAATATAGCACGGCATAGCGAGGTATAGCAAGGCCTTGCGATACGATACTATATGGTACCAGGAGTCATATAGCAAGACATAGTATAGCGCCGTGTGTAATGGGCTTAACAGTTTCGATCGCGTCAAAATCTGTTGATGGAATGAGAGTTTTAGAGTGTTTTTGTTTGTAACGGTGTCCGCTGTTGATTCACCGGTTTTTGTGACTGACTGTTAAAAACAAGGCATTTTTAAAATTAGTATGATTTGAATTCTTCGCCACCTCCTACTACTACTACTTGGTTAGACCCACAAATCAGAGCGGAATTAACACTAAATATTAATAATTCTAATTTCCACTTGATTAAAATCCGTCCGTTTTAAGTCGTCGTCAACAGGCCCACAGTTGTGGTGTAGACCCGTATACCACAGCTCTAAGCCACGATTCCTTTGATGTCAGGAGGAACTGACAACTTCTTGATTGCCCACATCAAATGCCACCTATGGCCGATTCTCCGCAATTCAATAATACACAATAGTTAAGGGCCTCATCTTTGCTTGTGAAATGCTCGCTCACACGATATGACGAATTTTGAAATACAATTTCGTGGGACTCTTTGAACATGTTTCTTGGCCGAGCTTTAAATTTTGTTATGATTTTTAAAAGTATTCTCTGTTTGATACTTTAAAAAATGGCAAAAGGTTTTTTAATACAAATCTTTTTTGAGAAGAACGTTGTTGCTATTTAAGACAGCAAACTGGAAATTAACACTTTTAAAAATAATAAAAATTATTATCAAGAGCTTTACCACAGAACATTTTCAAACGAATTTATATTCCAAAATTCGTCATTCTGTGCGAGCGAGAGAGTCAAATACACAGGAAAAATTTCCTAAATGTGCATACATTTAGGAAATTTTTCCTGTGTGTGTGTTTTTTCCTGTGTGTTGTTTCCTGTGTGTAGTATGTGCATACATACTAGCTGCGCTCAGCGGTTTTACCCGTTGTACTGTAGCCTATGTGTTATTCCAGGGTCTAAGCTATCTCTATGCCAGCTCAATCGGTCCACGCATTTAGACGTGTAAGAATAACAAACATACATCCAGACATCCTGACATCTAGACATGCATACATTCTTACAAACTTTAACGTTTATAATATAAGTAAGATATAATATTATGTTAAATCTAAAGCAAGGTCATTAAAAGGGCCCACGACCTCAAGACCTTCACTTATTGATGAATTGACATTTAACCTTAACACATATGTCAACATAACTATTAATATTGACAACTGACACATGTTCCGACAAGATCGGTTAAGGGCTCGTCTTTACGTGTGACTCATCCGTTCGCACGATATAACGAATTTTGAAACATAAATTCAAATACAAATTCCTATAATTATTATGTCATCTGCCTTCTCGTATTTGTAAAAATAAAAAAAAAAAAATTAAATGTTGTTGTTGTGTGTGTGTAATTATTTTTCGTAAAACGTGAAAATGACAATAAGGACTTGGTTTTATCAAATAAGGATAATACAAGGCTGCTATAAATACAGTCAGGAATTAAATATAACGCAACCAAATGTCCCAACAAATTACATACATCATGCGCGCTTGCGAACCGATCGTTTCTATTACCCTGCATCATTTTTAAGTTATACACGGTTATGTATTTAATTGTATAATGATATGTCCTCTTCAGGCAAGTAATTTCACTAGCCACAATGCCCTACAGAAGCACAGTAACGTTTGGACATCACTGATGAGGCTGTAGCATAACAGGCACTCTTGGGGTACCATGTCGACCCTGCAAAGGAAGTCTACCGGTAAAAAATCTCTTTAATGTTACTGTCTTTATCTAAATGATTTTATACTTAAGCTCACAGTTTCTATAAAATACTTTGTGTTATTATACGTATGAACCTTTAATTGGCTGTATGGCGTAACTATAAATTATTAAGTTTTATTTTTAGCTGTTGGTTTGTATTTTTTAAAAATGTATTTTTTCCGTGAACATGCGAATGTAATCTCACTGTGTCCGTTCAGAACTTGCGATCCAATATTATCAATTGCTTCCTACATTGAACTGTTCGCTGTTCGCCATTCACTGGTCAAAGCCGAAACTACGTCCCTTATGAAATTTCAAATGCAATCGATTTGAGCCCTGTCTATTCACATAGATCACTTGTTTATAGATCGGCCATCAAAGTATTATAATTTGCAGGGCAAGAAAAGAAGAAAAAGCAAAATAAATAAATAAATATAAATAAATATTTCAGGACGTTCAACACAGCGCCACCTAACCCCAAACTAAGCAACTTAATGCTTGTTATTATGGTGGTTAGGATAACGGATATAATACTTATATACTTTTGTTTTGTAAATACATACTTATAATAAAAGCCAGCCTTATATTGAAAGCCACCCAGACCAGAAACAAATACCTGTGGATTGTGGATCACACAAACATTTGTCCCATGCGGGAATCGAACCCGCAACCTTCTGCGTTGCAAGCGGGTATTGGCCCACCGAGCCACAGAGGCCGTCGAGGTCAAAAGATTGTATATTGCAGGGAATTATATCAACCAAAGTATTTATTTATCAGAGTATTGTACATAGGTGCACAAATATTAATAACATAGAGTAGAATTAAAGGATTAAAAAAAAAGAATAGACATGCAGTTATATGTAACACTTACACAATTAAATAATTAATTCATACACATAATTATCATATATTAAAATATAAATCACAAAATATATTTAGATGTCAATTTGTATACAGTTTTTATTTTATGTACACCTTAATACTATGACACTTAATTTACTGCTATCGCTTTTGCAGCACCCTTATATCTAATTGGTACCGAACTTAAGAACAATAAAAATATTAGAGTAAGAACTAATTACATAATATGATTTCTAATGTTATTTCCGTTATTTGTTTTTATTATTTTTTAAATAAATTTAATACGTTTTTAACACTCACATTTCCTTATAACATTTATGAGGTCTTAGTTCGGATGGGTGGTAAGGTTTTAAAAAAATAAATCACTTTCAAAAAAGAATACTTGCTCCATTATAGCCTTTTTGAACAAATGCTTTAAGATGTCCACTTAGTGAACCTATTTTTTTAATAATAACATCTTTATTGTCAATATTTTGGTAGACTTATTCTGAAAATTATAAAGTTTTTCCGAGAAAAAATGATGTTAATTTTTGAAAATTAAATACTTTTTTGTAACTCTTTTTTTTTGTTGAGCTCATCACAGCCGTTCGTATTGTTATTTATTCCTTGTTTCCCATTTTCCATATAAAAGTTAGCAGTATTTTAAAGCTGCATCCGCTATCAGCTTTGCTATTTCACTGCACAATTATTGTCAGTATCACAAAGTTAACTGTTGAAAAAACCTAATCGGATTTAACTAGAGCTCTATTGTGGGGCTTCGACAAAGAACTTCACTTGATTTTATTTTGTAACTGAAGCTGGACGATCGCGTTGAAAACTGCCCTAAGGGCTCGATAGGGTCTATTGTAAAGTTTTTTTTTATACTCTAACGGAACAGGTTACCCTACTTACACTTTCTGAGTCAAATCACAATTAATAGGTTGTGTGGCCAACCTATATGTTGCAGTTTCAGGTCGCCGAGATTACTATAGGGCCTGCAACATGACGGCCTAACGACTGCCTCCTAAATATCTTATAGGAAACAGCCAGGACCCGCAGTTTTACGTGCCGCGCCGAAACACGGTAGCGTCCAGGCGAAAAATTTTAACTAGTTACTGAAGTCACATCATTAGGTAACATCATTAGTAAAATGGAATAGAATATAAAAATCTCTCTATCGGTACCATAAATACAATAAAATAAGCATTATTTTAGTGGCTTTTATTGCTGAGGCCACCTGTGAAAGTACCACACCTTTGCCAAACCTTTATTGCTAACCAAAAATTTTACAAAATTAAGTTACTAGATCTTATAATAAACGTTAGGTTAACAATCGATGATCTTATCGTACTAGGCAATTTCTTACAGACGACCTGGGAATGGAAAAGGACAGAAAATACTTTAACAGCCGATGGTGCGCAATTCGTACAGTTACTTAAAACAATTCTAATAGAACACTCTTTTCCTCGAAAAAGTTTATTAGAGCAGAGCCGAGGGCAAAGACACGACTTAAAATACGAGTAAGCGTACCTCTAGGTTTAGGAATTTGTGGGTATAAAGTCTAGGGACTTCTGTTACTAGTTATAGGTAACTAGTTAAAGAATTAAGTAATTTAAGTGCCGTCGTCCCGCCTATTCGTTCCGATGACGTAGTTCTTAGAAAAACAGTGACATAGTGACTAATTTCAATAAAACGACCATTATATATTATGTAGACCAGGGTTTACTTAAACTAAAGATATGTTAATCTGCTCATATATTTAATTGTATCTTACTTATGCTACATTTATCTTAATCCAAAATAACTATGTACCTACATGCTAAGGTTTTCTATATATATAAAAGGAAAGAGTGACTGACTGATCCATCGAACCACAGTTCAAACCGCTAAACTGATTCGCTTGAAATTTGGAATGTGGATAGGATTTATCGACCGAGCGAAGCGAGGTCTTAGAGTCGAAAGCCGCGAAATGCCTGCGTTTGGACCAGTTTAACGCTTGACCTCTGATGCTCAAGTTTGGTCGATGTTTACTTGAAAACGGTTAATCCAAATTAAATGAAATTTTACACACAAGTTAAGAAGGTTAATTGGATAATTTAAGTGAAAAAATTAGCTAAATAGGTTACAGGGTTGCAGAGATATAGGTGACTTAAAGTCTTTACGATAGGTCTGACGATTATTTCAAAACTGGACCGCTGATAATTTTTTTTCTAACATATACACATTTTTTATAAGCGACACAAATATATTAGCCAAAGTTTATGTTTGTATGTATGTTTGTTACGCGATAACTGGAAAACCAATGGTCCAATCTGCATGAAACTTTGCAAACGCGTAATATAAATCCATAGAATTTTTAAGTTCGAACATGAGCCAAATCGGTCGAAGGGTTCAAGAGTTAAAGAGATTGCTTTATTTCAATGAAACCGATGATCCAGTCTTGATAAAAATTTTTAAACAGGTAGTACAAACTAAAAGAATTCTCACGTCCAAAAATGAGCCAAATCGGTGCAAGGGTTGTAGAGTTATAGAGAATACAAAATTACAATGTTTATCGATTATAATATTATGAGAACTACAGGGATATTCAGTTTTCCGTCAGGGAACCGAACCAAAGACCAAATTGTCAAAAATCGATACGACGTAATACGTCATTTCATACATTTTTGATAATTCGGTCCTAGGTTCGGTTCCCTAACGGATAAGTAAATAGCTATGTTGACTTACTCAAAATATTATGAATTTAAATGATCGTGCGGGTGAAACTTAAACCCATTTTTTATTCAAATAGTAGTCCAGTCAATGAGTGTCCAAAAGAGGCATGTGGATCGAAAAGTCGAAAGCAGAAAAATCTAACTTAGGAACTTTGTTTGGACTATTCAGGAGATTAACATACTAAAAGTTCCCACCCCTCCGAGGTGATCCCGAGGGGTGGGGGGGCCGAAGAAGGTCCCATTTTTAGGTTTTTTGCGTAAATGTCAAAAACTGGGCGTAGTACGATATTTTGTTGTACTACATTATAAAAGCTTTGAAATTTCCTACAACTTTGGCTTTAACACTTTTTATCTATATCCATCGTCCAGCTATGAGCTTCCAAACATGGTCTATTTTTAAGATGCTGAAATTAGTTTCCCATACAAAGTCGGTAAAAAAATCTTATATAAGTAAGTAATATTTGACCAACTTCTGGTTGTCGTACCATAATGAAACTTTGTAAATGTCTAGAAATATGATGACAGTTCAATAATTTGGTACCACTGAGCTGATCTGATGATGGAGCCAGGAGGTGTTTACTGAACCTCTTCAATGGCTATTAGTAAACCCGTCGAGTTTGGGCACATTACACTCGAATATGGCATAAGCAAAAACCTAAAAATGGAACCTTCTTCGGCCTCCCCCCCCCCCCCTCCCCTCGGGCTCACCAAGGATGAGTGGGGACTTTTAGTATGTTTATGTTCTGAATAGTCCAAACAAAGTTCCTAAGTTAGTTTTTCTACTTTCGACTTTCGAGACAGCGCCAAAGATCCGTTTTTTGTAAAGTTGTAGTTTGTAAAGTTCATCCACAAGTCTTTTGTTTAAAAAAATAATTAATAATTAGGCCTACGTTTGATCACATTATCCCACCTGATGGAAAGTGCAAATGTGATCGACGAGCTGCACGTATAAAAAGTCTGATAATGCCTTGAACAAGGACACTTTGTCTTGCTCAGTAGCTGTAGATACATCTTGAAAACCTGCGAGCCTAGATGTTACGCGTGACTGTCATAGCTCTGCGTTCTCGCTCCAAGTCTAAGTCATCATCGGCTGCTACGACAAAAATGTTATAGAATTAGCTACAATATCAATATAATAACTGTTGTAAATTTGCTGTATAACACAAGTAAAGCTAGATATTTTTTCCCAATTTCAATTATTCTAATGTCCACAGCATTGGCAACTTCTTCGTAAACAAGTGCTACAAACTATGAAGATTTTTTGAGATTTTTTTTAAAGACTATAGTAATATTTATTATTTTATTCTATTATTTTCTGCAAGTGAATACACACATAACCTTTCATAAAGATAAAGATTTTTTTAATGTATATCCGTTACGTATTTTGAGTTTTAACATTACTTTCAATTTTGGCATTTTCCTTTCCTTTTACGAATATAATAGGTTAAAGTTTCCATACAATTATATTTCGTAGATACTTATAACTTTTTACCCATGTATACCTATTTTGAGGGAAATTGGGTCTGCGAGGTCCCAGTTCGCGGCGAACTACTAGTTTAGTCTGCTATAAAAAAAAAAAAAAAAAAAAAAAATATGACTTAGACCTCCGCTAAGAAAGGATTTAGCACGCGGGTAAAGCCGCGAGCACAAGTTTGTATATAATATTACTACAGATAATAAAATCGAGGGAAGAGACTAGCCACCACGACACAGGGTATCCTAGTGTGGGGCTGGTGGACACCATGGGTAATCTATTAGATCATAAGCAATTAATTTAATTTTTTTTAAGCTAACATGTACAATGACATATTTTCTCAAATAAATATTTTAAAGATTGAATCATATCGAAATGCAAAAACTCTTATTGTTTTATTGCTCTGTTCACTCAAACATAATCCTTAAATTAAAAAAGTATTTTTATTATTTTATACCAAATAAACCCAAGACCAAGGCTACGACAATATGGTACCCAAGGCAAGGACAGAGATCTCGAGGCAGACCACCAGCCCGATGGTCAGACGATATTGTCAAGTATGTCGGAAGGAACTGGTTGAGACTCGCACAGGATCGGAAGGTGTGGCGTGACCATGAGGAGGCCTATACCCTGCTGTGGGTGGATACAGGCTGAATAGATAGATACTAAATAAATAGCCCTACGTTTGACCACATCCCACCTGGAAAGTACAGATGCCGTTGACGATGAATCACGTAAGATGCCTAGAAAGGTACCGACTCGTTCTCTCTTAGGTTTTGACGATCATAATAATTTATTAACATTTTTTTTTATGTGATTAAGTAGAAGACGAGCAAGACGCTCTCCTGATGTTAAGAGATAACGGCTGCCCATAATCAGTACAGTGTAACCTAGGATTTCACAATTATGTGAAATTCTAGGAGCACTGCACCAACGCTTCTTACTCAAGAGTCATAAGATGTTAAGACTCTTTAGCCCAGTAATTTCACTAGCTACAGTGCCCTCCTACCGGAGCACAGTAATGTTTGCACATCACTGCTCAGGCGGTAGAATAACTGGCACTGTTGGGGTACCCACCTAGACGACCTCCTGCAAAGGAAGAAAAATGAAAATGATACAAATAATAGTTAACCAGTACATTAGACATATTGGGCTAATTATACCAGTATATTATAATTATAGATATATCTAGCAAACTCTAGTAAATTAAACTAAAATTTATTAACCTTCAAATAACAAAAAAATTACAATATGCTACTATACAATCATCCACCCATAATCTATATTAATTAAAAAATTTAATTAATATGCTATGCCAATGAATAATAAATTGTATCGAAATTAAAAAAATAATTACTGTCTGTGTGTCTATGAATAACATATAGGACAATTTTCAGTGGCAAAAAAAACAGTGGGCGAACCTGAACGATACAACTTGGCAATTTCAAGGCACGAGTGAAAAGGTACCTTACCAGGCATCTTACGCGATTCATCGTCGCCACATCTTCACTTTCCATCAAGTGGGACGTGGTCAGACGTAGGAATATTTAGTATTAAATAAAATCATGATTAGGTCAAGTCACTCCAACGTATCCAAAGATAGCAATTCAAAGGTCTATGTGTCGGTTATCAGAGGGCCTATTGGCTAATTCTCACCCACTACGATTGATGACAACTTCAATGTACATTGCTGCTTTTGTTACTTTACTCATATTAATGAGGCGGTTTAAGCAAGTAATGTAGGTACGCAATTTTGTCTATGGATTCTAGTGTTTTACATGTTGTTTGCCGATAGCCAATAGGCGGACAAACAATATCAGTAATTAATGACAATACCGTCATGTAATTGATGGCTTGTATCTACTCGTATTAAATTGATCGACTTAACAAAACAGAGATAATTAACTGGCCGTCATTCAGTCAGCATTAAAGTTCCACGACTGCTGGAAATTTCAAGAAGCATCGCCAAACAATTCCGAATCAGTTCGCGAAGTTCAGATGCAAACGATCCGAAGTTCATCATTAAGAACTCATGTTCGGAACACAGCACAATAAATTTATTCCCCTCGATTTACTCGTCGTACTTTGTGCCTTGAACGCTGCAGTATTTAAGGTACTTCAGCGCTTGTGAAAGTAGTTTGAAGTCAATTACGAAACCTACTTCGCCGAATCGAAGTTTTCTAAAGGACAAGTCAGTTGAGTCGAGTTGCAGGTTCGTACGAGCTCGTCTATTCGATTGCATCCTTAAAATCCTTGTAACTTTGACGTCTAATTGAATTGAAGAAAAGAAATGAGTGGTCTTAAAGTTCTTAAAAAGTTCGTGACTCGGACCGGTCTTTGTGTGGGAATATTAAGTTTTCAGAAATATGTTTGAAGTCAGTGTTTAGGGGAACATGATTCCGCTTTTATCCAGCTTCGACTTTTCATTAGTTTGAAACTTTAAACTATGGATATTATACCGTGCAACGTGAATATTGTATAGAAGCACAAAGACAGCTTGTTTTATAGGTATTAGGTACTTTGTTCATCATATTGTTAGTTTTAAGACTTACATTTTCCGTAACATAGTTTGCACTCCTATTGTCCATTGGTACATTTATTCAGATAACATAACAACTAGTACTTACGACATAACGAATTGATCTTATATTAGAAACACACATTGAAAAATGTTTAACTGATGTCATACGATATGATAAAATCATAATATATTATGTCATTCAAAGAATTTGCGAGAATTATGCTTGATACTTGATAATATTTAAAGAACTACTGTTAAAGTACTTTCATAAAAATACCTACTTACTTTTCACACAAAAACAGCACTAAATAAACCGTTCTTTACGCGACCAAAGGAGCTTACTATATCAAAAGCAGTATTACCGCGAGAAAATATACTTGAAACTTTAAAGTATTTTCAAAAGGTGTGAAGTAAAGCGAAATGTAGAAATGTCGATGTATTTTATGGTCTGGAGCATAAATAGCTTGGTACAAGGCACAGAGTCACATCGGCGCGGCCGTCACTCGCCGATCAAATATTTTATGTTTTTTGTGAAGCGTGCGTCGCTGTCATCGATTGCGTCGTATACTTTATACTCGTAAACTAGTCTAGCATACTAGACTATCTTGACACGAGCATTTCATACGAAGGGGTAAAGTCATGTTTCAAAAAGGACCGTGAACGTGGTAAGTCCGTCAGTGTTTCCTGTAAATTACAACTTAGGAGTCTTTAAATCGAGGGTTAATAGGTATTTACTAGGTCTGTGTGCTACATTTTCGACCGCGTCATCACTTACCAACAGGTGAGATTGTGATCAAACGCAGCCCTATTCTTTATAAACAAAAAAGTGGAAATGTGGGAAGGGGACGCTCTAAGAAAGTTTGGATGAAATGTGTGCAGGGATATGCGTGCTAGGGGAGTAAATGAAAGACGAATGATAGAGTGGAATGGAGAAGGAAGACTTGTTGTTCTGACCCTACCTAGTGGGATAAGGGCAGGAAGAAGAAGAATATTAGACTAGGTTTATACGGGCGCGGACTACATAATAGTCGCAACCACACGACAATAAACACATCGCAAAACTAAAAAAATCATAAAATAATTTTATTCAAGCAACCTCTCTTAATAAACAGGACACGTCATATCATTATATTAAGTGTTATTAGGTACAAATATACTCGTAATGTCCCTACATTAATTTAGTCCATTTTAAATGAACACAGGCATTTACACATTTACACTACAGGCGGGACTTCAGTGCGTCTCACAGGTTTTTTTTATCAAATTTACAAAGAAAATCATACGTGTCCAATATTTTTAATAATTTACTGATCAGATGAACAAAAAATTTTGTCAACATCCCTATTGAATTTCGGCAGCGGACATAGACCTTATCTAAAGAATATTATAAACGTGGAAGTTTGTAAGAATGTATGGATGTCTAGACGTCTGGATGTATGTTTGTTACTCTTTCACGTCTAAACGGGTGGACTGATTGACCTGAAATTTGGTAAAGAGATAGCTTAGACCCTGGAATAACACATAGCTACAGTACAGCGGAAAAAACCGCTGGGCGCAGCTAGTATTATATGAAATAGCTATTTGCTAGAAAGTTGTGATAAAGTTGCCATTGGCATTTGTTGCAATATTTGTTTGCAAAGTGCCTTAGACTACAGCCTTTCAGCCGATATTTTTATTTGCTTTGAGCAAACGGATGAAAGAGACGCGCGGCGCTCGATGTTCTAAAACCCATTTTTTTGTTTTATTTTATCGGCTCTTAGGGAGTACGTAGACATGCGAGTGTTCACTGTATTGACTATTTGGTCGATTTATCAATCAGTGAAATTTTCCTCTTACTAGCAAATTGGACACTTTGAAAATGGATTTAGTAAAAAACAAATTTTATAACTTATTTCAGACGTTTTCATGCGTTATACGAGTACATATAAATCTTCTTCTTGACCGGTTCTATTTATTATTGAAAACTGCATTAAAATTCGATATATATGCAAACAGACAGCGGAAGCGACTTCATTTTATATTATGATCCATCATACACAGACAAGAAATACCTAAACTGAAGCAAAACTAACTAACAACTAGATCTGCTACATAAAGAAGCATAACTAAAGCTATTAATAATAATAATTGGGGTTTATACTCCAATAGTACATGTTATCCTACGTGCATTGTCAGAGCCACGGGCGCTTCATTTTTTTAATGAAAAGAAGTAAGAAGACGTTCTCCTGATGGTAAGTAACGCTGCCCATAATCAGCACAGTGCTACCCAGGATTTCCCAACGATGTTAAATTCTAGGTGTACTGCAGCAGCGCTTCTTACTTAAGAGTCATAAGATGTTAAGACTCTTCAATCCAGTTATTTCACTAGCTACTGAAGCACAGTAATGTTTGCACATCACTGTTCAGACGGTACAATAACTGGCACTGTTGGAGTACCCACTTAGTCGACCTCCTGTAAAGGAACTCTTTCCCCGATAGATTTAATAATGAATAATAAGTGAGGAAGTCTAACTTGGACTAATTTCCCAGAAAACATGGGTCTACGTGACATGTTTTAAAAGAACAAACCAATAATCAGATTACTAGTAAACATAATTATTTGTGATTGGTTTAAATACAGAACTAAGTATGTTTTCGCTGGATCGATTGGTAAGTGAGCGTGCTGGATTTTAACCATGCCTATATGTACGGGATTTTTGTTTGATTGCAGTTTACTGAATTTTTATTTATTTATAGGCTAGAATACTAGAAAACTTCAGTACAGTACATAAAATGATGTGTAACTGACATTATGTAAGCTCAACATCATTTTTTAAATTCAAATAACGATTTTTTTACAAATCATTAAAATAACTAAGTATGCCAAATATTAAACTGTTTTGTTTATAAGGTTGGGTTTGGCCTATGACCGACATCGCGTCGACTATTTAAGTGTAGTAAGTACCACTGCGGCCCGAACACATAAAAAAATTGACATAAGACTAGCAACTCCCGTCCCACTGTCAAGAGTAATTGACGTTTGTAAGAGCACAATGATATTGGGAGTAGCTACAAACTGTATGCAATGGCAGCGCGAGTAGCAAGAGTAGCGTCTTGATATAAGTCAGATTACTCTTGACAGAGGGACGGGAGTTGCTAGTCTTATGTCAATGTCAAAGTGTGCTCGGGCCGCTGATGTTGCATAAGTGACAGTAACGCTCACCATCAGGCGGGCGTCTAGTGTGTGTATCTAATTTGTGTCACGCGTACCATCAGTACGGATCGCACATAGCGATCTGTATGAAATTTAGGTCCGTACGGAATCTAATCCGTACGGATCTGTCCGCATTACTCTAAAACGCTGCCTAAACTTAATAAGTACAGCAGGGTTATTCACTTATCCGTGAAAGAACCGAACCGAATACCGAATTGTCAAAAATGTATGAAATGACGTGTTATGTAGATACAACTTGGCATGTCATGTCACGTCATTTCATACATTTTTGACAATTCGGTATTCGGTTCGGTTCCCTAATCGATAAGTGAATAGCCCTGCAGATCGGTATTCGGTATGTGCGGAGCGATCCGTACTGACAGTCTGCGTGACACTAAAACCAGCCTAACATGACCAAAACAATCTTTTTACTATACTACTGAACGTTCAAGTATTTTATTCTTTCTTTCATAATATATTTGGAAAAAGTTTCCAACGAACAAGAGAAAATGTTCTCAGTACAATCACATAACTCAATATGGGCGAAAACATGCCGTTTTCTGGTCCCGAGTTACGACTTTTAATTAAAAGTTTTTGGTTGCATTTTTCTTCTGCTTTGTTAATTCGAGAAAGATTTATATTGCGCGAATTAAGATGTTAAACAATGCTTTTAAAATAAACAAGTTTTTTTGGCTAAAACTGTGGCATCTCTTTACGCGCTTTGTTCTCAAATTGCGAATTGTCAAACAACGCGCGTCAATATGTCCTATAGGTACATATTTGTACCGGCTCTGAAAGCCCCTCTCCCATTTTTTTTTAATATAAAGAAGTAAGAACACGGGCGAGATGCTCTCCTGATGATAATGTTGCGTTTAGTCTATACTAAAGAGTGCTATCTAGGAAAGTGCACTGCAAATAATAATAATAATTGAAACAAAAGGAATACTTGAAACAATATTTTCAATTACTCGTACACCAGAAATTAAATTCAAACAAGATTTAACTAGTAGTTCGCCTCGAACTGTGACCTCGCAGCCCAATTTCCGTGGTAAACCTTAGACTTTAGGTCTCGACTAAATATATCCTAATACAAGAACTTTAACATTAATATTAAAACTCAAAATATAAAAATTCTGAGAAATTAAAACTCAATAAACCTACGTACCGAGATTTTTTGAATATAATCCTTTTTAGAGTTTCGTTCCTCTGAAGGAAAAAACGAAACCCTAATAAATAGGATCACTTGGTCATCCGTATGCCTGTCAAGACCAATTAATACTCTACATCCCGTAGAATTGTATATTTTTACCATAATACACAGGTCTATAGCCGCTTGGTGCCCGTTAAATTAAACTTCTGAGTTAACGTAGAAAAAAATACACCCGTTTATCCTTCAAAAACGTACCTAAATTTTTTTGACCCTCTGAATAAATCAACATTCATAGGGAACTTGCCGTTACCATATATTTATGAAATTTGGCAGACTATAAGTACACGGCCCGCGATGCATTATGGTGTGCTCGTGCACCTTTATTGTTGAATGTGCCGGCACAAACAATTACTTTAGGTTTTAAAAAGTTATGCAGACTACTCAAATAACCTTACTGCCACCGAGAGCTCTCTCAACTCTAAGAGTTCGCTTTGCTCGGTCGATGATATTTGTATGTATTCATATAAATTATGTATTTAAATTATATTTTAACATAAAACGATTCAGCGAGTTTTTTTATTCTATCACCACTTCCACAGACATTGTTACCTGCTTATTATTGTTTATGGTCTCCACTTTCGTGTTTTGCCAGTGGCCGTAGCATGCCACACAGAATCCCGGCCAAACTTCAAGAGTAGAACTGTCATCCCATACATTCACAAAACTACAATGTATGGTATGACAGTTCTACGCTTGACATTCCAGCGGGATCTCGTTTGGCATGCTACGACCACTGTAAAATATTATTTTACTTGACAGCGAGTTATAGTCCGGTACATTGTGTTCGGGATAATTTATACAAAATTTTAGGCAATGTGACGTAGTTATGTCGTCATAATTATATTATATTATAATTATGCCTATACTACTAAGTCCAACTTTGGTTGCTTGCCATTAGCGATGGGCATAAAATAACGCTATTAATAAGGTTTTTTTTTAAATAACTATTTTACTTTATTTTCATACTACTTAACCTTCATAAGGATTTCGGGTCTTTTTGGACCCATTTTTGCCTTAAAATACGGATAACTTTTCATGTATTAATTTTTATGATTTGTCACTTCGTGACTTTTAATATATTTTGAAACTCTACGTAAAAAGCGAAAAAAAATGTTTAAAAAGTTTATATTTGAGTGAGTTAAATATCATTTTACGCTAACGGATTTCGGGTCCAAAAGGACCCGGCCTTATAAAATATCATGATATATAACAAATTATTCATTATTATATATTTGTAATTATTATATAATTATATTGTTTTACTTTAAATACTAAAATAGTTAGTTTTTAGATATTTGGGTACAACAAACGAATTAATTCGTATAATTTTCTAATAATATCTAATATTTTCTTATATCAATATGTTCAAAGAATTAAGTAAAATATATATTATATTATGAAAAATAAAGATCGTGTTTTGAATATATTAAGTTCTAAATACTTGATTTGATCAAAAATTGAAATATAGTTAGTATATTCCCTGAAATCAATTTCATAAAGCTTTGCATATTTTTAATAATAAAAATGACTTATCAAAATGTATAATATGAAAGAAATTTCAATCAAATCACATTTAAAATACAATTAAAAATTATTTAGTAATTAAAAAAACAAATCGTAAAAGAAATTCACATCATAATATACATGATTCTTTTTACACTCGTGTACTTTACATATACGCTCTATTTGAGCAAGAATGGTATATTTTGCCATTATTATGATTATTTTTATTTTTAATATAAATAATATATTCATTATTAATATAAAATATATTTTTTTGAATATTTTTTCATTTATAAAACATTGAAAGTTCTTTTTTTTTTCAAATTAAATTAAATAAAAATAATTATACATATATGAATATTATTTTTATTATTATGTTAGAAAATATTATATTAGTATAAAATCAATTCAAATAAATCGTAAATTTAAAATATATTTGCATTTTATTTGATTTTAAGAAATGAGTAAACAATACCGTTTTATTTCCTCAAAATAACTCCAGATTCTCTAAAATAAAAAATAAAAAGATTTTTTTATTTAAAAAACTTATTTCTTTACACGTTATGAAATATTGACATGAAAAAATTATAAAACAATCATGTTTTCAAATAAAATGAATTAAAATTGTTCACGGGTCCAAATGGACCCAAAGTCCCATAACGTCACTGGGTTTGAAAGTCTTATGAAGGTTAAATATCTTTATTGAGAAAAACAAACTAACAATTAAATATAAAAATTATATATACTTAAATTAAATATAACATTATATTTTATCGATCGAGCGAAATGAGGTTTATAAAAAGATTAAAAAAACAGCACAAAACGTGTACTTACCTACATGTATGTGACATCTATTTCAATAGCAAACTTTAGGCGGCCGGACTATAATTGACGCAATTATTGGTATTACGCAATGTACTAAAAAATTATATGAAAATAATTAAAAATAAGAAATATTGAAAATATGATAAATTGCTTGAAATTCTCGAATTATTGGACTTTATCGCTATTAATTCTTTAACTTTATCAACTTGCTCGCTCTTTTTTGCCTGTAGGATCTTTCTCAAACTTAATGTACCTAACAAATTGTGCAAAACATTATAATTTAAACATCTTCATAACTCTACAACCCTTGGATCGATTTGGCTCATTTTCGAACATGAGAATTCTTTTAGCTTATACTACCTGATCGCAAAGTTTCATTAAGATTGGAACTTTGGTAACGTTGAAATTAAGCATTTTCTAAAACTCTAGAACCCTTCGACCGATTTGGCTCATGTTCGAACTTAAAAATTCTATGGATTTATATTACGCGTTTGCAAAGTTTCATGCAGATTGGACCATTGGTTTTCCAGTTATCGCGTAACAAACATACATACAAACATACACTTTGGCTAATATATTTGTGTCGCTTATAAAAAATGTGTATATGTTAGAAAAAAAATTATCAGCGCTCCAGTTTTGAAATAATCGTCAGACCTATCGTAAAGACTTTAAGTCACCTATATCTCTGCAACCCTGTAACCTATTTCGCTAATTTTTTCACTACAATTATCCAATTAACCTTCTTAACTTGTGTGTAAAATTTCATTTAATTTGGATTAACCGTTTTCAAGTAAACGTCAACCAAACTTAAGCACCAGAGGTCAAGCGTTAAACTGGTCCAAACGCAGGCATTTCGCGGCTTTCGACTCTAAGACCTCGCTTCGCTCGGTCGATTACATAATACTCTGACATTGAATATCTCGAAGCTTCAGATTGCATAAACTTATGCCATGATTAAATCCGCTGAGATTAGGTACATTTTGTAGGAATTTCTTAATAAAACTATATCGCATTTCTTATTGAATGTGAAAAAAATCACCTGAAAATTAAAGGGGGTAATGCAATTAAGTAATATGTCTCTCCTACATTTAAAAAATGAAAGAAGCTCTAAATTATGTATAAGCTGCATGTTCTGTATCCTTTGTGTTATTCCAAGGCTATATCTGTAACAAATTTCAGTCAATCGGTCTACCCGTTTAGACGTGACGAAGTAACACACATACGCACTCACAAACTTTCGCATATATAATACCTATTAGTTTTAATTGGAAAAATGGACGATTCTACAACCACTTATTAACTGTAGCTAGAAGAGTCTTATCTTGGTGCAGTGCACCTACCATTTTACATCATTGTGAAATCCTGGGTGGCACTGCACTGATTATAATAAAAGGCATCGATATCACTTTTCATCAGGAGAGCGTCTTGATCATCTTTTTATTAGAATAAAATAATATACACTTTATTGAGACCAATAAAAAAATTACATTAAACTTATTAGTAACTAATGCTACGATAGAACTACTTGGTAAAGAGCGAGCTCTTTCAGGCAACCAACTTTGCTTATTACCAACTATTTTGCTTTGAAAAAACTTACAAACGAAAGATACGGCAAAGTTAACATTATGTACTATCCACATTCCAATCTACAGAACGACCACACGCCAATTTAAGTGCTCCAAATGTATTGGAAAGGTTGTTATATGTTAGAAAAATATAAACATATATTTGACTAATCATAGGTATTATATTTATTACGCCTTTGATGCGATGCTATAGAAATTCTTCTTTTTTTGATGAAATTAGAATTAGCAGTTAGGGTTAGTGATATTTGGCAGAGTACCATGGTCTATAATTTACCTTTATGCATATTATATTGATATTAATATTATGTAAGTGCGAGTAAACCTCTACCCAAGTTGTACTCATGATGATCTTAGTTCTAAGCTAAATTATTGTATTTGTGTGAACAATAAAGAGTTTTCTATTCTATTTTTTCTATTCTATGAAGCCTCATTTCTTTTTTGATATTTTAAAATTGAAGTAAGCTGAATCTGAGTTTTGAATCTTCAAGGCACGAGTGAATAGGTACTTTTCTAGGCATCCCACGTGATTCATCGTCGACCGCATCTCCACTTTCCATCAGGTGGGATGTGGTCAAACTTTGGCGTATTTAGTACGAAAAAAGCTTTTCCTAATTTTCCGGAACATCAAACATTTTTCCCTATAACCTCTGTTCCTTTGTGCATTATTCTTAATAAATCAAAACTTTTGTTCCTCTCGGGTCTTTTGACTGCAAACCCACAATGGTCCGAGCTCCTTTATCTTCATTGGCTTCAGGAATCGGAATTCGTTTGTAATAAAATTATTATTTGCTGCCATTCTGTATTTGTTTGGCATACAAGTGTGGGAATTCATCTCTTTGAATTTTCCGCTTTATATGAAACAGGTTAATTTTAATTAATATTTTATTTACATTGAGATATTTCAAATTAATTTTCAATATATAATATGTACATTCGAAGTAATTTATTTTTTTGTTGCTATCCGCAAAGAATCATCCAAATGATGATGTACAGAGAATTATTGAAATGTTGAATGAAAGAAAGTAATTATTTGCGACGAAAACAGATCAACAAAACCGAAGCTTACACATGACATTTTTTTTTAAATACACACATGTTGAGGTTCGTTGCAAGAGCTAATTCCACTACTTTTTTGTTATCTTTGAATAAATGTTTTACGCGTATTCTTCTGTCTGGAGAACGGAACAGTTTGTGGGACTTCTCGTACAGGATGTCTGGATAGGTAACCACTAAACTACTCATAGGCACTCGCATATACATATTTCGACTAAGTCGATAAGGTACAGTGTTTGTAAAGTTAGGATTTTCTCTTGCAACGTTTTACATCATAATTTGATCCCCCTGAACCTGATTCCAACGTCTCCATTTAACCACCGAATCTCTAGAGGAATTGTGCTACACCATCACTACACGGTTGATATCCCGTTTGTCCGCACGAAGCGATTTATTTCAACCTTCATTATCCGGACGGCAAAGGTTTGGAACTACCTACCAGACTCAGTGTTTCGTCCGAATTACAACATGAGTGTCTTCAAGTCGAGGGTTAATAAGTATTTACTAGGCCTGCGTGCACCAACTTCGCCCGCGTCATCACTTACCAACGAAAAAAAGGTGAGAATAGTCTCACCACCACAGGGTCAAACGTAGCCCCACAAAAATAGGTTTTTGTGGGATAATAAATTACTTAATTAAACATTTATTATTATGTAACTTAAAACTTATTTGAATTTGTCATCGTTGAACAGGTCAAAAGTTAGAAGCTATAGATATACTTAGGTGGTAATTTAGTTATTACAAGTCCATCAATATCTAAAATAACATTTCAATAAAATCGTTCCTTAACATTAAATCAATATAAACATAATGGTCACAATTAAAATGAAAGATAATAATCGTTGTAATTCATGTATTTTCATGTTTCTCGGACATTTTAATAATGCCATTTGGACCAGCTTTTACATACCAGCTTCACCACCAACCCATGATAAGTAATTAGAATTATTTCTCTCCATGCAAGGTTGTCTGGAAGAGATCGCTTTTAGCGATAAGGCCGCCAATTGTTACACTTATGTTACGATGTTGTGTTTTAGTTTTTTTTATATCTCTCTCAGATATTCTCTGACAAAATCAAGGCATGGGTTTTCAGTCAGTTTATAATAATATTTTGTTTATTCTATGACATATGCGTTAAATAATATTTTTCACTTTTTCTATTTATTTCATTTTTTACAAATTTTGATGCTAAATTCTAAATACTTTTTGCGTAGCTTTCTGTTTACATTATTTTCGTTTATTTGGATTTCTAAAATCAATATAACTAGTAGTTCGCCGCGAACTGGGACCTCGCAGACCCAATTTCCCTCAAAATAGGTATACATGGGTAAAAAGTTATAAGTATCTACGAAATATAATTGTATGGAAACTTTAACCTATTATATTCGTAAAAGGAAAGGAAAATGCCAAAATTGAAAGTAATGTTAAAACTCAAAATACGTAACGGATATACATTAAAAAAATCTTTATCTTTATGAAAGGTTATGTGTGTATTCACTTGCAGAAAATAATAGAATAAAATAATAAATATTACTATAGTCTTTAAAAAAAATCTCAAAAAATCTTCATAGTTTGTAGCACTTGTTTACGAAGAAGTTGCCAATGCTGTGGACATTAGAATAATTGAAATTGGGAAAAAATATCTAGCTTTACTTGTGTTATACAGCAAATTTACAACAGTTATTATATTGATATTGTAGCTAATTCTATAACATTTTTGTCGTAGCAGCCGATGATGACTTAGACTTGGAGCGAGAACGCAGAGCTATGACAGTCACGCGTAACATCTAGGCTCGCAGGTTTTCAAGATGTATCTACAGCTACTGAGCAAGACAAAGTGTCCTTGTTCAAGGCATTATCAGACTTTTTATACGTGCAGCTCGTCGATCACATTTGCACTTTCCATCAGGTGGGATAATGTGATCAAACGTAGGCCTAATTATTAATTATTTTTTTAAACAAAAGACTTGTGGATGAACTTTACAAACTACAACTTTACAAAAAACGGATCTTTGGCGCTGTCTCGAAAGTCGAAAGTAGAAAAACTAACTTAGGAACTTTGTTTGGACTATTCAGAACATAAACATACTAAAAGTCCCCACTCATCCTTGGTGAGCCCGAGGGGAGGGGGGGGGGGGGAGGCCGAAGAAGGTTCCATTTTTAGGTTTTTGCTTATGCCATATTCGAGTGTAATGTGCCCAAACTCGACGGGTTTACTAATAGCCATTGAAGAGGTTCAGTAAACACCTCCTGGCTCCATCATCAGATCAGCTCAGTGGTACCAAATTATTGAACTGTCATCATATTTCTAGACATTTACAAAGTTTCATTATGGTACGACAACCAGAAGTTGGTCAAATATTACTTACTTATATAAGATTTTTTTACCGACTTTGTATGGGAAACTAATTTCAGCATCTTAAAAATAGACCATGTTTGGAAGCTCATAGCTGGACGATGGATATAGATAAAAAGTGTTAAAGCCAAAGTTGTAGGAAATTTCAAAGCTTTTATAATGTAGTACAACAAAATATCGTACTACGCCCAGTTTTTGACATTTACGCAAAAAACCTAAAAATGGGACCTTCTTCGGCCCCCCCACCCCTCGGGATCACCTCGGAGGGGTGGGAACTTTTAGTATGTTAATCTCCTGAATAGTCCAAACAAAGTTCCTAAGTTAGATTTTTCTGCTTTCGACTTTTCGATCCACATGCCTCTTTTGGACACTCATTGACTGGACTACTATTTGAATAAAAAATGGGTTTAAGTTTCACCCGCACGATCATTTAAATTCATAATATTTTGAGTAAGTCAACATAGCTATTTACTTATCCGTTAGGGAACCGAACCTAGGACCGAATTATCAAAAATGTATGAAATGACGTATTACGTCGTATCGATTTTTGACAATTTGGTCTTTGGTTCGGTTCCCTGACGGAAAACTGAATATCCCTGTAGTTCTCATAATATTATAATCGATAAACATTGTAATTTTGTATTCTCTATAACTCTACAACCCTTGCACCGATTTGGCTCATTTTTGGACGTGAGAATTCTTTTAGTTTGTACTACCTGTTTAAAAATTTTTATCAAGACTGGATCATCGGTTTCATTGAAATAAAGCAATCTCTTTAACTCTTGAACCCTTCGACCGATTTGGCTCATGTTCGAACTTAAAAATTCTATGGATTTATATTACGCGTTTGCAAAGTTTCATGCAGATTGGACCATTGGTTTTCCAGTTATCGCGTAACAAACATACATACAAACATAAACTTTGGCTAATATATTTGTGTCGCTTATAAAAAATGTGTATATGTTAGAAAAAAAATTATCAGCGGTCCAGTTTTGAAATAATCGTCAGACCTATCGTAAAGACTTTAAGTCACCTATATCTCTGCAACCCTGTAACCTATTTAGCTAATTTTTTCACTTAAATTATCCAATTAACCTTCTTAACTTGTGTGTAAAATTTCATTTAATTTGGATTAACCGTTTTCAAGTAAACATCGACCAAACTTGAGCATCAGAGGTCAAGCGTTAAACTGGTCCAAACGCAGGCATTTCGCGGCTTTCGACTCTAAGACCTCGCTTCGCTCGGTCGAAAATCTTTTTTTTTCGTACACAGGTGTATTTTAGTTTTATGATTCTCTGTATATGTATTTGTGGTGTTACAATAAAGAGTTTTATTCTTGCCGGCAATTCTACTGGTGTTGCAGACATCTATCAATAATGGAGAAAAAGTAGTAAGGGAGGAGTGCAGACAATGTTAGGAAATGCAGCTCAATCGGAAACCGGGAAGTGGATCAAAAACTTGTTGATTACAGACAACGGGACAGGTGAAAGTAAACTAAAACCTTGTAAAATAAAACACTACATTTAAAAATATATATTGTAGCCTATCTCCTGTTGAAATAGGTGATATTTTGTTTTCAATACGAGTAAACCTATTGCAGACTAAAGATTTTGCACGAATTTCGAATGTTATTTGAAGCGGGTCACGTAGCAGTTGCCCGTTTCGATTAAGGCTTACCTGGGGGGGTACTATCAACTGATTCAACTATTGAGCTTTTGACCTTATACCTATACTAGCTGCGCCCAGCGGTTTTACCCGCTTTACTGTGACTTATGTCTTATTTAGGGTCTAAGCTATCTATACCAAATTTCAGCTCATTCAGTCCACCCGTTTAGGCGTGAAAGAGTAACAAACATACATCTTTACATTCTTACAAACTTTCACGTTTATAATATTAATAAGATAGGTCAAACGACAGGATCTCTGCGTCGCCAAGCGGTCAACTATGATCGTGTTCCGGCATGATGTTCAGTGAAGCTAGGGAGGGATTTATCCCGCCTTCTAGGTTTAGTGTGCTAGCATCTACGGCCGCATCGTCACTTAACACACGCGTCAACCTATAATGAATAAAAATGCTACAGGAAAAGTACAACACAAATTCGAACCTTACGTAATAATTTAATCTCTTCGTGTTTTTTGGGCTTCTAGTATTTCTGGTTAACTGCAGCTCGTTCGGCACTGATTGTACATTTATGAGAGCATCCTGCTCGTCTCCTTACTTTCTAATATAGTTTTCTACCTTATGGTAACTCCCCTGGTGGAGTAGCCTAGTACCAAGTACCCACTTGCTCCATAACATAGAACTTTTCCCGTTTTGCTTCTGCCATTGTACGTGATAATTGACTCAATTTTGCCCTCATTTATGCAATATTACGAATTTCTTGCGAAAAGTGGTTTAGAATATTTTAAAGACAGCCTTAAGTTATTTGTAAAAACTTTAAATCTTATATGTTTCTCTCTTATATATTATCTGTTTTGATTATCTACTCGTAAATACATAAAAGAAAAGAGTGACTGACTGACTGATCTATCAACGCACAGCCTAAACCACTGGACGAATTGGGTTGAAATTTGGAACACAGATAGGTTTTATGACGTAGATCTCCGCTAAGAAAGGATTTTGCCACGCGGAAAAAGTCGCGAGCGTAAGCTAGTTATTTATAAACTTGTGAATAGAAAGAAAAACATTTAAAATGGTAATTATGAAATTAAAATTCCCTTTGCTGAACTATGACGTGCCTTAAAACCGCTAGTATAGTAGGTACGCATAGTTGTAGCACATTTTTAGGATTTTTAAACATCAGATCATTAGTATGACTGTCTTTTTGAAAAAGAACACAATATGCCAAATTATTGAAACAATCTATTTAAAAAAATACACACATGATGTAAAATAGTGTTGAGGAGGAGGCTTCTTGGATTTGATGGTCGGCAAATGATAGATTTTCTACTTTGTGACGTTATTTTAATTATAAAATAAATCTTTTACAAAATACATCCGCCTCAAATCGTGTGAAAAAAGAATGGCTTCGTATATAGTATTACTCTATGAATGGCTTGATACATCGAATGAAAATGACATTTTTGAAGTTTGACAGACACAAGGTTGACGTTTGATAGGTTGACAGTTGACGTTTGTGAAGGGCGACAAACATATTTTGGCGCGTAGATGATCTCGCCGCAGGCCGCAGCAATAGCTTCATTATTGATTTATTTACAAAGAAAACTAATAAACATGTATTGGTTTACAATCGAACACACAGAATTCATATAGGTAATAGGAAAATATATTTCTATTTCCAATTATAATTAATAGAAACATTCAAATCAATGCATTTCCAATATGTAGTTCAGTGAAGTGAAGTAACTTCATTAGTTCTTAGCAACATTTAATTCTAAGTATAATAATAAGTTCTTAATAACATTTGATCATATTATTGATATTCAATCTGGAAATGTAAACTGCAGCCTGTTCGTGATAAATACATCAAAGGCTGTTTGATTACAGCTTACAGGATGTTGCTGAGCTCCAATATTAGATTACTGGTGGACCGCGCACTTCGTAGCGATTAGCGCCTAATCAATAGTTTATATTCTTTGGCCTAACAGAAAATAATTATCAGTGTTCCTATACTAAGTACATAATACACTAATGCCCCGCGCGCACTTCGTCGCGCTTAATACAAAATTATCAGTCTTTTTCTACTATATTATGTATGTAATATACATATATACCTTCCTCTTGAATTACTCTGGCTAATAAAGAAAACCGCATCAAAATCCGTTGCGTAGTTTTAAAGATACATAGGGACAGACAGTCGGGTAGCCGACTATGTTGTACACTAAGAATAGAATAGAATAATGCTTTATTGCAAACCAAAAATATACAAAAGAACTTATTACTATAATATGTTATGAAGTAGGTTAACAATCGGCGGTCTTATCGCACTAGGAAATTTCTTACAGATAACCTGGGAAAGGAAAAGGACAAAACGTACTTTAACAGACGGTGGTGCGCAATTTGTGTTGTTATTTACAAAAACTACATATTAAATACTAAATACATGTTCCATAATGTACACAATAAATAAAAGATTAAAAGAAGCAATGCTACAATAATTATACAATACCTGTTTAAGATACCTATATAAACACAAATAAATACATAAAATATGTATATTATATATAATAAGTATAATATATTTAATGTAAATATATAAAATATCATAAATATATAATATAATAATTTCAGTAATCGGATAAATAAACTGAGCTGCAGGCAAATCTATAGAAGGGAAGATAGATAATGTTCCTTTACTAACTTTTTGAAAATATCGAGAGATTTAGCATGTCTAATATGTACGGGGAGATTGTTCCATAAACGGACAGCTAAGTACTAAGTAGTGATAGTGATGAACCGGAAAAGTGTTTAGTATTTCAAAGGGACAAAGAGATATTGTTTTGGGATGGGACTCTTCAAAAGTCAAGTGAACAGAGTCTTAAAAAGAAGGCAACGTACCAGCGGTACCCCTGGTATAGCAGGTATCCATAGGCGACGGTAGCCACTTGCCATCAGTGGCCGTAGCATGACAAATGGGATCCCGCAGAAATGTCAAGAGTAGAACTGGCATCCCATACATTGTACTTTTGTGAATGTATGGGATGACAGTTGACTTGACAGCAAAACGAGTCTTCGCATGGTACCTGCTAGAGGGGCTGGTGGGCCGTCTGTTAGTTGGTCTCCTATTATTATTATTTATTATTATAAGCCTCTCTCCATCTGTCGCAATCTAGGGCTATGGATAACCATCCTTCCGCATGTGAGTCAAGGTCATCCCGTCATCTCTTCCTTGGTCTGCCGCGTGGCCGTTTGATGCTAGGAGCCCACTCAGATGTAATTTTGGCCCAACGTTCTTAAGGCATGCGATAGACATGTCCTGCCCAGTCACATTTAAGAAATGCCGTTTTTTGTGTGACTTCAGCTATCTTAGTTTTGTCACCTATTACATAAAAAAATACCATTGCATTGAATGCAACCGTTTCGTTTGTAGTACCGCACTTACAGTACTACCGAAGCGACGTAAACGATTTACCTGTACTTAAACTGTGTGTGTGTGAGAAAATATCACAAAGGCTTTTTGAGCGCATACATGTTGCCAAGGTCCTGAGGATTTGTTTATGCATAGGCAATGCGTTTGGTGGAGTTCAAAGAAAAAATAAATTAAGGAATTTCAGAAATAAAAAAGAAGAGTTTTAAGAAATTAAATTTTATTAGTATTTCTACATTATAATATGTACAAACCTACTATAATATTTATGTAAAGTTAACATTAGGAACGGTTTCTGATACATTTGACCAGAAAATAGGTGAAATTAAATTGAATTAAATATATACTAAGGATTATTATGGTATAATAATTATAGCGGGCGCGGTAAAATAATTTAGTTTTTTTAGTTGATGAAGTAGAAGACGAGCAAGACGCTCTCCTGATGTTAAGAGATAACGGCTGCCCATAATCAGTACAGTGTTACCTAGGATTTCACAATTATGTGAAATTCTAGGAGCACTGCACCAACGCTTCTTACTCAAGAGTCATGAGACTTTAAGACTCTTTAGCCCAAAAAAAAAAATATAACAAAAAAAATAAAATATATAAATAAAAAACCAATCAAAAAACCAATTCCAATTATAAAATATTATTCTATTATTATTATTTTATTATTATTCCAATTATATTATTAATCTAAAACTTTTATTAAAAATACATCATTTAGGTCGTATCATTTAAAATTTTTGACCTTTCAACATAGCTATTCCCAGTGAGATCCTAATAAGTTCCTTTCTGGAGCCACTAATAAGATACTTAGAACATTAGCTCAGTCAAAGCAGACCACTCCCACCGCGCAGCCCAATCTGAGTCTAGCTGCTAGCTTCCTAATGACTTACATCGCCTTTGACGTTTTTAATTAATCCCTTGAATGCGAACTAATTTATTTACACATTTTTGAATAGAACCAAACTTTGTATGACGTTAAATGTAAGTAAATGAAATTGCAAAATAACTCTTTACATTTTTTTCATTTACAATATTAGTCTTTGAATGCAAACTAACTAATTTGCACATTTATTTTATTAAATAAAAACCAAACCTTGTATGACTTTCAATGTATATGATATAATATCCTTCTATGACTTATAATTCTAGTCCTTTGAATGCAAACTAATTAATTTACACAATTTTGAATAGAACCAAACATGTTATGACGTTCAATGTAAATAAATAAAATTGCAGAATAAGTTTTTGCATTTTTTTCCATTTACCATAATTTTAGTCCTTTGAATGCAAACAAATTAATTTACAGATTTTGAATAAATTTTGCGTGAAATCTTTCAATGTATAAATTTTTAACACTGGTATGCAATAACGGAGATAGAACGAAAACAAGTGAAATTTAAAAAATACTTTTTAAAAACAAGCTTTAATTATTGTTACCATCTTGCATCATAAAGTACTCATCAAGACGAATCAAATGAGCCCAAACTCGATGGGGTTGCGTTGTTTAATGACGGAGTTCCTATGGCCACCTTCCAGCTCCATCATCAGATCAGCTCCATGTCAAAATAATATTGCATTGTCATCCGATTTACACACGCATGCAAATTTTCAGCTCAATTGGAAACCGGGAAGTGGGTCAAATTAAACTTGCAAGATTTGATTACAGACAGACAGACAGACAGACAGACAGGCAACAGACAGGTGAAAGTAATATAAAGCTTGTAAAAAGTGTAGCTACTTCAATATAAGTTCCTGTATGACTTATATTATACTTACGTTTCACTGTTTAGCATACTCTTATTACAAGCTTTATCTGTCTGTCTGTCTGTCTGTAATCAAATCTTGCAAGTTTAATTTGACCCACTTCCCGGTTTCCAATTGAGCTGAAAATTTGCATGCGTGTGTAAATCGGATGACAATGCAATATTTTTATGACATCGAGCTGATCTGATGATGGAGCTGGAAGGTGGCCATAGGAACTGCGTAATTAAACAACGCAACCCCATCGAGTTTGGGCTCATTTGATTCGTCTTGACGAGTACTTTATGATACAAGACGATCATAATAATTAAAGCTTGTTTATAAAAAGTATTTTTAAAATTTCACTTGTTTTATTATCTCAAGAGTTACTCAAGAGTCATAAGATGTTTGACTTTAGCCCAGTTGTTTTACTAGCTAAAGTGCCCAGTGTGGTAAAGCTCAATAAAAAAATCCGTTAATTTTTTTGGGCCACAATAGCGTCAATTGTTGAATTCCTATTGGGTACTTGATTGATGGATCAGGTGATCTTCTTCTGCAATGCCAGCTGGGGCCCTGTAAAATGTACAAAACAGGATCAATGACACAGCTATAGCTCTGTTCACATACTGGTCCAAGCAGCAATAGATCTTCAAAAAAAAAAGCCATTTCGACTCGAAAAGAAGAAGATTGGGTACTTAAAATTCAGTGAGTTTTGCTCACTGAATTTGAAAAGAATTCACCCCATGAAAAGAAAGAGAGGTAAAATATTGATTAACCGTATCAATTATAAAAGCCATGTTTTAATCAGGCTCTTACATGCATTGTAGGTACTTATATGCCTACCTACCTAGTTTTACATATTCTTTTGTTCGGCGGATTAAGTATTGGGTTAATGCTTATAATATACTTAGTTATCTTATTATTATTACAAAAGTGAAAGTTTGTAAGGAAGGATGTCTGGATGTATATTTGTTACTCTTGCACGGCTAAACGGGTGGACCAATTGAGCTGAAAATTGGTATAGAGATAGCTTAGACCTCTTTTTTTAACCCAGGTAAAATGCACTACGCATCGTCGCCCTGTGCCAGGGGCGCAGGGCGGTATGTGGTACTCCCCCGCCGGTAATGGGCGCGCGGCGCGGCGGAGATACCCACTAAAAAACCTGAGGGTATTGGAGGACCCCTCCGTGGTGGGATAACTTAGATCCTGGAATCTGGAATAACACATGACACAAAGGTCTACAGTACAGCGGGTATAACCGCTGGGCGCAGTTAGTGTCCCATAATTATGAAACAAAGGTAGAATTTTCAGAATAAGTTATTTGTTTTATTAATAAAATAAACAGAACATTATAGTGGTATTTCTATATAGTACAAAAGATTTTGTAAAGTATTATGATGTAATTATGATATTATAATCTTTACCTATTCTCGATTTTCATCTATTGTAATACTAGGTACAGTAGCCAGTACACACACACAGTAGGTACAGTAGCCTATGTGTTATTCCAGGGTCTGTGCTATCACTATACCAAATTTCAGCTGAATCGGTCCACCCGTTGAGGCGTGAAAGAGTAACAAACATACATCCAGACATCCTGACATCTATACTTGATATTTTACGCTTATATTAGTAAGATAAAATGTATAGACAAGAATAAATTTAAACAAGCTTTCATAATGTAAATTACTAAATAATACGATAATAATTTATTTTCCTTATAACTAAACATTTGACTAGTGGCCTATCTATAGTAAGGCACTACGAAGTGTACTTATTAGTTATAGGAACTTTTACCACCACATAAAAATCGCTATACATTGCTGCACGGACCACCATAATAGACGGCAAGGGCGGATCCAGGATTTGGTCCTGGGGGGGGGGGGGGGCAAGGTGCAGACGGGCAAAAATATTATATTTTTTACTACAAAAAGTGTGTTTAAATCGCTCTGAACAGTTAGAAAGTTCGATTAAAAGTACGATTCGCATGTAATGTGCTCAAACTCGACGGGTTTACTAATAGCCATTGAAGAGTTTCATTAGACACCTCCTGGCTACATCATCAGATCAGCTCAGTGGTACCAGGTTATTAAACTGTCATCAAATTTCTAGACATTTGCAAAGTTTCATTATGATACGACAACCAGAAGTTGGTCAAATTTTATTTGTAAGATTTTTTTACCGACTTTGTATGGAAAACTAATTTAAGCGTCTTCAAAATAGACCATGTTTGGAAGCTCATAGCTGGACAACGATTGGAGATAGATAAAAAGAGTCAAGGCCAAAGTTGTAGAAAATTTTATGAGGTTTAATAATGTAGTACAATAAAATATCGTACAACGCACAGTTTTTGACATATAAGCAAAAAACCTAAAAATGGGACCTTCTTCGGCCTCCCCCCCCTCAGGCTCACCTCGGAGGGGTGGGGACTTTTAGTATGTTTATCTCCTAACTAGTCCAAACAAAGCTACTGAGTTAGTTTTTCTGCTTTCGACTTTTCGATCCACATACCCTTTTTGGGCACTCATTGACTGGGCTATTAGGAAATCAATGATCGCCTCCCCTTTTGAGCTAAAATTTGATTAAGAAGAAATTGGAGACTCCTAAAAGGTAGCTTTTATTCCAGAAATCAAGCCATACCCTTTATGGCGGGAAAAAGAGGTCAGCGTTTTTATGGGAAATCAGTAACCGCAGCTCCTTTTTATCAGAAATTCGAAATAGATACAGCTTGAGCTCCGATAAAGGACATAATGGCCCTTAAGTTGGCCTTAAAAGTGAGGGAAGGTAAAAGGGAGGGGGGGGGTCAGATAGGTTGTGGGAATTCAGGAACCACGGAATCGATTTGACCTGCGGGAAGGATAGTATGGCAAGTGAGAAACCAATTTAGCTTAAATTACAATATAGATAGTTAAAAGTTATCGGGAAAGGACAACAAATTGTTTTAATTGCGGAAAAAGGAACGTGGAAGTTTGTGAAGGCAATCAATAGGTGTAGGTATTTCGAATTCCAGGGAAGGACACAAGATTGTTTCCTGCGGTAGCGAAACAAAACTCCATAGAAATACTTAGCCCGATATTTTTCGCTATCCAGAGCGGGAATGAATATAACCATGTTCTACGCCCGCAAAGCCGCAGGGATGGAAATCAAATCATTTTTGATTGGCTCCAACAAAATTTTTGCTTTATGAATTGACTTTCACGCGCAACGAAGTGCGCGCGGGGTCAGCTAGTTAACTATATATGGTGACATCAAAATTTCAGATATAAAATAATTTATATTTACCTATCCAAATCCAATGCTAATTTCTCCACCATGCGCGTCATTTTGGCAGGCCATGGCACGCCAGAGTGTGCTGGCTTCATTACAAATTTCTTTTTAGGCTTTGTTGTGCCTGCATTTGTGCCTGCACTTGTGCCTGCTCTTGTGCCTGCTCTTGTGCCTCCTCTTGTGCCTGCTCTTGTTCCTCCTCTTGTGCCTGCTCTTGTGCCTCCTCTTGTGCCTGCACTAGTGCCTGCACTTGTGCCTGCACTTGTGCCTGCACTTGTGCCTGCACTTGTGCCTCCTCTTGTGCCTCCTCTTGTGCCTCCTCTTGTGCCTGCACTTGTGCCTCCTCTTGTGCCTCCTCTTGTGCCTCCTCTTGTGCCTCCTCTTGTGCCTCCTCTTGTGCCTGCACTTGTGCCTCCTCTTGTGCCTCCTCTTGTGCCTCCTCTTGTGCCTGCACTTGTGCCTCCTCTTGTGCCTCCTCTTGTGCCTCCTCTTGTGCCTGCACTTGTGCCTGCACTTGTGCCAGCACTTGTGCTTGTACTTGTACCTGCACCAAGAACATAATATTGTATATACAACATTCTAGCAATAAAATTATTCGATTTGATTTAATAAGGTTTTGTTGCAGTATTTTTTTTTTTTGGATAATTCACACAGCGCCGCCTAACCCCATACTAAGCAAATTAATGCTTGTATTATGGTGATTTGGATAACGGATATAATACTTATATACTTTTCTTTTGTAAATACATACTTATAATAGATATCATCTGAAATGACAATCTCTCCAAGAACTTTAATTTCTTCTATGACATCATCAGCCTAAGACGAGTATTTTCCGAGATATTGATGTTTCAAGTTTGACAGCTGTCATCTGAAATGGCAATCTCTCAAAGACCTTTAATTTCTTCTATGACTGAATCAGCCTAAGACGAGTATTTTCCGAGATATTGACGTTTCAAGTTAGACAGCTGTCATCTGAAATGAAGATCTCTCCAAGACCTTTAATTTCTTCTATGACAGCATCAGCCTAAGACGAGTATTTTCCGAGATATTGACATTTCAAGTTTGACAGCTGTCATTGCATTGGAAATAAATATTGCTCACTAGGTACGTGACACTTTTAATAGGACTACGGGATTAGCTATTGATAGAACCACGGATAAAATAAAACTTTATTGGACATTTTTACGAATGGACGTTTTAGAATGGACAATTTTCAAATCAGACCTTTTTTACGATTTGACATTTTTATGAGTGAACTATTTTCCGAATAGGCATTTTTATGATTGCACGTATATACCTAATATTTGTCATTTTTCATAATTGGACATTAGTCGTAAAAACCTGGGCTTTCGATCGGTGTCGGCTCGTGCGGTGATAAAAGCGCGATGCCAGAATCAGGTCGAATCAGACCGAGCCGGGGGGGCTGGGTTTGGTGAATTCTTCACTTTAGAGGTATTTTCTTTCTTTCTTCAGACTTTTATTAAAAGTCATTATTGATTTTATTCAAAAACAAATGCTTTTATTTATTGTACAAAAATAACATCTTTGTAGCGAGGGTGAAACCGTGGGTTTAGCTAGTATACAAAATTAATATAACGTTACCTAATCGAATGCGAATGCAATAAACGACCAAAATAACATTGTTTCAGCCATGCCTTGGTTACCGCGGCACAGTTGTTGCCGATAAAACTTGTTTATAATAATAGCTCTAATTTTAAATAACTTTTAAAAACTAAATCCACTTTATATAAGTTTTGAAAAATCTACTAAATGGTAGAAATTTAGAAAAATCTTCCATAATTTAAAAAATATTTAATCGTAGTTTTTAGTTAAATATTTTTATGGTAGAAAAAGCTACCAAATGGTAGAAATTTTAAAAAATCTACCAAATGGTAGAAATTTTGAAAAATCTACCAAATGTTAGGATTTTTGAAAAATCTTCCAAATGGTAGAAAATTGGTTGATATTTTTTAATTCGGATGCGGATTCGGTTCGGTTCGGTTTTCGGTGAAGTTAGGGTTTGACAAATTTATTTCGAATTTCAATTTTTTCCTACTTAATTTGTTTGATATTTTTAAACATGCATATAGTCGAGAAGAAGACGAATCTAAGAATTGAAACTTTTACGAAGTACCAGGAGACCAGAAACATGTAGGAGATGATCGGCTCATTTCGTGAAATTCCGGCGAAGTTCGGATTTGACAAAATTAAATGACAAATTTAATGCGTTCGATTTTAATTTTTTTTTGAAATTCGAATACGTCTGATGACGTTATTGTCAAATCTGAATTTAACCGGAATCTCACGAAATGAGCCGAACATCTCCTACATGTTTCTGGTCTCCTGGTACTTCGTAAAAGTTTCAATACTCATAACTCAAGAACGCCTGGACCGATTTTGATTATGTGTTGTTTCTTAGATTCGTCTTCTTCTCGACTATATATGCATGTTAAAAAATATCAAACATATTATGTTGGAGAAAAAATATTTTAAAAATCTACCAAATGGCAGAAATTTTGAAAAATCCACCAAATCGTAGAAATTTTAATAAATCTGCCATATGGTAGAAAATTTTAATAAATTACCAAATGGTAGAAAATTAAATGGTAGTTTTTGGTAGAATATTTATATGGTAGAAAAAGCTACCAAATTGTAGAAATTTTGAAAAATCTACCAAATGGTAGAAATTTTGAAAAATCTACCAAATGGTAGAAATTTTGAAAAACCTACCAAATGGTAGAAATTTTTTAAAATCAACCATAAAATTCTACCATAAAAATAATTTACCATTTTTCAAAATTTCTACCATTTGGTAGATTTTTTAAAATTCTTACCATTAAGTAGCTTTTTCTACCATATAAATATTCCACCAAAAACTACCATTTCATTTTCTACCATTTGGTAGATTTTTCAAAATTTCTACCATTTTGAAGATTTATTAAAATTTCTACCATCTGGTAGATTTTTTTAAATTTCTACCATTTGGTAGATTTTTTCAAAATTTTTACCATTTGGTAGCTTTTTCTACCATAAAAATATTTTACCAAAAACTACCAATAAATATTCTACCATTTGGTAGATTTTTCAAAATTTCTACCATTTCGTAGATTTTTAAAAAATTCTACCATTTTGTAGATATTTTAAATAATTTTTTTCCAACTTAATTTTTTTGATATTTATTAACATGCTTATAGTCGAGAAGCAGACGTATCTAAGAAACCATAGATCATCAAAATCGGTCCAGGCGTTCTTGAGTTATGAGTATTGAAACTTCTACGAAGTACCAGGAGACCAGAAACATGTAGGAGATGTTCGGCTCATTTCGTGAGATTCCGGTTAAGTTCGGATTTGACAATTACGTCATTAGACTTATTCGAATTTAAAAAAAAATTGAAAATCGAACGCGTCAAATTTGTCATTTGTCATATCTGAACTTCACCGGAATTTCACGAAATGAGCCGAACACCTCCTACATGTTTCTGGTCTCCTGGTACTTCGTAAAAGTTTCAATACTCATAACTCAAGAACGGCTGTACCGATTTTGATAATCTTTTATTTCTTCGATTGTTCGCCTTCTCAAAAAATATCAAACAAATTTACGAAAAATAATTTGAAAATCGAAATACATTTGTCAAAACCTAACTACATCGAAAACCGAACCGAATTTCACAAAATGAGCCGAACAGCTCCATCATGTTTCTGGTGTCCTGGTACTTCGTAAAAGTTTCAATACTCAACTCAAAAACGCCTGGACCGATTTAGATGATCTATGGTTTTTTCAATTCGTCTTCTTCTCGACTATATGCATGTTAAAAAATATCAACCAATTTATTTAAAAAAAAAAAATTTGAACATCGAAATAAATTTGTCAAATCCTAACTTCACCAAAAGCCAAACCGAATCCACATCCGAATTAAAAAATATCAACTAAGTTAACTACGAAATAATAAATAGGCCAAGCGCGAGTCGGGCCACGCACAATGTAGGGTTCCGTAGTTCTAGTAGATTGAATACACTGCACAACAGCATTTTGGATGATTTTTGACGACGATTTCAAATTTGTGACTGAAATTTCTGTACCAGCTCTAGTTAAAAAGATATGACACATATTATGTTGTTTTCGTAATGAAACGCTATAAATGTAGAGATCATCATCATCATCATCTCAGCCGTGAGACGTCCACTGCTGAACATAGGCCTCCCCTTTGGACTTCCATATGTACCGGTTGGAAGCGACCTGCATCCAGCGTCTTCCGGCGACCTTTATAAGGTCGTCTGTCCACCTTGTGGGTGGTCAATGTAGAGATGATCCTAATTAATTTAAGTTTAAGTTGAAAAACTCTTTATGTTATTTGATTTTCTTGCTGAAACTGAAGGCAGAGCTATTCTAAATGCTATTCTTATTCTAAGGGCTATTCTAAATGTTCTAACAATATTCAGCCATCATATGTGCGTTCCAGAAGCCTTGATAGCGTTACTTCATCGAACAAAAGTTCGGGTGGAATTGCTTGCCCAATTCTTCACTTAGTACCCCAAGATTGTCATGAATATAGTCTAGGTGGTCGTGGAGAGAGTGTAACTTGATGGTTATGTCACATTCGAGCCTTTAACACACAACCGAACCGAATAAGAAACCGAATTTGGAAAATATGGAAAATCGAAACCGAAAACCGAACCGAATAAGAAACCGAATTTGGAAAATATGGAAAATCTAACCCAAAAACCGAACCGAATAAGAAACCGAATTTGGAAAAAATGGAAATTCGAAACCGAAAACCGAACTGAATTAGAAACCGAATTTTGAAAAAAAAGGAAATCGGCAATTAATTGTCAAATTTCTTAAAAACAATTGAAAATCGAAAATGTCAAAATGACAATTAATTGTCAAATTTCAGAACTGTCATTTTTTTTTATTTATTGGATTTTTTACAGAAACTGTTTCATTTATCAGGATAAAAAGTAGCCTATGTGTTATTCCAGAGTTTTAGCTATCTTCATACCAAATTTTAAGTCAATCGGTTCATCCGTTTAAGCGTGAAGAAGTAACAAACATACACACACACTACTCACACACTCACACACTCACACACTCACACACATACACACAAACTTTCGCTTTTATAATATTAGTAAGATACAACATTCTAGCAATAAAATTATTTGATTAGGTTTCGTTGCAGTTTTACCTGAAGTTGTAGTTTTCCGTAGTGCCACTGGCACTCGTGACTGGCCGCTGATTGTCGGGCGGTTCTCCGCTAGAAAAGAAAGTAAACACGTTTTTAGGGTTCCGTACCTCAAAAGCAAAAAACGGAACCCTTATAGGATCACTTTGTTGTCCGTCCGTCCGTCCGTCCGTCCGTCCGTCTGTCTGTCAAGACCCTTTTTCTCAAGAACACGTGGAGGTAACAAACTGAAATTTATAGGAAATACTAAGGTCCATTGCCTCTTAGAGCTGTGAAAAATTCAAACTTCTAGGCCAACGCAATCAAAAGATATAGTCGAATATGTCGCAAATCTGCAAATAAAAATATCAGCAAATTTTCGACATTACCAAATAAATCAAAACCTACGGGGCACTTCCCGTGAACTCAGAATCTTGAAATTTGGCACGAAGCAACTCCATAGAGTACAGATAAAGAAAAAAATTCGAAAACTATAAATTTTTATTTTCATCATATTATGAAAAAAATATTTTGAATAATTTTATACATACTACCCCTTTTCTCATGAACGCGTAAACGTATTAAATTGAAATTCATATCAAATACTCAAGTCTATAATACCTTTAAACTGTAATAAAATTAAACCTCTATCTCAACGCATTCAAAAGAAACAGCAATTTTAGCCGAAATTTTAAACACGCAACTACTCTCAAAAAACCAGAACCTACAGGGTACTTGCCGTGAACGTAGAATCTTGGAATTTGGTAAAAAGCAATTCGTTAGAGCACAGATAAAGGAAAAATTGCGAAAATTGTACATTTTTAGTTACATCATATAAAAAATATTTTTAATAATTTCATACTTAGTACCTTATTTCTCATGAACGCGTGCAGGTATTAAACAGAAATTCATATTAAATACTAAGGTTTATAATACCTTTAAACTGTAATAAAGTGAAACCTCTATCTCAACGCATTCAAAAGAAACAGCAATTTTAGCCGTATTTTTTAACTCGCGACTACTCTCAAGGGAATCAAAACCTACAGGGTACTTGCCGTTAACTCAGAATCTTGAAATTTGGTTCGCAGCAACGTCTTAAATTACAGGCACAGGAAAAATTGCGAAAACTGTAAATTTTTAGTTATACATCATATAAAAAAATATTTTTAATAATTTTGTATATAGTACCCCTTTCCTCAAGAACGCGTACAGGTATTAAATTGAAATTCATACCAAATACTCAGCTTTATAATAAATTTAAGCTGTAAAAAAATCAAACATCTATGTCAACGCAATCAAAAGAAACAGCAATTTTAGCCGCATATTTTCAAACTCGTAAGTACTCGCAAGGGAATCAAAACCTACAGTATATAATATTATACCCACTTTTCCTTAGGGTTCCGTAGAAACCCGTAGGCTTATACGGAACCCTCGGTGCTCGAGTCCTACTCGTACTTGACCGGTTTTTTTTATTCACATCATGTTTATTTTGTAATTTGACAATAACATTTTGGCAATGCTTGTAATTATTGTGTTGCTAATAACATTCTCGGAAGAGTAATTGGTTGAAAGAATGCTTGAGGTTGACTGAATAATTTACTAAAGCTAAGGTTTAATAATTTATTAAGCCAGGTTATTAATATAGTAGGGCCAACTTAAAAGGCTACATTTATTGTGTTAGGGAATTTTGATGAAATGTCAAATGTGGCCTTTTAAGTTGGCCCTACTATATTAATAACCTGGCTTAATAAATTATTAATAAATCTTAGCCTTAATAAATTATTCAGTCAACCTCAAGCATTCTTTCATTCAATAACTTCTCCGTCATCATATTTATTAAATTTATTTGCATCTGATGTAATAGAGGTAATTTTAGTTTGCTTTGATTATAATAATTATAAAAATAAAATTACATACCAAATAAATTATATTATTTAATTTATTTGGTATGTAATTTTATTTTCGACAACATTTTCATTTTCAAAATTTTATATTAAGTAATTTTAATTTTATTTCATACTAGCGGACCTACGCGCACATCGTAGCGCGTAACAGTCAATTGATATTTTGATATACATAGAAAATTAAATTATTTAATCATTTCCCGAGACTCTAATCTATCTCTGTGCCAGATTGTAGCCAAAAAGGGTCAGTAGCCAGTGGTTGTCGATTTATCTTACTTTCACCCTCTTTTCCCTTTAAGGTTCATTTCGGAAATAAAGAGCAATAAAGAGTTTTCCATTCTATTCTAATAAAAAATATTCCTTTGTCTTCTCTTAGGCCTAAACCATTTCTTAGGTTGCTTATATTTTAATGACTATTTTTATACAAAAACAAAAACTTTGACCCCCCATTAACCCCCCATGGGGGGTAACCCCCATTTACCGATTTCTGGGATAAAATAGATCCCACACACTTTTTGGTGTGCCTCAAGCCGTATTTATCCAAGAATTAGCTAAAAAAAAGTGAGCGGTTAGTTATCTTTACAAACCTGTCTCTACAACCCCCCCCCCCTCCCCTTTACCTTCTTATGTTGATCTACTGGGATATAAATTATTCCATACCCTTCTCGGGATTAAAGCCCATACATTTTTCTTTGCAAAATAGTGTTAACGGTTGCTGGTTTCTCACACAGACTTTGAACCCCCTGCCGCCCTCCCCCACCCCCGCTTAAAAACTGATTTCTGAGACCTATACTATCTCATGTACTTTCAAGTAATGTTTTAACCAAATTTTATATAAATAGAAGCAGCGATTACTGATTTCCCATACAAACTCTAACCCCCCCTTTTGCCCCGTTTAAGACCAACTTCTGGGATCACAACTATTCTATATCCTTTCTCAAGGCTCAAGCTATATCTATACCAAAATTAAGCTAAAGAAAGTTAGCGGTTTCTGATTTTCCATAAAAACTTAAACTTCCCTTTTGCTCCCTTTTAATGTTGATTTTGGGAATAAAAACCCATACCCATATCCATTTTCAACACTCAAACTACCTCTTTACCAAATTTTAGCTCAAAAGAGTAAGGGTTCCAAATTTCCCATACAAACTTTCCCCCTCTTATAAGTACATCTCTGACATAAAAACTATTTAATGTTCCTAAACACAATCCAAACTACCGTTTTACAAAAATTCAGCTTAATCGGTTCAGAGGTCACGGATTTGCATACAAAGGTTTTCGGGAATAATTACCGTTCCAGTGGGAATTTCGCAAAATCGCTTCTTATCGGTCGCCTACGCCACCTAAAGGATACGTGGTCAAAATTTCAACTCAATCGGTCCAGCGGTTTCGTCTGTACGGTGATGAGTCAGTCAGTCAGATTACCTCTTTATATAATAGTATAGATCATAAATATTTTTATTTATTAAATGAATTGTTTTGTCTTTGTATATGATTTACCTATGTACTTTGGACGAAATAAATGAATTGAATTAATTAAAACTAACTTATTTGCTAAATAGAGGCCCGTACGCGTACACTTGTATAAGGCAAAGACTAGTGGATGAGACAGATGAAAGTGCGAGTGAAATGGATAATTGCCCTCAGTGTATCCTAGCTTAAGGCGTAAACTAATGGATGAGCTAGAAAGATAGCAATGCAAGTGAGATGCACGATTTTTTGCTCAGTATGCTGAGATGCTCCAGTGCGGTCGGACGGACCTTGTCTTGAGTTTCCACTCAACTGAGTGACTACAAGTTATTCCAGGGTCTTCACAGAATTGCCGCGGATGAATGCTTCGGCGTACCCGTTGCCCCGGCATTATGGCGTCCCGCAGGACACCCCCAGGTTTTTTAGTGGGTATCTCCGCCACTCCCATCTTTGGCGGGGGAGTCCCACATACCACCCCGCGCCCGTGGCGTGGGGTGATGATGCGTAACGCATTTTTCCTGGGATAAAAAAAGGGTATTCACAGAATTGGTTGAACCATAATTATTATGATTGTTCCAATTCAAATGCTGTCTTCAAGCCGGGGATATTTCTCCAGCATACGCCTCATTTTGGCTGGCAATGGAACTCCAGAGTATATTTATTAACAATTATAATATTAATGTGACATTGCGTATACCTTATTAATTTGACTATTTTTTGTTGTTGTTATATTGCACACCACGACATTACAATATGGTAGAATGTAATTATTTCTTATTATAGGTTGAAGCATATATTGTAACATACAACATTCTAGCAATAAAATTATTTGATTAGGTTTCGTTGCAGTTTTACCTGTATTTTTCCTACGTAGTGCCACTGGCACTCGTGACTGGCCGCTCGTCGTCGGGCGGTTCTCCGCTAGAAAAGAAAGTAAACACGTTTTTATTCACATCATGTTTATTTTGTAATTTGACAATGTTTTATATACAACGAAGTAAGAAGACGAGCAAGACGCTCTCCTGATGATAAGAGATAACGCTGCCCATTATTAGTACAGTGCTACCCAGTATTTTACAAAGGTACAATTCTGGGTGCACTGCGCCAACGCTTCTTACTTGAGAGTCACAAGATGTTCAAGACTCCTCAGCCCAGTCATTTCACTAGCTACAGTGCCCTTCTACCGAAGCACAGTAATGTTTGCACATCACTGCACAGGCGGTAGAATAACTGGCACTGTTTAGTTGTTTGGAAGTCTACCTCCGGTTTATTTATGTTTATTGTTTATTTATGAAACAAATCGTTTAAATTTGCACCGACGTGAAGCGTGTCGTATAAAGAAGCGCCAGTATCTGTGTTCGCGCTGGCGTCCATCACCATACGTACTTTGGTGGTTGCCTTATGTAATAGCCCTTAGGACCGGTTGTCGTCAGGCAGCGGCGAAATAAAAGTTTTCGATAGGCAATCACTAATAGTTCGGGGAAGAATCAATCTTTCGTTCGAGCGATAAAAAACGATTCTTTGCGGTTGCATAATATGAATCTCCCAATACTTTAGGATCGCGGGTAAAAGGTAAATTAACCACAAGTGAAATTTAAAAAAACTTTTTAAATACAAGCTTTTATTATTAATACGATCTAGCACCATAAAGTACTCGTCAAAACTCAAATGAGCCAAAACTCGAAGGGGTTGCGTCATTTAATAACGGAGTTCCTATGCCACCTTCCAGCTCCATCATCAGATCAGCTCGATGTCATAAAAATATTTCATTATCATCCGATTTATACAGGCATGCGAAATTTCAGCCTAATCGGACACCGAGAAGTGGGTCAAATTAAACTTGCAAGATTTGATTACAGACACACAGACAGACAAAAGACAGGTGAAAGTAAATAAAAGCTTGTAATAAACGGCCTGAACTATCACCAGAAACATTATCTTTAAATATTTGCTCACATTCACGTGCGGCTGGACTAAGGGCGGGTTCACACGACACCTCCTCTAACTGCCAGAATTTTTGTAGTATGGTATCGATAGGAGGCTCCGATTCAACAAGACGCGGCGTTACTACTATAATTTAACGTTGGAGCATTACCTTTATTTTAAATCTAACTATATAAAAGGAAAGAGTGACTGATTGACTGACTGATTGATCTATCAACGCACAGCCCAAACCGCTGGACGGATTGGGTTGAAATTTGGAACATAGATAGGTTTTATGACGTAGACCTCCGCTAAGAAAGGATTTTGCCATGCCGGCAAAGCCGCGAGCATAAACTAGTATAACATATAGCCGAATATAGTTTCATATTCAGCTGGTGTGCCTGGCGGCCCCGTTATACGTCCGGATGAGACGATATCAGCGAACAGCCGAACACCTCTATAAGTATATCTACGTCGGCCGGCTTATTGTAAAACATCTGCAAGTACGACGTTACGTAGGTGCGTTAGGGTTTCTTAATTTATCGGAGCCGTCGGTAATTTATCCGTGATGGGGTCGATAGTCGATGACGATTGCATCTAGTTGCAGTGATACAATATAATCAAGTCTTTTGTGTACTTTTATATTTGTAGTAGGGGAGGTAGGGGAGGGATGGGCAGTTGGGAGGCATTGGCACCCCCCTTTTATTCTGATCTGGTTGTTTGCTACAGATCAAATAACAATTGGAGTTGCTGAAGTTATAACCCCTGAAATAGTGAGACCATACCCAAAGGCTTGCCCAAGAAAACTGGATTAAAAATTCAAGGAAGAAAGGGAAGACAAGGATATTGACAGACACACCTGAAAAGACACTTATAAAATTAGCAGAACAAGAAAGACAAACCAAGAACAAGGCTAAAAGAGAAAGACAGGGAAAAAAAAACCTTAAAAATACAGAGAAGAAGCAGATTCCTAAACTTCCACCAGAACTAACATCAAATAGAGTAAAGAAAAGGCAAATGAGCAGGAGTGATGTAGAAAATGACAGTTCTGATGACTCATTTGTTGAAGAAACATCTGAAGAAGAGTTAGATGAAGATGATGTGATAATAATGGACAGAAATTTTCAAATGAATGATTTTGTGCTCGTTAAATTTAATACGAAAAAGACTGATGTGCATTATGTCGGTCAAATTGCAGACATTAGTCATACCATGGCCACAATAAAATTTATGAGGCTGAGTAAGTTAAGAAACACCTTTTTTTCCTGATGTAGATGACATAGCTAGTGTGCCACTAGAAGACATCAAAACTAAATTGCCAGGACCAAAGACATGCAATAAAACCAAACGTGGTTGCTTTAAGTACACATTTGATAAACCTTTATGGGTTATACCAAATCTTAGATAAGTTACTATTTAGCATGTTTTTATTTGTTATTAACCTTATTTTGTGATGTTTTTATGAATATATAAAGGCCATGCCTAAGCCTCCTACAGGGGGTGCCCAAACCTCCCTACCATAGGGAGCATTGGGCACTTTTGACTTAGTTCTGAAATGATCTCGTAATTTGGAGACTGATTATAATTTTAAGAAAGTTATTTCTAAGATATCTAGCCAAATGTATGGTGCAATAAGAAATGACATTAAATGTTGATTATATATAAAGTCTGATTTTTTATAAATTTAATTGTGAAAAAGTGCCCATCCCTCCCCTACCTCCCCTACCTTTAGTAGGGCTAGGCAAGGAACAGATACCTTTAACTACGACGCGGGCCTTATTTTATTTAAGGTTATATTTATGTCAACATGCAGAGGTTATAAAATTGCGTTGGGATCCCGGATCCACTAAGGCACGAACAGTTTTAGGGTGATTATCGTTATCAATAATGTTTACTTGTATTGTTCCTAATAAACATTTTTTATTAACATTTGAAACCTGTCGCGCGTTACATAGCGATATTTCTGCGTCCGTGTGAACACGCGAGGTAGAAGCGGCGGGCTGCGCTGACGGCGGCTCGTCGCTTCGAGGGGTAGCGGATGACGTCATTTGTTTACGACAAATTAGCCAAGCCAAGCTGGTTGCCTGAAAGAGGTCGCTCTTAGCGATAAGGCCGCTTATTGTAGACCTTTATATAGTTGAGTTTTAAGTCTTTATTGTTATCTTTTAACTGCAATAAAGAGTATTGTATTGTAATTAGTGAATGATGCCTGCTGCTGCACTAGCGGCAGGTATCTATAGATTTGCAAGCGGTATTTGTATGCGAGACACTCGGACTATTAAGGCAAGCTTTATTTTCTTTTAATAAGTTAAATCGTACAGTTACATTTTTATAAATTGCAGACATTAATATAAGTTATAATGATCAGTGTTTTTGCAACAGATGCTACTTGAATTTGCCGATACTAATGCGGTTGTAGATTTTAGCGGGATTTTATTTTGCGGTTCAACATAATATTATGTAGGTGCATTTACTCGAAGGACCAGCGATGCGTTCTATTATTTACTTGTTTGCGGAGAAAAGTTATAAAATCAATGTATGAAGGCATAGTCAACATTACGCATATTTATGAAATAATAGGATCATAAACAGATAAACAGATAAACATTTATTTCATAAATCGTTTACAAATTTATAGGTCAATACAATATAATGGCATTAGTTTATTATTATAATAATAAATTAATCAACTCATGAAAACAATAGGTACTTGCTTAAATAGTGGGTCCAATAAATTCGTCAAAAGAATAGAAAGCCTTTTCGAGGAGCCAGTTTTTTAATTTATATTTAAATGTATTAAATGTCTGCGCCTGAGTGACATGCTCTGGCAGGCGATTATATACCGAGGGACCAACTATGTGAGTCAGGTGACTGGACCGCTTGAGTCTATGAGACCTCGCTGCGAGCATGTGTGCCCCGCGGGTATTGTGGTTGTGAGAGTCGCCTCTTTTTGCGAATGTATCCAGATTCTGTCTCACATAGATGGCCACCTGGTATACAATAATGGACGGGAGGGTCATTATCTTGAGCGAATGGAAGTAGATTTTGGCCGACGTCATCCGCGATACTCGTGCGATCGCCCTTATGGCCCTTTTCTGCATCCTGAAGGCACGCTCCCTGTCGGCAGCGCGCCCCCATAGCTCGGTACCGTATTGAAGGAGTGAGTGCACGGTTGCGAAATAACAGGTGCGAACGACGTCAGCCGACACCACTCGAGACAGTCGACTCAATGCAAAGCAAGCGCTGCCCAGCCTAGCACACAGTTTGTCAATATGAGACGCCCATGTAAGGCCGCGGTCGATTTCGAACCCTAAGAACGTTGTCGTGTCCAGTTGCTCTATAGGAACACTATCAATTATGACGTGCAGTTTTTGCGTTTGACGTCCCGCCACGGAAAATTGTATAAAATGTGTTTTTTTCCGATTTAAGACTAAGCCATTTAGTTTGAACCATTGTGCAAGCTCGTTTGCGACTGCATTCAATCGCTGCTCCAGTTCCTGCGGTGTTGTCGCTGTGACGAGAGCCGCCACATCGTCGGCATACATGAACGCTTCACCAGAGACGATAGAGCCAGGCAGGTCATTAAGTAGCAAGGAGAAGAGGATATTGGAGACGGATGACCCCTGTGCCACTCCCATAGCGGTAGCCAAGGGATCAGATCTGGTTTCACCACCGTCACCCACTACAACCTGGGATCTGTTCCGCAGAAGGTCAGTCAACAGGGCGTGAGCGGGGCCGTTTATGCCATAGTGAGAGAGCTTGGCAGCGAGCACTTCGTGGTCTGCGACGTCAAAAGCTTTTGACAAATCGCAGCACAGTACCGCGACACGCTGCTTATTCTCCCAAGCCCCCAGTATGCGCTTCACCATCTCTCGCGTCAGAGACGTGGTGGAACGGCCTGTCCGGTACGCATGTTGACGATCGGATAGGATTCCGGCGTCTGTAATGTAGGTGGTGAGGCGTTCACTCAGTCCGTTCTCAAATATTTTGGCCACCGCTGGGATTATCGCTACAGGTCTATATGCATCTGCATCCTCACGCTTGCCCTTCCCCTTGAATAAAGGTGATATTTTACTTAACTTCATTGCCTCTGGGTAAGCCCCTTCTCTGATGCAGCGATTGAACAAGACAGAGAAGCACGGGGCCAGTGTAGTAAGTCCCATATGCATCAAGTCCATGGATACATTGTAAACATCCTTAGTTGTTTTTTTAGGGATCCGTGAGGCTATGATTTTATGTATTTCGTTGGCAGTGAACCACCTAAATCTCAAGGATCGGTCGGCGGGCGGCTGCACCGCCGCTAGAGTGGCCATCACCCGCGGTACGACGGCTTGCGGCGCCCCGCAGGCTTTGGCGGCCCCTACAAACCTTGAGTTCATAGAATTGGCTGCAGCTTTTTTCGTCAAAAATCTATTTCCCGTGGAGTCCTTAATCGTGTCGGAAAAGCTGAGGTAGCTCCTTTTATTGGCGCCTCTTTCAGTGTTTACAATGCTCCATACTGCCTTCGACTTACTTGAGCTGCTTGTTATTTTATTAGTATAAAACCTTGTTTTGTTACTATTTATACATTTATCATAAGAAGTGTTAAGTGAAAAGATCATGTCTTTTATTTCTTGGTCGTTTGGAAATTTAGAATTTAACTGATGTATTTCAAAAAGCAAACATTTAAGTTTCATTACCTCTTCTGTGATCCATGTTTGTTTTTTGACATTTTTACGCTTTAGGGGAAAGCAAATATTAAATTTATCAGTCATAATATTAATTATCGCTGTGGCCAGGCCGTTAACAGATTCGCTATGCTTTGACATAATATGCTCCCAGTCTACGCTCATCATAGCAAGACGAAAATGATTGCGACTCACCTCCGAGAAGTCCCTAGCCAGGCGGGTGCGCGGCGGCGGCGGTCGCGGCGAGCAAATCACCGCCGCGCGCACCGCGCGGTGGTCGCTGAGGTGCGTGTCCACGGGACTCGCTGTGACCGAGCCCCTCGGCCCATTACTATACACATGGTCTAAGCACGTCGCGGACTCACCACTTATTCTTGTTTCAAAATTCACGATGTTACTAAAGTGATACGCACAGAGCATGTCACTTAATTGCTTCCGATCCGAATTTTCACATAACCAATTTATATTCATGTCACCAATAATAATAACATCTTTATTGCTATCACTAGCTCGTTCGAGAAGATGTTCTAAATGAAATAAAAAGCTTGATGCGTTTATCAAGTTAGTTCTATAGATACATAGTACAATTAGATTATGATCTAACAACTCGATCGCGGACACTTCACAATAGCGTTCGATTGACATTTGGACGTACTCAGCACACTCGACAGCCCTCACATTGTCCTTAACATAAAGACAGGACCCTCCATGCGCGACGTTTTTCCTGCAGTAGCTCGATGTTAGAGTATATCCGTCTATGTTAACGGTATTTAAGTTAGCCTCGCACAGCCAATGTTCAGTTATACCAATGACATCACATAATAGATCCTTTTGCAACATAACTTCAAGACGGTCCGTCTTTCTGTCTAGCGAAGCGATGTTCTGTTGGCATATTATTATAGTGTTATCATCATTTGCCGGAGACGGGTGCACTGCGTGATGGTGATGGAGTGGCGGCGGGGGCTCGTCTGTCTGACTGTGCGCCTCGCCGCCAGCGAGGCCGCGCGGGAAACCACTCAGCTATTCTAACCCGTGCTGGCCAGATATTCGGTTCACAAATACGCTGTATAAGTTTCTCTGGAATCCCGATTACGAAACATGCATGCCTATTAGTGTGGAGTTTACGTTTTTCAATAGTATAGTCATCGGACTTTTCAACCTTATTTAGAAATTTTCGAATGTTTTCTTCCGTAGTTTCAGGTACAAATGACCAAGCCTGTATATATTTTAGAGATACAATTGTCTGTAAATCAGCGTCTTCCTTCCCCGAGCCCACAATAACTTGCCGTGATTTCTTATGTTTTCTTGTGCGAACGGTTTGCCACCCATCCTCACATAGTGAGTTTGTATTTTTTGTGGACTTCGTAATTTCTTTGTTGTCAGTTTCTCCAATAGTAATGTCGGTCATTAATTCATGTTTTAAGGCCGGATCGGCCGAGTCAGCTGTTGTGCATTCTTTCTCAATTACCCTCGGATTTGGTTCGGTGGGCTTTATCGCGCACTTGTCTGCCGGTGAAACCGCAGCGCTGCAAGCGCTACGCGTTTTTGTGATGTTAGACGCTCTCTGGCTGGTTATCGCTGCAATCGCATTGCTGTGCGCTGCGCGCTTCGGTCGCTGCTGGGACGACGTCGGCTCGAGTGAAATAGACTTGCGGGTAGATGTGGATTTCTTGTCTTCGTTATTATTGCACAAATCTGTTATTATCTTGTTTTGTGTAATAATTTGACACTCCAGGGAGCTCACTTTATTCACTAACGTTGTAATTAATTTTTGCAACTCGCGAACAGTCATTTCAAGAGATTTCGATGTCATCTTGTAATTTTAAGATAATTTTAACTTCAGAGCCGACACGATCGTGACCGCGGGGCGCGGGGCAACTTTAATAAAACACAAAACCGTACGGTTTTAAGGAATTTTAACTAAAAATCATCAAAATCTTGAAAACGTAAGGCCAGAGGAGTATACATTTTTAACTATTTTAAACTATTAATGCCTTAAAAAAATAATTACCGGAAATTTTCTTTGTGTGCCAAATAAAAGACCATATTATCTATATTGTTTAAGCATACAGGAACAAAAATATAATAAATTTAACCTTTAATTTTCCTTGGGACCACTAAAATTCAAATAGCGTTATACCTATTATATTGACGCATATGCATTCCGAATGATTTCGCGGTATCTGAATCTATTCTTTTCAAAGAAAGATGTACAAGAATAAAGTCAGATAAATACTCGTATCAATATTTAATGACTTAACATGCAACAGCTGAGCAAAATTTATTTAAAATAGATCGAGATTCTTTGTTATTGCGATATTAAATAGTTTGAAATCAAGTATCTGATCTAGGTAGCAGTTAGCTAAACTACGATTATCTTCGAACTTGTCAACCAACGTCTGCCATATTATATTATAATAAATAGTAGTACCTAACAACAAAAGCGTTCATTGTCGGTCAATTCGGGATTTTCATTTATTTAGTTACAAATTAAAACGGCAAAAAATTACCACTTACACTAATTAGTACATCAAGATTAAATACAGTTATCAAAAATATATCAAATTATCATTAAAATCAGAAAAAATATGAAATAATAACAGTCAAATTACAATCTTTAATAGGTACAAAATAATTCATGTCCGGAATTTTTAAAGGAATGATAAAATATAGGCCATTTAGTTGGTTCGCCAGAAAAACTAACTAATTCAAGTTAAGGCAGTTTTATCTTCGATTTCGCGTGAGTGGCTGACGTTTTAGAATCATTAGAGGATTGTTTTAGTTTGGATGCGACCCGTTTACAAAAAAACAATACAACTCTTCGAATGAAGTCCAACTTTGATAGTTGGGCTCAGCGTTTGGGCTAATTACTAATTCTACATCTGCAATTGCATCTAATATTTGGTGAAATTCGGTTCGCAAATTATTCTACACCACCCAAAAACAATTCATGAGATGTATCATCTGTTAATGCGGATTTAGAGATTGTAAATGATTTGCAATCTTGAAAATATTGCATCGCGTTTTTTATTAAGCTTTCTGAGAGTTCGATCTAAACTAATATCGATAGATTTAGTGGTAGCCATTATTTAATTTATGGAATACACAATTTGTAGTTAGAATAGTAATTATTAACGTTCTAAATAACGGAAAATAATGTAATATCACTATCTCAACGGACACACAAAGCAAAGTGGCGTACAAAATGGCGGACGAAATTAAAAGTAAAATTAAGATTTTTATCGTTAAAATTGTATATATTTCTGACGAAAATATATTTTAAAAAATAGATTAGGGAGGCTTATTGCCCATTTTAGCGGTGGAGTATAAAAATATGAGCGGTTTGCAAAAATAAGTTGTGTGGACCATGACACAGCAACTAAAAGTGGTAATTATAAAGAAATGCGAGGACTGTAGAAATAGGTGGGTTCGAGGACTAACCTTAGATTGCTGCACTGGTGGAGACTCCTAGGTAGGCGCAAAATTTTGGAGAGTCCACCTCCTGAACTCTTCAGGGATTTTAGAGGATTGGATAAATACAGGTAGTTTGAAATAATTAATATTTTGTTTGTTTTGGACTATAGGATCGAAAATAAAAGATTTTATTTTTTATAGGATCAAAACGGTCGCCACGAAGCCGAAGTAAACCAATACGAGTTACCTACCGTTAAATAACGTTGATGAATCTTAATACTCACGAATCGTTTAGTGTAATAATAATGTAGATAACATGCACTCCACTTACTTTTCAGGGGCTGCTCATCCTGCGTAGGTTTTTCTTGTTTTGAATCCATTTTAACTTTTTTCAAAGGCTTTACTTTTGTAGAAGATACTTTCAAACTCAGACGCTCGATACTGAACCGCCGTAACTGTAACCTATGAATCAAGTAAAATTTTAAATTGACATTTGTCATTGGTCAGTGGTGACCGGGCCACAGACTTAATAAAATTAATGGACATGAAATATCTACAATAAAAGCGTGCATACCTAAAGTAAAGTGTATTTACAAATGGCGGATTTCCCTAGTGAAGACCTGTAGAGATTACAAAAAAATCTTTATCGATTATAATAATCAATATTAGTTATATGGGGTGTATGCAATATGAACATCACCACCTCCCCACAAATCTTGAAAAAATATTTTGATAAAAGTAAGAAATAGTTTCGCAAAATTGTTAGGTACTCTTCATTTATAAAACGAACAAGTTTTATTTTCAATTCAATTAAATTCTTTATTTGGTGAAAGTAAATTAAAATTAAAGAACTAGTACAATAAATGACATTTGCCGGTATCCAGAATATTATCATATAAAATTAATTGAAAAAGAATAGTAAATTTAACATTTGATAAAATATATGAATTATTTAGCATGTCAATAAAGGCAGAAGTATAGTTTCGGTATAGAAAGCTTTCTCAAACTACCTACTACCAATACCAGTACCATTTTTGATGCTTGTGATAATAAAATAGAATCTAAATTAAGTATTTATTATATTATATGTCTTTGTAGATACACGATAACTAAAAGGCGTATACTAAACTTAACATTAAAGAATATTTAGACTGATTACAATCAAACATTATTAACAGATGATAACTATTATACGCATGCCATTTTTCATGCTTTCCGCCAGACGGGCTTAGCTTCATACTTGACAGAAAAATTATGTGTACATAGTATATAAGTACATACTTTGGTTTTTGAGACTTATGTCTTGTTCTTTTGTCTTGTTGTAACTTATATATTATTATGTATTTTTAATTGTAGAATATCAATAAATTATTTTTTACTTTTACTTACTTTTTACTTGAAGCTAAGGAGCCGGACTATTAATGTATTTTTATGTTAAGACTGTAAACGCATTTTATTTAATAAACGATTATCCTAATATTTGTCTTTTATATGCTATAAATAACAGTAACTCAAAATATTCTAAGCCTGAGATAGTTTTTCACTTAATAATTACTAATAATGTCAAGCCAGGACTTTTCCAAATACGTTGGCAATCTAGAAAGTAGAAAATTTTTAAGGTTAATATTGTGATGTATAAAATTATACTGACTCACTCACCAGAAATAAATAATAAGTATTTTACGATGTAATTAGATTTAGATTATGTGTCTAGTAGTCTGCTAATGATACGGCACTATGTCGGTGCAAGAACCTATCAAATTATTTTCTATATTCTATGAATAGTAATTAAGTTAGATTATGATTGTTAAAGACAACGGCATGATGGGTTTAACAGGCCGATCCTTGCATCTTGATGCGCCCTTTAATGTTGCAAGCTTAATAAAGTATAAAATGTGGCTAAGCAGATGTAAAACAATCTACAGAAAGTTATCTACATAGTTACCAACAAAAATAAATAAGATTATCCACTAATACTCAAGATGAATTGTCGATAACGCCAACAACAATGATATACCTCACTATTTTCCCTACAAAATGATTTTCTCTCTCTCTAAAACCAAGAATTGCCAGATCACCTACCAAAAAAACAACAAATATTTTTTCAAATGGTGGACTAGCCACATGGAGGTATGATTTTTTGAAGCTTGGTAGGTGCATATCCATAGTCTTTACATCAGTGGGTTAGTTTCACCATTCAGTACTGCCAGTCTCAAAGACATATTCTGCACATAATATTTAGTTTAATCTGACTAATAGCTGTGTGTCTTCTATTTTTATTTAACTTTCATAAATAAAATATTATTTATAAACATGTTATGGAATGAAAACATTTTAGGTTAAATCTCCAAGGGTTCTTTGTGAATAAATTTTCTTCTTAATTATTAAAAGCTATAAAAATCATCACATTATTAGTATAGCCATAAAAATCAAATCAAAAAAATAACAAATAAGTCTTAGTTGCATAAAATGGAAGCAATTTATTTACATAATTATATATTATAGTGGGGTAATATATTAATATGTTACAAAAAATATGGTAAATAAGTTGTACAAAATTTAACTGGGGCAACATTGCTAATTGGCGTCCATCTTGTGTTGTTTGTTCAACTAGAAAGTTAGTCCATTTTGTGGGGCGCCACTATGGCACATTATAAAAATTCAAATATCTATATAACATTATTTAACTCTTCAAAGTTTCTCATATATTAATTATTAAGGTATTTATTTTATCTAACTAAAAAAATATTTGGTCGGTGTGTAGCCTTCGGGGCGCTATGAAAAAAAGACTTTGATAATATATAAATATAAATTTGACTAAAAATTTTGATCAAAAATACTACGCTTTATGTAACCTTCGGGACCCGGTGGGATGTGAGAGTATAAGGGTGGGGAACCCTCCGCGAGCAACCAAAGGTCATTGACCTTGACCCAGAGGTCATTGACCTTGACCCAAAATAAGTGAAATTGGCCCAATTATTAATGATCTTGACCCAATCGCCACTGACCTTGACCCAAAGGTCATTGACCTTGACCCAAAATAAGTGAAATTAGCCCAATTATTAGTGATCTTGACCCAAGCGTCACTGAACTCGACCCAGAGGTCATTGACCTTGACCCAAAGGTCATTGACCTTGACCCAAAATAATTGAAATTAGACCAATTATTAGTGATCTCGACCCAAGCGTCACTGACCTTGACCCAAAGGTCATTGGCCTTGATCCAAAATAAATGAAATTGTCGTACCTATATTATAATTACATGACATATACCTATGTAGACCAATCAGTAACCTTGTTTACACTCTTTTTCTGGCGCTTCGCCGGCCGCTGCCGCGGCACGCTCGCTTCGCTCGCTCGGCTCGCGCGTTGCTCATAAGTTAAACCTAACACTCCTCCTCGCTACGCTCGTCGTCGTACCTATATTATAATGTCACTGAATTTGACCCAAAGGTCATTGACCTTTGTATTTGGGCTAATTTCTCTTATTTTGGTTCAAGGTCAGTGACCTTTGAGTCAAGGTCAATATGACCCATACAAACGTCAGTCCTGGTGATGTTCTTAACACAATCCCGTGATAAAAAAATACTGTTGCCGGAATACGAAAACACATGTAAAATATTCAAAGTCCTGATTCCCTTCACAACGATTGATCTTTGGCAACGTTTCCTCGAAATTCGGCTGGGCGGAGGAAAAAATGACCCGGATAATTTTTGTCTTATTTTTGGATGTCTTATATGATAAAATAAAAAAAAATACAAATTTGAAATTTAAATTTTTTGATCAAAATTTTTCTAAGTCTTTTCTCCATAGTGCCCCGAACGCTACACCCCAACCAAATATTTAGACTATAAAGTCCAGTAATAATGGATAGGTAACATATAAATCAACCTCGCTAAATTCTGTGCCGGGACCTCTTTCGTGCAAAGGACTTTAATATTACGTTATTATCACAGTAATATTTCTGTTATTTGTACGAACCTTTCGGTACGTCTCGTGAAAAAAATACACGCAGCTATTTCCTAACTATTTAGGTATCTTGGTCAATACCAATTCGATTCATGCTATAAGTGAAATGTGTCACAATAGGTACCAGGTACCTGGTACCTACCTATCGGACGTGGTAACGGTTCGCTCAAAAAGGTTCACTGTTCTTCGCTATTGGCAAGCAAGGACGGATTCAATTTTTTTTTACAGAACTTGAACTTTATGCCTGTATAAAAAATGGTTACGTATGCCTACGGTCGTTTCAACTACAGTCGATATAACTACTGTCGATTTGCCTATGTTCATTAAACATATAGGACTCGCCTACAGTTCTCTCTACCACCCTGGGAGACGCGATGAGCCCGCGGAGGTTAAAAAGTGGGTCTCTTAAGAATAAGTTTTTTTTTATTCTTAGATTTCAGGTACTTATCAGATCTTAATGTAATGCATTGTTCTGCCGAAACCTGTCTTTTCCAGACGTATGAATAATACATAAATACAATAATGACTTATAGCTAAGAATAATGCCTTTAGTTACATTGTATGGAGTATGCATGACTATTTATATTTAGTATTAAAAAAATTCATTTATGCTATAAAAACATTTCTCCGCCAACCATTGCGTCAATTTATATTGAAACACATTTAGTGTTAAATTCGATTCCCTAAAATGATTTGGAATTTTGTTATAAACTTTTATACACATAATAAAACAATTATAAAAATAAAAATAAAATAGCCTTTATTTGCTGTTTAACTTAAAATTTAAATTTACAATGAATTATTTACTAACTACGAGTATGTACAGCGTGTCATAAAAAACACTAGGCCTCCCCCAGCCTCGAAGTATGATTTATAGGATGTCCCTTATTATAGTGAACCTTTGGAGATAGGCTATTTCCAGTCTCTTCCATTCTTTCCTGTCTATCGCCAATCTTCTCCAGTGAGGCCCTACTGATAACTTTAGTTCATCTTCCCACCTTTTCCATGGTCGGCCTTTGTTTCTCTTGCCATCTCTTGGATACCAGTTGGTGGATATTTTGCTCCATTTTTCAGTCGATGAGCGGATCATGTGACCAGTCCATCTACACTTTTGCTTGTCAATTCTTGTCAATATGTCCTTGATCTTTGTTTTATCTCGTATATCTGCATTCCTCCATCTGTCCTTCCTCGAAATCCCTAGCATACTTCTTTCCATTGCTCTTTGGCAGCGTTGCAGTTGATCTCGGTGTTGCTTTGTTAGAGCCCAAGTTTCGCACCCATATGTTAGGCAAGGAAGAATGCATGTATCAAAAACTTTTCTCTTAATTGACATTTTGAGGTCTCGAGACTTAGTTATTTCTTTTAAAGACCAATACTTGTTCCACCCTTTTGCAATTATTGTGTTTATCTCCTTACTTGTAGCGTCTTTGGTTGAGATGATTTGACCAAGGTAGGTGTATTCTTTGGTATACTCGATTGTGCAGTTGTTAACCTGAATAGCTTCTTCGATAGAGTTGGTTAAAATTTTGGTTTTGTCTGCATTCATGGCCAAACCTACCTGTGCACTTTCTCTGTCTAGGTCTTGGATCATTTTCTCTAGAGTATTACGGATTTCTTCAAAAATTACTATATCGTCAGCGAACCTAAGGTGACTAAGCCTTTTTCCATCTATGCTTATCCCAACATTTTCCCAATCCAGCTTACGGAATATGTTTTCTAATGCAGCTGAAAACAGTTTTGGTGATATGGGGTCTCCCTGTCTAACTCCTCTTCTGATGTGGAATTCCTTTCCCAGAGTTTCAAGTTGGATTTTGGCTGTGCTGTTTGCGTAAATTTCTCTTAAGACCTTTATGTATGTGTCTGGTATTGCCTCGTGCCTCACACTGTCAAAAGCCTTAGAGTAATCAATGAAGGCCATGTATATTGTTTTGTTATACTCATTGTAGCGTTCTATAACTTGTTTAACAGTGTGGATGTGATCTATAGTCGAAAAATTTTTCCTAAATCCGGCCTGCTCTATCGGTTGATTTTCGTCCAATTTCTGGCAGATTCTGTTCAGGATTACTTTGGCGAACACTTTGTATATATTGGACATCAGACTAATAGGTCTGTAATTGTTGATTTCCGCTCTAGCGCCTTTCTTGTGAATGAGGATTATGTATGCCTGTGTCCACTGGTCAGGTATAGACTTAGTGATTAATATTTTATTAAATATGTTCGTCAGTATAGGTGTTACCTCCTCAATGGTGCCTCTAAGTAATTCGTTCGGAATTTTATCTGGCCCAGGCGATTTCTCCAGCTTTTGACTTTCGATTGCAGCTTCGACTTCTCTATTTAGAATGGGGGGTTCATGGTCTCCTTTTGGATCTATCTGTGTCTTTTGGTGCGATAAAGTTTGATCTGAATTGTCTTCGTATAGGGATTGGTAGAACTCTGTTGCGACTTTGAGGATGTCGTGTCTTTTGTACTTCGTTTTATTCTGTTTCTTTATCTTTGGAATTCACTCTTTGTCTTCTCTGAGTTCTTTAAGAGCCTTTTTTATTCCTCCTGATTTGGCGATGTGTGTCTCTAGGGTAAGTAGTCTTCTATCCTTTCTGTCCTGTTTTATGCTTTTTCTTATTTTTATACTTAACTTGTTAAATTGTAGTCTCTTTTATCTGCAGATAGTACCGATTCTCTTTCTTTTATAAGATTATTGGTGCGTTCACTAGTATTTCCTGTTGAAAGTTTATTGACTGTTACTTTGTTTTTATGTTTAAGTATTTTCTCAAGTTTTGTATAATTGTCCTGTAGATTGTTAGTTGTAGTGCTTTGTTTATAAAATGATGTGAGATTGGCCCTTAACTCCTTTGATACTGGATTTGATCCTTGTTGGGCATCCTTTATATGGCTCCTGGAGTTTTTGGGTCTCTGTCCTATTAAGTCTGCACGCACCATTCTATGGTCAGTATTGAAATTTAGTGATTGGATCACGGATATGTCTGAGAAAGCTTTTTTGTTGTCTGTGATTATATAGTCTATCTCATTTTTTGTCTTTCCGTCAGGACTTCTCCATGTCCATTTGCTTTTTACTTCCTTTTTAAAGAAGGAATTTAGCAGGTATAAGTTTTGCTCTAACAAAAAATCCACCATTATTTGTCCATTCTTACTTCGTTTTCCATGTCCAAAACTCCCTATCACTGTTTCCTTTTTCCTTTGTTTTTCTCCTACTTGTGAGTTGAAATCTCCCATGATCACTAAATGATACTTGTTGCGGTTTTCATCAATGTGTGATACTAATTTGTCATAAAAATCTTCTATGGCTTCGTTTGGTGCGTTTTCTGTTGGAGCGTAAACTTGGACTATTTTCCATTCTTTTTTATATGTTGGCAGTGATAATGTTACAGATGCAATCCTGTTCGAGATTCCAATAAATTCTGTGATCTGGTTTTTCAATGTTGTTTTAATTAAAAAACCTACACCTCCTTGACTTGTTCCTTCTCCTTTGTTTTACATAATATAGTTTGAATTTTCTTTAATTGTTTCTTCCATTCGTCTTGTTTCTGAAATCCCTATGATGTCCCAGTTTAAGTTTTCAATTGCCATTTCCAATTCTTTCAGACTTTCATCGGTTCTTAGAGTACGAGTATTTAATGTTGCTAGATATATATTCTCCATTTTGGATGGGGGGTAGCGGTCTTGATCCCCGCGGTGACCAGCCGTATTGGGGAATGAAGGTTTAGTTGTTGCTTTTCTTATTGTTTTGTTGTTAGTTGTTTTCCGGTTGTTATTGTTATCTAGTTTTTTGATTGTGAGTCTTCGTATATCTTCTTTTGAAGTGGGTTCTTCTTTACTAATTTTGTTAATCTTCTTTCTGTTAGAGGAGTGCTGAATCTTTCTGGAGGTGTGGATGGGGGTGTTGAATCCTCTCTTTTGCGTTTTTCCTTATTGTTCTCGTTTTCTTTTATTATTAACTTGTCGTTTTTTAATAGTGCAAATTTGCCAGCTTGTCTTGCTTTCTTTAATTGCGGAAAAAGGCTTTTTCGGATTTCAAGGACTTCTTTTGGGTACTCTTCAGAAATGTATACGTTTTTTGGCAATGATTTCTTATTTTTGAATATACAGTTTTTTCTCCACTCCAGTGTTACTGTGATTTTAATAGGTCTTGCCTTCTCATCGTTTTTCTTCCCAATTCTTTGTGCTGTGCTAATTTCCCATTTGTCCCATTCTTCCTCTGAACTACAAGCGGCATTCAGAAGGTTCAGCACCAAGGTTATAAGTTCTTGATTATTAATTTCCTTTTCCTCGACGCCATATATGATGAGATTGTTTTTTCTCGTTTCTAGGTCTAGTGCTCTTAATTTTGACTTCATATACTCGACTTCCGACTTCAACTTCTCATTTTCCTCTTTTAAGGGTATAAGTTTTTCCTCTATAACAGAAGATACACAACGAATAACATTTTGTGTTATTATATTATCTGCCTGAGATTTGAGTTGATCGTTGAGGTTTCTCGATTGATCATCCATTTTTTAAATTTGTTCATTTATTTTACTTAGCAGTAGTTCCAGTTGTTTTTCCATAATTTTATTTATTTTTTTCCCTCGGGTTTTAATATTATAGTAGGATTTCAACTATATTGATCTGGCAACACTATTTTGTATCTATGGTGTCCCTATAGAATGAATGATTAGTTTTCGGTATTTTTCATCTGTGGTACCACTGAACTGTCAGATTTCCGGAAACAATATGGCTGCGTACTGAGTCAGCTGATATTGTTATACATAGTATACTTGTATATATGGAATTTGTTCACCTTTTTGCTGTAATTTCGTGTTGTTTCGGTGTTCATGAAATTTTTGATTTTATCTTGTACCTTCTGAGTTATTGTTCGTGAATGTGCACTTTGTACTCGAGATTGAGCGAATTTCACCACACTTTGTAAAAATAACGTTGGAGGCTACGAAATACGTTGTTTACTTTTCAAAGTGAAAGAACGAACTCCCGTAATAAAACAATTATTAGAAGTCAAATTATTGTTATATTGGGAAAGTAAATTTACTTATTGTGAGCTGGCTTGCTGAAAAATGTCTCTATTATTATACACAAATAGACACACATCTAGAATATATATAAAGAAGTTACAGTCAGGATTTTAAAAGTTCTAAAGATTGGTCTACAGGTGTCTATTTGTTTTAAGCTAAATATTGCACGTATATATCTTTTTTTTGTATTATAAAACATTGATAAATATGGGCACATTTACCCCATATTACGATTTCATATCTTAATATAAAGTTTACAAATCCATCATTTTTGTAGCGTCCGTGGCCCAGAGGTCATACCTCCGACTTGTAAGGTCCTGGGTTTAAATCTCAGTGTGGCAAAGATTTTCGCCTGGACGATACCGTGTTTCGGAAGACACGTAAAACTGTGGGTCCCGGCTGTTTCCTATAAGATATGTAGGAGGCAGTCGTAAGGTCATGTTGCAGGCCCTGTAGGAATCTCGGCGATCTGAAACTGCAACATATAGGTTGGCCACACGACCTATAATTTGTGATTCGACTCTGACAGTGTAAGTAGGGTAACCTGTTCTTATGGAGTATAAACCCCAATTATAATAATATGCCGTGATCGCTTCTTTCTTTGATACAGTTTGTGCAATTCGTCTTAATGGATAAACAAAGCTATTTAGACGGTAGCAAACATACTCGACATGCTCTTTACCGCCTCCATCCCGCCAAGAGGCACGCCGCCTCGTAGGAGACCGTGCGTTAACACCGTATTACCCCGACGGCCATCACCCTCTGAGTCTAAGATGGGCGATGGTTTGCTACGTCAGGGCATCAACCAATACGGGGGCTCCATACAGAGACATGGACCGCACGACTCCCACGTACAGGCGACGGCAGCTGGTCCGAGGTCCGCCTAGGTTCGGCAGCAGCCGCTTGTAAGCGGCCGCCGCACCCATCAGGCGGGGAGATAACCGGGCAAAGTGCTTCCTGAAGTTCCACCGCCCGTCGAGGGCGAGTCCAAAAAAGTAATATGACCTCCGCTAAGAAAGGATTTTTCCACATGAACAAAGCTGAAAGAATAAACTAGTTATGAGTTATGACATAAATCAAAAATTAAGCAAAGGGCTAATTGGTTCAATTTTATCCGTCTTTGTAACTTTAATCCGAACATAATTTTAGAATGGTTCAATCAATCATCATTAAAGTCTAAAGCTAATAGAATATTAAATATCTAATCTGAGTGAAACCGATTAGGGAAGTTGAGTCATAAGATTGTCGTATGTCAGAAACACAAGAGGCAGCCAGCGCAGCCTTACAAATACAAGACGGAACTGATTAATTGCCGTGTAAATTTTTAATTTCAATGCCTTTAAGACCAGGCAACGCCGATTTTTTCCATTTTTTACAAGCTTTTATTTACTTTCACCTGTCTTTTGTCTGTCTGAAATCAAATCTTGCAAGTTTAATTTGATCCAATATTATTATAACATGGAGCTTATCTGATGATGGAGCTGGAAGGTGGCCATAGGAACTCCGTAATTAAACGACGCAACCCCATCGAGTTTGGGCTCATTGTTTGTTTTGTACATAATCTCGTATTTACGTCGCTATATTTTTTATTTCTACTTGTCTACTTGTACTACTGGTTTATGTGGTTGTTTTATAAACTTAAAGAAAAAATTCCGTCCTAGTGCGAAAAAGTGGGTATGAAATTTTATTTCACACCCTTTTAATGTGTAATTTTAAACTTGTTTTTTAATCATAATTAAACTTTTTTACCTCGCACCTGTAAAATGTGGAATGAACCTTTCTTTTTGGGTCTTCCCTCAATCATTTGATCTGTCTAAATTCAAAAGGGATATTTACAAATTCTACCGGGGTCGGCAACGCGGCTCTGATGTTGAAGGGGTCCATAGGCGTCGGTAACCACTTAACATCAGGTGGGCCGTCTGCTTGTTCGCTCTTTACATAAAAAAAACCTTATGTGTTATCCCTATTTATTCCACATTCTCTGTCTCAGAACTACAATTAGCAATTAGCTGAACTGAAATCAAGAAACAGCTCAAGGCCTTTGAAGCGGAGTTAGCTTGAAACTGCATTCTATACGACGCAAATAGAAAGCCAATATCCTTCGACAAAGGAAGTACAGATCAACTGTTTCAACAGATGAGATTTTAACGCTCTTAGACGATATTGTGAAATATGTCGGAGGGAACTGGTTGTGACTCGCACAGGATCGGAAGGTGTGGCGTGAACATGAGGAGGCCTACATATACCCAGCAGTGGGTGGATACAGGCTGAGTAGATAGATAGAAGGTCTTAAAGGCTTATTACACTTGACTGAATTCAGTAACGACTTAATTAAAGCCTCTGAATCCAGGTATGTAAGTGTAATAAGCCCTTTAGTCTATTACTTTTAACTGCTAAGAATTTATATCTATAAATGTAACGGTATTTTTTTGTGTCTCGTAAAAAAAGTATACGATGTTATGTTACAAGTTGTAACATAGCATTTAGCATTGATTGTCTTATCGTTACTAGCGATGTCTTCTAGACAACCAAACAGGGAGAGGGAAATGAATTTCGAACGATCGCGATGGTTCCAATTTAATATCTATCCTACCTACACATTTATTTATATACTCGTATGGAAATATGATTAAAAAGGTATATAATATTAACTACTTAAATAAAAAGATAAGATTGTCTGAAGGCTCTAGTTCCTTTATTACAAGCTCTTATTTACTTTTACCTGTCCGTTGTCTGTCGGTCTATCTGTCTTTTTGTCTGTCTGTAATCAAATCTTGCAAGTTTAATTTGACCCACTTCCCGGTATCCGATTGAGTTGAAATTTTGCGTGCATGTCTAGATCGGATGAAAATGCGATATTATTATGACATCGAGCTGATCTGATGATGGAGCTGGAAGGCCATAGGATTTTCGTAATTAAACGACGCAACCTCATCGAGTTTGGGCTCATTTATTAATTCATCTTGACGAGTGCTTTGGTGCTGGATAATAATTAATAAAAAAATTATAATAAAAGCTTGTTTTTAAAAAGTTTTTTTTAGTTTTACTTGTTTTATGTTTCGGAGTGGCATCGGCATTGAGTTGGTGTAATAAGCGATGGCTTTTATTGCACTTAGGTAACAAAAGTTAATTAAAAACTAAATTGAAAATACGAGAAAAGTACTCTCGTTGTTAAGTTTTTGTTACATAGGAATAAATACAAATACTTGATTAAATAGGTACTGGATTTTTTAGTTTTTCAGTTCAGCTACTAAGGCAGCTACTAAGGCTGCGTTTCCACCAGAGATGTGCGAGGATGCGTAACGAGGGATGTGTTTGTAAAGAACCAATAGAATCGCTTCATTTACCTCGCCTCGGTCAGCACAGCTCTGGTGGAAACGGCTCAGCGGAGCTAGATTTTTGAGCATACAAAACAAGCGAGGGATGTGTGCGAGGGATATGTACGAGGGATGTGTTGCGAGGAATGTATGTTGAGAAGGATGCGTTGCGAGGTTTGCGCACCCCCGTTGACACATTTCACAGCTTCGCAACGCATCCTCGCACCACACATTAATGCGCATTTTTACACAGCTTTGGTGGAAACCCCCACACATCTTCACAGCACATCTAGACATCCTCGCATATCACATTTCCATCGCACATCTCTAGTGGAAACGCAGCCTAAGGGTACCTACAGATACGGTAACCGCTCACCATCAGGCGGTCATTCTGCTTGAGTCGATGTCTAACATAAAAAGTACAATGCAATACAATAATAACTCTTAATTGCATACATTTTTATGATGATGATGCATACATTTTTACGGAGGGTAGACTTCTTTAGCGGGTGGTCGACTGCGCGGGTACCCCAACAGGCAACAGTGCCAGTTATTCTACTAGTGATGTGCAAATGATGAGTAAGAGAGCCGGAAAGTCAGCAGTTACCGCGCCGACTCGCGCCGATTGTGGCTGAAGTGAAATCGTGTGCATGAACCGTAATTGGAGTGGTCCATTTGCGAGGTGCCTGTACCGTATCATCCCTTTTTATTGAAATCTAAGGACAAAGGGCTGGAATAATGAACGAGGTCGGTAATCACAAGTCAGAGTTCAATGTTCGGGTTAAACCTCTAAAAGGTAAAGTGTGTTCTCTAAAGTTCGCTCCTTTTCAATATTCATTGACTTTCCAGAGCCGAATGATTTTGTTATGCAACATCCGCTGATTACTTAATAAGTTTAGATCGACGAATAAAAGACATTTCTACCGATAAGAACCGTCAATTGATCCAACAGAAACCAACAATGTGTGTGTTTCTTACCTCTTTACGCCTAAACGGCTGAAAATTGAGCTGAAATTAAGCTTCCTTTCTGTAAGTAAAACTGTTCATGTAATATGAAAGTATGACTGTAACAATGATCCTAAAACCTAAAACGAAATTTGCACTGGATTTTTTTTTTGTTACTTGTTCACTTCATTTTAACTGTTAATTAAGATTTAAGTTTTTGTATAAATTGTGGTGAAACAATAAAGAGTTTTTTTATCTTATCTAATTATCTTATCTTTAAGGCAATTACATGAATCATCTACACTTTCCTATCAATCTCTTTTGATAGGAAAGTGTAGACGTCAGCGTAAAAGGACTACTTAAGACTTTCTACATTACGTGCGCCTCTTTCACTCGCACGAAAAAAAAAAGAATTGAAATAAATTGCATAATTTACTTTTTGAAACTTTCTAGTAATGGATTGGATTGGAATGAACACACATAGGGTAAGATAAGATATATAGCTCTTTGTTGCTACCACATAGAAAAAAAAGCTCAAAACCAATTAAATTTAACGCTGTGTACCTATGACCTATTACTGGTCGAGTATTATCACTCTCGGGTGATCTAGGTTTTACGATGTAGATTTTTCCATGATGGCACAACCGCGATAAGTTGTATAATATACCTAAACGAATAATGAATGATAGAGCTATAGTAGCTACAGTATATTTAAAAAAAAACATTTCAACTTGAAACAAGACATATAAAATAAAAACTTTTTAAAAACAAGCATTTACTATCATAACCATTTGCACCAAAGTACTCGTCAAGACGAATCAAATGAGCCCAAACTCGATGGGGTTGCGTCGCTTAATTACGAAGTTCTTATGGCCACCTTCCTGCTCCAACATCAGATCAACTCCATGACATAATAATATTGCGTTGTCATCCGATTTAAACATGCATGCCAAATTTCAGCTCAATCAGAAATCGGGAAGTGGATCAAATCAAATTTCCAAAATTTGATTACAGGCAGACAGACAACAGACAGGTGAAAGTAAATAAAAGCTTGTAACAAGTGAAATTTTAAAAAAAACTTTTTTAAAAACAAGCTTTTATTATTATAACCATAAAGTACTCGTCAAGACGAATCAAATGAGCTCAAACTCGATGGGGTTGCGTCGCTTAATTACGAAGTTCTTATGGCCACCTTCCTGCTCCAACATCAGATCAGCTCCATGTCATAATAATATAGCATTGTCATCCAATTTATGCATGCATCCAAAATTTCAGCTCAAACGGACACCGGGAAGTGTCAAATTTAAGTTGCAAGATTTGATTACAGACAGACAGACAGACAGACAGACAACAGACAAGTGAAAGTAAATAAAAGCTTGTAAAAAGAAGAAGAATCAACTTTTATACGAGCACAGTCACTTAGGTTCTTACACATCTGCGGATTTGGATCGTTCCAAGTTCCTATTTACTCCGTGGCGTAGACTCGTTTATTTATCCGCTTACGTCAACTTTGCTATTTTCTAACAGTGTAACAATTTTAAACAAGAAACATTTTTCCTCAAAGACTTTTGATTAAGTTTTTTAAATATACATTTTCTACCAAATAATAAGAAACTAACCGCCGCTCACAAACATTTCTAGAAAATCACTAACTTATCTATAAGTTGCATACGTTTAAATCTTGGAGAAATAAATAGGCCAAGCGCTAGTCGGGCTACGCGCAATATAGGCTTCCGTGGTACCTACCAGCCTTAACTTTTATCAACGATATCTTTAAAACTAATAAAGATATCTACTACTAATAAAGTTTCTCGGCAAAGTCGCGGACAGACGGACGGACGGACAGACAAAGCGAAACTATAAGGCTTCTCTGTTGACTACGGAAGCCTAAAATAAGGAATATTACTGACAAATTCTTTAGAATGTTATACTTCTCTTGAATAAAGCCCATTATACACGTCGTTGCCATATAGCAAGGTAAAGTATTGCGATGTGTGTAATGCGCTTCATATAAGCAGTACAAAGTGGTGTGCCGTGCACCGGCAGATAAAAATGTCTAAAATAAGCGGTAAGACTTCTAATTGTTACACATATAAAAGTTTTTATTGCACTGTACAAAAATACAAAATCAATTTTAAGTTAAATTTGTTTTTGCATAAATAATGTTCATCACTATCACTAAATAAGTAGGTAGTATAAAATAAAGTTGCTTCCCGCGTTTGTCTGTCTATGACCTAGGTATGCTTATTATATCTTTAAAACTACGCTGTTGATGCGGTTTTCATTGAAGAATGATTCAAGAGGTAGGTTTAATTATATTGGAAGAACACTGATATTTTTTTGTTAACGGGCCGTGGGCCGTGAATCGTGAACAGCTAAGTAATTCGAATTCGCAAACGCGTATGCACACATGCAGCACGAAGTGCACGTGCTCGACGAAGTGCACGCGGGTAGTAAAATATATAAAAGCTAATATTAAGTTTTAATTTTGTTTTTGTAAAAACATTATTATGTTGTTTCAAAGATGCCGTTTTAGCAGCCAAAAATATTCACTCAACTGCGCCAAAGCCAAAACATAGATTATAATTATATACGAATCTAATATACGAATGGAGAATCATTAAACGTGTACCATCCTCCCATAACGGGCGACGCCAGCCTGTCTCTGACAGAGGCGTCGGAATGTCTGAGTTTTTGCCCCCTCCCTATCTGTGTTACTCTTATTTACTATAACGAAACTATATATTTACTACGAGTCTATAGTAAATAAACCGAAGTGTGTTGACCGAATGTACAAATATAATAGAGCTATATTGAGCTATATGGCTATAATGAACAATCTTAAGAATGGATGTCTGGATGTCAGGATGTTTGTTACTCTTTCACGCCTAAACGGGTGAACCGATTGAGCTGAAATTTTGTATAGAGATAGCTTAGACTCTGGAATAACACATAGGCTACAAGTACAGCGGGTAAAACTGCTGGGCGCAGCTAGTAAATTATAATATACTTAATAGGTAGATATAAAATATTAATAATTAAGAAGATGTGCTCACGTAGACGATGGCAAGAAAGAGTACCTACTTAGTTTCCTTTCTATTCCATTAGACACCTGTTTAGAAATAATAAGCGTGGACTGTATTTTATGAATTTATTTGACAATATTACAAAGGGAACGTATGCACTGAGGTCCATCGGTCGGTCGAGTAGTTGGCACGCGCCGGCTCCCGGAACGGGTTTCGGCCCTCGTCCCCCGCACCGCCGGCATTGGTCGCAGGCCCGGCTGATGCAGCGCTTTGTCTCCGACATACTCCCCGGGTTGATGTAGGTAGACAGTTCAACAAGCAGGTTCTGGAAGGGGACAAATGTTGTTAAATGCCCTCCGAATTATGGTTCCTCCCTTGATCCATATATCGGCAACTCGAGCAACTTGATCCTGAGCTCCTGGGAAAACGGCCGCACAGCGACCCAGGGCCCAACGTAGCGGAGGTAGTGCCTTGTCCTTTATAAGGAACCCTAAGGAACCCAATTTAAGTTCGCTTGAAGCAGTAGGCCACTTCGTCTTTTGTTGCAAAGTGGTGACGTATTCATTCGAGAACCTTTTCCAAAAGTGTTGTTTGATAAATTCTATTCTCTTGTATCTCTCAAGACTTGTGATTTTCTCTGTGATCAGTGGATACGGAACAGACATAAGTGGTCGTCCTATAAGAAAATGAGCAGGAGTTAAGGGGGTGAAATCGGTAGGATCTGAATTTAAAGCAGTGATAGGGCGAGAGTTGAGTATTGCTTCAACTTGAGTCAGGCATGTTTGCATTTCTTCATAAGTGAAGTGCGTTAGTTGAAGAAGCCTACGAAGGTGATATTTAGTTGAACGTCGGCGGACTCCGCCATACCGTTTAAGTGAGGGGTGTAGCTAAGAATAAAAATAAAATCTATACCCTCCTGTGCTAAGTCAGAACTAATTTGCTCATTTGCTTCCTGTAAGAAACGATACAATTCATTACATGTACCCACGAAATTAGTACCGTTATCGGAAGTTATACTTTGAGGTTTCCCACGACGAGCCACAAAGCGATTTAAAGCGGCCATATATCCCTCTTTAGTGAGATCCGTAACTAGCTCCAGGTGGACAGCGTTTGTAGCTAAACAGACAAAAATGGACAAGTAAGATTTAACAAGTTGGCAACCGCGACCTTTGCGGTTGGCTATCATAACTGGCCCGGCATAATCAGCAGAACAGTTTAAAAAGGGGAACTCTAGTGTAGTTCTGGACTCAGGTAACTGTCCCATTATGGGCTGTACATGACTGGCTTTAAATCTAAAACATTTAAGACAACCTTTCGTTGTTGATTTAGATAAATTCCTCCCTCCTAAGGGCCAAAAGGTATGGCGAATATTAGACAACAGTAGCTGAGGTCCAGCATGTAAAAGTTTTAAGTGATGCATATGAAATATGATTTTAGTTATATGATGTTTACTACATAGCAATATAGGATGCTTTGTATCGTAGCTATAGGGTGAATTATCAAGCCTACCGCCGACTCTCAAGATATCATTGTTATCTAGAAATGGGGTCAATGATATTAATCTATTTTTCTTCGGTAAAGAGTGACCTGATTTCAAAGTAATTATTTCATTTGCAAACATTTCGAATTGTGCAGTGCGAATTATAAAATTATGTGCATTTTGCAATTCTTCACAAGAAAGATGGTCAGATGATTTTTTAATTTTGTTCCTACAGTTGTAAATAAATCTTTGTACATAAACTATGACTCTTTGTAACCGTGTAAATTTTGAATGTCTAGTTATAAGGTTTGTAAATAATGTATTGTCGCTATTATCGCTGCCGTCATTATTTATGACAAGACAAGAATTGAGATCCGGTAGGTCCTGTTTCTGGGATTCATTAGGCATTTTTGGCCAGCATTGTTCGGGCTCCAGCAAATACGACGGGCCCGACCACCACAAAGACGCGTCGCTGATATGTTCAGCCTTCACCCCGCGAGAAACAAGATCTGCCGGGTTCTCCTTGGACGGCACGTAGCTCCACGTGTGACCGCTGGTGCTTTCCTGAATTTCATTAACACGATTACGTACAAATTGATGTAATTGATTAGTAGGGGTAGACAACCAACCTAAGACAATTGTGGAATCACACCAAAAGCGGCACATATCAATTTTCAACGTTAGTGAACTTTGTACCTTAGTACACAGTCTTGCACCTATTAAGGCCCCACATAACTCAAGACGCGGGATAGTAGTGGGTTTAATCGGTGCTATCTTGTTTTTTGAGATTAAGAGCTGAACACGAACGACGCCTGAGTTACACACGGACCGGATGTAGACGCATGCACCATACGCACGTTCCGATGCATCCGTGAATATATGGAGTTCTATCCTCACGCATAGATCACTGAGGACCCACCTAGGAATCTGTAACTCATTAAGACAGGGTAACATGTTAGCGAATGAAGACCAGAGATGTGAGATGTGAGATGTTTCTGGGATTCATTAGGCATTTTTGGCCAGCATTGTTCGGGCTCCAGCAAATACGACGGGCCCGACCACCACAAAGACGCGTCGCTGATATGTTCAGCCTTCACCCCGCGAGAAACAAGATCTGCCGGGTTCTCCTTGGACGGCACGTAGCTCCACGTGTGACCGCTGGTGCTTTCCTGAATTTCATTAACACGATTACGTACAAATTGATGTAATTGATTAGTAGGGGTAGACAACCAACCTAAGACAATTGTGGAATCACACCAAAAGCGGCACATATCAATTTTCAACGTTAGTGAACTTTGTACCTTAGTACACAGTCTTGCACCTATTAAGGCCCCACATAACTCAAGACGCGGGATAGTAGTGGGTTTAATCGGTGCTATCTTGTTTTTTGAGATTAAGAGCTGAACACGAACGACGCCTGAGTTACACACGGACCGGATGTAGACGCATGCACCATACGCACGTTCCGATGCATCCGTGAATATATGGAGTTCTATCCTCACGCATAGATCACTGAGGACCCACCTAGGAATCTGTAACTCATTAAGACAGGGTAACATGTTAGCGAATGAAGACCAGAGATGTGAAATCTCTGACGAAACTTCTTCGTCCCACAACTTCTGCATAATGATCTTCGCTTCGACCACGCACGGACCTACAAGGCCCAGTGGGTCGAATATTTGACTGATGACAGATAGAATGTGGCGTTTTGTCACTTTCGCTTGAAGTTCGATATTAATAGCGAACGATAAAATGTCCTGCTGACAAAGCCAATATAAGCCTAAAGTTTTTGAAGAAATATTTGGGTTTTTATTAGAAAAATCTAAAGATGTGTTCGAATTTATAGTTTGATCAGAAAACAGCTCATCAAGAATTATTGTGTTATTTGATCTCCATTTACGTAATTTTAATTGCGCTGAATTTAAGGCGGTATTAATTTCTCTGCATAAACTTACAGCCTCACTAACAGTAGACGCTCCGCTTAACAAGTCGTCACAATAAAAGTCGTGCGCTATACTATATTGCGCGCCCTCGTCATTGACTGTGGATGCCAGACTGATAAGACTTTTTGTGGCGAGGTATGGGGCTGAAGCAGTGCCTTGACAAACCGTGTTAAGAGTGTAGGTTTTTAAGGGATGAGAAGAATCATACCTGAATACTATTTGCTGCAATGAGCGTTGACTGGTAACTATGTCAATGGATCGAAACATTTTTTCTATGTCTGCCGAAACTACATATTTATGCTGGCGGAATCTGAGGAGGATCGATAAGAGATCGTCTTGGACAGTAGGACCGACCATCTGAATTTCATTGAAGGAAATTCCTGAAGAGGTGACGGTTGAAGCGTCGAAGACTGTACGCAACTTTGTCGTTGTACTTGACTCCCGAAGTACGCCATGATGGGGAAGATAGTAGTTTGCATCGTCACTGTAAGGAAAAAGGGTTTTATTTTCAGTCATGTGACCTAAGTCCTCGTATTCTCTCATGGAATCTATATATTTTTCTTTGAATACGGGCTCACGTTCAAATTTTCGTTCAAGAGAAATAAAGCGACGCTTAGCCATTTCAAATGAATCGCCTAAAACCTGTGGATCCTGCTTTAGTGGTATTGTGACCACAAAGCGACCATCATCAGCACGAGTTATATTGGCGTAGAAGCTATCTTCACACGCGCGCTCTTCTGCGGTAAGTGAATGCTTAAGAGAAACACTATCTATTTCCCAAAATCGAGTGAGGTCAATGTCAGGCTGACCTTGAGTGAATAGGCACTGACTGAATGTACTATGCGGATTCGAAACGTGACCAGTGACTATCCGAACTTCGAACTACGTAACTCAGGTTTATTTTTGCCTAGGCTAATTTTTTGACTACCTAGAACATCCCGAAGATATCAGCCCCGATAAGAAGATCCACTTTAGAAGGAATGTTGTAAGAGGGGTCAGATAGACTCAAGCCTGCTGGGATTTTAATATGTTGTGTGTCGATGTATGTTATCGGTACTACTGTGGTGACGTTTGCGAACAGGTGACAGTCAATGTTAGTCCTATAGTTCGAATTTAGCGACTCAATTGTGAGATTGCATGACTGTGTACTATTGGATACATGATTGTTAAAACCTGATACCGTGGAGCTCACGTTCCGCTTCGGTAAACCCAGCTTACTGAAGAAAGCCTCGGAAACGATATTGATACCGCTACCGTTGTCCAAGAGCGCCCTAGCGGTGTGCTTGTTGCCCGCGCCGTCGACCACTCTCACCATTGCTGTGGAAAGGAAAACACGCGTCGGAGTAGTAACCTGTACTGTATAAGTTGTCAAAACAACATCTTTATGAGATGTTGAAGGGGAATTATCAGAAGCAGAACAATGCTCGGATTTTTCTAGGTGCAAAAGAGTGTTGTGCTTTTCTTTGCAATATTTGCAATGTGACAAAAAACATTTCTTTGCTACATGACCAAGGCGTAAACAGTTTAAGCACACGTTAAACTCTTTTGCTTTTAAAAGTCGAGATTGTAAAGGAAGACTTCTAAATGATTCACAATTGAACAGCTGATGTGACTCATCGTTGCACAATGGGCACGATTTACGTTTATAGTTTTTATTTGTATTTGCATTGTTAATTACTAAGCTTTTTGTTTTTTCGTGTACTGATATTATTTTATAGTTTTTATTATTTTTTTCTAACGTTTCTAATAAGTCGGCTTTGTTATTTAAAAATGTTATGAATTGTGATAGGGCTGGGGATGATGTTAATTTATTCCTATGTTCCTCCCATTCACGACCCGTCACACTATCAAGTTTAGTTGACATCATATAAATAATGAGCGTGTCCCAATGCTCGGTGGGTTCTTTCAATGACGTCAGAGCCCTAATGTTCTTGTTAGTGACATCAATTAAATATCGAATAGACTTACATGATTCCGTTCGAATAGGATCTACGTTGAACAAAGCTTGTATGTGGTTGTTTACTAGTAAACGACTATTATCGAATCGCTCACATAATAAATCCCGCACAATTTTATAATTTGCACTTTTAAAATCAATATTTTTAATAATTAAAGCGGCACTTCCCTGGAGGGACGCCCGTAAATAGTGGAATTTATTTATGTTGTCTATGTTATCACTGTTATGTATAAGAGAAAGGAATGTATCTTTAAATTCGAGCCAGTTTTGATAGCCACCGCTGAAGTGTGGTAAGTCAATTTTCGGCAGACTAACCATATTTCTCACTTGCCCACCTGATTCTGCGTCGCTGAAGCTCGCCACGGACTCGTTGGTCTTGCTAGCTGCAGCAAGTAGGCTCTTGGCCTTGGCCATCAGCGTGAAGAAATCGTTGTCAAACTGCTCACGTTCAACGGGAACCTCGTCGGTTTGTGGCTCGTCAGATAGTACCTCGATCTCAGTCTGCAATTCATCGAATTCCTCAGATAAGGACTCATATTTACTAAGACGTCACACTAAATCTAATTTTTGTAATTGCGTTAAAGGTTTAGAAGTTGTAATTAGCTTAATATGATTACCAAAAATAGTAAGCTTTGATTTTATAGCTGAGCGTTTTTTGATTAAAGTTTTAAGTTTTGTCATGATTACGAAATAACTTCGAATCACTCAAATAAAATAAAAGCAACGATGATGTAAGATCAGATAAGAGCCGCTGAGATAAGATAATGTATGAGCTTGAGGTAATTATTAATTATTTACTGATAAGAGCAGCAATAGGTCGAATTTTATGGCTTTGTTATTGAATAAAGATGTGTATGGCTAAGTTTTTTATGAATGCAACTATATTTATGAAGAATTAGAAACGCACAATGCAATAAATATGAAGATAAAGATTTTGACTCAAGTTTTTGCGAAATGTGAAATAAAATGCAAAGTAAGAAATTTTGAAAGGCTAAGAGAAGAGGGAATAAGGGAATAAATAGGAACGAACTCACAAGATGTCTTTATGTCCTTAAAATCCAACTGCAATCCAATAAGAAACGGTTGTTCGCGCTTCAAAAATTCCTCTTCGTATACCAACGCGTAATGGCCGACGCGTAGGCACAGTAAAAATTTCTTGATGATGATAATATGGCACCTCAGAGTATCCCTTTCTTCGCTAAGAGCTAATTTGCTCCCTCGAAGGACCATATGTTTAGGAATAATAAGCGTGGACTGTATTTTATGAATTTATATTACAAAGGGAACGTATGCACTGAGGTCCATCGGTCGGTCGAGTAGTTGGCACGCGCCGGCTCCCGGAACGGGTTTCGGCCCTCGTCCCCCGCACCGCCGGCATTGGTCGCAGGCCCGGCTGATGCAGCGCTTTGTCTCCGACAACACCTGTGAAATTCCAGTTATAATACAAAGTAACTCAAAATGTAAAAAAATATATAATTATAAATCACCGAAATTGAATGGAAATGCAATTTCATGCCCATTCCCATCATATTTCATGTAGTCAACTCCGTTGGCTAAACACGATAATACGAGTAATTGGAATTACGCGTAGTTCATCAAACAGTTCCCAGTTGCAAGTCAAATTAATTTAACTAAAATATAATGTTATACCTTAGAAAATAAATGTAACGGGAAACGGCGCCAGAACTAATTCCTGTAGGTACGCAAAAAGTCTGCCAGTTTCTGCGGTGGGAGAGGCAACGCACACCAATAATGATACCACAGTAATGAATTTTCGATAACGTCACTTCGCATGCATCCGACAAAATTGACAAACACTAGCATAAAAAATGCACACGAGTACATAATTATACACAGCCCCTTTAGCAGCATAGTAAGACATTGATTGATATATTATGAGTAGGAACTCCCGTCCCACTGTCATCAAGACGCTACTCTTTCTACTCGCGCTGTCATTGCATACAATTTGCAGCTACTCCCAATGTTATTGTGCTCTTACAAACGTCAATTACTCTTGATATCGGGATGGGAGTCGCTACTAGGGTGGAGCGAAATTTTTTTTTTTATGAAACGGTAATGTAATAGTTAAAATTCGATGCATTTTAGGCTCAAATTAAGTTATGCAAAATATGATTCAATTTGGTTTAGAGTAACTGCCTCCGCAACGTCATTGAAATTATGAAAATAGTTAATTTTAGATCCTATTAGGACGCTATGTTAACGTAAGCTTTTTTAATAAATGGTCCATTGTTTAACGTAGAAACGATAACTGACATTGTTAATTTTCGATAAAAAATCTTAACGTTGTTTTTAGATTCAAATAAATGGTGTGAATGGACATTTAAGTACATACATTTGTCGCGAAAATCACCACTCAAACAAAGGGTCACATTGCTCGCGCGTTGCTTCAGTGCTCTACTGTTCTAAGCTCGTATTAGTCAATTCCTCGATTTTGTATCGCTGCAATTATGCAAAGAACTCGGAGTGCTTTGAAATGTTCTCTTTTTGGTGATATTTGTGAGATAAAAGGAAATGTTCTACCTACTTACGAAAATGTAATGAAGTACTATGAATGGACGAGACATCAACTAAAATTACAATTAGAAACTGCAAATGAACCAACATTCGCTGAGATAGCAGATACAGTGAAATCCCGGATTGAAAATATATGGCAAACTGCATCTTTTCCAATAGTGACTTGAACATGAATCATACAGATGTTAAAAGCATATATCATTTAAAATGTAAAAACCTACAAAAATCTATTAAGAGGCTCTCCCCGGAAAATTTACAAAGTTTTCGATAAAGCAGCTTTTCGATATTTCAGCATGCAAATGCAAAGACTGCTCGATGTATTTGCTAAGATGAAAAGGTACCTAAACAAGAGCAACCTTTTTTAATTGACCAAAGAACGTCGCGAATATTGGTAATCAGCGTCATCGACGTAACTGCTACAAGGAAGTTGCAAAAACTTTTAAAATTAAGCATAAACGAGAAAATCGCCCAACCACATCCTTAAGCACTTCAACGTTAGAGGAATTAGATGTTAGTACATCTTCCACGACATCATCAGCATCAGAAAAACCAGAAAATACTACGATCGAAAGCGGTCCTGAAAAAAAAGAAAGAAAATGATGTCCGTCGATTTCCCTACGTTATCGATGACCCGTGATAGGTATGGGGTATCAGATAGAGCAGCAGCAGCAATAGCATCATCTTTATTGTTCGATATTGGATCTGATTTGGAGGTTATCGATAGATACAAGCTATGTAGAGAGAGAAGCAAAAATAGAGAAAAATTAATGAAAAATGCAACTGTCACAGAGCTTTTTTTTGATGGCAGGAAAGATGTAACTTTGAAGAATGTTAAAAAAGATGGTAAATGCATGGTAAGGGTTGTGATGGTACCAATGTCAATACTGGAAAGTATGGTGGGATCATAAGGCTGATTGAGAAAAGATTACAAAAACCACTTCAGTGGATAATTTGTTTACTGCACATGAACTAATTTCATTTTGGCCACCTGTTTCTTATTCTCGACGGATGTACTTTGGGACCTAAATCTTATTCTGGTCCATTAGGGAAAGCTCTAGAAACCTGAGAAATGCTGCCTGTTAAAAAAATTACATCCATCGAAGGACAAGTGCTCCCAGAAATGGTTAAAGATTTAATTAGTAACAGCGAATTGATATTTTTAAGGCTTCCCCGTCATACTCAAGCGGTTGAAAGAGCTGTGACTATTACAACAGAAGCTTCCATTTCACAGTGCACAAAAAAAGCAAGATTGGGTGCAATAAAAGCCAAGATGGAATCACGCAATGTAATGCCTAAATTTAAAACTAAAAGAGATTTTAGTGCTAACTAATAATATATATTATATTTTATTTCTTAATATTTGCACGGGTTTTTATATTGTAGAATTTAAATAAATGTCAAAACTTTAGTTTTTTATTATTTAATACATAATAACCATTACGTTAAGCATAATTTTTCACCTCAAAAGCTCATTAACTATTTTACAATTTTTTTTAATTTTTGATGTCACTGCGGAGGCAGAAGAAGTCCGTCAAATTAAATGAAAATTTACATGTATTTTGACAATAATATAAGGCACCAATCCCGCACTATTAGAACTCAGAATCTAAAAAAAATTTTTTTTCCATACATCCGCGCTCCACCCTAGTCGCTACTCCCACGTCAATGTCATGATGTGCTCGGGCTGCAGGTATAACCTGTATGACAAATAGTTATATTTTATTTGGTAGCGGGGGATGCCTGGCAGTGACGTATCCAGTTGGATTTATGATCTAAGTGTGACACATATTATTACTGGTAATATTGCTCAGAATTCCGTCGGCCCCTGCTGACCAAAATCCCGTATTTCAATATAGAAACTGTATGGCAGTAAAACAGATATTATATTAGAATAGGTGCCGCGAGTACGTCATATCGTATGAACAATTTTAGATGGGCATCTGCTCACCATCTGTAAGTGAATATTATTTTTTATATATACTCGTCCTCGTACCTAAATCGAAAGCTGACGTCCAAATACCAACAATAAATAAGGAAAATGGGTTGAGGTGGACAAAGGGATGGGGGGGGGGGGGGGGGGTTGGAGTTATTAAGCGTGAAAAAGTCACAAAACGTTTGAAATGAAATGAAATGAACTACAGGAAAGCCTTATAGTTATTACAACTTTTTGAGCATCCTTCCCCTCTAAAATCTGAATAAGAGCCTTTGAAGTATGTAGCTAAGCTAAGCAAAATCATTATTAAATAAATGTATTAGTTTTAAGTATAAAAGAGTAATAAAGTGTCATCGCTACAGTAAACACGTATTTCATTAAACTACACCTATACCTAACACTTCATGGCGACCCTGCCGGTTATTCGACACCGTGACTAACGTCACCAACGGCCACAGATATGCCGCGCAAGCGCATTCTTGTGTGCCTTGGTGCACAGTTATAGGACTTTTTAACAAAGGTGAATAAGTTGTGCAGTGAATACGCGCTCGAAAAATTAATAAAAGATAATAATGGGAAAAAGTTATTCAAAAATTGAAGAGAAGGAGCTGATTATAGCACAAAATGGGGCAGGAAATTCTGCCAGTGCCAGCACCACTGAAGCTGAAAACCATGTGCAAGTGAATAACATTCTAATATCAACGCTGATAGTGATTCTCATATGTATGATCTTCGGTTTGGCGATCTGGGCTTTAAAGAATCGTCATAAGAAATGGATAGAGAAGAAGGTCAATCTGGAACTCGTGCGCAGAATGCGTACTCGGCTGTCAGGGAGAACCGGACCGCGTTCTGATGAAGCCTAAAAATTCATATCTAAATTTTTGAGTAAAACCCCTCGACAAGCATCGCCCTCTCTATTAATATTATTTAACCCCTACCCCTTCAACGAGCAGCGCCCTCTAATGTATCCTCTCGCCTCCATCCTTTAAAAAAGTGCGTAACTAAATTCGGCGTAAAAATAAAAACAGTTTAATATGAAGAATGACAGTTATATGTATAAATAGTGAAAAAAGTGCAAATTCCAGCCGGCCATTGGACAGTTTAAAGAAGAAAATTGTTTTAGAGACTATAAGTTAATGTGCGTCTTTAGGAATTTTCAGCATCATTTATTGTAAGTAGACACCATAAATTTAATGACGTAGATATTTAAAAATTTAATCAGCTAGAGTTTTAAAGATAGGATTATGTTTTGGCAAAATAAGTGTATGTTATGGCAGATAACTTAATAGAGATATATGAGCAATTTACTGAGATAAGAAAATACTTAATTAAAAAAGGCCAAAGTAGATACAGAGGCGATGTTGCGTCTAATAAGCTGAGGGAAGCCGAATTATTATTAGTAAGAAGTAAAGAGATATTTTGCAATTTAAGTTTTAATGCTAAGGAGACAGAAATTAATTTGATAACTGATACGTATAGTAGGATTAATTCGTTGTTTAAGGAAATTCATCAATTGTGTTCTACACCGAGGTTAGAAACAAATTTAAAAATGGATTTCGATCTTAAGGCCGCGTGTGGGTTAATACCCATACTAGATGGTAAAGAAGAAACAAGCAAACGATTGATTGATGCAGTGGAGATGTACGGCGACATGCTCAACACTGCCGGTCAACAATTGTTAATTAAATTTGTGCTTAAAGGTAGGCTATCCGAAAACGCTAAGCTACGCGTCAGCGAAAGCTACATATCGGTTGCTGATATGTTAAAAGACTTTAAAATCAAACTTTTAACGCAAAAATCATTCACGGCCATACACAGCCAAATACAATCGTTAAATCAAGGTCATAGATCTATTGAGCAGTATGGATGTCAACTAGAGAAATTAATGACGGAACTGAATATTGCGCAGGCTGAAGGCGACTCGATAAAGAGTGCGGTACTAAGGCCAATAAATGAAAAAATGGTTATTAAAAAATTTTCAGACGGTCTCAGGAGCGAGAAACTGAGCACAATCATCGCCGCTCGCAACTACACATCTCTTAAAGATGCGATACAGGCGGCCAAGGACGAGTCTACTCCGGCGTCAGCTGCACCCAGGCAAGCAGAGGTAATGGGAATAGCCTCAACATCTAGAGGTAAGTACAACAATAATAATCAGTTCTCTAGGTTCCGAGGACAGAACAGGGGACGCGGCAACCATCAGCATTACAATAACTATAACCACGACAACTCACGGAATGGTAACAACTACAATTATTACTCTAACAGGAGTCAAGGTCACTCAAGGCCCTTCCAATGGACTTCTCGCGGAAGAGGTCAGTACAACAGATCTAACTATTATAACAATCGACCACCGCGACGAGGTACATACAACAGAAATATTTACTCTATTCAAAGCAAGCAGACGGAACCCCGTAGTAATGACGATGTAGAGCAGAAACAGTACGAAGCAGAAAACAACCAGTTTTTTCGTTCTCAATGATTTTATTTTGGCGTGTAAAGGCAATTCAAAATTTATCGATTTCTCTATTAATGCTCAAAAATTTGTATTTTTATTAGATACTGGCGCATCGATTTCAATAATTAAGGAAGAAGTACTTCCAAAGTTTATACAAATACATCATGATAATCTTGAAGTTAATGGAATTGGAGGAAAAATTTGTTCTTCTGGTTATGCTTTGTTAGACCTATATGGTTCGAGAGATAGAACATTTCAGAATAAATTTCATGTATTTAAAAATTTGCCTATTACCGTTGATGGAATTTTAGGATTGGATTTTATGAATAAATATAGAGCCAACATTGATTTAGACAAGAACTTGCTAACTTTGCAAAACGAACATAACGATCGTAGTGTTTTACGGATTTTAGACAAACCTGATTATAGCAACACGCTACTTATACCACCAAGAAGCGAATCTATTCATTACGTCTATTTAGATACAGAAGTGAAAGAAGATTGTTTTGTTAGCGCGAGAGAGATAGAGAAGGATGTGTTTCTAGCAGGCACTATAGTTCGACCTAAGAATAAGAGAGTCCCTATAAAGATTTTAAATACAAGCGATGAAAAAGTCAGGTTAGACAATTTTGTTTTGAATGTAGAAAAATTAGAAGATTATAATATATTTCAATTCAGCAAATGTACTAGTAGTTCGAAAAGGGCATCTACTTTACTTCCATTGATAGAATTGAACCATTTGAACCGAGAAGAAAAAGATTCGATAGAAGTAATTTGTTCGAAATATTCTGATATTTTCTTTCTACCCGGTGATAATTTAGAAACAACAACTATATGCGAACAATCAATTAAATTAAAAGGCAACATTAACCCTATCTATACCAAGCCTTACAGGTTGCCCAATGCATTGAAACCGGAAGTAGATAAACAGATTAAGAAAATGCTTAAAGACGATATTATTGAAGAGTCAAACAGCGAATGGTCTAGTCCAATTTTATTAGTACCTAAAAAGACAAGTTCATCCGACGAATCTAAAAAATGGCGTTTAGTGATAGATTTCAGGAAGTTAAATGAGAATATTGTAGATGATAAATTTCCCTTGCCAAATATAACTGATATTTTGGATTCTCTATCAGGCTCAGTCTATTTTACACATTTAGATCTACAGCAAGGCTATTACCAGGTAAAATTAGCACCAGATAGCAGAAAGTACACTGCATTTTCGACCAGTACAGGCCATTATCAATTAAAGCGTTTACCAATGGGTCTTAAAACGTCTTGCAGTGCTTTTAGTAGAGTCATGTCTGTAGCTATGTCAGGATTAGCTTTTGAGAAATGTTTTGTTTATTTGGACGATTTGATAATTTTTGGAAGATCTTTAACTATTCACAATCAAAATTTAATTGACGTTTTTGAAAGATTGAGGAAAGTAAATTTGAAATTAAATCCTGCTAAATGTCAATTTTTGAAGAAAGAAATTCTATATCTTGGACATTTAGTATCAGCCGATGGTGTTTCACCTGACCCCGAAAAAACGAAGGTCTTGGAACAGTTCCCCGTTCCTCAGAATGCAGACGAAGTAAGACGATTTGTCGCTTTCTGTAACTATTATAGAAAATTTGTACCATCTTTTGCGACAATTACGTTGCCCCTCAATCATTTATTAAAGAAAGACCAACCCTTCATTTGGACAACTGAATGTCAAAGTGCATTTGATTTCTTAAAAACTTCCTTGATGACACCACCTATATTGCAATATCCAGATTTTTCCAAGAACAATGAATTCATTTTGCAAACTGATGCTTCTGATATGGCTGTAGGAGCTGTACTGTGTAATAAAGATATGAAACCTGTAGCGTATGCAAGTAGATCTTTAAATAAAGCAGAGAAAAATTATCCCGTGATACAGAAAGAATTAACGGCTATTGTATGGGCAGTAAAATATTTCAGACCCTATTTATTCGGTAGAACTTTTACTATTATGACAGACCATAAGCCTTTAGTTTACCTATTCAGCATGAAAGATCCATCTAGTAGATTGATTAAATTTAGGCTAATACTTGAAGAGTACGATTTTAGGATAGTTTATGTGAAAGGAAAAGAAAATGTAATTGCGGATGCGTTATCGAGAATATGTATAACTTCGAAGGAATTAAAGGGCATGACAGAACAAATTATGGCAGTGACAACGAGAGCACAGCAAAGAAAAATGGATGCAGATAGAGAGAAAGATGATGAAAGTAAAAGCAGCAGTTCTCTTAGTAAAAACACTAACGAGTGGCCCGATCAACCACGAGTTGTGGAATTATTAAGACAACCTTGCGATTCTATTGAAATGAAATTAGTAGAGAAAAGAACGATTGAGAAGTTTATGAAAGAAAAAATGGTAGAATTAAAGAAAGATTGTTTTGTGTACGTGCCAAGTAAAATGTTATTGTGTATTAATCTTGACTTTAGGATGCAATTCTCGCGAGCCGAATTTGCAGCTAAGTTAAAGGAATTTTGTGAAAAGATAAGAATAAAAGAACTATGCATAGTAAAAGATAAAAATAATAATGAATTTGTAAAAGGTTTATGTAGTGAAATAAAATGTATGAAAGAATGGACCGGTCCCAGAATATGTGTTTTAAGAGGAATAGAAAGAGTTTATGATGAAAAAGAAAAACAATTTATTTTAAATGACTATCATCTTTTGCCCACCAGTGGACATGCAGGAATGACCAGAATGACGAGTAATATTAAGCGCAAATATTATTGGCCAGGTCTTGAAGATGATGTTCGTAAATTTGTAGGTAAATGTAAAATGTGTCAAATGATGAAACAAAGTAATTATACTAAGCAACCCATGACTATAACTAGTACTGCGACAGCAGCATTCGAGAAGATATATCTTGATCTAGTTGGTCCTTTAGACAGAGACGAATTAGGAAATTGTTATATTTTGACCATTCAGTGCGAATTAACAAAATATATAGAGGCGTATCCGTTACCTAACAAAGAGACGGTTACAGTAGCTAACGCACTTGTAAACAATTTTATTTTACGATACGGTATTCCGAAAGCTATAGCGACTGATAGAGGAACTGAATTTATGTCTCAGGTTATGGAACAGGTATGTAAATTTTTAGAGATAGAAAAATTGACCTCGACTGCATACCACCATCAATCAATCGGTTCCCTTGAAATAGCTCATAAGCATTTAGGTGCATTTTTAAGAACTTACTGTAATAATAATGTATGTTATCCGTGGTCGCATTGGATTCCTTTCTGGTGTTTTAGTTATAACAATTGTGTCAATACACAAACCAAATACACCCCTTTCGAACTTGTATTCGGAAAGCAATGTCGACTACCTAATAGTTTAGTAAATAATGTTGATGTAGAACCTTTATATAATCCAGATAGTTACTATTTAGATTTAAAATATAAATTGCAAATAGCGTTAACAGATGCAAGGAAAAATTTGTTAGATTGTAAGGAAAAGAGAAAAATTAAATATGATGTATGCGTTAATCCTGTATCTTATAAGAAAAATGAACTTATTTTAGTAAAGAATGAATGTGCACGAAAATTAGATTGTAAATTTGAAGGTCCTTTTAAGGTCATAGAAGATTTAGGCATAAATGTTAAAATTATAAGGAACAACAAAATAGATGTAGTACATAAGGATAGAACTAAACAGTTTTTCCAATAATTTAGATGTTTTCAATTGTTTTTAAATTTCTTGCACCCCCGGAGGTGAAGTATGTAGCTAAGCTAAGCAAAATCATTATTAAATAAATTTATTAGTTTTAAGTATAAAAGAGTAATAAAGTGTCATCGCTACAGTAAACACGTATTTCATTAAACTACACCTATACCTAACACTTCACCTTGAAAGCCATCTCAAGGACTGAAAAAATCAAGGACATGGTTTCAACCATGAACTTTCAGGAAAACTACAACGATAACCATCCCACTCCAGCGGTGGCTCGATAACTCACCGGGCCCCTGCGAACTCACGATATCTATTCCAATATATTAGCCATGTTCCAACATAATGGGGCCTCAGTATTGTTTTCGAAGCGGACGAAGCTCATGTGGATGCGCATATTTCGCTATAATTGGATTAAAACGCTATAAACTCTAACAATACCCTATCATTTCCTGTGTATGAGTAATTTTGCGACGCGACGTAAGCATGAATAAATAAACGAATGGTTAGAATCTTGCCATTACAATGCCTCACATGTTACATAATAGCAAGTTTGTTTTTAACTTAAGACGAGGTTTTCAATTTGATGTATGCTTATAATAAAGGAAAGATACGGTACATGCGTCTCGCGATAAGACCACTCCAATAAGGCATCATGCACACAATTTTATTTTGGCGCGAGTCAGCGGGGCAACCGACACTTTCCGACCCAGCAGACCCAAGTTTGGCATAGCAACGATAGCGCGTACCATTTCTTCTCTTTTTATTTTCGCCTTAATATGCGTCAGTCTTATCAGCCCAGAAGCGTTATATCAGTATGTGGTATTTAAGATTACTGGGCTAAAGAGTCTTAACATCTAATGACTCTTGAGTAAGAAGCGTTGGTCCAGTGAACCTAGAATTTCACATCATTGCGAAATCCTAGGTAGCACTGTGCAGATTATGGGTAGCGTTATCTCTTAACATCAGGAGAGCATCTTGCTCGTCTTCTCTCTTCTTCACACTAAAAAAAGATACGCTTATGCTACATTTGCGCTGTGTTTACGTTGCGTTTTCGCTACGACTACGTAGCATTTACGCTACATAACCAATCTTGTAGGCCAGTATATAATCGTGATTGATGTAACTATTTGCGTTTGAAAACCCATATTTACTTGATGAAGGGTACACTTATGTAAACAATTTTGCTTGCATTTTCAATCAGTTAATAGACCTTTCGTATGTTAGTATTTTAGTATTGGCGTAGACTGACTAATAGATAGACTTGACTTTATGTTGTTTCCTTGACCAAATAAATGTCGTTCTAATATATCCCACCGAAGGCGAGAAAACGAGTTAATATTGGCTAGGTTCCCGCTCAAGAAACGAATAAAAGATATTACATTCCGTGTGAGATGAGATACAATAGAGATGCATATACAAATAGTTGATCGTTGACTGTTTATACTGCAGGCGAGGACTCGCTTCACTAGCTTGTCGCTGAGGGACAAAAGCTATAAAAGGTAACACTCGCTCAGCGATACTCGCGCTTAGTCAGAACTCACGCCGAGCGAGCAACCAGCGGTCATTTCTCTACAGTGTGAGTATTTAATCGCTCGTCACTCGCTTATAGCCGAGCTACACAACTATCGGAACTAAATACTCGCTCCTCGCCGCTCGTTATTCGCTCATCGTTGCCGGTGGGACACCTGGCTAAGGAAAGGCCAGGTCAAGACTACTAAGAACAGGGGAGCGTGTATAAATAATGATCATGTTTAGATATAGTCAACTTAACATATAATTCGTATCTTTTTACAAGCTTTTAATTACTTTCACCTGTCTATTGTCTGTCTGTCTGTCTGTCTGTAATCAAATCTTGCAAGTTTAATTTGACCCACTTCTCGGTTTCCAATTAAGCTGAAAATTTGCATGCGTGTGTAAATCGGATGACAATGCAATATTTTTATGACATCGAGCTGATCTGATGATAGAGCTGGAAGGTGGCCATAGGAACTTCGTCATAAAACAACGCAACCCCATCGAGTTTGGGCTCATTTGATTTGTCTTGACGAGTACTTTATGATGCAAGATGGTAATAATAATAAAAGCTTGTTTTTAAAAAGTTTTTTTAAAATTTCACTTGTTTAATCGGCATTTCGGCACGTCTAGTGTGAGGACCACAAATACTCACATTAATGTTTGCTTAAATGTTTAATAAATATATTTTCATTTTCATTTTCATGTGATGAAAGTTCAGGAACCTAAATGAGTGTCAGGATCGTACAAAGTGGAGGGAAATTGACACTGCCTTTTTTTTTGACCCAGGAAAAACTCATTACGTCATCATCAGCCAAAAATGGGCGCGGCGGGGGTAAATGTCCCAACAAAGAAACTGCATAGAAATACCCGATATTTTACCAGCTTTTATTTATTTTCACCTATTTGTTGTCTGTCTGTCTGTAATCAAATCTTGCAAATTTAACTAGATCTACTTCCCGGTTTCCGATTGAGCTGAAATTTAGCATGCATGTGTAAATAAAATGACAATGCAATATTATTATGATATCGATGTGATCTGATGATGAAATGAAATGAAGATGATTTATTGGCTCTATCTTACAGCTTAAGCTTACATAGTGTGTTAAAGTTTGATGATGAAGCTTGGAAGTGGCCATAGGAACTCCGTAATTAAAAGACGCAACCCCATCGAGTTTGGACACGTATGATTCGTCTTGACGAGTACTTTGGTGCTAGATGGTAATATAAAGCGGTAGTGAATATCAATTTTGAACAGGCCTTAAAACTGTAGTTTGATTTTCATTTTTTTACCATGTCTAAACCATTTAATATCAGCGATCCACTAGGAACATTTTATATGGCGGAGGCAAACACTTTTAAACTGGTCAAAGTTCACGTCCAGTCGATTTCACACGAGCAAACGGAACACTGTAACGAGATCTAGCTGCTTACTTCTTACTTGTTACCATAGATATACTATCTATAAGATGTGATGTAAAAGAGATAAATAAATAATATGTTGCAAAGAGATGTGCGTAAGTATGTATGTGTGTAATTGTGTCTTAATTGTATTTGCTAAAAATCTACCAAAAATGTAGAAAACCGGTACAATAAATGAAGTCATCAATCGGATCAAGGATGTCATCAATCTAGTGATTTTACCCGCTTCATAGTAACCGATGTGTAATATCATAGTCTAGGCTATCTACATACAAAATATCATCGTTTTTAATAACGTGCGCTCGTTTTCGTTAGTTTCATTAATTGGTTTAGCTGTTTAGTTTTAAACAGGTAACAAACACTCATATACGTAACGTCTTAAGTCTTACCTTAATTTCAAATTTGTACTGGAAGTAGAACACGTTTAGTGAGGGGGAGTCACCACACTCGAGATAGGTGAATACCTAGCTCAGTTGCTGAAATATACAACCTTTATGTCATCCACATGTTTGGTAAGAAGTTTATCAAACAAACAAACGCGTTTCACTTGCGAAGTAGCGAGTAGCGAACTGAAGATGCTAACTCGGCTTGTTCGGAACTTCTGGCACATGAGTAAAAAACGTACAGACACAAAGCTTTTTACAAGTTTTATATTACTTTCACCTGTCTGTTGTCTGTCTGTCTGTCTGTCTGTCTGTAGTCAAATCTTGCAAGTTTAATTTGACCCACTTCCCGGTTTCCAATTGAGCTGAAAATTTGCATGCGTGTGTAAATCGGATGACAATGCAATATTTTTATGACATCGAGCTGATCTGATGATGGAGCTGGAAGGTGGCCATAGGAATTCTGTCATAAAACAACGCAATCCCATCGAGTTTGGGCTCATTTGATTTGTCTTGACAAGTACTTTATGATGCAAGATGATAACAATAATTAAAGCTTGTTTTTAAAAAGTATTTTTTAAATTTCACTTGTTTCAATTCAATTCAATTCGTTTTTTTTGCGTATAAGGGTAAATACAGTTGATACAAGAATAATATTATTATAGTTGTCCGCCTAATAATGCTTTTCGGCGTGCAAAAAATAATTCTTACGGTTAGAACACTATTTTGATATATAACATACAAAAAAAATAAAAAAAATATTATTTTTATGTACCTAATAGGTGACAAACAAGCAGGCGGCCCACCTGAGGGGCTATTGGCTATCGCCCAATGACATGTAAAACACTAGAGGGGCAGAATCCATAGACAAAATTGCGTAGGTACATTACTTGCTTAAAACTCCTCATTAATATGAGTGAAATAACAAACGCAGCAATGTACATTGAAGTTGTCATCAATCGTAGTGGGTGAGAATTAGCCAATAGGCAATGTATGGATTTATAAAGTATTCTTTACCGCTTTTTAATAATAAATAAATAAATAATAATAATAAATTGTTTATTCAGTAAAGGCATTACAGATCACATAAATTACTAGTGAGAACCTATACCCCAAACTAGGCTCAAGGCCCGTAATATGAAGTATAGGACTCCTTCGCCGGAGCGGATACACATAAATATTAGCCTAATACAAACATGATTTTTAGAATTGATTCTGAATACATTATAATAAGTATATATATATTAAATTTTCATTAGATTATATAAGCATTGTCCCTTCTTCCTCAATTAAATCATTTGCATTTAAAACAACACAATTCATAAAATTACTGACTACGGAAAATGTAATAAATAGGATAATAATCTAACTGTTCAGGTGAGAGGCGTATTTCTTAGCTTTAAGCACTATAATATATGTATTTTCAAATTATTATTACTGATAATTGAATATAAGTTGGTAATATTTATCTTCTTTACCCTTCTAAAATAAAAAAGTCTTACTATACACTTATTTACAAACAGAACTTCAAAATGCACTTACAAAACGTCGCAATAATATCAAACGTGACTTCAAAGAACGTTATAGAAGTAAAACCAAGTTAAAAGTAACAAAAAATGCTTTAAGTGTAAACTGACTTAAGTGTAAAGTGATTTAAGTGTAAACTGACTCAAGTGTAAAGTGATCGAAGTGTTCAAGTGTAAAAGTGATGACAGATCAATTACAGTGTTACCGCTTCACTCTGTGGAGATATAAATCCTGGCATCATGCAGATGATACTGGCAGCGGGTGGCGGGTAAGATACACATTTTAACTTTATAAGGCAAGGGAAACTAGTTGTGATATTATAAATTACTAGCTTATACTCGCGGATTTGCCCGCGCGGCGAAATCCTTTCTTAGCAGTGGTCTACGTCATAAAACCTACCTGTGTTCCAAATTTCAACCCAATCCGTCCAGCGGTTTAGGCTGTGCGTTGATAGATCAGTCAGTCAATCAGTCACTCTTTCCTTTTATATATTTAGATGTATCTATCTTCTTCTAAATATAAAAAAGGAAAGAGTGATTGATTAACTGATCTATCAAGGCACAGCGGCACAGCTCAAACCGCTGAACGGATTCGCTCGAAATTTGGAACACAGATAGGTTTTTTGATGTAGACATCCGCTAAGAAAGGATTTTACACGCGGATAAAGCCGTGAGCACAATCTAGTTAATTTATAAGATAGATAATATTTATTAAAACAACAAAAGAAAATGTACAAAAACAACTTAAAAACTAAAATAATTTAAAAACCAAGTGTTACAATTGACGATATTATCGCTAATTGTGATCTCTTCCAGACAACCATGCAGGGAGAGGAGAAAAAAATATATTCGCAATGGGTTAGGTGGTGTATTAAAAATTTACCAGAAACAAAGACTTTAAATACTTATTATTTTTTAACCCCCGACGCAAAAACGACGGGGTGTTATAAGTTTGACGTGTCTGTATGTCTGTCGGTCTTTCTGTCTGTCTGTCTGTCTGTGTGTGTGTGTCTGTCTGTGGCACCGTAGCTCCCGAACGGATGAACGGATTTTGATTTAGTTTTTTTTGTTTAAAAGTAGAGTTAGTCGAGAGTGTTCTTAGCCATCTTTGATAGAAATCGGTTCAAGATGGCCGCCGCTACAAAATGACGGATTACTTTTTTCTTCCACGACCCCCTCAATATGGGTATCAAATGAAAGGTCTTAACTAGTAGAATACAACCCACTATATAAAATTTAAAAAAAAACCAAGATGGCCGCCACCAAAAAATGGTAAATTACGTACTGCGTTGGGTTGTTTTTTAATTTTTAATTTAATTCACTTGTACCTCTATTATATTATATAACATACATACAACATAAGCACGGTAAAGAGATATATTATATACAGTAATTTGACTCCATTCTCCGTAGAAGCGGTCGGAACACAAGGTCGCACGAGGTCGCCCTGCGGTCTTCAGGGATCAGCAAGCAGCGAGCTGCCGAATTGACGTTGTAATTGTTTTTATGCAGTAAGCTTCCGAGTAATGATCGTGAACCTTACAAATATTATTAAACATGAAAGTTTGTAAGAATGTTTGGATGTCTAGATGTATGTTTGTTATTCTTTCACGCTAAACGGTTGGACTGATTGAGCTGAAATTTGGAACTGTTTGCTAATTCCTGTCAACCGCGACGCGACTTCGCGTGACCTTGTGTTCCGAGTTCCGACCGGTTCTATGGTGTCAAAATCCTGTATATCTCTTTACTGTGGCACAAGTTTATAGGGATTGTAAAATAATGTTACCTGCGAAATTAGTGGGTATTAGTCGATTCATCATTTAATATGTAAAACACTAAAATGCATAGAATGTCTTGGTAGGTACCAAGACACCCTGAGACACAGTGCAGTGCCGCGCAGAATCTTGTAAAAAAATCTGAGTGGCACTGTGTTTTGTGAGTAACCAGCTGTGCCCAGCAATTTTACCCGCTGTACTGTAGTCTATATGTTATTCCAGGGTCTAACCTACCCCAATCAATCGGTCCACCCGCTTAGGCTTGAATGAGTAACAAACATTCATCCAGACATCCATGCATTCTTACAAACTTTCACGTTTATAAGGTTAGTAAGATTGATCTCAAATCATTGCTAATAACCCCAATTCCCAATAAGCAATGCATTGAAATTATTACCTCTAACTATGTATAAGGACCAATATACATTAATGCTGGTATGTAATATCGGATGTTACCTAATTAATATCGAATTAATTAGCTAAAAACACTAATTACTCTAATATTATTATTGACTATCCAGATTGAGCTAAAATATTATTAACTGATTTTTATATTTTCTGTTTTTTTTTGATTGAGTTGTGATGAAGTAGAAGACGAGCAAGACGCTCTCCTGATGTTAAGAGATAACGGCTGCCCATAATCAGTACAGTGTTACCTAGGATTTCACAATTATGTGAAATTCTAGGAGCACTGCACCAACGCTTCTTACTCAAGAGTCATAAGATGTTAAGACTCTTTAGCCCAGTAATTTTACTAGCTACAGTGCCCTCCTACCGGAGCACAGTAATGTTTGCACATCAGTGCTCAGGCGGTAGAATAACTGGCACTGTTGGGGTACCCACCTAGACGACCTCCTGCAAAGGAAGTCTACCCCCGGTAACCCCCGGTTTTATATCTTTAGTGTATTAATCTCTCTGAGCGACATTTTCCGAAACACGATTCAGCTAGGGTATCTTCAAGGCAAGAATGAATAGGTACCTTTTCTAGGCATCTTACGTGATCCATCGTTGACTGCATTTTCACTTTCCATCTGATGGGAAATGGGATGTAGTCAAACTTAGGCCTATTTAGTATAAAAAACACAGTGATGTTTGCACATCTGTTCAGGCAGTAGACTAGCTGGCACTGTTGGGGTCAATCAAGTGCAAAGGTGCGTGGTTAACTGCTAATGTCAGGGCGGCGCTAGATTTAGCTTCACTTGTTTAAAAACTTAAGTATTCAAACTTGCAGGTTGTGGAATAGCCTTCCAAACGACGTATTTCCCACTTCCTTCAATATGGGGCTCTTCAAGAGGAGAATAAAGAAGGTGTTAATGGACCGACAACGCGTCTCTAATGCCACTGGTGTTGCAGACGTCCATAGGCGACGGTAACCGCTCTCCATCAGGCGGGCCGTTTGCTTGTTTGTCTGTCTCTAACATAAAAAAAAAAAGTGAAAATAATTGTTAGATTGCTATGTGTGGCACGAGCATGGAACAAAATACTCTACGAGGGCACGAGACACACATATGCGTTTTTGAAAACTAACGTGAGTGTTATCCATATTAACTATGTAAACAAATGACTAAACTCATATAATGGTCGAAGCTAGGCTCGACCCTGGGTTTCGGACTATTATGATGTCCTTGGCTGAAGTGGCAATGGGCTGGTCACATTTTTTTCTCTCTATTTATTTAAACAGGGTTTGTTCTACAAGAACATGTCACCCTTGTTACAACAACAGTATACATAGAAATCACAAGGTACAACATTAAAACAAAAAAAAACCTTAATTAGGTGCACATAACAAATCTTTCCTGTTCTTAACGCATTCTTGGCCACAGAACCGATAACCGATGGGGTAGACGTGTTCTAGAGTGTAGACCGCGTCTTGGCAAACGTAGTGTAGGGCGTCCTTGAGCGAGATGGGGTGATGATATCCGGAGGGTCGCTGGGAGTGGTTGGAGAAGAAAGACGGAGGACCGAGTTGAGTGGCGTGCCATGGGGGAGGCCTATGTCCAGCAGTGGATGAACATAGGCTGATGATGATGATGATGTCCTTCATCAGGAGCTCACGCCTCTGGGTCGCGACTCTGGCTACTGGCCTACGTTCTCACTTTAGAAGGTGCTAATGGACCGACAACGCGTCTCTAATGCCACTGGTGTTGCAGACGTCCATAGGCGACGGTAACCGCTCACCATCAGGCGGGCCGTTTAAAAGATAGAAAGAAATTTTATTAAGCAAAGAACACATAGGCACATAGAGAATAAAAATAAAACAAGAAAAGAACAAAAAATATTACAAAAAGTATAGTAGAAAAAACAAACTAAGGTTTGACACTTATATAATAACTAGCTGCGCCCAGCGGTTTTACCCGCAGTACTTATATATAGCCTATGTGTTATTCCACAGTCTGAGCTATCTCTATACCAAATTTCAGCTAAATCGGTCCACCCGTTTAGGCGTGAAAGGTAACAAGCATACATCCAGACATCTAGACACCAGACATCCATATATTCTTACGAACTTTCACGTTCATAATATTAGTAAAATAGGTGTATCTAATTAACTATCTCAATATCTTACTGATTACTACATGTAGGTACATACTTATTGGGTACGTGTTACGACTCAGTTTGTATGTCTGTCTCTAACATAAAAAAATCGACCAAGTGTTCAAACAAGTCAAGCTAAATCTGGCCACGGTAAAACTTTACCGTGATCTGGCACCGATACAGCATTCCCCATTGATTGATTTTAAAATAGCTTTATTAAACAATAAGAATACAAAATGTTTTACATAAAATTTTCGGTTACATTTTATGAAAACTAACGAAAGTATAATATTATCTACAGACTAAAACACCTTTATAAAATTTTTAAATTAATAAAGCATTCGCCATTGTGGTGCATTATAAAGGCTTGCACCCTTGCCTCTGTAAGATAAAAATCGGAAGCTGTCTGTTTCAAGAGGTACTCTTACCTCCATTGAAGCTACGGTTTTGTGCTGAATTTTACTTCCCCAAGTTATATGAGAAAAATAGAAAATCTAAGAAAACTTCGTTAACTTTTCATAATTTTACAAACTTTTCTAGAGTTACCTTAGTGCTTATGAAAGTGTTATAAAAACGTTTTTAACTATGTTTTTAGAACAAGTTTTGTAATTAGCTGGTTGATGTTTCCAGTGGCTTTATGCGCTGAAATAAAGCCTATGTTTTATTCTAGGGTCTAAGTTTGGGTCTATCTATGAAGGTACCGTATTCAGCCGTTTAGGTAGGTACGTAGTTGTAGTAGTTCTATTCTTTGGTTTATGTATGAAGACGACACACACACACACACATAAACACTTACCTACCAATATTTTCTTAGATATTATCATATTAGCAGAATATCAATAATTCAAGTTCAATATAAATATAGGAAACTGTTACTACTGCTTTTATGTTTTGGCAAAAACTTCGTACATACACACAATCTAAGTATATAAATAATATTCTATAATATAGCTAAGATGTTAAATATGAAGATGATAATTTTTCGTTTTGTTTTTGGCGCAAATATTTACATATAAAATTTTCTTTCACCTATGTAGGTAGTAGGTAGGTACATAGGGTAGTTTCACCGAGTAAAACTAAGAGCCATTTAATATCATGAAAGTGGGTCAGATAATGTTCATTTAAGGTCGATTACGATAATAACATAGGTAATATGAAGCATGTAATACATTCCATGGTATTTACGAGTCCACTTATAGTAATTATGACCTTCGGCGGTAACCTTTAACTCATATACTATTTACCTAGTATATAACTATACCTATAGTTATACGCTATATATTATGGTTAAAGGTAAAGCGTTACGTTGGAACGATTTGTCAAAGATAACGATGTGTTTATTAAATAAACAAGTGAAATTAAAAAAAAAACATTTTAAAAACAAGCTTTTATTTGCTTTCACCTGTCTGTTGTCTGTCTGTCTGTCTATCTGTCTGTCTGTCTAACTGTCTGTCTGTCTGTAATCAAATCTTGCAAGTTTAATTTGAGCCACTTCCCGGTTAAGCTGAAATTATAAATGCCTTTATAAATTGGATGACAATACCATTATGACATCGAGCTGATCTGATGATGGAGCTGGAAGGTAGCCATGGGAACTCCGTAATTAAACGATGCAACCCCATTGAGTTTGGGCTCATTGGATTCGACTTGACGATTACTTTGGTTCTAGATGGTAATAATATAATAAAAGCTTGTTTTTAAAAATATTTTTTATATTTCATTTGTTATTATTACCATCTCGATGGGGTTACGTCGTTTAATTACGGAGTTCCTATGGCCACCTTCCAGCTCCATCATCAGATCAGCTCGATGTCATAATAATATTGCATTGTCATCCGATTTATTCATGCATGCCAATTTCAGCTCAATCTGATACCAGGAAGTGGGTCAAATTAAACTCGCAAGATTTGATTACAGACAGACAACATACAGGTGAAAGTAAATAAAAGCTTGTAATTATGCACATGTCATGTCACGCCGAGATATTAATTGTAGAATCTCGTTATAGTCTAGTCAATGAGTGCCCAAAAGGGGCATGTGGATCGAAAAGTCGAAAGCAGAAAAACTAACTTAGGAACTTTGTTTGGACTAGTTAGGAGATGAACATACTTTTTTGGTTTTTTGCTTATATGTCAAAAACTGTGAGTTATTCGATATTTTGTCGTATTACATTATGAAACCTCATAAAATTAACTACAACTTTGGCCTTTACACATTTTACAAGCTTTATTACAAGCTTTATGTTACTTTCACCTGTCTGTTGTCTGTCTGTCTGTCTGTCTGTAATCAAATCTTGCAAGTTTGATTTGACCCACTTCCCGGTTTCCAATTGAGCTGAAAATTTGCATGCGTGTGTAAATCGGATGACAATGCAATATTATTATGACATGGAGCTGATCTGATGATGGAGCTGGAAGGTGGCTATAGGAACTCTGTCATTAAACAACGCAACCCCATTGAGTTTGGGCTCATTTGATTCGTCTTGACGAGTACTATATGATGCAATATGGTAATGATAATTAAAGCTTATTTTTAAAAAGTATTTTTAAAATTTCACTTGTTATCTCTCTCCAATCGTTGTCCAGCTATGAGCTTCGAAACATGGTCTATTTTTAAGACGCATATATATTAGTTTTCCATACAAAGTCGGCAAAAATATCTTCAAATTAAATTTGACCAACTTCTGGTTGTCATACCATAATAAAACTTTGCAAATGTTTAGAAATCTGATGACAGTTCAATAATCTGGCACCACTGAACTGATCTGATGATAAAGCCGGGAGGTGTCTACTGGAACTCTTCAATGGCTTTTAGTAAAACCGGCGAGTTTAGGCTCTTTATATTCGAATTAATGAGACGTAGGCACCTCCTGGCTCCATCATCAGATCAGCTCAGTGGTACCAAATTATTGAACTGTCATCAGATTTCTAGACATTCGAAAAGTTTCATTATGATACGACAATCAGAAGTTGGTCAAATTTTATTTGCAAGATTTTTTTACCGACTTTGAATGAAAAACTAATTTGAGCGTCTTAAAAATAGACCATGTTTGGAAGCTCTTAGCTGGACAACAATTGGTGATAGATAAAAAGTGTAAAGGCCAAAGTTGTAGAAAACGTCGTGCTCACCTCGAAGGGGTGGGGACTTTTAGTATGTTAATCTGCTATACAAAGTTCTTAAGTTAACTAACTTACTACTACTTTCTGCTTCCGACTTTTCGATCCACATTTCTTCTTTTACTGGACTATTATGCACAGCAATTTCGTTTAACATTCTCATCATAATATTATAGTTATTGAAGTTTGTGCCGTGGGTTAATTAATTAGACAATGTTTATATTATAATAATGAGGCTCGGTCGTGACGTCACTGCCGATAGGTACGGGAGACGAGTGAATGTCGAACCAGAACTACAAATACTGAGCTAGCAATATATATATATATATATATATATATATATATATATATATATATATATATATATATATATATATATATATATATATATATATATATATATATATATATATGTATATAAAGTAAATTTAAATGTCAAAAATACCGCTCCAGGGCGTTCCCGGTGGAAAGGTGCCCATAACACTTTTTTTTTTATGTGATTAAGTAGAAGACGAGCAAGACGCTCTTCTGATGTTAAGAGATAACGCTGCCCATAATCAATACAGTGCTACTTAGGATTTCACAATTATGTGAAATTCCAGGAGCACTGCACCAACGCTTCTTACTCAAGAGTCACAAGATGTTAAGACTCTTTAGCCCAGTAATTTCACTAGCTACAGTGCCCTCCTACCGGAGCACAGTAATGTTTGCACATGACTGCTCAGGCGGTAGAATAACTGGCACTGTTGGGGTACCCACCTAGACGACCACTTGCAGCGTTTCCGCGTTGTATGGCGATGGACATTCTTTGCACCAGGAACGACCCTGAGCGAGTATCCCCACTTTTGATTTGGATTCTGTGCCCTAGCTCGTCAAAAAGTTTTATTGCCTCTGAACACCAGCTGCCCATGGTCTCCACGGCGATTGGTACGAAAAAATATGGCCCCTCTATTGAAGCGTATTTCAAACGCTTTTTGGAAGCTTTAGTTCTTTACAATAAAACAATGTTTCTTACTCTTTCACATCTAAACTGGTGAACGGCTGAAAGGGGTTTAAAGTTTAAAGCATATTATAACACTTACTTATGCTCGCGGCTTTGCCCGCGTGGCAAAATCCTTTCTTAACGGAGGTCTACATCATAAAACCTATCTATGTTCTAAATTTCGACAAAATCCGTCCAGCGGTTTAGGTTGTAAGTTGATAGATCAGTTAGTCACTCTTACCTTTTATATATTTAAAATGTATATAATATGACATGGCGTACCTTTCATTTTCATTCTGACCTGTATTTTTTTTTTCAAAATCTCGGTCAGCGACGAAACCTACATAAATCAATAGCCGATATTAATACCAACAATAAATATTCTGACATCCACCCTCGTAAATTGTCAGGTTTTGGAGTTATCATCAAAGTTGATCACGTGACTTCTTTTTTATCTGCTATACAATATTCCTCAATTAGACTAGTCTCTTAAGTTAATTCATAAGCTTAAAACTGCTGTACTTAAAAATAAAAAAAACGTAAGGATAGGTCCTAGGTACCACACTTTATACAAAAACCTTTTAAACCTCTATATAATGGTATGTAGAATATAGATAGTTTAAACCCTCAAATAACACAAAGACTTAGGTTATAAGTACAGCAAGTAAAACCTAGGTCCTGGGCATTGTAGGTACTAGGTATACCTCTAATATTATAGATAGATACATCTTCCCGGTACCACAAAAAGAGCTTGCTCAGCTGCTGAGGCGGCTGAAGCAAGAAAAATTTATAAATACCTGTAAATAATGACATAATATTAATATACGAGTACATTATGTACAATTGATAGATAGATAATAATACTTTATTGTTCCCCTCCTCTTAGCTTCGTATTCCACAATCCTGAGGGTCGTGACCTCCTCTCACTTTTTTCTTTTTTATGATGTCACGCCATCGATCCCGATTGCTTGCCACTTGCATTGCATCGTATACTTACCACTAATCGCGTCGTATTGTACACCACACACAAGCGAATTAAATTAAAAATTTAAAAAACCCCTAACGCAATATGTAATTTAACATTTTGTGGTGGCGGCCATCTTGGATTTTAAATTTATCATAGTGCGTTGTATTCTACTAGTTAAGCCCTTTCATTTGATACCCATATTGACGGGGTTGTTGAGAATAAAAGTAATCCGCCATTTTGTGACGGCGGCCTTCTTGGACCGATTTCCACCAAACATAGCTAAGAACACTCACGACTAACTCTTTAAAACCAAAAAAAAACACTAAATCAATCCGTTCGGGAGCTACGATGCCACAGACAGACACACACACACAGACAGAGAGACCCGTCAAACTTATAACACCCCGTCGTTTTGCGTCGGAGAGAATACATTATAATATCGAACATATAGTATACATACACTAGGTAATGCTTGTGGCTATGCCTGCATAGCAAAAGCCTTTCTTAGCCGCAGCAGTCTTTGTTATAAAACCTATTTGTGTTCCAAAGATATTTATTATATTTACTTTAGTTACATAGAAGACAAAGATGCCTGGAAACCGCTGCAACCACCTGTAAATAAATTATGTAACCAAGATTTACATTGAAAACACATATTTAAAAAAAGCAATCCCTGTGAGTTTCTTGCTCGTTCTTCTCATAGACGTGCCTTGTGAATAAGCGGTAAAATATTAAAATAAAATGTAAAATTGACTTGCAGTTTGAAACTTCAACCCGATCTGCCAGGGTTGAATTATGCGTTGGTAGGTCAGTCAGTCGATCACTCTTTTCATTTTATATATTTTAGAAATCGAATTGATAACCTCCTTTTTTGAAGGTCAGTTAAAACTTAGGTAAATGGAGGAGAGTGAAAAGTCCGCTCATATTCGGGCTAAAAAGGCGAGGTGCGAAGAGGCACCATTAGCCAGAGTCCTGTGGGAGCTATGACCGTACCTGCTTCGGAGAGAGGAATACATGCCCCTCATTTAGGGCTGGGGCTGGTACATTGGCGGCTTGAAAAGCGCGTTTTTTTTTATTTAATGGGTTTTCCTGCCGCGCACCTCTTCTGCGGGGCGCAGGGTGACGATCCGTAACCCATTTTTCTGGAATTAAAAATAGTGTCTGAACGCGATTCTTAAATTTAGAAAGAAAGAAAAATATTTAAGCAAAGAGACACAGGCACATAGAAAAAACAAACAAATAAAAAAAGAGCAAAAAATACATGAATTACTAATATAATACCTATCTAGTTTAGTAATTATAAATTATTCATATTATTATTGAATACTAGCTGCGTCCAGCGGTTTTACCCGCTGTATTATATAGCCTATGTGTTTCTAGGGTCTAGGCTATCACTATAACAAATTTCATCTCAATTTGATTACAGACTGATAAAAGACAGGTGAAAGGAAATAAAAGCTTGTAAAAGAATAGAATAGAAAAAAAAATACTTTATTGTGACACCACAGTTAAATACAACAACTCAGAACTAAAACAATTTATAATATAAAGTACCTATAACAATTGGCGGTCTTATCGCTAAAAGCGATCTCTTCCAGACAACCAAACAGGAAGGGAAAATAAATAACGACGACGGTGGTTGCAAGATATTTAGGCAAGGAGATAATATACATATATCTACATACCAATAACTTATCTTTAAATACATACTAGGCACTACGTAGATATAATATTTATAATACATGTAGTATCAGCAACATAATATTATATTATATCGAAAATACACACATACAAAAAAATAAATATATACAAACATAATATTATATAGGTACATATATAATATATTATAAATACATAACATAAAAAAATAATGGGTAAAATAGGTTCTTAAATCAATGAATCGATATAAGTTTCCCGTAATCTCAATAGATGGCTCTGTCTCGTGAGCCATCTCGTCCTAGATCGCGCAAGCGTTTTGTTCATGAAATGTTTGATGGTATTAGCCCGGGTAATAAAGTTCATAGCATGAGATGGCACAAATGTGTATATAATACATCTTTCATTACATTACAACTATTTTTTGGAATAGACCCACCTCGACTTTTGTTGAGGAATAAGGGCTATCCTACTTATACCTGTGAACTAACCAGTGGCCGTGACCGTAGTTTGGCGTATGGGATCCCAACGAAATTTTTGTGAATGTATGGGATGACAGTTGACTTGACAAGACAAGTCTACGCAGCGTCTGGTCTGTGCTTGAGGGGCTGGGAGGGATTTATCCCGCCTTCTTGGTATAGTCTGCTGCCATCTACGGCCGCATCGTTGATTTACATCACGCGAGATCGTGGTCAAAGGTTTACCTATAATGAATAAAAAAAACTACCTGTGCCCAGTGGATTTTTCCGCTGTACATAGATATTATGAATTACTGATGGATAAAAAAAACTACTTTGAATAAATAATGCATGTTGTAACGTCATGGCCGAAGGTAATTTAATGCGTTATACATCAGCATTTTTATAATTTACTAGCTGCGCCCAGCGGTTTTAACAGCTGTACTGTAGCCTATGTGTTATTCCAGGATCTAAGCTATCTCTATACCAATTTTCAGCTCAATCGGCCCAAACGTTTAGGCGAGAAGAAGTAACAAACATACACACTCACTCACAAACTTTCGCATTTGTAAATTTTTTGGCACATCACTTTTAATAACTCATTAATATCAATATTTTTTTGGCTTTTTACAAGCTTTTATTTACTTTCCCGTGCCGTTGTCTGTCTGTAATCAAAGCTTGCAGGTTAAATTTGATCCACTTCCCGGTTTCCGATTGACATAGTAAAGAGATTGTAATGGAGTAGATCTGAAGGAGCTGGAAGGTGGCCATATGAACTTCTTATTTAAACGACGCAACCCCATCGAGTTTGGTCTCATTTGATTCGTCATTATAAGTAGCGGTGGTAATTTCGCATCACTAAAAAGAGCAGAGCGATTTGCTCTTTTCGATTCAAAGAATGAAATCATTCTTTTTATTCTTTTATTCTTTTCATTCAATGCGATCTTTAGCAATGTTAACCTCTTTTCGTTCGCGAGTTTTAGAGCGATCGTTAGCAAATTAGCAATCTTTAACTCTTTTCGCTCGCGAGTCTCAATTTGAGACGTGCGAGCGACATCTCATAGCGATCTTGGCGGGTTTATAAGAGTGATAGATTACTAAATTAAATTGAGTTGATTTTATGTTAATTCAATGACTTTAAATGCACGATTTGTAAATATTAAAAGAAACTGTTTGTTTTATTCAGGTTTATTCCTGATAGCCAATATTTACCTTCATAGTATTTTGTATTTTTCCTTCAAACGAAAGGAATGAAAAGATCGCATTGAACTACTGAACGCCGACGCGAACGAAAGAATAAGTGACGTGCAAGCAAGGACTTCGTTCTTTCCAATCATTCACTCGCGAGTAACCCAAGGCTAATTATAAGTACTTAATATACTATAAAGTAACCAGGGTCCGACGATGGAACTGAAAGGTGGCCCTAGGAACTCCGTAATTAAACGACGCAATCCCATCGAGTTTGGTCTCATTTAATTCGTCATTATAAGTACTTAATATACTATAAAGTAACCAGGGTCCGACGATGGAACTGAAAGGTGGCCATAGGAACTCCGTAATTAAACGACGCAATCCCATCGAGTTTGGACTCATTTGATTCGTCTTGACGAGTACTTTGGTGCTCGTTGGTAATAATAAAAAAGTTTTTTAATTCACTTCAATTTTTATTTAATTCACCTGTTTAATATCTACCCAGAATAAATGGGGTTATTGTCATTTGGGACACAAAATTTTCGGACACTGTGTCCCTAATGACTCTTCTATTTTTATTATTATTATTTTTACTCTTACGTTTTTAATCTATTTGTAATTTTTTATTATTATTGGTCAATAGTCGTATAAACCGTTTACTTTATATACTAATGAGCAATACTTTCGTCTATTGTTACCTATAATTGCAGGTTTTATAAAGTTTTATAATATTTTATAATGCTCTAATTTATCTAATGATCTTTTGTTTAGTTATGAGTTTTTTATCTGACTGTTTAAAACAGCATTTTTGGTTGGTGTCCCAAATGTCACTAAAATTATTTATAAAAATAGATGAGTCATTTGGGATACAGTGTCGGAAAATTTAGTGTCCCAAATGACAATAACCCAATAAATGATTTTACTTGATTAGTAAAGTTCTTTAACTTATAATTACCCTTGTCTCAGGTACTCGCCGTGATTCTCACGCCCATCTAATTTTGACAACTTTGACAACATCACCCCAATTTAGTTCATAGTTAAAATTAATTATTTAAATGTTGCGAGCACCTCGAACGATCTTGTTAACCGATTTCTAAAAGGAGGTTGTCAATTTGACAAGTTTGTATTAAAGGAACTGAAAGATTATAAGCTAGGTGCACTAGGTGCTTCTTACTCAAGAGTCATAAAATGTTAAGACTCTTTAGCCCAGTAATTTCATTAGGTACAGTGCCCTCCTACCGAAGCACAGTAATGCTTGCACATCACTGCTCAGGCGGTAGAATAACTGGCACTGTTGGGGTACCCATATAGTCGACCTCCTGCAAAGGAAGTCTGTATAATTGAAATAAATGTATAATTGAGTAACCTCCGGTTACTCAATTATTTTAAGACGGCTTAAAAGGATGTGTGGTTATAGTTATTACAACACAATACTGTTTATTGCAGTTAAAAGATAACAAAAAAGACTTAAAACTAAACTATATAAAGGTCTACAATAGGCGGCCTTATCGCTTAGAGCGATCTCTTCCAGGCAACCAGTGGATTGTTTGTAGTTATTATTTTAAAATTAAACTTCAAGCTGACGGTACGTTACTTAATTTACCAATATTATAAATCCGAATGGAGCATGAATGTCTGTAAGTCTGGATTCTGCATGCCTGGATGTATGTTTGTTACTCTTTCACGCAAAACCGGGTGGACCGATTGAGCTGTAATTTGGTATAGAGATAGCTTAGACCCTGAAATAATATATAGGCTACTGTACAGCAGGTACAACCGCTGGGCGCAGCTAGTCTTCTCATCAATATATAAAAGGAAAGAGTGACTGACTAACTGATATATCAACGCACTGCCTAAACCTCCGCTAAGTAAGGATTTTACCATGCGGGCAAAGCCGCGAGCATAAGCTAGTGATATATAAAATTATTGTGTCACTGGCAAATGATCAAGACGCGCGGTGCCAAACCGCTTGGCACTACAACCTTTGGTTTTACTTCACCACTTACCACATCTGGTGTTTGATTTTATAAAACTAGTCACCCGCCTCGGGTCTGCCCGTGTTACACATCTTATTAAAATCCGTTGACTAGTATAAAAGATCTAAGCGAACTGACAGCGAATGCGCTTTCATTTATTTTATATGATGGTGGAAATTTTACCAAAATTGGTCCAGTAGGTAGTTTTCAAGATAGTTCTAGACATATTTTTCCGTTGTCAAAGCTTGTTGGTTCACCTAATTATTAAATTGTTAAGGTTTAGTTTTATATGTTACTAGCTGCGCCCAGCGGTTTTGCCCGCAGTATTTATGTAGCCTATGTGTTATTCCAGGGTCTAAGCTATCTCTGCACAAAATTTCAGCTCAATCGGTCCACCCGTTTAGGCGTGAAAGAGTAACAAACACTCATCCAGACATCCTGACATCCATTCTTACAAACTTTTACGTTTATACATAATCCAATTTAGCGCAAGAATAAATTATTAGGTACCTACCTATAATGTATCTACCTACTTATGACTTTAACCCACCTAGGGAATTTTAATGCACAACTCTAACTACGTTTTAACCTTGAAGCGGTGACTTACAACTAAAGTTAGTGGACAAGCTGTAGGTACCTAATGTCTAAACCTAATTCCACGGTTCAAACATAATAATACCTAGATAGGTACACCTAGGTACTTATTCCTTGCTAACATGCCCTTTGGGACATAGATGAAACTTAACACCTAAATTATTACCTATGTACCTGTACGTAATTATACACATAAAGGTGACGCCACACAGCCGCAGGATCGCGCGGAAAGCGGGAAGGAATTTTCGTAGTGTTCAAATTCCTATGCATCCTATCACTTACGTATACGTAGTACGTAGATATAAAATGGACAAGTCTACGCAATGTCTGTGCTTGGCCGGCAGCAAAACAAAGATCGCGCCTTTAAGCCGCATTAGCTTTAATAAGTAGTTCCGACTTCCAACCATAGATTTGGTAAATTTGCCTATGGAACTCTGTGGCGTAAATATTTATTTAAAAAAAAAAATTTAAGGTATCTTATGTAGATTTGATTTTGTTTTTAATATTATTGGATAGTTGTATTTATTCTGAGATTGCATAATATTATAATTTGTGTCTAATTAAAGTGAATTGATTTGATTTTTATTTAATGAGACATGTGTATTATCTATTTACTGAACTATATTTTCAAGTAAAAAAATAGCTGTATTATTTTTATAAATAACCTAAAGTACATAGGTACCTATCCTATAATAAATTTTCTGAACTTTTTCCACCGTTTCAGTGTTTAAACTTCTATTGTAAAAAGTGACACCTAGCGGATATAGTTGGAACTTGTTGAAGCTATGTAAAGTTATTGTCAAAAACTTACGACCTACAGAGCATTGCCATAGATGGCGTTGATCTTAATATTCTGTTCTGTAAAAGTTTCATAGATGAACTGTGTGGAAAGTTCGTGGAAAATGAAATTTTCGCTTGTAATTTTTTATTGAAACTAGTGACATCTAGCGGCTGTCGCTGGAACTTGAAGCTTCCTTCGTACTCTATTTACGACAGCGCCACCTAGAGTATTTCTTTGGAACGATCAAGTAGCGTTCACTCTGATTCTCCTAGATGGCGTTTTTATCTGTTTTTGAAGCAAGCATCAACCGAAGGATAAAATAATATTTCGTCTAATTTTTTCTTTTTTGGGAAAAATGGACAAAAATAAAATAATACAGCAATTAAGAATATCCCATACAGAATCTTCTAATACTTAGAATTACAGAATTTCTAAATGCTCCACATAATAATTATATTATTATTGCTTGGCCTGTAAGCCTAGTATGAAATGTTTCATGAGTTTATCTGTAGATGTCGCTAGTCACATTGCAGCACTGCAGCAGTGTTGGTATTGACTAGGTATATCGTAACTTGGTAACCTCTAGGTATTCCTAGGTGTTATTGTTATACAAGTAGGTACAATAATAATGAATACTTTTATGAAATAAATAAATTAAATCAATTCATTGTTGTTCTTTGTTAGTTCTTAAAAAAAAAGGTACCTAGGTATCTGTGTATTTTAGATTTTTTATTCATTATAGGTAAGCCTTTGACCACGATCTCGCGTAATGTTAAGGGACGATGCCGCTGTAGATAGTAGCAAACTAAACCTAGTAGGCGGGATAAATTCTTGACTTCACTAAACGTTATGCCAGAGAACTCGTATCGGTCATAATGCCGACTTGGCAAGGCACATAAAACTGTGGGTCCCGGCTGTTTCCTAAGATATGTAGGAGACAGTCGTTAGGTCATGATGCAGGCCCTGTAGTAATCTCGGCGACCTGAAACTGCAACATATAGGTTAACCACACAACCTATAAATTGTGATTTGACTCTGAAAGTGTAAGCGCGTCTCTCTGTCCCTATGTGTGCTTATTATATCTTTAAAACTGCGCAACGGATATTGATGCGGTTTTCAATATAAGGTAGAAGTGACTCAAGAGGAAGGTTTAAATATGTATAAATACATGCATAACAAAGTATAAGAACACTGATAAATTTCTATTAAGCACGACGAAGTGCGCGCGCGTCCACTAGATATTATAAAAAGAATAAGGCACCTTCAATCAGATCCATCTACTGTCAACTTCAAGGGGGTAAAATCAATGATTAAATTTGACCCAAACAAATGAACAAGACAAAATGAGTCAAGCTAAACAAAAGCTTAATAAAACCGTTGAAAATGAATATTATGTTAATATTACATCTAAATATATAAATGGAAAGAGTGACTGATTGACTGACTGATCTATCAACCAACCAGCCCAAACCGCTGGACAGATTGGGTTGAAATTTGGAACACAGATAGGTTTTATGACGTAGACCTCCGCTAAGAAAGGATTTTGCCACGCGGGCAATGCCGCGAGCGTAAGCTAGTATTTTATAAATATACATATTATTATGATACTAGCTGACCCGGCAAACGTTGTTTTGCCATATAAATAATTAATAGGAATGATTAAAAGTTAATATGAGAGTTACACTGAGATAGCAAAATAATAATTGTCAACGTTACTACTACACTTGATGCATAAACAATAATGATGGCCGACAACTGTGTAGGGAGTGAGAAAGAAAGGAGACCGGCTTCGTTCTCATCCCTACTCCGTGCTGTTTACTGGGTCAGAAGTGACACCTGTAGACATCTGGCGGGGATAACTAATTAAATGACGATTGATCAGTTTTCGACCGGAGAGGAAAAATGATTAAATTACTAAAATGGCTATTAAAAAATAAGGGTTGATCGTAGAATGGTGAAAATTGAGGATTGTATGTATTTTTGTATGTTGTATCATAAAAAAATAGAAATTAAAAATTTTGTCTAAAAAATAAAAAAAAATATTTAGGGGTGGACTACCCCTAACATTTATGGGGATGAAAAATAGATGTTGGTCGATTCTCATAGATACCGGATAAGCACAAAAAATTTCATCAAAATCGGTCAAGCCGTTTCGGAGGAGTATGGCAACGAAAACTGTGACACGAGAATTTTATATATTAGATTTTATTAATTGATTTCATCTTTTTTTCAGGTACGTACATAACCATTTAAGGGGCCTTGGCGTTAACCTTGAGGTAAAGTTGTGTGTATATAAGTTGTTTATAACTTTACTGTAACTTCAAGTAACTTAGAATTATTATTCAAGGTAAGGTTGCGAAAGTGAAAATATTTGTATGTGATATTTTAATACAATGGGGATGTTGACAAATTTGGTTCATCAAGTACATTATTACGCTAAGAAATATTATGTAATCCGCCATTTTGTGGCGTCGGCCATCTTGGATCGATCTTCATCAAACATAGCTAAGAACACTCCCGACTAATTTACCTTTCTAACAAAAAAAAAAATGAATCAAGATCGGTTCATCCGTTCGGGAGCTACGATGCCACAGCAGACACAAACACACAGATACACACACAGACAGACACGTCAAACTTATAACACCCCGTCGTTTTTGCGTCGGGTGTTAAATATATTAGACACGTATGTTTTAATTTGTAAATTTTATATAAAAGTGTGAGATATAACCCAATAAAATTGTTAAACTCTATGAGCTTTCCAGGCGCCTAATAGTAGAGCAACCAATGACCAAAAAGCTGGCTCTTACTCGTTTAACATTATATTTTAAGCAATTTTGTAAAATTATGGGTATATATATCGAGTGACGCTCTCTCACTCGCACAATTTAACGAATTTTGAAATATAAATTCATGGAATTAATTTATTGAAAATTCAAATGTGCGGGCGAGACAGCGTCACTCGATATATACGCTCTTAAATACAATACACTAAAGTTCTTGTAACCGCAAGAACTCCACTGCGCGCAAATATTCGCGTAATACGGATTTTGACCTGGTCAAAAAATTCAAAATGTAATATATCCATAATTTAAAAATTCGTCACTCTCTGATACAAAACCTACCGACCCGAGTTCAGTCACTGTGACAGCCCCCCACTCCCATAGGCCATAAATGACTATAAAGTGCATAAGATTTTTTTTAAATCAAATTGACAAAAAGGTGTCTAACTCTGATAAGTATATTTTTTATTAAATCCCCTCCTTGAGTCGTGTGCCCCATTACTTGGGGTCGTGACCCACATCTATCAGGATGCGATCATAAATGATGGAGCGCCATCTGGAACGGTTGGAAGAGGTTCTTATAGCTTCGTGCACTGGAGTGTCGAGAGCGGTGCAGATGTGGTCAGACTAACGCATCGGGCTACGACCTCGAGGTCTTCTTCCTTTAATTTATTTTTATTATAACTTGATGGATAATTTTTTTTAGTCAACATCCCTATTACTCTAAGTACACTACGCTGCCGTCATCCAGAACCATCTGCGTGGCTCATTATGTTGACTACATGAATGATTTGATATGGTTATGATTTAAATTAATATAAATAATCAATTCTGAACTGTTCTGAACACATAAACGCTGCAATTCAAGATAGCGGCATGACATGACTTATCGCCTCTGCGGACAATATATCTGTCACAGTAAGATTGCAATAGCCGTTACTTGATAGGGATTTTGACAAGGTCGAAATTTTTAACATAGATACCATTAGTCCGTAATTTTAATAATAAAAAATATCGATACGAATTTTTTTTCTTGCAAATAAAATAAAAAATGGCTGAGATAAAACGCTTATAACATTCAGTGTTGGGACGCAAGACGACCACTAAACAAAAATGTACTAGATTTAGTGGTGTGACGTCACGATCAAGCAACTTTAGTGTGTTGTATCTCTCACGTTTTTTATCAGATTAACAAATAAAAAAAACGTGTCCGATATTTTTCAATAATCTACATTGGGGACAAAAAAATGTTTGGGCTACATCCCACATTACTATTTTACGGCTCATGTTTAGTTTCATAGCCATGTCACTAGATTGGTTACATAATTTATTTACAGCTGGTTGCAGAGGTTTCCACGCATCTTTGTCTTCTATGTATTGACTAATTTTGTAATAGGCTTTCTTTTGTGATAATATGTCTTTAACACGGCTTTTGAACTTTTTTACTTTCTGTGAGATCCGTTATTTCCTGAGGGATTTTATTATAAAAACGTACACGATTCCCTAAAAATGATTTATGGCTTGTTTTCGACAATCTGAATCGAGGTACAGCTAACTTATTCTTATGTCTAGTATTAAACCTATGATTGTCACTATTTAACTTGAATTTTTCAAAATTTTTCCGGGTCAGTATTCATTTAAAGAATCTCTTGGACGCATCTCATAAATAGCAGGAATTGCACGCTTTTGCAGTATGAAAATAGTCTCAATATCTGCTGCTGCGTTATTCCACAGTAAAATAACGTATGACATATTAAGCTATTATTAATACGACATAAATGGAAATATGCAAAGTAAACTAATCTTGCTGTAGCTGCATCTGATAGTTGCCTGATTTTATACATCGCATATGCTGCAGAGCCTAATTTCCCTGACAATACATATGATTACCTCATTGTAGCTTAGAATCTATATTAATTTCATTAAGCTCTCCAAGAAAAGTGATTTAGAATGTTTTAATTCCCGTCATGAAAACTACACATCCTTTATTAATAATTTATTTAATTTACTATTAGATTTGCTTTGATTTCACTTTATCAAGCGACGTGCTACTACATAAATAAAAAAATGTACATTGTGTAAACTACATTTCTAAGTTTATAGTGCCTATATAAATAAAACACATATTATATAAAATACCATTACAATAACTTATCAAATATCGTTTCAGAACAATAAATTTATTATTTAAATTGTATGGCTGATAGAGGAAATCCAGTTTTTGTTATCACATACTTTATTTGACGACATGATCTCACCAATACCTGCAGTTTATTTTTTAACAATTATTATTATTTCTCTATCGAGTGATGTGGATGCAAATTCGCTGCGTATTATGGAGGGGCGTGATGCAATGATTGATGAATTTCCTTTCGTGGTACAAATAGAGTGGCAGTGGTATATTGAAAACAAATCTTTACCAATAGTCAAAGCTACCTGTACTGGAGCTGCAGTTTCCAAGTCGTGGACCATCTCAGCAGCTCACTGCATCACGTTTGCTAAAATACCAGCGGAAAATGCAATATTGATGATGAGGTACGGTTTCCCCCGGGGGAAACCAAGTTCAGAAGATAATTTAAGCTTAATTTTAAATTACGCTGTACCACCATTCAGACGTTTTTATGAATTAACATTCGATGACGTGCTTCTGTTGCAAACTGAACCAGTATTACTTCCAATGTACGCTAAAGTCAGCGCAGTTGATTATACTACCCTGTACGGACATGAAGTGGTGTTAGTTGGATTTGGGCTTACGAATGAAGGTGAAACGCTTAACTTAACGTTCAATTTAGGAAAATCATTACAGGTAATAGACAAAGCTATGCTTAAGAAGTGTGATAAAAGTAATGCTCGTAACATGTACCCGGGAATGTGTGTGTCACCAGCATGTGGTCTCCCAACAGTAATATGTGGCGGAGACTCCGGGGCTCCGGTGCTTCATCCTTCAGGAATAGTTGCGGTCATCTCACGTAGTCAATCATTGCACAACTGCCAGGTGAAAAATTATAGAAATCGTTATTTGGATATAAATGTTGTAGCACCCTTGAGTCCATATATAGATTGGATATCGAAAGTAGTTGCTGACAGAGACAATCGGAACGTTTAGAACTAAACAACTGATTTGTTAGCATTTCAAGTGTTTCGATGGAATGAAAAATAAAAGAAAAAATTATAACCAAAATGTTTGTGAAATAAAGAATTTATTTTCTCTTAGAAGTTAACTACTACTCAAAACAAAGACATTCAACATTATTTACATTACCTAACTATTAAACAATCATTAAAATTTAAACACTACTTATATAAGGTACATCTTTTCTTAAATATATTTCATTTCATTTCATAATATTAACTATTACAAACTTTGAAAGTAAATAATGCCTAAAATTATCACTAGAGCTAAATAAGAAACGTCGTTGAGGTCATGACCTGCAGAAGTGTACCTAAAAAGCTGGCTACATTACCTCCCTGAATGGCCAAACTTATACTTTGACTGATGTAAGAGCCAGCTTTTTTATCATGAAATAAATAAATATGTAATTTAACAAAATGTAAATATCATGTAAGCTGTAAAAGGCTTTGTTTGATAACAGTAAAGATCATTAAACCTAAATAGGAAGAAAGAGGTTAAGCTGCAAAAAATACCACATTTTTTTATTCATCATAGGTTAGCCTTTGACGATTTCGCATGATGTTAAGGGAGGATGTACCCTTAGGTAGCAGACTAAACCTAAAAGGCGGGATAAATTTCTCCCTAGCAACCGTATACTTGAGAGTTAACCTAAATTTAACAACAGATACACACCCGCCGATAAAGCTGACGACACACAGACACGGGAAGTCGACACTTTAATAAAAGTGATAATTATTAATACAGTATTATTGAAAGTTAATAAAATATAAATATTTTTTATTATGTTAACAAAAATTAAAGTGATCATTAAAGAAAGTGGAAAGTATATCGGTAGCAATTTCAGGCTGTATAGAGATAAATGCAGCGATGACGTCACATAGTGTGATCTGCAGAATTCTGGCTAGACTATTATTGGGTAACTCGGTCAACGCCATCGATTATGGGAAGCTTTGCCATGGCTCGGTGCAGTGTTGATGCTATATAGTGCTTTATTAACTGACACACTTAGTCATCTATTAAGAAAAAGGCCTGTCAATTAAATAATCTCTCTTTTTTTATAAAACTAGCGGCCAGAGGGCCTATTGGCTAATTCGCACCCACTACGATTGATGACAACTTCAATGTACATTGCTGCGCTTGTTATTGTACTTTTAATAATGAGGAGGTTTAAGCAAGCAATGTACGCAATTTTGTCTATGGATTCTAGTGTTTTACATGTCGTTTGGCGATAGCCAATAGGCCTTCTGTCCGAGCTTCTAAAGCCAAAAACGCAGCATTGCGCGGAAAAACGTTCGAGATCTTTGTTTTGTTCCTGACCACGTCCGCTTTATATGCTACTAGGTGCGCCCAGCGGTTTTACCCGCTGTACTACGTATTATTCCAGGGTCTAAGCTATCTCTATACCACATTTAAGCTAAATCGGTCTACTCGTTTAGGCGTGAAAGAGTTACAAACATACACCCACATCCACACATTCTTATAAACTTTCGAGTTTATAATATTAGTAATATATAGATTTAGAATAATAAACTCTAGTGCATGCATTATGTATTATGTAAGTATATACTTACATGGAACATAAAAATGCTTTATAAAAATATCCATTTGCCATAAAAGAAATTGATTTATATTTTCCATTGAACAAGATTTTGTTTGAAATGTTACTGCTTAGTATAAATATAATAAATGTTGTGACCATATGTTTTTCTCTCGTGAAATATTCTAGTGACAGTATCTACTTGAGTTTCATTATTCAACATTACAATGTATGAAGCCTCCTGCTTTACATTTAAAAAACCCACAGAAATCTTCAAATTCGCATAATGGAATTTTAATAAAAAGAGCAATCACTGTAAAAAAATCTAAAACATACTCGTAACTACATACAAGTAAAATTCAACTATAACAGTAAATTTTAGTAACAACATGGCATTTTCAACGTATTGCTTTGTATGTTTCATTATATTGTGTAAATTGTTTGTGTTGAATGACATTTTAACATGGAGTAAAGTATACGCAAACTCACTGCGTATTACAGACGGGCGCAACGCGAATATCAACGAGTTTCCCTTCGTGGTACAACTGGAGTGGCATTGCGAGGTCTTCGAAAATAAATCTATATCATTAGTCGTACCTACTTGCACCGGGGCGGCAGTGTCAACAACCTGGACCATCACTGCAGCTCACTGCATCAAAGATTCCAAATATTCACCTTCAGAACTGTACACCTCAACATTAAAAGTGAGATACGGTTACCCCCGGGGAAAACCCAGCTCAGAAGATAAATTAAGCTCGGTTTTGAAATGTGCTACACTGCCACTCAAACGATGTACTCTGATATCATACAACGACATTGCTTTATTACGAACTCAGCCGGTATTGGTCTCAAAGTACGCTAAACTAAGCGCAGTGGATTACACTACCTTGTATGGACAAGAAGTGGTGCTGGTTGGTTTCGGGAGAGCAAATGACGGGGAAACGATATACTCGGCTTTCTATTTGGGGAAGCCGTTGCAGGTGATAGACAAGGCTATGTTGAAAAGGTGTGACCAAAGTATCGGTCGGAATATGTATCCGTCTTTATGTGTGGCGCCAACGTGTGGTGTAATGTCGTCGCCGTGTCCCGGAGACTCCGGCGCTCCCGTCTTGCATCCCTCGGGAGTGGTAGGAGTACTCTCACGTGAATCCACACAAAACTGCCAGCTGAAAGATATCACGCTCCGCAGTTTGGATATACTGACTATAACACCGTTGAGTCCATTTATAGATTGGATTTCCGATGTGATCGGTGGCAGATATGATGGCTCGAACAAAACGATGGTCAATGAAACGTTGACAAATTTTGATGGAAAGCTTTTCAGAAATGGACCTGATTACGCATTCAGTTTGTTAAACCCTATCAACTACGTAGAAACGATTAAACGTAATATAAAACTGTGACATTTTTGTAGCTTTTTTGAAAAGTTGTATTAGTGAAACTTTGCGATCTTTGAGACAAACAAGAGAGCTGATTGCACAAAACGTCACGCTGCTTTGAGAACTCCGCGGGAATCACAAGAAAAAGTGATTAACTAGGAGAATAGTTTTTAAGTTAAGTATAGTGGTATTAACTCTATTTTTGTTTTAAAGTTTGATTATACAGTGAAATATTATATTAAAATAATTAGTGAAATAGTATATTATGCTGCGCTAAGCCTGACGTGGCTACAAAAAACACTCAAAAAAGTCTCGTTACCGTGATGTCTCATGTAACTGAGTCGAAACGTCGAGTTTGTAAAACTTAACAAAAAAAACATTAAAGTACTTACCTACACAATTCCCGAATAATAAAATTACCAGGATTTATCCCGCCTTCTAGGTTTAGTCTACTACCTTCTACGATAGCATCATTGCTTAACATCACGCGAGATCGTGGTCATAGACTAACCTATATAATGAATTACCCTAATATTATGAATGCTAAAGTTTGTGTGTGAGTGTGTATATTTGTTCTTTACGCCTAAACAGGTGGACCGATTGAGCTGAAATTTGGTATATAGAGATAGCTTAGACCATGGAATAACACATAGCGGATAAAACCGCTGGACGCAGGGAGTAAAAAATAAAATGAATATGACATTTAGTTTTATTTGCACGTAGTTTTAGATATCGTTTGTCAATATTTTTAAGTTTTAGATGACAGATATTTAGTTTTTAAGGTATTTTATTTATGTTTTTAATTATTATTGTTTGAAGTTTTTGTCTTCACGACATGTTTTTGTCAACAAATAGGGGTATTTCTTCACAACATTACGCGGCGTCACAAGTCGCGTGGGCCGGAACAGGTAAGGAAGTGACGATTAGACTAGTGGCCGTAACACTGGCGAGGTTCCGGCGCGTCGATGATTGTGACACGGCGATAAACTACTAATGACTGCCTGCGACCTGGGAATGGTTGAGCTTTCAACTTGTTTTTTTTTATGTGATGAAGTAGAAGACGACCAAGACGGTCTCGTGATGTTAAGATACAAATTAAGTCGATTTATTTTCGCACTAAAAAGGGTGAGGCAAACTATCTCTGCAGAGGCGGCATTAGCTGCTTACCACGGCTATGTATCGTCGGTACTTAGCTATGGGTTAATAGTTTGGGGCAACTCTGTAGATGTAGACAAAGCCTTCAAAATACAAAAAAGATGTGTGAGAATCATAAATAAGGCCTGGTTTCTGGATAGCTGCAAGCCTTTATTTAGGAAAAGTAATATCCTTCCACTGCCCTGTATGTATATTAGAGACATATGTATCTTCGTTAGGAATCATCAAAATTATTTTAAGAAACGGTGTGAAATCATAACAAGGCAAAAAAGAGCTAAATACCAACATCTTCTTTTCCAACCAACTTGTCAGAAAGATCTCTACAAGAGAAATGTGTATAACATGTGCATCGCTATATACAATAAACTGCCTGATAATATTAAAGTTTTAAAAGGTACCAAATTTAAACACCACCTAATTAATTGGTTAACTGAAAAATGTTTCTATAGTGTTAAAGAATATCTCGACTTTAAATGACATTATAATATTAATTAATTAATTTCGATGGGACATACTTATAGATAATTTATTTTTATTTTGATATTGTTAAGCTTAAATTCATATGAAAATTCGCACGTCTGCTTGCAGGCTGAATACCGTTGACATTGTATAATATTAAGACCTTTTGTATATACTTATTTTGTGTGTATTCTAGCGAATAAATGTTTTTGATTTGATTTGATTTGAACGCTGCCCATAATCGATACAGTGCTACTTAGGGTTTCACAATGATGTGAAATTCTAGGAGCACTGCACCAACGCTTCTTACTCAAGAGTCATAAGATGTTGAGACTCTATAGCCCAGTAATTTCAATAGCTACAGTGCCCGTAGTGCCCGTAGTTGTGTTCCGTAGTTGCGCATTTCTTTAAAAAAAAATGCCCGTGGCACTACCAGTCGGGCTACAGGCAAAGCTAGGTGCCCGTGGTCCTACAGTTACTGACAGAACCACGGGCAAAAAAATGCCCGTGGACCACGGGCAACAAACCTATTATTTACTTACACCTGTCTGTAAGCAAATGTTCCAAGTTTAATTTGGTCCATTGCCCGGTTTCTTCTTGAGCTAAAATTTGCATGTATAAATCGGATGACAATGCAATATTATTACATGGAGCTGATCTGATGATGAAACTGGTGTCAATAGGAACTCGGTAATTAAACGACCCATCGAATTTAGGCTCATTTGATTCGTCTTGACGAGTACTTTGGTGCTAGATAGGAGGTATATACGAGGGGTAATAATGAAAAATTGTCTAAAAAATCTTTTTAAAATTTCAGTTTTTTTTATTCTTAACAGGTTAGCTTTTGACCACGATCTCGCGTGATGTTAACCGATGATGCGGCCGTAGATTACAAATTAAACTTAAGGGGTTAATAGTCGCTGAGCCTCTGTCTCGCTCGCACTTCTTCTTCTTCTTCCTGCCCTTATCCCACACTAGGTAGGGTCGGCACAACACGTTTTTCTCCTCCATTCTGCTCTATCATCCGTCATATCTTCATTCACTCCCCTAGCACGCATATCCTCTTTCACTCAGTTCATCCAAACCTTTTTCGGGCGTCCCCTTCCCGGATTACCACTTATTACAATATTCATGGACTTTTTGGTAACATGATTTTCATCCCTCCGCATAATATGTACATACCTGGACAATCTTCCACTCTTTAATTTTTCTGTCACTGGTGCAACTTTCAGGCTTCCCCTCACATACTCATTTCTGATTTTGTCCATTCTTGTTACTCCACACATCCACCTCAACATTCTCATCTCCACTGCTCGCACGATATAACTTATTGTCAAATAACAATTGATAAAATTAACTTTTTGGAAATGTGTTAAATTGAAAATTTAGCTCATATTTTTATAAGTATTCTCAGTTCGCTACCTTAAATAACAACAATGGCATTCTCAATTATATGAAAAATATCTATCTTTAAACATGCCTCAACCATTTTATAAAGTATCAAACTGGTTATACTTTAAAAAAAATTATAAAAATATGAGCAAAATTTTCAATTTAACACATTTCCAAAAAGTAGATTTTATCAATTGTTATTTGACAATTTGTTATATCGTGCGAGCGAGACAGAGGCTCAGCGACTATTAGCCGCTTAACCTTGCTTGCGACTGTGTTCCGCTACGATGTCTAGTGAATCCTGGGAGGGATTTATCCCACCTTCTTTGATTAGTCTGTCTGTCTTCTTTGATGTGTCTGTATCTTTGGCCTCATCGTTACTTAACAGGCGAAATTGTGGTCAAAGGCTAACCTTTAGTAAAGAACATCTGCCAACATAGTTTCTGAACAAGGAAAGCTAGAGGAAACGAAGCAAAGTATTAAGGAGGAAAAAAAAACGATTTTCTTAGAAATAGCGATTAAGTTTGATTTAATTCCATCCTTGGGCGGGCTTTTCACTCTTCAGCGAGCACGGCTTAGATAACATTAATAAGAAAATGTTTTAACGGTGGTGAGGTTTCTTAATGCGAGATTCCGTCTGGGTTAGTTAGTTGGATGACCGCCTGATGGTGAGCGGTTACCGTCGCCTAGACGTTTGCAACACCAGGGGGGCCTAGACAAGCGCTAATCGTTTGTCGTTCAATGTCATCTCAGTACATTTTTTTGCGATAACGACAAACGATTGGCGCTTGTCTAAGGCGTCTGTCTAGGCCCCCAGTTGTGTTGCCGACGCGGTGTCGGTATTTTCCGACGTAAAGTAAAAAAAAACAGTTATATAACCGCGCGTGCGTATGTGGATTTCTTTGTTACCTTTTCACGCCTAAACGGCTGATTTTTTTAATTGGCAGCTCGGACCCTTGAATAACACAGGCTACTTTTCCTATAGAATTCAATTTCATCAGGTAAAATCTCTGGGCACAGTCAGTAAATAGATAACGCGAACCCCACTCTAAAAATTAGGCAAACATTTTTCAGTACGACTTTTTTATTATACGTAAGAGAAAAAACCCGTTAATTTCACAATTACAAATGATTTATTTCCTTGCTCCCCAAACAATTACACATACATACATATAGTCACGCCTGGTTTCTGTTGGGGTGGGCAGAGACTATTTGCCGCTGGCGAGTGCTTCGGCGTACCCACAGCCCCGGCATTATGGCTTCCCGCAGGAACACCCCCAGGTTTTGTGTGTATCCCCGCCGCGCCCATCTTTGGCGGGAGAGTCCCACATACCGCACCGCGCCCCGCGGTGAGGTGTGATGATGCGTAACACATTATTCCTGGGTCAAAAAAAGGCAGACTATTTGCCATAGGCGAGTGCTTCGGCGTACCCACTGCCTCGGCATTATGGCATCTCGCAGGAATACACCCCCAGGTTTTTAGTGAGTATCCCCACCGCGCCCATCTTCGGCAGGGGAGTCCCACATACCCTCCACTTGGTACGATCCTGACATTAAAGCTCAAACCAATGAAATTAATATATATTATGAAAAAAAACAATAAAATTATAGGTAAATCAATTTCATTTTAAAACGTAGAACTTTAAATCGAAACTTGTATCAAATAGCAAGGAAGCGAACAAATTTTACTGCTCAAACTAAAATACAACATATTACTTAGATGAAGAAAACCAACAGACTATGTTACAAAATTTATTAAAAAAAAAAACACCTTTTTCGCGGCTTCAACTTTCATCACATTCTTCATAAAATGTATGTACATGCTCGCCGGTTGTGGGTACCCTTGAACAAAAACAATTTAAAACAACAAACAAACTCTTTATACAAATATTATGTAATTATTATAGCTATAAAACATTTATTATTGGAAATACACGATTAACGTTTTAACGGAGTTTATAAAACCTTTTAAATATCTGTGTAAGCTAGTGACTTTTTCCTGCTAAATGATAGCATATATAAAATATTGTGAGACATATCACACAGCGCCATCTAATCCTGAACTACGGAACTCAATGCTTGTGTAATGATGGTTAGATAAATTGATATAATATTTACACACTTTACCCTAGTAAAGTAACCCTAGAAGTACCTATACTTCTTAGAATATAAAGTTTATTATTGGGGAAAAACATAAATTAAAATACCTTAAAAACTAACCTATCGTCTAAAACTTAAAAATACTCAGAAAACATATTATCTAAATCTAAATTATAAAAACTAAACTAAATCTAAACTAAATCTAAAAAGGGCCCCCGCGGCATCGTGCCCAAAATGCTGGCAGCATTACCTCTCTGGATAGCAATACTGATACGCTGTCCGAGGTAGCTGCCAGCCTTTTGGTCACCGGTCGCTAACAAACTTCTTATAACATTATCCCGCCTTCTATCTTACAAATATTATTATGTACCATACATTACATGTATTCATATTATGTATAACGCAATCTCAATAAACTGAAACTTTCTTTTATTTTACAATGTATTCATTACAATGGAGCACATTTTTTTTCTTGTTTAATACAAGTTAACACACTACTACTTTACTGTAACACTGTTTAATTTCAAATGTATTTTGTAATTTTGGTTAATATATAAGTTAAATAGATTTATTGCAATAAAGTGTCATCTATCTATAATATAATATGTAGGCATTTGTACACCAGTTTTCAGTATAACAGAACCAATTAAAATCTAAAAGAAACTCTTAAAATGTATTGAATGAAATTGAACAAAGAAACGCTCCGGTCCAGATATTTCACACCATTTCTCCTAATCAATATCCAATTTGAAGCTCATTCAACCGCATGGAACTAATAAAAAGGAACACTTCTCAACACTACCCGTTAAGCTGGTGCTTCACTTCGCGCGAATGTTCAAAAAGTGCTTTTTAGTCCAGGCAATTTAACTATAAGGCTCGTAGAAAGGTCTAGTAAGCTAAAGTTTTTATATACACATATAACACAGAACACACAACCTTTAAATTGTGATTTGACTTTGACAGTTTACGTAGGATAACCAGAGGGTAGGGTAGAAATGAAATGAAATGAAATGAGATTTATTTGTCATGAATTTTGGTACAATATGATCTTAATATACTACTTTCCTGTTCCGACAAAATTCTACCTATTGAAGGCATACAAATATTTAAATAAAATAAAATTAAAATAATTATTATAATACTCATGCAATCAAATTGAAGTTAGAAAAATAATTAATAATTGAAAATGTTCATTACATAATAATAGTAATGTCAAAAATGTTTAGTAATGAACAATTAGTATGTACCTATTAGAAACAAATTTACATGTCAAATTAAATATGATGTCAAAGGAATTTACATTGTCAAAGGAATTACAAAATATGTCAATAAGATTATAAATGTCAAAGAACTTAATTAATTTAAATAATAATGTTACATAATATGTCAGGTATATTAAATATAATTTTAATTTACTTAATTTATTTATATTGATTTATTTTTGTAATTCCAAAATTCCTTCATATCATAGAAACAGTTTTCTGCCAACCAAATCCGAAGCTTAAAACGAAATCTTTCTAATGGTAGTTCTCGGATTTCTTTTGGCAGATGGTTATATATTTTTACAGTCATTATCTTGCAACTTTTTTGTGATAAGGCTGTTTTACCGAAAATCATTTTTAGCTTGGTAGGGTCTCGTATAACATGATTTAGCCGACTAGCTTTATCATACCTCTGGAACATGTCCGGATGTTCCCTTACAAACATTCCCACCTGTAATATGTACAGGCTCGTAAGTGTCAAAATCTTTAGTTTAGTGGCCTACATGAATCTAGGGGACCTATACCACCCAGTGCTCTTACACACTTTTTCTGGACTATAAACGCTTTTGTAACATCTGTAGAGTTCCCCCAGAGTAAAAGTCCATATCTAAGTATAGATGCAACGTAGCCATGGTATGCTGTGAGGGCTGCACTTTGGCTTACTGTTCGCCGTAGTTCTCTTAGTGCAAAGACAAATTTGTTTAATTTTGAACAAACATATTCTACATGATTTTTCCAATTGCAATGATTATCTAATATTATTCCTAAAAATGTCAATGTTGTAATAATGTCAATCTTTACCCCTTTACATCTTATGTCAAAATTATATTTAATTAAATTATGATTATTATAATTGCAATAATTTATACATTTAGTTTTAGTCAAATTGGCATGCAAGTTATTCAAACCTAGCCATTCTATTATTGAGTCAGTTGTGGTATTAAGTTGATGTTCATGATTAGCCAATGTTTTATTGGCCTCGTCCGTTACCACTACTGATACATCATCCGCAAACAACACACATTTATGCTCAACTGCTAGTGGTAAGTCGTTTATATAAATTAAAAACAAGTAGTCTGCTGTTCTGTTGGAGTATAAAACCCCAATTATTATTATTATAACTTCACTTAGGCGTTCTAAAAGTTGTCTTAAAAGTCACATAAAAATTGTGTCTGCGTCGTAAGTTATTTAATGTCGTTGGTTAAAAATAATCGTCGTAAGTTATTTAATGTCGTTGGTTAAACCGACCAGATCCGCACCACGCTCGACTCTACCGTCTACGATGCTCTCCGGGTAGCCGGAGATAGGAGCAGATGGCGCTCCATTGTTCGGACGAAAGTCATAGATGGAGGGGGCCCTCAGACATGAGGAATACGACTGATGGAGGGGATCGACTTCCTTGCCTACGCCACTTTGGGCGACAAAGACTCCCTAGCGGGTTACAATAAAAGTCGTCAGAAAATCGCGACAACATCCTCGCAATGTCGCAGCGACTGGAGAGTCACGTTGATCACGCTGAAGTGTCGCTGCGATGTCGCCGAGATGACTCTCGCTCTCTCGTCACTACCGCTCAATAGGGAATCAGCTTTACATAGTTTTCATCATCATCATCATCACCCTACGTTTGTCCACAGCTGGACATAGGCCTCCCCGCAGGCACGCCACTCAACTTGTTCCTCTGTCTTCCTCCTCCACCCGCTCCCCGCGACCTTCCAGATACCCGTGTCACCCCATCTCGCCCAAGGACGCCCTACACTACGTTTTACTTGGTTTTACTGAATACTATTCCCTAAACACTTGGTTGTATTCGTATATGTACCAACTATAGTACATTATGTATAGATGTGTATTGCAGCATTGCACCAATGCCGCTTTTCAGCACTTTCTAAAGAATCAATAGTGAATTTTAATAATAAAGAAACGCGGATGAATAAGTATTGGATGGTACAAGCTGAATAAAGTTGTGGATTTTACTTCCTTCTAACTATAGTATTAACACACTAATCACACTAATAAAGTTTGTGAGTGAGTTTGTATGTTTGTTATTTCTTCACGCCTAAACGGATGGACCGATTGAGCTGAAATTTGGTACGGAGATAGCTTAGACCCTGAAATAATACATAGGCTATTCGCATTTGCAAATGGTCAAAATTGTCACGGTGGCAAAAAAAAAAGTATGAAAATGGGGATTTCTAATTATGTAATTTTGCTTTTATGGCGTTTTGCTACTGTCACAATTTGCTACAATGACAATTTGCGAACGTGACATTTTGCTACTATAACGATGTGCGAAAATGACATTTAGCATCTTAATGTCACGTTGCAAATGTGACACAACACACCTGCGGGGTTTATTATTATTATTCCGGACCAAAATCACTTCTCGTTTTGCTAACGTCCACTTTCAAATTTTCAAAAATTTTGAAAATCAAATGCAACTTCAATTTTTTTTCATTTAGCGTATTTTGGTGGCCTGAAAGTAGCGTTTTTGAAAATAAATATGTGTTTTATAGATTTTTTTTTTGCTTACGTTTTGCTTCGTCGTCGTCTCTTTTTTGTGCAAAATCTAGGCCCTGCAGGGCTATTCACTTATTAGTTAGGGAACCGAACCGAATACCGAATTGTCAAAAATGTATGAAATGACGTGACATGGCATGTCAAGTTGTATCTACATTATACGTCATTTCATACATTTTGGACAATTCGGTATTCGGTTCGGTTCTTTCACGGATAAGTAAGTGAATAAACCCTGCTGATCCCAGTCCAGAACACGGTAACACAGTATCGTCTGCAAATTACTGCTTGGTGCATAAATAACTTGCTAAAGTGTAAAATATTTCCATAGGAGGCCTTTGCAATAAAGGCATATTACGAAAATAGTGTCCTAATTCGAAGATCGATTACCAAGCCATTCGAATATGGCGAGTGTCAATTCTAAATTCAGAACTGAGGCCCACTTTCGTGACTCAATCGAATTTAAACTTCGGGATACCATTTAGGAAACCTATTTCTACCTATATAAGTAACGTTATATTAGTGTCAAAACTATCTGGAACTCACGTCTAATATTGTTTTTTTATTATTTGGGGAGGTTTCCCGCCTTCTAGGTTTAGTCAGCTACCATCTACGGCCACATCGTCGCTTAAGAACAGGATCAGAATCGAGATCGTGGTCAAAGGTCACTTTTGGAAGCGGCTTTTAGGCGGTCTTATTGCTAATAGCGATCTCTCCCAGTCAACCCCAAGACAGCTCCAAGACCTTCTCTTTTGGAGTTGGTTAATAACGTATAAATTCACCGAAAAAAATAATAATGTGAAAGAATATTCTAGATACTCGACTGCGTAGCAGCCTACGAAAAAGCGTAGGCCGTCGTAGGCTTGCTACGAACGCACTTGCTACGAAAATGAAGAATTGAATCTCAGTCAAGGTTTTTATGCATTTCGTTGCAATATTTGTCACGTTCCTGACAATGTCATATAAGTTCATCAGGGTTGACATTTTCATATAACTATTGATTATAATAAATGTAATATGTACATAATACTTACATAATAATAATATAAACCGTGTCCGCCGAGCGGTCATTGTGACCGTGTTCCGGCATGATGTTCAGTGAAGCCAGGGATGGATTTATCCCGCCTTCTAGGTATAGTCTGCTGCCATCTACGGCCATATCGTCGCTTAACATCTTGCGAGATCGTGGTCAAAGGCTTACCTATAATGAATTAAATTAAATTAAAAAAGTGACTTTTCTGTACATGTTAGAATATAAGTTATGTTACTCAAAATAAACGAATTAAATTCAATTTAACGATTGAACAAAAATGTGCATTGAATGTGTGTTTGAATGTAACTCAATAGATTTAGTTTTTATTTAGTTTTAGAAATATGATTTCTTAGTATTATTAAGTTTTAGATGATAGGTTAGTTTTAAGGTATTTAATTTATGTTTTTCATGTTAAGTTTCTATAACGGACATCAAATTATTTGTTCATTATTTAAATAAACATTTTTGAAATTATACCTACTAGTGTGGATGGGTAATGGATGATGGACTTAGATACGCGTGGAATCGTAAGAATGGGGGGATTTTACAATAATGTAAAATTCTAAGTGCACTGCACCAACGTTTCTTACACAAGAGTCTTAAGATTTTAAGACTCTTCGGCCCAGATTTCACTAGCTACAGTGCCTTATGTGGCTTATGGTATTATAGGGTCTTAGGTACGTAGGCGTAAAAGCACTCGCATTTTTTACGTAGGATTCTTGTTTGTGACAATAAAATATACGTATTATAGACATCCATAGAAATTTCGACGATTATATAAAAAAGATTTCACTAAGATGTCTATTTATAATATTATTTTCAAAATATTCCGTGACTTATATCGTGTTTTTCTCGATTTTCACACGGGGTAAAAGCCATCCAACCTTGGAAGATTTTTGTCTTTTGTAGTTGGTCACGTGTAGGCGGTGTTTAATAAAAATAAGGATATTTATGGAAATCTTTTTAATTTTTATGTAAGTAGACCAGATTAATGTAGGAGGGACTTATGGACACAATTAGGGTTTTGCGCAACATTTTCAACTACAAAGAGATGTATGCATGTTAGTCTTACAAAATGAAGGAACTTTTAGTATGCAAAAATTATTTACCCTTACTTCGTGACATTTTCAGTATCCACCAAATCTTATACTATACTCGATTCATTTTAAATGCTATTATTATGTATCACCTAAGGAAAAGTAGTCGGATACATCATTGTTGCATATTAAACGAGTCGATGATAATATAAAGTTTGATTGCTACTAGAAATGTCACGAACCAAGGGTAGTTCATTGTAGCAAATGAAAATTTACTTCATTTTGTAAGCCGAACATGGATACATCTCTTTGTAGTTGACTGTACAAAACTTATGATTTATAACATACACCTAATGATGGATGTACATTATATTTACAGTACATATTACAGTATATATTAATAATATACATAATGATATTATTTTAACATTTTTGAACAAAACACTGCTTTCAGTACGCCGTGTTGTTAATTATTTGTTTAATATAAATTAACCATCGGCCTAGGAAATTGATTGGATGCAGGCACTTAATGAACTAGGCGTCCAATTAACATGCTATTTAACTAATGCAATATGTACATATATATAAACCTGACGTATAGACCTGACATAAGACTTGTCGTATTGTATGGATCGGAGTGCTGGGCTACGAAAGTTGCAAGTGAAAGGAGAGTGCATGCTGCGGAGATGAGAATGTTGAGGTGGATGTGTAGAGTGACAAAAATGGACAAAATCAGAAATGAGTATATGAGGGGAAGCCTGAAAGTTACACCAGTGACAGAGAAATTAAAGAGTGGAAGATTGTCCTGGTATGGACATATTATGCGGAGGGATGAATATCATGTTACCAAAAAGTCCATGAATATGGTGATAGGTGGTAATCCGGGAAGAGGGCGCCCGAAAAAGGTTTGGATGAAATGTGTGAAAGAGGATATGCGTGCTAGGGAAGTGAATGCAGATATGACGGATGTTAGAGCAGAATGGAGGAGAAAAACGTATTGTGCTGACCCTACCTAGTGTGGGATAAGGGCAGGAAGAAGAAAAATATGTACATATACCGAATTGAGAACTAATGTCATTTATTATGACATCGAGCTAATCTGATGATGGAGCTGTAAGGTGGCCATTTTTTTTTGCTTGAATTAAAAAAGATTTTTTAAATTTCAGTTGTTCCTGACCGCGCCCGCTTTATATGTGACACGAACGACACACCGATCATTCGAACATTCCGCCCGCTTTCTCGCACGATCACGCGGCTGCATGGCATCAACTCCCGCATCGTCCTTGCTTGTACTTGGGAACGGCGAAGCCTTAATATTCAGTCCTTCAAACAAGCCCTTTGGCACGTTGCGTTGTGTAAGATATACCTGATTATAAACTTTGTGCACAGATCGGTTTCCCAATCGACTTGAACTGAAAGCATATTACGAAAGTGAATGTTAAGCGGTTCACCTTCAAGTGATTAGAAATAGTGATGTGCTTGTACTAGAAACTATTTGCCGGAATTTTAAAGGATCTAGTTCGGCTAATCTTAGATAAAACTAGATAAAGAACTCTTTAATGATACCTAATAGAAAAGTAAATTTTACAACTAAAAAAATGAAAGCTATATAAACCAATAGCCAATTAGTAGGTCTTAGGTGTATTCTTTTTATTTTCGACGACCGCTTACAAACGTGAGGCAAATTGTAACCAAATCGCTATTGTTTATTAGGATGACGTCATAATAATGCATTTAGTAATGCTGAATTGGGAACTCTGTAATAAGGACAAGTCGCATCTGGCGCATCGCCCATCGCTGCCGCGGCATTCTCGCACTGTTATTACAACTTGACCTAACCAATTAATATCGGACTGCGCCGAAATAATTTTTTTTTTTTAAATAAATTTGGTTTGCAAAATGTACCCATTGGTGATCGAAAGCTCTGATATTTACCAATCTCAGACAATGTATGGCTTTCAGACAGATTTGTGGTTGGTATGGACTTTCAGAAGATAATTGAAAATTACTAGCACTCGCTCGGCTCGAGATCGAGCAATTCTTGTGATCGCAATGTCCCATACATTGCTTGTATCCTACGTCGTCTATCTCAAACAATGCGCGAAAGAATTCGCACAAATCAGTTCGTTGCGAATTCACTATTTCTTGACAAGGTCTTAATTATTTTCTGTGATGAAAAATTATTTAACAGTAAACAAGAATACAAAAGTTAATCAAAAGGGAATTCAATCGTAAAATATCCGATATCTTTAAACAGTCTCCGGTTTTAAAACAATCCATTTTAATTAAAAATCAAGACAAACCGGCTCAAACGGCCTAATCCTCCAAAAATTTGAAGGAACATCCCTACGTCCTAGAGAACTTGTGTATGCCAAGTTTTGAAACTTCTTAATACAAGACTAATTGGCTCCTAGGGATGGGGGTACAAATAGGATTTCTACAGTTACTATCGATTTCTTATGTAATTAACCTCTAGGATAAGACCAGGGCACGTGTGATTTTGTTAGTGTTGCAATTACATTTCTTCATCTTCTTGCCCTTATCCCACACTAGGTAGGGTCGGCACAACACGTTTTTCTCCTCCATTCTGCTCTATCATCCGTCATATCTGCATCCACTCCCCTAGCACGCATATCCTCTTCCACACAGTTCATCCAAACCTTTTTTTTAGTGTTGCAATTACATTTGAACTAGCTTATACTCGCAGTTTTACTCGCGTGGTACAATCCTTCCTTAGCGGAGGTCTACCTATCTGTATTCCAAAATTTAGGACAATTTTTAGCGATTCGAGCTGTGCGAACTATTAAAGTTCGGGAAATTTAATGTATTATTTAAGAAAACATTAATATGTTATGTATAATAAGTTATTTTTAATTTTGTAATACGTCATATGCTGTGCCCAAAGGTTTTACTTTTAGGATGATGGCAATGTGTTCCAAATACGACCAAATTTCAGCTCAATCCGTTCAGGCGGGAAGAGGACACAAACACACACACACACACACACACACACACACACACACACACACACACACATCAATACTTTCACACGTATATTATTAGGATAATAACAAAACTCCAAAGTGTTTCCGCTAATCACCTTGCTGGACTAGCCTTGAAATCTCCACCGCTATAGTTTTTTTAAACTGAATCACGGCGACTGTCCCACGCACGGCCACTGACGCAAATAAACATGTATTTTAATATTATGTCAATTGAAATGATCTAATGATGACGCTGGAACTGGCCAGACGTGAGCTTGAGGACATTTGTACTCTCTACCGCTATTTGTACTAGCACGCCACGTGGACGTAAGTCTAATTCATCTTTTTAAATGTATTTATTAATTTATTCAAGTAATGGAAAGATTTGGGGGAGGTCTTTGCCCAGCAGTGGGACAGTACAAACTAGGAAAAAAAATGGTAAGATACATGCATTTAGGTAGCATTTAGATATGAAAAACAAGGGTTGCTTAACTAAATAACAAATTACCTATGGTGTCCATTAGCCCCACACTAGGATACCCTGTGTCGTGGTGGCTAGTCTACTCCCTAAGTTTTAGCATTTAAAGTAGATGTAACACGAGTTAAAACATTAAATATAAACAATAAATAAACTCAATAAAATAAAGGAAAATTAACGGCATAAAATTACTTATATTTATTTACTTCGGCTTCGTGCTAACCGTTTCGATCCTGTACGAGGATCTTCTTAAGGGAGTAGCTGCGGTCTAATCATAATGGGGTAATCTAATTGCTAGTCCTATAACTCTTTGGAGCGTTGGTGATGTGCGCCCAGAATTTTGCATCTTTGTGAAATCCTGGGTGTTGTACTGATTGTAAGCAGCGTTATCTCTTACCATCAGGAGAGCGTCTTTTATATAAATTTGTCTTATTAATAATTTTGTACTTTTTGTATGTTCATATTTTTGAGATACAATCGGGACGCCCGAAAAAGGTTTGGATGAACTGTGTGTGCAGGGATATGCGTGCTAGGGGAATGGATGAAGATATGACGGATGATAGAACAGAATGAAGGAGAAAAACGGGTTGTGCCGACCCTACCTTGTGTGGGATAAGGGCAGGAAGATGATGATGAATCCGGATTTAAAACACAACATAATTTATATTGTATTTTGTTTTGAACAATAATTAAAATAATTAGTTAAAATAAATAATTTAACAATGTTTTTGATTCAAATCAAATTTTACTTATTCTAAGAAACTCAAATTTTAGTCAATAGCGGCATATAAAGGTATAGTATTACTTTCTATTGTATTGTTCAATGTATTATCATCATCAATAAGTAAATATTAAATCTATTATATTCTGAAACGTTGTTTCCTATCGCAGAACTATTTGGGCAGCCTTCAAGCAAGTTTGATTGTAACATCGATGGATGGAATCCTTTGTGCTGAGGAGTTGAGAATTAATTTCTGAGACAAAGACTAGGCTTATGTGACGCTCTGGAAACGGGTTAAAGCGATTTTGTTCGCGTAGTCACGTTTCTGATAAAACAATGGGGTGTTTTTTTAATTACCTACATAATATTATCTTAACTAAATTTTTTTATACAACGAACTAAGAAGACGAGCAACACGCTCTCCTGATGGTAAGAGATAACGCTGCCCATAATTAAAGCGCGTCAAATCGTGCAATGTTTGTTTATTTATATTTCTATTGAGCACAACGCTAGGACTAACTTAATGCTAAAGTAGCATTATCTGCTAGTTGATCTGAAGAGAATTTACAAGAAAAATTTAAATTTAACAAAAAAAAAAGTGCAGACCATATCATAGACAGCTAGGAAAAACTTAATTTATTGTAAAGGTTTTTTTATAATCTTTAAAAAATTGAGTGGATAGATTATAGGGTTTTGTGTTTTGCCGGATAAATTCTGAACTCTGTAATAAGCAGCCGCTGTTTGCCCGCTCGCTCGCTCGGTTCGAGCATTGTGAACTCTGTACAACCTAACTAACCTAACCTACTGATGTCGGACTGCAGTGAACTCTGTAATAAGGACAAGTCTTTTCTTTACTTATTTATTTTTCAGCACAAAACTAGGACTAACTAGCAAACTTCTTTCAAATTAATTTAGTTTTGTTGTTACACATTTACAAATTTTCGTCAGTTACGTTTAATTATCCGTTGGAGTCTCTCCGAGTATACCAGATACTATCAGTCTTTGCGTTTTACTTCTATCTGCTGAATATTAAATTTCTGGACGAGTCGATTCATATTTGCCTTTATCCACTGAAACAAGTTTGACAGCTCTTGGTGCGTATTTCATTACAGTTTTCGTTTGCCGTTAGGCTGTGTATGAAATGGAGAATTACAGAATTCGCCTGTGACAATGACTCATATATAATATTTATTTATTCAGTTGGAACATTATGAGCTAAGAGATATTATTATTCCAAAGCCCTCATAAGTTAAATAAAGTATGACAACACAAAAACACTTAGACACAAATATTACAATATACAATTTTCATGGACTTAGATGCAATTCAATTTTATTTATTGCTTAAACTGTACAGAGAAAGGTGTTACACATAATATTATAGTTACAACAATTTGGTCCTAATGATCAATGCAGATTTTCGAAAACTACGCGCTACTGAAAGTCACGTTATTGCTACGTTTCCAGTGTCAATCATTTCAACATTATTTGTGTATTGTTCAGGTAAGTTACGACACGGTTTCAAAATTATACAAAAGTACAATTATTGTTTGTAAAGAGAATTTGGTTGGCTTCTTTACACAACTTTGGTTAGTTACTGTTTTGCGTTGTTGAGAAATGTCAAATATTACAAAAAGAACTTATGTTGTTTAGTTTAAAAGGAAGCCCTGCCTAGCCCTACCTGAAAAGGTGCGGACTTTTTACATTTGTTTTAAATTTAATAAAGCCCGGAAACTTTCAAGTTTTTATGACGATTGCAGTGTAAATACACAACACAACATTACGTAATTTCGTACATGGGGCATTTCACGTGAAGCGGGCAACGAAAAAAAGGTGAGGTTTTGAAAATCGTTCATATTGGGCATATTTGTACTTCTAGGGGATATGAACATGTTCGCGTATTTATTTTTTTTATTTGATTTTTTTTTATGAAGATATGGGGTTCTATAGAATTGACCAAAATGACGTAAGGGTTCCTTTGGAATTTTATTTTCGTATTGAAGATATTTATTTTAAAATATGAAATGTATTTTGTTTTGTAGATAATTGACTGCTCTTTTTGATTTTTAAATCAGATTCCAAATTTGAATTTTTTTTCTAGTGTTAAACCGGAAGTGAGTATTTCAAATGGATTTTTCGATAGCTTCGACCAATTTAATTTTTAATTTTTTTATGCCAAAATATAGCTCTATATTTATTAATTTTACCATAAAAATTGTAGAATGGGCTGAGAATTAGTTTAAGAGTTAAAACAATTTGAATACGTACATGTCACTCTGAGCGTGACTTAACGTTGCCTGTTGAAACCTATCGGTGATATAAAACTACATTTAAACGTTGGTTATATTTAAATATTATGATTATGTATAACTATCTTGCCCATTTGTGTCATTATGAAGTCATTTGATACCAAGATCCTTGCAATATTACAAAAGTTTAAGATTGCATGTAAGTAGGAATGTTTGTTACTCTATCACGTTTTAACGGGTGGACCGATTGAGTTGAAATTTGGTATGTGGAGAGCTTAGACCCTAAGATTATTGTTAAATAAAGGTATTTTATATCTAAATTTGAAATAAAATAATTATTAACAAAAAGTATAGAAAACACTATCAAAGAAAACATTAACGAGATTTAGGTAAATTTTTTTTAAAGACAATCGCAAAGTTTTTTCTTTTTATTCAAGTAAAGGCCCATGCGATGGTCTTGGAGGGAATTTAAAGCATTAAGCGACTCGGACAAGCTTGCAGTTATCTTTAAATTTAGCAAATATTACGCCAATGCGCTTTCATATACGGGCGAAAATTACTTCCATTTATAACTGCTCCAAAGATGATATAGAACACCAAAAAAATTGTCTGACGACGATTCCAATCATCAGCAACTATTTTGGAACCCAAAAACGTTAATATTTACATATCTCCAAAACTAATTTACATTCCACTGTTTTCTACACATACTGTTGTTCAGATTATTTTTTTTAAGCTAACTGCGCCAAACCGTTTCACCTGCTGCAACTTCACAGTAACTAACGTGTTATTCCATGGTCTCAGCTATTCACATACCAAATTTCAACTCAATCGGTCCACCTGTTAAAACGTGATAGAGTAACAAACATCCCTACTTACATGTACTCTTAAGCTTTTGTAATATTGCTAGGATCTTGGTATCAAATGACTTCATAATGACACAAATGGGCAAGATAGTTATACATAATCATAATATTTAAATATAACCAACGTTTAAATGTATTTTTATATCACCGATAGGTTTCAACAGGCAACGTTAAGTCACGCTCAGAGTGACATGTACGTATTCAAATTGCTTTAACTCTTAAACTAATTCTCAGCCCATTCTACAATTTTTATGGTAAAATTAATAAATATAGAGCTATATTTTGGCATAAAAAAATTAAAAATTAAATTGGTCGAAGCTATCGAAAAATCCATTTGAAATACTCACTTCCGGTTTAACACTAGAAAAAAAATTCAAATTTGGAATCTGATTTAAAAATCAAAAAGAGCAGTCAATTATCTACAAAACAAAATACATTTCATATTTTAAAATAAATATCTTCAATACGAAAATAAAATTCCAAAGGAACCCTTACGTCATTTTGGTCAATTCTATAGAACCCCATATCTTCATAAAAAAAAATCAAATAAATAAAATAAATACGCGAACATGTTCATATCCCCTAGAAGTACAAATATGCCCAATATAAACGATTTTCAAAACCTCACCTTTTTTTCGTTGCCCGCTTCACGTGAAATGCCCCACATTTCAAATATCTAGGTAACAAAGGCACTTGTCTATTCGGGCTACGCGCAATATAGGCTTTCGTAGTACTGGCAAATCGAATATTAACTGCCTCACCTTTCATCAATGATATCTTTAAAACTAATAAATTTATCTTTACCGCTATAGTTTTCCTGGAAAGTTCATAATTAAAACTCTATTTGTGATTTTTTTCAGTTTTAAAACCAGTAGTTCAGATTTTATCAGGGGGGTCCCTACTAAATAGGCTGTTTTTAACCCTGTCAACGTCGCTATTATAGCGTGATATAATATCGATAAATTTGCCAGTTCAGCAATTTTATACCCATTTAAAGTTTGGAAACGGGATTATTCAAAGTTATCAGAGTAATAATAGTTGGATCATTGTTCATTTGGAACAATTTAAAATGATTTATTAGTTAATGTAATCGAAGCTCAGAATATGTGGTTAGTTGGAATACATTTTATTATAATACTTGTAATAGGGGTTTTTACTTATACAGAACTAGTTACACTTTTCGAAAAGAAAGTTAAATCACTATAATAAGTAGTTAGTATAGTTTGTGTTTTTAACAATTATTAGTTGTGTAGTCTACCTGTATGTCGGAGAAGGTCCTGATCGATAGAGGCAGCTGACATCCGTCCACCTCCTGATTTCTGATCCAAGGAGTGCCACTACATTGCCAATATAATAAGGCACTACTAATTGAATATGGGCTACGTCAACAAAAGATTTCCTCTGCCTGCAACATGAACTAATGACTTCCTACGTATACCCACGCACTCAGCGATACCCATTTTGGACCCTAACCTACCTAAGGTTAGGTACCAAAATTCAGCACTTACCAAGATTAAGAGAAGAAATAACAAACGTATATAAAAAGCTTTTGCCTTCATAACATACTTGTATTTAGCGGTTTACCCGCAAAATAAAGCATTGTGCTATTTTCTAAGAGAAGGATCTTATATGATTTTGTACCATATTTTTCGTACATTTCCACTGTGTGGGTACCAAATTTCAATAGGATGTTATTTGCAAAAGCTGATGCGTATTGTTATTGACATTACTTTTGCTCAGCCCACATAACTGTTGTGTGGGAGCACCTTTAGAACCGAGGTTCTTTATCCTAACGTTTAAGTTCGCCATTCAAAGTTATATAATATAATTTTCTTTTAATAAAAGCTTCCAATCAAAACGTTGAGACCTTGATTCAACATATCACGTGCTATGCTCTTTCCCGTGTAACTTTGTCACATAAGATCTTTGTGCGTTTATTTCCGTCAACTTTTTCCTTATCTTTTCCTGAATTATTTAAAGGAATCTTAAGCTCTGTCACGAGTTTCCATCGTACCCAAAGTGCCTGAAGATATTGCCGTGTAAATGCGACTTCATAGAGGAAAACTTATTATTTTCAGGCTGTCAAAACTTAGCGCTGGTAGTTCAGTGCCGTTTCGGAACATACTTCACAATGGATGCGGCAAAATGATAAAATACCCGAGTATATTATATTTAGATAAGTTATTGCTACCGTTATCCCGCTCTACCGGATAAATTTTGCTTCTCAGATGCATTTTATCGTCAATTTATAGGAAGCTTTTCGTTGCGGCATTTATCTCAAACCTAAATGCATTTGGGCTTTTATTACTTCTCTAAACAGGGTGTACGAACTCCAACTTTTGTTTTAATAGTCAGCTTTTTAGTTCTATTAGTATTTATCTTGCGCTAGAATTCACTTTCTGCAACTTTTATTTAGATTCAAAGCGAGAGCTACATACAACCTTAAACAAAGAGAACCCGCGGTTCTCCTAAATAAAGTTAGCGCTAAGAACTCGAAATACATTCGAGATAATGTGGGGAGCGACCGACCGCGCCGCATCGCGACCTATCGGTAATTGATTGCTTGTAATCTCTGCCTACTTGCATTTCATGATATTGAGTCCTACCCTTCAAAACCCTTCTAAGAATCTGAGCTTTTAATTACACAAAATATTTATTAATAAGAGCTCGTTTCTTCGCTATGCACCCTTACAACCGCCACTAATTTGCTTCACGAGGCCCCGGCGCGATGTCAAATTAATTCCACTGCAGCGTAGCGTATTTTAGCTTGAGGAAGGTCATCGCATTTTAAAAGCAATTAAAATCGTAGAAATGGTCCCCTCTGCAACGGGTTTGGGGTTCCGACATCTGCAGTATGGGATATCGAGCACTGCAGAATGGATGTCGTCGAATGTGACGTAGCCGAGAGTGGGTTCTTTGTGCGGGCTTCGGGGGCGGGTAACGCAAGAATGCGGGCGTGCGTGTGCGGGCGGGCGAGGGGCGGTGAGGCAGGGGGGGAGGGGAGGGGGATGCGTCGGTGAGAGAGGGGCGGGGGGCGAGGAAGGCCGCAGACGCGGACGCCGCAGTAGCGTGGAGGCGCCGCCGCGGCCGCTCGCCACCACCCGGTGCCGCGCGGTCCTATCACTCCGCTCAGTTCCTTCTCTACTCCCGATGGTGGTTCCCGCGTATCGAACGCGCTCCGCCAACCACGTGCATTGATACTTCGACGCCGCCGTTAAAGTTTCCTCGAGTTTCAATTCAGGTTTAGTGATCGTTGAATACCGAGGCGAAGACGCCGGTCATCTCGTCTTCCGCCTGTACGTCTCTCTCGCGTTTGTCCTTTCGTATCCCGCCGCTGAGGTATCGGTGCCATTGTCTCGCATTTGTGAATTTGAATGTTAACCGTCGCTATTGTACCCGACTCGAGTTATATAAATGGTAATGATTACGGAATGGGTATCATGTTTTGGGACCATTAGATTTGAGTTCGGTCGGTCCCAAACAGGAGCCCGTTCGGGGTCCGCGGCTGAAGGACGACTCCTCTGATGCAATGATGCGAGTAAAGAAAACATTATAGGTATACCCACATTATACATAATATTATTAGTTCATAAGTAGCTCACAGATTCGTGCGACCGCATCGCGCGACGAGCTTACCTTTAATTTAAACGGTAATATACTAACCGATTTATATTAATTTTAGTTCACGGTAATATTTGAAATGAAGCCAAAATTGCAGTAGGTAACACCATCTACAAAATATTAATGTCACTAAATGTGCCATTAAAGCGAAGATAGCCCAACCTCTATTTAAACTGTCCTTTTTATATTTAAACATTGAGTTTTCCGCTATGCTAGTTATTTATTGTAATCGTTGTATATGGTGACAGGACGTCTATTTCAACTGGTGAAATGACGTATATAATACATAATATACTAATATTTTATAATATAATCTGGGGCGGTAAAGCGCTGCGCTATCAATCCATTGAGCCATAGAGTTACGTTTAGAGAAACATAGAAGAGTAAGACAGAATACAATCCCTTAATATAACAAGATAATAAAGAAAAGCGAATCTTTATTGTTATGTGACCGTTTTTGGTTGAAATTATAAGAATTATTTGCAACAGTTTTAACTAGCGCCTTAAGAATTTTCATGACAAATCAAAATTGGTCACTCGTTTTTGGAATGTCAATGTATCTACGTATTGCTATATATGCTACATCTAAAGTTAAGCAAAAGCCGACAGCTCGGGGCAGGTCGGTGCTAGGGGTTCGCCGGCTCGACTGAAGCCTCATTAGTCCGATTGCTGAGTGACTTTTTATATTTTATCGCCACAACTGCGCCATACGCGGCAATTTCCTGCCACGGCCATTCACTTTCAGCTTCAAGTTTTTTTTTTCAGTTTTTTGCCATCATTAAGTGCCGACTTTGAAAGGAACCCTCGACCCGATAAAAAACTACCTAACTTATATTTGCGTTCGCTTTTCAGTAATTACTCGGTTCAATGTTGATTTTATGAATGTTTGCACTTTTTTTGTGGGGTTATTTTACGTAGAAAATGCCTTTATTTAGAAAAAATCAAGCAAACAATACTATAGCTACAATAGCAGTAAAGAACACTGTATTAACCACAGATCTGCACTAAACGCTGTTCTATGCTTGTTTGTACTATGGATCTTATTGAGGTTAATAAGAGTGTTGTCCTTTTGGCATCGTATTGGAATACATAGTGAACTTATAATAGGTATTATATAATGCATTTTCATTGCAATCGTAAGTAGGTTACATCTACAGTCACCGGCGGATCCAGGATTTGGTTATGGGGGGGGCCAAGGTGCAGACGGGCAAAAATTTTATATTTTTTGCTACGAAAAGTGTGTGTTCAGCTCGCTCTGAACAGTTAGAAAGTTCAAATATCCTTAATAATAAGTGCGCGAGCAGCTTGCTGCTAGCGCCGAGAATAAAATTATAATCTTGACCATGAAATATGTGCAAAATTCGTACCACTACAATGCTTCTGGGGGGGGCCTTGGCCCCCTGCCCCCCCCCCCCCCCCCCTAAATCCGCCTATGTCTACAGTTATATAAATTTTAGCTTTACATTTCACGCACTGTTTTATTGATATACAACAGTTTGCCAAAGTTATCTTTAATGAAAAGTTCTTTCGATTTCATTATTTTTTTTAACTTATTAACAAATTTTATATCGCACAGCAACGGAAATATTTGATATTTGACCCAAAACTCGGAAAGTATGTTGAAGTTTTTGCAATAAAATAGGTACCTTTATAAGAAAAAACCAATAAATAAATAAACCTAGCACTGTATCATGAGAAATTGTCTTAAGATTTCTCTCTTTCCCAGAACCTGAGCTAAAAATAACAAAACATATGATATTCTCTCACAAAAGTTAATTTATCAGAAAATATTTGATTCAAAAAGTGGAGAGTCCAATAAGAAGCAAAATCTGTTTGCTCGGACTTTGCGAAGGGTCTAAACTAAACAAGACCTGGCACTAAACGGATTTTAGAGTAACAGATTGAATCCGTTCGCTGCTGGATTTTACTAAAACACTGGATTAAGATGGACGGATTCATCCCGCCTTCTAAGTTTAATGCGCTATCATCTTCGGCCGCTTAATATCACTTTAGAGTCAAATGCTAAGCTAGAAATCATTTAAAAAGAGTACATTTTTACGAGTAAATGACACTAGACTATTTGGTGTCTTATTTAAATTTTGGTTTTTCATAGTAAATACCTTTTTATAACACTTTAAACTTTTACGATTTAAACTCAAGTAAATTTTATTAATCGGGACTTATCGCGCAAATATTTTGATGTTAGTTATACAAAACGTGATTTAAAATCAACCGCGTCGTTTCACGTTAATGCCTTTTTTCCTAGTCTATACTGTCCCACTGCTGGGCAAAGACCTCCCCCAAATCCCTCCACGCATCTCTATCCTGCGCCACCTCTGGCCAGTCAGTCTGGTGCGCGTCTAGATCGTCTCGCCACTTTTTCTAGGTCGGCCTCGACGACGCCTTCTGTCTTGTGGTGCCCACTCTGTAGAGATCCTTACCCAGCGGTCGGGGTGCATACGACTGACATGACCCGCCCAATCCTATTACTTCGGCTGATTTAAAGCTGATGTTTGTAACTCCCGTCGTAGATCTTATGACGGTGTTACTCACCCTGTCCTTTAATACCTTTATTGTGAAAAAGGAATAATAGCTACTTACAAGCTAATAAACAGAGATAAACAACATTTGTAGTATTTCTACTTTTCTAATAATGTCCCACTGTTCGGCGCGGCCTAGAAAAAGGTGGCGAAACGATCTAGACGCGCTCCAGACTGGTTGGCTATCTGTACGATTACAGTCAACTATTAGACTCCATGCCTTCCGGAGTTAGAGAGTCTTATATACTTGGCTATTTTTTTATGCAGACTTGTAGGAAGACGAGCAAGACGCTCTCCTAAAAAATCACAAGAGATAACACTGCCTATAATTATCAATACATTGGCACCCAGGATTTGATACTGATGTAAAATTCTAGATGCACTTCACCAACGCTTCTTACTCGAGTCATAAGATGTTAAGACTCTTTAGGCCAGTAATTTCAGTAGCTACAGTGCTCTGCTATCGAAGCACAGTAATATTTGCACCTCAGTGCTCAAGCGGTAGAATAACTGGCACTGTTAGGGTACCCACCTAGTTGACCTGCAAAGGAAGTCTACCCTCGGTAAAATGGTGTGATCGGATTACGCAACACTCATATAGCCGATGAATTTTCGACATTTATTCTACATACTCCTATAGTCAACTATCCCCGGTCTCCCCTAGTACAAAATTTTCGGCATACTCATATCAAACGGAATTTCCTTAAGCCTCTCAAAGAAATAAAGTTCTTTAATACCAAAGTTTATCATGTAAGTACCCTATGTCAAAGCCTCCGTGGAGATCATTATGCATAAATCGTAGTTAAATTCGATCCGATAATCCCCAGTTAAATCCCCAAGTTAAATTGTAAACGTTGCGATCTTTATGACCGAAGTTCAAGAAGTCATTTGGTTTATGAAATTTTTTCACAGATTTTGGACGGTACATGTATTTCATGGTACTTAGAAAAAGTGGTACTTAGTTTAAATAGACATACCAGCTTAAATACAAAGAATTTTTTGTTTAGACTGGGTTACATTTGTTTGAAATGTAACGTTTATAATGCAGAAGTTTTCAGGTTTTTGATTTTTATTTAACTTTCGGGTTTATATTTTATTTATGAAACAAACTCAAAAAAGTCAATACACCATACCCACATAGAAGACAAAACCTATCCAAACTGACCAAACCTATTAAAAACCTATTTCAAATACTATAACTTTATTATTTGCATTTAAATTTCGGTGAATACGTGAAAGGAAACTCATGAAAATTTTTAATTGTGGTTACGGTCGTGATATAAAAACTCTTTAGAATATTACTCGGTACAAATCGCACAATAAATAATAAGCTCAAAGTTTTCTAAATAAACCCACGGAAATATAATTCACATTATCAGGTAGACAGTGGCCAAGACCTTGGACTCGATTCAATCGTAATGACCTATAAAACGTCTCCACCAAGATGTCAATGTCCACACACCTTAAATATATCATCACGAGAAAATGGTAACAGCACTGACATAAAAAAGAAATTTCTGTCACTGAGATAGGTTATCGCTTAGATGGGTTATCACTTAGCAATCAAAGCAAATCTAATGATTTAATATATCTCTTTAGTCTCTCTTGATTGAAACACCACAATTATATACAAGAACCTAAAATTAATTACTCAGCTCGAATTTGTCCAATTAAGGAACCAATTTTTGTAACTTGAAGTTAGTATGTATACTTAGTAGTACTGTGGTGATTCACTTTCCTACTAAATGAGCTTTTCATAATTATTCTAGTCTTGTCTCGCAATAAAAATATTTGGTATAGATTTTTTTGCAACTATAATTAATTCAAGCAACCCAGCGGCAACCCGATGTGATATGGCATTTAAAATCCGATGATATTAAATTCAAATCTCATTTTATCTAGGCGCCATCGTATTTTGTAAGCCACGAAAAAGCTGTAAGACTCGGTTGTAGCCTATAAGATATGCAAGGCAGTCATTAGTTCATTGCAGGTCTTGTTTTAACCTTAACAGCCCGAAACTCCAACATAAAGGTTGGCTACACAACTTTGACGCTTGCAGTATAATAAGGGTGTTCTGTTGGAGTAATAAACCCCAATTTTTGATGTCACATCTTTTGGGTATTAAATTAAACGCTGAGATTCACGCTCGTAATAAAGGAAATCATTTGGATTTTCTTACGTGACTTAGAAGCTGATAAATATGAAGGACATGCCGTAGACCAGATTGGTAATTTCAAGCTTTTAACCTAATGCAAAAAAATGGAGTTGATCAATTTGGAATATCTGTTTTTGGTGGCTAATAATAATAAATATACTTCCAGTGCATATGTGTTAACATTTTCGGGATGAATTTGTTTTTTCGATAAATTTTCTCAGAAAGTTGTGGATACTTAGGTTGGATTTTTATTTTTCTTTACGAAAATATGATTTGAAAAACCAATGAAACCAAAGCAAATTGTGGTTTGATAGTGTCATTAACGCCAATATGATTCGTTAAACACTCCACTGCATTTTACTTTTGTTCGATACGTGTTAATTTTGTATAAAAATTGACTTAGAATCATTGCTTTTCAGTGGCGTATTGGACATTTTTGGTAAGCTACCAAAACGTAACCTATACGATCCAAAAGAGCTCAAACAGCTGTATCTAAGTGCATTTTTAATGTCCCTTACGCCAATTTAGATTACGGTCGACGATATCTTTCCAGCGGCTGTTCTATAATTTTGGTTAGCAGTTTATTAAAGAAAAGCACAATAAAGTGTATCTTTTGTGCATTCAATTTGCTCGCGGCACCACGACAGCCTCAAACGGTTTGCTGCGCAGGTCCTCTGACTAACTCTTTTATGAACATTTCTAGCGGAATCTGTCGCAAACATCTCGCCGGATGCTTCATTATGAAACCGTTTGATAAGACTAATTGAACCGGGATCAATCGCAGAGTAATAAGGAAAACCCATTAAAAACAAAAGAGAAACAATCATCGGTCCTCTGATGAGAATAGGCTTTAATACAAAAATGGGCTTATATGTAATTGAGGTCATAAGAGGATGAGTTTTGACCAACTTTCAAGGTTTACTTTGCTACTCTTAATAAAAAAGTGGCTTAACTACTCGTACAACAGTTTTCAGTCGTAAAGAAAAAATAGAAGCACTGATTACGAATAAATCAATTTCAAATAAAATAAAATAAAAAAATTCAGACGTTTTCGTGGCCACAATTGCGAATTGTCTCTAGCGGTGTAATTAAGATACGTGTGACCTGTTCTGTTGGACTATAAACCCCAATTTTTCAATACAATGACCCTAGTTTAACGAAAAGAGCATCGTACTAAAGTATCTTTTCTCAATTTACTTTCAAAGTGTATCTTTCTATTGACACGGGACAATTTTCACAGCTTTTAAACGAATACAAGTTTTGACGGCCGCCATTTTTAAAATAGACGAACATTTATTATAAATGTTATTTATACCTTTAAAAATAAATCAATTTGACCAGACGGTTGGCGCGTTTGTATTTATAATAATATTATATTATAAAGTCGGGCCTACTGTAATTTTTCAGTATTTTAACGCCTCTATAAACGCTTTAAGACGTTTAGTCTGGAACGGTTCTTTATGTCTACTCGTCTCAAACTTGATTTTGTTAAATCCAAATTTTAGCACTTTTGCGTGTTTCCCAAAAATTAAATTTGGTTTCTTTATCAAAATTTATGACAATCCGTGAAAATATATACAATTCTATTGTTGAAAAAAGTTTCGAAATTGGATGAGTAGTTTTGATGATTATTGAATACATACATATAATAAAGGAAAAGAGGTACAAAATATACAAATATTGTCTCTTCATAATATAACAATTTTGGGATTTTTATTTCAACAGAATAGGTTACCCTACTTACACTGTCAGAGTCAAATCATAATATTATAGGTTGTATAGTCAACCTATTTGTTACAATTACGGGTTGACAAGATTCCAACATAGCCTAAAACATGGCCTAATGACTGCCTACATATCTCATATTAAGCAGCGAGGTCCCCAGTTTTACGTGCCTTCTAATACATGGCTAGCCATCTAGGCGAAAACATGCCACACACTGAGATTTGAACTCCCTGAGTTCCGGATTAAACCGGATTCATGTCAGAATTTAAGCTAATGGCCTACGGACGCTACTTCATATAATTTAACGAGCACATAATATTATACCATAGAACCTTAAAAATTACACATGGAACAAGAACGTGTTACAATTGGCGGTCTCATCGCTTATAGTGATTTCTTCCAGATAACCAAGAAAGGAAAGGAAAGACAGAATTAGGTATAAAAAGAGAAGACAACAGGAATAGGAGGACTAGACAGAACTATAGGTAGATTTATTATTTGACAACCTCTGTGGCGCGGTGTGCTAATATCCGCTTGCAACGCAGAGGGTTACAGGTTTGAATCCCGCATGGGACAAATGTTTGTGTAAACCACGGGGATTTGTTTCTGGGTGGTTTTTAATATCTTTTATAAGTATGTATTTACAAAAGAAAAACTATATAAGTATTTTATCCTAACCAACACACGCATTAAGTTGCTTAGCTTAGAGTTTATCCGATATCCTAACCACTGTAACACAAGCATTAAGTTTCTTAACTTGGTAACTCCAACTTGGAGGCGCTGTGTGAAATGTCCTGAAAAATTTATTTATGTTAATTTTAATCGTAATCCGTTTCAATTTTTTTTTTCCATCCAGAAATTTACGACGCCAAGCAAATTATTGAGCATATAATGTGTGATTTAATGTATGTAAGGGTGATCGTAGTACTGCGTGGGCGCTGTACTACGCAACACCTGTTCTTAAATTAAGAGCGTATATATCGAGTAACGCTCTCTCGCTCGCACTATTTGATAAATTTTGCAATATAAATTCATAGAGTATTTTTTTGAAAATTCCTTTAGACTAGCCCTGCATAATATTATTGCACACATTTTAAAAGTGTTTCAGTTTGTTGGATTAAAAAAATTGCAATTAAAAAAAACTATATTTAAAAAAAGATTTTTTTTTTCCAAAAAAATCATCACGCCATTTTTTAATATATATCAAACTGAAAACACTTTTTAAATGTGTGCAATAATATTATGCAGGGCTGGTCTAAAGGAGTTTTCAAAAAAATACTCTATGAATTTATATTGCAAAATTTGTCAAATAGTGCGAGCGATAGAGAGTCACTCGATATCAGGGGGGTCACATCATCGTGGCCACCTTACAAAACAGCTTACGGATTTACATTATTTTATGAAAATACGCGATATATTGATATTTTAGGTCATAAACTAGTTGAATAACATTGTATTGTCTCAAATTGCTTTAAATTAAAAAAAAACCAAACACATAGGTATTATTGTCACAGTGAAGCAGTTTGACAGAGTTTGACAAACAACATAAACCGGCCACGCTGAAAGGGACGGAAAAAAATAGGTTCTCCTTTTTCTTCACACAGAATTTTCCCTATTGCCATCACACTCACACATAAAATGGGTACTTCTAGTTGTATTACTTCTGTGCTCGATATATACGCTCTTAACACGGCTACTGTAATAAACCGTAACACCGACGGACGTCATACTTGTTCTACAAGCATTATTATAATATTTTGAGCTAAAATTCAAACTAATCATCAAATAATGGATTTTAGTTGACAGTTGTTTAATGGACTTTTTCAAGGTTGTCTGTAAGAAATTGCCTAGTGCAATAATGTCGATTGTTATTATTTATCTTGCTCTCCAAATATAATTTAGCTAGCTTATGCTCGCGGCTTTGCCCGCTTGGTAAAATCCTTTCTTAGCGAAGGTCTTTATAATAATACCTGTCAATATTCCAAATTTCAAGCGAATCCGTTCAGCCGTTAGAGCTGTGCGTTGATGTATCAGTCAGTCACACTTTCCTTTTATATATTTAGAAAAATATTTTCTTTAATATAATATGTTTATGTCATCGAACTCCCAAGAAATAGCTTCACCGTTATTTAAGATATGATGTTAATTTTAATGAACGCAGACGAAATTTCTAGCCAAGATTGCAGTCAACAACGTCAAGCTAACAAATGCTGAATAAAAAACACTTTTTTTATGACGACAACAAGTAATATGATAAATTAATAATTTAATAAATAAAATATACATAGGTACCTATGTAATACTGATTATGGGTAGCGTTATCTCAACATCAAGAGAGCGTCTTGCTCGTCTTCTTACCTCTTTGCAAAAAAATATTAATTCTAATAATAGTTGTTTAAAAACGGAAACATTTAAAAATTCAAATCGTTTATGATACTAGTAGATGTACGAAACTGATGAAAATTGATAACAGAGCAAAATAGCGGTGTATACGTCACTTAAATGTTAATATATTAACATTTTAGTCACGTTTTTCGTCGATTTACGGGTCCAGCCGCGGTTTGAGGAATTTTTAACTTGAATGGCAGATAAGGAAAGTAGAAAGCACCCCTCGTTTACCTTTTTTGTCAATTCCTCCGACGCTTGGTAATTCCAATTACCCTATTCTCACTTCTTTCATTCAATTTGAATTGAAGCACTTTGAAACAGGCGAGATGTTTTTGGAAATAATTTTGGACGGCTAAAGTTTCTTTTGATTTTATCCTATTTACTCCTGGTCTTAGATCCGACTGGGAAAATGTACTTTTATATTATATTCCTTTGACCATTTTTTAATATCAAATTGGAAATACTTTTGCAAGATTATTAAATAGTAATAATAAAAAAGTAAATTCTACGAATTTATATTTCAATTTTCATCATATCGTGCGACTCGAGAAAAGCATTAAGGGATAAAATTGGGTTGGAAATTTTATTACCTATGTTAAAAAATATTACGCGATGATGTTTGCAAAATCAATCGCGGCAAGGTTTTGATTAAGAACTAAGAATAACTTTCATTCAGTTGATGAAAATTTGTTTTTATAAAATTAAATTTTAATTTAATTCAATTTTCTTCTTCTTCTTCTTCCTGCCCTTATCCCACACTAGGTAGGGTCGGCACAACACGTTTTTCTCCTCCATTCTGCTCTATCATCCGTCATATCTGCATCCACTCCCCTAGCGCGCATATCAATTTGTTTAATTCAATTTGTTTATTTGTGTATATATGGTAAATACAGTTGGTACAAGAATAATATTATAAACAGTCCGCTTTACTACTGCATTTCGGCGTGCAAAAAATAAATCCTTAAGGTTACAACACCATTTTGATACTTTGCATGCAAAAAAAAATAAAAAAATCCAATTAAATTTTGAGAAATATCATTTTGTGCCAATATGAAAAAACACATTATTCTTCGCCAAAAAAGGCCTAGAAATTAAAACGAATTACTTACCGTTTTTCGTCTATCAGATTTTTTTTGCTAATCCTATCTATCGAATCTTGAGAATCATGTATACGATAACCTACATTTTTGCGTTAAAAAGTTCACCCCTCTTGTATCTTCAAGCGTGTATTTTGTCAAAATATTATCCAGATCGGATTTCACACTCAGAACAAGCTCACGAATAACAATATTATAAAAATAAACGTTCAAACCAATGTGTATGCATTAACTTTTGTGTTGGAAATTTTCTTCTTTACCTTTATATTGATTTGTTTAAGTGCAAAAATCGTTTTGAATAAATTACTTACACATATTATTATCAAAATTGATCTGCCGGGAGACCAATGGGCACCCAAATAGGTGCCGAATTTAGAACTTTATTCTGGGAGACGAATTTTGGGGGATCAGTGGGCTCTCTCTCCCAAGTTACGCTGACCACATAAAACAATATTTTATAGATGTCAAGTCTTCTTGGTCCTGGTCACTGGACTCGTTCAATCGAAGCAAATCGCGGTAGAGTATCAAGTAAGATCGTGGTAACTAACCTTAGAAACCGCACCAAAGTCTAAGATAGTTGTGGTCTTTTCTAAAATTCAATAGAATAACATGTAAATAATGTAAGGTTACGTTACCTATTAATGAGTTAATTACATTTTTAACCAATTTAAGTAACCAAGGTCATTAACCCGACTGCGAGCCTACACGCAATGGATTTTATTCTATACGTTGACATTGAACCCATAGTTGACGCCAAATCGATAGCAAACACTGGTAGTATTTTAAAATTATGAATTGTTTTATTATTTTCTCATGTATAGCTTATGCTCGGGGCTTTACCCGCGTTCAGTAATCGAAGATCTATATAATATAACCAATCCGAATTAGAATCTAAAATCACAGGTGACATCTCCGGGCCATTTTAGTGGTCTGAATTTTTTGAGACGTAGGGGTTTATTAAAAAAAAACCAGGAGTATTCTTGTGGGACGCCATTTATCAGGGGATAGAGTATACTTTCATAAATCTAAATTGTGTAAAGCTTTCTAAATAACTTCCATCTGAAATTTGTCCCATTTATAGGTGGAAATTCGGGAAGGGGGCGCCCGAAAAAGGTTTGGATGAACTGTGTGAAAGAGGATATGCGTGCAAAGGGAGTGGATAAAGATATGACGGATGATAGAGCAGAATGGAGGAGAAAAACGTGTTGTGCCGACCCTACCTAGTGTGGGATAAGGGCAGGAAGAAGACGATGATTATCTATTATAAAGAAACCTACTATAATTCTGCTATACGAGACGATTCTACCTAAATGAAATCATTACAAGCCTTTATTTACTTTCACCTATCTGTTGTCTGTCTGTAATCAAATTTTGCAAGTTTAATTTGACCCACTTCCCGGTATCCGATTGAGCTGAAATTTTGCATGCATGTATAAATCGGATGACAATGCAATATTATGACATGGAGCTGAAAGGATGGAGCTGGAAGGTGGCCATAGGAACTCCGTAATTAAACGACGCAACCCCATCGAGTTCAATTGATTCGTCTCGACGAGTACTAGATGGTTATAATAATAAAAGCTTGTTTTTAATTATTTTTTTTTTTAATTCGCTTGTTTTATACCGACGTCCGCGGTCCACTTAGTACTTCTAAAGAAGTTATTCACCTTAAATGTAAAATGCATAAAATTCACCGCTCGGATCTCCGCAGCGCTACCACTGCCGCATCAATTCCCAAACTAACAATATATTCCTAGCACTCATTCACGCTTCCCTGCCTCGCTCGGAGAAATATCGGGAATAGTCAATTATCTAAGGCCTCATAACTTTTAACGGCACCATTTTCAATGACGCGATCTAGTTTTTTGCTATCTTATTTTTATTCACTATAGGTTAGCTTTTGACCACAATCTTGGTAATGTTAAGCTACGATGCGGACGTAGATTTTTTATTCCTTAAACCGCAGGTTACAGCTTAGATGGGAGGGAATGATTTATCCCGCCGTCTAGGTTTAGTCTGCTATTATCTACGGCCTACAACAAAGGCTATAATGTTTTTTTTTTAAATAGCAGTAGTCAAATAGACACAGTTTCCTCTGGCGAGTAGTCGCAGTCAAATTGAATTCCAGCCAATTATGAGCAGTCCAGTCGATTCCAACGCCCGGACCAGAATTGATTGTTGAAATTAAACGCTTTGACTAAAATGGAACTGGAAGGTAAAGTTTGCCATGAAAATGAATTACAGAGAGATATTAATTCTAATTGGGCAATGGACGACATTCCTCCGGTGAGGTTTGGACACCCTTTGAACATAACATTGTTGAATTTTTCACTTAGTTGTGATTTATGAAAGGAAAGCGTTACCATCTAATCTCTCTCAACACATATATGCACTTATGCGCTCAATCGATGAAAGTATTGCATAGCGATATTATATCGAGACATAGGCTTCCATAAACGGTTTCTTAAAGGGAGCGATATTTGAGCTAAAGGCCTGTTCAAATTTGAGCTAAATAAAACTGCATGGATATGTCTATGTTCAATGCGTTGACACCGGTTCTTAAACAAAAATCTTATATTATAATCCTATCTAGTATTTTTAGGGTTTTGTACCTCTAAATGAAAAAAAAACGAAACCCCGATCACCTGCACACTACACATCAAACGGTGTGTCTGTCTGTCTGTCAAGATACTTTTACTCAGGAACGCGTAGAGCTATCGAGTTGAAATTAAACCATATACTGAGGTATATGGGCTAAAAGCTAGCTTAATTCTATTTATTGATGAGGAACACTGATCCCTAAAATACAAGTCTTTGACTTCGTTTAGGGATCAGAACAAACCAAATTTGATCTTTTATTTGCAATCTATATAATTAACTTAAATTAGTACCTATTAAAGTACCTGGCTATCATAATATCCTTCCATAGAATCTTTAGCAGTAATTAGACAAAAGAACCATTGCAGATTGGAAATAAATCAATTTTATTATTATCATTATTTTGGCCTAAGATGCAAGCCCTATCTGATATCATAAAGTAATGTGTTGACACCGCAAGTCCTATATTCTAAAATAGTGTAACTATAAATAAATAGTTGCATTGAGACTGGTCACACGTACCTACGGTTGATGACACTGTGTGATTTACGAATTTACGCGAGACATGTTAAAATAGACTGTGAGCATGTGTGGGAGATTTTATAGAATTGATATTGATAATAATGATAAAATACTACTAGATGTAATCACACTTACCGAGTATAGAGATATTAAGTATGCGAAAGTTTGTAAATGTACATATGTGTATCTTATTATAAATACACACAGTCAAAACTTAAAACTACAAACACATAAAAAACACGTCAGGTGTCCGAATCCCGTGCGCACCCTCGCCTCGCTTGAACGTGCCCATAACGCTAGCTGCGTTCCCACGCTGTATTGCCAGGGATATTTGCTGGACGAGGAAGCAGCCAGACCTAGGGTCTCTTCCCCTTTCCCGCAGACGCTTCCCTAGCTCCGAGATAAAACTCTGTCATCATGTGTATCTTACCTAAATACATGCCCCAACCACCGCAAACGTCGCTGTTTAAGCATAGCAGTGAAGCAACAGAACCAACAACACTTCTGCTGTGATACACGTTTGCCCAACATGTAGTCAACCCTGCCGCTCCAGGATTGGTTTTCTTAGCCAATATTTAAACTACGGTCTATTAGAAAAGTACCTCTATGAGAAGAACGGACAAGAAACTCATAGGACTTTATAGGTAAGTACTTTTTTATATACAACATTTATGTTAAGTGTGGAAAAGTTGGTGTTTTCCGAAAACGGTCATAAGAAAACCAAATATGAGAAAAAATAACAAATGGAAAAATAGAGATTATCCGTATCACATAAAGCTATGTTCAAACGTATAATATTTAGGTGTGCATATTTCCGTCAAACCAGGAATTTTCATAGATATTATAAGCTCTCATTTTTGCGAACAAGTTCATGCACAAAAATGTTTGACCTCGCAAAGAATCGATCTCGGGACCTTCGGCTCTAAATTCAACCATTACCAACTAAGCCAACCGTCCAGTCCATATATACGAGTATGTAGGTCAAAATCCCGGTCAAGAATAGCCTTAAAATACAATACCGAGCACAAATTGATCTTCAACTGTTTCCAAGGTTGACTCAACCACTCGCTCCGCCAATGAAACAACTCGATATTGACTGCAAAGAACCTGATTGTTTTCCCGGAGATAAGGGGATGAAGTTAATGGTAATAATTTCTGAAGCAGAGCTATGTATTCACTTGGTTTGAATAACTTCACTACTCGTGCCAATTTTGGGCAATTATCTAAGTCCGGTTGTTGCTAATGCCAATTAAATGAACGTTTTATAGTTTTTCACCAAGATTTATCAATGTTATAAACAAACAAATGTGATTCTTGCTCGCTCTTCTCATAGTGTCTTCGTGAACGGACAGTAAAGTCTTAAAATAGAACTAAATAATTTTGCAATTTACTTGTAAAAGCTCGATTATAGAGGTAGCACATTGAAATAAATGCTTTCGTTGAAATTATTGACTGACTTGATTGGGTTCTTACCGCCGCTAGGTAGGGTGTCTTTTACTTCCTGACGCTGAAGAATTAAAAGTCATCTTTGATTTTCTGATCCACTTGATGGCACATCTTTTGGGTTTAAAATCTGTCCGGAAATCATTTCATTGCCTGCCTTTATAATGGTTACGTATTGCTAACGACTTGTGCTATCGGATATTAGATAACCATCGAGATTGGATTGGAAACTGGGATATTTGGCCTTGAAACTTCTAGAACTGGTAACTTGAGAAAATGTCAAACGAAAATCGAAGAAAATTGTTACAATAAACATTTTTATATGATATTATAGCCTTTTGTTTTGAGATATCTCTCTCACAACAACAATGATTAATTATTATATAATACGAGTATTAGGCTCGTTCGTGTGAAAGCTTTCAACAATAACTTTCAGATTAATTTACCTAATTTAATTACTATTGCTATTTGCTATTATTCTTGTCATTTCTTCTTCTTAATCGCTTCGTTCTTGGCAGAACAGTCCTAAGCTCTTTACAAAATTTCAGCTCAATCGGTCCACCCGTTTAGGCGTGAAAGAGTAACATGTTTCTTTCTTTCTTTCTTTATAATATTAGTAAGATTTGGAAAGTTTTAAAACCAAATAATTATATATTTTACAGAACTTGTAAATAACTATGTCAAAGAAGTACCAGGAGATCAGAATGCATGAAGAATAGTGTTCCATTCGGAATGTTGTACGTAGAAACTAAATAATATTTTACAGTACTTGTAAATTATGTCAAGGAAGTACCAGGGGATCAGAACGCACGAGTGGTGTCCCATTTATGTATACCATTTTTGGCAAGCACAAGTTCTAACGGCCCCTGCCCTCAACAATACCGCAAATCAAATCACCGCGCGGCCGGCACCGCGTATGGCTTCCAGCCAAGGTGTATCGTGCGTCACACAAGCTGTTACAAGCTACGGTGTCCAACTATTTAACAGGCGTGACGACAAGGTTACATTTTTTTTAAATATAATTAGTCCGCAATTTAAATCATAAAAAAATATTCGACACGTATTTTTTTGTTTGTCAATATCATTGAATTTGACTGAGATATAACAAATATAAAACGAGACACGCTACATCACCTCCGCGCTACATCCGCTCCTATGTTTGTCAGCCCCCCTTTATATAATAGCATTAAGTTAGTCCTAGCTATGTGCTGAATAGTAAATAAATAAATTACTACTAGGTACTAATCGTACCTCCTTCAGTCATAACTTTCTCCTCCGCAACTTTAAGTTTGCGTAACTTATTCGTGTCCATTTAGTATTTTTTAATATAGATAACCTACATTATGAACAAAAAAAAAACAGGCCTAGAACGGATTATCTCGTATACTAGTTAACAAGATCAGATATTTAAATTCGACATGCACTAATCAATATTAGTGCATGCTGAATTTAAATCCCCACCTATTCCTAACCCCCAATCCAAAAAGATGGTTGTTATAAGTTTAACCGCTCTGTGTGATTCGGATTTTTTTTATTCATGATAGGTTAGCCTTTGACCATGATCTCGTATGATGATAAACGATGGTGCGGCCGTAGATGGTAGGAGACTTAAGAAACTCTAAAGTAAATTTCACAAATATAAAATCAAAACTAAAGGTTATCAATTGGCAGTTTTATCGCTCAAAGCGATCTCTTCCAGACAACCGATATCCGGATTATTTATGTTAATAGATCCACAAAACATTTTAAAGGCTGTCCAATACAGTAGAGTCATTAATATCGGTATGGCATGAAGCATGGCCTCCCATCTGTTCTGCGGTTGCCAGTATAACTCTTGTTCGTGGTAACAGGCTGCGTTCGATTTGTAACGCCCTGGAAGCGATGGACTGTGTGTCGGCGGGTGGTTGAACCATTTTACACGTCATTTGCTGATTAACTAATTGTTTCAAACATACATCTCTGCGTAAGACCACCGCTTGTAATCAGATTTAACTCTCTCTTTAACCCACGAAAAACAAAAACGCAGAGGTTTAGGAGGGTTTTACCAAGGGAAGACTTCCTTTGCAGACTAGGTGGGTACCCCAACAGTGCCAGTTATTCTACCGCCTGAGCTGTGATGTGCAAACATTACTGTGCTTCGGTAGAAGGGCATTGTAGCTAGTGAAATTACTGGGCTGAGTCTTAACATCTTATGACTCTCAAGTATGAAGCGTTGGCGCAGTGCACCTAGAATATTATCTTTGTAAAATACTGGGTAGCACTGTACTAATTATAGGCAGCGTTATATCTTACCATCAGGAGAGCGTCTTGCTCGTCTTCTTACTTTGTTGTATAAAAAAACCTCTGCGTATGAGACGTGTAAGACTACCGTTTGTGATCAGATTTAACTCTTTCTTTATCCCATGAAAAACAAAAACGCAGGAAGCTTAAAGGTAATGGAGAAGGAAACTATAGGAGTTCCTTGTTCACCTAACAAATGTAAAAAATCTTATCGGCAAATTCCAAAAGTTAGGTTCAAGTTACACAAAGCTATCTAATTATCGCGGGACATAACCGAGCTTGCTTTAAATCGATTTACTGCTCGGCCGAAATATAATCTAATTTTTGGATATTAACATTTCACGCAACTTTCCACTAAATATGATAACGTAGTTTTCGTTGTATTTTCCATCGCGGGACGAATTTGTTTGGTGGCTTTTGATTTTCATTTCTCCATCCGAAATAGGTATCAAAAAAGTTTTGTAGTTTAGTTTATCAGAACACAATCAACATGCAAATTGTGTTTGACTCGTCTCGCTGTCCCTATCCCGCTTTACGTAGTGTCAGCACATCACGTTTTCCTCTTCCATTCTACTCTACCATCTGTAGTATCTTCGTTCACTGCCCTAGCACGCATATCCTCTTTCACACAGTTCATCCAAACCTTGCCTGGACGCCCCACTCCCAAATTCACTATTATCACCATATTCATGGACTTTTTGGTCTATATTACGAGAACTAATACGTAATTAATAACGCCACGTCAAAATAACTTCGCTATTAGCGCATATAATTCTTGTTCCAAGTTACAATACAAACTTGGACTTTAAGACTGCGTTCCGCGCACATTCCATCAAAAAAGTTTGGATATCTAATGAAAAAAGACCAGTCTCCGAATTGCAACGCGTGTGGGGTCGTAGAAGACGTATATCATGTTTTGATGGAATGTGTGCGGAATGAAGCTTATAGACGAACTTGTTTTGGACAGAACAACTTTGATGTTGGAGCTTGTAATAGCGCGTTGTCTCGTCCGATGTCGGAACAGGCGTTCCATTTGTATAGATTAACGGACCTAGCTCTAAGTAATTAATAAGTATATTTATGTATTTGATCTGATTTTATAGGACGATATTATCGCTAAGCGATAAAGTCCAAAATAAATTAAAAAAAAAAAAAAAAAAAAAAACTTGTGCGAGTACAGATTGCATTCAACTGTGTTCCATTTATACTTAGCTGAGAACTTAATCGACGAGTGTTATAGAAACTTTACAAAGGAACGTACATGAGCTGCCAACTAGGAGGGAAGTATTGCCAAGGAAACTTTCTGTATTAGAGGTTAGTTTTGATTAAAATATGATCGAATCTTCTGTTGGTTTATTATGTTGGCCTGGTACTTTGTAATATCATTTTTAAAAAGGGCAGTGGAAAGTGGCTTTGAATTTTTACTATTAATTACATACTCTCTTACATACGAGTACCTTCTTACACCTCTAAAATAATACCTACATATAGAATAATTAAAATAACACGTTGATTTATACCAATTTACAAGAAATAATTACAACTATAACAAACATAAAATTAGAAAAAAAAAACAATTAGCGGTCTCCTCCTAGTTGGTATGTATGTGCATCGCATAAAGCAATCTTACAAACAGGCTGGTTGAAAGGGAAAAGGAGAACATAATATACCGCTCTGTCCAAAAATATCTTTGCATGGACAAAACTATTGTAATATTTGTTATTGAGTATTAAATCACATTCAAAAGAAATTTCTCAAAGCTGACAAAGTCCCGTGCGGACAATTGTATCAATTTAATGATATTGACACCCAAAGACCCCAATCTTGGAAGAGCTTTAGAAAATGCGAATATCAAATCTCAAGATTAACATCAAAGTCTTGAACCAATCTCTCTGAAGTCCGAGCACAAAAAACAGCTTAAAAACAGCGTTTTGGTGATACAAAGTGAGATAAATTCAATATCGTTAGAGGAATTTCTTATGATTTCACTCTGAAACTGTTTTTCCTGTATTGTTATAATACTACAATTTTAATTTACTATATAGAGGGTATTTGAAAGATTGACTGACTAAATTATCTAGAGGTACTCACAGCTCCAACCACTGAACGGATTCGAATAAAATTTAGATTGTAAATAAGTTTTACAAAGTTGACCTTCACTTAGAAAGGAATTTGGCATGTGGGTAAGGGCGCGAATACGCTAGTTATTTAGATAATTATAATATCTCATTATATTTCAAGAACTGGTCGAATATTTCATACAAAGAGTGCTTCCGCACTACTTCCCATTTAAGTATAATCCTAATCCGTCAGATGATGGTCACGCGGCATCAATATCTGGACCATAAGTGTGAGGGCCACAATAATAATAATAATTGGGGGTTTATACTCCAATAGAACAGGTTACCCTGCTTACACTTAATAAGATTAATGAATAGATTTCGATGGGACGTTTAATGCAATTACTCGTATTTTAATTTAGATATTGTTTAATAATTTAAATCAATAAATTTCGCACGTCTGCTTGCAGGCTGAATACCATTGACATTATATAATTTTAAGACCTTTTGTATATGATTATTTTGTGTGTATTCTAGCGAATAAATGTTTTTGGTTTGATTTGATTTGATTTGATTGATACACTAACAGAGTTAAATTACAATCAAAATGACATAGGTTGGTCAACTTATATGTTGCAGTTTAAGGTTGCCATGATAAATTCAAGGCCTGCGACATGAAGGCAGCCTATTTACCTCCACTTGGTACGATCGTGACACATCTTTTTTTCTAGTCCTACCTCTGTTATTGTGGTCGGAGCCCTGTTCTACTCTATGTCCTATCATGCTAGTTTACCGGGGGTAGACTTCCTTTGTAGGAGGTCGTCTAGGTGGGTACCCCAACAGTGCCAGTTATTCTACCGCCTGAGCAGTGATGTGCAAACATTACTGAGCTTCGGTAGGAGCTAGTGAAATTACTGGGCTAAAGAGTCTTTACATCTTATGGCTCTTGAGTAAGAAGCGTTGGTGCAGTGCTCCTGGAATTTTACATCATTGTGAAATCCTAAGTAGCACTGTACTGATTATGGGCAGCGTTATCTCTTAACTTCAGGAGAGCGTCTTGCCCGTCTTCTACTTCATAACATAAAAAAAAAGATGTGCAAGTAAACGAATAGATATTTTGTACAATGAATATATTATAATGAACATTTTTAAAAATAATTATGGGTAATTTTGACCTTTACCACGATCTCGATAAATTCATCCCTGGTTTCACTGAACATCATGCCTGAACACGGTCCAAATGACCGTTGGCGACGCGGTTTTGTCTCAAAACTAAATCACAATTTTATGACTTAAGTATAACAATCGGCGTTCGAAAGTACGTACCTACAAATAAAGGAATAGGAATTTGTACAAATGTATAATAAACAATTTTTCATTTTCAAAGAACAAAGTCTCGAAATTAGCAGCATATTCCGTATCTCATTTATCAATTTTATTATCAGTAATAATATCATCCTCCGGACAATGGCCCGAGTCTCCGCGGGGTTGCTCCCTTTGTTAGCGTTCGAAGAAGTCTCCAAAGCAATTTCCACTGAAAATATTTACAATCTGCCTTTTTCAGGATCCTTTCTGAATTATAATTCGGACTGTGGAAAAATGTGGATGTCTTTAATGTTTAATTTATGGAACAGTGATACCATATAGGTTGGCCACACGACCTATAATTGTGGTTAAGTTTAAGATAGGAACACTTTTTGATACACCATTTCGATATTACACTTTTTGAGAACTAACATGTTCTTTCTACACCAAGACCGGCAATTTTTAGGTTATTAAACATGTTTTTTTATTTGCTAACCTTACTTCGGTGACATTTGCGTGCCATTGTTTTTGAAACACTGAGAAAAAACACGTAGGGTTATAAAAGACTGCCCTTGCAGGACGGCTGTAAAGTATTCGATTTTTAACAAAGTAAGGTTTTTTTGTTTGTAGGACTTTACAAGGCTTTTCTTAGCTTTTAGTTAAACTGTAACTGGATATTATGATAAAAGATAAGTTATCACCATAAAAAGATATCCTCGCACGGGTAAAGCCGTGATCATTTCCTAGTACACGAGAATTTCCTAGAATTGAATACAAGTATTTGAAGTTCTTGCTATAACTGATGATTACTTATTTGAGGCTAAAGTTCTGACAACTTTAGGTTCCCGATATTGTCATCCCTCACAATATTGTCAACCGAGACCCCTTCGAGAAATGTAACTTTAACAATCAGGCCGTTCTATCTTACCACAGTACAATATTAAGTTTATCTACTGAACAATTAATTCGTTGTAACCAATCGCCCACTCGTGATGACAGTTTGACATCTCATAAAGCGTTCTGTTTTTCATTACCATCTACCATAGGCGGATTTAAAGGGGGGAGGGCAGGGGTCCAAGCCCCCCCCCCCCCCTCCCCAGAAGCATTGTAGAGTTACGAATTTGGCACATATTTCATGGTCAAGATTATAATATATTTTTCTCGGCGCTCGCAGTAAGCTGATCGCGCACAGGGAGGATATTTGAACTTTCTAACTGTTCAGAGCGAGCTACACACACACTTTTCGTAGTAAAAAATATAATATTTTTGCCCGTTTGCACCTTGGCGCCCCCCAGGACCAAATCCTGGATCCGCCCTTGCCATCTACGCCTAGCGGTTTTACCCGCTGTACAGTAGCTTATAATATGTCTTATTTCTAAGCTATATCTACACCAAGTTTCAGGTTAATCGGTCTACCCGTTTAGGCGTGAAAGAAGAACAAACATACATACATTCTTACAAACTTTCTCGTTTATAATATTAGTAGAATAGGCTAGCGTTTGACCACGATCTCACGAGATGTAAAGCAACGATGCGGCCGTAGATGGTAGCAGACTTAACCTAGAAGGCGGGATAAATCTCCAGGTCTCAAAGGCCGAAGCCTACCACCAGTATAAAAAGTTCTTCTTCTTCTCCAATATCTGGTCCTATTAACTTGATATTGATCTTTCTTGTCAATTTTAAAAGTGACTTATTTATTTAAAATCAAATCTTAATTTCTAGTACACTAGATTGTCAATTTTAGGGTTTAGTACACCTCTAAAGGAAAAAAATGAAACCTATAAGGGTTTCATGAGCACTTGCGCGTCCGTCCGTCCGTCTGTCTGAGTGTCAAGACCATTTCACTCGGGAACGCGTGGAGTTATCGAGTTGAGATTAATACCGTATAAGTCTATGGTTCCTTTAACCTGTGAAAAAAACAAATTTCAAAATTAACGTAGAAAAAAGACGCGACCAAGTATATATCGAATATCGACCCTCTCAATAAATCAATATTAAGGTTATATTTCCATTCAGCACGGTTTTGTGGCATGTTTGATATTACACTCAACTCCTTAAGGTCCCTCAGGACCGCTGTCTGTGACGGGTCTGTGGTTAGCAAATTGAGGGTCAGCTTCACCATTAATGGTCTTCCGGGAGTCTTTGTATGTGACCGAAACACATGTGACTGTTCTCTTAGAAAAAACGAATGTTGGTTAAAAGTTTACAGTTTGTTTTGTGCCTCTAAAATCACGCTTTTTGAAATTTCACTCTGCCATCGTTACTGAACGCAATAGTAGAAGCAATATAATCTTACTAATATTATAAACGTGAAAGTTTGTAAGAATGTATGGATGTATGTTTATTACTCTTTCAAGCTTAAACGGGGGACCGATTGAGCGGAAATTTGGTATAGAGATAGCTAAGACCCTGGAATAACACATAGTCTATAGTACAGCGGGTAAAACGGCTAGGCGCAGCTATTATCTACACTACTCATGTAAAACACTGTAGTTAATAATTTAACTGATTATTTTATTATTAAATGCAAAGATATAATATTATGTGTTTGATACCCCTTTACGCCAAAATGGATGAATAGTTTTAGCTGTTTCGTATGTGAAAAGTTTACCTTTATTTATTTGATACTTTTTATTAAGAAAACCTTGGAATAACACATGAGCTATTTCTCAGTATGGCTACAATAACCGTGGGAAAATATGAAACTACATATAAATCGCCCACAAAATAGCCTAACATAAAGACGCTGGCGCCCCCACTCTTTTAGAGATTTATACCAGCAGACAGGAGGGCGACTGCTTAATACAAGGATGTGGGGAAAAATGGAACTACATATTCCACCAGACATCTTTCTTATAAAATGGTCAAACATGTAGACGCTGGCGCCGCCATCCACATTAGGATAGTATAAGACAAAACATATTTATGCGACGTTTCTTGATGTGGCCTGCACCCTGGCGCATTGCACAATGGCCCGGGACGTGACCTCTACCCCCTTACCAAAAATGCTACAAGAAGGGGGAGGAGCAATAAATCCTTCCGCATTCGCCAGTTTTACCACCCAAGCCAAAACCAACTTTACTCCCCCAACTTAAAGCACATATTTGCTTAATTATAAGACATAATTAGCGCTTAAAATAAAGCGATTGTTTTTTATCGCGTGTTATGTAACAGGAAATACGGCTGTTAGTACCGATAATAGTGAGACTTTGGCTGTTAAACTATGAAATGTGCCGTAACATAGTCCTTTTAACACATCGACAGCTATAACCTATTTTAAACTACATCTATCAGCTGAAGAAAATGTCCCTAAAGTCTTTAGGAAATACGTGCAATTTAAAAGTGCTTTAACTTTAGTACCGTATTGCAAATGTTAGTAGGTGATGTAGTTCTTTAATTTAGCTTTTTTTTTCGGTAAAATGTATCGTAGTGGGGTTCACCAACTACTAGAATGACAAATTTTTTAATAGTTTATCTTTTAGAACACTTCAAAATGCGTTCTTGCTTCGAACAGAATCTGCAATTTGTACACCACAAATTGCAGATTCTGTTCGAAGCAAGAGCTCCATAAGTTGCTTACTTTAGCAGCTTATAAGCGTTCAGGTACTAAACTATAAGTTAGAGTACAAGAACTTAGAAACGTACTTAGACTGTTAGACTAGAACTTGACCGACTAACCAAGAACGCAATCCGATACTGGGGAGTATTGGCTTACTAATAAGAAAAGGTAACATTAAAACGAATAACAGAAAAAAAACGTGACGTGTAATCGAAATGCATTTGGCCTAACGTATTTACGAGTAAGTCATCTTCTTCCTGCCCTTATCCCACACTAGGTAGGGTCGGCACAACACGTTTTTCTCTTCCATTCTGCTCTATCATATCCGCATACTTCGCTCCGTCATATCTGCATCCACACCCCTAACACACATATCCTCTTTCACACAGTTCATCCAAACCTTTTTCGGGCGCCCCCTTCCCGGGTTACCACCTATCACCATATTCATGAACTTGGACTTGGACCCAACGTATTTAAATATTGCTACCAAATGCTGCCAGCATTCTAGGCAAGTAAATCTATAGTAATTAAATCTCAACTCTCTAACACCACAATATTACACAATTTACTTTGACTTTTTCCTTTACGATATTGGAGTTTTTTATATATTTCAAATCACTTGGTAGGGTCGGCGCAACACGCTTACTTCCTAAATTCTACTTGATCATTCGTCATATCTACATTCACTACCCTAAAACCACATTTTAATTAAATAATCTTAATCGAAATAATTAGCAGCTCTTAGAAAATGATAAAAGGTTGTTCTTGGTGCAAAAAATATAAAACTGTTTAATAATATTTGTGAAAACTCACAATAATTCACAATTTAATACACATTATAAAAAAACATTATTTTTTAATAATATATCCGTCAATACCCACAAATTTATTTATTTAAATATTCATTTAACAAAATATGCTCACAGTATACACCAAAACACACATAATGCTAAACTAAATATAAATAAAACACATAAAACAATTATATAATTACTCTTATTATTTATTGTACGTCAACCTTTAGGTATCTCGGGCCAATAGTGTCCCGGTCCTTTGGTAGGCGTGCGTGGGGCCGAAGCCAACACGTAGAGGCCCCTTTGACAATTTGCTCTAAGTTGTAATGTAACAATAGTCGATGATTAACCCCTGTGTGCACTGTAAAAATGCACCCGAGAAGTATACCAACTATTGTAGGACTATAGTGAAAAATATTATTATTAAAAATCCATCGCTAAACAACTCGAAAACACAGCTAGTGTTATGGGCACCTTTCCACTCACATTTTCCGAGATATCCAATAGCTGCTCAATTCGTGGTCAGCCGAACCACATTCGATAGTGACCCACTATAACTAAATACTTCCTTATACACGTACGAGCATAAATTCTATTAACTCGAAAGCTTAGCAATAAATTCAGTTACGAGTACGCCCAGCAGTAAATTACCATTTTTATATGTGGCCCTTAAAGGGACAGCTCTCACTTAGTAGCACATTACTCAGGAAAACTCTTTATCACTATTAAAGGTTTCTTTGTTTTAAAATAGCCCAATAGTCGTTGGTCCGGCTTGTAAGCCGGAGGTACTGAGTTCAAATCTCAGTGTGGCAAAGATTTTCGCCTGGACGCTACCGTGTTTCGGAAGGCACGTAAAACTGTGGGTCCCGGCTGTTTCCTATTAGATATGTAGGAGGCAGTCGTTAGGTCGTGTTGCAGGCCCTGTAGTAATCTCGGCGACCTGTAACTGCAACATATAGGTTAGCCACACAACTTATAAATTGTGATTTGACTCTGACGATGTAAGTAG